>CM050417.1:13095891-14471011 GCA_027564155.1 Gymnocypris eckloni scoliostomus | reverse complement strand
AAACTGGCCAAGAATCTCTGAAAGACCCTTTCCCAAAGGAAAAGAGCTGTGGTGAAGATACAGATGCGTCTGAGGAAAACAATGCATTCCTAAATTGTACAACAACCCAAGTGCAGCATAAACATGATCATTCACAATGCGATCCAGATACTTCAGACATATCTACTCTGCAGACGAAAGAGACAGCGGATACATCTCTTCAGTATGGAAGTAGAACAAGAGCTAAGATGTCCTCTAATGGAAACCTGGATAGCCTTCCCAGACAGATTAAAGTTGGCCGATGGTCTCATCATGGCAAGGTGGTAACGTGTAGCCGTACCCTTTATGAAGGAATGGAAGAGGTACCAGATTTAGGATTTTTTGAAGGTGGACCAATCAATCAATGCTTGGTAGAAAACTCAGAAAAGATTCTTAATAAAGTGCAAATGCTTGCACGCATGTACACAGCGAAAGCAAGCAGCATGAAAGTACCACTACACCAGAAGAAAACACGAGTAAGTAGGGGAGCATGGTCAGGGGAGGGAAAAGGGAGCACTTCACCCAAGTCTCGGCAAGTACAGCTACACCAGGGGGATATAAGGATCCTAAATCAGCCCATGGGTGAGTACATAATCCATATATAATTCAATTATTATCTTGTGTGATGTTATTCTACTCATTATTTTAAAATGTTGCCTGTTGTTTTGTTGCAGAAGAATCTTCAGTATCAACATCTACTGAACCTTTTGGTCACATTATTTTAAAGGAGAAGCTGTCTACAACATATCACCAAGAAAATGATTGTAATCTCATTGGGCCCCCAGATGAGATCTCAACAAATGGATCTAATTCACTGTATTTTTCATTTGCTGAATCCTCTGCTACTTCAGTTCAAATATTAACAACTGTCATAGAATCACAGGTATCTGATATAGAAAGCTCTTTAGAAAAATGTGAGTCTAAACTACATGAAGGAGATCAATCCTTGTCAACTTGCGCTGGAATTCAAGTCCAAGCTGAGCCAGAAGTGTCATCCAAACTAGCCAGATACCCATTGGACGAGCATGCTGACTCTGCACTACAGTCCATTCAGGAGAACCATTCATATACTGTGGAGAAATCCACTGCAATAAATAGGGCTGAGGAAAGACCGATATTGCAAGAGGAGAACATTGCTTTTGTGAGAAAATTTGGTCCAAGTAGTGAACATTTTATTGACCCAGTGATGATTAAACATTTAGAAGAAGAGACTCACAGTGCAGAGGAGAAAAGGGGCTTAACTGTACAGCACTGTGATAGCATATTGTCCATAGATGATAAACAAGATGAAACACACACAGGACATTTGAATTCCAAGCAGGACCATGCTGATATTGAAACCACTAGCATGGAGGAAATAACACCTGTAGTGTCATCTATTAGCGAAGTTGGTGCATGTCCCCCATTACAGCCAACACCCTGTGTTCTAAATACTGTAGCTATCTCTGAAGGATTAGAGCTTTCATACCCTTTAGCCCAGGAAGTTAGAACAAGCCCTACACAGCTGGCGCCTCTGTTTGGTTCATGCACCAAGAGTAGCCCACTGGATGTTAAATCCAAAGAAGGCCTAGGCAATAATTCAAAGACTTTGAGCCCACCCTGTACACCCCCTGTAGGTGGACCTCCTTTGGATGAGCTTCCAAGGTTTACTAGCCAAAGACCTTCCAATCTACCATCTGCCACAGGAAAGAGAAGTCCCTTCACTAACTGGAATCCATCATCTCCAGCCGCTCAGAGGTAGTCTGCTAAGCATGCCACAAACCAAGCTGTAGTAATAGGGCGTATCCAATTGTTATTTAAGTTATGACGTTGTAGTTTATATTACAGCAGTGTAAGTATTTGATTTCATTTTAATCTGTATTATCTTGCCTTTTAGAGTGCCACATACATCATTGCGGACTGAGGGACAGATTCAGGATACTTCATCTTCTGGCCTTTCTACTAGTAGACAATCTTTTCCCCAGGCTCCTAATGATGAGCCTTCAAACATTCATTTTGTTTGTGAAAGTCCATTAGATGCAAAACCACCTTCTGCCTTTAGCCCAAACCTCCGAATGCGATCACCTTCTCCAATTAGAAGTGCCGAGAACTCCAGACTGTCCTCAACAGCCTCAGCTCTTAAAAAGTCTCTTGCGGCCTCTTGTATCAGTCAGACAATTTCCCAAACCATGGCCAAGAGAGGTGCACATCTTCAGACTGCTTCCCCACCTGTAAGCTCCTCTCCTTTGCCCACATCTTCTGTAAGGCTAAGGTCACCATCACCCAAACCCATCAACTTGGACTCAAGTGCAGATTCTGGTTTTAGAAGTACATCCAGCACCGGGGTAGGAAGTCAACCCCTAAGGTCTTCACCATCCCCATTCAGATCGAACAGTCTTCGATCTAGTCCAGCAACAGTTCAGACCCCTCCTCCTTACCGTAGTCAACGCTCAATATCCCCTGCACCTCCAGTTAGCCTCCATTCAGCTCCAACTGCTAACAGCCTAACCTCCGCTGCTCTTGAACAGCCTTCTTTCTCCAGTCTAAATGGTAATAATAACAATAACAACAGCTTAAGTAATAATGGATGGGCCACTAACCATAAAAAAGCACCACACTCAAATACGGGTGGACTCCCTCATTTCCATGATCCTCAAAGAACAACCTTGCACAATAGGGTTTGCTCGTCCCTTTCCGTCTTCTGAGCCTAGCTCCCGTGTACAGTCACCTTCTATTTGCCCATCTCCAGTCACCCGAATCTGCTCCCCTCCACCTGCTCCAATCCACTCCAGTCATCTGGTAACAAAGCCACCAAATCCCAGAGCCCCCAGGCAAGGTGGCTTTTTCACCCCTCTTTCTTTGGAGATCTCAAGATCAACATCAGCTTGTTCTTTATCTCCTTGTGAGAGCCCCAGAATCACCTCTCCACCCCCTATTGGCATTCCTGCAAGTGTATGGGGCTTTGCTAATCCGCAGCCAAGGAATCCCTCATTAACAAATGCATCTTCTCCAACAAAAGTGGAAACAGACTCTACACAAAGAGGCACCGGAATCATCTCTCCTACCCCAGTGGGAATGTCTTCAAGTTCAGCAACCAACTCTCAGAGCCAGAGGAGGCTACGAGGAGCCAGTTTGCCCTTTTTTGCTCTAAGTGATAGACCACCCAGTCCAACTAGACACGAACGCAGGTCTTGGGCAGAAAGTGGACGATGGTCAATGGGTTCAGAATTGGGGTTAACAAGTCCTCATGGGGGTTCATACAGTGGCAGCACATCTTCTATAAGCCCTGGCCCCCTTTCACCTGTTATACTAACAACTGAAAGAACCAGTCATAGCGGAAAACATTTCACAAGCATTGTCTGGTCGGATGTACATGATATGTTGACTAAATGCAACACAGAGCCCAATGCTGAAACTGATGCTTTGTCTTGCACCGAGACAGAGCAAGATGACATAGAAGTTGCAGAATCGACTTGTCGGAGCACCCTGATCTGTCCCTATGTCGCTCCAGCTGACCCAAATTTGAGAGAGAGTCCCATTCACTGCCCAACCAAAGAAAGTATTCCTAATCAAGGGTCCAAAACAGCATTAAAAACTAGTTATGCCACCACTGTCAACTTGCAGATAGCCGGGAGTGGGAGGATATCATCTTTTAGCAATGCACAAGTCAGCCTGACTCAGACACTGTCCCCTGTAGCGGGCAGCCAGAGCAGGAGAAAGGTCAGCATCAATAGCTGCAACTTCTCAATGCAGAACTGCAAAAGGCTTTGAGTGGTGTGCTCCTGGGGTCTGGTATGGTGCCTCGTTCTTCAAAGACACTTTATCTGGCACTTAAGCATGTAACAGAGGAGTCAGCTTAGAGATCCAAGTCCACTCTACACAGACAAAAAAATGCATGGACTATAATATACGGGTGTCAGCCAGTTGATGCTATGGTCAGTGATTTTATTTGTTTTTTTTAACCCTCGACCCTACTTCCTGGCCAGGATACCAGTAAAACATTAGTAAAAGACTGCTTTGCTATATTTGGCAGTAATTATTTTATTGCTTTTACATGTTTTACATGTTACATGTTTTACATGTTTATTGCTTTTACATGCTTTTAAGACTCTGTCATGTGCAAATGTATTATATGTAATAGAACTAAAGCCTGTGTCATTAAGGGCTTTCAGTTGGCTGTGATATATAATGTACTTATTTATGAAGTAGTTGTTTTCTGGCACTTAATTCTTGTTTTTTTGTTTTGCACTTTTTTTCTTGAAAGTGGTCCAGACGTGTTTGGAAAATAGTGTGTTTCAGACAAAACATTCTCGTATGTTAAAATAATGTTTTATTGCCAGTGTTGTATATGGATTTGGTTAATAATACATTTAAAAAACAAGGGAACACGAATCACTGCTTTGATTGTTGTTAATACAAACATCAAAACATCTGATCTGATATTTTGCATTGATTAAACTATTTGCTGTACACAATGAAAAAGCATTCATCACAAAAAAAGTATTCTTCTGTGGACTAAGACAAGGTAATGGTGATCAAATGAAATCTTGATTTTGTTTTCATTTTTAGTGTATTTTTAATAATAAATTGTTGATTTCCTAAGGAGATTGTCACAATCAATGAATTCTTAAACCAATTAAACGTATATCTCAGATTTACCTAAGGCCTTTATGCTCCAAACCATGCCTGCTAGAAATGGTGCAAAGAAAATAGATGTGCACACCAGCTCTCTGTACTTACTGTCAAAACAAATCCATGATTTACACACTGCATTGAAAATGTATTGTTATTTGTACCTAAATAAAACATTGCATAGTGTAATTCTGATTGAGCCATTATTACCACAACTTTATTTTTAGTTTACATTTTTTTTTTGCTGTAATATAGTAGATTTTGAATGGGTGTGTCTAAAAGAAGGGAAAAAGCTTAGGGCCAGAAGAATCAATGTCACATTTTTTCTAAATGCTAGGTAAAAAGTAGTTCTTAGCCTAATGTCAAATTGAAAATTCAGAGAACTACATTTTCAGACAAATAAATAAACATGTATAAAATTGCATTAGTGTTAGCTAACAGACTGTTTAGCAAAGGCGGACCATATTGTTTTAGTGCAGCAGCACTAATCGTTTTACAGTTTAAGAGGACGATCGCATAATTAAACTGTTGTCTGGAGAGGATTTCACTCCTGTAAGTCTCAGCATGCCCAACATGCAAGTTCTGTAAAATTGGCAAGATATTGACAGTTTTCCGACTTTTCCGGATCAACAACTTGTGAGCAAAACATTTTTAATACACAAATGACGCCTCTTTTCTTTTGTAGTGATGTAGAAACAGTGTTGCCAACTACTTGTCAGAGAAAGTTGCTAAAGGAAGGTCAATTTGTTGCTAAAAGTTGCTAAATGCGTGATGACATCATTGCATAATCACGGCGCAAAATTGAGTCACAACATCAAATCTCAAAATAATACTGTGTTAATTTAGATTTGTTTGTAAACTAATATGCATAATATAATATTAAAATATAAATAACTTTATTTTACATACATTGAATTATTGAACACACACATTTTTTAATATTACAATTTAAGTTTTTTTAATAGTAAACTAGTAATACTATACACATCCTCAACAGTTATGCTTTAAGTAATGTATTGGTAGATAGTTAGTCTGCTACACTCCAAGAAATGTCTGTAAAAATAGGGCACAGTATACTACAGTATGTTAATATGAAATAATTTTCCATATTGTTTTTTTACCTGCATTTTAAATTATGCATTGTGTTTTCGGGCTACAATGGATAATAATGTCCTGGAAAATTAATAGTATTTTTTCCATTTTTCTTACAGTTTATTAACTGATCAACAATCGCAAGTACAAGCTACTAACAAAGTGTATCATAAATGAACATTTATCCAATTATTATTATTATTATTTAATTAAACAATTGCAAATAGCCACTAACTCAATTCACGTGATGTGTTTACTGATATGCATCTTTGGTTTTCTTCTTTTTGTGTAATTTGGATGGAAAATATGTGCTTTTTTATTGTCTGAGTCACTTCTCAAAAGTTGCTAAACGTTGCCAAATACATTTTTAAAAATTACTAAATTTGTTGCTAGGTGCTAGGTGTAAGAAAAAGTTGCTGGGGTAGTCTGAAAAGTTGCTAAATTTAGCAACAAAGTTGCTAAGTTGGCAACACTGTGTAGAAAACGAAGAAGCTACAAGTGAGGTTTTCTCAAAACAAGCTTTCCCCTGCTCTGTATAAAATACCTTGATCTCAATGAGCTGTTTATTTATTATTTATGTTTATTTATTATTTATTTAGTGTTAAGTTATATTGATGTTGGCACCAAATTAAAATGATTGTACTTTTGTACTCTGGAAAATATGGCAAGTAAAGTTTAAAGTCTAAAATAAAATCTTTATATACCTCAAGCACCTGCCAAAGATATCGAAGCTTCTTTCCAGCAAAGTGGTAAGTGTAGACTTTAGTTTTTTCACTTTTTATAATTCTGTTATCTTGTTGTTCTTTGATCAGGGATATTGATTTGAAAGTGAATGTGAAAAGTAAACCTAATATGAAAAGATACATAGATTTTAAGAATGGAATAGTCTATAAAAAAGAAAAAGGTAAAATAATGTTTGTCTATTTTTTTCTTTCTGATCTGTCATGGCCTCTCTGCTCATGGAATCCAGGTTCTTTGAAGGTGTGAGAGAATTTCATTATCTTCCATTAAATATCGTACAATCTTAATTATATAATTTTTGCAACATGATTCAATCTTGTAACAATAGGTATTCTTTATACTTTTGGTATCACAGCTGTGATAAAATGTTTATCATTATTTAAATGTTTGTATATCTATGCTTCTGTCCATTTAATGGGTTTTCAGGCTGGCAGTGAAGGGGAGTTGTGCCCACAGGCTGATAGCATGGGTTCATCAGGCAGTACCAGTACTCTGGCATCCTCTGTCATTGAAGTTGAATCTGGCCATGATGATTTGGCTTTATGTCAGGACGAAGATGACATGACCCCACTCCCTGCACCACCAACACTGTCCATTACTGAGGAAATCATGCAGTTCATTAACGAGAGCCGTGCTCGACAAGGCATGGCAGAGTTAACATCTGAAGTGGTACATATAGCACATTTTGACACCTAAAACAATATGGCAAGACTGTAATTGCTGTAGTAACTCAACACAATGCTTCATTGCTATTGGTATACACATTGACATTAGTAACTTTGTAGTAATAATGCTGTTAATTTGTTAATGTAAGATTATAGTTCTAGTAAGAAAATGGCATTTTACTAATATTTTTGTTTTCCACTTTGCCAGTTGACTCCAGAGTCCCCAGAAGTCCAGCCATCAGAGCCACAAGAGTTAGATGAATCTAAACCACTAATAGCTGAGGTGGATGAAAATAAACATCAGACCAACGATACCCAAAGATCAGAACCAGAAGAAACGCTGGTAGATGTCTCAGACAAAAATGAGGACAGCCATCCATCCTGTGAAGCAAATGTTGCTCCACCAGAGGAGCTTGAGAAAGCATCATCACAATTGCACACCTCCAAAGAAGTGAATCAATCAGGAGAGTTGACATTACCAGAGGCCAGTCATAATGAATCATCCAAACCAGAAATGGTGAAGGCCACAGATGAAAATGGGGAAAAGAACATTGAGGACTCTGTCAGTAAAAGTGAAGAAGCTCATCTATCTGATAATTTTGACAAACCCATTGATGACACAGCATGTGTGGCTAAGTCAGCTTGTGCTCACGTTGCTACTGCATTAAAAGCAACTGACAGTTCTCTTGTCCCCAAAGCAGAACCTGAGCAAAAACTAACCAAAAGTGACAAGCAAATAATTGAGAAGATACGCAGCTATTATGAGGCAGCAGAGGCAGGTGACGAGGAGGGTCAGACAGCCCGAAGAAACAGCTTCTCTCATATTCCTGCTGGATTAGTGAAAGATTCGGTGTCTCTATTTAATGTTTGTGTTCGCCAAGACAGTCTATTTGAGTCTGAGAGTAGCTGCTCAGACTGTGTTGAAACTCATGCAGCAACTTCATTACTTCCAACATTAGACCAAGTTGACCAGAATTTCAACCACGTGGAGTCTGTTGATACAGCCATTCTTCTTTCACATTCAGATGTTATCCAAGAACAAAAAGAATTATTAAACAAAAAGACTGCAGATAAAAAAGATGAAGACATTTGTGAGTTCAGTCCTTGTATGGAACTCTGGAAGGTAAAAGAAAAAACTGGCCAAGAATCTCTGAAAGGCCCTTTCCCAAAGGAAAAGAGCTGTGGTGAAGATACAGATGCGTCTGAGGAAAACAATGCATTCCTAAATTGTACAACAACCCAAGTGCAGCATAAACATGATCATTCACAATGCGATCCAGATACTTCAGACATATCTACTCTGCAGACGAAAGAGACAGCGGATACATCTCTTCAGTATGGAAGTAGAACAAGAGCTAAGATGTCCTCTAATGGAAACCTGGATAGCCTTCCAAGACAGATTAAAGTTGGCCGATGGTCTCATCATGGCAAGGTGGTAACGTGTAGCCGTACCCTTTATGAAGGAATGGAAGAGGTACCAGATTTAGGATTTTTTGAAGGTGGACCAATCAATCAATGCTTGGTAGAAAACTCAGAAAAGATTCTTAATAAAGTGCAAATGCTTGCACGCATGTACACAGCAAAGCAAGCAGCATGAAAGTACCACTACACCAGAAGAAAACACGAGTAAGTAGGGGAGCATGGTCAGGGAGGGAAAGGGAGCACTTCACCCAAGTCTCGGCAAGTACAGCTACACCAGGGGGATATAAGGATCCTAAATCAGCCCATGGGTGAGTACATAATCCATATATAATTCAATTATTATCTTGTGTGATGTTATTCTACTCATTATTTTAAAATGTTGCCTGTTGTTTTATGGCAGAAGAATCTTCAGTATCAACACCTACTGAACCTTTTGGTCACATTATTTTAAAGGAGAAGCTGTCTACAACATATCACCAAGAAAATGATTGTAATCTCATTGGGCCCCCAGATGAGATCTCAACAAATGGATCTAATTCACTGTATTTTTCATTTGCTGAATCCTCTGCTACTTCAGTTCAAATATTAACAACTGTCATAGAATCACAGGTATCTGATATAGAAAGCTCTTTAGAAAAATGTGAGTCTAAACTACATGAAGGAGATCAATCCTTGTCAACTTGCGCTGGAATTCAAGTCCAAGCTGAGCCAGAAGTGTCATCCAAACTAGCCAGATACCCATTGGACGAGCATGCTGACTCTGCACTACAGTCCATTCAGGAGAACCATTCATATACTGTGGAGAAATCCACTGCAATAAATAGGCCTGAGGAAAGACCGATATTGCAAGAGGAGAACATTGCTTTTGTGCCAAGGAATCCCTCATTAACAAATGCATCTTCTCCAACAAAAGTGGAAACAGACTCTACACAAAGAGGCACCGGAATCATCTCTCCTACCCCAGTGGGAATGTCTTCAAGTTCAGCAACCAACTCTCAGAGCCAGAGGAGGCTACGAGGAGCCAGTTTGCCCTTTTTTGCTCTAAGTGATAGACCACCCAGTCCAACTAGACACGAACGCAGGTCTTGGGCAGAAAGTGGACGGTGGTCAATGGGTTCAGAATTGGGGTTAACAAGTCCTCATGGGGGTTCATACAGTGGCAGCACATCTTCTATAAGCCCTGGCCCCCTTTCACCTGTTATACTAACAACTGAAAGAACCAGTCATAGCGGAAAACATTTCACAAGCATCGTCTGGCCGGATGTACATGATATGTTGACTAAATGCAACACAGAGCCCAATGCTGAAACTGATGCTTTGTCTTGCACCGAGACAGAGCAAGATGACATAGAAGTTGCAGAATCGACTTGTCGGAGCACCCTGATCTGTCCCTATGTCGCTCCAGCTGACCCAAATTTGAGAGAGAGTCCCATTCACTGCCCAACCAAAGAAAGTATTCCTAATCAAGGGTCCAAAACAGCATTAAAAACTAGTTATGCCACCACTGTCAACTTGCAGATAGCCGGGAGTGGGAGGATATCATCTTTTAGCAATGCACAAGTCAGCCTGACTCAGACACTGTCCCCTGTAGCGGGCAGCCAGAGCAGGAGAAAGGTCAGCATCAATAGCTGCAACTTCTCAATGCAGAACTGCAAAAGGCTTTGAGTGGTGTGCTCCTGGGGTCTGGTATGGTGCCTCGTTCTTCAAAGACACTTTATCTGGCACTTAAGCATGTAACAGAGGAGTCAGCTTAGAGATCCAAGTCCACTCTACACAGACAAAAAAATGCATGGACTATAATATACGGGTGTCAGCCAGTTGATGCTATGGTCAGTGATTTTATTTGTTTTTAACCCTCGACCCTACTTCCTGGCCAGGATACCAGTAAAACATTAGTAAAAGACTGCTTTGCTATATTTGGCAGTAATTATTTTATTGCTTTTAAGACTCTGTCATGTGCAAATGTATTATATGTAATAGAATTAAAGCCTGTGTCATTAAGGGCTTTCAGTTGGCTGTGATATATAATGTACTTATTTATGAAGTAGTTGTTTTCTGGCACTTAATTCTTGTTTTTTGTTTTGCACTTTTTTTCTTGAATGTGGTCCAGACGTGTCTGGAAAATAGTGTGTTTCAGACAAAACATTCTCGTATGTTAAAATAATGTTTTATTGCCAGTGTTGTATATGGATTTGGTTAATAATACATTTAAAAAACAAGGGAACACGAATCACTGCTTTGATTGTTGTTAATACAAACATCAAAACATCTGATCTGATATTTTGCATTGATTAAACTATTTGCTGTACACAATGAAAAAGCATTCATCACAAAAAAAGTATTCTTCTGTGGACTAAGACAAGGTAATGGTGATCAAATGGACTCTTGATTTTGTTTTCATTTTTAGTGTATTTTTAATAATAAATTGTTGATTTCCTAAGGAGATTGTCACAAT
The DNA here is from genome assembly GCA_027564155.1 of Gymnocypris eckloni scoliostomus. Lineage (NCBI taxonomy): Eukaryota > Metazoa > Chordata > Actinopteri > Cypriniformes > Cyprinidae > Gymnocypris > Gymnocypris eckloni. The sequence goes on along the minus strand of CM050417.1, from coordinate 14,460,007 downwards.
CAATGAATTCTTAAACCAATTAAACGTATATCTCAGATTTACCTAAGGCCTTTATGCTCCAAACCATGCCTGCTAGAAATGGTGCAAAGAAAATAGATGTGCACACCAGCTCTCTGTACTTACTGTCAAAACAAATCCATGATTTCCACACTGCATTGAAAATGTATTGTTATTTGTACCTAAATAAAACATTACATAGTGTAATTCTGATTGAGCCATTATTACCACAACTTTATTTTTAGTTTACTTTTTTTTTTTGCTGTAATATAGTAGATTTTGAATGGGTGTGTCTAAAAGAAGGGAAAAAGCTTAGGGCCAGGAGAATCAATGTCACATTTTTTCTAAATGCTAGGTAAAAAGTAGTTCTTAGCCTAATGTCAAATTGAAAATTCAGAGAACTACATTTTCAGACAAATAAATAAACATGTATAAAATTGCATTAGTGTTAGCTAACAGACTGTTTAGCAAAGGCGGACCATATTGTTTTAGTGCAGCAGCACTAATCGTTTTACAGTTTAAGAGGACGATCGCATAATTAAACTGTTGTCTGGAGAGGATTTCACTCCTGTAAGTCTCAGCATGCCCAACATGCAAGTTCTGTAAAATTGGCAAGATATTGACAGTTTTCCGACTTTTCCGGATCAACAACTTGTGAGCAAAACATTTTTAATACACAAATGACGCCTCTTTTCTTTTGTAGTGATGTAGAAACAGTGTTGCCAACTACTTGTCAGAGAAAGTTGCTAAAGGAAGGTCAATTTGTTGCTAAAAGTTGCTAAATGCGTGATGACATCATTGCATAATCACGGCGCAAAATTGAGTCACAACATCAAATCTCAAAATAATACTGTGTTAATTTAGATTTGTTTGTAAACTAATATGCATAATATAATATTAAAATATAAATAACTTTATTTTAAATACATTGAATTATTGAACACACACATTTTTTAATATTACAATTTAAGTTTTTTTAATAGTAAACTAGTAATACTATACACATCCTCAACAGTTATGCTTTAAGTAATGTATTGGTAGATAGTTAGTCTGCTACACTCCAAGAAATGTCTGTAAAAATAGGGCACAGTATACTACAGTATGTTAATATGAAATAATTTTCCATATTGTTTTTTTACCTGCATTTTAAATTATGCATTGTGTTTTCGGGCTACAATGGATAATAATGTCCTGGAAAATTAATAGTATTTTTTCCATTTTTCTTACAGTTTATTAACTGATCAACAATCGCAAGTACAAGCTACTAACAAAGTGTATCATAAATGAACATTTATCCAATTATTATTATTATTATTTAATTAAACAATTGCAAATAGCCACTAACTCAATTCACGTGATGTGTTTACTGATATGCATCTTTGGTTTTCTTCTTTTGTGTAATTTGGATGGAAAATATGTGCTTTTTATTGTCTGAGTCACTTCTCAAAAAAAATACATTTTAAAAATTACTAAATTTGTTGCTAAGTTGAAAAAGTTGCTGGGGTAGTCTGAAAAGTTGCTAAGTGTAGAAAACGAAGAAGCTACAAGTGAGGTTTTCTCAAAACAAGCTTTCCCCTGCTCTGTATAAAATACCTTGATCTCAATGAGCTGGCGTCTGAGAGGCAAGTCCTAAGAGACCGTTTGCAAAGTGCCTAATGCGAACAATTTTACTAAAAACATACTCAATAACTTTACACGAACACACTGTAGTGTCACCAAATTTAATGTACACATCACTGCTCTCCTGCTGTTTATACTACAACACTCATTTGTAAAGTAATTGCTTTGGCACTTTGTTTTATGATTTTTATTATGAAAATTTGTTAACAACTTCACCGTTATTGGACATAATTATTAATAGCTTTACCAAAGCAATTACTTTCAAAATGAGTGTTGTAATATAACTAGCAGGAGAGCTGTGATGTGTGGACAATATGGTGAAAGTACAGTGTGTTACAGTAAAGTTATTATACATTTTTCATACTAAAAATCATAAAAAATTTGCCAAAGCAATTATGTTCAAAATGAGTGTTGTAGTATAACTAGCAGGAGAGCAGTCATGTGTACACTAAATATGGTGAAAGTACAGTGTGTTACAGTAAATGTATTAATAATTATGTCCAATAACGGTGAAAGTACAGTGTGTTGCAGTAAAATTATTGATTATTGTGTCTAATAACAGTGAAGTTATTAACAATTTTTCATAATACAAATGCATAAAAAATGTACTAAAGCATTTATGTTCAAAATGAGTGTTGTAGTATAACCAGCAGGAGAGCAGTCATGGGTGCACTGAATATGGTGAAAGTACAGTGCGTTACAGTAATGTTATTAATATTTATGTCCAATAACGGTGAAGTTATTAACCATTTTTTGATAATAAAATTCATAAAAATATGCAAAAGAAATTACTTTCAAAATTAGTGTTGTAGTATACTCAGCAGGAGAGAAATTATGTGTAATCTGAATTTGGTAAAAGTACAATGTGTTCCAGTAAAGTTATTAACTATTTTTCATAATTAAAATGAATAACAAATGTGCCAAAGCAATTACTTTACAAATGAGTGTTGTAATATAACCAGCAGGAGATCAGTGATGTGTACATTTAATTTGGTGACACTACAGTGTGTTCTTGTAAAGTTATTGAGTATGTTATTATACTCAATAACTTTAATTATGGTGTTCCTGTGGCTCAGTGGTTAGAGCATTGCGTTAGCCGCGCAAAAAGTTGTGGGTTCGATTCCCAGGGAGCACCTGAATATAGCCTGAATGCACTGTAAGTCGCTTTGGATAAAAGCGTCTGATAAATGTAAATGTAAAATGTTATTAGTACTATTTTTCGCGTTTGGCACTTTGCAGACGGCTTTTGGGACTTGTCTCTCGTTGAGATCAACATATTTTATACAGAGCGGAGGAAAGCTTGTTTTGAAGAAACCTCACTTGTAGCTCATTTTCTACAGCACTAAAGAAAAGAGGCGTCATTTGAGTTCGGTAAAGTTGGCAAGATATTCACAGATTCGACTTTTCCGGATCAATATCTCGCGAGCAAAACGTTTTTACGGCACAAATTACGCCTCTTTTCATTCGTAGTGATGTAGTAAACAAGCTACAAGCGTGTTTTCCTCAAAACAAGCTTTCCTCCGCTCTGTACAAAATACATTGCTCTCAATGCTGGCGTCTGAGAGACCGTCTGCAAAGTGCGAAACACGTTACTAATAAAACACTCAATACCTTCACAGTAACAGATTGTAGTTTCGCCAAATTTAGTCACTGCTCTCCTGCTGGTTATACTACAACAGTTATTTTGAACATAATTGCTTTTGCATATTTTTTATGATTATTGTATTAATGAAACAAAGTTAATAACTTTACTGTAGCACACTGTACTTTCACCAAATTCACTTCTGCACATCACTGCTCTCCTGCTGGTTATTCTACAACACTTATTTAGAAAATAATTGCTTTTGCATATTTTTTATGAATTTTTATTATGAAATATTGTTAATAACATTACTGTAGCACACTGTACATTCACCAAATTCAGCTCACACATCACTGCTCTCCTGTTAGTTATACTACAACACTTATCTTGAAAACAATTTCTTTGGCATATTTTTTATGAATTCTTATTAAGAAATATTGTTATTAACTTTACTGTAACGAGTTATTGATCCGGAAATGTTTTGCTCGCGAGTTATTGATCCGGAAATGTCGAATCTGTGAATATCTTGCCAACTTTACCGAACCCGTCATATGTGTATTAAAAACGTTTTGCTCGCGAGTTATTGATCCGGAAAAGTCAAATCTGTCAATATCTCGCCAATTTTACCGATCAGGCTGACATAGCGCGTAATTATTGACATATTTAATTGCGTTTTTATAAGAACCTCATACTTTAAAGGAACATCGTCTATTAATTTACTAAACCTTTATGAAAATCTCTTAAACATTAATGAAATCTCTTGTCAAGTCAACCAAGCGTAATTTCAGTTTCGGTATGACTCAGTAGTAGGCCTAATGAGGGCATCAGGGTCCAGCCCAATCACGCGGCGGTATAAAGGATATACACCACCGAACTCCGTTCACTCACGCTGTGGGGCTCGTGAAGACGGACACGGCCTCCATGTAAAGCCATTTCAGCTGGAAGTGGAAGGAGACTCGGATCTTAGCGTTTTATTATTGTATTGGCTTTCCTTGGAGTCGTGGCAGATGAAAACAAACTGACCTATTCTGCAGAATGATAAGGCGTGAATGTGCAATTCTGTCTACGGACTTCTTAAACTATTCTCTCCAGAAATGTTTGATGAGGTAGGTCTCTGCCACAGATTATTGCGGTTTTAAAAATGTCTCTTGGTGTCTATTAAGTCAGTGTTTTATGGAATAGTTTTTTCTTTACTGTTAAATTAACATAACTGGAAATACGTACCTAAATAATAAGAAATAAACGATTGTTGCGTCTTCTCAAAGCTTGTTCATGTTGATTCTCTTGATCTGTTTTTGTTTCCTCCCTCTCTTGCTTTATTTAATTTTTTTAAGATTACAGGCAGAATTTATCTTCAGCCATGTGCTTTACATTGTATATCTACTAATAAAAGCCAAGCCCTGGGGAGGGGAAAATGTAGCCACTCAAAGCGCCCCATCTCTTCCTAGGCCTGATGACAGATGTGTTGGTGAGGGGAGCTGGATATTTAATATGAAGACAGATTTACTCCACTATTCCATGCGTTTTACTTCATTATTTCTGTATCTGCTGATCATGTTGACAAGACAGATCAAGTGTCAATGTAGCAAAGAGAGTGTGGAGATGGTGAAAATGATCACAAAGGAGCTGAGCCAAGTGGGTACCATATGATTTAGTACTGTTTTTACTTTAAACAAATCTGTCTAGTTAGTTCTTACTCTGCTTCTGTTTCTCTTGTGGCAGAACAATGATTGCAGGCTGTACACACCAAATCTAACTGATTATGAGGTATGTGATTTTACACGCAATCTTTAGTTATCAGTATACTGTTTGAAAATGCTGCCAAAAATAATTAGCTTGAAGGGGCGTTTGACTCTTGACTCATTGTCATTTGGCCTTTAACTGGACAACTTAATTTAATTGCTTTGAAACTGGAGGCAAGATAAAATGCTTTATAAAGGCCAAATGTTTCCTGAATTTTGGGCAGTGATGTTGAAGTTCTCATAGATTTTTGTGAAGAACAGCTAGGATATTTTTGTGCTTTGTTTATTCTTTTGTTGACCTTTAGTTTACACCGGGTTGTAACTGGTATACAGTCTTGCACTGATGCTCTGATGCATTTCAGAAAGCTTCTATAGTGTCAGCAATATTTGTAGATTGTGTTGTGTAATTCGTTTTTATTATCTATATACAGTCCAGTGTGTTTCAGAGTGAGAAAGTACAGATTAATATATTTTACAAAAAAAATATATCAAATTTTTCCCTCATATTTTGAATATAAATAATGAGTGAACGATTAAAAGAGTAGCAGCTATGTAATATTTAAACATGGCTTAGTCAGGGACTGGCATTCATCAATCAAACCACCAAGGCCAGATTTAAGTTGTTTTGCCAGGTTAGATAACAAAATTCTATAGTCATTATTTAATAATGTGATTGGGTGCAAGTTATCAATGAAAATAGTATTTTCGGGATTTAAGTACTAGTGTAATAATACCCTCTCTCATTTTAAAGAAATATGTACAATTTCTTTAGTACATAGCCTATATCTTATCCCATCTCTAACCACTGATTTCTTGAGCTAGTAAAGGCTTTCTCTGCATATGTTTTATTATTTTAGAGTTTATTCATATAGACCTGATTCCAAATAGTAAAAAAGGTTTCTTTAAAAAGTGTCAAATACAGTAATTGAAATCCCAGCATCTGATCAAAGCTTTTGCATATTTAAATCTGATTTTGTAGACAGAACACGAAACACATTAAATCACATTTCCACAAGCGCAGTCTCAACCACCTTTGTAGGTATTTTGAAATCTGATTAAAAGAAAACAGATGTCAATGCTTCTAATTTGAAAGATCAAATGTTGGCTTTTAGAATTCATTTGTGATGCAATTTGTTAAATTACAATCCCACCAGTCGCCTCTTTTTTGCTGATATATACAGTGCCATGAAAAGGGTTTTGCCCCCTTCCTGGTTCTTACATTTTTTTGCATATTTGTCACACTTAAGAGATTAAAATAATCAAACAAATGTTAATATTACACAAAGACAATGCAAGTAAATACAAAATGCAGTTTTTAAATGTTGATTTAATTTATTAAGGGAAAAAGCAGTCCAAACCTACCTGGCCCTACGTGAAAAATGAATTGTCCCTCTTGTTAAATCATGAAATAACTGTGATTAACGATATTATTTTAGAAAGCGGAGTTAAATTTCACTAGCCAAACCCCGGCCTGATTACTGCCAGACCTGTTGAATCAAGAAATCGTCTCGGGTTACTCGCATAACCCTTGTTCTCTGAATAGGGAACGAGACACTGCGTAGCTTAGCTTACGCATCGGGAATGCCCACCGCGTGACCGAGTCTGAAACCCATATAGAATCACGTCAATTCATTGGCTGATGGCGCGACGCCGTCTCTGACGCAATGACGTCGTCAGGTCATACTGGCGAACGCGCGCCATCCACTCCTCAGATTTCTCTGCCGAAATGAACCCTGTCGGCAGCGTGAGGAGCTTAGCGAGCGCGCAGTGTCTCGTTCCCTATTCAGAGAACAAGGGTTACGCGAGTAACCCGAGACGTTCTCTTTCATAGGTAACTCAACACTGCGTAGCTTAGCTTACGCATCGGGAACGATATACCAAACACGCCAAGCTGAAAATGCTGCCTATCTGGCCCAATAATGAACCAACAACATACGGTCGGTTCAAACAGACAGGACCTGAGAACCTGGAGCCATATCAACGTCAAGGTTGTAAAACCTGACAAAGGTGTGCGGAGAGGACCATCCTGCCGCAACACAAATATCCTCCAGGGGTACCCCTCTAAAAAGAGCTTGAGAGGAGGCTACGCCCCTAGTAGAATGCGCCCGAAGACTAAGAGGTGAAGGAAGGTTCCGTGCCTCGTAAGCCAGCGAAATGGCATCTCTCACCCAGTGAGAAATCCTCTGCTTTGACGTGGCAAGCCCGCGGCGACCAGCACCAAAACAGATCAATAACTGGGGAGATTTTCTCCAAACCTTGGAGCGATCCACATACAACTTCAATGCCCTGACCGGGCAGAGCAAGTGGAGTCTCTCATCCTCACTTGAAGCAAAGGGAGGGGGATGGAAAGAGTGAAGCGTGACCACCTGAGATCGGAACGACGTGGACAAGACCTTGGGAATGTAACCCGACCTAGGCCGCAGGGTAACTTTGACTAGACCTGGGGCAAAGTCCATACACGTCTCACTGACAGAGAAAGCCTGCAGATCTCCAACTCTTTTCAGTGACGTAAGCGCCAGCAAAAGAACAACCTTAAGAGTCAGTATCCGATCCGAAGCTGACTCTAAGGACTCAAAAGGGGCCGTCACTAGACCTTCGAAGACGACTGACAAGTCCCAAGAAGGAACTGCCGTGGGGCGAACAGGCCTAAGGCATCTGGCCCCACGCATGAAAGTGGGGCCAGATGCCATAATTTTACCATATGATGCCTCCCCAAGGGGATCTCATCCAGCTCTCTCCGAGCTGCAATGGCCGCTACATAAACCCTAAGGGTGGTAGCAGCCGCCCCCGCTGTCAGCCTTTCTTGCAAAAACTCCAGCACTGGACCAACAGGGCAGTAACTGGGTCAATTGCACGAGTCAAACACCAGGATTCAAAGACGCCCCACTTGGAAGAGTACAGCTTCCTAGTAGCGGGGGCTCTGGCACTGGTTTTCTGAACTTCGGCAGGCAAACCATCAATCACAGCCCTTGGCCCTGTATGGGCCATACCCACAACTTCCAGAGCTCCGGCTGAGGATGCCAGATCTTGCCCTGAAGCTGGGACAGTAAGTCTCGCCTGATCGGAATCTCCCAAGGAGGCCGATACAAGAGGAGAGTTAGCTCCGAGAACCAGGTCTGGGAGGGCCAGTCCAGGGCCATGCGTGAACCCGAAACATATAATTTTACTTATCTGTGCGGGTCATAGCGAGCGATGAATCGCGCGCACGGCGGTTGACAGCGGCGAAACTCCATGGCACTTCACCGCGAGGAGAACAAAGTTCCACTGAGGCAGTCGCCGAAGTGCAGATGGATGATCGCAAAAAGGTAAGTTGGGTCAGAAATCGCAACAACGAAGGGTAAAGTGACCGCTTCGTGAAGGCAGAGAAATCTGAGGAGTGGATGGCGCGTTCGCCAGTATGACCTGACGACGTCATTGCGTCAGAAACGGCGTCGCGCCATCAGCCAATGAATTGGCGTGATTCTATATGGGTTTCAGACTCGGTCACGCGGTGGGCGTTCCCGATGCGTAAGCTAAGCTACGCAGTGTTGAGTTACCTATGAAAGAGAACACTTGAATAGAACCTGTCTGGCAAAGTGAAGCATGCTTAAAGAATCATGCCACAATCTAAAGAAATTCAAGAACAGATGAGAAACAAAATCGTTGACATGTATAAGTCTGGAAAGGGTTATGAAGCCATTTCTAAGGCTTTGGGACTCCAGCGAACCCCAATCAGAGCCATTATCCACTCAGAGCCATTATCCACAAGTGGAGAAAAAGCTCCGGTTACTATGGTAACCTCAGTTCCCTGAGAGCGGGAACGAGACATCACAGAGAATTCTCCGTTATGGGAACTCCTTCCCTTCAACCTTTCCTGAAGTCCTATTGGCTCACGCCAGTCCAGATGACTGGCCAATTGTATAAAGCATGCAAATATGACGAGCTCGAGACAGTATAAATCGATGCCCGTGACAATTACATCAGAATCGGATACTGAACACCGCTAGGTTGGAGAGCAGCGAGCACGGCGACTACCGTGATGTCTCGTTCCCGCTCTCAGGGAACCGAGGTTACCATAGTAACTGGAGCGTTCCCTTTCGAGCTGTCACGAGACATCAAGGAGAATTCTCCGTTATGGGAACGATATTCAATCCCGCCGTGAGAGAGGCTACGAAGCCTGTACCAGACACACTCAGCGAAGATAGAATACGCACATACACACTTCCCACCAATAGTGACGCTGTTAGGCGAGCTCACAGCTGATAGGTGGCGGTAAGCCAATAAGCGTCTAATCCCAAGGTATACGAAATTTGCATATCTGGATAGAAATAACATCGGCTGCGCTGAAAACAGGGCAAACTTGCGCAACGAAACACTGCACAGAGGAGCTGCACAGAGATAACTGTGCTTAGTAGCAAAACACAACCTAGCATGATTATGGTAGCACTAGAGAATCAAACACGAAATACAGGAATCTGCACTGAGTACAGGGCAGAACAACCATATTGTAAGAGGGTGATGCAGAGTAATAACTTACTGTGCGAGACAGCAGCACACACATAACGATGTAGCAAAAAAACATGCATCAGCCACTCACCAACAGCACTTGGGAGGCAAAGGACTGAACGTCCAGCTTGTAAAACTTGGCGAAAGTATTTTTCTGCACAGATCCTCAGCTCCTCATTTTATTATTCCCGCGATTAGCGCACTCTCGCTAACTCACACCACAGCAATAATGGTTTCGGTTCGTCTCCATGGCAACGACCTGGGACACGCGCTTGTGTAGAGGAAGAGAGAGAGCTTGTGCGCTCTGACAACAGAAAACGTCACATTTTAATGATACATTCAAATCTAGTGGTATTAGCTTAATTATCAGTCACACGGTAACTTAAACATATATACGTTATTATGTGTATGTAAAAAAAAAAAAAAAGCAGGCGAGTCTGCCGGCCCAATTTATGAACGGGCCAGAGCGGCCCACCGGGAATTCTCCCGGTTCTCCCGATGGCCACTCCGGGCCTGCAGCAGGACAATGATCCCAAACACACCAGCAAGTCCACCTCTGAATAGCAAAATCCATTCTTAAAAATCCAAACTTAAATCCAGTTAAGATGCTGTGGCATAACCTAGAGTGGGACAAAATTCCTCCCCAGCGATGTAAAAGACTCATTGCCAGCTATCGCAAATGCTTGTTTGCAGTTGTTGCTGCAAAGGGTGGCACAACCAGTTGTTATATTTCGAGGGCAATTCATTTTTCACGTAGGGCCAGGCAGATTTGGACAGTTTTTCCCTTAATAAATGAAATTGTTATTTCAAAACCGCATTTTGTATTCAGTTGGGTTATCTTTGTGTAATATTAAAATTAGTTTGATGATCTGAATAAATCAAGTGTGACAAATATGCAAAAAATGTAAAACAGGAGGGAGCAAAACAAATTTCACACCACTTTATATACTGTATATATGTAGTAATTTTTTTTCTAGATAAACAATGTATTTTTGCTGAAATGTCTGTGTATTCTTTAAGCCTTATCGCTGTTACAGTCTATTGATTGTTGTAATCTCCTTTAGCAGAACTGCTCCAAGTCCACGCTTATGTGCTTTGCATTGGAAGTGGAAGTTTTGATTGTTGAAATCCAGAGTGTAGCCGATTCTCAGTTTTGGCGCCTACCAAGGATCCTCAAGACACTGACACATAAGGTGAGTTCAATATCTGCAAGACTTTTAGGATGATCTAATAATGGTATTTACAGAAATATTTGTAACAGCTTGTAATGATTTCAAGGCTAGCAAGAAAGCAGACAGATCCATAAGGAAAGTATGAATTAATTAATTAAAAATATGAATTAAAAAAAACATTGTTACACTGCGATTCTGTAGATCACAAGATATTTCCAAGAAACATTACGGTAGTACTTATTTAAAATACTATTAGTATTTTGATTGTTCAACAGTTATTAAAAAATTGTTATTAAAAGTTGTTAAATGTTAAACAATATGTTACATGTTAAAAATATGTTTTCATAGGACTCACTCACACACATACATACTTTGTATGAACGGTATTAAAAACACAAAATAGACATAATTATAATGTGTGGTGCATTTTACACGTGTTAAACAACTGAAAGTACAATCATTTGTTCCACTCAAGAGGGCTTGTAAGTGCAAACAGAAATATGGGTTCCACATGTCTGTTTCAAAGCCTCTGGTCTGCTTGCATGCTATAGGCAACCATTTTAAATGGTTTTACTACTCATGTTTTTGTTTTTACTAGTGGATGAAGTGAAATTATTTGCATTACACTTCTATGGATTAGAGTACAAGGATAGTTTGTACAAGTTTGTAAAGAAAGTTTGAAGTTGGCTTGAGAGAGCCTGTAGCCAAAAAAATACGTTTGTAGTTTTAAAGGGGCCATCAAATGCAAAATTCCCTTTTACATAGTCTTTGCATATAAATGTGCAAGCATGTGGACACAACCACCCTACAATGATAAAAATCCATTCACACTTTTTTTTAATCCCCCCAAAAACCTAAACAGTCTCAATGATCAATCTGTTTTGATGGCCCCGCCCACGACCGTTGGTGGGTTGTCCCGCCATTTTCTCTGCGCTCGAGCAGCTGTAGCGACAACAATGTCTTGTAAGCAAATTGGGTGTTTTGCAGTTGGATGTAAAAGTGAACATAAGAGTCTTCGTTTTCTCCTGACATCATAGCTACTGAGGATGCAGTGAATTACTTTTGTTTTTGATGATAAGATGCTACCAAATACAGAAAACACGGAAAATAGCGATGGGGCGGGCAGTAGCTCATTATCATTTAAAGTGACATGCACCAAAACGACTCATTGTGAACAGAGCTGTTTTTTACCAAAAGGTGTTGTTTTACACGACCATTGAGAAACTTCAACCAAGATATTTTGCAGACGTCATGAAGACACTAAAGAATCACTGGAGCTGTATTTATCTTATTTTATCAAGCCTCTTGAACGGCAATCAGCAGACAATAATTGGAGCAGTCAGGCTAATTAAAAAAGTGTCATTCTTGCGATTGACTCTGTGGGAGTGTGGGTGGTGTAGTATTAGGGTATATTCAGTAACATAATAATGCATATAGCATGTGTGGAACCTATATTGAGTGTGTTATGGTACTATGAGAAGGGTAATAAAAGTTGTCGGAAGTTAGGTCTGGCTGTCACGTCGTCCGTCCTGTGAAAGGTTACTGTTGTACCTACTAAACAACAGAACAGACGGGACCTATGGGCAGGACACAGCTTCACTTCTCTCACTACTGCGTCCCGAATTAGCGCAAGATGTCAGCGCCCCCTATTGGGACACTGGCGGCTTCACTTTTCTTCAATGGAAGAGAGTGGAGGTGCGTCGTCTATCTATTTTTACAGTCTATGGTGTATATCCTTGTCTGGGAGACTGGCTGGATGCCATCAGCTAGGTATGTTGATTATTTCTCAGCTGACTTGTGTGAATTGCCAAAGGAAACAGCCTACTAGCATTTCACCACACGTCACACTGATAGTCCAGCTGATGTCTTTCTCAAACTAACTTGTTTGTAGTCCGCGGGGCTGTAGTTAAAATGCAAGATGACCTGTTTCTTGCCTTACTGGTCCCTAGACAAGATTAATTTTCTCTGATACATGAGTAAAGGTGGTTCCATCGTCATAAGACACGTACACCTGTTTAATATACAACACCATGTCAAATTTCAACCTGATACACTGCTGAAATTGAGGCTCTGTTCCAAAACCTAGTAAACTGCCTTGTTCTATTCTATCTACACAGGCAGCTGCCTTCTAAGTCAGCATACTATTGAAGTAAACCTTTTAATATTATATGACACTGACGTGGTACTTTGTTAATAGGATGCAACTCCATATCTCAAAAACACCACACTCCACATAAGACTTTGTTCACAGTTGATTCCAGATTCATGTCAGCATATTGATAACCCTTTTGGGAATCAGGGTTACACATTGTTTCTGGAATGCCTTATCTCGGAGACTGTGCACTAACCTCATATAATGCCATATTAAGTTGCAGGACAAACTGAAGACATGTCCAGACTGTGAGTTCTATCAAGAAGAAGGAGCAAAGACTTTTTTGGAAAAGTTACTAAATGTTTTACAATGGAGGAATGCCGAAAAAAGCTGCGCTGCAAAGAAGAATAAGAGACATTTATAGAACTTTATGACAACAAACATTAAAAACATGATCTGAAGGAGCAGCTTCCTATGGATATCTGAAGCAGTTCTGGAGAATTTTCTGAATGGCAAAACAGACACCATATAAGCTACAGTACCTACAGTATGTTTCCATCTGTACATGAACATGCTGATATATATTTTCTTAAATAAATGACTTTTATGGAATATTTGTTACAATAGCCTGTTTTGACAAAAAAAACTAAACCCATGATTACTTTTTGTTGACCTTAACTTAATTAAATTCCCTATAAAGTATAGCTGTATAACTAATAATACAAGCAATTGGTTTGAGAATTGCTGTAGTGTATATTCAACTGAATAATTACTTTCATCTTGATTATAACAGTGTAAACTATCTGAACTGAAGATTTAACTAGTCAGAAAAAAACAAAAGTCGAGCCTGGGCCATAAAATGTGTTAAGACATGTTCATTAAACAAATGTTGAAGTTTTTGCATTCCATGTTGAGTTATTAAATTGACAATAATAAGTGTTACACATTCTTGTCTATTTAATGACTGTTGCAATATTGGCAAATAAAGTTATGTTCTCTCTTTGTATTTTTGGAAAGGAAAGAGTCTGCTAAGAACAAATGATCTGATGCACTTTATAAAAGATCGTCCAAAACCAGTTCCTATAACTGTGCTCTGTTTACAACATCGACAAACGTCCTTTGATTTTGGTAGGTTTTTACCTTGATGATTATCAGTCCTCAAATGTCTTGACATGTTTTATTTAGGCTGCTCATCTGAGGTATGTTGTATATGACCTTGAATGCCTTTGTGTGATGATCTGCAGTTCAGCTATGATAAAGCGCACATAATTGCGTAAATCAACTCCGAGTCTGCTGAACATCTGATACGCTATATTATTGGATTCTCAAACACATTATGATTCATGTCCACCTGCAAAACTTAACAAGGTTGCTGTAATGTAATATGAAATGTTTCAGGAAAATAATAATAATTTACTGCATTTTGACCTTTACAGATGGTCTATAACTTTGCAGAGAACATATGTGACCCTCTGTGAAAACCCAACTAAAGTCATTTTTTGAGATTTACTTTTTTCTGCATAAAATCATCTTACATATTGTAAAGAACAGTCAATATTAAAGATACCAAGAATATATTTTCACAGAATGAGTAAGGCATGTCAAAAATTGAAATCATAGTGAAATAATGCTTGTTATCAAACTTTGATGCTCGTTCTCTCAGAATTCGATTTTTAGACTTTAGCCTTTTTTTATATAGCGGGTCACATTTGATCAAACTACATAACAGCTTTAAATGTATATCAATAGAAAAGCGGTTCAGCATACATTTACAATGCTAGATGTTTAGAAAATGTTTGGATGTATTACACCATTGTTCTACTTCATGACATGAAAGGACAGCCTTCAGGTATTTTAGTGGCATGTTGACATGTTAGACTTTGGCGCTCCTTCCAAAAATGTGTTTTATCTACACCGAACCCCAACTGCTGAAACATTTTATTGCATTTATAATGGTGTATAATAAAAAGACAACACTTTTATGATCTGTTTTATTTGATTCATTTTTCTTCCTTTTTTTAAACAAATGTGTGCTATTTATTAGGTTTTATGCAATTTTATTGCAATAAACATTAACATCACAATTAGTCAAAATGTACCATAAATTACAAGGTAGATTGTAACAGATTTATGCTAATGTGCTACACGTTTATTTAATTTTTGGTCATTTAAAATGTTCAGTTATTAACAAAATATGTTGTATCCCAGCCCACATGAAAAAAATACTATAGTAATTTATAGTAAATACTACAGTGTTTTTGAACCATAGTAAAGTACTTGAATGAACATGTGGTAATTCTATTGCCGTGGTATTATAAAAATAGAGTAATATAAAAAAATTACTTTACCCAGTACTGTACTAAGTTTTCTACAACTATAGGGTATATTATACTGCAATAAACTACAATTTACTGAAGTAAAAACCAAAGTACAGTATTTATTACAGTTTATCAGTTTGCTAAAGTTCATACTGCTGTATGATAGCATTCATTTGCAAAGTGTTGTAAATACTATAATATATAAAGTATAATACACTTGTATGGTTCAAAAACACTATAGTATTTACTATAAATTACTATAGTATTTATTTTCCATGTGAGAGTGAATTGAATGGGTAAGTAAAAACATTCTGGGTTTCCTGTAGGTTTTTATTGCAAAAAAACAAAGAACAAGAGGAAATACTTCATTAAAATACAATGACATAACAGAAAGGGTTAGAACAATAACACCTCAATCAGAAAGTAAAAAAATATCATCATAAGCCCGAAGAAATTTGTTATTCTTATCAATGAGTTTAAGAGATTTAACAATAAGCAAAATGGCTGTTTCCTGTAGTTTGTCAGAGAGGGTGCATCACAGATAGCGCTGATATGCACGTGAGGGTAGTTTATTTTTGTAGCCATTGCTGTGGAAAACCCTTGAGATAAAAACATACTGATAGCTGATCAGCAGTAACTATTAAACACTTGCACTACACACCTTTGCGTGAAACAACACGGTTGTCCTCCAAAGCACTGGATGGCGCTCTGCAGCTCTTGCTCTGCTGGTTGCTCACGGAAGTTTAAGGAAAGAAAACAACAGTGGCCTTCGCTGCCTGATTGAAGCGAAACCAGACAGCTGTTTAAAGGTAAGAAGACTTTTTAATAATTCAACGGTAAGTTTAAGACGTATTTAACGTTGTGGTATTTTCGTAATAAACTAAGATGTGACCGTGATAGTTAAGCGAGGAGTTATTTCTGTAATACGATGTATGCTAGCTAGCTCGTGTGCTAATTCCGTGTCGACTGGATTTAGCAGCATTAGCCAAAACTTAAACACTCAAAAGCCAATACAACAGGGACAAACTAGATTAACTGTTGCTATTTACCTGTAGTTTTAAACACGTAAGTCATACTATGCATACGCAAGTAAAGAAATACAGTGTACTGTTTAATCAAATCTCGTTATGACGCCGTGTCTCATTCTCTCTGGTCAAATGGCTGGTTTGAGTCTAATAACATGTAAACTGTGGTTATTCTTATGGACAAATCGCGCATCTGTTTGTAACTATTCACGATTTTGTATTTTCTTTTTAGGTGTATTTGATGTGGTTTGTTCAGTAGTGTTGCCGTCTGGATTATACGGATAGAAGAAAACAAAGAGATGTCTGACAGCGATGACAGTGATTTCTCTGATAATCAGAGCGAGAGGAGCAGCGAGGCTGAGGAGGTGGAGGAGAACGAGGTGAGGCAGCAGCTCCTTCTTGAATAGTCAATACATAGCTATAGTTATAGCTATAGTTTGTTTATCTGTAAAAAAAAACTCAAACTCAACTCATTTCTTTAAGGATGAGGAGGAACGGAGGAGTGTAGCTGGCAGTGACAAGGCTGAGGAGGAGGGAGAAGATTTGGAGGATGAGGAGGAGTATGATGAAGAGGAAGAAGAGGAGGATGACCGGCCCAGGAAAAAACCTCGGCATGGTGGCTTCATCTTGGATGAAGCCGGTTAGAAAATCCCTTATCAACATATATTTCTTAGATTAGACAACATATTTTTCATAGATGTCATTTGAAAAGCTTTAATGTGTATTTTATTTTATCTTTGACTAGATGTTGATGATGAGTATGAAGATGAAGATCCATGGGAGGATGGTGCTGAAGACATCTTAGAAAAAGGTAAGAAATTATTATTATTTGAAATGAATTGTGAATGTTTTGTATGTTACATTTATAGAACTATCTTAAGTTATTACAAATGTAATGTTTGTATTATATGCAGTGATATCCCCTGTATGCATACTTTTAATTCTGGCAGGTGGAGTTAAGAATTGTTTTAATATTATGTGACCAGTATGTGATGTTTATATGCTTTATAACTTTATGAAATGGAGGCTTTTTAAGTGAAATACCAACAACAGACCGTATGCTAAATATGTTGTATAAAATGATGTCAGTTATTTGAATGTATTTCTTGCGCTCATTAATTCTTTATTTCTTATGCATGCCTCCTTCAGTTAACGGTAAACCGACTCCAGATTTCTCTGCTCTGTTTGTTTTGTCTTATTGAACTGATTCTCAAATCATTGTGTCTCATTCGTTAAAATCCATACCCATGATCTGCACCCCTCTAACATTAGTTTGTGATGTTAAAAGTTCTAAACAAGGAGCATGGATGGCAAATACATTTTTAGCGATACTCTTTTTCTTCTTTGCGTCATCAGAATATGTTGAGTAAGGTCATAGTTTATAAAGGCTGTAATTTTAAAATACACCATCTATTGATCAGGGGACTGTATAGAGGGGACTGACTGAGTTCTGAAAGAGAACCAAATAAGGTCATTTGCCTGAAAATGCTCCTTTGAACAAAAAACAAAACCCAATTCCTTGTTTTGGTAGTATTCAAGCGTGTTTATTGTATTGCATCAGCTAACAGTGACATGACGTCATTATCACGTAGTTTCCATCTTTAAAATATACCACATGTGTAAGCCTGCCCATCATTGGTAATTTCCTTTTATTTCTGTGTACCTGGTCCTGTCTATGCCCTTACCTGAAAATGCTGTGTGCACATGACTTTGTAATATGTCTCATGTTTCTCCCTTCCTCCCTCAACTCTGGATTTGAGCAGAAGAGGCAGAAGGTATGTGCTTAAGTCGTCTGGTGTGCATTGATATTCAACCATGTGTTCAGTAGCTGTGTCTACATGCACTGCTTTTAGACTGTTTGAATGCACACTACCAATTCAGCTTTGCATCACAGAAATAAATTGCATTGTAAAATATAGAAAAATTGTAGTAATGTTTCACAATATTGTTGTTACTGTGTTTTTGATCGAATGAATGCAGCCTTGGTGAGCCATGAGACTTCTTTCAAGAACTTATAAAAAAATATCTTACGGACCTCAAACATTTGAACAATATTTAATTGCACATAATATATTACAAATAATGTGTTGTGCTTATATAAATAATTGTTAACAAAGAATCAAAGGTAAATTATTCTATTTAATGGATTAAGATCTGCTCCACTGGATGGAAATGAATCCGATCATTCAGCTTGAGCGATCAGCCATTAGTCAAATTATTAACGGATTATTAAACTGCATGTAAACATAGCTACAGACAATTTTTCGAGTTTTCTGTTCTAGCCACAAAATATAATATTTTTGTCATAATTGCCTATTCTGTTCATCTTTTAGTGTCCAACATTGACCATGTAGTTTTGGATGAGGATCACTCTGGTTCAAGGAGGTTGCAGAATCTCTGGCGGTGAGACACACTTTCACATGGCTGAATCTGAAGTATGGAAGTCATGTTAAATACCTGTTTTTCTCTTTAGGGATTCACGTGAGGAAGCTCTGGGGGAGTATTACATGAGAAAATATGCCAAGTCCTCAGGTGGCGAGCAGTAAGTCAACAGAGTTCACCTGTACTCTTAAAGTGCATGCTACTTTTACGAAGTGTGTGACTCAATTCAACACATGCACATGAACTGAAAGGAATGTTTTACTGTGTTGACCTTTCTAAATATTTTGTTCTGTTGTTTACTTCAGTTTCTATGGCGGTTCTGAGGATCTTTCTGATGACATCACCCAGCAGCAGTTGCTTCCTGGGGTCAAGTATGAAAAAAAGAATAATGTCTTGATTAAACATACAAAATCAAGTATTTCTTAAGAGACCACTGGGCTTGTGTTAAGAGATTTGTCTCTTGCAGGGATCCTAATTTGTGGACTGTTAAGTGTAAGGTTAGTACTATCTAACATGTGGCCTATGGATGCTGTGATAACGAGGCTGCTGTATGTGCAGGGTCTAATTCTTCTGTTTCTCTGTAGATTGGAGAGGAGAGAGCAACTGCCATTGCCTTGATGCGGAAATTCATTGCTTATCAGTGCACCGACACGGTAGGATTTCCACAGTCCCTCTGTCATAACTTAAGGTCTGTTTGGTTTGTTACAGCCAGCTTTAACGCTCTAGTTGGTTAATACCTGTAATGGTGCCAGTTCTTTTGACTCATACCATTTCAGTCCTTATGAAAAGCACAGAACTGTATGAACATTATCTTAGACGCTTTGTGTAAATCTTCTCAAAGTCTGTTTTATTTTTGTTATCAAACTGTAAGCCAAGAGATTAGAGAGAAACTACAATGCGGAAAGTACATTGAGTAATATTTGCTTGCAGGTGTGTGGTACCATTATGTTGTGCTTTGCTTCTCTTTACAGCCGCTTCAAATCAAATCAGTGGTGGCCCCTGAGCACGTCAAAGGATATATCTATGTGGAGGCGTACAAGCAGACCCATGTCAAGTCCGCCATTGAGGGTGTTGGAAACCTGCGGATGGGCTTCTGGAACCAGCAGATGGTGCCCATTAAAGAGATGACCGATGTGCTGAAGGTGGTTAAGGAAGTGACTAACCTTAAACCCAAGTCTTGGGTTCGTCTTAAGAGAGGCCTTTATAAAGATGACATTGCCCAGGTGGGTGCAACAGAAGACTTGGCTATATGGTCATAAAGAAAACGTCTCCTAAATAAGGTGCTAGATATTGTGTTTTGAATTGCGTTGTTCAATTTGTCATTCGTATAGCTCTACGTCTGTGGCATGAAAACATTTGATCCATGTATATATGTGCTTGTTTAGGTGGACTATGTTGAACCGAGCCAGAATACGATCTCACTGAAAATGATTCCTCGTATTGATTTAGATCGCATTAAAGCAAGGATGAGTATGGTAGGTTACATCATATATTTATGTTTTTTATTTGTCACACACACAAATATACAGAGTATAATATTATACAGATAATGACTATATATATTTTCATTATATATTTACACCACTCTTCAAAAGTTTGGAGTCAGTAATTTTTTTTAAAGAAAGTAATAGCTACATTTAAATTAAATTGGTCAAAAGTGCAGTAAAGATGTTACAGAAGATTTGTTTTATTACATGCTGAACTTTCTATTTTATCAAAAAGTCCTGAAAAAAATGTTTTGCAGTTTCCACAAAAATTATTAAGCTGAGTTACTGCCTTTACCTTTAATACGATCAATGAGGCTTTCGTGATCATAAGAGGCTGCTTTTAAAACAATGACGGACCCTAAACCTGGATGGTAGTGTATATATTCTATGTGACATTTTAGTGATGTGACCCTGGCTTGGTCTTTCACCATACAGAAAGACTGGTTTGCGAAGAGAAAGAAGTTTAAGAGGCCCGCTCAGAGGCTTTTTGATGCTGAAAAAATCAGGTAGAGGAGCACTTTGATTTAGAGTCTCCCTTAATCAAAACCCATTGAAATATGTCAGCCGCACTAACATATGTGCTCTGCTCTACAGGTCACTTAGTGGGGAGGTCAGCCATGATGGTGACTTCATGATATTTGAAGCCAACCGATACAGCCGCAAAGGCTTCCTGTTCAAAAGTTTTGCCATGTCAGCTGTGGTAAGAACCCTCACACTCATTCTAGTTCTTGGTGTCTGTCCAATTGTTCCTTATTGGTTTGCTGGTTCAACCCATGTCTCTTTTTGCATAGATCACAGAAGGGGTCAAACCCACTCTGTCAGAGCTGGAGAAGTTCGAGGACCAGCCAGAGGGGATTGACCTTGAAGTAGTCACAGAGACAACAGGTAAATGCATCCATTCAGTAGATCTTTTTTTTTTGTACTAATGTATTGAGAAATCCTTCCGTGCATGCGTTTTTGAAAAGTTAATCACAAATATTGTATTGATACAGGTAAGGAGCGTGAGCACAATCTCCAGTCAGGAGATAATGTGGAAGTGTGTGAAGGGGAGTTGATAAACCTTCAGGGTAAAATCCTGAGTGTGGATGGCAACAAGATCACCATCATGCCCAAGCATGAAGATCTTAAGGTGATTCAATTGTCAATACTATGACAGTATGCAAATCATTGTCTCTTGGCATTAATTAGGTTGATGTAAAAAAAAAAAAATAGTTTGTGGACTAAATGGGATTCAAAAGCTTTGCGAGAGTGTTTAAGAATTTTTTTGACATTTTTCAAAAATATATATTTATCTCATCTAAATGTTTGCTCATGCACTGCATTTTTGTTTTGACAATCGTGCAATTGTTGCACAATAACTTACACATGGCACAAGCCTGATTTCGTGAGCTGGGGGTTGCGAACAACATTTCTGTGATTTTAGTACAATAATTACATTTAGCTGGTATCACATCTATACTTTTAATCATCCTGCCAGTGTTTACATCTGTTCAAAATCACAACATTTAAAAAACAAACACACTGCTGGCTCTCTGGTGTCTTTGCCACTGTTTGAATTAGAGACTTTTTGAAAATGATGTGTGTGTGTGTGTGAGACACACTCACGCTCTCTCTCTCCTTATGTGTATATGAACACATCCTCGTACCTCACCGCTCCAAACTTAGTCCAGGAAAGATGAAAATTCCTGCATCATAACTTAGACTGAAAGATGAATGTGTAGAAAGTGAGTATGTCTCCAAAAACCTTGTTGAGCTGCAGGTTTAGTGACTTTCGGTTGTTTAGTGTAAACCGAGATCGTTTCTGAAACGCAGCGGAAACGCCAGTGTAAACATTGATCGTTTTCATTCTAAAATGTTTTAAAACGAAAATGCACTAGTGTAAATAGGGCCTTACATTTTAGACATAATATTTACTGTTCTATTTCACCAAAGAAAATAGTTCCAAACAAAGATCAGCACATTCTCCAACAAGTTTTGTTACTGAATGTTTCCGCGTTTTGAACGAATCGGTTGACTCGCTCATTAAATGATTTACCGCCACATACTGGTGGTTCAGTATGTTTAAAAATATGCATTTCCCCCACCAACATTTATTATTTGTATATCCAAAAATGTATTTAATATTAATCTCATAACATATTTTATTGCAGTTGTAATTTTGCAGCGTAACTTATTTAATCTGACTGGCAACAGCCCTATAGTGTATATTGAATTTATCTCGGTGATGCAGTACATTTGTGGGGATATTTTGTATGGAATATTGTCCGCTGGTACAAAAAAGTTAACAGAATATCATTGTAATAAGTATAATTTATGATTGCAATGATTTTTTTTTTACATTAAACACATTGAATATTACTTATGTATGTAATATAATTTGTATTTCCACAACGGGTTTAGGTCTTAAATTTCATTTAAGGTGGTATTAAAAAAGTCTTAAATTTAACTTGTTCATATCTGTAGAAACCCTGTGATGGTTACGCATTATTAACTGTCTTTATATTTACTTTGAAAGCTGAAGCTCATGTTATGGTAAGGGGCGTTACAGTTCTGACGCGCGCTTAAAGTCTTCAGCCAATCACAATGCACTGGTTCAGCTGGCCAATCAGAGCAGACTGCTTGTCGGAAGGAGGGACTTTTTTTTGAAAATTACTCGTTTGAGAGATTTTGTTCCAGTTGAATATTTAATTTAAAGTTGGGTTCTGACTTTTTTACGTCCCTATAGGGCTGGGCTTCGGGACAATATTCACGTCATAGTTCAGATGCGGGCCAGGCCTCTGGCCTGTTTTAGGCTCCTTATTCTTATATTTTAGACATCCATCAATTAGTGATGAAAAAATGACACTCTGGTGGAAACAACATGAGACCGTGCCGTGACTGTGAAGAGCGGTTCAAAGGTGTTTAGTGTCCCGCAGAGAGCCATCAGCGCAGCGGAAGAGTTCTGAGTTCAAATACACGCAATAAAACTTGCCGTAAAGCCTCCGCAAAAGTAGTTACCATGAATGTGTCCGGGGAAATAGTAAAGATTTGCCATAACGTTTAAACATTGTTATATGCTTGAACTGTTTTAGTATAGGCCTATCTATGTCGTGATGATTTGAGAAGGCTATATTGATCAAACATAGGCTATGATCAGCCTGCCGGTCTTTTAGTGATAATTAAGGATGCAGCAGCCCACGCTTGCGTTTCTATTAAAAAAATCCATCCCGCGCAGGTCTCTAAATCCGAGCAACCCTAGCTCAAAGATCCTGAAAATCCTGTTCTCCATTATGTCCCTTGTACGCCATGATTATTGCCTCACTATCTTGTTTTTGTTTAGGACCCTCTTGAGTTTCCAGCTCATGAGTTGAGGAAGTACTTCCGTATGGGTGACCACGTGAAGGTTATTGCAGGACGTTTTGAAGGTGACACAGGCCTCATAGTCCGTGTGGAGGAGAACTTTGTCATTCTGTTCTCTGATCTCACCATGCATGAGGTAGGTTTCACTAGTAAGCTATATAGTAATATAAACGCACAATATACGGCAGTTAATGTTGTGTGTTCTCTGCCTCTTTTTGTTCCAGTTGAAGGTCTTGCCCCGGGACCTGCAGCTGTGCTCTGAGACTGCCTCGGGTGTGGATGCAGGAGGCCAGCATGAGTGGGGAGAACTGGTACAATTAGACCCCCAAACTGTAGGTGTCATTGTCCGTCTGGAAAGAGAGACCTTCCAGGTAAAATTCAAGAGAATTAGACAAGTTCAAGCTAAATTCAGTAGTACACACTTGCTGGATGTTTCTTCACAACAATAGTACATGTTTCCCTTCAAGACCACTGAGTTCACTCTGTGAGTATCTTGGCAAAACCCCAGAGCAGGCTTGCGTTTCAATAACATTGTTATCAGCAGGAACACGATTTCTATATCACAAAGTGTTGAGTTGGTGGTTCATGTTTGTACTTGAGCTGCCAAACATTTCACTGGTCTCAGCCTGAAAAAAAACTAATGTTTATTTAGTAAACTAATTTATATTTAGTAAACATTAAACTAATGTCCCTTCCCAGGGAAAGCAAGAGCTGATAAAATGTAGAAACTGTCACTTGAATGCAATGTAAGTCGCTTTGGATAAAAGCGTCTGCTAAATGCATAAATGTAAATTTAAAGCAACATATTTCCATAGATTTTTTTTTAAACTAGAAAAAATTATATTTATTGATTTATTGCAATTTTTTTAAACCAATTTGTGATAAGTCTTGTAGTGTATCCAGATAAATATTTTAACTTTGACACCTTATTGTTCTGAAGTTTGGGATTGGTAAGAAGTCTCTTATGTCTCAAGTTTCAACTAGGCAGCATTTCTTTGATCAAAAATAAAGTAAAACGGCAATATGGCTAAAATATTTTACTATTTAAATGCACGGTTTAGTTTTTTTTATATACTTTAAAATATTATTTATGTGCTGCTAAGCTGAATTTTCAGCAGCCATTATTTCAGTTTTCAGTGTCCCATAATCTTTCAGAAATCTTTTTCTTGTGTTCAAGAAACATTTCTTTCTATTATTATTATTAGTGTTGAAAACTGGTGTGCAGGTCATCCTTGCTGGTTAGATTAGATTGCTAAAAGTAAAATCCCTTTGTCTGCTCTGAATTTTTTCACAATTATCGATTTTTAGGTTCTGAACATGCACGGGAAAGTTTTGACCGTACGGCACCAGGCAGTAAATAGACGGAAGGACAACCGCTTTGCTGTCGCTCTCGACTCTGAGCAAAACAACATCCACGTGAAGGATATTGTGAAAGTCATTGATGGACCTCATTCGGTAACTACCAGAGACTGAGGATAAAAATGTGACATTATGTAACTGAACAGCATTGGAGGAAGTTAATATTCTCCTTCGTGTGATCCGTCAGGGCCGTGAAGGTGAAATTCGCCACATCTTCAGAGGATTTGCTTTTCTTCACTGCAAGAAGCTGGTTGAAAACGGAGGCATGTTTGTTTGTAAAGCACGCCACCTCGTTCTGGCAGGCGGCTCAAAGGTAGGCCTGCTCTACTACATCTGTGGACAAATCTTATACATTTCCCGACTTCCCTGTCATAAAGCGATCCCCTTTTGTTCCCAAAGCCCAGAGACGTGACCAATTTGACAGTGGGAGGCTTTGCACCCATGAGTCCACGCATCAGCAGCCCAATGCACCCAGGCGGAGGTGGTAAGCGATTTCACATAACTCACAGGGTTTTGTAACTTAGTGGTTGAAGATCTGGGATTTGTCAAAAGGTACAAACCCTGCAAGAGGATTTAATTATCCATGTAAACACTAGCTGCCAATATTTCTTTGCCAAGTGTTGGTCTGTCTGGTTGCCATTTGAATCATATCAATGATATAAAGACTACTTCTATTTTGAGAAAGATGTTTTTTGGTCTTCCTTTCAGGTCAGCAGCAAAGGGGCGGAGGTGGTGGCATGGGTCGGGGCCGCGGGCGACGAGACAATGATCTGATTGGGCAGACTGTTCGTATATCCCAGGGACCATACAAAGGTTAAATTAAATTATATTCATTTTATTTGGAGAGACCTTTTCTGAGAAGCTTTGGTTTAGTTTTTTGTAAAAATGTCATTGCATTTTATAACAAGTGTGACATCAGTGCCCAAATACTTTGAGACCCCACCATATGTTCATTTTGTCTTGTATTCGTATAAGCCACAGGTT
Organism: Gymnocypris eckloni scoliostomus; assembly: GCA_027564155.1. Taxonomy (NCBI): domain Eukaryota; kingdom Metazoa; phylum Chordata; class Actinopteri; order Cypriniformes; family Cyprinidae; genus Gymnocypris; species Gymnocypris eckloni. The sequence continues at coordinate 14,434,423 of CM050417.1, read as the reverse complement.
TCGTAACACCTTCTACATTTCCACAGGCTACATTGGAGTGGTGAAGGATGCCACAGAATCAACCGCTAGGGTAGAGCTCCACTCGACTTGCCAGACCATCTCTGTGGACCGGCAGCGTCTTACAACTGTGTATGTTATAGTGCACAAACATTTAGGCTTTCTCTGCTTCTTCCACATTTGTTTATTCAATCTTTTAGTAATTTTATTACATTACTTCTAGCTGCCAGTAAGAGTCAGTATGCTCAGCTTCATTTAACGCATATAAAGCACATATCTTCCTCACATAGAAAATGTAAATAAAAGTGGCTTGTCCTGTGTCGGAAGATTTTATGTGAGAATTCTAGCTATTAGTCTCCGGAGTTTTTTTTTCTTGGTTCCTTTTTAATGGTATTAATAAAAAAAGAATGTCTAATTAATTAGAATCATGAAACTTAAACAATTTAACATCAATTTATTAAAAGTAACAAAAATGACATGTTTAGGGCCCTATACATTTTTTACTCTTTTCAACCTTATGTTTTATTGTTACTAAATGTCTAATTATATGAAAGCATAAAAACAAGTTTAATTTATTCTTACAAAAGCCTTATGATTTTTTCCCCCTCAGAAATGATATGTGGTGTATTTACATTTAAGGCATAAAACATTAATTTACCTTTATTTTTTAATGAATGAAAATTAAACAAATTAAATGTTTTAGGGGGTTTAAGGGTTACCCTAACCCCTGGGCACCCCCTAATATAATGGCAGGAGAAACACTGTATTAAGATTTTTTTATTGTAATATATTTTAAAGGGCACCTGTTAGGTCCCTTTTTACAAGATGTAATATTGGTCCCGGGTGTCCCATAATGTGTCTGTGAAGTTTTAGCCCAAAATACCCAACAGATCATTTATTATAACAGCTCTAAAATTACATTTTGGGGGTGTGTCTAAAAAAAGAGCTGTTTTGGAGTGTTCCTTTAAATGCAAATGTGCTGCATATTCCCGCCCCATCTCCAGACGAGGGCGTAGCGTATACGTCTCTCTGCATTGTATATCTACAGCCAGTAGAATCAACATAACTGAACTGGTGTTTAGCCGTACATATGGAAAGCCAAATGCACTGAAACTGGGACGAAACGGCGCAATGTTACAGAACCGTGCTACGAATGGCGTGAACTAATCTCACAAGCGCAGCGCTGATCAGTTAAAAAATATTTAATGTACACACACAAATACGGTTGAAATGCTAAGCACTATAACGACATGACATTCACAAATGAGTCTGGATTGATACACGTATTTAGGTAGCTTTTGAGGCGCATTACCTTGAAAAATGAAAGTAAACCACTACGTCCTCAGCAGCTCGGATGTTGAGAGGAAATTACTCTGTTCATTCTTGCATGCAAACACAGAGCATTGGAAACTATAGTAATGCAGGGCTGCCAATCCACCCCCGTGGCCCGACCCTCTGAAATGTGACGTCAAAACGACAGGCTTAGTGAGACTGACTTGGTTTAAAGGGGATTAAAAAATAAGGCGTGTGTGGATTTTTATCATTGTAGGGTGGTTGTGTTCTCATACACTGTAGTGTAAAACTTTTGTTCTTCTGAATTTATTTCTTTTTTTAACACCTCAATCGTTTTGCTCTCTTTAAATCAGTGGTGGCAAAGAAAGACAAGGAAGGACTTCCACCCATTTACGAACCCCGATGTACGGTTCCCAGACACCCATTTATGGAACTGGCTCACGTACCCCCATGTATGGTAGCCAGACACCTGTCCATGAGGGTAAGAAATGCCAAAATATATTCTTATAAACTTGTAACGCACTGTTTTTTTGTTGTTATCGTCGTTTCTTTTTAAACCCGTCTTTCATTGCTCACAGGAAGCCGTACTCCTCACTATGGCTCCCAGACTCCTATACATGATGGGAGCAGGACGCCAGGTCAGAGCGGTGCTTGGGACCCCAACAATCCAAACACACCATCACGGTAAGAAGCAGAGCGTGGACAGACATGCACATGTATGCAATCAAACAATCACACATACCTCACTTCATCTTGCTTTCCTTCTGTTCACAGGGCTGATGACGAATATGAGTTTGCCTATGACGACGAGCCCTCTCCGTCTCCTCAAGGCTATGGCGGTACACCCAACCCTCAGACTCCTGGCTACCCAGAAGTGCCCTCCCCGCAGGTCAACCCTCAGTACAATCCTCAGACTCCTGGGACTCCTGCCATGTGAGGGCTCAATCAGATGCACAAGGCTTTTGTTCTAACTTGAGAACATCTTAAACTGAGTGTTTTTGCACCATAGGTACAACACCGACCAGTACTCACCATATGCAGCTCCCTCTCCGCAAGGGTCATACCAGCCCAGCCCCAGCCCCAGCCCACAGACTTACCACCAAGTGGCCCCAAGCCCAGTGGGATACCAAAACACACACTCGCCCGCCAGTTACCACCCCACCCCTTCACCCATGGCATACCAGGTACAGTTTTGGCCACTGAAACAAAAAAAGCAAATCGTTGGTTGACATTATATGCTTAAGAAACCTACTACTTGGAGTAGTGACACTGTATATAGTAATAGTTAACTGTAATATAACTGAAATATAAACATCTAAATTCATGAAAGATTTGTTCAAACATGCCATAAATAATGAAGACATCACTTAACAGGTTACAGGGTTAGTTCACCCAAAAATGTAAATTAGGCTGTGCTTTACTCACCTTCGAAGCTTCTTAGGTTTATGTGACTTTCTTCTTTCAGACGAATTCAATCAGAGTTATATAAAAAATTGTCCTGGCCCCTCCAAGCCTTTCCATGGGACTAAACGGGTGTTTGCTGGATCCAGTTCAGAAGACATGAAATAATGTGCGCGCATCTCACTGCTCTGGGGTGAATAAAGGCCCCCTGTAGTGAATCCATGCAATTTTGAAAAGATAAATATTCTTATTTCAAATGTAATAAACACTAGGGCTGTGACGATAACCGCATAACCGCTTCACCGCGGTAATGAGATGCCAACCGCGGTGTTGAGGTCATAACCGTCATCACCGCACTGTTTTCGGGACCCGAGCAGGAATAAAACACAGTAACGGTCAGTAACTCTGGTGTGATTTGAGCGGGAGTGGGCGGTCTAACAATATCCCGACATCCTTTCAGAACAGCATATCTGAGTGTTTTACTCCTCTTATTGCTCACGGCTGCACGCACGCACCAGTGCTTCTGTGTCATGTATTTTATTGCGCACAGTGCGCAGCATGTGCATAACGGCACCCTGACAGAACAGGGGGCTGTCGTTGAGCAGGGTCGGCGTGCATATAGGCGAACCAGGCAGTCGCCTCGGCAGCAACACAGTCAGGGGCAAAGGACAGATATTTGTAGTTTATATTTTGGGCATTCGTTATCACCGCTTAGTTATTCTACATCTAAATAAAATTTGCTTCATAGTAATGCCGCTCGCGCCGCCCCACAACGCTGGCGTCATCAATAGGCTGCAAAACATACTAATATACATTCATAAATGTCATCAAAACGAAAACTATCCATACATGAATTCCTTTTGCTGCTGGTGCTGTCTGGTGAGTTTTAAAGCCAGACATGTGCTTCTGAACGGTAAGATTATAGCCTAATGTATGTATTGTTTTATCATATAGCCTACAGTGTTTAATTTGTGTAATAAAGCGGGTGATGGATTCACCTCAGAGGATGGAGAGGTAGATCATTCGGCGCAATCACTCGGTTGACGCATTTAAGTGATCACCAGCTTGCTCCAGTTAATTTTATAGTGTGCACATATACTCTAAAATCACGGTTATTTTATTAAACATTTTTAAATGTTTGGGTAGTTTTGTGTAACTCAGATCATAGGACAGTCGCAGCAACCCAGAGTTTGCATTTGCATGGAGTGCACGCAGATATTTTGCCTTCTCTTCTGGTGAGAGCAGTTCCCAGTCGCGACTGACTTATTTCGTTGTTTTTGTCAAATACAGGTTTGTTTCATTTAATATATAAAACAGTAAACGAATTTATGCAAAGCAAACCAAGTCACCTAAACCAACCGCATCGTTTTTTTTTTGCGACTATGAAATGTTTTATTTTACTTCTAAAATGCTTGTTAAACAATTGAAATATAAGAAAATTTGTATACATGTTTAAACGGTGAAATATGTTGTGTTAAGAACTGTATTTGAGAAAAATAAAGGCATTAAGACAAGAAAAAAGAAAGAAAGAAGAATAGATAAACAATGACAAGCTCAAACAAAACGAAACCAACAGCGACTATATAAAATAATCAAATTAATGATTTTCTAATCAGCATGCTTTAATTTAGTGTTGCTAGTGGTTTGCGTCAATACGTTTACATTAAAATGTCTTTGGTCTGTGCTCTGAAGTGTTCTGTTAGTTCTGCTAAACTTGAATTACTAAAACTCAAATTAAAACCGAAACTAACATGTAGCCTTTAGGGTAGAAAACTTCACAAAATATAAACTACACTAAAATTAACCAAATTATACAAAAAATAAACGAAACTTACATTTTAGCGAAAATTGAAAGCAAAAAAAAGCGATTTTAAAAATGCAAAACTACAATAACCCTGACAAAACGTATTTCACTGGAGGAAGAGGATCCGCCAGATGAGATGATCTTCTGCAGCAGCTTTAGTGGTTATTTATTATTTATTTTACATTGCAATAGGGGAAAAATAATAATCAAAACATGCCCGTGCTTGCTTTTATTTCAATGAAGTTGTGTCAATAAACAAATTATCCAATCTTAAAATCGTATTTGAGTGAAGTGGGCGGCATGGCAGGGTTTTGCCCAGAGCCCGTCGATGAGTGACAGAGCAGAATAAGAATGGAGAAAAGGTGGTCCTTGAAGGATGTTCAACTCCGACTGCAAATGGTCAGAAACCCACATCAGGCAAGTCTGACTCGGGACATTCTTCTCAGGGAAGTTAAATTGTTTAGTTTCATGAAAAAGAGATTTAATTTTACAATGTCTAAGCCAACGGTTTTGTTCATATTTTACATATAAATTTAAATGAAAGATGTCTTATTTTTCTCTGCGACACTTTTCCGTGTTGACAGCAAAAGGTTAAACAAATTTAGTATTTTGACAAGACGAATAAAAATAACAAATATGCTTTTTTTACAAACTAGCCTACATTATTATTATTTTTTCTCTCTGCGACACATTATTATGTTGACAAAAAAAATGTAAAACTAATTTGATTCTGGACAAGATGAATAAAATAAATAGCCTACAATAAAATACATTTTGTGCAGACTATATTTTTATTTGTTATCTCTCTCTCTCTTTCAGTAGAGGAAATGTAATTGTGAGATTCTGGAAACGAGATATATTTCGCGGGAACGGTCGGGAAGAAGAAAAAGCCTCTTTTATGTTGCACTTTAAAAATATTGTTATCATAAATGTAGCCTAACGAATCGTCAAATAATATTAATTACCTCCTAATTTGCTGTTACAACCTATCCGTTTCAACAAACACAGTTTTCAACAAGTTGTGTTTGGACAAGTGCGTTTATATCCACGGAGTCTTACCCGAAAAACAATGTCTAAAGAAATATGAATCGAAGTTGAGCACATCTCACCAGAACTAAGCCTGGGGCATGTTGAGCTCGGCTTGTTGTTTCTGCAGCTTGCTCAGGTTGTTATTCTTTTAATAATTTGTTGTACAAAGAATGGGTTACAAACGATGACAAAGACTGTTCCATAATTCCTATTAAACTCAGAAGATATATATAAAAAAGAAGCTATAGAGATTAATATTATTTTGTTATTATTGTTCATTTAATTTGCTGTTTTAAGAATAAATAAGACGACTTTATTATCATTCATTTCCATGTTCATTTGCAAACTTACAAGCTGCATGCGTTCTTGATCAAGTCATTCAGGGCTCTATTTATGATAAATTAATCAGCATGCATTTATTAATCTAGTTTATAGCTATATGGTAACGAAAGTGTTCGACATTCAACCCGTTCTTTTTCATCAGTATTATTTGTGTCGCCTTCTCTGGTTTAAGAAGCAGTCTTTTACTTTAGTTTGGAAACCAAATCCTCCGTTGCTCAGTCTGCTGCGTGCACCTTCGCGCTCGTGCTGATGCAGTGAGTGTAGCTCTACCCACTAAGTGCTTGCTGAAAGTGCATCTCTTCAGGTGATCAGTGAAATCTGAGTCCTGCTACAATGCGCTGTGGCTCTGCAGCGCGCAGGAGCAGCAGACCATGCATTTGCACAAGTGCGACCACGTCAAAAAAAAAATGTACTGGGGGGGGTCGTGCGATTAACCGCCAAACCGCGATATTTGTTGCTGCTTCACCGCGGTAATACAAAATCCAATACCGTCACAGCCCTAATAAACACTCCTCTCTCACTACATCTAACTGTCAAAAGCGGAAGCAGTCTAGGCGGATGACGTGAGACGTCAGTGTAGGGCTGTAGTACTCGAGTCCGGTCTCGAGACGTTTTTCTATCGTCTCGGACTTGTCTTGGACTCGTTGGTATTTGGACTCGGACTTGTCTCGGACTTGGTCATCGGACACGCCAAATGTTCAAGTTGGTCTCGACCGAGTCCAGCAATATATGCTTTTTTTTTCTCTTTCAAAACAAAGACTCGCTTGTTCCGCAAATGGGTAATGTAATTGCCATTGGTTTAACGCCATCTAGAACGGGCCTTGTCATTGGTCCATCTAGAACGGGCCTTGTCATTGGTCCATCTAGAACGGGCCTTGTCATTGGTCCATCTAGAACGGGCCTTGTCATTGGTCCATCTAGAACGGGCATTGTCATTGGTCCCCTGTTAAATGCACAGCTGCGTCATATGAGTGTGCGCGCTGCGTGGAGGCATAAATTATCTTTATTTTGGCCACAGACACGCTGTCGGCAAGTTGCATTATACAGTTTGGTTGTACAAAGTTCGTTGGAGTTTTCCCTCTCACTTTCCTTCGCTTTTAAATACCTTATTAATGCCCGTGCGCATTTTGCTTTCACTTTCATTTCAGGTCAATTGCTTATCTATAATTTACAACGACACATTTTCTGCAATAAACATGGGACTAACAAAACGAATAAAAATACACCATTACCATGCTATAAGCCTAATATAAAATTACAAACTTGCAAAAGGTTTAAATGTAAAAAAAAAAAACTGACAATCATCAAACGCCGTGGCACCAAAATAGGAAAAAGAACGAATAAGAGCAAAACGAATAAAGCCCGGAGGCACGGAATATAAAATAAAATAAATTACACAAAAACGTAAATAAAGTAAAAAATAAGCAAACACTGTGGCAATGGCTGGGAGATTTATCAGATTTTATCGATTAATTCGAATTTTATGTTTTGCCACAATTAGATTTTTTATAAATCGAGGAATCGTGATTTTGAATAGAAATATTACCAAACGCTAGAATTAGACACTTTGATAAAGAACAATCCAACCGCATGTCGATGCACATGATTAACCGCTCACGTGTGATGCTCTCTAGGTGCCATTCACACAGAGTGTGTTTTTGTGTTGATGCGGGCAGTGGAATAGGAAAAATACAAGAAGATGTGAGTTAAACATCTTTTAATAACTAGAGTGCCGCGTTTTTAGAAAGCCGTTTCATGCACGAGACGAGAGCGCAACCGTCAAACGCGTCCATGTTTACATAGAAAAAACAATGGAACAGCAGCGTAATCAAATACAAAACCTGTGAAGAAACTTACTGTACATGTACTGTATATCTGATCTTTCAGGTTTGCATCCCGGTGACAGGCTGAAAACTGCTGTTCATTGTTTTACAGAGTCTTTATAGTTAATAATAGCATTTCAGAACATATAGCCTAATATGCATAATATAAGTTTGTACAAGATGTAGTTGTAGTTCATCTTTTCTGCAAAGATATTTAGTGATTTGTTTCACATTTACATCATGAAGACAACGTCATGTGTGGTGCACTTAGAATATACTTTTCTTTAACTAGAGGGTTAATAAAGAGAAAGTTTCTTGAATCATGTTGTAGTTACATTTTCAAGTTGACTAGATAAAATCTTACAAAATCGAGAATTGGTCAAATATAAGTGAAATTGCTAAACCTAAAATATCCTCCTGAGACGCCCCCCTAAAAAAAGTTTTCATGTCATTACATTGTTTAGACCATAAGAAAAAAATATATTTTTTGAAAAACTATCATATTTGATTATATGTCCTCTGTAGAGGACACAAGGACTAAAATTAAATGGCATGCATAGAAAACGGCAAAATCAATGGGAGTTTTTTTAAATCACCAAATACATTTTTAGGTTTCAGGATTTTTTTATACTAAACTTTGTTTAAGGATGTTTTTCAACTATGTTTTAAAATGTATAACAAAATGATTTGATATACTATTTTGCTTTATGCAATATGTGTGTAAAAAATTCCATAAACTGGTTTCCCATTAAACACAGTGTACCTATACACTGTATCTAATTTGCTTATTAATGTGTTGCTGTTGGGACAGAATGTTGAAAAAAAAAATCATAATGGGAGTAATACATGGCCAGATTTTCATAATAATATATAATATTTCATAAGCAAACTGATATATAATTTATTTCCCTATTCAATAGCTATGTCTCCCAAAATGCATAATAAACATGCTTTTAGTCCTGGTGTCCTCTACATTGAGCATGTATGAAATTATGTCCTGTTTCATAACAGGAAGTTATATTTGAATATGAAAACCTATAACATTTTCCTGAGATGTTGCTTTATAACAAACAATCTGAAAATGATTCAGATTTAAAAGACATTACAGAATATAATCATATTTCCATAAGGATGTACAATTTTTCACTAAATTAAATATTGCCATATTTAAAGGCATAGGAGAGGGTTTAAAAAACATTTAGTATCTCTATAAAGCCCTGAATGTGCTCTGTACAGGACATCCAGGCTTATAACTGTGACATGTGAGGTCTCAGAGAAATTCACTAAAATAGAATGTCCACTACAGAGGCACAAACTCCACAGCTGTGTCTCAGGAGGAGAAATAAAATTGCCTAATTTGATCCTACAGTGTTGCTGCACATGCTTTAGATCATTACGAACAATAATGCAAAGTTATTATATTAGAATAGAAGATATGGCGTCTCTCGTATCACATAAATTATCAATAATTAAATATGTGGTTTTGAAGAAGATTTTTTTCTTTCTCTGTTTTGACCGTCTCATTTGGACTTGGACTCGAACCTCTTTGGACTCGGACTTGACTCGAACCTCTTTGGACTTGGACTTGTCTTGGACTCGACAAAGGTGGACTTGACTACAGCCCTACGTCAGTGTTGCATGATTAGTGACGAGCGCGGAGAGAGAACAAAACAAAACACCGGTCACGAATTAGAAGCACAAAACAAGGATTTGTAAAGGAAAATGTTGGGTGATTTCGATATAAGCCAAGAGGAGCCTAGTTTTCCTTTGCTTAAAGTCTGCGTGAAATCAAAATTGACACTATTTTGTGGTCAATCCACAAAAAAAGTCCAAATCTGAAAATGCTCCTCCCCTCTAAAATTATGGGCCTTCTCTCATGACATCAGTTTAACGACTTGCATGACCTCCTTAACCACGCCCCTCCAACTGTCCGTGTTCATTTTTGAATAAAACGCCTACTTTACTACTACTAATACTTAAAAAATGTATATAACTCTGTTTGGATTCATCTGAAAGAGGAAAGTTACATACACCTAGGAAGCTTCGAAGGGGAGTAAAACACAGCCAAATTGACATTTTTGGGTGAACTAACCCTTTAATATATTATAGTGCATATATACCACACTACACATCTCTAGAGTTTTCTAGTTAACTAACAATCTATGGACATTCCTGAGGTCAATTTTATGTTAAATTACCGTGTTTACAAGCAGATTTCAGATGTCTTTCCACAGTTAAAACAAATTCCGTGCATCACTATCTTAACACGATAATGCTTTTTCCTCAAGAATTGGCGGCACAAACATTGAATTGAATTGTGCTTCATGTGATCTTCAGGCCAGTCCGAGTCCCAGTCCGGTAGGGTACAGTCCAATGACTCCTGGAGCTCCATCTCCGGGAGGCTACAACCCTCACACCCCCGGATCTAACATCGACCAGACCTCCAGTGACTGGGTCACCACAGACATCATGGTGCGTGTCAAAGACACATTCCTGGACGGAGGCGTCATCAATCAGACTGGTGTCATCCGGAGTGTCACCGTGAGTGTTATGCATTTGATTTGATCTAATTTTGTGAATCTAAATGTGCTGTGACTTTCTGCAAGTAGAAGCATGTGAAGTTTGGATTTGCATATTGCACATGTAGTGCTCACGTGCCCGGGGCTGATTGATTGCAATGGAATAAGCTTTTCCCTGTTGTGTTTACAAACCCATTCACTGATATATTTTATCATGAATCATACCCTGTTAATTTGTTGTTGTTAAGACATCACAATTTCACTTTGATTCATCCATGCTCAAATTCTTCTTTCACATAGGGGGGGTTGTGCTCCGTTTTCCTGAAAGACACGGAGAAGGTCGTTAGTATTTCAAGTGAACACTTGGAACCCGTTACGCCAACCAAAAACAACAAGGTACTGCTCGTCTTATGTAACCAAATGTGATTGATTTTGTTGTGATTTTTAAGTTTCTTAATGCAAGGCCTTAGATAATCTTGGTGTTTTTTAGTTGGTTTTTTTTACTTGATCTCACAATTTTGAGAAACACTTTGTTTAATTATTTATTTTTACTTTCCAAATCTACTGTATTGGTTTATTTTAAAATAGGCACTTCAAGCTTTCTTTAAAAATCTTTTAGTTGATTAATGTTTAGTTAGCTCTACAATCTACTGAATATGTCATGATCCAGTATATACTGCGTATTGCTTATAAATGAACAACAAAATGTGAAATAGTATGCAATAGTTAACATTTTAGACAATTCTGTGCAACGTAACGTCATCACCTTATGTTTAATTCTTCTCATGGTGTCCAGATATAATAGACTTTAAAGTGTCCTTATTACAGTATAAATATATTTTCATGCTCTAGATGAAAATCAAAGCAACCAATAAATCACTGTTATAGCTAGAATAACTTCATGTAACTTTTTGATTTATGATCTAATTTCATATACATACAGAAACTGTTACGACTTTAAATTCTTGTGAAATACTGAATTTAGAGAACATCAAGATCAATCATGAAAGTCATAACTGCAAGAACCAACGAAGCATATACTTGCCTGAAATCGCTTTTGAATCAAGTCCATGCTGCAGACACTGAAGTGATGAGAATTAACCTGATTGTCTACATTTTATATATATAAAATCAGAGACAGAATATGACTTGCATATAAGCCCGCGGCTCCTCCCACTGAATCAGACGTCCCAAATCAAGCTTCAGAACCCTGTTACGTGTAATTTGTGTTGTATCTTTCTCCAACATGAATACCTGTGAATGTGTGCTTCTCAGGTGAAGGTCATTCTGGGAGAGGACAGGGAGGCCACAGGAGTCCTGCTCAGTATTGATGGTGAAGACGGCATTGTTAGAATGGAGCTGGATGAGCAGCTGAAGATTCTCAATCTCCGCTTCCTTGGGAAATTGGAAGTGTGAAGAACACCACGCATTTAAACACATTTTACTATTCGAATGCAGATGCTGCAGATTAGTCTCTTTCGGTGAGCTTTGTTTTTTCTTCTGTTCGCCATCTACATTGTGAAGTAACTTGCCTTTTACACTATTTTTTTTACTTCGTTGAAGGTTTTAGTGGATAGTCTATTTTCAGTTTCTTCTGTGATGTAGAAACATTTTTGGCAAATTGATTCTGTCAAATAAAATGTGAACCGTGAGTCCCCAAATCCATCCATCCTGAGTGTTCGCATGAAATAATGAATAGCTGATGGCTGTTCATTGTAAACCTTTTATTGCCAGCCGGTGTTTAGAACATCGACCATAAAGAATTCCATTTTGAATCACTTTCGAGTGATTTGAGCTCCAGCAGATGAGGAAAAACCGCTGTGCTCTGCACCACAAAAGTTTATTCAACATCATGGTCCATTACATTCTGAACCTTTAATGCCATTGACAATTGGTGTATATTCTGAGTGCATTAAAGGTCTTTCAAAACCCTTTAACCCCTGTGATTTGCATATTTCATTCTTTTTTTAATCTGCTAACTAATGGGGAAAACATGCACCAAGGTTAAATATCTTAAGAATTATATTACACTTTTATTTAAACATATGCATCAGATCTGAGAACTGGAAAAGGATAGTCAAACTTGAAAGCAGTGAAAGTCTATAGCTTCTCTTAGTTACAGGGTTCATGAGGATTTTCGTAGTTAATCGGAACGTAAAAGATGGTGTTGTTCTTTGGACAGGGGTGTCCTGTGCTGTTGATCCATGAAGATCTATCAAACTTTTGCTCTTGTTTGGGGCATCCAAGTGTTTGGTTCCTGAAGAGATGAATCTTCAGCTGGATCCACGCTTCACGACCCTAAAAATGAAGAAACAACATGTATGCTTTTGGGTTTAGATTTGATTGTAATTACTTTATTTCTTATAATGTATTAATATTAATTCTGGGATAGGAATTATTCAGAGGAAACCAGCCCTCAGACAGCATACAGAATTAAAACCAATTTTTTAAGTTAAATATATTAATTTCTGCAATATATAAATCTACGGTAGAAGCTTAATTTCCTGTAAAGCTGCTTTGCAAAGATTGTATCGTAAAAAGCGCTATAAGAATATTGAATTGAGCCTGGGTATTAATACAGCTTTTCCAGTCCTACTTTATCTGAGTATATTTCCGTTATAATGCAATTGTTTTTATTTCATATCATTTTTATGCCGTCAGTCTGAAGGTCTGGCTACGCGAGACTAACTCAAGCGAGACGTGTTTGCCAATCACATTCAAAAAAGGCTCATATTCACAAAATATGAATATTATTTATTATCTAGTGCCATCTGCTGGACAGGAAGCAATGTTTAAATGTGTTTTAGGCCTACACCTCGAGACGTCGGGATCATTCAGTTGACGATCGATCACTATTAAACCTTGTATTTTTATATACTCGACTAATTATGAATTCTCTCACCTTGCTGTCCGTGACACACTGCAAATCATAGTTTTGTCCCAGCAGCGGGGTCAGAACATCACGTATGATGTCATGCTGCAGATCACATCAGGTTAAGAATGATAAAGTGTTGCTTCACAAACGTATTCAATCCAAGACATTATACACAGCCAGTCCACTAAACAAAGTTGAGCTAGTTACTCATAGAATGTAATAGATTACTCATTACTCCTTTAAAACGTAATATTGTTACTTATTACTTTATGGCAACAGTGATTAGTTACGCTAGGCTACATTCGTTTTTCTTCACACCTCACAGAAGTTGTATCTGTGTATCTTCCACATACAATTCTTCGAGAATGTTACTAAAAACATATTTTTGTCTCATCATTTAACCAAAATCCACATTGAATCACAGTCAGAAGTTATTACAAACACTCAATAATGATTGATAGTGACAATCAAGATGTGTTGTATTAATCTCATTAATTGTCATGTGTAGCTTGAAGCTAATTGTTATTTCTCCATTACCCATATACAATTATATTTCAATATGTATTTTATCAAATCACATGAGTTTGTAAGAAACTGTTTAATTTTCCAAAAAGATGTTTAATTACAATAATATAATGTAGCACATGCTGATCTGAGGGATGTAACACCAGAGTAAAGTAAAGCCACAACTTACTCAACAGTGTTCAGATCACCCCTTTTCCTGACAAAATCAATATAATGCAATATTTCTATCTGCTGAATATAAGCTTTTCCATATTCCAAGCTTGCCTGCTGCACTGGGGACATCACATGCATGTGCGAGTCGTGAAAATTATGAAAATAAATCTAGGAATTATTTGATTTTAATTCAAAAGGTAATATTATTATATTTACTAGTAATAGTTACTGCCAATAAACTTACCTTGTATGACACATCACATGAGGTTTTGATTCCAGAGCTTTCCAAGATGCTACAAAAAATGAAATGGGGGAAACAGATGAGCTCATGATAAAATAATATCATGGTATATGTGCTAATAACACCCACTTATCAATGTCAAAGAGTTTCCGAAGCTTGACTGCGGTCTGGAAATAAAGCAGCGGTGAACCCATGCTCTCCTCACAGCCTGCACACGCTCCATGTTTAATCCATTCCTCCCTCCTGCCAAACCAAACAAATCAAGCTTCTTAGCAGTGAAAAATATATCTTATAGATGCTACCAGAAATTACGTTTAAAATGATCTTTTTCCATTCAGTTCTGTATAATGCATACACTTTATCATAAGTGCCTTTGTCTATTATGTATAATGCAACGTGTATACTTTTTCACAGTCACGCTAAACTCTTGTTCATGTGGATTTCTACTGGAATGACTGGATTTTTGGTCAATGTGTCCGCCTTTACAATGGAAATGTGTCAATATTGTGTTCCAGGTGAGACATTTAATCACAAAATATCATAGTTTGTGTTTACCAGAAGTTGAAGAAGTGCTTTCCTTTTATTAACGATGGCCACAGCTGAGTGAGTTCAGGCTCAATTTCCTGGACATAAACATGTTACGTGTTATAATTAACATTTTAATCCATCAGTCAATCAACTAAATACATAAACAACAATACAGACAAACAAACAGCGTATTTTGACCTGAAGATGTGAATGATATATCGGCCAACAGTCACAGCAGTGCCCAGTACGCATAGGCCTAAATGTCATTTGAACATTTTAAATAAAGAAATGAACAATGATGTTAGAAATAATAAAAGACCAATCAAAAACACTGATTGTTCCAGTGAAGTGTTCATTTTCAGATGAGCGGGAATGGGAGAAACAGTCATTGAATTCCTCACCATAGGCCATGGATGGTCCAGTTATGAACAGTCTGTGGTATTTTACAAATGGTGGTGTTGTTAATACCCTGTGGGAGGACAGGGGGGGGAGAGACTGGTCATGTTAAGCAGAAGTGACATGAAAGGCAGAGATCACAACTGGTTTAAATGAAGCACATTTCAGACAGACTATAATAGAGTATTGTGTAAAGTTTACTAGCGCTGTAATAAAATATAAAGACATACTATACAGAAACTCCCAGGCCATTGAAGAGTGAGATGCATACAAGTCCAGTTGCATGAGCTGAAAATGAAAAAGCAGTTGTTCTTTTCTTTCTATTTTCTGTACCTTTCTCACTCTGTGCAGCCCTGCATTTATGTTTAATTAAATTATTTTATTGTCTATTTAATTGTGTTCATTTGCAGTATTTGTAGGAATAGTTCACCCAAAAATGAAATAGTGTTTCTTCATCTGAAAAGATTTGGCGAGACTTAGCACTGAATCAGTTCTCACAGAACACCTGTAAACAAATGTGTCAGTGGATTTGGAAGTGAGAGAACAACAGGGGAAGGACTTTTTAAAGGAGGAAGCTTTATTATGGATTATAGACTGGTGTTTTGTTCAGAAGCGACAGTTTAAAAAGCTAAAATGTCTTAATGATAGATTTGTTTATTATAAACATGTGGCTTTTCACTTCACAAGATATTAATTTATAGAGTCTTGTTGATTACTGAGATGTTTTTATTAGCTGTTTGGACTCTCATTCTGACGGCACCCATTCACTGCAGAGGATTCGTTGGTGAGCATGTGCTAAAAATGTAATGCAAAATTTATCCAAATCTGTTACAATGAATAAAAAAATGATCATCCACGTCTTAGTTGGACTAAGGGCGATTATACAAATTTAAATTTTGGGGTGAATTATTCCTTTAAATATTTGATAGATAAATTGCTGCTGGTCTCGGCTAGTCAGTAACGTATGGGGATTTATTAATTAAAGAATATTTGAATGATTGTGTCTTACTGCCTCGTGACAGTCCCAGAAGAGTGTCCTTTATCATACGTGAAGACCCAACCGGTGACCAGAGCAGCCGTGCAGGCCCAGAGGATGTGCTTCTCTGAAACAACACAGCAAAATACAGTTAAAGCAAAACCTATTCAACAACTGCATTATGTCTTCAGAAATTAGGTTCTATACAGCTCTCGTAAATCATGTATATATATATATATAACTACCGTAGCTCATGTTGATCCTGCAGTTCTGAGCTCCAGTGACAGAGTGTCAGCATCAGTTTCTTTTCCCCTGGTCGAATGCAGAAGCGAAACATAGAGAATGTTCTATGTTTGCATGCCTGAGAAAAAGGAAATGATACTGTCATGCATTATGATTAGAAAGAGACTGGGCAGCTGAGACAATTCTGTGCAGTCTTAAATAATCGTGGCAATTGAAAAATGCAAAATGTTAATGATAATACCTTTAACATTTTGGCTCCATATATGAAAAAAAAAACAAAGTTATGTAACCCACTTAAGGGTGAACAGGCTGAAATGACTCCTATTATTATTAACTAAATAATAATTTATATTATTTAGCCATTCAACGTTTTTTTATAATTGACTTGAATTAAACATGTTGTAATTAAATATGCACTTTAAAGATGATAACCAATCAAATGCTAATGTTTATAGGAAACAGAGATTTAATAAAGTAATACAAATATATTTGAAGGTTTATAAAATTAAGTTCTTGTGACAAATTAAATTAAATGCTTGTCTGATGTGGTATTTCAATATTTAATGTTTCATTTTATTTAGTTTTTAACTTAATTCCATTTTATTTTTTGAAGGTTTGGTAGGTGAAGTTGCAAAGTAACTGTGGAAAAGTCTAAATTGTTAATTCCAAACAAAATCATAACTTTGTTAATGTTTTAAAGTGGTCATCAGATGCTAAATTAAACTTTGACATGTTGTTTGAACATAATATGTGTTGGCAGTGTTTGCACACATCCACCCTATAATTATAAAAATCCACCCAGTGTTTTTATTTAATCCTTATAAATAATATCCCCTTTCTCAGATCAAGCCGTTCTCAGATTCTTGGCTGTGTGACATCACATAGGCCCAGGCCCCTCCCACGATTGTTGACTGACACTGCCGTCTTACCTTAGACCCGCCCTGAGTGAGCTGTCATCCGTCCGCCTTTGTTTCGAACCCGGAGCAGAATGTCTCCTAAGCGATTGAGGTGTTTTGTTAGATGAACATAACAGTCATCATTTACTCACGACATCTGAGACGCTGAAGATTACTTCTGTTTTTGAAGGGAATGCGCCTCCCGATCTACCTAAATGTGTTCATGTTCGCGCAAATCATTCTTGATCCAGCCTCACCTAAGAAGTGGGTATAAGATTCTTTCATGAATCTTTGCAAATCGCCTTTCACAATAACGTGCTAGTTAGCAAGTTCTGCGGCTAAATGTGACTAAAGTAATGAGAAAGGCTTACGGAAGAGAGGGCTGGGTGAGCAGAGCTCTTTAGCATTTAAAGACATGTGCACTAAAACAGCTTGCTTTGTGCAAAGCTGTTTTTGACAGGGTACAACGGGTGTTTTTACACTACCATTGATAAATTTTAACCAAAGTATGTTATAGACTTTCATTAAGAACCTAAAGAATCATATTAACTTATGGAAAATGGGAATCCGATGACCCATTTAAGAAAGATTTATCTGTTGTAGAAACAGGACAGTTATGAATTGTGTTGATATTAATCTTTAACTTTAGGTGTTAGCACTGTAGGACCTTTGAACAGGCTCTATTCATGACAAAATACAAGCATAGTTTAAGACATTTTAAGGCATTTTACTTCAATGAAAAACGTATTACAATATTCTTTGTAAATATGAATAATAACTACTGCTTTGCAGTTCAGTGAATCAGCTGGCAGCTTGGCTGTTCAGAGTAATCTTTCCCCTCCTGACTGCATGGCTCTGGTTCAAAAGCTCTATATGTGTGTCCTTGTAAGGTCCCCGACTAGACAAGAATCAACAAGCTCACCAGAGAGCAGCGTCGGACATGAGGCATTTACTGGTAAATCCACTGCTGTTCTTCTTAAATCTTCCATAGTCTGTGACATAACAGCTGTAAATGTGTTATCAGGAAGAATCTACTCTTAAAATACTTGTGAAACAGGAACTATGCCACACAACGATTCTCTATCGTACTGCAAACATTGCTTGGCAAAGCTTAGATGGTAATCTTGTTTTTAATGCAAACGGATTTCAAATTGGGTTGTTAAGTTTGAAACATTGATAGCTGCTGTGGGTTTTGAATGACTGACTGCCTTAAATGACCTCTGAAGAGTCATTGATTTAAGATCTAAGAGTCAGTCGTTTAACAGTCATCTGATACTGAAACTCATATGAGCAAATTAATCAGTGTGTTTGTCCTTTTATTATTTTATTGTCTTTTTAAATGTGCAAACAATAATAAAAAAACCTAATCAGAAATCATTTTAGTACTCAACAGGGAATCAAACAGTCAGAGGTTTGCTTGTAAACTTCTTGAGTAGAATGTTTTTATATGAAATGGACGCAGCTGTTTGTTAAATGGACACTGAGGAGGTCATGTCCCCATTAGCCTCTTCACATTTAGCATGCCTACATGCAGAAAAACACTCACATGCTGGTGGACAGTGAAGTAATGGGGCAGGACGTTCTCAACCCCTCCCACCAGTGTGTATTACGACCTGACTGGTTTGCTCCAGGTGCTGGTGAGCAGCACTTGGCTAAAACCACAACTCATTTCTGCTTCACATGAGCTGGGTTGACCTTCAGACGCATACAATGTTACATTCCTTTCACGTTTCTTCTACTTAACTTGAAATATAGCAAAGATAATCAAAATATCCAGGTGTGGAGTTACTTAGTAGTCTTATGTTTGTGGTCTGAGAGTCCCAAAAATATATTGTACTTAACCCTGATTTAGATTGATATTTCATTCATTTTCCTAATCTAATTAAAAAAAGTTAATGGAAACACCATGTACTCTGTATCTGACACTATGTTAGCTTAGAATCTACAGACATGTTCCTAGCATGTTTTAGCACATCACTAGCATTTTTTGATGCTACCATGTTTTCACATGATTCTAGCATGTTTTAGCATTCTGTTAGCATGCTGCTACCATGTTTTAGGTGCTGCTAGCATGTTTTAGCATTCTGTTAACATGCTGCTACCATATTTTAGGTGCTGCTAGCATGTTTTAGCATTCTGTTAGCATGCTGCTAGCATGTTTTAGGTGCTGCTAGCATGTTTTAGCATTTTGTTAGCATGCTGCTACCATGTTTTAGGTGCTGCTAACATGTTTTAGCATAGAACTAGCACGTTTTAGCATATTTGTTATTGTTTGTTTATAGAATGAATATTTAATTGACATGCCTGAACATCATTGAATGAAACTTTTGTTATTTCAGAGTGTTCCCGGCTAGCCTCAAGGGCTTTCAGCACAACAGTCCGGCAAATGAAAAACAAGGTGCCTGACAGACAGAAGGTTTTCCTGGTAAGAAGAATTTCAGACTGACATGATGTCAAAAATACACTCTCAAAACATAAAATGTATTCATCTGTTTAGATGAAGTGTGCACTGTGCTGTCACAGTTTTATATATATATATACAAAAATTATTTGTAATCTAGCACCTTAATACATTTCAAACTGAATTCCTGTTACAAAAACTACTTATCGAATTGGGCTTGTGCCAACTAATTTTTAAAAACGTTGGTCCAAAAAGATACCAAACAATACTTTGAATATTGTACTCAATAATCTTTATTTAAAACTTTTACAAACATTTTTTTACAGTGTATGACTTACTTTCCTCTGCAGAACATAAAAGACGACATTTTAAATAATGTTGGTAATCAGAGTTTCAGTTCTCATTGCCTTCCATTGTATGTACAAAAAAGACAACAGAACTCGAAATAAATAAATAAGAATATATTACATATTAAGTGTTAATCACTGTATAATAAATAATATTTAAGATCTTTATAAGTTATTAATAATTTAGAATAAACAACTTATAGATATAATTTTTATTTATGATTAACTAATTAATCATAAATAAATCAATAAAGAACTATATTAATTATAATGTTTATTCTTTGTGTATCTAATATGAAGAAACATTATATTTATATCTGCAAAGATTACTTTCACACAGCAAAAAGGAATTGTATGTTGCACTGTGGCCACACATTGCAAGAATAACATCTTTTCTTTATCTGCACTTACAGGAGGATAACGGTCTGCCAGTCCACATTAAAGGAGGCACCACCGATGTCCTTCTGTACCGTTTGACCATGACCATCACAATAGCAGGTACAAAGCCCTTCTGGTCAATCATGAAAACTTAAGATTGAATATTTTCCCATTTAGGTTTATAAAATGTACACACCAATATATAAGTCTTCTCTCTCTCTCTCTATAGGCACTTGCTTTTCCGGTTACTGGTTGCTGTTGGCCTGTATGCCGAAGCGTTAAGCATAATAACTTTAAAACTGCATGATGCTGTACAAATCTATTCATTTCAAATACCTTAAACAATAAAACACATATGAAACATGAATATGTTAAATCCTACAACTTTCACACAGAAGTGTTTGGTCACCACAATACTGTTCACAAGTTTTTTTAGAAAGTATTTATCTACTTGTAAGAAGCACTTATGCTCACATTTTAGATGTCTATACTTTCACTATTGATCAATTTAAAAGTTCAATAAAAGTATTAACATCTTCCAAAATCTTACTGACTTCAAACATTTGAGTGGTAGTGTATGACTGGCACGAATCAACAATGCGCTTTTAGCGCCACCTAGTGCCTACAGCAGAACAATTTATAGGTTGCGCACACACACACACACACACACACACACACACACACACACACACACACACACACACACACACACACACACACACACACACACACACACACACACACACACACACACACACAAATAAATATGTGTAATCTAGCAGCTTAATACATTTCAAACTGAATTTCAGTTACCAAAACTATTTATCGAATTGTGCTTGTGCCAACAATTTTTTTTAACTTTGGTCCAAAAAGACACCAAACAATACTTTGAATATTGTGCAAAATTATTTAATATAATTCTTAAAAGTTAGATACATACAAAGATGAAAAAAGCCCTTTTTAGTGGTTTTGGTACAGCATGCATAAGTGCAGTAAGGTGAGGTAGCCATTCTTCTCACTTGTAGGTAAAATTGGATGAAGCATAGCTGCATTGTAAGAATAACACATTTGACAAAATATGAATGACAGAAAAAAAAATACCTTTTTTTTTTTTAACCAGGATTCAGGATAAATTTACACAGTTTACAAGTTAAACAATTTATGGACAGCATCATGCAACCGAGATGCTAAACAACTCTACTGAGATGAATGTGTACAAATCTAATAAACCTTCAAACTTGGCAAATCTTATCTTGAGATTGTCACACTTCACAGAGAGGGAGAAAAAACACTTTTTTTCCCACATTTGGTGACATATGACAATTCAACACTGTGCATTCTGAACATTATTACAAACTCTTTCCGGCTAGTTATAATTATATACAAAATTAACCGATCAATTCATCTAAATTAATTAATCATCAAGAAACAGAAATCTACAGGGGTCGGTAAGATTTTACTATCTTCTGCTCACCAAGAATGCATTTCTTTATCCAAAAATAAAACCGTTATAATGTGAAATATTATAATTTAAAATAAGTGTTTTTATTTTAATACATTTTAAAATTCCTGTGATAGCCAAATTTTCAGCAGCCATTTTCAGTGTCACATGATCCTTCATAATTCATTCTAAAATACAGATATGCTGCTCAAGAAACCTTTCTAATTATTATCAGCAATAATAATAATCATGAATTAATGTTAGTGGAAACTTGTTGAAAAGAAGGTTCAATTCATTTGAAACACAAATATTTTTGTGAACTAATGAATGTCTTTCCTGTCACTTTAGATCAATGTAATGCATTCTTGTGAATACAAATCTTACTGACTCAACACTACTTCGGTAAACTTTGAATTATTTGTCAATGTGCAGTTTTTTTTGCAGACATTACCAGTGCATTAAATTCCTGTTAGACAGACAAGCCCTGATCCCATCATACTGTCCTGGGCATTTCGGACATCCCTTCCATTTTCTGAGGCTTGGAGATAGAGGCGTATACGGTTAGTATACAAGCTTTCCCATGATGCTCTAGTCTAGCGCATGAAGCGGATGCTCATCCTGTGGTCAATGTTGACCTTGTCCAGAGACTAATACAAAACAGGTTGAAACAGGTCAGCAGTCATAATCCATCAACATTATAACATGTGCTTTTATCAAACACGGTGAATGCAGAATTGTAGGTGATACCTTACGGAACTCCTCAAAAGATATTGCGTCATCACGGTTTAGATCTGCTTCCTGTATAGTACGGTCTGCTATGCTCTCCAGCTGCTCCTCTGTCACCTGCATCCCCAGCATGGCCCGGAGAACCTGTCAGTGATCAGCCTGCTGTCAGTCTTATTCAGCTTGTGAGAAAACAGCGGAAAACATGAATGAAGAAGCAAGTGACCTTTAAAAGCTCATCTCTGGAAATCTTGCCATCTTTGTCTTGGTCATACAACTGAAACGCAACTACAGGAAGGAAGAACCAGGCGAGATTTAAAGGAACAAGATTATTTCAACTCAAATCAATATCTCATGTCCATTTATTTATTTGGTCAAATAGCAGGGTAATAAGCAGGGCATTGTTCAGTCAGTTGTCATTATCGTGAAATAAACTCTTTCAGGGTGTCCTTTATTCTGTGATCATGGCCGTCTGTACATTATCACTAAAGTATCATCACCCATTCCATTACTGAAGGGATGTGGTCTATCTACCGGGTCAAAGCAAAACCAAACATACATTTGAGTTTGCTGCTCCTGCTATTGATGGGTTCAGGAGAGTTGGGCTCTTTGGGTCGGTCCTTGTCAACGGGCCGGAAATGAGCCAGGATCTTCACAAAAGTGTGGAAGTCCACCGTTTCCTTCCTAAGATTAACATGATTATTTATGAGAAAGACATATGTGAGAAATATATTCATGCATGCTGTATCTTTCAGAACTAATTTCCTGATCATTATGCAGCTTGTTATGGTCAAAAACCACTAACTTAGATTGGAAAGAGTTTTTGACCTAAATGCAAATCGGCTAACCACCATTTTAGTTTTTATGAGTCATTTAGGTGTGGGGTTCTTTAAATACATATATATATATACACACCACAATAACAGGTTGGCATTTTAAAACATTAAACAGATAGTTCAGGACTTGTTACAGAGTTTTATGTTAGAATCCAGTATTCAAAACTTCAGTGTGAACATATATTATTTTCAGTCTCCTAAAGTTTGTAGCTCATGCCAAGTAAGATTCATTACCCAGTGGAAAAGAAGGCACCTATTATTCGGTCTCCTATGGGGTTCATTGCCAACTCCTTTATGGCTCCAAAATCCTGGGGACTACGTGAAAATGAGACAAGATGCATGGGTTAATATTTATGTAATTACAAAATACATCTATCTCATCCTGGAAAAGACATCAGTCTCACCAGAGATGACCTCGTCCTTCTTTATCCAGAGCTTTGAAGCGATCATGGAGGCGAATAATGTGGGCAGGCGAGACTGGAAAAGAGAAATCACATTAATTATGAAAATGTTTCACTGAAGCCCTGCAGGATCATGACTCAGCAAACGAGTTCAAGTGGACCATAAACAAAATTAATTGACCATGTAATCAAGTCTACTCTGCAACCAGCTTCATTGAAAGTAATTAGTGCATTTTTATTTTTACATTCTTCGACACTGGCTGCCTTTTTGTGCAGTGTATTTGAGTAAAATTGGTTTGTGACTGGAAAGAAAATTCTCATAAACACCTGTCACTGTCAATCTAGCACAGTTTAGCTCATGCAAACCGAATTTGTACCCGATACTTTTATCTTACAATTACAAATACAATTTTTACAAATACAAACGGAAAAAATGGTGTGAGAAAAGGTTATTTTATATAGTTGTTTACTCGTTCAACCACGACAACAACAAATGTCACTCACAGCCCGTCTCCTGCATCAACACCTCGACGTTTGGGATCTTTAATATGGTGGAGTTCGTCGAACCCATTTTATATCGTTATGTGTCGACAGCGTTCAAACATTTAGCCCATATCCAGAGAAACGTTAACGGAATGTTCGCTTATACGCCGTTGCTTTTCTTTGTGCTTGAAGAATAATACACGCTCTGTTTACACAGATTAAAACGCCCACTACACTAATGAAATCTGATTCTTTTGAGTCGAATCTTTTTAATGACTCCACAAAATCCGTCTGTGCGGTTGAATGATTCATTTCTTGTAATGAGTCAATATTGAACCGTAATGGACTAATTTCAAAATGTTAAAAATAAAACGTACTGGAAATATTGTATCACGTGATTGCATGAATATTTTTGATCAGACAAGACAATTTTGTACAGTTATGTAGACAAGAAAATGCATTTTAGATTAGTCTATCCTTCAGAACTAAATCAT
This sequence comes from Gymnocypris eckloni scoliostomus, assembly GCA_027564155.1. Lineage (NCBI taxonomy): Eukaryota > Metazoa > Chordata > Actinopteri > Cypriniformes > Cyprinidae > Gymnocypris > Gymnocypris eckloni. Next base: position 14,409,878 of record CM050417.1, on the reverse strand, counting down.
TGTTGCGACTGAATTTGGGCAAATGAACAACAAACATTCTTGAAGAAAAAAAAAAGTAAACAGTAACATGTGTCTACATAAATGAGTGTTTAATATCCACTTGCGCTATTTGGGATACAGCGTGAATACGTAGTCACGTAGGCCTACAGCAGAAAATGAATCATCGAACCGGTTCTACGAAATTGTTCAAAAGAACCGATCAGCTCTTCAGCTGAAATGAGTCGGACTTCACACAATGGCACTGGTGTGTATGTCTTTGTTCACAATAATTGCATTTAGTCTATAAGCATTTAGTCTATCTTTTGTTTTTATGCCACGTGATCCGTGTATCTTGCAATACACCATGCATTTTTTTGATGGTAGCATATCACGATCACGCATCACTTTATCTTATTTATTTATTTATTTTTTAGAAAGAACATAGACCAAAATGTTCAGTTTGTCTCCTCCGCACATTAATACAAATGTTTGTGGACAGTGCATTTGGTAGACTTTATAACAGCCTCAGCTCTGTTTAATACACTGGATGGCGCCAGAGTCTTTCACGTGTCTGAACATTCATGGCTTCTGTTGCTGAATAGTTAAGTTACTTTAAATCCAAATTGCTGTGGTAAAGCCAAAAATCATCTGATTTTTTGAAATACTAAATGAAAAATAACTTGCTGGTAGATAAATGTATCAAAATAGTAACCAAAATATTATTTAATTATTTAACTTGACAGTAAGATTTACATTTGCTTCTAAAATATCCACATACAGATGTTTGAAGGAATGGCATGTGTAGACAGGAAACTCTGACACCTCTGAAAAAATGATTTATGGTATTTGGCTCATCAAATCATCCATTGCCTTAGATATTTAACAAACTTTGTGCCAGTTATTGTAACACAAGCCTATAAATACAATCACTTCCAGGTAGGTCTGGATGTGTCAAAAACGTAAAGATCACGTTGATCTTGATTACACAGGTTTTACAGCTTTCCTCATGTCTTATAAACTAGAAATATATCTGGGATCTGATCTAAAAGAAAGAAAGAACGAAAGAACGAAAGAAAGAAAGAAAGAAAGAAAGAAAGAAAGAAAGAAAGAAAGAAAAATAATCAAAAATTCTGTCAGTATAATATAATACAACATTTAAAATAATCACAGTTAGTTGCCTAGAGAAAAATATTTTTCATTTAGCTTAACTTGATGTTCAAAGATAACTGTAGATTACATAACTATTTATGTACAGTACATATACATATAAATGCATATAAAACATATAACATATAAATATGTAATAACAAACAATGGCATTTCATGTTGTGTTACAACTGCATCAAGAGCCGATGGCTGAAGTAAAAGTACTGGGGAATCTTACACAAAAATAAATGTCAAGTTCACGTCGAGATAGTCAGCATGCCAATAAAATGTCAACTGACCAGTCTGTGCTTGGGATATTACGCTGCATGGAGATGTGGGGACTTTCATGATGTTTTTGCATATTTGCACAATGAGGACAAATATACTCCTCATACTTTCAGTATTTTTGCAAGTTAACAGTTCAAATTACAAAAGAGTCCTTGAAAACAAGTTGAGCCATTTTCAATCCTTGTAAACCATTATGGTCCTGTGCATAAATCATATACATGAAATGTGTAAAATTAAAGGTTTGTTGATTGCCATGTGGCTTGTAAACACACAGGCTGGACAGGGAAACGTCTATGATGTCACAAACCTTGTGATGCAGGTAAAGCACCTTGAGCCTCACTGGCATGCACCCAAACAACTTTAAGTGAAATTACTTATTACATCTGTTCAAGCTTACCGTAATCAGCAGATCAATTCACAGTGCAACAATCATGGGTTCCCAAGTCAATGCCATTGTTCTGTGGTGTAATCGAGAAAAGCATGACTATAAATGGTTACACATTCCTGCAAAGAAAAGGCCTGTGGGGAAATTCAAAGGAAACAGTTTCAGAAGGAAAGACACAATACAGTCTCGCTGCTGCCTCCTTCAGGGTTCACAGGTGGACACACTTTGCACAACCCAAACTGTCTGAATGCAGTGTGCTTTAATTCTTCATAACTATTTAGATCATTTCTCAATGATCCATTGGCACATTTCAAATAAGTTTCCTCAGAATATAAAAAGAGACAAAGAAAAGCACGTTTGTAATAAATCCACACCTTAATAAACAACTGATGCAGGTTCTGAAAGAATATGTTATTCAAATGTAAAACATGCATTAGATTGTTCTGTTATTGTTCAGTACATGCATGTAAATCATGACAATGTACTGTATAGTCAAAATTAGACAGGAAGTGACATTGAATTGTGTAACTCTTTGAAGCAGAAAGACAGTGAAATAGTATTTGTTTATTAATATTTTCTTGTGAAACATACTTCAATAATTATATTTACAAATAATTTTTACATTGTCTCTGTTATTGTGTTTATTACCTTAAGAATTATGTTACACACGTTGTAAGATGTGTAAATAATTGTTAGCGATTTCTTCATATTAGCAAAGAGTATAGAAGTTCTACACTCTTTAATATTAGCACACACCGCTGGGGAGTAGAAGAGTCCCAGTTTGGAAATTCCCACATTAAGACCTCATCTGACCACTCTGACTCAGTCTATGTTTTTCTTTTGTCCTCTTTATATTTGCAAACTCGCTCCACATTTACTCATCACAAACATATGAATATATTGGCATAAATGAAACATCAATCTGTATATTCCTTTGACATCCGTGTATTCTACACTCAACTCTTGTGCCGTGTGCTATATACACCAAACTTTAATTCTTACAACATGTAAATAATAGTCGAAAGTGCAGCCACACAGTGCTTCCAGGAGGTCTGCTTTGCATATCGACTGTTTGTTCCAGATGTGTATCTGAAAGAAAAGCAATGCTCTCAAACTCACATCCTTTGTTTACATTAATCCTGACGCACCACATCACTAACTGTTTGGAACTTCAAATGGTACGTCAAACAGTTGATTTTTGATTTGTCATGCAAAGAGTCATTACACTAATGGGAAAGTCACATGAATGTCTCATGAAAATGGGGAAAACGGGCAGATACTAATTCCTGTGTACTTTAATTAATAATGCGTATCAATCTGGTTTAACGGTTGGAAGAAAAATAGTTATTGTGCATGATTAAAAATACTTGCATACTTACTCACAAAGTATTATTCAACGCAACCTTTTTTTCAATAAGATGCCTCAGTCCTTAAACTGTCAAACATTAAAAGGCATTACATTATTTACCTTTTAGCAGTCATTCGAACATAGTAAATAACTCACTGAGTGTATGACTCATTAGAATTAGTCTCAGGAAAGCAGATCCTTACGTTAACTCAGAAATTCAATGAAACGATTACAATGGCCTAGATAAACTGCTGCAGCCCACACCACGTGAAACGAAACCTTCCATCTAACTTCACAAAGAATCAGCCATTGTTTGGAGTGAAGGGAAAGCCTTCAACAGTTTACCTGGTGAAAACTCTTCTGTTCTTTCCATTCAGTTTGATTCCTGTAACCCACACCTCTTTCAGTTTTTACCACAGGGCATGGAAATGAAACTAGTTTGGTTGATTGATAGATGCTAAACAGGTCATCCTTTTGAGCTTACACCTCAAAGGTCATTATCGTCACACGTGGTAGATGATAAAAACACAAGATAAATACAGAGAAAGGAGAGTAAGAAAACACTTGCCACTTTCAAGATTCCTATTTTAGTGAATTATCAACCCAAAAGGAATGCTTTAAATAAAACAAGACAAATTGTAAAAGTGAAAGGATGTTAAAGACACCAGGCTGTATTTCCTGTCCATCAGACTCTGGTTTTTATGTTGGGTACACTTTGACCGTTGTTTGTTGGAATGCAGAAATAATGGTCAAAGGTCTTTTGCGCAAATGTTTTTGTTTTCTAGGGTTATTCCAAACAACACAATAAAACCTCTAAATGTGTTGGTACTTTTAGCATTAGATCCAATCTATTCTATGCTGCTCTTAAAGGGAATTTCAGGCGTAGAAGGTGAACCTGTTGAGTCACAATGACAAACAAATAACTTCAGTCCACCTGGGATTTTGCCAATGTTCTAAATGCCACTTTACGCCTATGAAGACATTAAAAGATACATAAAATATTTTTACACTGCGCTTAACTGTTGATTATGATAAACCACTTTTTAATTTCAGGTAAAGGTTTCACAATTGGGCTGTGCAATGCATCATATTCACATGCTTTGGACAGTCAAGCAAACAGCTTTTAGCTTTTGAAAAGAAAATGTCAAATGGTGACGAACACTGGAGTGAAGAAATTACTGTTTTATTCTTACCTGATAATAGTTCACCAAGAAATTCAGAAAAAACTTGATAGTGGCAAACATATAAGAGACAATAACAAGATACAGCTCGAGCCATTATGTAAACAAATCACGTGCTGCGTTTGTCTAATCAATGACACGGACACGTTAATATGCAAATAAGAACGTTAGACCGGGGTTTAGAAATGTACATCGTAATATTTCATCTTATGAATATCAAGAATTAATAATTAACACCGGAGGAGCGGTGACAAACGTGAACCATGATAAATGACCTATTATTTAATGTGTCAAATCCCTAAACCTTGCTGACCAAAAAACTAAATTAAAAAAACTAAAATGGAATGGGATGTGCCATAGTCTGACATTTGCTGAACCTCATGTCTTTCCTGGTCTTGATCCCCTCTCTTTTCCCACTATCCTGTCCATTAAAGATGAAACAGCCAGAAGTATATAATACAAAATGGTCACAGTGATTTTACCAAGTAAGACATGTACCTGGTCTTTTGTTGATCCTGGATCAACATTGTTGTCCAAAAGACTTAACCCCATACGCATATTTATCCCTAAAATCATAAGGAAAATATGGTTGAATTACAAGGGTGTGGACTGAAGCACTTAACTCTGGTTGTAAGGATAAAATTGACATTTCCTGTACTTATCCTTCCATTCTGGTTGGTTGATTTCAATATTTTTTCTGGATCAACATGGATGCAGGAACATGTTGCACTTGGTGAAATCACGTTCACCAATATGGTCAAGTTCCCTGCTCCTGAAGAGCTACCATCCTGGAGATTTCAGCTCCAACCCCAATCAAACACACCTGAACCAGCTAAGCAAGGTGTTCAGGGCTACTTGATAATTACAGACAGGCGTGCAGCGAGGTTGGAGCTGAAGTCTGCAGGACGTTAGCTCTCCAGGAGCAGAGTGGGAGATCCCTGGTCTAGAGGTAAATGATCCAATGCTATTAGGGAATTTATAAAGCATCATCTGTTGCTTGACAGTTTCGGCTTATGGGATATTTACCAGTGCACAACACTAATTGCACAACTGCATTACCTAATGACTTTAGTGAGACCAGAGTCACTAAAACCGCAGACAAACTAAAGCAACAGCAACTGCAAAACTGAAACTAAATGTAGGTAAGAGGTCATAAAAAACACACACACAAAAACCCCACACAAGTACAAATTGTTCTGCATTGCATTTAGAAAACTGTCAAAAGGTAGCACAAAAGGCTGAATGGTGGTGTGAAGAATTTGCCTTGAAAAACCAGCTTTTAATTACCACATGCCTAAAAGGAGGACGAACGTCTCATTAGTGCAGAACAGGTCGACGGGACTCTCCTGCGCTGGCAGCTGATGGTGTTTACCAGAGGCTCTAATTGCTGAAATCACCGAAGAACTGAATGTGTGTCCTGTTCATGTAACCCTGTGCTGCTCTGACGGGTGAAGAAGACAAGGACCCAGTATGTGTTCATTCTGGATACTTGGATTTTGAACTTTATTGAGACACATAATAATAATGTACATCTATAATAATACAAGTAACTGACCATCTTTTACATGTTTTCATTCTTATTGTGTTGATGAAGGGAGGTGTTAGGGATAAGTTAGCGTGCAAAGGCCTTTTCCTCTGACTTTTATAATCTCAAAAATCATTGAGAGAAAACTGGCAGGGAGCAAAACATTTTCCAGTGATCAAACATCTGGGAAAATGGCTTATCTGATTTCCCCTCTCTTAAATGCATGGATATCAGATGGGATTTGCATAATTTGTTTGAATGTAGATATGATTATATTTATTTTATTTTCTTATTTGTTCATTCAACCTCCACCTTCCAAGCATGTAGGTCCCGACAAAACATGAACATCCATACATGTTTATTGCCCTGGGCAGCCACGTCTGTGAACAATATTAAAATTAGACATGTGCTTCACCATAATTCTGTTTGATCAATGGAAGCAAGAACAACTGACAATCCATACAAAGAGTCAAATTTACATTTTACATTGTTTCTTTGTATTCAAATCAATGTACATGGTTTCAGTGTGTTCTCAGACTGTATAAAGATAATGAATATATATGTTTTAATGCACTTGTTATTCATGCACTAACCATCGCATGACGTGTATGTTTGACGTCCCAGCTGAAATAGCAGAACAGACTTTATTATCACATAATGAAACCAGTTGCTTTTTGCCTTTCATTAATGACTTCTGGCATGCTCGGGAAAAGTTTGAAACAACCTGAAGCTGGCTTTCTATAGATGTAATTTGTATATTGTTCTCTTTCTATAGATGTCATTTGTGTATTGTTCTCTTTATTCAAAAAGTAAAATCTTCTGTATGTTTGAGGGGGAATTTCCAGTATCTTTACACTGGTTCCTGTCATTCCTAAACAGTCAGTTTTAAAAGAGCTCGAATTAGCCAAATGCATTTACAAAGAAAGTTTTTCTTGAAGTAAAGCCAAAGCAAGCACCCGGCTTCAAAATTACTCCACTTCCTGTTTACGTTGATCAGGAATTTTACCCATTTAATCTCAAGAGGGCAAGATTACAAATAATCAAAAGATAGAGAGAATTGAGGGGGGTTATCTTAAGTGATGAGTCAGTAAGGGTTTTAGAGGAGTTGCATGTTTTAAAATTCTGCTTGTTGAGGGGAAAAAAGCCTGTTATCAGGAATCGTAATTCATTTTAACAGTTGGACTCTTCAGATAACCCGCTGAACAGGTTTATTGCAATAGTCAGCCAAAATTTCCTGTTGACTACCAGACAGGAAGCGTCCAATTATTTAGAATAAGTATAAACACAAATTGCAGTTTTGCTTTCAAATTAGCGCAATAAACATCACATGTTATTATAACCCATACATGTAGCAGGAAAAGATGTGCAGCGCATGTGCTTTTGGTTTCGTTTTTTCCTGTCACCGTCAATGTAACGTCACATCGGTGTCTAAAGGGACAGTCTTCAATCACACACAGTCCTTTATCGGTCACAGATCGCCAGGAACTTTCCCAAGCAATTTACTGTGAACATTTCCAAAAATATAAGCCTTTTCTTGAAAGAGCAGACATGCCTATTAGAAAATGCTTACCCTAACACCATGTATTGTTAGGAATGCTTTCGATATCAATATCAATGTGGAGGGACTTAATTTGGTTGCGACTAGAAACAAAGCTGTTTGTGTTGGCAAGCCTAAGTGCCTTTTACAACAATATATGAGCTCATTTCAGAGATGTCCGTAAGTAATATGAGACAAAACATGAATAATGGGAATATCTTCATCCCTCCATTGTAGAGATAACTTTATAAGAACTTGCTGCATGAGTAATTGATGGTTGATACTGTTAGCAGCAATATACAGTGGAAAACACTTTATTTTTCAGAAATAATGTAATCTTCATGGTTCAAACTTTGAAGGAATTGCTATACCATGCTAGTAGAACAGTGTTTTACAAAATAACCAAGGCACTTCTACAAAAACCCTTGACTTTGTAGAAAACAAACTGATCAAAATTAGAGAACAGCAGTGATTGTAGCACAAAAATAGATTACAGGCAACATTTCTGAAGGTTACAGCAGTCATAAATGAGTAGGAAGTGTAGAGGCCCTTGGTTTGAATGACTTCAGCACATCTGCATCCACAGGACATCACTAGTCTCTCTCACTGCTATGGTGGGATCTTGGTCCACTCATCTTCCAGTCTCTTCCACAGTTCGGCGACTGTAGTGGGTTTCTTTGCCATAACTTTGTCACAAAGGGTTTCCGAGAGGTTTTTAATCGGGATTAGATCAGGAATCTGGGCTGGTCATTTCATTATTTTAATGTTTACAGCTTCAAGGAACTTTTAAGGCATCGTCCTGCGTGAAAACTGCAGGATAACTGGGCAATGAACGCAGGGAAGGAACCTCATGTTGCTGAAGGAGGTTCTGATAAACATTTGCATTCACTCTTTGCTGTGTAGCTGTATAAGACACCCAACTTTTCTGCATCCTTTCACTGACACACTTTGGCTTCAGTATTTCCCCAGTTTGACGAAGAACTTAACGTTTCCTATCAGTCCCAAATAAATTAAACTGGTCTTCATCACTGAAGTGAACTTTGGACCCGTTCTCCTCTGTCCTCACAACATTCTACTCAAAGGTAGAGTTAGCAAAGGTTAGTCTAGTCTTTTGATTATTTATGCTGATGAGAGATTTGGTCACTGCAGAGCATTCAGTCCAAATTCTCTTAAACATCGAGACACTGTATGCCGAGACAGATCCTTACCATGTTCAGCGCTGAGGAGGCAAGCAATTCTGCTGCAGTGTTGAACCGATTGCCCATTTAGAGTCTCCACATCATTCTGTCCTCTCGTGCAATTGTCTTTCGTGGACGACCAGCGTTTTTACGGGACTTGAATGAATTAGTGACATTGTAAAGATGCAATTTTCTAGAAATCACAGATTTGGAATGACCATCTTCTCTTGCTATGGCTGCTAATGCCCTTCATCTAGACAACCTGCTGTTGGAGGGTTTCAGTCACTTTAAAACCGCTCACCATCTCACAAGTCTGGAACTGGAAACTGAAAGGTTAGGCTGCCAGTTAAATAGGGTTTGTCGGATAATTAAGGAAATTAGCACCAGGTATTAACACCAATAACTGTGAGGTATCTGAAAGTGTTCTTTAATTTTGATCAGTGTTATTTTTCAAACATCTCATTTAAGTTGTTTATACTGTGCTTCCTTCACAATATACGTATTTAACTCATGAAATATGCTTAAAAAACTGCGCTTTTACTCCTGTGCTTTTAGGATAACTTCAAATAGGACTAAGCAGGGACCTGGAAATTTAGGAAACTGTAGGTTGTTCTCTAATTTTATCTCCAGTGTTTATCTGATCTATCCAATATCCAACAAATCTAACATCACTTGCTGTCACAGAGGTGCGGTTAGTATGTATTTTCAAATGCTTGCATGTGTTGCATTATTTGATTTTATCTCATTTCTGTTTAATCAAATATGCTCCTATGTTTTGTCATGGAAAATGTATAAACCTTGATCAAATTCTACAGAATTATGTACCAATCCCAATTCCTGTCTGTGCGGGTATGCTATGTGCATGCAGTGGAAGTCTGGATAACCATCGTTCCTGGCATGTCCTATTTATCTATAAAAACTGTGATCCTAGATTATTTCCCTGTTATGATTGTAGTATCATTTGACATCACAAATGGGTATTTGCTTTTTAAAACACACTATGCATATTTCTCTTACTAATGCAAATGTACTTCTTTACACAGTGATGAATAACAACAAAATCTGACAAAAAGGTCAAATTTACCAATATAGCACTAACACTAATATAATTATATCTACCTTTAACAGCATCTAATTTAGTTGATTTAACTCCATTTTTGCATAATGGGAATTTTAGAAGTGCTTGTTTCCTTCATGATTATTTTCTGAAATTAAGAAAGCAGAGAAAACACCCTGATTCAACAATTAAACACAGCACGTTTTGGTATTTAAATAGATAATGGTATTTGTTTCACTAAACAAAACATAAATTGTATGATTTTTTAATTATATGCCATTTGAATATCATGAACAGAAAGAAAAACAGAAAGATTCATTAACGTTTCTCGATGCGGTTATTTAGATTTTGCTGATTTAATCATGCAGACATGATTCTGGTCTGAATACTTAGACACTACATTACAGACATACTACACCCTATAATTAAAGCTAAACACCAAATGCAAGGATTAGTCATACTGCACAGAATCAATGAAAGTCTCCTGAGTTAGTCATGCGTACGTCAGTATTGTTAATACTTCTGTATTTTCACTTTCCTTACTTCACAACACTTTCATTCAGAATGTGACTACAGTAACCCTAACTGTATTTCATTCATGGCATAATGACATTTAATATCAGGAGAATAAAGATGTGTCACCGGATATACCGGACATTTACGAGAAATCTACATTCTTGAATGTAAAACAATGCTTTTGGAAAACCCTTTTCACTGAGCAGAACTGATGTTGTTACATGCCAGAAAATATTTTGGGACAAATATTAGGAAGTAGCAGAAACAAGGAAGGTTGCAGAAACAAAAGGCAATGCAATTGTGTCCCACCGAACATGCAGAAACAACAGAAAATAAACTCTACTATAAAGGAAAATCTGTAATGGGAAGTCTGTATTCGCCACGGGTTTCACATGCCAGTGGAAAAAAGTAATAGCATAATTCAACTTTAATAGTCATCCTCATACATCATAAGAGCAGAAGATTAGCAGCTCCACTCAATCTCAGTTTAGAAGGCATCGTTACTTTAGATTTTGGAACAGTGACAACAGGATGTGTCCAATTTCACTATGTCTGTCCTGTCTGTAAAGCTTTCGGTAACACCATCAAACGATTCCAAGAACTTCTGGGTCACTACATTGAGCATGTTTTAATAATAATAAACCAGAAAACAGTTATCAAGAGTGAGTTATTAATTAAAAATCATTACAAACTTGATGTAAGGCAATTGTAACTGTAACAAAGTTCGTAGGAAGGAAGGAAGCGGACAGGGTTGGCTCGTGAAGACTCAGGTATGTTTATTTCAGACAGATAAACTCACACAGGTGCGCACTCTGCGTCACCCGGAAACATCAACTCTCTCGTTCGTCTCCGCGATTACTCTCTGTATTCGTTCCGACTGTTTCTCTCTGACAGCTCGTGCGCTCGAGTCTTCACTCCGTCTCTCTTCCTGAACTGCCGTTCCACGGCGGCTTTTATCCGGTCTCCACGCCAATTACTACAATCAGACACAGGTGATCCTCATTTTGCACTTGACCCACTTACTTACCGCTGTCTCCTGAGTCTTTCTCCGCTGCAGACTTCGCTGAACCACGCCCCTCGCCACATACCCCCACCGCCCGACTCAGGCCGGAAGCCCTCCGGCCTGCAGCCCCCATTCCTGGAGAGGAAGTCGGCTACAGTCATCTGCGTCCCCGGCCTGTGGATCACCTTGAATTTGAAGGGCTGTAATGCCAGATACCAACGGGTGATCCGCGTTGGTATCCTTCATGCGGTGGAGCCACTGCAAGGGGCGTGGTCCGAACAGAGGGTGAATTCCGTCCCAGGAGATAATAGCGGAGGGTGAGGACCGCCCACCGGATCGCCAAACACTCCTTCTCAATGGTGCTGTACATCGTCTCTCTTAGAGAGCTTCCGACTGATGTACAGCACCGGGCGCCTCACCCCTATCTCCTGGGTCAGGACAGCTCCCAGCCCCGGTCCGGACGTCCGTCTGCAGCAAGAAGGGAGAGAAAAGTCAGGAGAGTGTAATAGCGGCCCGCCACACAGAGCAGCCTTTACCTGGGTGAAAACCTGCTGGCACCGCTCCGTCCACGGGACCGTATCTGGGACCTCCTTTTTAGTGAGGTCGGTCAGCGGGCTGGTGAGCTCCGAATAGTCAGGAACAAACCTCCTGTAATATCCCGCCAGCCCCAGGAACTGCCTCACCTCCTTTTGGTCTTGGGTCTCGGGCAGGCCGCAATAGCTGCCGTCTTATCAATTTGGGACGCACCTGTCCGTGACCCAAGTGGAAACCCAGATAACGCACCTCCACCCGCCAATCGCACACTTCTTTGGGTTGGCCGTTAGTCCCGCTCCCTCAGCGCTCTCAGCACCTCCCGCGGGTGCACCATGTGCCGCTGCCAGTCCTGACTGTAGATGATGATGTCATCCAGGTAGGCAGCGGCGTATGCGGTGTGCGGTCGGAGGATTTTGTCCATGAGGCGCTGAAAGGTAGCGGCGCCCAACAACCCAAACGGAAGCGTGACAAATTGGTGCAATCCAAACGGCGTTGTGAAGGCTGACTTTTCTTTGGATAACGGTGATAAGGGGATCTGCCAATATCCTTTAGTTAAGTCCAGCGTCGAATAAAAGCGAGCGGTACCCAGCCGATCAAGCAACTCGTCAACCCGCGGCATTGGATAGGCGTCGAATTTCGACACCGCATTCACCTTGCGATAATCCACGCAGAATCGGACCGAGCCGTCTGTTTTCGGTACCAAAACGATCGGGCTTGCCCAGTCACTGCGGGACTCTTCTATTACTCCCATCTCTAGCATCGCCTCTAATTCTGACTGGACCACCTTTTTCTTGTGCTCCGGTAAACGATACGGCCGGCTGCGCACTACCACGCCCGGCTCGGTCTCAATATGGTGTTGAATAAGGTTGGTTCGACCGGGCCGGGGCGAGAACACGTCCGCAAATTCTCTGCAACCGGGCTACATCGGTGAGCTGGGAGGGTGAGGTGATCCCCGGGCCAGAGTGAGTGATGGAACTTTGAGGCTCGCCTCTGGCCCGAGATCTTCCTCGTTACCTACTACCGTCGCCAGCATCACCGGCTCGACCTCGTTCCATTTCTTAAGGAGGTTGAGGTGATAAATCTGGCGTGCCCGCTCCGATCCGTTCGAACCACCTCATAATTGAGATCCCCTACCTGCCGTGTGACCTCAAACGGTCCTTGCCACTTGGCGAGTAATTTGGAGCTAGAGGTAGGGGAGTAACACAAGTACTTTATCTCCGGCGTGAAATTGCGTAATCTGGCCCCGATTGTATAGCCGGCTTTGCTTGTCCTGGGCCTGTAACAAATTCTCCATGGAGAGCTGCCCCAACGTGTGGAGTTTTGTTCTCAGGTCCAGCACATGCTGAATTTCATTTTACTCTCCGAAGGTCCCTCCTCCCAAGTCTCCCTCAGGACGTCCAAACCCCGCTGGCTGGCAGGAGCCGTGCAGGAGGGGAAAACCCCGTGAGGCTTGCGGGACCTCGCGCACAGCGAACAAAAGGGTTCCAGCCATTTGTCCCAATTTTTGGCGTCTTCGTGAACGAACTTTCGAATCATTGTTTTCAGCGTGCGATTAAATCGTTCCACCAGGCCGTCCGTTTGTGGGTGATAGGACGCTGGTGCGAATCGATTTAATTCCCAACAACTCATAAAGTTCGCGAATGGTTCGTGACATAAACGCCGTGCCCTGATCGGTGAGAATCTCTTTCGGGATTCCCACCGGAGATCATACTAAACAGAGCCTCCGCTACACTCTTTGCGGAAATGTTGCGGGCGCCACTGCTTCGGGTATCGGGTTGCATAATCCACTAGAACCAATGCAAACCGATGCCCTCGTGCTGACCGTTCAATGGCCCGATGAGGTCCATACCAATTCTTCGAAGGGACCTGCATTAGCGGAAGGGGCGCAAAGGCGCTTTTGGGAGGCCGGGATTCACTAACTGACATTCACGACAAGCCGCACACCACCGCGTATATTCGTGAATGCCCGGCCAAAAACCGGGCCATTAAACGGTTCAGTGTTGCTGCTTGACCCAGATGCCCTGCCATAGGATTACAGTGAGCCGCCTGGAATAGCATATCCCGACGGCTTTTTGGTACCAACAACTGGGTTGTATCTTGTTTTGACTGAGCGTCCCCCCGAAATTGGATGGTTAACAGCACTACTGGGTATTTCACCACATCCCCATGTACACACCTCACCCGAACCATGCAGCTCTTATCCAATGCCTCGGGCTGAATTAGGCTTTGATGGATCGAGGTCTGGTTACATCCTGAATCCACCAAAGCCCAATAAGTACCCCCTAATACTCACAGGTATTTGGTACCCGCCAGCTTGATCGGGGCAGCCTGTGGGGCGTCCGAACCCGGACCAGTGTCCCCACCTCCATCACTGGACACCGATCGATGAAGTGGCCCGGGTCCCCGCAACGCCAACAGGCCGGCCCAGGCTTCCCCGCCACCGGCGTGGAGACCCCGGAGGAACGGGCATGAGCGCGGAGCTCGGGCTGGCTGACCCCGCCTCCCTGGCGTGGGCTCTCCCGGCCGCCGACTCCGGTGCCGGTCCCCCTCTCCATCGCGGCTGGGCTCGAGGAACCACGCCGGCACGGGACCTGGGAAGGAGGATAGGGGGAGACACAGAAGGGAAGAGAGAGAGAGAGACGGATGGTAGGGGTTCGCCAACCCCATGGCACGCCACCATCTGGTCCTCGGCGAGTTGGATGGCCAGATCCAGCGACGCCGGGCGGTGGCACTGGACCCACTGCGCGGTCGCCTTAGGGAGCCGCGCAATAAACTGCTCCAGCACCACCTGGTCGATGACATGGTCGGCGCCGCCTTCCCGGCCAACAGCCATCTGCGGCGGCGTCCCGGAGCTGGCGAGCCATCACGAAGGGCCGGCCGTTCTCCCCCAGCTCCAGTGAACGGAAGCGCTGGCGGTGCTGCTCGGGGCTCCGGCCGACCCGCTGGAGGATGGCTCGTTTCAGGTCGTCGTAGACCAGGAGGTTCTGGACTGGCAGCTGCTGCGCGCCAACTGCGCCTCCCGGTTAGCAGGGGATGAGGCGCACTGGCCAGTCCGTTTGTAGGCCACCCACATGCCGCCGCGGTCTTTCCGAAGAGGTCGAGGAACGCCCGGGTCATCCTGCGGCCCCATCTTCTGTACCGGCATGTGGGTGGGCGGGGCCAGGACTGTTGGATTCTCACCGCCCGAACCTCCCGGTCCATCCAGCTCGGAACAGCTCGCGGTCCTCCCGCTGGTTCTGGACGAGGCACAGAATCTCCTCTCCTGGTCTGCCCTCATGTCCATCAGCGCTTTGTGTTGTTCTTGGTGGAGTCCCGGCGACTGGATGACATCCGCAACTGGCGATCCCGATGGTGAGGACATGATGGCAGCGGCGTTCGGCTTCCTTCCCGGGTTTCGCAACCAGTGTAACAAAGTTCGTAGGAAGGAAGGAAGCGGACAGGGTTGGCTCGTGAAGACTCAGGTATGTTTATTTCAGACAGATAAACTCACACAGGTGCGCACTCTGCGTCACCCGGAAACATCAACTCTCGTTCGTCTCGCGATTACATTCTCTGTATTCGTTCCGACTGTTTCTCTCTGACAGCTCGTGCGCCGAGTCTTCACTCCGTCTCTCTTCCTGAACTGCTGCCCACGGCTTTTATCCGTCTCCACGCCAATTACTACAATCAGACACAGGTGATCCTCATTTTGCACTTGACCCACTTACTTACCGCTGTCTCCTGAGTCTTTCTCCCGCTGCAGACTTCGCTGAACCACGCCCCCCTCGCCACAGTAACATTTCAATTATTCAAATGAATCTAGAATGGACTGCAAACCGAAAGAACAGGATTTTTATTTGGATAGAGGAACAATTTGCACAAGTATTCTGTTACTTCCTATAAATAAGTTAATAATTCTTCTTCAATGCGCTCAGCGCCAAAATAAACTTTTCTGGCATTTTGTGGTGAGCCGATAAAATCTGCATTCCCTTTGGGTGGGTCATGCAAAAAGTCAAAGCAAAACTTAACTAACTTGCAAAACATCCTGTTTTTTTTTTTGCACGTTTAGTTTGTTCTGAAATGAATCGTCATTAATGTAATTAGTTATGCTTGTGTTAAAGGATCAAAGTGTAGGGAAAAACACTAAGCTTCATCACTGCAGGGTAAACTAAACATTGTTTGGATTCCTCTGCAGCTGATGCATGAATGTATGTATTTCAAGTCAACATCTGATCCTGTTTGGATTTGCCCTACAGATTACAAATCTTGAAATTCACAAGATATCTGACAGGGAAATATGACCTCAGAACTCGAAACATTACATAAACCAAATGCACACTTTCCCCCATATTAAACAAATGCAATGAAGTCCCAGAAATGTAGTTCTGATGTTGCCTGATGCTTGATTTTCCATAAATGTTTATATATTAACACATCACTGACAGACAAGTGGCTCATTTGCCCAGTCATCATCCTTTACAAAAAAAACAAGGACCTTCAAAAGATATTCGGACATCAAATATGATCTCAGGACACTGTTCAAAACATCCTCATCATTAACACATCCTCATTATTTACTGCCTGCTGGTGTTTTTCCGCATGCATCCTGTTTTCTCTGTACAAGTTAAACGGGAGATGAGGAAGCTGGCAGGTTGTGTCTTAATGCTTTACTTTAGAGGGTCTGAATGAGGGGGTGGCACGGCCAACTCATCAGCAGCAGACGCCTGGACCATTTCTCCAAAACACATTCCCTAAATTCCTCCCTTTATTTGTGGGTATTAAAACGGGTAACTGCACGGGAGGTCGATGAACGTGGACGAGGTCCAGAAGATGATAATTTGGAGTAACGGTCACATTGTGTTATGGTGCTGACAACAGACAAGAGGCGGACAAGGAGTTTGGATATGAGACTTGAAGTTTCATGATGAGATTAGTTTTTAGGTTAACTCATAAAATGGGTAGAGAAATACAATAAAACTTTGCCATGTATTACACATCAGCAGGAGTCTGTCCTTTTGTCCTCAGAGCTGTTTTGTCAGGTCAGTTGTCACATACATTTTATCAGTCATCTGACAGCCGGGACAAATGGAAAACTGGCTCTGTCTTCTGAAAAGCACAGAAGTGAAAAGAAGTGAACACAGTAAAAGCATTCGGAAAAATAATAACAATAATAATACATTATATATACTTTATTATGTCTTTCCATTAAATTCACTTCAGAAACATTTATTTTTGAAGGATCTTTTTTTATTTGTCTGACTTTTTTCTTTTCTTTTCTTTTCTTTTCTTTTCTTTCTTTTCTCTTCCACTATACATTACCACTTTTACTTGTTATCCACTTGCATCTAATTTAAAATTGGCTTAACATGGGATGCACAATAATTCTCCAAATTAGAAAGTGCCAGACCTTTACTTTGTTTTAAGACCTTAAGTTTTACTTTCTCTTCATTCAAAACAATTGTTCTTAAAAATGCGATGCCACAGTTTAAAACTACAACTGTGCTATAAACTGGACGACTTTAAAATCATAATGTTATTATTTATAATGAATTCATTATAATTATATAATTAGAGATCAATTATATTTATCAGAAGGCAACTATTGATACCAATACTTCTATTAAATGGTCCTTTTAGTATAACATTTAAAAAAGAACGTTTTTTTTTATTAAAAATAAAAATGACTCTTCTTTTTGATTTATTATAATAATTATTTTAATTTAATGTTTTTGATTTCAAAGACTTTTATCGCATTTATAACATAAAATAATACAAAAATAACTCAAAATGTATTACTTTTATGTATCCATAATTTGTATGAGTGGATCGAACCTTGCATCCACAACCTACCGATTTAATGATCATTTCACAGTTTCACCGTATCGACCGCATTTACACCTGTGGCTAAAACCGTGAGACACGAGGCGTTACGGCATGATCACCAGACGACCTGCACGCGGGTCCCACGCCCGATGACACGCTAGGCAGGCTTCAGAATGTCCTGTATCGGACGCTTTCTCAGGTAAATGTTGGCTTCTTAACTAGTAGCTACTTAATGCCGCTGAATGCATTAAGCTTGAGGAAACAGCATTAGCCTGGCCTCACAGAAAGCAGAAAAAAGGACCCTGCGATAATTAGCGTCAGTTATTCCAACACGATAGACAGCACATATTTTATTCATCGCAAAAATATAGTCGTTATTTTATTTCATAATAATAAATTAGATAACGTAAAATTTTAACTGTTAAAATTTCCCAACATTCTATAACAGGAAGTGTGTAGGCTAGCCTATATTTTGTTTGGAAATTCTCTTTATACTTTATTGCACTTGATAAGAAAATGAAGTTATTTTATGAAATGCCGTTGGTAATATCCAGCTTCCACCAGGTGCTACTGAGAAGGAAGTGTCTGTTAGTTTATTATGGCTTTCTGGGGCACCACCAGATGAACCAGAAGAACCTCAGCATAGCCTATTCCAGTATCTTCTTCCTGTTTGTAGTTTCAAGGACTTCCTGCTTGCAACCTTAAATTTAGTTCTCTGTCAAACATTATGGTTTTTGCCCTGAAGTATTTTTCTCTCCCTTTTATATATTTCTCTTCTCCTCTCTTCTGCTGTGTGTGGAAGGTCTTTGACCTGAAGGATAAATCGTGTTCTCTGACTCCTGATGACAGTTGGCAGATTAGCGCCCCAGCAAGAGGTCAGAGGTCACAGAGCTCACAGTCAGCTCCCGGTCTAACAAATCAGAGAGTAGGTCCAGCAGCAGCTGTCCTGTCTTCTAGAGAATGTTTTAAGGATTGTCAAGGGGCCACATCGAATCAGGCCCACCAGCAATGGTGACGTTGACCTTTATCTGTTATCAATCTAAGGAACGTTCATTTATAAAGTCATTCTCGTGTGGTTTATTAAAAGAGATTCATAAAAGAAGCTTTTATGGCTATGGTACACATTGTAAACCAGATCATCTGTTGATCATTACGTTTAGTGGAAACAGTTGCAAAAGAAGTATTTGTATGAGGTTGTGATTTATCAGCACAATGTTCTTTCTCTCCGGGCTCAAAATACAAGCCGTTCCTGTTGGGTGAAGAGTCAGCCGCCACGAGAGCGTGTGCACTTTCACCTGAAGGCCAATCGCCTTATCATACAGTTGTTTGTGTGTATTTATTACTGATGTGGCATTTTTGATACATGTGTGCAATGTGTGCATTTTATTGATTGAACTCAATAATAATAAAAAATCTAACTAAAAACCTATAATTCAAAAGTTTTGTTTAATGCTCATGTTTTGTGTTTTGGATCAAAAATACAGTAAAAACAGTCATTGTTAAATGTGATTAAAGTTGTAAATAACAGTTTTAAATTCATTTTCAATATATTTTGAAGTTCTATTTGTTTTCCTTTTATTCAAAGCTGAATTTTCAGCATCATTACTCCAGTCTTCAGTGTCACATGATCCTTCAGAAATCATTCTAATATTCTGATTTGACAATCAATAAACAGCTTTTTTATGTTGAAAACAGTACTTCTTAATATATTTGTGGAAACCCTGTATATACTGTATATATATATATATATATATATATATATATATATTTACATTCTTACATATGTTCTTCTTACATTCTATTTTTCTTACAGCTATATATATATATATATATATATATATCAAATTAAATTACATTTAATTTAATTTCAAAACGACATTTGTTTTTTTAACAAAAAGCTGATACCTTTGATGCACCCTTGGTGAGTAAAAGTATTAATTTAATTTGACAAAAAATATTACAGACCCATATATATAATAAAATATTTGATACTGTAATAAAAAATACTATTTTTTTTGTAGGGATACAAGTGTCGTTCATTCAAAGGTTATAAATAAATATATGTATACAGTCTCATTCACTTTGATAATGTTTTAGTTTACATTACTCTTCCCCACGTATGATAGCCTCCCCATAATGAATTTGAATCACTCTTTCCTCTATAAATGGAATGTGTTGACATGGGAAATGTCAGATGAAGCCTTTGATCTTTTGGAAGAATGAGGTGGTCCACTCCCATCTTCCTCACCTCTGTAACCCACCTCCTTCCACCATCTCCTCCCAGAGACTGTACATGGTCTTATAAGCAACCATGTGTTGACAGCTGCGCACTTCCTGGCAGGCTTAAGATTGTTAAGAATGAGAGACTCTTTCTCAAGATCTCTGCAAAGACTATTACTCTGATGTTTCTCGATAAATAGCAGTCGTTTTGTTGTTTATTTACAGTCCGTGTGTTTCTGTGTGTATTTTGTCAAGAGGTTTCTCTGAAACGCGTTGGCCGGCTCCTACCTAAAAGCTGCTTGAGATGTCATTTAAAACTAGTGAGAAGTTCCAGCACACTGCTTAGGGGAAATGGGGAAATACTGTAGCATCTGTGCAAATCCAAATTATTCACTTTCTGAGATTGTAATCATATTGAGAGAAGCCACTTATCAATGTAAGAGTAAAAGAAGTGCTAGTTCATTAGACTCAGATTTCCAATGTACTACAGATTTAACAGGAACATTGTGATAAGATCCTTGAGATTGCAACATGCTCATATTCCCGAGAAAATCCTGACACATCTTTGGCAAATATCTAGAGACCAAGGTGTAGAGGAGCTTTGGATCCAGATGCTTGGACAGACTCTTTGATGTCTGGGAACCTAGCTGGCACACTTTCCTTACACCTCTACTGAGGTGTGACTAAAAGGAGGAAAGAGAGGGCCACCACTACGGGAAATTACTTTAGACCCTCAGTCAGGACCCCCTCATTATCTCTCAGTTTGGGCTTTCATGTTCATGGGAACAGTCTTTTCTGGACAGGCAAGGTGTCTGTATGAGTTAGCTGTCCTTTCACCCAATTATAAAGACTAGACCTCTACCAACCCCCATGAGTGCCCATCCACACCACTGGGAAGGAACTAGTATTTGACCTTTACTTTGAGTTGAAGTTAAATATTGCGCTTTTCCACTGTGTGGTACGGCACGGTACGGGTCAGTACAGTTCACTTTTGGGGGGTTTTCCACTGGGTACAGTACCTGGTACATGGTACTTTTTTTATTACCACCTCGGCCGAGGTTCCAAGCGATCCGTACCGTTACCAAAACGTGGCGTGAAAACTCTTCTGATCACTGATTGGCCGGAGAAAATCTTTATTATGGCGCTTTTCCACTGCATGGTACGGCACGGTACGGTACGGTGTCATTACTGTGTCACTGAACTTGCGATACGAGACCCAACATAGATCCGCTAGATTTAAATCAGCACAGCCAGCGAAGGATCGGACGCAACTTTTGTTTGAACAAATGCACCTTTTGTATCAACCACAAAATGGTTGTTTCGTTGTCTGTTGTGGAAGTTCAGATGTTCCTCTCATTGATTGCCGAGGAGCGGATCTAGCGAGAGCTGAATAAAAAAGCCTTATGTATACTGTTTGCACTTTGTATATTTTTAGAGTATGTTTTCTGTTTATAATTTGACCTTTGTATCTGTGTTTTGCTTCAATTAAAAACAATCTGATCGAATAAGTGTACCTCCAGACTATATTAAAAATGTATTATTGTATGAGCACGTAATGAACCTCTTGAAAAAGACAAATGATTAATGCCATGATGATACAAACCAACAGATAAATAAAAAACAAGGGATGCATTGTACATTTTGAAATATTCAAATGTTTATTGATAATTCACTTTACAGAATATTCTACATGACTAGTTAACTATTGGTATGGAGCTCATAATATGACAAAACTATTTGAATTGTGTAAATTTGAATTATTGACAAGTGTCATTTAACAGTTCTGAATTAGATTTTTTTTTAACATGAATATTGAACATTTAAAATGTAATACAATTTAATTTTTTATAGCAGTTTTTTAATAGACCTGTATTTTCAGACAGCGGATTTTTTTGTTCTGAATTCTTTAACTGCAAATATCCTGTTTTTAAAAATACAGCTTCAAGTTTTCAAGATGAAGAAGAAATTCAGAAAATCAAATTCAATATTTAAAATTCAAAGCGCAGAAATTGAGATCATACAGAAAGTAGGTCAGAGGTCATCCACAGGGAAGAGTAGACGATCTCCGAAAAGTCGAACGAAGCATTTACTGTAACCGGGAGGGGACGTGTTCGGTTCACTTAGGCTAGTTTTGTCCTGGCCACAACATATTAACTCGTGGGAGCGTGATTATATGTCGTGGCCACGAGATCGTTTTGTCGAGTGGCGCTTTCTCTCATAGTGTTTTGTGCGGTCTCGGGCCAGACATTGCCATAGTTACATAACGTAACATAATGGAAATGTATTATACATGTCATTTGTTATTTCTCATTTCATTAAACTAGCTGTAGGGTAGTTTTCATTTCAGACACAGTTAAGTATGACATTTTACACGTAATTGTATTTTTACCTGGCAAACCAACTTTTGCATGCCTGCTCTGGATTTTCTTTTCTTTCTTTATATCCCTGTAAAATATTGTTGATGGATCATCTAATGGTAATTCTATTACATTGTAAATGATCTTCATCATTGTTTCAACACTACCTACTGAAATATTCTATTGGTTGTTAATAATCTGCCTGGAAATTGGTTAAAGCCAGCAAAAATATATATATTTTTTAAAAAAATTATCTCTAGCGGCGCCTTTTACTATTAAAAAACTGCCATAAAACATTCAATTGAGTTCAATTGGAAATGTTAAACATTCAAGTAAAAAAAAAATTCAGAACTATGTTAAATTACACATAATATTCAGTTTTTTTAAATGACACATTTCAATTATTCAAATGGACACAATTCAATTTCAAATAGTTTTGTCATATTATGAGCTCCATAGGTTGGTACGATTCGTTAATGTTTTTGAAAGAAGGCTCACCAAGGCTGCATTTATTTCATAAAAAATACAGTAAAACACTAATACTGTAAAATATTTTTACAGTAAATGTTTTTCATTTTAACTATTTTTAAATGTAATTTATTCCTCTGATGGCAAAACTCATTTTTCAGCAGCCATTACTCCAGTTTTCCAGTAAACCGATATGATCCTGAAGAAACATTTTACATTAATGTTGAAAACAGTCGCTTGTTTACGTTTTTGGAAACTGTGACATTTTTTTAGGATTCTTTGAGCTCAAAAGAACAGCTTTAATTTGAAACATAATTTTGTTCAAACATGCTAAATGGCTTTTTCTGTCATTTGTAAACAATTAAATGCATCCTTGATTAAAAGTATGTCTATATACATACGCTTTTTCTTCTTGTGAAAAAACATTAGTGTATACAGGAATAAGTAGAAAATTACATAACAGGAGAAAAAGTAAAGTTTCACTTTTAGTAAGAATAAACCTGTCCTGAGAAAACTGAGAGGAAGTAAAACTGAGCGATAAGAGGAGAACAGCTATTTCCAAGACTTCCCACGGCTGTTTCTCTAACCCATAAAACCAATCCAGAAACTGTGTCGGCATGTGACAAGCATAACATCTCAAATCTACGGAAACAAGATGGTGTTGCAGAAGTATGGTGCTTATTGTTAGTAAATGGCTTTTGTGACCCCTTTAATCTCAAAGAAAGACTCAGCTGACGCTTGTTTACAGTGGAAGTGACCTCTGACCCTAGCGTGTGTGTTGTTGAAGATGGCCTTCCTATACTCAGTGAGACTAGAAAAATACTTTTTGGAAAAGTACTTGTCTGGAAACCAGGTCTAGTAACTTGATTTACATCTTGGAGGAAATTGATAAGCAACTTATATTGTTCCTTTGTTTTAGCAGAATTTAGGCCTTGGCCGATGTTCTGTGCAGCGTTTACTGTGTATTTACTTACAGGCCAATACAAACACGCCTCACTTTTGTTTGTTTGGTTGAGTTTAACATTAGGTTAAGTTCAAATGCTTGTCTTGTTACTGTTAACAGAAATGAAAGCTATTCAATTATTTATTAATTGAAATAAAGCTGAAATAAAACAAATATGAAATTACATATTTTTTAACACTTTATTTTATGGCGCCCTTGCTACACGTTTCATGTAGACAATTTACTATTAAAATAACAATAAATTATGCATAATTTCATGCAGGTAACCCTAAGCCAAACCCTACGCATCTAGTAAGTACATGTAGTTAATTAATATTACTCCGTACATAAATGTATAACTACACTGTAACAAGGCCAACTAAAAATAAAGATGAACAAAATTACCACTTAAAAACATGAAAACTGAAATGAAAGCAAAGCTAATTAGAAATATTTCGAAATAATAATGGCAAAAGTAACAACTTTACTAAAACATAAACGGAAATTGAAATGAAAACAGAAAATATAAACATAAAAGCCATTTAAAATATTAATAAATGGTGTATATAATATTATTTAAATGTCTGCATGACTTCCTGTCTTGAGGATGAGACATGGTTTAGGCTTGTATACTAAATATGACAAAAATGAATTGACTAGTAAAACACCATAATTTAAGTCACACAGTAATTAACATCAGTATTTAACTAAATAGTATATTATTTTGTAAATGTATTGTAATAAAACTCACTAACAAAAAATATGTAAATTGATGCATGTGTATCTGTGAGACCCGAATTAATCAATCAATCAGTCAACAAATGATTCCGCAAAATAAATGAGTGATCCAAATGAAAGAGGAAGAATGACTATTTTAAGCGAGCTGAGCTTAAGCGAGCTATTACCTCTGTCAACAGACTAAAGTAGCTAATTTGATACTCATACAGAAAGTAGCTTTTTACTGGAAACAGAACTTTTTTTGAACTGTGAGCTGCTGTCAAGCTACTTTTGGTCATCAAGTCGCTAACACTGCACCTCTGTGAGATAAGAGTGTCTGATTGACAAAATAAGATGAACACGCTTCCCCTGAACTCTCGCTTTGGGACCCCGTGTATCGCTTTGGTCAGACTGGAATACCCAGTTTCGGGATCCAGCACAGGGGTCAGTCCAAGCTGTCCTTCAGCGTGTTTCCCCCACGAAAAAGCTTCCTGCTCCACTCGGTAGATGCTTATCCTAGCTCTCTCTCTCTCTCTGAGTGAGACTGAAACCCACTTCCTTCCTCTACCTCCTTTCCCAAACCGGACTCCATTGTGCTGTTGATGGAGCTGTCGGAGCTGTAATAACTTACTGTGTAAAAATGAGTTCCACTTAGGCTTGTTCAGCAGTTTTGGAGATAAAGTACAAGATATTGCTGATCTCACAGTCAGAAAGTATTCAGGGAGAAGTGATATTTTCAGCTATTGACGGTGACTTCCAACTTGATGTATTTAGTTTCTCAGTGGATCAGTTAACCTAAATGATGCAACTGAAACATTTTCCCAAACTATTCTGTGTATTCATGCTTGGCTGCAGTCCTGTCCTCATTTTTCAAGACTGCAAGAGAGACATGCTTGGGTGAGAATATCTGATGTATTTCTATTGCTTTAACTTCACCACACCATGTGATTCACTGAAGGTCAGAATGTGCCACATACACTGGTGTCCGAAAGTCTGTGATCAATAGTGCTTCTGTTGGATTTCTCAAATTTGATACACATGGTCCCAACAAAACTATTTGAGTAAAAGCTGAAACTATATGAAACATTATTTTTTGTAAGTATACAGACCCCTTTTCACTATAAGAAAACTATTAAGTGATTTTATTTAAAAAGTTGAATCCTAAAGAAAATAAGTGGCTTTTTAAAATGTATTTGTATTTATTTTTGTTTGTTTGTTTAATGACCCTTAATACTATCATTAGAATAAAGCAAAATTATATGAAATATACAGTTTTTACGAAGACCCTTCACACTGTGAGAAAAACATTAAGTGTGATATTAAAACAAATAATAAATAAAATAAATACATAAATAAAATAAGTGGCTTTTATTTTGTTTGTTTGTTTGTTTGTTTAATGCCCCTTTAATACTATCATAATAAAGCAAATTGAAATACAATGTACATTCATTATATTTTAAATGAGCTAAATTGAATATTAAATATTAAATAAAACATGATGATAATTTTTCTGTTGACATCAAAAGCTCCTCACGATAGAATAAAATGATGGTGATTAATCTCATTATTTGCGTCTTCAAAATCCTAATTATTTAAATGTGTTGAAAATCAATGAATTCTTAATGTTATAATTCTGTAGAGAAAAGGGATGAATGCAAGGATTTCTTGGATCCGTTCAGTCCTCCTCTCCGTCTCTTTGGAGGAACAGTGGTTTAGTGAAGCTCCCCTGACTGATATCTGAGGTACAGAGGAGGACAGGTGTTCGCTCAGGTCTGCTAGAGTCATCTGTGTTAATGTCCCTGGTCACGCCAGTTCCCTGTACTCTTTCCCACGCTGCCCGGGGTCAGAGGGGAGCAGTCTGCCGGATACAGGCCTCCCCCAAGAACCCATCCACCACACAGATCACCCCTAAAACTCTCCAGCCAAAGCCCATGCGACTTTAATGTCCGGCAGATGACTCCTGCAAACCATTTCTCTCTGATACGCTTAGAACAGAAACCTTCTACCAGAACTTCTACTTCTTTAGAGTAATTTAACTTTGTAAGCAGATCCATAATATGCCAGTAAAGCTGTTCAGAATGACAGTTAGAGAGCTCTCAGATCCTCTCATACACAAACACACTTGGATATTGCTACAGTCCTAATTTCATTGCGAAACAGATTTGTTTTGAGTCTAAAAAACATGCATAAAGGAGGCAGTATCATAGTGTTGGACAAACTGAAAGAAAAGCATGAGAGCTCATAATTCTTCAGGGAGAATGTAAGGAGACAGTCTCAATCTCATCACTGGCAATCACTGATTTACGAACCCCTCCAACTCCAATGAAAGATCCTCTCCTGGGACGGGGTCTGGAGGGCAGGCGCGTGGGGGGATAATGTTCTCGGTCTGTATCCCACTGTTCCTGTTTTTATTTATGTGTGGGAGTGTATGTTGCCTCTGCTTTTTCTCGGGCTTGCAAAGCGGACAAGAAGCCTCCATCTGTTTTTTACTGAAAACCGGAACAACATTAGCAACAAAAGACAACATTAGCGTGAACAACCATTTAATAGTATAGGTCATGCAAAAATGAAAGTTCTGTCGTCATTATCTCACCCTCATGTCTATATATTTAAAAATGACTTTCTTTGTATATAATATAAATCACTGGATTCCAGTGTTGTTTTGGTGGATATCTGATTCCTCATATATATCAGAAGTGCACATTCGACTCGCTTGTTTCCCTCTGAGACAATAGCAGGAAATCCAGTGACCATTCAGTTTGTTTTTTTCCTTAAGTTAGATGCGGGACAATGCACTTGTTACGCTGTTCTGTAAGTGCGCGTTGAGATTGTGGCACTAATTACAGTGAGAAGGAAGGGCCTGTTGTTTTCTTTTGAAATTAGGTTTGTTGATTTTCTCTCTGGCATGTTTCTTTTTCATTCTGTTTTGTTATTGCCCGCTGTCATAGCCCACCCCTCCTGCATTCCCTTTCCTCCCTCCACATCCCATCCGAAAAACCTACTCCGTCAGTAGGACCTATATTTGTGTTGGGCACTTCCTATTTGTTCTGACCTTTGGCTTTGAGAGCCCCGGCAGCTGAACCGTGGAGGGTGGTGTCAAACCCTGACCTCACCATGTCTCAGTACAGACATCACTGCATCCACTTTCCCAACATGACTGGATTTCTACTGTTCAAAATTTGAAGGGAGACTTTATTTTATTAGTTAGACTTTTAACAATATAGTTTATTAGCATTTTGTATTCTTTGATGTGTAGAAAATATAAAAGAACAGTGTTTATTTGAAATATACATATTTTGTAGCATTATAAATGTCTTTGCTGTCTCTTTTGATCAGTGTAAAGCATTATTGATGAATAAAAGTATTAATTTAAAGTGCCCCTATTACGGGCAATGAAAGGTTCATATTTTGGTTTTGGGAGTGCCCAACAACATGTTGACATGCATGCAAGGTCAAAAAACACTTTCATTGTCTTCTGCATTTATTTTTACCTTATTTGCTCAACAATACCCAAACGATTCGTTCAATGATTCATCTTTCCAAACCCCTCCTTTGCGTGACGCTAAACTGCGGTGATTGGTCCGATTGGTTTTTGTTTCATCATGTCTGTAATGGCTGATAAATCAGCGTTTGTGAGTGCAGTGCTGCTTTGTGTACAGCAGTTACCGGGGAAACCACTATTTGTACTGCTCCAATAGTTGCACCTAGTGGCAAAGAATGAATTAGCATTTTCAGTCGGACCAACCTGAAAAGATCAACAAGTGGGTGGGCAATATGCTAATGTTTCATGTTGACGTGTTGATAATTTACTCACATCCATGTGATCCGAGATTTACTAGATAAGACCCTTATTCCTCGGCTGGGATCATGTAGAGCCATTTGAAGCTGCATTGAATTGCAATCTGGACCTGGCTTCAACCTGTTGGACCCGTTGAAGTCCATTATATGGAGAAAAATCCTGGAATGTTTTCTCAAAAGCCTTAATTTCTTTGCGACTGAAGACAGAAAGACATGAACATCTTGGATCACATGGAAGTGAAACTATCATTTAAGATGTTTCTTGAAAATGGTAAATACCTTTTTCAGAACCATATGAAACCACCATGATGTGCTTTTGGCTGTTTGTATGAGCGAACGTGTGCGTTTCAGGGTGTGTGGTCAGGAAGATGCACCGTTTCCTCCTCTCGCTAAAGGAAAGAATAGGGGCCTAGTGATGAGCGTGCCAGAATAAGGTCCACTTCCCTTCCCATGTCAAGATCTATAAATATTCTGAAAACAGGAAGTTAGGAGGGAAGGAATTGTGGGCAAACTTTAATCCTAGATAGACCCCCATTACTACACCAACACTCTTATACATAGACAAACACATTCCAATGCACTGTACATAACAAGTTTCCTTGAAGTTCTCAATCATGCAAACCTGTTTGTAACAGAAGACCCAAGTGTTTATAGTAAAAGGAAACAAGGCAGTTAGGTCAGGGTGTAGCTGATATTTATCAGACTTGTGAGTGGAGGAGCAGGTGGAGTGCCATTCTTACCAAGACTTGTTTGGTAATGGGTCAAAGTACTGGGAGCTGTACTGTAAGTTTTATTGTCCTCTTTTATTTTACTCATAACAACTTCCCTCTTGTGGTAAAACCACAATCAAGAAAGTGATTCATTCATGGTGCTGTTCAGCCAATGAAATCTGGTTGGCAAATTCCCCAAATATTGGAATTTTGACGGTATCATTATTTGTGGAATTTCATTACTAAATTCACATGTCGTAAATTCATTCAAAGCTATCAAAAATTCAAATAAAGAGCCATAACATTTTCCAAAATGACCCTTTAGAGAGCTCTCCTCCGTAAACAAACACACAAACAAACACATTACAATAGTCTATAGCTTGAGGTATACTGAGGTATTAAATACATTTTTGAAAGTTATACCCAAAATATCAATGTTTCAAATGGATTAACCAAACAGAACTGCAAAAATAATGATTGTTTCCAAATACGTTTCTTAAAACGGCCCCTCATCTGTCATTGGCAAGACAGACAGGCAGTCCCACCCCCAAACTCACTCTATTAGTTGGGCCAGTTTTGCTGTGTTGGGCTGGCCAGGATGTTCAAACAAACAGAACAACCGACACATGGGTTACATATGAAATAAATGAATATCTTTATTCAGAAAGGGTGCATTAAACTGATGAAAAGTGACAGTAAAGACTTTTAATAAGGTTTCAGTGTCAAATAAATGCTATGAACATCCGATCACCATGTGTACACTCTTAAAAAATAAAGGTTCCAAAAGCGGATGGTTCCTCCCAAAAATTTGCTTCTATGGCAGTGACTATAAAGAACCTTTTCTGCATTTGAAAGATTCCATGTCTGTTCAGGGTTCTTCATAGAGCCATTGATGCCAATAAAGAACCTTTATCTTTAAGAGTGTAGATCTTTGTCACTGTCCATTAAAAAATAAAAGAGAATATGTGTTTCACTGGGATTTGCAACTGTCTTTTCAGAGCATGTGCGTGAATCGAGCATTTCCTCTCTCCGTTTCACAGGACAGACGTCAGACGGGGTTCTCAGGGTCATGAAAAGAAGGAAGAAGGGTGAAATCAGCAGTGATGTAGGGATGACAGGTGTGTCTTTAATCTATGTGGGATTCTCCCTTTTACTGCTTAGTCCTTTTTCTGTCTTAATTTGTTGCTTTCGTCCTCCTTTCCTATTTGTTTTACAGTAATTACAGTTGATAATTATATCACTTCACTGGAGGCTATGATTGGAAGCTGGTGTTCTGTTAGCATAACGAGTCTCTAAATAAGGAAGTGTTTACTGTTGTAGATACTATGAGTAGGCATTGTGACATCATGTTCTTGTGAACTTTTTTAAGTTGGAACTGGAACTTGGAAATGTTTGAAAAGAAAAAAGATTGAGACAGTGACGTAGTTGTTCGCCCTGCAGGAATGACTGTTGTATCCACATTGCATGCTACAGGTGTCAAGCACATATTTCACTGTGTTTTACTGTCTCTCACTTAATACATTCACAAGAAACAACCCTGACATCCCCCATTTGACAGTCAAGGAAACAAGAA
This sequence comes from Gymnocypris eckloni scoliostomus, assembly GCA_027564155.1. Lineage (NCBI taxonomy): Eukaryota > Metazoa > Chordata > Actinopteri > Cypriniformes > Cyprinidae > Gymnocypris > Gymnocypris eckloni. The sequence goes on along the minus strand of CM050417.1, from coordinate 14,379,613 downwards.
AAAGGAAGGGAGATGGAAATCCCGTTATTGATCAACAAAAGTTTTCTAAGAAGAGCAGTTAGTTGGACTGTTAGTGTTGACAAAATCTCTAAACCCAAAAAAGGAAATGCTGTCATTTACTCAACCTCATGTTGTTCAAAACCAATAACACTTTCGTTCACATTCGAAAACACAAATTAAGTTATTTTTAATGAAACCTCAAATAAAAGGCCATTCCACCAAACTGTGATGCTTCAAAAACTTTATAAAACAATGTAATTGTAATCAATATAAACTAAGCCATTTAAATGAAAAGACATGATTACTTTATTATCAGATTTAATTTAGGCTTTTATTCACATTTAAACATTGATCAACGCACAAATATAGAGCACACAAAATATAGTAAATGGCCCTCCCTCATGTTTTTCCAAACCCGTGATACCTTCATTCATCTTCGGAACACAAATTAATATATTTTTGATGAAGTGCGAGAGCTTTCCGACCCTCCATAGACAGCAATGTATCTACCGCATTAAGGCCCAGAAAGATAGTAAGGACATTGTTAAAATAGTCCATGTGACATGAGCTACAAGAATACTTTTGTGCACAAAGAAAAACAAAATAATGACTTTATTCAACGATATCTTCTCTTCCAGGTCAGTCCGCTTACCATTAATGAGAGTGCCACAGGGAGTAATTCATGACAAAATTAAAATCTTTGGGTGAACTAACCGTTTAAAGCAGCGGTTCTCAATTATGTTTACATTTTTGCGTTTAGCAGACGCTTTTTATCCAAAGTGATTTACATACATTTTTTAGCAGTATGTGTGTTCCCTGGGAATTGAACTCCCGACCTTTTGCGCTGCTAAAGCAATGCTCTACCACTGAGCCACAGGAACACAATTTCAGTACAATCGGGGGGCGAGGACTGGAATTGAGAACCACTGCTTTAAACAGAACATTTTTGGGCACTCATGTGGATGCTAATATAGTTATGGTTATACTTATCGTGAACTGGCCTTTATACTCCAACATTATTTTCTCTCATCAACCATGCCTTGTTAGTGCAAAACCTGTTGTTAGCAGGTTAGGGACCACTCCTTCAAATACGTCCTCTTTTGGCCTGCCTTATAGCCCGTTCAAATTTGCTGCTGCTCTATAAAAAGCTCATAAGAACATAACAGTGTGAAGCGACCAAAGTTGGACATTGACAATGTGGTGCACTTCTGTACACCATGGCATAAGAATGCCAAAGCAGTTAAACATACAGCCTTATCACCATCATAAATTAAATGAGCAGGATGTGTGTTCAAACGCAGACACACATCCTGACCATACAAAGCTTGAAAGAGAAAGCAAAAACGATCCGTTTAAAAGTTAAACATTAACAATGATGTTTAATCTAAAATTCCTTATTGCTGCCTGAAATCTAATCGGCCTTCTCTTTTCTTTCTCTTTCAATTTGATATAAACCATAAGGAAAATCAACATTTCCACGTCTATGACCTCACATAGGAACCTCCAAAGCGGGCAAACATATTGTGTTCCTGATGCCCCTGTGACCAATTAGCTTAGTTGCAGGTGCTTTCTTATCAGAAAGGCACAGAAACTGCAGGGGAAAGATTTTAATACTCCCGCAAAGACGAGCAGAGAGAGAGAGAATGATGAGTGTGAAAAGAATGTGTTCTTTCAGATGGAGAATTTATTATCAGTTTAAAAATCAAGCAGACTTATTGTAAACAAAAGTGAATGCTAACACAAGCCATTTACAGGAAAAGGCTACAAAGCTATGCTTCTTAAAACTAGCAAAATTATATGAAAATACAGGACAGCATTTCTGTTTATCAATTACACTGCTATTCAAACGTTAGGGGTCAGTTTTTAAATACCTTTTTCAAAAAGATGCATTAAATTGATCAGAATTCAAATTGAATGTATTTTAAGGAAGACTCCTATGCTCATCAAGGCTGCATTTATTGGATTAAGTACACGGTAAATGCAGGAATATTGTGAAATATTATTGCAATTTAAAATTGTCTGTTTTCCTTTTTAATATATTTAAAAGTTGTATTTATTCCTTTGATGGCAAAGCTGCATTTTCAGCATCATTACTCCAGTCTTCAGTGTCTAATCATTCTAATATGCTGATTTGATGCTCAAGAAACATTCCATATTATTATCAGTGTTGAAAACAGTTGTGCTGCTTATGTTTATGGAAAGATGAATTCAAAAACTGCAATGAACTCCTTTTATTTGAAATACATTTATGTTTGTTACATTATAAATGTCTGTCACTTTTGAAACACTTAATTTCTTTGCTGAATAAAAGTATTTTTCTTGTTTCAAAAATGATTAGTGCTGTCAAATGATTAATCACGATTAATCGCACCCAAAATAAAAGTTTTTGTTTACATAATATAAATATGTGTGCTGTGTATATTTATCATGTATAGTAAGTAGTAGTATTATGTATATATTTTGAGAATATTTACATGTTTATACATTAATATATTTATATTCTTATATTTTATATTATATATAAATATATGTAACCCTCTCTGTGAAATCCAGGATAAAGACTCAAAATCTCATTATGAGATAACAAGCATAAAAGTTTGATTTCTACCATTAATTCCACAATAATTTCAATTTTAACATGACCTTACTCAGTCAGTATTAAAGATATAAAGGTTACATTTTCACAGAATGTTATTTACCATATGAAGGATGATTTTTTGTAGAAAAAAAACAATCACAAAAAAATCCTTTAGCTGAGTTTTCACAGAGAGGGTCACATATTATATATATATATGATAATGTATATATATAACCATGATTTTGGTTCACATTTAACAAAAACCCACCAATTCACTATCTCAGCAAATTAGAATACTTCATAAGACCAATTAAAAAAACATTTTAGTGAATTGTTGGCCTTCTGGAAAGTGTGTTTATTTACTGTATATGTACTCAATACTTGGTAGGGGCTCCTTTTGCTTTAATTACTGCTTCAATTCGGCATGGCATGGAGATGATCAGTTTGTGGCACTGCTGAGTTGGTATGGAAGCCCAGGTTTCTTTGACAGTGGCCTTCAGCTCATCTGCATTTTTTGGTCTCTTGTTTCTCATTTTCCTCTTGACAATACTCCACAGATTCTGAATGGGTGTTCAGGTCTGGTGAGTTTGCTGGCCAGTCAAGCACACCAACACCATGGTCATTTAACCAACTTCCTTTTTAACCTTGAACCTTGAACCTCAGGATGCTTTATAATTGTTTGTGCTTTGGAGAGTTTGAAGGTGACAAACAGAAAATCATCGTGGTGGGTCTCAGTACAGAGACATATCCGTGTGTCTGTAGGCTGGTGGTGAGGACAGGTGTCAGGCCAGGCTGGGCCCACATGTCAGCGCTCCCCAGGGAGAGCGAGAGCGACTGAGCGGCTGAGACCTCCCTCCCACTTTCTAAGCCTCTGCTTCTCTCTATGAATGGAAGAGGAAGAGTGAGGGTGAATGGCAGGTGATTCTGTCTGAAGATCATTAATAACCCTTCACAATTTTCTCTGACTTCATCTGCACTGTTCTGATCAGAGAAACTATAAGCATATCTTATAGCCCTTCTAGTTATACAACAAAAACAGTAATTACTTAATAGTGCATTAGTAAAGGGCATACTGGAAAGCTTTCCTATGAATTTGACTTGATAATAGTCTAGATAAATTCCTTTTCTAATGGTGATCAAACTTTGATTCACATACCTGTGTCACATGTTCTGTAGTGTTTAAAAGTAAAAGCTGAATATATGCATTCTAGTATAATATATGCAGTTTCATATGAAAGAAAAAAGTCATGATACAAAGTCAATTATTTCAGGATTTATTGTATGAAAAATATATATTTCTGGCCTTGTGACAAACGACACAATACATAAACATATATACATTTATCTTTCATAAATACACATTATTTACAGTCCAGTTAAATAGTAGGAATATCTCAAGATTTTGTACAATATTGCATTGTTAAATTAAGAGAGACTGTATAAAATATAAAAGTATTTGGTTTAAATGGTTCAAAAAATTTAAGAAACAAATACCACGTACAAAAAAAAGGAAAGAAAAAAATTATACTCTGTTAAGAATCTTGATCTTGCATTTTTGTTTTCTTTTTGAAAAGGACCCTAATGCAGAGTTTCACAAAACCAGGACATCTTGACAATGATGAGGCTATCAGTTTGAACCAACTGGTATTTCGAGCCTTGGGAATGTCGGAAATGGCTTAGCAGCAGTGAATGTCAGGATGAAAGCTGTACACAACAACATCCATCATGCACTGCTTGTTAAACTATTTGTACCCAAGTCAACCCAAACATTGTCTGTTGGAATACATACTGCGGTAGAGTTAAAAGTTTTTTTTTCAGTGTTTCTAAGGAGTACCTTTTCCATTGAGCTATAACACATTCAAAGATGAGGCACTTAATTAAGATCGGGTTTGGTTCGAGTGAACATCACTGATAGTCAAATCCATTGTAGGCACTAAGTAAAATCAGTCATATTTAACTGTAGATTCCGAGGACAGTTGTTCACAGTCGAAACGGCTCGTTTCGATATCTTTGATTGCTTTTCATCACAAATCCGTTATAAATAAAAATTCGAACCATATCCAAAAAGTTAAAAATACTCCATGGTCACAGTTCCAGATCCTTCAGTTGCACCACCTCCACCCATACGGCTGATTGATTGGGCTTCACGTGATTCGCCGAGTGAGATCAACTTCAGGATGCCTGTTTGCTTCTTTTTCAAGGCTTCTGAGATTAACAAATCCTTGATTCTTCTCAGCTCTTCCAGAGAGTTCTTGGTCTTTATGTACATTTTAAATATGATGAAATATATATAAATTATTTTTGGTCATTAAAAACGAAGGAAAACAAAATAGTGCAAATAATGCAAGTTGTTCCTCAAGTCTCTTGCTTTGTCTTCGCAAATTCTTTGTCCATATCAAGAAGTAGTCATTTTACTCAGCAGCATGAATAAATAAATAATAAATGTAGATATTATATATATATATATATATATACACTCTCTTCACGTCTTCCTTTTGTCCTTTAAGACTGTAAACATTTAGGGTCAAGCCCATTGGTGATAGAGGTGCTCCAGATTGACGAATACTGTTAAACCTGAGAAAGAACGGAAAGAGAATGCGTTAACACATGTTCTTTCAAAGCATCACACTGAAATCATGATAAAGAACAATGAAAGCACTTAAAAAATACGTCTGAAGATGCTTACCTCAGTAGCAAATATACATTGTTCTATGTGTTCAGGAATGATGTACACCGGATGATACACTCCCTCTTTTGGATATTTCAGTGGTGGAACCAGTAATGTAGATTCCAAGTTTTTCCTAAAATAGAAAATGTATGTAATTTATGTCACATTTATGTCAAGCAAATATAGAACAGAAACAAAGACCAAAAGTAAGCAAGAGAAAAACTTACTTGTTTGTAGGTTTTTCGTCAATGCTCATATTGTAGTCTACCATCTTTTGCTTGTAATTTGATTTGTCATTGGACTGAGTGTCCACAATGGTGGATCTGAGTGCCACATCTTTATTGGACACCTTAAACGGACCACCAGGAATAAGAAACGCCTCTTTCTCTTTGCCTAAAGTTGAAGTCGGGGGCAAAGAAAGGCGGTTGTTGACAGACTCCAAGTCGTTGCGCACGGTGGTGGAGGTTGGTTTGTGGCCTTGTCGCATCTGTCTCAGGACCACAATGGCGGCACAGACCACTAGAGTAAGAGTGATGAGGCCTAGAGTGAATGAGACCACCAAGACTGCTGGAATAGAAGGCCTGACCACAGAAGGCTTGTCTTTATACTCGCATCGTGTGCCCATGAAGCCTTGTGGACACTGGCAGACAGGCCCGGAGAAGTGGGTGTAGCAGGTCCCTCCATTCTCGCAGGGCATGAGGCTGCAGGCGTCAGAGCGGAGAGCGCAGTTTTTGCCTGAGAAACCAAGCGTGCATGTGCAAATATAGCCATTGATGCCATCCACGCAGGTGCCAGCATTCTGGCAAGGGTTGTTTGCACAGTCGTCAATGTTGATTTCGCAACGTGAGCCAGAGAAACCGGGTCGGCATCGGCATGTCAGTTTGATGCCTAAATCGAGACACTGGCCACCTATAAAAAAAATGGAACCATATTAAAGCATTAGCCTAAAACTGAAGGAACTTCAGGGAGTAAACCAAAGCGAGTAATCATATCTCTTGGGAAAGCAAGTCTATTGCTTTATGACAGCTCTATCTCACCATTCATATCAGTGTAAGAGCCTTACTGGCGTCTGTTCTATCATGCATGAGTAGTACGTCACGCACAGTGGATGCATCTCAAAACAAAAATAACTGAAGGTTCAACATTTTGCTGGAGGCGGGTGACGTTGGAATGTTTTGCATTTAGGACTGAAGATAAGGGGAAAATATGCTTACCATTAGCACAGGGGTCGCTGCTGCACCGGTCGATTTTCTTCTCGCAGTTGGAGCCCATGTAACCAGCAGGGCAGCGGCAGGAGTATCCACTGGCTCCCTTCTCCACGCAGGTTCCTCCGCTGAAGCAGGGTCCGTCGGCGCAGGTCATAGCGATGACCTCACAGTTCTTCCCGTAGAAGCCTTGAGGGCATGTGCAGGTGTAATCATTCACCAGATCCTGAGAAGAAAAACTTAAGCCGTTAGCATTAACGTCTAAGCTCCACAATGGACTAGACTCGAGCGTAGTGTCACAATCGGCTGCTTACATTGCAACTGCCTCCGTTCTTGCACGGGTTGCTGTCGCACTCGTTGGTCTCGATCTCGCAGGTTTTACCGCTGAACCCGGGCTTGCAGATGCAGGTGTAGCTGCCCTGACCAGTGTTGGTACAGGTGGCGTCATTCATGCAGGGCTTGTGATTGGTGCAGAAGTTCAGATCCTCATTGCAGAACAGGCCTCCCCAGCCTTCCTTGCAAGTGCACTGAAAGGGCTGGTTGCAGGTGCCATGCAGGCACCCCGGATATCGCTGGCACTCGTCGCAGAGGGGGCCCTGCCACCCGAGGCGGCACTTACACTCACCGGGGGCCTCACAATAACCGTGCTCCTCGCTACAGCCAGACGAGCAGATGGCTGTTTAAAAAGAGAGGGAGAGAAAGGGGGACATTAGAATGACTGGGCATCATAAAACAACCCCCCTTCTGGAGGCTCAGGCACATCAAGTATTTGTTAAGTACTAAGCAGCTGGGACTCACACAAAAGAAACACATGCCGTCTTTTTCACGGAAGGCAGAGCATATTAGGTTTCAGCGCGTGTCCTTGTTAAATCATGCTCTTTGCTTCTATTGTTACAGTGAACAAAAGCAACTTAGACGTTTTATGTGGCGGCAAGAAGCCGTTGAACTTGCCCGCGTTATTTATTTATTAATTTCCCTGCAAATGCTCGTTTATCAACGCGCAAATCATTACGTAGGCTACAATATTCAGCAACACTTACGCTCCGCGCAATAGTCGCCTTTCCATCCAGGTAAGCAATTTCTGTTGCCAGCGGCGTCACAGTTGAAGTGGCCAAACGCGTCGTTCCGTGGGCGGCAGAAATCCGAGCATTCCTCGCCATGGTAGAATTCATCGCACACAACGCGATAAGAAAAGCGCAGTTCACTTTGCTCTCCAAAATGCACGTCCTGGGACCAGTCCTCGCCGATGCCGAGTCTTCTCTTGGTGGCCAAACGGCTGATCATGTTGTTGATGTTCTCTTGAATAAAACAATCTATGTGTTAACATATTGATCTAGAGGTATCAAACAGCCTACATGTTGTGTAAAGTATTAAAACTACGCAGGTGAGGCAAAAGTTGAGCGCATACCTGTTGACTGGTCAGAGGACTCTGCGTGCCAGGCTTCTATTATCAACGAGACGATTCCCTAGAATGCCAGAACACTCTGTTTACAATTACTTACATGCATTAGACACGCGTGGATGTATAAGCTACATATATATAAACTGATAATGAATAGTAGGCGATGGCGTTTTAAGTTGGCCTACTCACCGGCCACTTGAAATTAAAAGGCACGCGGATATGCGCACTGCTGGAGACGGAGTCTGCGCTGAATATTCCTGTCATTCCAGTGCCGTAAGTGCACGGCGGCTCTGGTAATATGATGTCTTGTGAGTGCTTCAGGCAAACACGGAAAAAGATCTGGCAGTCGCTGGGCCGTTTACACACACTGCTTGTGCTTGTAAAAGAGTGCACTTTCAACTCAAACACACCGGATGATTCCGCCTATGGAAATATAAAACAGGACTGATATTAGCACGCTGTGAAAGCACTTGTCAAAGGAGCGGCTTGCATTCAAATATGTGTGAAATACTCACCAGATGCGCAGGTAACACAATTAAAAAACACGTTAATAAAACACGAGCCATTTTGGATCTTCTTGTCTGCTGCTGAACGATAGCAGACTGAGAGAGTAGTCCGATATGAATGTGTGTGGTGGTAGGCTATCCACGATTTAAAAAAAAAAGTTGTTAAAAAATATCGGAATTCAAAGAAAAATGACTTAACTATTTAAAAAAAATCTTAATGTCGTCTATGTTGGAGCTTACAAAGCAAAGAGAAACAGATGTCTAGCTCGAGGGAACTTTGGACCCGTCAGTTAGTTTCATGGAGTGTGGACTACAGTGTGTGCGCTTTTAAATACAGCCAAGAGGCGTGGCTTGTGCGGAGCTCATAAATGGAGGGGCATAAAAGTGCTTTGATCGATTTACTTGATGCTTCTCTGAACATCTTGACGCCTAAAGTTCATTTTATAGTCAAAGAGATATTAGAGAACATCATAAACTGTATAGGCTACACAGGCTTTGGAAACTCTACACAAGTTGGTTAATGTTGACAACAAACTGATATTCGTTAAATATTAACACTGTTAAAAACACATTACAATGTGTTGGACATTGCTTGTTCCTGAACTTTATAGGAACAAATTTGAACTTTTTTATAAATATATCTGGGCCTAATTAAACCTGTGCCTCTTGTGATATATTTAAAGATGTGCGTTTTTTCTCTTTTTATGTCAATTTGTACTAATTATCTTATTCTTTAAAACTGCGTATGCTACACTTTGTGTTTTCTACGATGTCCCATGCCACGCAATTTTGGGAAAAAGTTTATGTTCGTCACCGATCGCGGACAGGGGGTGTTCTTTGGCGAAGGGGATTCGTACATCCCCTTTAATTCAGCCTTAAAATCTGTAATTGTTCTGACGCGTGTGAGTCGTTAAACCGGCAAGCGCTTTATTGTTCCCTGGAAAGATCCGGAGGGCTCTTTTGTTATCTTGGGTTTGGATTGTGGGTCTTTGGTAAAGAGGCTGAAATGGTGGGGTGGGGGTTGCGCGGGGCATTTAAGATCGCAGATAATTGCTTTCTGGATTAAGACTGTGCACGTGTAATAGGAGGGGGCTCTCGCTACAGCTGTATGATAATCCATGCACCTGCGCATGTTTGCGCTTCGCTTTCTTGATATAGCCTGAATATGTAGGCTACACACACACACACACACACACATCACCTTGTCACCAGGACACGAACACATAGCCTATAGTATAGTACGTTTTCTGATTTATTGATTTGTTTGTTATAATTAAAATAATGATTATATTGTATAACTTTAAGGTTTATCAGTCATATGCGCTGAATTAGAGCACGCTGCAGCAATTGTTGAAGTATTATGCGAACAGAAACTCAAAATTAAGAACTGCAGGTATTTCATTTGTGAGTTAATTTAAGAAAGAGAGCTTCTGTCGCACTATAACGGGCCATGTTAAGCGTAAACAGAGGAGACAGACACGCGCGAACAATGCGCAGCGTTCCAAACTGTTGCTCGTGCTTTGATTTTCTATTGTGATTCTAATGAGAGGAGCAACGCGTGCCTCCGCTGGCCCCATCTTTACCCCAGGCACGCTTTGCCCACTGGACGGCACCATATGATTATAGGAGGGTTAAGAAGAGCTGCTATTGTTCATTTATTGTCGGACAATTATTACAACAGTCTGGTTTCTTGTCTTTTGATGAACACAAGGATGAATAAACGATAGTTATTATCTGTGTAAACAAACAAATCATAGAGTTTGGTTGAGTAACTCGCTTTATGCATGCAGTGGTTATGTGGTTTAATGCAACAATAATTGATAATGTCATTTGTTAATATACCAACATATTTGAGTTATATTTGAAGAGTTTATTTGAAGAGTCAAAAACAGATCAGTCCGTTTTATTAATTTTCATAAATCTTGTTTTTTTATTGTGTAAGCCTATCATGTTTTATTGTGTTGGTTATCTGCATTTTTGGTTATTATAATTTTTATAAAACAACCCAACTGCACTGATTTATATTAATTTGAATGCAGGATAAAAACAAGATTTTTGAATATTTGTTTTTGCAAATTAACTTATCCTTTGCTTTAAATAGTATTGATAACACATGGTGGAAGGAAAAAAAAAGACTTTCTCGCAATAAATGTCAACTAAATAACAAAATGTTACATAAACTCAAAAAAAAAAAACTAGAGGATAACATTTACTATGCTCCTTTTTCCATAAATTAGAAGACGACTGAAACTTGAAAATATTTTTGTATTTCTGATATGTAGACTATTTATTTGTAAAATGTAAAGAAGAAATATGCTTCATTTATTAAAATGTTAATTGTTAATGTTTATATAGCCTAACATTTTATGTAAACAATATAAATGTTTGTTTATTGCTGGAAAGAATATAATTTTGCTGAACTACAAGTCATCTGCGTAGATAGGGCCATAGATAGGGCCTTGTCAACCATATAGGGCCAGGGCCGGGTTTACGCATAGGCATTCTCTGCCCGATCTCACGGCAATTCGTACATATTTTACGAGGTGGCGAATTCGTACGACCTCACTCGTACAAATTCATACGGTTTTGCTAAATCGTACGTATTTTACGAGTTGCCCTATGAATGTGTAAGAGTGACCTACACCTAACCCCGCCCATAAACATACCTTCACTTTTGACAAATCCTACTAAATCCGTACGAATTCGTACGAATTAGCCACGTCGTAAAATATGTACGAATTGCCGTGAGATAGCGTTGGCATTCTAGGCACGTGCCTAATGCTCACTCGTCCTGGGGGGCCAAACACAATGAAGATATATTTTTTTGTTTTACTATGGCCTATCTATATGGGCAGAAGACATTGAGCAAATCAATATAATAAACAATAGGGTAAAAATAACAAACTATTTCCTCGTTTTTTATGTATGAAATCACGCTTTCTATCCCGTTCTCTCTCACAGTCGCACACACAGTACCGACACGCACCCGCGCGCACACGCGGAGAGAAACTTGTTGTCAGCGCTGCCCCGCGATTTATCAATAAAATAGTTTTTCAGCTGAAAAGTTATATGACATTTCTCAGTAGCGAGGTTCTTGAAGCAGTTCAACTTAAAGATTCACTATTATAGAGACGCTGCTGCAACACTACGGAGAGACACACAGAGACCAAGTATTCACACGCTTTCTCTCTCTCTCTCTCTCTCTCTCTCTCTCTCATAACTACGTTAGACTGCATTTACAATTGCATTAGCCTGCATATCAATGGCCCAAGCCTCTGCTATTAGCTCTATAATTACATTTTGAAATGTACAATTTAAGGTTTATGAGGTGCGCAAGAAATTAGTTCAACACACACGATATTTCAGGACAGAAACATGACAAATGTCTTAAAATAATTAATCTGAACAATGTCTTGAGATGTGGATGTGACTCCAGGCCTACTGAACGCAAGTGCTTATTGCGATAGAAAACACTGTTTCCTCTGATTACGAAATATTTTTGTTTGCTGGTGTGCTAATATTATATAGGCTATTAATAAGGAAGGGGGGCCTAGTTTGATTTTTTTTTACCTGCATGTCCCGTGAAGCGTGGCTGTCTACGCTTGTATTGATGCGCGCTACATGGGGTACATGTTCAGTAAAATAGGTGTCGTGTGCTCATTATGTTCATTTGACAAAGAGCGATGAGGGGAAAGCGGGGAAAAGTCACAAAATCAATAGCCATCTGCTCAATCGAAAACGCGCACGGTACATCTCTGTTTCCTGATATGTGGATGTTATCAAACTTACTCGAACCCCCTTTCCCCTGGGACATAAGTGTAATAAAGTCACCACGGTAATGGTTTCATCGCCTGGTTTTGCGACTTACAAAATGAAGCTATGTTTTACTTTGCGCGCCAGTGCTTAACACTTTCCCATCCACGTGTCTCACATCCAAACGGCGTAAGAGCCGTCGCTTTGGCTGGGATAAAGCGTGTCTGTGCCTGGGTGCAAGTGAATTCTGGGGGGAGGAGGAGAATTGGCACATGGGGGTGAAATGACACATGGCGACAGTTATGGTGAGGTGTTAGCCAGTGGCAGAAGGCGCATCCATAAATGTGAATTGGTGCTCCCCTGCCAAGGTGTGAAGCACGACACGCGGTGCTGGACGCAGACCGGTTCCCAGGACCCCTGCACGTGCGCGGGGCTCTGAGGTGTCACTTTATTCGCATGTCATTTGTTCACACCTTTGGGAAACAGTCTGCTGGGGTTAAACTATGGCACTGGCGATTTCATTCAACAGGTCAGCGAAAACACTTTGTACAGATGTGCTAAAGTTGAGAGCGTTTTTTCCCCATCATAAGGGAACCTAGATTTATTCAGGACGGGTTTCCGTCTAAAATGCATGAACCGAATGATTTTTATGATATAGTATTTGACTGCCTATACAGTACGCAACATCGTAGGCTAATACTACTGAATGATGTACTCAGATTCGCGAACGAATAACTCTAATGAGCTGGTTCCTTTTAATTAAATCAAACACATACAGTGATCAGTGTATATAGTCCGACTCCCGAACGAATGACTCTTAAGAGTCGGTTCCTTTTAGTGAATCAAACACATACAGTGTGATCAGTGTCTATAGTCCGACTCCCAAACGAATGACTCTTAAGAGTCGTTTTTTTTAAACGAATCACAGACACACAGCCTGCCTCCAGACTCTTACGAACCGATTCTTTTTATTAAATCAAAAACACTTAAATCGGTCGGAGTTATTAATTACTAAAGGTCGCCATATTCTAATCTAAATGATGTATTTAAGGCTTGTCAGGCTTTGTTGTTGACAACGTTTAGTAAAAACATACATCGTAATTAGGCTATTTTATATATTAATGAAATGTCGCTACATGTTTGTTTTAATGTTTTCTCAGTGGCTAGGGACTTGTTTTTTGTCTCGTATCCTCAAGTAAAACATGGGGTGGTTTTGCAGAAGCCAGGCAGAGGTTACAGCGAGGCCATAATGGCACGTGTCCTGTCAAACGCAAAGGTGTGACGTTGACAAAAGTTTAACACCTCGCATTCTGCGTCTCTCAATTACCTCAAATTGTGTGCGTTCTGAAACATCGGCTCGGTCAGAGAGGTTATCCGCATTATGTTGATATGGGTGTTATTTAGAGTGCACAAAGATGAGTTAGAGGGTTGAAGTTAATGAAACAGCTACATTGATTTAGTACTGGATTCTAATAAAGGAGGAACACAAACAGTCTAAATAGGTTTGAAAGTTTTAGATATTGTTGATATTGGTAGAGTATACAGTGATTTAAAATCTAATATTTTTTGCAACAAATGACACACTAACATGAGTTAAATTCAACCGTTTAATTATTTTATTTCTGGTTATATTATTAAAGACTTTAGCTAAAGCCAGAAAAGAATTACATTTTTATATCAAAACCCTTTGCACAGAACATTAAAGAAAAATGGCATGAAATTACAATATTTGTCTAGTTTCAACATTATTTCCCGAACTCACAATTCTAAGCAAAAGTCTGAATTATGAAATATAAACAGCTGCAAGAATTGCAAGATGGAAACAGAATTGTTTACAGGTTTCTCTCATAATAATGCTTTTATTTATCAGAATTGTGAAACAGGCTTCCTTAACATCACGTGTTGCACTTAATCTGGTTTCTTCTCAAAAACACCTTTTATAACGATCTGCCATATATCAAATTATGATTATTAATAACCTACGTTACAAGTTCGTCATTTAAAGCATCATAGTTCAAGCTGATTTGCTCTGGATGAGATCTTTAAACAGAAAAAAAAAATCCATGGCAAAACATTGCACACACATTATGTTATGGTTTGTTTATTGGAGATATTCTGGGTGTTTCACAACAAAAGCAATACAAAGAACATTCCACAAGGACATCCTCAGACATGATGGGCCATTTCTGACATGAAGAGAAACAGCACCAGATTGAGCTCTTTATTTGAGAGGTTCTCCTCAACACACTGCAACAGTATCACCAGGACAAAGACAGTCTCACTGGCCACATGAACACATATCCAAGGTTTTGTATCATGTGCCGTGTGCTGAGCACACATTTTTGAAGTCTAATATCAGGCTATTGCCTACAGCATCATTTATAGGTTTGAAATAGAATCTACTTGATGGAAACAGCATCAGTTTTTCAGTTCACATGGAAGTTCTTTGCTCTTGCAGAGATAAGAGAGCCAAGAAGTGGACAGAAACTTGTCCAACCACTCTGAAACCATTTCTATTCAGTGAGATCATACATTAGGGCACCATATCTGTGTGTCTGCTGTCCAGGAACTGCTATTTTCCACAGGGATGGAACATCTTTTGGAAGGTAGCATCTCTTCAGATGTTTATTTCCACACATGCCCTTCTGCTACAGTTCTTCCCTCCCTCCCACATACACTGTCCACCTGTTTGACTATGACCCTCATCTCAATGGCTGGTCACAGTCCAGGTGGGACCGTATCAGGTGGGTGTGAGCAGGACGAGTCCTCACTGCTGCTTCCGGGACCAGAGACGACCTGCGATGGTACCTAAAGAAAATCCCTGTTTCTTCTGTTGCGCAAGCTCCGAAAGTCTCTGTTCTTCTTCCTGTATGTGCAAAATATTTATGCTTTATTATTAAACACCACTAAATATGGCATCTGACTGGGACAAAGAGATGTGATGTGTACCTGTGCAAGCTGCGCTTGTCTTCTTTTGAAGGCTTCAATGGGGTCTTCCTCATGGGCATAGTTCTCTAGTACTGAACGCACATCCTCCACTCCGCTGATGGCTATAGCTATAGAGATCAAATGATTTGTACAAATGAACAATAATCCAACAACTCCAATTTTCCCCGAACTCTTCTCTCACACATGCATACTCACTTTTAAGGAAAGCAGCCAAGTCATAGAGCGTGCGATCCTCGGAGTTGCCATCCCACTTGCTCAGCGCCAGGCCATTGAAAGGCTGTAGACCGAAAGCCTCTCGCTTACAGTCCACCAAAATGACTTTAGAGGAGTCTCTGTTCAAACAAGACACGTCCTGCAGGACAAACAATTAGTGTCATTATTGAATATCATAAAAAAAAAAACAAAAAAAGGTTTAGGATGTAAACACAAGCCGAGATTTAAACCTCAAACTAAAATATTACAATAAAATAGCAACTTTACTATTTTTTTACTACGGTTAAATCCCCAAAGCACCTTACCCATGGTAAAATCATTGTAATCCTCTGCCTCTTGCAGACTATTGCTTCAAGATCCCTGCCGTCTAGTAAACTAGCTCCAGTCTACTTATCCCAGCTATACATACAAATAGAGATTAAATGTGACCTTTCTCAACCCTAAACATTTGTGTGACACTGATGCGAACCATATTTACACCTATGCATTTGTGGAGGGGTGCAAAGACTTAACACCACCCCATTGGCCCCGGCCGCTCGCTCACACAAACTACACACACTCTCTGGGCCAGCTGTCTCAGTGGTGGTCCTACAGAGCAGATGGACAGGGACGCTGCACTCTCTCTATCAGGTCATCAGCATCCCCCCTGAGGGACTGAAAAAGTTGCGTGTGCGAGAGAGATGGAGTGGCCCCGAAAGGAAAGCCCTCTTGACAGCGGCACAGTCCGTAGCATTTACAATAAACTACCAACATCTGCCTCCCAATGAGGGACGCCCTGAACCCCACTGGGAGCGAGAGTGTGTTTCACTGTATATGTTATTGAGTGTATGAGCGTGCATGTATAAATAATGAGATTGTTATGGATTATAGCTACACGTGACCTTAATGACGTCTAAATCTCATTCAAAATGTGAAACCTAATGGTAATTAGTATGTTTATGTAGCTAGTGTGTATTTGTGTGTGACCAGAGCCGTGTAACGCAGCTGGGCGTAAGAGTGTCATGTTGCCGAGTCTCTCCAATTCCCAGGTAAAACATTGAAGCACGAGCCGGAGGAAGCGTGCCGCTAACTATACACACGTGGCACGCTACGCACCTGCCAATCAAAGTCCATCCCGCCTCCTTTCTGTGTTGGGGTGGGGAGCAGCAGCATCTACTGGTGTCATATCTGTACCAAACGGTTCACAGAAAGGCTATCTTTTGTTTTACATAAATACCAGGGAACCTTTCCGTCATGCATCACTCAAAGCGATCAAGTTCATGCTGGCCCAAATGCATTCTGCTGCTTTAGCGTTCACTTTTAGTGTCGGTCTTGTCATGGGCACCAGTTTTCTTCAAACTTCTCATTGTTTTTAGTAAGTTTACTAGTCGTTAATTCAGTTCTTTAGAAGACACTCTTATCTGACTTTCTTTGCTCCTTCCCCCACCCGCTTCTGAGAGCCAGATGGGAGGTGAGGGAGGAGGAGAGGAGGGTGAAGCGGAGTGAAATAAACGTGGGTTGGCAGAAGGTGGATGGAGAGAGAGTGCTGATGGGGACAAGGCCAGACAGGCAGTGGTGAAATGTGACCGGAGCGAAGACCTATTGCATGTCTGTTGCATTCATGTCTGCTTGTGTACGACCAGAAGCAGCAACGTAAAAACATTGTTAAATATATTCTTTAGCAAATTCATATATTTTTCATACTATAAATTATAAGGTTGTGCCAATAGACGATAGTATCCACATTTTTTACAGTGTTGCACATTATAACCAACACACACACGATTATGAATGCGATGGCCAATCAGAGTCATCGCTGAAACATCAGTTTTGTTGTTCAGAGCGCACTTGCTGACTGAATTCAGCTCACAAATTCTCAGTGCAGATGTACTTGCAATGAAAGAATAAGAGGTTTATTCATAATACAGTATAGACAGCTTAACTGATTATAATGGGAGTTTTTAAAGTGCATATACTCGCTCTAGAAAGTCAACGTTTTTTGGTAATGTAAATGTTCTTTGCTTGTTTTCTGTAGCTGCTTTTTGAATAACTGAGGAAATGTAAGCATTATAATTACTAACTTACATTGTTTTATGTTAAATACGAATTCAGTCATATTAAAAACATTAGGGATCAAGAAATTTAGCCTTCTGGAACTTGGTTCACTTTCTGACAATGCCATTACTAATAAAATGATAATATCTGCAAGCATAAATGCAATATTTTAATAATATTTGAACAACATGTAATTAAATAAGTCGAGGTAAATAATTACTTTTTAATAGTTTTATATAGTACAACATTCAGGGTTGGTAAGATTTTCTTTTGTTTTTAAAAGATGCCTCACCAAGGCTGCATTTATTTGATCAAAAACAGCCGTTTCTATTTAAATACGTTTTTAAATGTAATTTATTCTTCTGATGGCAAAGCTGTGTTTTCACCATCATTACTCCAGTTTTCAGTGTCACATGATCTTTCAGAAATCATTCTAATATGCTGATGCTAGTGATGCAGAACTTTTTTCCCCAGAGTTCTTTAAATAGAAAGTTCAAAAGAGCAGCGTTTAAAATAGAAATATTTTGTAACATTATAAATGTCTTTACTGTCACTTTTCATCAATTTGATGCATCCTTGCTGAACAAAAGTATTAATTTCTCTAAAAAAAACTCCAAACATCGAAGGGTAGTGTATAATGAATAAAATAATATACAATGCAACACTGTAACATCATGATTATGGATACTAAAGTTAATTTTAAAACTGAATTTGTATACTGTAATGCAATTGTGAATTTGATCTTAAGCGTTGTGCACCATTCATAAGCCTAATGAGGAGAAAACTTAGGTAACGATGGACGCCCTAACGAAGAAAAAGGAGGGGCAGAAGGTTAATGAGCCCTGAGAAGAGAGACGGGAGGAGAAGGAGAGAAGGAGGGGAAGAAACTGCTATTGTCTTGGGCTGTTGAGAAAAGAAAAAGCACATAGCAGTGGGGAAATCAATGGGCGAACAGAAGGACGGCATGCAGAAGAGACACGGGGGGTATCGCGCCATAATGTTGCCCGGGTCACTCAGGAGAGGGGGCCCACGGGGCGGGATCTTGAGCAATAAGATCAGACCGTACTGGATTACATACACATGGAGGAGCTTTACTCAGAGCCATTAGTAAGAAATTAGGAAGTTCGCAAATGCAATCTATGAATCAGGATTGCAGAAATTTGAAACTTCACAGTTCTATGAATGGGTTTCCCAAGAACATGTGCAAAACCAAACTATCAACAGCTGTACAAAAAGACACAATTCATGATCAAAAGAGCAGAGTCTATTTGAAATGTTTCAGTTTTTCACGACATATGGCTTATCTCAAACACTGACTCAAAGTAGGGGTGAAATACCAGACAGCTGATTTTTTTACGGTAAGTGGCGGAGAGTGTTTACAGGAACCGAGAGTAAGTTTGTGCACATCACCAGCTAAGCATGATATCAAGAAGCAGATTTATAGACAAGAAGATTGGGTAGTTTACCTTAACATGGTGGCCCTCCATGTAGCGTGTGGCATCTCTGAAGAGCCGGTACATCACGAATCCTTGAGGGTCTATACTGTCAATCAAGGGGTACGCCGTCTGCAATATTGTGTGTTCAGGAATTGTTTTTATTCACATTATGAAATGTTTTACAATGAGAGATATAGTTCATCCAAAAGACAAAATCTGCTGAACATCTAGGCCAGGGGTGTCAAACTCAGTTCCTGGAGGGCCGGAGCCCATCAGAGTGTAGATGCAATCCCAATTAAACACACCTGATCCAGCTAATCAAGTCCTTCAGGCTTATTTGAAAACTACATGGTTTGTGTGTTGGAGCAGGGTTAGAACAAAACTCTGCAGGGCTCTGGCCCTCCAGGAACAGAGTTGGACACCCCTGATCTAGGCCATCCATTCTGTAGAGGAGTTTGTTTCTCCATTGGAAAAGATTTCTAGAAATTCAGCATTGCATCACTTGCTCATGAATGGATGCTCTGTAGTGAATGGGTGCCGTCAGAATGAGAGTCCAAACAACTTATAAAAACATCACAATGGCCCATAATCAAATCCACACAACTCCAGTCTATCAATGAATGTCTTCTTAAGTGAAAACCTGTGAAAAGTGTGTTAAGCTGTGTGTTTTTAAGAAATAAACCCATAATTTATATGATTTTAACTTTAAACCACCACTTCCGGCCAAAATACAGGACCATAATCTATAATACCACTTCCTATATTGAAAAATTCATCAACATATTTGTTTAGAATGTTTTTGGACTGTTTTCACTTGTAAACTCTGTTTGATCGGTGCATATTTCTCTCCTGATGCAGACAAGACAACTTTTTCACAGGAGAATACAATAATATGGTTACAGGACTCACATTTCAGCAATGGTTTGAAGTTAAACATGTCTTGACGGATTTGTTTCTTACAAACAGTTTTTCCACTTCTCAAGACACTGATTGAAGAAGTGTAGTCATGTGGATAACTTGTGGATTATTGTGAAGTTTTATGACGGCACCCATTCACTGCAGAGGATCCATTGGTGAGCAAGTGATGCAATGCTGAATTTCTTCAAATTAGCTCCAATGGAGAAACAAACTCATCTACAAAACGGATGATGGATGTAGTGGAATCAAGATATCTAAAATCACTTCTTATATCATATTTAGCCATCAAATGCTGTCAAAAGCCTAAATTACAAATGCTAGTTGCTCTAAAATTAGTGCAGCCCATCAAGACGTTAGATGGGTCATTTTTACATTGCTAAAAATCTGAATTGACATTTGCATTAGAATAAAACTAAACAGCAGCAGCAGCAAATGGCTCTTCAATCAAAACAAGGATCATTTGCATGACTTTACAAGTGTGCCACACCAACAAAATGACAACAGATACACACAAACACTAGCAGACTAAAGCGGAGCACAAATGGCTTACTGATGGCATCAATTAGGGAATGTTATATTTGAGCACAAGACTGTGTTTGTAGAATCAACAGGCAAGAAGGTGTGCCACTGTACCCAAAATAGCATCCATTGAAAGCGGGTTCGGTGCTAAGAATGGTTCAAGAACCGTTTCCTTTCAACTGCATTTGAAACAGTGTATGCAAAAACAAATAACAAGCACTTCACACTTGCATTATTGTGTAAAATAGGCAGTCCTCACCATGCCCGTCTCTGATGTGAAGATGACTATCTCATAAAGCGGGGCCAGTTGCTGGAACAGGAAGTCTATGCCAGGCCTCTTCTTAAAACGCCAGCCTGTGGCCAACTAGAGGGGAAAGAGGAGATCCAGAACACATTAAAACAGTGTTTCAAATGTTTACGTGTTTATTAGGGCTATCAATAGGGTTTAGAATAATATTATTTCATATTCGTTTTATAGAACAATTTTCATTAAGAATTTATAATAATTATAGTATTATAAATAGTCATTCATCTTTAACTGGTTAGTTTGCAAGTAAATTTACATTAGTTTGGGGTCAATGCTATTTTTTTTTGCAAGAAACTAATACTTTCTTTAAAAATACTAAATATTTATAATTTTACAAGGGATTTCTATTTCAAATTAAATTGTTATTTTAAATTTTCTATTCATTAAAGAATCCTGAAAAATATGTTTCCACAAAAATATTAAGCAGCACAACTGTATTTCTCAATATTGATAATAGTAAACAATATTTCTTAAGCACTAAATCAGCATATTATGATTTATGAAGGGTCATGTGACCCTGTAGACTAGTGTAATGATGCTGAATTTTAAAATTGAAAACTGTTGTTTTAAACTGTAATAATATTTCACAAAATTACGGTTTTCCGGTTTTATTTTTGATTAAATAAATGCAGCCTTGGTGAACGAGATAAAAAAAACTTTCTGCTCTAAACTTTTGAACAGTAATGTACATCATTTCCTTTCAAAATACAGTGCATTTATTTGAATGCATTCAGTTCCTTGTTGAAAAAGAAGAAAAAGGAAATAATACATAACAGATTTTTGCTATTAGCAGCCCACTAGTCTCCTTTTGCCATCTCTGACGTGTTTTGCTCATAGGTGCTGTGTCAGATTTCCTGAGCATTGCTATTTAATCTCAAACATCTTTAGAAGTCCCATCTGGAATACATTGGTAAACAAAGATACTGCTAAACAGCCGTTCTCAGTCATTTACTGGAAAAACAAGAGCATGACTATTGCGATCATCAGACTGTAGAATAAAGACAGAGCAAAGAAGAATGTTTCATGTCAATTGATTGCTAAATGTCTTTAGAAAAGTAAGTTGTATTTTAGCATCAAAGTCAACAATCTCTTCTGTACTGTGAGCTAGAACCCTAACTTTTGTATCATTTAGAGTAATAGATACTTTAATTGCACTTTTGTCTGCCACTAAACACCCATACCGGAGTATACATATCAGACAAAACCAAAAATAAGAATACAGTCACAAACAAAGCTTCACTTGAGGTTTAACAAAAATCACTGTGCCATGCGCCACGGTAACAGTCTGCTGAGGTGTGTCAGGTTACAGGTCGGCTATGCTCCACCTGTCACCGGTGTGTGACCCTTCCCTCACAGCTGGCCAGGTAGAGGGGACAGAGGGGAGGAGGGAGCAGGTGACAGTTGGTTGGCCCAAAACAGCATCCCAGATGGCCTCATATGATTAACAGAAATTGATAAGGATAAACTGATAGGAAACTAAAGGTTGTTTAATAGTAAATCAAACCGATCAAATCGAGACACTTTATTGTAGTCTAGATCTGAGTGCACAAAAATAGACATTATACAGCACTGCACACAAGGAGTGTATGTACTGAATATACGAGAGCAGGCGCTGCTGTGTTTAGTCTGGTACAGGACAGGGAATCAGGAGCCAAACGCCCATGAAAAGTTTACTAGGGGTTCAATATAACCAATCTAGGTTTAAGAATAATTTCATGATTGCTCTATGAATATAGTTCTGAGAATGTGAAGTCTATGTCTCGCAGCTCAAGGTCTCTGCTGCGGAGTTTAGCTCAAACCCTGATCAAACTCACCTACCTGTGATTTTCTAATGATGTTGAAGACTCTGATTAGCATGTTCAGGTGTGTTTGATTAGGGTTAGAGCTAAACTCTGCAGGAGTGGGCCAGATTTGAGGATCCCTGGGCTATGGTGTGAAATGCTAAATTCCATCTTAAACGTAATGAATCGTTTTATCATTATGGTATATGCAGTGTGGAACACCGTTCCAACTATTTGAGATACAAATAGAAATGACTGGAAATATTACTAGAAATATAATTTTTCTCAACTGGCTTCAATAGAGTTTTTTCCCTCATATTTATTGTACTTTTAAATACATATTTCTCACAATGAAAGCCCATTGAAATTGAATTAAAGGCAAAATTAGTAAAAGTTTTTACAGAAATATACAATTACACTACCATTCCACAGTACAATTTTTGAAAAAAATGGTCTTATGTTCGCCAAGGCTGCATGTATTTGATTAAAAACACAAAATACAGCAGTAATATTGTGAAATATCATAATTTAACTGTTTTCTGTTTTAATGTTAACATTAAAATTGAATGTTACATTTTCAGCATAATTTCCAGTCTTCAGTGTCAGATCCTTCAGAAATCATTCTAATATGGTGATTTGTTTTGCAAAAAAACATTTCTGATTATTCATGTTGAAAGCAGTTGTGTTGTCTATTATTTTATTTTTAGGAAACCGTGATGCATTTTTTTCCCAGGATTCTTTGAATAGAAAGTTCAAAAGAACAGCATTTGCTTAAAACAGAAATCTTCTGTAATACTATAAATGTCTTCTTTACTGACAATTCTGATGAACATGTTGACCGAACAATGACATGACGTGATCAAATAGAGGCGCGCACTAAAGCAGCAAACATCTTGGCAGTATGGAAGCATTTAAAACTGTCTGAGAAAGACAGAAATCACAAGCACAGACAGCGAGAGACTGGTTAGCACTGCATCGCATATCTCCGATGAAAAGAGGAAGGGGTGGTTGTTGCTAGTTACTGTATGATGATTGAAATCCCGAAATGACCGTAAACAATTAGTAAATAAACTGCAGAATCTGTTTTTTAATACACGCACAAAATGCATGTATTCAAACAGCACTGCATGATCTGCTTGTTAGCCAGGGTTCAAAGTCCAAAGTGCAAGGACAATCTGCACTGACACAGTTTTACTCGTCAGTTGCTCATAGGGATGTAAAGATTCACTCAACTCACAATTCAATATTTTTAACCAAAATTAGATACTCCAAAAATGTGAGGGGTGTACTCACTTCTGTGAGATACTGTATCCGTAATATTTTATGTTTTAAAATAATTATCTTCTGCTCAGCAAGGCTCCATTTATTTGTACAGTAAAAATAAATAACAAAATTACGAGCCTGATTCAAGAAGGGGGTCAAAAAAATGGGCAAAAAATAATTTTACTAACTTATTAATTTTAAGTTAAATTGTGCTTTGTTGGTATGACTGCTGGAATGTTAAAAATGTTCAGTGTTAAGTAAATATTTATAAATTGTCATTTTGTAATTTTTATTTTTTATTTGAAAAGCAAGACAAAACAGTAAAAAGCACATCTTGACAATTTAATTTAGGAAATGTTGAGAAAATGGCAATACATGGGGGGTAAAAGGCCAAAAACCATGTTCGGTATTCAGCCCAGTGTTTCATTTTGTTTGATTTCAGCCAAGAATTTTCATTTCGGTGCATCCCTAATATGTGTGTGTCTATATTATACACTATATTGCCAAAAGTATTGGGTCACCCCCTTTTAACGAAAGCTTTGACTACTTTAGTAATTAGCATGAATACAAATCTTAATGTTTAAGCATATAATGATATTCTAGGGAATTGTGTGCTTCTAATTTTATAGCAACAGTTTGGACAGAACACTTTTCTATTCTAACATGACAGTGTCTCTGTGTATAAGACAAGGATCAAAGAGAAATGATGATTCAGTCAGTGTGGTATAACTTGACTGGTCTGCAGAAAGTCAAGTCCTAATCCCAGCTGAACACCTCTGGTGTGACTTTAAATGCAGACCTTGAGCCAAAAATTCATCACCAAACACCAATGACTTGTACATTCATAATATGGACATAATTACTGGGACACCCCTTTCTTTAGAAGAGAAAAAGGCACTTCCAAACTGTGGCAACAAAGATGGAAACATAATTCATGTCCTTAATTTTATTTCCACCTATGTTGCAACGTATGAAGTATGAAATGACTGTATTCCATATGTAAAAGTCATTGGTGTTTGGTGATCTTCCTCATTCCTTAAATGCAGATTCTTTCATGGTAATTTGAATTGAGCCGACACCTACCGACCACTCTGGATGGAGGAGGACGTCAGTGAGCTCCAGCACTAGAGTGTATGGAGGCTGGTAGTAGGGTTCTCGCAGAGGGTCTGGAAGAAGCTTTGGGCTTGTGGGCTCTATGATCATCTACAGAGAAGCAGAAAGACAATTATTTTTTTAATCTCAGATTCTTTCCTATGCAGATATAGATTAGGAATATTTTCAGCATCCTCTAACCTGTCTGTAATCTTTGAAATATTTAAAGGATCTTCTGAGCTGCTGGATGACAGGAACATCTAGAGGACAGAGAAATCATACACGTAAAGTCAGAAGAATAAAATATTCATGTTTATTTTATCTCCTCAAATACATTCAACTTACTAAGGCTGGGTAAAAAATATTTAATCTATTCTCATTTTCACAAAGTGATATCTTTTCTTAAAAGCTAAGTTTGTCTTCAGTTAATGAACGGAAAATTGAAGTGCGCCTCCCGTCCAAATAAATTACAATAATTTTGTATTTTGCATATATGCAAAATATTCGCATGCATATTTTACAGCATTAGTTGTGAGACTTTTTTTCCTTGAGGAAATGTTATGTACTGTAGCTGATATATATCCAAAATTATCTATATTGAATTGAATCGGAAATTGAATCGAAGCTTGTCAATCACAATCGAATCGTGAAATGTGTCAAAACCCAGCCCTACAACTTACGGTGTAAAATGCAAAAATGTTAAGTCGTTTTAAACCATTTATAGCTTACTGATATTACATCCCCACATCCAAAAATAATGGCCATTTCAAGATAATTTACTACATCCCCACATAAATTCAAACTAAAGTTATTAGCCCCATTTCATGGCCTCAGCTCCCTCCAGTCGCCACATGCCATATGCCACCTCAAGCGGCAGAAAGGACAGATAAAGTGGCGGCACACAGGTTCCATGCGGCTCGCTGTGCATCTGTTAAGGCAGCCAGCCCTCCAAGGAACCCCGTCAACAACATCGAGCACGAGGAAGGAGGCTGATTGGGAGACATCGGGGGAGGGACGATATAAACTGCTTAAACAACCTCTCCTCCAGCCACTCAAGCCCTTTCCCTCCTTTTCTCCCCCGTTTGATTAGTTCGGAGGGGGGGTGTTTGTGCTCTGTTAGGGAAGCATGCGCCTGTTGGCAGCCTCCAATGGAATAAGCTTTCCCTTGAGACTAATGAGTGAGACGAAATGGACGTCTTGTCATCATACTCATGTTGAAGGGAGACAGTGGTGGTGGTGTTAGTAGGTGCCATATATATAGCATTAGCAACACATATTTGTTTCTATAAAGTAATTGATTTATGAAGCAAACCTGAAGCTGTGTTAGACAAAAACACCAGTTGAACAACAAATAGTTTTTCAAAAATGTTATCATTTCCTCACCCACATATTGTTCCTAAAGTAGGGGTGTGCGATATGATGACTTTTCAATTCAATTCAAGGTTTTATTCGTCACATACTCAATTATACAGAATATAAGCAGTAGTGAAATGTAAGTCAGATCTGCTCAATGGACAGTGCAATTATATGTAACACAACACAAGAGAATATACATAAATATATAAAAAAAAAAAAAAAGATAAACAAATAAAGAGAATAAAATGTGCTGGACAGTATACTGTAGACTTAATAAATAATAATAATATAAGCATGGATGTGCAAGAAGAATGTGCAAACAGGTTGTACAGGGTATAAACATAGCAGCCATATGGATGATTTTTGGTATTTGCATGTTTTAAAGCCTTGCCGGTTAAACGTTTCATTCACACGCTGTTCTGACGTGCGCTTTTTCTGAGCCCATACAACTGAAGCGCGCACACGAAAAAGCCCATCAAACAGCGCCTGATTACTGAACTAAGTTATCTTTTGAGCTAATACGGTCAAAACACACAAGGTTTATGTATCGACTCAGCTGGTTATGTCTAGTAAAGTGAAAGTAAACAGCCGAGACAAACGGATGCGTGCCTGTGTATTAGATGCGTGCAGGTCTTAAAGGGACAGAACTAAACATGCCGCCGACTGTTATTAAAGGGATAATTCACCCTAAAATGTTATATCTGTCATTATTTACTCACTCAAATATTGTCCCAAACCTGTATTAATTTCTTTCTTGTGCTAAACACAAAATAAGATATTTTGAAAACCAAACAGTTGCTGGTCCACATTGACTTTGATAGAAGGAAAAATACTATGGAAGCCACTGTGGACCAGCAACTGTTTGGTTTTCCACCTTCTTCAAAATAAAAGAATCATGATAAAATCGTGAAATAAAAAAATTATGATATGATATTTTTGCCATATCACCCACCCCTATTTTAAAGACACACTTGCTTTGAGGAACCCAAAATAAAAATATTAAATAATTCACCATAATAGTGTCTTCTGAAACCATTTTATGGCTTTGTTTTATAATTAATTATGAAACACTCAAATCAAATATCATACCTGAGATGTATGAATCACTTTATTGTGAATGGTGACTTACATTTGTATGAACCAATTTGGACACTTTGAGAGAATAGAACTACGTTTATGGTGCTTTTGTGACATTTTGGTGCATTAGACACAAAGCAATACCAAAGTTGGGAGCTGGAAAATCTATTTTTTGTTCCATGAAAATAAATATAACATATTTGGAGAAGTTTGAGGTTGGTAAGATTTTTAACTGGCTTCTGGTATGCTCAACATTGTGAAATATTATTACAACTTAAAAATAACAGTTTTCTATATGAATATATTTAATATATATAACTTATGATGTGATGGCAAAGCTGAATTTTCAGTATTATCAACAGTTGTGCTGCTTGATGTTTGTGGAAACTGATAAATTATTTTCAGGATTAGTTGATGAACAACTAAAAACAAGTTTTAATTGAGATAGAAACCATATTTTCTGACATTTTTGTAATACAAAAATCTATTTGTAATACATTTTTGAATGGTAGTGTAGAGTAACCATTTTTTTACTTTTTGTATGATTCTAGAAAAAGTTTATCCTCTTCACATCCACCTCAGTCGCCTGTTGAACTCCATCCAAACTGGCACATCTGTCCCAGCATAAGTCCTTCCTTCCCCACTGGACCAAGATCAATACAAAGGGTGAAAAGTTGCAGAAACCGTTACCAAGACTGATCCAAGACGACACCGGAAAAGTGCAGAACAACTGGGTGCACTTTGAAGAGTCTCTTGTGCTAACCTTGTTTGTCAGTGCAAATGCGAGGAGTCCTATTGTTGCTTCACAGAGGGTCTGTGGCTCTCTGGAGGGATGTCCATTGAGTTTAAGGCAAGGAGGGAGGGAGAGAAAGATCGATGGCTAGGCCTCTGGACACAACAAAGGCCTCCTTTAATCCTGCACTGGGTTAGCATATGCTTCGCTAGTTTGCCAAAGGCCATTACTCAATTGCCTTTCTTCCATCCCTTTCTTTGGGAGCCTCTTGCTTTTTTCCTCCCAGTCAATCGCTCCTTTCTCCATCCGTGAAAAGTGGTCTATAGGTGCGGCCCCTCTCTCCCTGCTGTCATACGGGGATCTAACTATCCTGTGGATAGAGTACCAAGCCTATGCTTGTGTCTTCTTGGGTCATCTACAGCTCGCCATTTGTTTGATTTGAGTATTGGAGGCTTTTTGTGCTTGAGGACAAAATAAAAGTTCTGACCCACTAACCTATTCCTCCCTACAACCAGGACAACTCTACAGTCTACCTGGAACTTAGAGTAACGTTTTATATTTAAACCTGAAGAGAAACATTTTTAATTTTCACTTCAAATATGAATTCGTTAAAGGTATGACATTTTTCTTGAGCAGTTTGTACAGTAAAAAAAAAATCTGAAACTGATACTTTTATTAAACAAGGATGCATTAAATTGATCAATAGTGACAGTGAACATTTATAATGTTACAGATTGTAACTATTTCTGATTCAAATAAATTGTTCATTTAAAAAATTTGCCACGGTTTCCACAAAATATTAAGCAGCTGTTGTCAACATTGATAATAACAATAAATAATGCATTAGAATGATTTCTGAAAGATCATGTGACACTAAAGACTGGAAATTCAGTTCTGCATCACAGGTATAAATTCAATTTTAAAGTGATAGTTCACCAAAAAATGAAAATTCTGTCATTAGTGAGTCACCCTCATGCCATTCCAAACCTGTAAGACCTTCGTTCACAAAAAGTATTCTCGTAGCTTTGTAAAATTACGGTTGAACTACCGATGTTACATGAACCATTACATGAACGATGTCCATACGACGTTTCCGAGCCTTGATTGTGTAAGGATCCTTGCTGTCTATGGGAGGGTCTGAGAGCTCTCAGAATGCATCAAAAAATATCTTAACCCATGTTCCGAAGATGAACGAAGGTCTTCCAGGTTTGGAGCGACACAAGGGTCAGAAATTAATGATAGAATTTTCATTTTTGGGTGAAGTATCCCTTTAACATATATTCAAAGATAAAAAAGTTATGTTAAATTGTATTTCAAAGTATTACTAATTTTACTGTATTTCTGATCAAATAAACACAGCCTCGGTGAGCATAAGTTCTATTATTATTATTATTATATGAGAATAACTATAACGATAGCAAAATAGAGGTACAATAATGTTGAAATACATTTTAGGATGATTTCTTTCTAGCTGATTAATGATAGAAACATTGACAGCCAATCAAAGTTAAGAAACTTGTAAGTGGCAGATGACAAAACTGTAGCACATGCTTGTAATAAACTGAACGTTATCGCCTATTGGTGTGAATGCTAACAAAAATGTGCAATCTTTAAGATTGCACACTTTTTTCAAGTATTTCTTTGAGTTTTCAGGTTTATGAGATCCATGCCTGGCAGACTAAAAGGGATTACCAAATAAACTCAATGCATTCATTGGAAAGTGAGCTTTAACACTTGAGCATTACGCAAACCTCCCTGTTTATTTCCTGATTATTGTTGTTGCTATCGGTTGGTGATGAAATCTTTGTATGTTTAAGCTCAAGTAAATCAACCCCTCAACGCCTGACACATTTGAAGCCACACAGAACCACAGCAGACAAGACTACACTTGTTCTTTAAAGATCAGAACCAGGTGATGGGTGAACTTGTCGTTATATTTCACTTCACACATTACACCAGTGACACAAGTACGAAACCATGCGGTTTCCAAAGTTTTAAACAAACAGACACCAAGAATTATTTTTAGTCTCGGTGATGTGATCTAATAAAAACAACAGTTTGTGGCTCCATAAATTATATCACTGGCTAGTTGCCATTTCGTACAAATTGAGTGATGCAGGGTTTTGATAGGGGGGTTGGTGCAGGTTGTGCATATATGTGTCTTCCATTGAATGCCATCACTTGGCAAGGCAGAAAAGGTTTTTTGGAGGCACGCCTGTTTGCCTTGTCCCCTCTCCCTGAGGACGGCGACTATCAAGGGTCTACTCTTCATCCCCACGCTGGCCTTCTGCTGTGTTAGGGAGGGTGAGCATGGGCCCAGGAGGCAGAAAACCTGCTTCTCCACTCCCTTGAGGGAGTAGGCATTTCACCTCGGTCCCTAAAGTAATCATAGCCCTTCATTATGGCATTAAAAGCTATAAGAGCTTTAGTGTTGGACAGCAGCGCTTTGGACTCGGAGGTAATAAATCGAGGTGTGGGGGACACTTCAGGGAATGCGTGGAATTAATTACGTAATTATGATAAGAGTGTGCGATCACAGAGAGGAAGCGAAAGCAGCCTGCTATCTCAATTGACATCAGCAGTGAATGAAAAGCGCAGGTGGTCTGCATTTACCGCTGTAAAGTGGCGTCTCTACCTTTACTCTAATAATGGTAATGCTCTGAAGATGGCATATTGGTACTCGATGGTGCTATAAATACGTCAAGTCAAATAACCACATGAAAATCATCATAAAACCAAAGCCATTCCACAAACAGAATGCCAAACTTAATGAAACAGTGCATCTAAAAAAATTAAATAAAATACAATTATTGTTTACTCACCCTCATTTAGTTTCAAACCTGTATGACTTTATTCTGTTAAATTATAAAGAATAAACCCTAGTTTGTGGTAAGTTAGATTTTTTTTTACAAAAGAAATTAATCCTTTTATTCAGCAAAGATGCGTTTCATTCATAAAACGTGACAAAAACATTTATAATGCTGTGAATTATATCAATGTGGTTCTTCTGAACTTTTGAATGATCAAAGAATCCTGAAAAAGATGCGTCTCAGTTTCCACAAAAATATAAAGCAGCACAACTGTTTTTAACATAGAAAATAAAAAGAAATGTTTCTTGAGCATCAAATCAGCATATCAGAATGATTTCTGAAGGATCATGTGACACTAAAGACTGGAGTAATGATGCTGAAAATGCATCACACAAATACATTACATTCTAAAGTATATACAAATCTAAAATCTGTTGTTTTTATCTGTAAAATATATCACAATATTACTGTTTTTACTGTAGAGACTTCTATAAGACACTTCTTTCAAAAATGTACAAAAATCTGACTGCCCACAAAATTAAAAGTAGTGAAGCTCAGTTTCAAGCTCCAAAATGAACAAAAACACCCAATGTCAAATGTACGTGTTAAAAAAAGGACATTCTTTAAAAATGTATGTAATAAATGTGTGTTTTACAGGTCACAGAAAGTCATACAGATCTGGAACATAGCGGTTAATAAATGGTGACTGAATTTCAATTTTTGTGTGATCTATCCCATTAAAACTGAAAAAAGAGGCACAAGCCTCATAATTCAACAACCCACAATTAAGAGTCAATGCAGCGTGAATGAATGCAGTGAAACAACAGCCAATGTGAACTGACACGTGCGCCGCATGCCACTGGTTAAGGGCCAATGTGAGAGATTGATGCTTGCAGTATGGAGTGAAAACAGTATCAAATCCTCCCACAAATCAAAATCCTCCCACACACTGCACACAATCTACAAATGCACGCGAGAGATCCACACGCACACACACGCAATCCAAGCAAAGGCAAGTGCATTATTGTTTCTTTGCTCACAGAATGATCCTCAAATACTGTTGTACCCCTTATTTAATGCACAACAAGTCCTTTGAATTAGTGTTCTGCTTTAAAAGAACGTCTATAAATAGGTGCTTTTGTATTTGTGGATTCTTTTGAGCCTATCTGTACATTTTACCTATGGAATGAATGAAGTAGGCGGTCAGACATGTGTAGTAGAATGGCGATCCGCTTTAAGGACCCAGAATTTTTTCCCAACATTATTACAACCAATATTTGGAATTTCATCGTGTGATGTTTAGATTTTTTTTTCTCCATTGGTTACACGTGTATCTTCTTTGTCTTATGTGCACAAATTGTAAAATGTTATCATCGCTTGTGTTTGTGAAATGCAGTGAGCTGTATGCTGCACACATCACATTTCTGTAATGGTCTGCGTTCGTTGCAGCCATGCAGTGTTGCTTTTAGTGACAGGAGTTCGAGTCCCAGGTCCGATCATATTCCTTTCTCTTCTTTTCGTTTGTTGTGTATAGTCTGTCTTTTTAATGTTGGAGAAACTACAATTTCTGCAAATAACACGAATAACAGGAAATGCTTTATTTATAGTGATTCATGGTTCCAATCAGTTTTTTTTTGCGCAAACAGACAATGCCTGTTAAAAATCGAAATGTTTTTTCTTTCTTTCTTGGAGTTTTTACTCCATATCGCAAGAGTCACTTGCAGGGGCTCGACCCTATGAAACATTTGGTTGTGGGCTGACACCCGCTGGCGCTAGGTAAAAGGTGCTGCATGGCACCAGAAATCCATCATGTGCCATGCTAACTCGGGTAACACATCATGTGCCATGCTAACTTTGTTGTTGCACAACATGCAACAACAAACAACAGCATCAACAAACAAGCCAGAAAGATCCTCATCTGCTAAAAAGGCTGTGTACTGCTTTCAAAAGGAGGGAGAATTACAGCATTTTGCGCTTGAAGACTGAAGGGCTACAAGTAATGGAGTTCTCTACTTTATTTTTGTCAAGCCAACTTCCTCCTGAGATTTGAGCTATGCTTTCAGTGCCTTTGTACACACTTAAAGTGAAACTAAACTGTCTTATCAATTAGATGAAAATCTGTATGTTGGAATAAAATCCCCAGCACAATAAGCCATCAGCTTGGGTTATTACGTTAAGGTTGCTATTTAACACAGTATGAAAAGCCTTTGTAAGTGCATGAAATGTCCAAATCATATCATAACAGCCTCAGGGCCTGACATGTATTCAGATAAGGGGAGGACTTACCATTATCAAACTCATCTGGAATCTGAAAAAAAGAAAACAGAGAGGTGAGATACAAGTAGACATGTTTTCAGTGCACACTGGCACATCAAGTCATCACATGTGGGTACGAGGAGAGGGCCTGCATACAAACCAGAAATACAACAACAAATTAGCAGTAAAAGGTTTGATAAAACTCATTTGATTCTTTCTTTTAGACTGACAGGTTATTTTATTTTCCATTTTCCTTTTAGTTAACATTTTAGTCATTTTGATTTGCATTATTGTTATTTTACTAGTTTCATAAGCTTTTGTAATATTATATATTCTTTTTTATTTAATTATGAATTATTTTAGTACATCATGTTAAACTAAATGAAAATGACAGCTATCTAAAAAGTCAAAATAAGTATTAAGTTAATGTTTAGTTCAGGGTTTGGTTTAGTTATTTATAATACTTATATAAATATTATACGCATAAAATATTTATTCTATAATACAACTGAACATGGCACATCAGGCACAGTTAAAATACCTTTTGGCATATTACTGTCAGAGATTAAATGCAAAAATATTTTAATAACAATTTATAATGGTACACCAATAAGTACCAAACCAATTAATATTCAGCTGCATCTGTCAGCAGGTTCTGCCCCTCATGGGGTGCAGGACCCCCACATGCTGCCTGGTGGGACGGCTCACAGTACAACATGGGCAAAGGGCCCGTTTCTAACCCATCATTCTCCTGCTGCATTCATCCATTGCACAGAAACCGCTCTGGAGCCCTCCACTGGACAAAACTGCACACAGCCAGTAAGCAGAAACAAAGGGCCCAGTGGGATTTTAGGCTGAACGGGAAATTCTGACTCAAGCCTCAATTTTATGGTCCATCACAATTTTATGGTTCATCACACAACGATGTCACTCAATTATAAATGTTAAGTGAAAACAGAAAATATAAATAAGTGGAGTAAAGAAAAGAAACATCTTGTTAAACATTAAGAACTCACACTGTCCCCTGCTGGTGAACTACATTTCTGCACTTTATCAGACTTCAGGCAATAATCATGTCTTCCAAATGTATTTGTCTGACTTCTGTGAAACTAACATAATTTGAGAAATATCTTTCTCTCGCTCCCTCCCTCCCTCCCGGTGTGTGTGTGTGTGTGTGTGTGTGTGAGTGAGTGAGTGTTTCCGACATGCTGCAAAGTGTTTCACAGAAATACACTTAAACAGGTTTAGAATGACATGAGGATGAGTAAATGATGATATAATTAATATTTTGGCTGAACTATCAGTTTAGGTTTCAGTCATTGCTTGGAAAGAGATAAAGACAACAAATAATACAGAGAATGAGATTGTTGTTTATATTAATAAAGCCATATTGTAAAAAATCTATTTATCTATTCAGTATGACTAAGCTATGAATTTGTATATATATTCGTATTCTAAGAGAAACCACAACCACTGAAGATGAAAGCTCTGTAACCACACAAAGTGCACTATACTCATATCTACCCACAAACACACGGCTATTCAACATACATTAGTATTCTAGATGATATACACTACTGGTCAAAATATTTGGGTCAGTACGATTAAGTAAGTAGAAAATGTTCAGGAAGGACACACAAATGTTATAAAAAACTGTTACACAAGGTTTCCACTAAAATATTAAGCAAAACAACTGTTTTCAACATTGATAAAAAGGAAGAAATATTTATTGAGCACAAAATCAGCATATTAGAATGATTTCTGAAGGATCATGTGACACTGAAGACAGGAGCAATGATGCTGAAAATTCAGCTTTGCATTTTAGGAATAATTTAGGCCTATACATTGTTAAAATTTAAAATATAGTACAGTAGAAAAGAGTGATTTAAAGTGTAATGATAATTAATATTATTACTGTTTTTTACTGAATGTTTGATAAGATAAATACAGCCATGGTGAACAATTTTTTTAATTGTTTTAATAATCCTACTGACCCCAAACATTTGAACAGTTATTTAAATGAATCTGTTATTATTTCTTATCAGCACTGAAGAATATTTGAATTGAAATCCTTACAGGAAATGCTGCACATTCTGAAGCACAGAACCAAACTCCAACAGCCATAGTGGCTCATTCAATTCTGTTCTATGAGAAGAGGATACAGCCTTTGCTCTCACGCTGTCACCTCCCTTAAGTGCCCTTCAATTAAGAACTTTGGCTGGAAGAAATGGCACCCTAAAGCCTGGCACACTCCACATATATCTCCAACAAGGTCTTAACTACGTGTGAAGTGTGCCCAGTTCCATCACTTGTCCAAAAGGCAAGCAAGCCAAAAGGATCATTAAACCAAAGAAGTGTAAAGAGCAAACATCACCACACTGTGCTAAGTGTGTCCTTCAAGTCAAATGTTTCTGTAGGACATTATTAAGAGGGTTTAATTCACATGACAAATGCTGGATAAACAGTCTGTTTGAAGGTTATGGCTTTGGTGAAGGTTCCTGATTTCAAAACAGTCCTTGAGCTAAAGTCTAGCATAAAATCAGTTACTGCCCGCTGGAAATTCTAACAGCCAACCAATTATTTTGTAAATACATAAATCAAGTAAAATGTGTGATAATGTAAAATGTGTAACAGTGAGAGATGACAATCAATCCATTCATGTGGGTTTTCCCAAACACTTTACCGTTACAGGTTGAACTGGTTTAATGATAGTTTGAGAACGTCTAATAACTAAAAGACTGAGGTGTGAACCATATCTAAAACATTGTGGCAGGGTGACAAGACCTTCTGCAAGAAGTCTAAAAAGTGAAGTCTCGCCGGTGTCTTCAGCATGAGAAGCATGACTCAGCCTGGCACACTCCATTCACAACCCTTACGACATCTCAACTACCTGAGAAGTGTGCCTGTTCAAAGTGATCCACAGCCTACAGGATCTCCAGTGACAGACATGTGAAGAACTAAAGCTTTGAGGCAGCAATCTTCCCGAGGAAACACCTCAAGCCTTTACACATAGCACACTGATGTGAAAGCGAAGCCTTTACAGGGATAGTTCACCCAAAAATGTCTAAAAGCCTGAAAAATACTGCAATGTTTTATAATGATTGCTGATGTCAATCATATTGGCATATGACCAGGAACTGTGGAATTTGTTCAGCCCCAGTCGGATTGAGCCAGCAAACTTTGGGTTACCAGCTTTGAACCACCATATACACAAACCCTCAAAACATTAAATAATAATAATAAATATATAAATAAATAAAATGGTAGCAATTTTTCACAACCCGTAAAAAAAAAAAAGAGTAAAAAAAAGGCACTGTATTTGAAAATGAGCTCAAAGCAATTTACACAGACTTACAAAAAGTAAATACAATTCTAAAAGAAAAAAGGTATTTAAAAAGAAATTAAAAAATAAGTAAATAAAAATAAACAAACAATAAGGTAAAAAGTACTTAATTTACACAACCCCTCAAATAATAAATAAACTAAATTATAAAAAGTATAAACAAGCTACAAAGAAAAAAATTGCAAAATAATAGAATAGATTTGAATTAATATGATGCGATTTAAAGTTTTGCTTTCTCTTTAGTGTGTTACAAGCTGATCGTGCATAGATAAGATCCCTGAAGTTGCAAAGACTAAAGTCTCAAAACCAAAGATATTCTTTATTAAAGTTAAGACTCTGCCACGACCCCCTAAAACGGCTCATTCAAACGCGCCCCTACGTCTACATCATGATGTGGAAATATTTGCACAATGCCACCCAAATGTTCACACAAAGAAAGAAGGCATGGTTTCAGTAACCACAGTAGTGTTGAAGCAGCTGTGTCAGGGAGACACTGTGTGTTTCTAGCCGAAAGCAAAAGCACTTTATTTGGCCTTTTAGAAAGTAGATGCATTTAGGAATCATTAAGATTACTTACAACAGAACAGCAACACATTTTATGGAAGTATTTGCCATTGACTGTTGAAATGCGGAGTTTTGCACGTCATGTGTGTGTGTGTGTGTGTGTGTGTGTGTGTGAGTGCACACGTGCGCACGAGACCAGGTCACAGTGGCGTCAGCTGTCTTAATCGCGTGTGTGTGTGTGCAAGCGCTCGTGTGTGTGAGAGAGAGAGACATGTACAGCCCGTCAGATATCGTCTTAATCGCGGTTTGTTTGCAAACACATAGGAGCATCATCACTGTCTGTCACGTGACTCTGTTCCCCTCTCGGGTTTGAGCTGATGGTAAAACGAAGGACATTATAAACTGTCTTTACATTTATGTAGTGCTTATTAAATCCTCAATAAATAAATAAATAAAATGGTAAAAAACTAAAAGTAAAAACAAGCTCAAAGCTATTTATTCTGATGAGAAAATTTAATTTATAAAAAGGTTCCATATTTAAAAATAAACTCAAAGCAATTTAAACAATTACTTAAAGAACAAAAATATAAAATGGTAAAAACATGTACAAACATTTCAAACTTCAAAGCACATTGAAAATAACATGGTACCAAACTAAGCACTTTCTGTCTTACATTTAAAAGCAAGGGTTCTGAATTGTCCTGGCAAAAAATTAAAAACAGACAAAAGCCTGTCTATGGGAAAAGAGCCAGGTTTCCAGTCCCACACTGTCACCTAATTGACATCCAATTGGAGTGAGTAAAGGTGACAATTTTTACAACAAAAGGTCTGGCACACTTCCCATTGTGTCTCCTATACAGTCATATACACATGTTAAAGTGTGCCTTTTAAAATAAGTGAAGAAAGTAGACCAGGAGAGGTGGAACCAGCAAACTAGACAGTGTTCCCGTGCACACACCTTAGCCCAGCACATGCCGCAGTTTAAAGAGAG
Source organism: Gymnocypris eckloni scoliostomus (assembly GCA_027564155.1). Taxonomy (NCBI): domain Eukaryota; kingdom Metazoa; phylum Chordata; class Actinopteri; order Cypriniformes; family Cyprinidae; genus Gymnocypris; species Gymnocypris eckloni. The sequence continues at coordinate 14,341,919 of CM050417.1, read as the reverse complement.
CTCGAAAGGTGTGTGGTTTATAGAACACAGCGGCAATGAGCTGACACCTGTGATCACGTCACCAGTGTGCTGTGAGAAGTGTGTCTGCACAGCGGACACTAAACCAAAGAGGTCTGAAAATGAACACCTTAACAGTTGGGTCTAAATCCTTGGTTACTGCAGTCCAAATTCAAAATATCTCAGTTTAGAACTTAGGAAAGAAGTATTGTAATTTCCCTACTGTAGTAGCTATGAAATTAATTTTCATTTATTTTACAGTGTAATTGTTTTACAATATGCGGCTATTACTGTCATAAGAATAACAATAATATAAAATTATTATTATTATTGTATTCTAATTTATTTGGCTTCCTAAAAAACTAGTGTGAATGTAATTTAGACTGAGGGTGTGTTCATACTTGCAGTTCGGTTCGTTTGGTCCTTGTCCGCTTAGCATTCACATTGGCATTTCTGACAGCGAACCTAAAGATGCTGAACCCAAAAGCATGGTGATAGGTTCAACAACCTGATTGGTCTGATTGAATTACGTATATTTTGTGACATAACTTACCAAACACCCCAAACAAAAGGAGTGTTCGACTTAAAGAGGTGCTGTGGGTGTATGATATCAAAGCATCCATTAACCGATCGGTCTGCTCAGTACATTATCAGTACATTTTTGTTCTAGAAGTGAACTACTCCTTTAAGAGCACATAAATGTCAAAACTGTTTTAACTGTGTGAGCCATGCATAATTAATAGGTTATGATGACGTATTATAATTACGTCATGACAGAAAGTGTTTACATTATTCCAACATGACATGTTGTCAAATTTGATGATTTTTCATTGATATCAATTTTATTTTAACATTATTTGAAACAGTTCGATGATAGACCAGTACTAAAATTATGTTAATTATATCATATAATTATTTTGCTTAATATATGGGTGTAGAAGGGCACGATGGTCACAAGAGGGCGCACTTCCAACAAAAAAAACCCTTTCGTGCAGCGACCCCCAGTCATGTTGCGCCCTAGGCAACTACCTATGCCACAAATAAAAAGTGGATAGAGTTCCCTTTAAAGTTCAGGTTCTTAATTCAGTTTTCTGATTTAAGTTTTCATAGTTAAGAACATGGGTTGAAGCTCTTCATTTTGAACACTCAAAGCGCATTAGATTAAATAATTTAACTTTAAAATGAACAAAAGTTCAATTTTTTTAAATATATATATATATTGCAATAATATTGTACCGTGGACTTCATATCGAGATATTATCGCATCGTGAGATTTTGATATCGTTACATCCCTAGTATTCATCTTGACAACCAATGCATTAACTAATGCTGATAACTAATTTAATCTTATCTAAAGTTTTACCAAATAATCTCGGCACTAAATTTTGGCTACTGTAATGTTGCTCATAATTTGTCTATCCAAAGTCCCTTTTGTGTAAATCTTAACTTGTTCTTAGAGCTAACAGATATTTTTGGCAGAAAGAATTAAGAAACTGATGCAAAACATTGTAACACCCCAGTTTGGGATCATTTTATTAAACAAAATTAATACTTTTATTAAACAAGGATGCCTTTATATTCGAACATTCATCAAAAGTGACAGTAAAGCCATTTATAATGTCTCAAAAGGTTTATTTTATAGAAACTAGGTTCTTTTGAACTTTCTATTAATCAAAAGATTCCTGAAAACTGGATTATGTTTCTACAAAAATATTAAGCAGCACAATTATTTTCTTGATTAATGGCTTCTGAAAATTCAGCTTTACCATCACAGGAATAAATAACATTATATATAAAATAGAAAATAGCTGTTTAAATTGTAATAATATTTCTAAAGTTTTCAACTAAGGATAATTACATAATCAAATTTTGGCTACAGTAATGTTGCTGATAGTTCGACTGATACCGAATCATATGTTTGTGTAAAATACATTACCAAGAGCTAAGTAGTCAGACATTTGACAGTAAAATTAAGAAACTGATGCACAAAAATTGTAACGGATGCCTCATAGATAGATAAAGGGGTCAAAATTAATACTTTTATTAAAAGATATATTAACATTCATAGTGACAGCATATCATGTTGTTTATAATTTATCAGAGCTGATGAAACTGGAGATTTGCACTAAATAAAAACAAATAATCCACATAAGATGAAATCAACAGATGCAAGGAGTATTCGATGAAGCCCGTGTACATGTTTACTCTAACTGTGAAGAAATTTTCACTGAGGAAATTAACACATATCTTGAATTAATTGTTTTGAAAAATTCAGCTTTACCATCACATAAAACTCAATCTGAATACCTAATAGTTTTATCCAGCAGCATTTGCAGCATGTAGATAGGTGGCCAAAAAAGAAAAGTTCTATACAAATTGTGAATGAATTAAAGGCTATAGCTACTGAAAGCAATCATAGTTTAGTGATATACATTAAGAGTCAAGTAGTCAGATTTGACAGTATTGGCGTCAAAGGGAAAAATTAAACCTTTTGATTCTCGAGTGATAGATACAAATACAATATGTTTTAGATAGTTTTGATTAAAGATAAAGTTAACATTAGCCAGCAGATATCATGTTGTTTATAACATGGGTACTCAGCCATTCTCGAGCACCCACGGGATCGGCGCCTGTTCACAGCATGCAAAAGTCAAGTTAGAACCGGCTGAAATGTTTTGAAATCACTTGTACTCCACCTGATCCAAAACAATCCAGTCTTTCACTCTACCTGTGTCAGTTTGAGTCTTGTTAAAGATTTCAATCCCTGCCATCAAGATGCTCCTCTGTCGGTCATTGATTATGGAAAGTGAAACCTAAATATGTCACGGGATGGTTGGATAGATTCATGCACGTACATTTTTTTTTATTAAAAACTTCTTTCTGTTTAGATTCTTATTTACAGCATTATCTTAATAGGCTGTATATTAACATTGGGAGAAAACCGGTAGTTCTATGTGAAATCAGACATCGATCACCCCCCCATACAGCCAAAATGACATGATCATAACACCTCTGTGAATATTCGACTGTGAGATTGAAAGTCAAAGCACCTCCTATCGAATCTTCAACTTTTCGGGGTCACCCGAAATATTTCACAACATTGGTGTTTTACTGTATTTTTCATCAAATAAATGAGCATAAACAACCCAAACGTTTGAATGGTAATGTATATAAAGCACAGCTGTTTCTGCTATTAATGTTTTCTTGTAATTTACAGGAAGATAAAAAAAATTGTTAGAACGATCATTAAAGCCAGTCCTGAGACAAATACAAATTTACAGTACGGGAACAGGATAAAGGTCTCATGCTCACAATAAGATCACAAGAGCTGAGAACAGTAAAACTCAACCAATATAATGGATGAGGTGTGCGATCAGGCACCGACGGCCCTCTGAACTCCCGTGAGATCACACTGACCTGTGAAGTGTGCCCTTACAAGTGAGCTCTAACTTAAGCAGGTAACAAAACAGGATGTCTAACAAAGGTGAAGGTGTGTGCTTTAAAGTGACCACCTTCCTGAATTCACACCTCTGGCACATGCCTCCAGACTAGGTGTGTTTGGCATCTATTTGTGAAGTGTGCCTCTTAAAGGTGGGTGGCTTCCAGAAAGATTACAAGACCTTGCTAATTAGATATTTTATAAGACAAACAAGCTTAAATGCTCATTTAAAAGCATTTAACACCTTAAAAGATTGGAAGTTTGGAATAGAAAGTCAGTAAATAATGACATAATTTTCATTTTTGGGTTAAGATGTTGCAATAAATCACAATATACAATAATAATTCCCTGTGACATTGAGAATTTGAAAGGGAAAAAAGAAAACTAAACAAAACAAATGTTCAGTTCTTGTCACAAAATCATGGTCAAGCTACAATTCCAGCACAGGTCTCTTGCATAGGAAGGAGAGGTATAAAATGCAACACAACAATCAAAGCACAATTCACTCCGGTCTCCTGTGAGACTGCCTTTGTAAAGCGAGTCGTTTGAAGTGGACCACCTCAAGAGGTGCTAGAAGTCTGCTCGCTGAAGAAAGGAAACTCACAGCACTTTGAGAAGTGTGTCATACAGAGTGAAAATCTTCACACTGATACCTGACTGAACTGTCTGCCAGGGAAATGCGACTGTAGTTTCAATAGAAAGAGACTGACGAGAAAGTGTGCCATGGGAAATAGTGTGGCTTAGAGCTTGTTTAAATTTACCATATTAGAAAAATGGAGGGAAAAGATGGACAGCTGGGAAGTGTTTTGGCATTAACTATCACCATTCGATTCTTTTAAACTGTTGAGTAAATCTATTCTGCTAATGTGTATTAACGTTTTTCTCTTTCTTGAGAAGGTGGTGAAATTCTTAGCTCAGTAGAATATGTATAAAAGATGTTTGGGTGATTTCAAAACATACGTTGAACTACAGCTTAATGATTCCTTGCCAAAAACAAGTCTTAAAACCTAACTTTGTGAAAGTTCATGCTTACCTTATTGCCTTGTTCATCCACAGAATTGCTACCTACAGACAAGAAACATTCATAATTTGAGTCATGATACATTCATACACAGTAAACACACATATATTATGGAAACAAAAACCTTTATTTTGGATGCGATTAATCGCAATTAATTGTTTGTAATATATATATATATATATAGAGAGAGAGAGAGAGAGAGACACACACACACACACACACACACACACACACACACACACACACACACTAGTAAGCAGTATAAATACATAAATAAAATAAACGATAGTGAATATGCAGGTTAAATAAATATTTACCATTAGCACAACTTAATCCTCCAATACAAAAATGGTATATTTAATAAAATAAAATATTTAAAAAAGTAAACTAATATTCACCAGAGTAGCACATATATGATGTTTTGAATACAAAATACAGTAACCAGTGACATCCTAAAATTCTCATGATAATTAAGAACAATCCAACAATGCCAGTTAAAAATGTTATGAATAATCTGAACATGTCAGTCAAAATAAATTTAAATAATCCAACAATGTTCAAAGAATATCGTCAAATTTATAAGATTCCAATCCATTGGTGCCCACCCTTAGCGTAAGAAAGCAGCAGAATCACTTACCGAATATGTACACAATGCCGACTGCGCCTCCAAGTCCCATAATTCCTGCTAACCGAAGGACCATCTTCTTAGCATATGCAGTGTTCTCTTTCTGTTTCTTGTCCTTCACCCTGTTCATTTTTCTTGTCACCAGAGTCATCACCCTCTGGAGGAAGCTGGCCCTGTGAACAATGTGTCAAAAGCATCCTGCTTTACATATGCCTGGGATCCTGAGCATTAACTGGCTGGTGGAATGAACTTCCCACCCCCATCCGGAATGCCTGACAATTTTCAAGCGACACCTGAAAACTCATCTCTTTCGTCTTCACTTGACTACTTCTTAAAAATTTTTTTACTTTGCTCTCTTTCCTTAACCTCTCCCTGTCTAGCTAGTTTTTGCTCTGAACAATGCCTGAAATGTTGTATTACAAGCACTTCCTGTGACTGTTTGCCTCCTTATAATGTATCGTTTATTGTATTCCTCATTTGTAAGTCACTTTGGATAAAAGCGCCTGCTAAACAAGAATCCCAAATCTTACATTACACAGCAGCTAGACTGAATATTCATTTCTGTGACTAATTTTTAATATGCACAAATTCCATTATTTTAAAGGGTCTGAGGAGCTGTCACTCGGTGAGACCATTGTCCTTTAACAGACATTCAGCCTTCAGCCCTCTCTGCATTCAACAGTCAAAAGAGGGCTCCTGACCTTGCACATACAGCTCCAATGTGAAAGTCATAAAAAAGAAATTTAAACCACACTCAATTGTAATGTTGCATTTTTTGCATTATGAACAAACTAAGTTTAACCCTGTAAAGCATGTATCATATTTGAAACATGAATTTCGAAGGGCTCTAAATTATCATTATGGCAACCATAAAAGCCTGATGTGATGTATCAAATATGATACAAAACATAAAAGACATGTGTACTTTTTAAAAAACATTTTGTATAAAGAGTAAATAAACTGTTCCATTTAAAAGTAATATATTTTTCTGACTATTATTTCATAATGCAGGTTTATAGAAACTCATATAAATTAGCATTTGTAATCCAGCTCTGTCCGTTACAATCATTTATGCTACATATTTAATAAATGATATAACATGCACTGATTTCTACTGATGATGTGAAAATGTAACGTAATCAATGTTACTGCTCTGTCATACATAACTCAGACTAACGTTAACGTTACATATCTGACTTCATTCAAACCACCACCTGTCAACCTTCACTAACCAGTACTAACCATTTTGTTAATTTTATTCATCAATACACTCAACGCCTTACATATTTTGTCCATAACGCAATAATTTGCTGTCTAATACCCTGTCATGCAGGAATGTCAGGCGGTCATAGCGCTCACCTGGCTTTTCTGCTGCTGCTGGAGCCTCTCCTGCAGGATTGCCTGGGCCAGTCCTCCTGTGGCACTGCTACTAGAAGTGTCAGCGGAGAGAGCCCGGGTAACATCCAGCGCCACTGGAGCTGTGGAGCCTCTGGCCCCCTGTCTCAGTCTGAGGAGGCCCCGGCTCGCCCGGACACACATGGGATACACAGACACCGCCGACATCTTGAATATGATGCAGCTAGTACACTCAGCGTGAGTGGAAAGGACAAACGAGTTTGATTGGTTGCGTCTTTTGTGATTGGCAGGCAGAGAGCCAATCGGACCCAAGAATAGCAACGTCTTGAAATGTCGTCACGTTCGCCGTCACAAGCTGTTAAAAGTTCCCAATATTTTTACGACAAATATCATAATTAAATGCAATGCTTGGTTTAATAATAAAATCAGAAACTTTATAATGGCTAACATATATAATAATGACACAAAAACGGCATCCTATGGAGATATACATAGTATAATATCCACAAATCTAGAACATTCACTGTGATAGGGGTATACATTTCAAAATAAAAGTACTTCATACTTGTGAAATTGAATTACTATTTTGAGACGCCAAGCCTGTGAATACATGGATGAAAAAAATAGTTGAATTTGTATTATATATATATTGACTAAAATATAATATTAAATAAAATATGAAGAAGACATATACAACATTTTAAACATACAAATAAACAAAAATAAGCAAAAATAAAAAATACAAATATCAAGAAACAATGTTAGAGTTTTTAGTTAAAGTTATTATAAGTGAAAAGGCCTGATATAGATCATTAATAAACATGATTTCAGGACATGGAATGAATATAGGGAAGCTAGTTAACTGAGAAACTCGGTTTAACGTCGTGATGTTTGTTAATGTTATTTATGTAAAGCATCTTAAAAGGGTTTGGCAAGGTTGACAATCCCTGCACTAGTCAATGGGTGGCAGTAGACCCTTATCATACGATATAACCTGTTGCTGTTGTTCTTTCAAAGAAGAAGAACAATCGATACCATTCTGTTATCACAGAAGGTAACGTTAGAAGTGGAACGCGGCTTTTACTGTTGTATATCTTCTGATTGAGCTGTTTGTTTTCTTCTTATCAAATATGGTCGAACTGAACTAGTCCTCGGGTTCAGTTAAACGCCCACGAGTTACTGAAGAACAGTGGGTGAGTTTTCTGGCTTGGAAAAGTCTCTTATGGCGACAAACTTACCTTAACTTATAACTATTTTGAAATAAACTTACTAAACTAACTTAGTTCTAGTTTAGCATTAAACGTATGCTTCCACCGTCCAGAAATGTTTTGTAATTGTGTTTTTTGCATTCTTATATTAACCAGACATGTTTGCGTTGCCTGTTTGTAAACACACGTAACTTAACTTAGAGACGTTTCTAGTTTAGTAATGCAACAGCAGAACAAGTTAATGTATTAATAGTCAAGATATACACAATATAGATTCAATATGTCACTTTAGATCAGGGTCACAAACTCGGTCACTTTAGCCGGTGTCCTGCAGGTTTAGCTCAACAACTGCTGCCAGTAGCCCTGCAACACTGCAACCCAAGCAAGACCTTGATTGCTGCCTTGATTAGCAAGTGAGGACCCATGAAGCTAAACTCTGCAGGTCGCCCTCAGTTTTAAGAGATATATACATATAAGATCTATAAATCATATTAATAAATGCTGTGTGCATGTTGTTTTATGTGATGTTTAGTATGTAGGTTTTGCCTCACTAGCAGCCTGCCCAGCAGCATTCACCACGGCGGGGGTAATCAGACCCATAGTGTGCAGGGTAGTTATCTACCTACAGCGAGACATGTCAGGAGAGAGCTGCCTGCACCATCTTCAACCCCAAACCCAGCCCATTGTGTCAGTCTCGTCAGTGGCCTGCCCCAAGACTAACACCTGCACATACAGCGGTGTTACCGGCAACAAGTACGTGCAGCTCAATGTTGGCGGAAACCTTTACTATTCCACACTGCAAGTGCTCACCCGACAGGACACCCTCCTGAGATCCATGTTCAGTGGCAATATGGAGGTGCTCACTGATAAGGAAGGTTGAGTTATTTAGACAGTGCCGAGATACGATGCAACCATTTTAGCCTTGGTCTGCATTGCTGATGTTATGTGAATTCTGTTTGTTTTTAAAGGTTGGATTCTAATAGATCGCTGTGGGAAACACTTTGGTTCGGTTCTCAGCTATCTCCGTGATGGATCTGTGACCTTGCCCAAGAGCAGACACAGTATCATGGAGCTCCTAGCAGAAGCCAAGTATTACCAGATCCAGGGATTGCTAGACTTGTGCCAGGGAGCCCTGCAGGTTGGTTGAGACTTTCCTGATTATTCTTGTTTTTGTGTGATTTTTCATGAAAATATTCAGGTTATCATTTCATTTCAAAATGAAAAGAAAGAAATTAGATATTTAATAGTGTGCCATTTTAAAGCTCCTACACTTTGTTTATTGTTGTAATGGAAATAAGATTAATTCTATCATTCTTGTTGAATTAATTTCTTCTTCTTAGAATTACATTCTTGTAATGTGGGGAAAAATATATATTATTTCCATTTTTAAATACATTACTTTACATATCTGGGTAGAATTTGTTTTACTGTTTCTAATATACGATCATTTTAATTAAGACTAATCATCGTGTACTGTATATCAGTTCAATAAAACATGTATTGTAGTAATGATGGAATATTAAATGTTAGGGTGCATTATGGTTATGGGAACTGGGGCAAAGTCTTGTAATATCATATAATAATATATAAGTTTGGGATTGGTAAAAGGTGTTCTATGTTTTTGTCTCTTACTCTCAAAAAGGCTGAATTAATTTGAGCAAAAAAATGTAAAAGCTGTAATATTGTGAAATATTATTACAATTTAAAATAACTTTTATTTTTTATGAAATGTTTTTGTGCTGATTTTTGTGGAAATTGTAAGACATTTTTCAGGGCTTTTTGATAAATATAAAGCTTAAAAACTGCATTGATTTGAAATGGACATCTTTTGTAACATTATTTAAGTCTTTACTGTCACTTTTGAACATTTTAATAAACATGCTGGCATAAGTTTGCTTAACAAAAGTAGTAAAACTTCTTTAAAAAATCTTACTGACTGCAAACCTTTGAAATTTAGTGTATGTGCAGAATGTAAAAAATAATGCTAACTATTTAAATGATCTTAAATGCAAACTTAATTTTTTTATGTCTATCTGTCAGAAATAAATACATAAATGGGGTGACACATGATCCAGATTTTTCTTGGCAGGCTTTGTGACATTGTTCCATTATTTTTATTTGTTAATGTTTTGTATTATTTGTTTGTTTGTTGGTAGGACAATGAAGAAAAGGCTTTGTGTGTAATCCCAGTCATAACATCTCCTAAAGAGGAAGAGCGGCTGATACAAGGCTGCGTAAGGGTGAGACTTTCATGGAGTGCAAATATTCAATTTTTGGTGTTTGTATTACGTTCACATATAAAGCAAGATAATCTGCAGCTCTGAATGTTTTTTGCCTTCATTATTTTTCCACTTATAGCCTGTTGTAAAACTGCTTTACAACCGAGGTAACAACAAATATTCCTATACAAGGTAAACCGCAGTGTTTTAACATTTAACATGATTTACCTTTTTGAGAAATTCCGTTGGCTTCAAGTGTTCTTATTGTCTTTTTGATTGGTGTTTATCTTCCTCAAAAGCAACTCGGATGACAACCTACTCAAGAATATCGAGTTGTTTGAGAAGCTGTCTTTGAGCTACAGCAGCCGTGTGCTCTTCATTAAAGATGTCATCGGAGACGAGATCTGCTGCTGGTCTTTTTACGGACAGAGCCGTAAGCTAGCAGAAGTCTGCTGCACATCCATCGTTTATGCTACTGAGAAGAAGCAGACAAAGGTAAGTCTTGTTGAAAAGGTATTTCAATAGACACTTTCATAGCCTGTTTGAACGTGTCAAAGAAGAGCTCTCGTAATGTTCTCAGGTTGAGTTTCCAGAAGCACGGATCTACGAGGAGATGCTAAATGCCCTGCTTTATGAGACTCTCCCAGTCCCAGATTACTCTCTGTTGGAGGCCACCCGCAGACGGAACAATTGCTGCTCACACAGTGAAGAGGAGGAGGCCGTGGAGCTGAGGGAGCGTGTGCGGCGCATCCACGTTAAAAGATACAGCACTTATGACGACAGACCACTTGGACATTAGCCTGAATTGAGGCTTCCAAGACATTTTATATATATCCTTCCAACTAGTGCCTCTGTTTTCACCTGGTCTGTGGAGAACACTAAACTACCAGCACCGTTTAACCACTTTGTAGTTCTAGCTGCCTGAACAGATTGCTGCTTTTTTGTTGTTGTTGTAGGTGGCTTGACAATCAATGTTTTGGATGAAATGCGGCTTGAACATTAATGTGAACATAACACAAAAAGTTGATCATGAACTAGCATCAGTTCATATATTTTAATTTATTTACCTCATTATTTTTTTTTTTTTTTAGGAAAACACTATATTTTTAAACAGTAGTTACTAACCTAATCAGGAAATGCTTTGATAATTTCTTGCCAAGATGAATTTGCCAAGAAGTACAGGATCATATACTCCGTTACAATCCTACATTATGCCTACATTAATCATCAAGTACTGTGATTTGATAAAAAATAAATCATGTATATGGACTTGGGGTGTTGTATTTGGGAAAATCAGGTTGTAGTGTTTTTTGTCTAGTAAGATGAAAATAAATGTGTTTTTAATACTTAATGAATGAATCAATGTGACCTAAAAGTTTCCTGCTGTAGTTATTTATCACTCACAATTTGTTTTTCTTAAACTTAGAGTAGTTCACCCATAAATTAAAAATCTTTGAAACAATAATTCAGGTTTATTTGCCTATACATTTAAAGTTAGTATGGTCCAAAACAACATTGGACCCCTTTGACTGTCAACGTATGAACCAAAAAAAAGAGACATTTTTCAAAGTGTCTTCTTTCGTGTTTTTTTTTTTAATTAAAAGTATTTTATTTGTATCTAGTAACTTTAACAGTAGATATTGAACGAATAGTTCACCCAAAAAACAAAACATGTATCGCCTTCAGGTCATACAAGATGTAGATGTGTTTGTTTCTTCATAGGAACAGATTTGGAGAAATGTATATCACTTGCTCACCAGTGGATCCTCTGCAGTGAATGGGTGCCGTCAGTCAGAATGAGAGTCCAAACAGCTGATTAAAACATCACAATAATTCAGAAGTAATCCAGTCCATCAATGAATGTCTTGCGAAATGAAAAGCTGCTTGTTTGCATGTTTAAATTCCATTTATTTCTATTTTAAGTTTGTAAATCCATCAAGACATTTTTAACTAAAATATGAGTTCTTTATCATAATATTGCTTCCTTCACTGAAAAATTGTCTCCGCTGAATCAGGGGAGAAATATGTGCAGATAAAAAACGGTTCTAAACAAATATGTCAGTGGATTTCTGATATAAGAAGAGTTATTGAATTATGGATGTGGTTAAAACGCATTAAAGATAGAATTGTTTCTTACAAAGATTTTTATTTCAGAAGATGTTACTTGATGGACATGAGTCGTGTGGATTGTTGTGATGTTTTTAGCAGGTGTTTGGACTCTCATTATGATGGCACCCATTCACCGCAGAGGATCCATTGTGAGCAAGTCACTTAATGCTAAATTTATCTGAATCTTGCTTTAAAGAAACAAACCATTCTATATCTCCATAAATAGTACGCACATTTTAATTTTTGGGTTAACTAATTTACAAATTGTACCACAAACCCTTAAACAGCTTTGAAATATTTAATATCAACTCAGTAGTTGGCTGCACCTGCCATTTGTATACCCAGCTGTTCCTTCCATAGAAGGATGTGAGACTATAAGTATCTTTTCATCCAGTTGCTCATATGAACATCATGTCTTTTTGAACGCTTTATGACAATGCACGATTAGTTGAACCACCACAGGCGCTCCCATCTGAGCTGTCAAATGTGGAGGGGAGCTAAAAATAAATCACCGTCACTGCCTGAACGGCGTACGGCGCGTGAAGCGATTCATCCCATTGATCAACAATGCCAAGGGGGCGGGGCCAGCGGTGATTGCGTCATAAAGGAACTGAAGATGGCTTCACGATGCGCTACGGCAGTGCTTAGATGCGTCAACGCGCAGCTGTCAGTACACACATTTATATGAAAAGGAAGGAAGGCAGACGAGCCATTCAGATTCATGTCTTCAGCCAGTTTATGCTGCACTTGGGTTGTTTAACAGTCAGGGACAATGGGTTCGACTACACATGAAGAATTTAAAGAGAAATTACTATGGAACGTCAAAAGAGAAGTAAGTGCATTTCATTTATTTCTTGTCTTAGTTGTGATTGAATGCTAAAGCATGCGTGCACGATCATATCACATGCATGCTTTGGATCTGATTTATGCATGCATATAAGTTTCTGATGCGCTGAAGCTTACAGTGATGAATGAATGTATAATGAGTTGTATACGAGTGCTCGGGTAGGCTATTATATTACTATTCAAACCCTTTCACCTGTAGCGCTGGAGGGCTCGGCTATTTCCTTCCTCGTCCGCCTGTAACTTCATGTAGCTATGGGAGACTGTGATTTAATCAGTGGTTTCTGCGGTGATCAATAGATCCTGCCTTCTGCAAATGGCTAAATACAGTCTAAACCGAGTACGTTTTTAGTGTCGAATATGCTCCTAGCCTGATGTAATGTAAACAAAACGAGTTGACATCGAATTTCATTGACAGACACTTGAGGGGCTGAGCGCTCAGAGCACGCGAGGTTTATTTATAACGCGACTGTAAGAGAAAGCGCTGCTTTATTATTTGACTAGATTAGAAGAGATCGTTGCATTGATTGCTCTCTCTGCAACTTACTTGTTTTGATCTGGGCTTATTTAATTTTTTATCACATGCAGATAAACTTTCTCATGTGGAATACAACAGTAACTTCAATTAAATTCAAGGCATTAATGTTTGCCTACAGAACCACCTCTGGCTCTGCACCCCTTTACCTAAATTCATTACTTCAGACTTATATGCCCTCTAGAAGCTTGCGTTCTGCAAGTGAACGACGCATTACTGTACCATCCCAAAGAGGCACAAAATCCCTTTCACTGACTTTTTCATTTACTGTTCCCATCTGGTGGAATGACCTGCCCAACTCAATCCGAGCAGCTGAATCCTTAACCATCTTCAAGAAACGGCAAAAACACATCTCTTCCATCTTTATTTGACCCTCTAACTCTAGCACTCTCTACTCTAATTTTATTTTATCTAATCTGTCTTCTTTTTATTAAAAAAACACACACATTTGACCCTCTATCAATTGCATATTTATTCTCTAACTGCTTGCTTTTCTTGTAAAACTAAAACTAGGTGTCTTTTTTCTATATTTTATATACTCGTTTTCTTAAAAAAAATCCTTCTTATGTGTACTGCGTTAGGCTGACCAGGTCTTGTAATAGTACTTGCATGTTGTTGCTCTTTTGTTGGTTTTGATTGCTTCTATAATGTCCTCATTTGTAAGTCGCTTTGGATAAAAGCATCTGCTAAATTACTAAATAAATAAACTTCATTTTTGAGCAGTTAGAGGTTAATCTCAATCAAATAAGTTCAATGTGAGGGGGTTATCATACAGTCGAATTCATATCTGCATTAGCCTATATAAAGACCAGTATGGCCCTTGTTGGTTCACGCACTGTTGAACTGGCTTCAAACTCATTATTAAAAACAGTTTAATACGACTATAAGTTAAGTCACACGTAAACAATAGTGTACATGAAGTGTAATGAATTTTTTTTTTCTGTTGCACTACATTGTTTCTTACAAAAATAAATAAAAACATGACATTAATTTGAAATGATTAATTTACTTCTAAATGAGCGTAAAGCTTCTTCTTAGAATAATAGTCCAATAAAACAATTAAAAAACTTCTTAACTTCTGGACAGTGCAGCAGAAATATCTAGTTTAATAATAATAATAATAATTTGTTACATTTATATAGGGATTTTCTGGGTACTCAAAGCACTTTACATAGAATGGGGAGGAGGGGGGGTGAAGCTCCTCATTCACCACCAGTGTGCAGCATCCACCTGGATGATACGACGGCAGCCATATTGCGCCAGAATGCCCACCACACACCAGCTTACTGGTGGAGAGGAGACAAAGTGATGAAGTCAGTCAGTGTATGGGGATGATTAGGAGGGCAAATTTGGCCAGGACGCCGAGGTTACACCCCTACTCTTTATCGAAGGACATCCTGGGATTTTTAATGACCACAGAGAGTCAGGACCTCGGTTTAACTTCTCATCCAAAGGACGGGATATTTAGTTAATATACAAGTATATTCGCCCACTCAATGTTGTGATCGACCAATCAGATCCAAGTATTCAAGGGAGGCTTGTAATGGAAAACAGATTCATCCAAGCTATTATTTTAACCTTAAAAAGTATACCTTAAAAATAAAAATTATGTACGAACCATTTTATGCCAATTCAAAATAAGTCGACTGCGATAAATATGAATGAACTGTTCTTGAGTGTATTTTGTAATTATTTGATAAGACTCATTCACAGAGTTTCGAATGTTTTCACTCCAGGAACTGTACAGTGGGAGAAGCTGTTACATTGTTTTATATCAGTGTAATTAATTCTTATCTTTCCCCCACAGTTCAGGGAACGCTAGTTTGAAATCCGGCCCTCGTGAATAATAGAAGTCTTGAATGAATTGCTGAAAAGAATAGATGTCCTAAATTGGTACCAGCATGTGTCATGTGTCAGAACAGACTGTGTCCACATAGCTGATTCAGCCTCTTGAACTTAATGCACAGTCCTGGCAGCCATCATTTCTCGTGATAGTTAAGGGCATGTCTAATATCATGGATGTGATAATTCAATTCTTAGGGTATCTGGCCTCAGGTGGCTCAGTGGCCTGGGTTAATAAGGAAATCCATTTTTAACATCATCTCATTCATCAAGTTTTAAATAACTTTTTGCATCATATTCATTCAAATCACCTATTTTTACCTCTAAAATGAGTCACTTCCACCACAGAAATGTACTGGACTCTTTAGTTAACATAAAGTTAACATTGATTTCCATTGATTAATAGTGCTTCTCCTAGGTCATTCCACATTTATGTGTCTATGTGAACCAGAAGTACATATTTATGACATATGGTATATATAACTCTACAAAAGACCCCACCTTTTGGGGTTTCAGCTATTTTAAGCATCATATGCGTAGTGAGGAAATACAGTATCTTTATGAATATTTAGCATGCATACAGGTTATAACAGTCCTGCAATACACACAGGATTAGATTTGTATTCCTCCATTGACTTTCTTTGTGTAACATCCCAGGTCTCTGTCACTTTAAGTTGCAGTCAGCCGCCTTCTGGTTGCCTAGGAACTGAAAGCATCAGCAGCTACCTAAGAAGTTAAATTGCATCAGTGGACGATTAATACAGCTGCATGAAGCAGGGATCGTCACAAATGGCTCCCACAAGAGCAAAACAACATAGTTTCATTTTCCTGTTCTCTGCTTTTCCTCCATCAATATTTATTGGCTGCATTGAGCAACATTACACCATTTTGCAATGAACTATTTAATATTTACGAAATATGTTTGCTTCTACAGAACTGCATACCCCATTATTTGTAAGATTTTATGTCAAGAGCTTCGATTTTTAACTGCATTCTGGTTCATAGGCTTTTCTTTTTTATAGCTGTGCATGTGATTGAGTCTGTCTTTGTAGGTGTTCACTATATCCTTGTAAATTGTGAAGAGGATGCCAGAGCTCTTTGTATTTTCAGACACTGGATGGTGTATTAACTGAGCATGTTGTGAAGATCTCTCTCCACACGTTGTGTGTGTGTGTGTGTGGACTGACAAGCTCTGATTGCCCATTATTTCAGATGTAAAAATCCTTGACTGATGACTTTATTAACGTCATTGTTATCGCTGTCAGCTTGGCTGGAAATGGGTTTTAATGCCATTGTGTTCATTTGATTTCTTTTATGAAGCATTTGCTCTATTCAAAGCGTCCAACCATTCTTGTGTCTTTCGAGGCATGTTATGTAATGTAACAAGCTGCTGTAGTGAACTGGTTTTAAAACTATTTAATTTTTATTTCATCCCAAGGAAAACAGCAAATATTTAATATCAGCCTTTAAAAAAATAGTTCGCCCAAAACTGACATGTTGCTGAAAAATTCACTCACCATCAGGTCATCCAAGATATAGATAAGTTTTTCTTCATAAGAGTAGATTATGAGAAATTTACAGTGCCCTCCACTAATATTGGCACCCTTGATAAATATGAGCAAAGGCGGCTGTGAAAATAAATCTGCATTGTTTATCCTTTTGATCTTTCACTCAATAAATTCACAAAATTCTAACCTATCATTGAAGTAAAACAATTTGAAAGTGGGGAGAAAATCTCATGATGAAATAAATGTTTTTCTCCAATGAATGTTGGCCACAATTATTGGCACCCCTAGAAATTCTTATGAGTAAAGTATCTCTGAAGTATATTCCCATTCATATTTAAATTTTTTAGCACACCAGGGTGACTAGGAGCATGAAATTGTCCAGCCATGACTTTCTGTTCCACAGGATTATAAATATGAGGAACACAAAGGTCAAATTCCTTTTATCATCAATCACAATGAGAAAAAACAAAAAATATATTTCTGATGTGAAGAACAAGATTGTTGAGCATCACAAGATAGAAAGTGGCTGTAAGGAAAGAGTTAAAACATTGAAAATCTCCATTCCCACCATCAGGGTAATAATTAAGAGGTTCCAATCAACTAAAAATTTTTAAAATCTGCCTGAAAGAGGACGTGTGTCTATATCGTCCTAATGAATGCTGAGGAGGAGAGTTTGAGTAGCCAAAGACTCTCCAACGATCACAGCTGGAGAATTGCAGAGATTAGTTGAGTCTTGGGGTCAGAAACCTAAAAAAAAAAAAATCAAACATCCCCTAAATCACCACATGTTGTTCGGGAGGGTTTCAAGAAAGATTCTCCTCACTCATCCAAAAACAGATTCAGTTGTCAGACACGACTGGAACTTCAAATGGCACTGGCTTCTATTGTCAGATGAAACTGAAAAAATAGCTTTTTGGCAGCAACCCCACCAGATGAGTTTAGTACAAACAGGGATAAAAAAGTACCCCATGTCCACGGTTAAATATACTGCTGGATCTTTAATGTTGTGGGCCTGTTTTTCTGCTGGAGGTCCTGGACATCTTGTTCAGATGCATGGCATCCTGAATTCTATCAAATGCCAACAGATAAAACAATCAAAATCTGACTGCCTCTGTTAGAAATCTTATAATGGGCCATGTTTTGATCTTCCAGCAGGACAACAATCCAAAACAAACATCAAAATAAACACAAAAATGGGTCACTGAGCACAAAATGAATCTTTTACCATTGCTGTCTCTGTCCTCTGACCTGAACCCTAGAGAAAATGAGTGGGTGAACTGAAGAGAAGAAGCACCGTCATGGAGCTGTGAATCTGAAGGATCTGGAGAGATTCTGGATGAAGAAAATGGTCTCTGATCTCTTGTCAGGTGTTCTCCAAACTCTTCAGGCATTATAGGAGAAAACTCAGAGCTGTTACCCTGGGAAAAGGACGTTGCAATAATTGGGTGCCAATAATTATGGCCAACATGAAATAGTGAAAGCATTTAT
Source organism: Gymnocypris eckloni scoliostomus (assembly GCA_027564155.1). Taxonomy (NCBI): domain Eukaryota; kingdom Metazoa; phylum Chordata; class Actinopteri; order Cypriniformes; family Cyprinidae; genus Gymnocypris; species Gymnocypris eckloni. The sequence continues at coordinate 14,323,729 of CM050417.1, read as the reverse complement.
TTCATCATGAGATTTTCTCCCCACTTTCAATTGTTTTACTTCAATGATAGGTTGGAATTTTGTGAATTTTTTGAATGAAAGATAAAACGGATAAACAATGCAGATTTATTTTCACAGCCGACTTTGGTCATATTTACCAAGGGTGCCAATATTAGTGGAGGGCACTGTAGCACCGATGGTTCCTCTGCAGTGAATGGGTGCCGTCAGAATGAGAGTCGTGTGGATTATTGTGATGTTTTTATCAGATGTTTGGGCTCTCCTTCTGACGGCACCCATTCACTGCAGAGGATCCATTGGTGTGCTACATTTCTCTAAATCTTTTTCGATTAAAAAAACATACTTATCTACATCTTGGATGGCCTAAGGGTGAGTACATTTTCAGTGAATTTTCATTTTTGGGTGAACTTTCTTTAAATTGTCCTGCTTTTGCTGACGGTTGGCCAAATCTCATACCATAGGGCGCACACAAATCATGCCCATAATCAGCAGATGCCCATAATTTGCTCCTTCTCATTGGTACAATTACCCTTCTGCTGTTCTTCAAATCACATAAACAGTATAAAGCCGCCTGCAAGGATTGTGATTAATTAGTCTGGGATTTGCTGTAGTACTGACAGTTGGAAGAGAGAAATGTGACAGAGACTCATTCTACACAGTTCCTTGTATTCCCAGGGAAACTTATCAATTGAATGATGCTAATGAAAGCATTTGTGGTTACGCTGTCATGATGAATTCGTTTCTTTTGTGCATCCGATTCCAAGAATTTTGACTTGCCATTATTTTTGCCAGTCTATGCCGCTCCTAATTACGTGTCTTTCCATGTCTAGGTGAAGCAGGTTTTGGAGGAGGCGGTGACCAAGAAGTTTGTACACGAAGACAGCAGCCACATAATTGCACTTTGCAGTGAGTACAGTTTGAGAGAAGATGTGTTTTGTATCACACGGACCAATGCTGATGTTTTTATGCCTTGCATTTGCATTGTGACGTATAAAATATTGTTGACTGTGCTGATTTTAATGTCATAAGTTATTTTGCTGGTTATCATAGGTATGGTTTGAAATTGTGAGAATAGTTTATAGTCTTCCAAGTGGAAATTTGTTAACAAATTGTCATGCTGTAGTAAAAGTGAGTTTAGAGCTGTTGTGGGGTTAAATTGTAGCTTCACAATTTCCCAATTATTTTTGTGAATTCATTTTGCAAGATAAAGTATAAAAAATGTAATCATCTAATAATAAATATACATATATTACATTTTATAATGAAAACCCAATAATTACTCTATTAAAGTATATCGAATGAAATAAAATAACTATGAAAAATATATATATAATTTATATTTAACTTCAAATTAATTTATTTCTGAAAAATAGCTGCAACTGTTATTGCTAATTCATTTTGTGAATTTAAATGATTAACTAATAATTAATGTAGATAAATATAACATTTTGTAAAGAAAACCTAATAATAACTGCAAAATATGTAGTAAAAATATATTTATTTCTGGCATATCAAATTGCTAAATTTTCCAACTGATATTGCAAATTGAATTATTTGAAGTTATTACAATTAATTAACTAATAATTAATATGCATGCATGTAACCTTTTTGTAAAGAGCCTATAATCACCAAGAAATATATAGATATAAATATAAAAATATATTATGTCTGACCCCTAAAAATAGATGCACAATTTCCCAGTTTTACAAATTCATATTACAAATTATATTATTAATGCACTAATAATTAATGTAACGTTTTGTCTAAAGACAGCATGTGATGAAAAATCTTTCTTTCAGACCCATATGAAATTGATGGTAAAAATAGAATTTCTAGCATATATTAGCAGTAATATTATATATTATATAGGCACAAGCACTAGTCTAAACCAGGACCGGCAGAACAATTATTTTTGATGAGCCTTTACATATGAGAGCTCTCACCGGGAAAGACTTTAGAGGTGATGGCTGCGGCTCGGTGGCATGATGATAGTTCCGGAGCTTTGGATCGCTGCCAACGATAAGGTTGATTTGTCCGGTGCAGTGTGTGTGTGTGTGTGTGTGTGTGTGTGACTCACACTCTTTACTCCAGTGACACAGAGACAGGCCGGAACATTAACCCAGGCTCAGCCTCATTACGTCAGTGACACACCAGTGCTGCGTGGCACCACAGATATTGCTTAGTCAAGTTACCTCAAAATACAAATATAAATGCAGTTGTTATATGAATGGAAAAAGTAATGTAATGCATTATTACAGTACACAGCTTTGTTACAATTTACAACCTTATTTTGCCTTCGTACAGTAGGGAGTAGTGATTTGCCCACAGAAAGCAATTAATCTAAGTGTTTATGCTAATATGAATTCCGTTTATCATTTGTGGTGAAATTGTATTTCACACATAGCAGATATTCTTGCTCTGCCGCTGCTTGAGCGTGTTGATATTTACAGTTTGTGTCTCTTGTCGTTCAATATGGCGTGCCAGCTTTTGCTTTGAGGCTCAGTTGTTGTGTTGTGTGAATTTTAAAACCCCGGAAGAGCTGTAAGATCTAAGCAGCAATGTACAAGTTTATTTTCACTGAAGGCTCACCTGATACGGCTTCTGTGTATCGAGGTTAAAGGTCACATGATAACAAGCAGTGATGTCAGACCTCGGCTAGTCTGTGACTCATCTCTGTCCTTCCGTTAGCCGTAGCACTGTTTAATTGTGGAACATCCGTTAATAAATTTGAATTATTACTTTTGTTACTCGGGCACCTTGTTATGGACATAGGATGAGGACATCTTCATTCGGCACTACTTTTCATTAGCTCTAAATGACAAGGAGTTGGAATATGAGATTTGCTTTGCAAATGCTATTGCAATAGCTATTGAACTTCATAACTACAGCAGATCTAACCTTCTCAATGCTTGATATTCTTCACCACTTCACCACAGTGACAATAGTTTGCTCGACTGCGCAGAAGTGTGCATATTGAATAAATTAATTTTGCACACAGCTTGTGTGGATCAAAATAATTCAATTATACACACACACACGTTGTATTTATTCAATTTAATATTTTGTATATTAAATATGTTTTTAAGCAAAGTTATATTTAAGGTTGTAAAAGTTAGTTATTTTTTATTTAATTTATAATTATTTTATATTATATATAATTTAACATACTGATACTGAACACTGTGTGTGTATATATATATATATATATATATATATAATTTCTCCTCCAAAAAATTATAGACTTCGACTATATTATATTGCTGCTATATGTATATTATAATATTGTTATAAGTCTTCTGTGTTGGTTGGTTTTGTCTCTGGTTATGATCTTCATAGTCTTGGAAGGAAAATTTTGATCTATTTTGATTAATTAAAAAAAGGAGTTTAGGACTGTTATAAGTCTTATTGTGTGTAGTTTTCCACAAATCCATCTTTTGTTTCTTTTAGTCGGTGTTGAAGGTTGAAGGAAAAGACTGAAAGAAACTGTAATTTTAGTGCTTGCTTCAAAGTTGTTCCTCCCTCACGCTAGTTATCACACTCTCTCACGCATCGCAGGCGTTTTGTATAATCATTTGGAGCAGTTTTGGGTGTCTGAGAGTAAGAACGCCTGAGTCGTGACTGTAAGCGGGGTGATGGTTTCAGTATAAATGCTTGTGTGTGTGGGTGGCTGGGGAGGGCTGGTCTGGGAGCGCTGTCAGTCTGTCATCACCACTGAAAATCAGTGCAGTTCCCCTGTTTTCCAGTCAGTCGCCGGGCACGGATTCCCCACGCAGTCATCCACCCCCTCACTTTCATCCTGGAGCACGCACTCACCCACGTCACACCAGCATATGACAATGCACTTCCCAGCTAAATTAAGTTTCAGGGGAATAAATCATTAGGAATTGTGCCCGTGCGTTGTGGGTTGGCTGAATGTGGTGTGTGTTATGGGAGCGGCAGAGTGTGTTTGGACACCAACAGAAAGGCTGGGTACCTACCTAGAAGGAGAAACTTTCCATTAGCGTTCCTGTTCATCTAAATGGCATTTGCTTGGCTGGATTGTGCCGTGCTAACCAACCAAACCTTGCTCGGTTCTGACAATAATTTATTTTGGCATATTTCTCATGTTCGTTTAGTAAGAAAAAGGGCATATGAAAGCACATGCACTTCTGTTCAAAAGGTTGCGAAATAATAGATATAGTCCATCATAAAGATGGCTTTTGAAAACTAAACCATTTTTATGTGCAAAAAGAGAAGAGTTTTAAATCAAGCTGATGGCAATGATATTTTATGCTGATATTTATTTCCTAAATTGGCCATTTTCTTTCTTTTTAAATTGGCTTCTCTTCAGAAATGAGATGAGTCAAAGGCCTAAAATTGGATTTCCCAGAAAGCATCTGTCAGATGCTTTGATCCCACTGGCGTCCTTTTCTGTGTGTTTGATATTGGTGTTGCTGTCAGATCATGTGCGTGTACCCTGCTGCCTTCCCATAATGCAGAGCACACACTGTACGGACATGCCCTCATGATGCCGGGCCATTAGGCACAGCAGAGCTGCATAATAGCCCCTGTTCTGATGCTGCCACTGCTAATGCCTGTTTGAGAGTTACATGGGTGAGTGCACTCACAGATCTCTCTGTGTATTTAGTGTCAAATGAAAAAAATTAACTTCTTAATCAGGATCAAGCTTGCTCAATGCTCATTCGGTGTTACAAATCATCCAATGATTTTTAAGGGGGCTGGCCCTTTATGAGGAGTTTCAGTTAGATTTATAATCAAAATGTATATTTTGATATTTGTTAATGCTTTTGTATCATGCATTATTCATTTTGTTAATGATTTGTATCTGTACACTACCCTTCAGAAGTGTGTGGTGGGTTGGTAAGGCATTTTTGTTTTGTTTTTGAAAGAAGTCATTCTAAGACTGAATTTATTTGATAAAACAGGAATATTGTGAAATACTGTTACAATTTAAAATAATTATTTTATAATAAAATATTTTATAATATGTATTTTCTAAAATTTCTAATATACTTTAAAATGTTTATCATTGTTGAAATATTTAATATTTTTGTTGAAACTGATAAAAAAAATGATTCAGGAAAATGTGACAAATAAAAAGCTCAAATTAACAGTATTTATTTAAAATAGAAATCTTTTGTAACATCATACATTTCTATAAGATCGCTATTGATTTAATGTGTACTTGCTGAGTAAATGTATTAATTTTGGTTAAGAAAAAAGATAATAATGACCCCAAACTTTTTAATGGTAGAGTTCATTTTTAACAATTTAAGTATAAATTAACATTAATCAATATATTATACACAAACATGAATTAGCAAATGAAAATTGGCGTAGATTAATAAATGCTATAAATTGTCATTCAGGATGACATTTTACAGCAAGTCATTATAAATTACATGATGTAAAATATCAATATAAGGTGTCATAAATAAAAAATTAACGACCTTTTTACAGCATTTATTACAGCATTTATTAATATATTAATTAATGTTAACCACTTCAACCTTATTGTAAAGCGTTACCAGAATTTCTATAGTAATTGTCTGGAGTGCCGTTTGTTTCAGTTAATACAACCACTTTTGAGGTTATGGATATTCATATTCAGGCAAGTTCTGTATGTTTTCATCTCTTTATAAAACGTACAAAGATACAAACTTATTACATCAACAATATCATTGTAACTTCCTACATGACAATATAACTTCCATGATTCATTTATTAACTCACTTCCAGCAAGAGTAGTTTCCGCATAGTTCCTCATTTGTGTTCATTTCACAAATATAACCATGTCAACTTAAAGACTTGAAGCTAGCTATGGCTAAATATGTGCTGACTTTGACTCTCAAATGTTTTTGGCCAGCATGTTGTAAAAGTTTTCATCCTCCGTGCATATTCTGAGTTATCAAGCAGTGGGTTGTGTCGTGGGTCAGCTGGCTCCAGGCTCTGTAACTGGCTGATCAATAGAAGGAAGAACACAGACCGTGTAAATCCTTCAGGCTGTTTCACACCAGAGCTGAGTGTGGGCAGGGTCAGGGTCAGCAGAAGAGGGTGAAAGCACACACTGCTATTTACGTATTTAATATGAATTAAAAAGTATTTGAATTGATAGGGACTATATGTGACCCTCTCTGTGAAATCCAGGCTAAAGTCTAAACAATCTAATTATGAGAAAATAAGCATCAAATTAAATTTCTACTATTAATTTCAAACTTTGACATGACTATACTCAGTCAATATTAAAGATATAAAGGTTAAATTTTCACAGAATGTTCTTTACCATATGAAGGATGATTTTATGTAGAAAAAAGCTAATCACAAAAAAATGACTTTAGCTGGGTTTTCACAGAGAGGGTCACATATTACTTCTATGCTGGAATTTAGTGCCATTCATGAATACAGAGATAATGAGTCAAATCCTTTAGATGCTGATTTTCTGCTGTTACACATCTGTTATTGTGTTCGCAAAATCGGTTTGCTAAAATCAATGCAACATCTACGTTGTTGCTGTTGTATATTGATTAAAAGTTTATGCATTAAATTACATTAATTATGCATAAAAAAACTTAAAAACAGCATTCATTTGAGCAATTCAAATCTAATTATTGCCTGATATAATTACCCTTAAAGGGATAGTCCACCTAAAAATTAAAATAATTGTTGTTCCAAACCTGTTTGACTTGTTTTTTTTTTTACATGAAATAAATATTTTCTGAAGAATCTCTCAAGGCCATCCAAGACGTAGATGAGTTTGTTCCTTCAGATTTGGAGAAACGTAGCATTAACCCTTCCTAGAACATTTTAAACAGGAGAACTTGTAACTATCAGTCTAGCTAATTTAAAGTCCCAATTCCCTTTGTTTTCTAGTTAATGAGCGAGTTAATGAATTTCCAGAATTTTAAGAAAAGCGCAAGCAATAATTGGGTGTTTTTTTTGGTATGGCGACTGTCTCGGTTTTTGAGGGTTAAATCACTTGCTCACCAATAAATAATCTGCAGTGAATGGGTGCCGTCAGAATGAAAGTCCAAACAGCTGATAAAAACTTCACAATAATCCACAAATAATTCACATGAAGCTTGTAAGCAACAAATCCAACATTAAGATGTTTTTAACATCACCCCATTGCTTTATACATAACATATAATACATCTTGTATTGTCTGAAGGTGAGTACATTTTCAGCAAAAATTCTATTTTTGGGTGACCTGTTCCTTTAAATCAGATACTTGAAAGGAATGACAGCCGATACTTTTTGATTCGTGGAATGCAAACAATACTGGAAGGCTAATCAAGGACATAAAACGTTGTGTTGTTATTTCCTATTTTCCTTTTTAAAAATACCAGTCTTTTCACCTCACCCAGTCCAAAACTTACTTTATGCTGCAGTTTTAAATCCCTAAACGTCATAAGGAGCTGAGACGGAAGTGTGCAGATTTTCTCTCAAACACCTGCGCCACTGTGCGCTAATTGGACGTTAATGAGTGAATGAATAGTTGTGAGTCATATCTGTTTACCCAGCGTTCCTCAGCTGATGCTCACAATGAAGCATCTTGCGAATGAGTCTTACTTGAGACCCAGATTCAAATTAGACTGCAAGCAGACTTTATTTGTGAAGTGCACAGCTGTTCGTTCGGATATGGCCAAGTCCAATGTAGAACAGGTAGTAACTATTCCAGATCTTGCTCCTTGACTGACTTAGAATTGACTATTAAATTCAGTTTTAAAAGTCATACAGATTTTGTTTTGTACAACTGCAGATGTTTAATTTAAGGAGCAGATGGAGTAGTGCTATTTTCTGAATGAGTTGTGATTGTAGAGCCCACATGATTAATAGACTAATAACAACTGTATCTAAAACAGCTGTGTCTTTGTTTGAATCACAGGGACAAGCTACATGTGGGCTGATAAAACTGTTAATTTAGTTCTCAGTGATATGATGTATTCAGTGGAGAATTGACATGCCACGTCCAGTTCTAGAAACTCTCTTGGTAGAGAGTGTTGTATTTTAAGTGTGGCCTATAGCAAGATGATATTAGCACATTAGCTATATTTATGTATTTATTTTAGGGATGCACAATATATTGGTATCATTGATTACTGGTTGGTTGATTAATTAACCTATATATTTTATTTATGCATCTCATTTAGCCTATTTGTACATTTAGATTACACTCTAAACAATCTGTACAAATAGGGCACAAAGTGCTGTATTAATTTGAAGTAATTTTCTGTATTTTTTGTAAAGGTGTTTTACCTTTATTTTGAATATTACAACGCATTGTGTTGCATTTTAGAGTCAACAGAAATGTCTGAAAAATTAGTAGATAATGTTCTGGTAATGAGCCACCAGTACTTTCTGTACCCTTCAAAATAAAAAAGATCTCACTTTTAATATTAGTGCATCCATAATTTAAATACACTAGTTCAACATTTTGGGATTGGTAAGATTTTTTAATAGTTTTTTAAAAGACGACTCTTGTTTTCACCAAAGACAGAAATGTTTTTAAATATTACAGTATATTTTAAAATGATACATTTTTCATTTTTTGTTAAAATAGAATGTCTTGTATTATATTTATTGTTTATTTTTCTTTTAGGAAAGTTCTGGTAATATTTTTCAGCATTCTTTGGTGAATAGAAAAAGAAAATAAACAGCATTTATTTGAAATCTAAAACTTTTCTAACAATATTAATGTCTTCACTGTCACTTTTGATCGGTTTAATGCATCCTTGATAAATATGAATATGAAAATATGAAATGTGATAAAGCCACTTAGAATTAATACTGGTGTACGGAGTCATACACTTGTGCAGTTGATATATAATTTTTACTCAATGAATTGGAAGGACATTGAAACTGTTGCTGGCTGTGTAAAGCGATGGCTAATTATTAAACATCTATAACAAAAAGGCAAAACAAAGGCAAAACAAAAATAAATAACTGACATTTCTGGAATGTAAGGGTTATGAGGTTTTATATAATATCTTATATGGTATTCAAAATGATATCATACTTGTAAAGAGACGTTGATTAGATTCATATTTATCTACATTTCATATGCCCCAAATGCAAACAGTGTCAAAATGGTTAAATATCATCCGACACATCACTAATCTAGCTTTCTGTTTTGGCAGCCAGTCCTCTATTTCCACCTATGTGTTTGTGGGCATCATTTAGGGGACCACAGATGCTGCAGAAAACTCTAGTATTCCACTAATTACAGTCTATCTCCATGACAACACAGTTTCTATACAAGGATTCGGCCATGTCAGAGGCGATTACGCACAAATTTGCTGAAACAAACACACACGGTTATGTAACCTCCCTCAGCTGGTGGTCTTCTTTAGGGTTATTTCTAAAGACAACGTGCTGTGGCTTGAGTTGACAGTGAAGGGGACCACAGCAGGCCAATGATCACCCTCTAGATTTGTGGTAAAAGTGCGTCCTGGAATATCTTCATGCTCCATCCCTGATTCTTGACAGTGATATAGGTGCCAGGCTGATAAATAGCATCAGGTGTGCCCACAATTTATGAGATTATCCCTGCCATGGTGTTGAGGAGCTCACAGGGTCTCTGCATGTTCTGGTTTTGATGCTGTCTGCAGGGGACCAGGTGCCATCTGACCTTCACAGCTCCACTGAGGCTGTACTGTCCGCTCTGCTCACGAGGACAGGAGCGGCGTCATATTACCGCTGATTTCATCAGCCAGGAGGCTGCGTTGTTCTGAGAGACTCTTGATGTTGGATGACATGGATTCACATGGGTCCACTGGGGTTGATGGGAAGACCTGTCTCCGGTGGCTTTGACGGAGGTGTTTTTGTTGTTGATAACTGGCAGTCTACTCTAGATGGGTTGTTATTTATGTGTTGTCTTTTGGTTTTGCGGTTGATTTTCACCAGGGGACATTCAATCATGATCAGTGCACCTGTTGTAATGATGTGTGTATGTGTGTGTGTGTGTGTGTGTGCATGTTGGTGTGTGACTGCATGACTATAGGGAGCCCTACTTAGACTGATAAGCTGATCGTTTGTACCTTCTGCCTGTTGTTTGTACATCTATCTGTCTGTCTGCTGTTCTATCATTCTGTCTGTAGTTCATGTTATCTATCTATCTGTCTGTCTGTCTGTCTGTCTGTCCGTAGTTCATGCTATCTATCTGTCTGTCTGTCTGTCTGTCTGTCTGCCGTTCTATCATTCTGTCTGTAGTTCATGTTATCTATCTATCTGTCTGTCTGTCCGTAGTTCATGCTATCTATCTGTCTGTCTGTCTGCCGTTCTATCATTCTGTCTGTAGTTCATGTTATCTATCTGTCTGTCTGTCCGTAGTTCATGTTATCTATCTGTCTGTCTGTCTGTAGTTCATGCTATCTATCTGTATGTCTGTCTGTCTGTATGTCTGTAGTTCATGATATCTATCTGTATGTCTCTCTGTCTGTCGGTCGGTTGGTAGTTTATCTGTCTGTCTGTCTGTCTATCTGTCTCTGTCTGTCTGTCTGTCTGTCTGTTTGTAGGTCATGCTATCTGTCTCTGTCTGTCTGTCTGTCTGTCTGTTTGTAGGTCATGCTATCTGTCTCTGTCTGTCTGTCTGTCTGTCTGTTTGTAGATCATGCTATCTGTCTCTGTCTGTCTGTCTGTCTGTCTGTCTGTCTGTTTGTAGGTCATGCTATCTGTCTCTGTCTGTCTGTCTGTCTGTCTGTCTGTCTGTCTGTAGGTCATGCTATCTGTCTCTGTCTGTCTGTCTGTCTGTCTGTCTGTCTGTCTGTCTGTCTGTCTGTCTGTTTGTAGGTCATGCTATCTGTCTCTGTCTGTCTGTCTGTCTGTCTGTAGTTCATGCTATCTATCTGTATGTCTCTCTGTCTCTCGGTCGGTTGGTAGTTTATCTGTCTGTCTGTCTGTCGTTCTGTGTGTCTGTCTGTAGGTCATGCTATCTGTCTCTTTATGTCTGTCTGTCGGTCGGTAGTTAATCTGTTTGTCTGTCGTTCGGTCTGTCTATAGTTCATGTCTGTCTGTCGGTCGGTAGTTCATCTGTCTGTCTGTCTGTCTGTCGTTCTGTCTGTCTATAGTTCATGCTATCTGTCTATTTGTCTGTCTGTCTCTCTGTATGTCGGTCGGTCGGTAGTTTGTCTGCCGGTCTGTCTGTAGTTCATGCTATCTCTCTGTCTGTCTCTTTAAAAAATGTAATAAAAAAAAAAAATAATTATTGGATACCATCGTTTTGGATTCAGTTCTTTATGGATTCACATTCACACTATATATTCACAAAATCCAACTAAAGATCTACTACAGTATATTTAATTTGTGCTAAAGTGGAACTATTGCAAGTATACTTTAGGTGCACTTTAAATATTTAGCATTTAAAGACAAAAAATCACACAATCCTCATCAACAGTGACATAAAAACACAATTTAGGCTTAATATAAAAAAGTGTGTATTGTGCACAAGTAGTACTCCAAATAAAGTTTTATTATAATTTGTATATCAGTATCGAGCGACATGTCAGTAAATGTTAATAGATTTGAAATATACTTAGTATAGAATACATTTATTTTTAAATATATTCATTTTTAAGTAGGGTTGTTTGATTTAGTTCATAAAATCATATTTATTAAAGAATAAAATCATATTTATTAAAGAATCTTTAAATGCATCTGAAAAAAATGAATGGATAAATACTTCCAGAACTTATACTTCTTATACTTCCAGACAACTGAAAAGTAACACACAATACACCCTTTACCAAACACATTCAGTCCTCATTGCATACCTATTTGCAAACAATCAGGTTCTCAAACTGGATCCATTACATCTGTATGTTGTGTTAGACTGAGCTGTTCCACTGTCTTCCTTAAACCCTCATCAAATCCCACAATCCCTAGCTGCCTGACAGACATGACTCCTGATGCTCCTCAGCATCCTCTAAGATGTTAATCTGTGGCTGCATGTGATATTCTTGTTCTCTCAGTGTCTCAGCGCTGCATGTGACTGGACTAGTTGATGTTGTTTCCCTTTAATTAGAGCTGGGTGTTAGAGAGGTAAAGCGTAGGAGTGACTCCCCAGTGGGAGAGACACTTTTTTGGGATTGAGAAGAGCTAGCTCATGTCCATTTCCTGTGGAGCGTGAAAACCAAACTGCACAAAAATCTCACTGTTTCTTTTTAAGCACTAATTAATTAACCCTTACTCATTTTTTCCTCATTCCATCATTATATTTAATAGGGATGCTGCGCTGGAAGTTTGGCCTAAAATGCTTTAGATTTCATTTTGGGAACATGTAGTTATATTTCCACTTCAAAGGCTGATGACTGTGGATAGTTATCACATGGTAGACACATTTAAAACAGATGTTTTTACATTTTGAAAGCCAACATGAGCCCTTGCTGATCTAAATCATTACTCCATATTTCTTGTAATGGTGTTTATCTATGAAATGCTGTCTGAATAAAAGATTGAAGAGAAGAGAGATGGGCCTTGTCATGACTGAAGCAAGTACAGCGATGTCACTGAATAATGTAGTGAAAGGAAGTCTGCTTATACCTAACACTATAATGTTCCACATATAGGAGTAAACTACCTCGCCATTATTAAGTTACTGGTGTTATTAAAAGTACTGGTGTCAGTGCCAAAAACAAACTCTACTTGTACTTGTCTTTAAATAATAGTCCCTAAAACGCATCGCTGTCTCTGACAGTAGTATCAGGGAATGTTCTCTGTATGCATCTCTGTGGGTGTTTCTGTCAAGTGAATGCCAGCATTGTCATGTTTTCTCTCTCTGGAACAGGTGTTTGGTGACCGCTCTACTCTTCCCCATAGTGTCAGCAGCTGCGGCTGAGCGCTGTGCATCCCTCAGCTGATTGAAGGTGCTTAGACAAAGAGAACGTTGATGAAGTAAACTCTCTCTTTCACACAGTGGATGGAGGGAGGTGCATGCTTGATTCAACCTGCATATCTCAGTCCAGCGAGATTAGATAAAACTCAGGCTTGTGATCACCGCCATACGTCTCACAGATGAGATTGCTGGTCTGATGGACTGTTAGTGTAAATCAATATTTAATCACCTGGTGTGAGAGGATGACGTAAAAGGCCATTGGAAATGGAAGCACATTTAAATAGAATCTGTGTCAGATTTAAGGTCTTAGCATATTACTAGTACAAATAGTTCTATTTTGCACATTTAAAGACTCTTGTTAACAAAAATAAATACATTATATATATATATATATATATATATATAAAAACTGTGATTTAAAGTTTCATTTAAAAAAAGTAATTTAATGAAAATTACATTTAGTGAAACTTTTAATGTTTTAGTTTTTGGTTTGTCCATCTTTTTGTAAAAGCAGTACTTTTGAGCTGCGTGAATTTGATAAATATGACCCTGGACCACAAAACCAGTCTTAAGTCGCTGGGGTATATTTGTAGCAATAGCCAAAAATACATTTTATGGTTACAAATTATCAATTTTTATTTTATGCCAAAAATGTTCCATGAAAATATTTTCTAAATTTCTTACCATATATATATATCAAAACTTAATTTTTGTTTAGTAATATGCATTGCTAAGAACTTCATATGGACAAATTTAAAGGCAATTTTTCTCTATATTTAGATTTTTTGCACCCTCAGATTCCAGATTATCAAATAGTTGTATCTCGGTCAAATATTATCCGATCCTAACAAACCATACATCAATGGAAAGCTTATTTATTCAGCAAATTTACACTTAAGACTGGTTTTGTGGTCCAAGGTCACACATTTGTGTCAAAATGGATGATTATGCTCTCCAGCATGATTTGAGATCCAAAACGCATCTTAAGTTTCAATAGAAAGATATCTGAAGTCACATAATTTGATTTGTCACTAATTTGATTATTCAAGGACCTAGAAATATTGCCAAACTGAAGATATCTCGTATTCATTTGAAGCTATTTTTATTTTATTTGTCAAAGTCCTACAAATTTGTGAAAAAAATATTATTGAAATTAGATTTCAAATACCAGATTTTCAGTGTGACCTCAGATATTTGCTGGATTTACTAGGTTCAAGGTTCAAGGTTCTTTATTATTCGTCACATACACAATCATACAAGTATAATCAGTAGTGAAATGCAAGTAGAATTGACGAAAAATACAGCATTTACATGAGGAAAGGGAGGAGAAAAAATAACCCCAGACTATGCTCCTTGGGGAGTACAGTGTGAGAACAGGAAAAACACCTCAGCAACACAAAAGCACATACCGACATAGCCACAGGGAAGTGAATCCGGCCCAGCAAGCAGCCATCTGATCAGCCACTGATCCGGGCTGGTCAGAGCTCCAGGCCAGGCGGATCCAGGCCAAGCGGATCAGAACAGAGGCGAATGGTCGGGGTAATGTCTGTGGGGAGCATAAGAATCTGCTCACTGCACTGTAGATTCAACCAAACAGCCTTGCCAAGGCCACTGTGGGGAGCCAGAAAAAGATAAGATTGTTTTGTCTTTGGGCGAGTAAACATTCCAATTTTGCAGGCTACTCTCTGTCCATTTTGACCATTTTGGTCTCCATTTTAATCAATTTCCCATTGTAAAGCCGTGAACTTCTCCTTGGTAGAATCCATATTGCGATTATAGTCTCAGTCTCAATGCTGACCGCTCTTCCACAGCTTCAATCAAACGGGCAGCCTTGTGGGGCTTTGGACAGCTGTTTTTCTGAATTGTTCGATAACCCAGGGCAAAGCCTAATCCAATCAGCAAAATACCTGTTATCATGGTTCCGAATAGGTAGATATCAATGTCCTCCACGGAAGGCCGCAAGACACACGATTCGCCACCCTCCCAGCGCCATCGTATGGCCACACGCTAGCGTTCCGTCAGGGCAGTCAGGTTAACCCAAGTTTCGATAGTGTCAATTGCATTAAGAGACCAGTTAATCCAAATATTTTGAGCAGTGCAGAGTCTCTCTACGAGACAAGGGAGCAAAGCAGGGAAGATAAGGAAGAGAAAGGGAGAGAGCGGCAGACCAGAGAGCCACTATACTATCAGTCTATACTGTTTTCGTACAAAGATGAATCTAGCCATGTGAGGTTTGTTTGGTTGGGAGTCACTGGTTTGGAAGGATGAGATACAGAGCAGGTATTTGATCATGAAAGCAGGAGGCACAGGTGTCCTGAGAGCAGGAATGGGGTGAATGCATCATATACTGTCAGAGGTGTGTTTGTGTACATTTGTGCGATTCCTTCATGCTGGTTTGTGTTGTGTGTGTGTGTGTGTCTGTGTGTGTGTCTGTGTGTGTGTGGGCATGTTTATGTGGTTTATGAGGACACAAATTTGTATAATGACATAGGTATGACATAGGTATTACAAGGAGAAGGTGATTTATGAGGACATTTTCAGTGTCCCCATAATTTAAAATGCTTATAAATCATACAGTGTGCTTTTTTGGGGGGGAAAGTAGAAATGCACCGTCTCCTGTGAGGGCTAAGTTTAGGTGTAGGGTAGGTGTAGGGCAATAGCACATACAGTTTGTACAGTATAAAAACCATTACGCCTATGGAAGTCCCCGTAAACCATAAAAACCAACATGTGTGTGTGTGTGTGTGTGTGTGTGTGTGTGTGTGTGTGTGTGTGTGTGTGTGTGTGTGTGTGTGAAATGATTAGACCGTCATCTTGCAATGCTTCATGGTGACAGGAATGGGCTGTGTTCACACTTGACTCCTTTCACAAAAAATATGGATGCCTCTATAAATAGAGGTGTCTAACTGTTTAAGCTCAGTTCATTCTCACTTCACCAAAATAGCAGGGCGCTTCTGTGGTGCTGATGGTTTTCTTTTGAGTGCAACATCTGTAGAGCCCAGAGGTCTATCTTGATGAATAGACTCTGTGTTTACCTTCTGCTTTTTTATTCTCAATTCCTCCCAAGGTATCTTCCAAATCCATATGACATTCTTCCTTCTGTGGAAATTAAAATAATATATATAAAAGAAAATGTCTCATCTCAAAAATGTCCCTTTTTACCTCCGCACATGCAAGTCAGTGGACTCTGGAAACTGTTTAGCTACCAATTTTCCATACTGAAATTTACGTTGTTGTTGACAATCTTTTCCTTTGATGAAAATGATCTTTTACAATGTCATTCAGTAAAGTGTGACTTGTCATGGCAGGTTTAAAGCTAGAACACATAGACCTTAAATAGACACCATACTGAATATAATGTGGATGATTTCGATGCTGAGGGATAGACGTACAGTCTCTACAGTGGCACATACTGTATAAAAGTCCTAGATCACATACTTTTCAAACTGTTTTATAACATCAGAAAGACGTTTCACCAGCTGAACAATTGACGTTATTGAATGCACTGGACTGCTATGCCTCATAGTCTTATTTCATTCCTGTCAGAGAAAATCAACAGAACATGGATTTGGAACGACATAAGGATGAGTAAATAACAATGACATTTTAATAGATTGTATATACTATTAGTATTTATTCATATTTTGAAGCTCTTGTGATTTCAGTTGTGTTTTTAGCTTTTGTCATTTGTAGTAGTGTTTTATATTTCTATCTAGTTGATTTATTTTGATTTTAGTTTTAGTACATCAACTAAAACTAATGTTATTGCAGTTATTGCCAGTGCAAAATGTCCAATTCTTGTTTATTTTTCATTTAATGTTTGTATTTAATTTAATTTCTACTTTATTTAAATTAGGCCTACTGAAATCTATTTTAGCTTTAGTTTTAGTTAACATTAACAGCATAAATAATGACAAGGAAATAACCCTAACCCTAAATTTTATTTTGGTGTGAAAGTGTTGAGTAATTCAGCTTATTTCATCGAATTGAATTAAAATAATGGAACTGGATCATATTGAATTTAATACTCTCTCACACTTTCTAAACCAACACTTTCCTTTGGGGATGATCATGTAGTGCCGTCCAGTGTAAAATCTCATCTTCACCGGATGTCATTGGTATTCAGATGTCTCTGTGATCATGCTCTTTTCCGTAAGACCGGCGCTCGAGGACAGAGCCTGAGTCCAGACTGAGAAACAAAGATCAGGCTGATTAATAAGTACAGCAGTGCTAAACCCTCTTCATGCCTGAGAGCGATGAGTCACTGAGCCTCTGCCATTGTCTGTCTCTCCTTTTATTCTACTCTATTAATCTCTTGTTTTTGGTCTGCAGTTTCTCTCACGCTCTCTCCCCTCTCGTTTCCTCACTCTTCATCACTTTAACTCTGTCTTTCTTCTGGCCTGCCTTTCCCTGCCCCTCGTTTTCAGTCCTTGTCTAATCTTTTTTTTTTTCTATGGTCCTCCGACTCTTTCTCGAGCCCTCTGCCTCCTCCTGTCGCCTACGCTCTGTGCAGCTGCCGAGTACTCAGTAATGCAGTTCATTACTGTCTATTACTGTGACACAGCTTGACTGCATAGTCACAGGTGCGTTTCCCTACGGACGGCAGTGATCGCGCCCAGCCGCCGGCATCCAGCCCCCCACATCTCACGGAGATGATAGTAGCTCAGATTACAGCCATCAATCAGTGTTTACAGTCACTTGTGAGCGTTGTGTGATGTCATAGCGTCTCAGGAGCTGAAATCTGCATCGATACAATGGCTTTTAAATTATGTGTTCTGCTGTATTCTATCGACATGCACAAGCTTGACAAAGGATTATGGCTAATTGTGCTACAAGCCTAATTAGATCTTCCTCTCTAACATGCCAATGTTGATATGAGCAAACCCCTCTGTAATTTGTCATGAAGAAAAGGAACCTATCAATGGCTTACATATACAGTGGGGCAAAAAAGTAGTCAGCCACCAATTGTGCAAGTTCTCCCACTTAAAAAGATGAGAGAGGCCTGTGATTTTCATTATAGGTATACCTCAACTATGAGAGACAAAATAAGAAAAGAAAATCCAGAAAATCAAATTGTAGGATTTTTAAAGAATTTATTTGCAAATTATGGTGGAAAATAAGTATTTGGTCAATAACAAAATTTAATCTCAATACTTTGTTATATACCCTTTGTTGGCAATGCCAGAGGTCAAACGTTTTCTGTAAGTCTTCACAAGGTTTTCACACACTGTTGCTGGTATTTTGGCCCATTCCTCCATGCAGATCTCCTCTAGAGCAGTGATGTTTTGGGGCTGTCGCTGGGCAACACGGACTTTCAACTCCCTCCAAAGATTTTCTATGGGGTTGAGATCTGGAGACTGGCTAGGCCACTCCAGGACCTTGAAATGCTTCTGAAGCCACTCCTTCATTGCCGGCGGTGTGTTTGGGATCATTGTCATGCTGAAAGACCCAACCACGTTTCATCTTCAATGCCCTTGCTGATGGAAGGAGGTTTTCACTCAAAATCTCACGATACATGGCCCCATTCATTCTTTCCTTTACACAGATCAGTCGTCCTGGTCCCTTTGCAGAAAAACAGCCCCAAAGCATGATGTTTCCACCCCATGCTTCACAGTAGGTATGGTGTTCTTTGGATGCAACTCAGCATTCTTTCTCCTCCAAACACGACAAGTTGAGTTTTTACCAAAAAGTTATATTTTGGTTTCATCTGACCATACATTCTCCCAATCCTCTTCTGGATCATCCAAATGCTCTCTAGCAAACTTCAGGCCTGGACATGTACTGGCAAGCAGGGGACACGTCTGGCACTGCAGGATTTGAGTCCCTGGAGGCGCAGTGTGTTACTGATGGTAGCCTTTGTTACTTTGGTCCCAGCACTCTGCAGGTCATTCACTAGGTCCCCCGTGTGGTTCTGGGATTTTTGCTCACAGTTCTTGTGATAATAATTTTGACGGGGTGAGATCATGTGGAGCCCCAGATCGAGGGAGATTATCAGTGATCTTGTATGTATTCCATTTTCTAATAATTGCTCCCACAGTTGATTTCTTCACACCAAGCTGCTTACCTATTGCAGATTCAGTCTTCCCAGCCTGGTGCAGGCCTACAATTTTGTTTCTGGTGTCCTTTGACAGCTCTTTGGTCTCTGCCATAGTGGAGTTTGGAGTGTGACTGTTTGAGGTTGTGGACAGGTGTCTTTTATACTGATAACGAGTTCAAACAGATGCCATTAATGGTAACGTGAAGGACAGAGGAGCCTCTAAAAGAAGAAGTTACAGGTCTGTGAGCCAGCAATCTTGCTTGTTTGTAGGTGACCAAATACTTATTTTCCACCATAATTTGCAAATAAATTCTTTAAAATCCTACAATGTGATTTTCTGGATTTGTTTTCTATTTTGTCTGTCATAGTTGAGGTATACCTATGATGAAACAGGACAGCCTCTCTCATCTTTTAAGTGGGAGAACTTGCACAATTGGTGGCTGACTAAATACTTATTTGCCCCACTGTAGTTGTATAAACTGGGATAGAAGTAAGTATTTAAAACTGACATAATTCATTTTCTATGACTGAAAGAACACGGGAGGCTTTTGGTCATTAATGCACTATTAAGACTTGCAAAGATTTAAAATGGCATGATTTATGGGGGTAATACGTTCAATCTGTTGCTCATTAAATCTCAATGTGGTTGGCATCCTACCAATATGAGATGGTAGAATCTATTTGGATGTTTCTTAAACTTTGTGGTTGATTTGTTATAGGGGTGTAACGGTACACAAATATGACTGTTCGGTTCTTACCTCGGTTTTAACGTCACGGTTCGGTATGATTTCGTTACAGCAGGGGGCACAACTAAACTTTTTTTAGTGATAAAAATCGACCTCAGCTTGTGCTTAAAACTAAAGGGAGCCCTTTTACATAAGGTTACAAATAAGCCTAACAACTTAACCCAAACTTAAATTACTATTTATTTTTAAATAGACAATCAACACTCAATTTAAAAAATGTATGCAAACATGTAAATTGCTCATAATGTAGTATTTAAATTAACTTATAATTAATAACATGTCTTTGTTAAAATATATTCAATTACACACTGGCTGTCATAGCATGTTTCGTAACAGATTATTTTATACATACATTACATAATTAAGACTAACAGGTTTAGTGTATAGTGTAATATTTTGTCAAATGCTCCTCTCTAGACTTCATTTTTCTAGTGAACTAACGAGCTGTGGACTGATGACTTGCTGAGATAAATTAAATCCTTCATGACATTTTATTTCCATGCTGTTTTGTTGATGTCTTTCCGCGAATTAAACACTGATTGAGCAATTACATAATGATTGAGACTTTCATTCGTGTTTATTCGCATTAAAACTAGTAGTAAGGAATGAAGTCGTATTTTTGGGGTTCTTTAATGAAGAAAAAATTTAAAAGAAAAGCATTTATTTGAAATATAATTTTTTGTAACAATATAGCTAAATGAGTAATAGTATTAAAAGTATTATTTCCTCTTTCCATCCATCCATTTATTGAGCTTGTTTACCAAGGAGACAACAGTGTCAGTGAAGGACTTGAGAATATATATATATATAATTTATCTAGATACAAATCTAGATAAAAAAATATTTGTGAGTTTTAAAAAGTGAATCTCAAATAATTTAGTCAATTTAGGATACATATAATGCTAGCTATAAAATTAGCATTAGGAAGACAAAAGCAATTTTAGAGCTGGACATTAATGAAGGACAAATTAAATAAAGTACTGAAAGTGTGAAAAGTGTGTTTTGAGTGTTTATTTATATGTATGTATGTATCCATTATTATTGCCTGATACTGTTGCATGCATTCAAATCTGTGCCTCGAGCATGAGACCGGTAGCTTGTGGGTACGGATGCATGCAGGAAGACGTTCAAACCAGTAGGCAGAGAGAGATTATGTAAATACATCTTCAGGAGCGTTCAGCTCGTTTCTCAACTGCACAGTGCTTTGTCTACACGTTTGTTGCTCAATGGAAGATGGATCCGAGAAACACAGGAAGTGCCGTTTCTTTTAGTGCATCTCAGGGCAGTACTGTTCAAATCTGAGCTGCTTTTGGGAGCAGACAGTTCTCGTGCTGGGTTCTCAAGGGGGAAGCACTCAGCAGCCACTTAGATGATTCATCTTCTTGTATGCTCTGAAATTAGAGATGTAGATTAGCAACAAATTTGCAGCTTGTTGATCATGTCTGCACAACTTCCAAAAAAAAAAGGTTGTAAACTCTCACTTAAAACCAATGGCGAAGTGGTTGATTTGCACTATATGCCCAAGGGCCCTGATTTTTGGGAGCCCCCTTGATCTCGACTACAGTAGACCAATGCAATCCCCATTTTCCCTTCATGAATGTGCATTTTAGCTGTCTAAATCTATCAAACAGGCTCTTAAAAGGAAAAACCTGAAGCCGCTGCCCCCGGCGGCACAAGCCAAGCAATAAAAGTGCTATTATCGCCATAAACATCTGATTGCTTTCACAAATGCAGTCGATTATGTGGCAGCGAAAGGACCTAGATTCTGCTGATATATTGATAGCATCAATCATATGGCGAGTCGACAGGTAGACTTTGCTCAGCTGTCACGACAAATGCAAATCTCATAACTGGCCTTTCATTGCAATCATGTAAAAAAAATATCTTGATTTAATTTGCCAAGCAAGTTTCCTCATGCATCTTGGTTTATGTCGTTCTTGGCGCTTGAGCACTTGGCTAAGTGTCAAGAAAGATGGACGAAGACATTAGTCGTCCTTTTACGCCAATATGAACATCCGCTCCATCCTTCATCGGTGAGATTAGGGGATTGGGGAACTGTTGCCGTTGTTTATTTGTTTTTGAAGTGAGCGCACAGTGCTTGAGGGGAATGAATCCCAGCAGAAGCGGGAGCGGTAACAGGTAGCTCGCCCTGAAATATTTAACTGTGCTTTAGGAACCAGCAGTAAATCTCATTCCCAGTTGCAATTGCGCTCCCGTCATGGTTGTTTACCTCACAAAAAGCGAATGAGGAGTATGAGGCTGAACACAATTACTTCTGCAATAAGATTGTTTGCAATTGAACATGTGCAAACAAATGGCTGTTATTAAAGGAACTCATAAAGCTGTTGGAAATAATAAGGTGCTAATTGCTTAAGTTTATTCAGTGTTTTGTTTGATCTTTGCTTATCAACTCCTCCCTCTATGTTCCTGCAGGCTCCATTGAGGCTTGCTTAAGCCACTTGTTGAAGCGAAGAGCAGCGGGATTCCTCCGCAGCGATAAGATCGCTGCCCTCTTTACCAAGATCGGCAAGGTGAACACCACAGTGAGTGAGATCTGCCGCAAGGTTCAAGAACAGCTACAGCAGCAGGCCGAAATCACCAGGTCTGACTTTTTATTGCGCACAAATAATATGCATTATTTCCTTTAAATTATTATTATTATTTTTAATTTAGTAAATTTCACTTACTTTCTTTTCAGCTTACATCACCTAGTCCTAGGCAATGTGGGCTATTGGCTAATCTTAGCCAAAAGCCATATAGCTTTGTTTTTGTCTGCTTTAGTTGATAATGTAGCCTTTCTGAAATCGTTCTGAAAGTTTAGTTTACAGATTTACATTTTACAAAGTTAAAAGAATTGCAAATAACAATAGATTTGAAAAAGAAGCCATCATAATCAACAGTAAACTGACATTTAGGAATAAAAAACGTATCAATCCAATAAATTCTAGAAAGGTCTCATTCTACTTTTTCTCATTTAATATCCTAATTTATTCAGAAAATTTTTAATTTACGAAAAAAAGAATGCAGTTTTTTGTTAAATTTAAAAGTAATATTTTTGGAGCACTAAAGGCTTGTTCACACAAATAACTATGATGATGATGAATGATGCATTTATAAAGTGCTTTATTGTGTATTGCTGTACAAACAAAGTGCTTTACAATCATGTGTGGGCGGGGGTTAGTCTCCTCATCCACCAACAGTGTGCAGCATCCACTTGGATGATGTGACGGCAGCCACAGGACAACAACACCAGTGCGCTCACCACACACCAGCTACAGGTGGAGAGGAGAGAGAGCTAGAGCCAATAAAGTTGATGGGAATTATTAGGAGACCATGATTGACAAGGGCCAGTGGTAGAAATTTGGCCAGGATGTTACACCCTACTTTTACAAGACATGCCATGGGATTTTTAATGACCACAGAGAGTCAGGACCTCGTTTTAACGTTTCTTCCGAAAGACGGTGCTTGTTGACAGTATAGTGTCCCCGTCACCATACTGGGGCACTATGACCCACATAGACCACAGGGTGAGCACCTCCTGCTGGTCTCACTAACACCTCTTCCAGCAACAACCTAGTTTTCACCGGAGGTCTCCCATCCAGGTACTGACCAGGCTCAATCCTGCTTAGCTTCAGTGGGCAACCGGTCTTGGGCTGCAGGGTGATATTTCTTTGGCAATATATGGCTGTGGCAACTATAACTATAAAGATCTATAATGATAACTATATTAGCGTTCACACCAGTGAATAATGTTCTGTTTATTATAATCACACTCTGCAGTTTGATTATCGTTTGAAATACTCAAGCTCTTTACAGTTGGGTGGATTCTGATTGGCTGTTTCACTCTGAAATATGTCAGTATGTGATGTTTCACAAACAAGTTTCGGGAGGAGCACGCGCGGATAATTAACACAGCCAATTCACCATCAGTAATCACATCACTTACCCAATAAACGCTAGAGAGAACCCCTATAAATAATCAAGCAGCCTTACCTCCATTATCTCTAGTCTTCCAGAATCCCTCCACCACCCCAACTCCACACTTCCAGTCCGTTTACACCCCAGCAGGGGGTAGGGGGAGCTTTTGGGTCCGGGCCAAATGCCGAGCTCGGACCCCTCTCCCTGGGCGAGGGGAGTACCCCGGGCTCGGGAACTACTACCGAGCTCGGAGCCCTCTCCTCGGACAGCACGCCAAATACGCATACCGTTTACTCAGTTCATTATTAAGTAAGTGTGAACTCGTGAAATACAAAATAAAACACATTGAAAATGGCATTTTATGTTGAATTTAAAAGTTGTATTTTTGAACAACTAAAGATCTGTTCACACAAGAACTACTGTAAAACGATAACATTATGTTTATTATAATCACGCTCTGCAGGTTTTTGCACTGCCCCTTTAATTCCTTGAGCTCTTTAAAGTCATGTGGAATCTGATTGGCTCTTAATGTTTTTATTATTCATCAGCTACATTTTTTTTTCGAAAAGTCATTCCAACATCATAATAGTTATAGCTGTGGTTTTGCTAGAATTGGAATGATTTTGAAACACCTTTACAATCCAAACAGTTCTCGATAAGATCCTGTCCTACTTTTTTCCCCTCATTCAACATCGTGTTTTACTCTGAAATATCTTAATTAATGAAAAAAGAATGCCATTTTTGATAAATGTAAAAGTAGTATTTTTACGCCACTAAAGGGTAGTTCACATCAAGGGCTAA
This sequence comes from Gymnocypris eckloni scoliostomus, assembly GCA_027564155.1. NCBI lineage: Eukaryota > Metazoa > Chordata > Actinopteri > Cypriniformes > Cyprinidae > Gymnocypris > Gymnocypris eckloni. The sequence goes on along the minus strand of CM050417.1, from coordinate 14,299,401 downwards.
AACTATTAAGATAATGAAAACTATGTTAAAGTTAACACCGGTGGACGATAATGTTCTATTTATCATTATTACATGTTGCAGTTTGATTATCGTTTTGAAAGCTCAACCTCTTTAAAGTTGGGTTGATTCTGAGTGGCTGTTTCACTTCGAAATATGTAAATTTACGAAATAAAGTAGATTGCAAATTGTGTATTATGTTGAATTTAAAAGTAGTATTTTTGATGTACTAAACCAAGAACTACTGTAAAACTATAAAGATAACTAAAACGATAGCTATATTAGTACAGGGCGATATTGTTATGTTTATTGTAATCCCGCTCTGCAGTTTTGTCGTACTGCCCCTTTAAATTATTGAGCTCTTTAAAGGTGGATTGTGATCTCTTAATGTTTTTATGGTTCATCAGCTATAGAAAAAAATCATAATAATTATAGCTGTGGTTTCACTGTTCTAATAGAATTAGAATGGTTTTCGAAACTTTCTAGTTATCGTTCTAGTTGTGAACGACTCTTTATAACACAAACAGAATGGGAAAACTCCCACCCCCAAATTCATGAAAATGGTTTAGCTAAAAGTCAATATATTAGACCCCTCCAAGAATAGTTTTTTCGTTTCTGCATTTCAAACTACAAACTGACAAAAATAGCATACTTTACTTTTAACAATCACTTGTTCTACTTATTAATAAGAACTGTATGTACAGATGCTAAAAGTCAAAGAAAGCCTTAAACTGGAACTGATCGTATAAGCAATGCTTTATGGCTGAAAAGCTGTTCAGGCAATGATGAAAGCAGGAAGCAGATCACATCTGGTGTGTGGAGAGGGATGATTTGCTGCTTTGTTTGGCTTTAAACAGAAGACTGGCTCTGCAGCACTCTAAATGAGGAATGGTTTGGGCGGATGCTTCGGGGCTTCGGTCAGCTTCTTATTTTCCCATTAACTCTCCATTAGCAGAGCCACATGGCCAATGTGCCACTCAAGAGCGGACCGCTCGGGCCTAATAGCCACAATCTCCAGGTGACTCAACATCTCTGTTGTGGTCAGAGATTAGTTCAAGTCACTTTGGTGTGTCTGTACAGTAGCCGAACACACACACACACACACACACACACATTTAAATCATTAATGTGGAGTGCTGCAGGTAACATTTTTTGCGGTGTTCCCTGCCTGTCCATTTTAAGCACCCATCCCCCACCGCACTCACTCAGTTACTCACGTTGCCACAGCAACACCATGGTGTCACCATTCTAGAGCAACAAGATGCTCTCTGGTTATTGAATACATCTACCACAGCAATTCAGTCTAATAAAGCAACTGCATGTCATTACTTTCTTATGCAAGCGTTATATTGCACCCAAAACACATTTGTACTTTGTTCAAATGATTTCATTTATTGCACTCGTATTTAGCTTCACAATTATAATTAGGTTTTATATAATGCAATGTTTTAATAATCAAGAGTCTCTTGTACTCACCAAGGCTAAATTTGTTATTACAAATTCAGTTAAAATGGGAAATAAAATAAATAAATAAAATGGGAAATCAGTTCCAGCTTTGCTAACTTGACAGCACAGTTATCAAAATAAAATACAGTGAGACAAACATCAGTGCGTCCGCCTCTGTTTCACCGTTGGAACGCGACTGAAGTACAAAGCCTATAATTTACATAATAAATAATAGTTTAGCATTCAGATTAATTACATCGCAAATATTGAAATATTATGGAATATTTAGATTTGTGCCGAATGAAAGAGGTAGGAAACATGAGCAATAAAGCCCCATTTCACAAACAGTTGAGTACGCAAGCCTTTAAAGTATACTCCTTTGTCAGTCTATGTGAGAGACGCATTCAGAATCACCACATGGTCACTGTCTAGGGGCTTTGTTTTCAAGTGCGTCTGCTGTTCTTCTGCTGGCAGTTCTTAAACAGTATTGCATTACTGCGGGTGTTCCCTTCTGGATTGGGGGTGTATTGCCTGTATTTGTTGTAAGGACTCACGCACCGAACCGAGAGATCCGTAATGTGACGGTTCGTTACGAATACATGTACCGTGTGTGCCACCCCTAATACCGTGTGTATAACTTATTTCAAAAAGTGAAACTTTCATATATTTTACATTCATTAAATGACCGTAAGCTTGAGAATACTGTCAAGCAAATCCAATTCAAACACTTGGGAGAGCTTCACAAGGAGTGAACTGAAGCTGGAGTCAGTGCATCAAGAGTCACCACGCTCAGACATCTTCAGGAAAAGGGCTACCAAGCCACTTCTGAAACATCAGCAGAAGCATCTTACCTGGGCTAAGCAGAAAAACACAAGAGGAACAAGAGGAATACCAAATTATTGTTTTAAGTGTGAAAATATAGCAGAAGTAGCACCGACATTAAAAACAATGGACTTGTGATCAAAGGCTCCTGAAATCATCAGGTCTTCGCTTTAAATTTGTATTTAGTGATGAGTGAATTTTTGCTAGAAAAAGAGCAGGAGTAATAACATGCAAGTGTCCCAGAGTGGGCAAAAGCTATGAAAAGAGTGACACTTTATCTCACAGAGCATGACACAGCCTGCAGAAGAGACACGCATGGTTGTTGTCACCACTAGAATTACCTTCTGTAGCTCATGCAAAATAAACTCATTTAACCTCTTCCAAGGCCCATATTTACAAAATAGAGACTTCTGGTCTCAAGAGACCAAGTCAATCATTTAGGATCCAAAAGCATCCAAAATGTTCTGGTGTTGCTAGAGAAGGAGTACATTGAGAAGTACATGGTACCCACAGTGACGGTCAGTGGTAGTAAAGCTCTTATATAGGGATGAATGAGTGCTGAAGGTGTGAGGGAGTCGTGCTTTATCAACGCTGTCATGAATTCACACACCACTGTGTGATGTAATACAAAAACTTAAAACAGAAGATGCTACCCTCATTCCCTACATTATTGGCTATTTTTTCAGCATGACAATGAAGATATTGTTTCTCCCAAGGTGAAAATCCTTCAGTGGACGTGAATTTCACTCAATCTTATCGCTCTTGTGCAGCTGTGGGGGATTCTGTAGAGACGAGCGGAGCATTAAAGACCAGAGCATTCAATGTTGTCTTCCTCCAGGAGTTAAACAGGACATATGTGAACATTTGTCATGAACTTGTACACTCAGTGCCAAGAAGTGTCAGAGCAGTTTACTTAAAGTTCTGGAGGACATACTAACTACTAGAATATCATACATCTGCTGAATTAAATCTAGGGTGTACTCATTTCTGCAATCTTTCATTTAAACAAAATTGGCTAAATTACTTATCTTACAGAAAATATTAGCATATATTTTGTTGTTTTTATTAAGTATATGTTTAATACATTTCAATTTTACCATTTCTCCATGAATTATATTCATGGATCATTAAGAAAAGGATATTTTATATTTATTCAGAGGGGTGTACTTATTTATGCTGTGCACTGCATATAAACTTTGTTTATTCAATGTATATACAGTATTAGTAATTAATACTGTAGATTATATATATATATATATATATATATATATTAATACAGTATTAGTTATCTAATTAAAGCGGACACATAATTAAATACATGGACATTAAGTTTAAATTGTTAATGTGTAAATTAGCTAGTCGGCAAAGCAAAAAGACAAACACTGCAACAATATTACAGTTTTAATTTTATTATATACTATTGTTCATTTGCAGTTCAAGTCAACAAAAAAAATGTTTTATGATTGCAGACTCTTGAATTTTGCCATCTATCAAACGATTGAAAGATGGCAATTAATTTGCGTGGGCATAAAAAGAGAGGCAGTGGAAAGTAGCATCTATATGTTGCCAAGAATGACGCTTAAATATACAGTTTAGATTCATTATACAAAAATATGTGCTATTTGTGGATTCGTAATGGACTCGATGAACCCTTTCTCACTGCATCTTTACTAATGGGCCTCTAACGCTGCTCTGGATGCTCTACATTATTGCTCTTGGAGCAGAAACGCACAGTTTCATCTCCATAGCATCTGCATACTCCTCTCAGGTGCAGGGATTTATTTGCTTGTTTATCTGAATGTCCACCGCTGCGGCCAGCACTCACACACAAAGTTTAAGTGGTAGGCCGTTATGCGATCAATGCTTATGTAAATCAGAGAAGATGAGGGCGCTGTGGCACAGACAGCAGACTCATCCATCTCTGGTGTGCCTGCAGCGGTGGTGTTGTGTGATGTCGGGGCTGGAGGGAGATTGATGGCTGTGGGGTGTTATTGGCTTACGCCCATGATGGACTCTCTCATCGTGGCGCTCAACATTACAGCAGTCCTTCCAGCTCTCCACAGACTCCGAACGGATCTTTGCTTAGTCACAGAGACTGGCTTAATGGAATATTCCAGGTTTATTTTCAGACTGAAGATGGGATTTTATCACCCCAAAATAATTTATTTTCTATCTTTTTTTTAAACATACAATAACTAAAGAACTGTTTTTTGCCAATATAGTAAAAGTCAATGGGGTCCAAATCAACAACAAAGGGGAAAAACTAAATAGAAAACAAGATATTTTCTTTAATGTTCCACAGAATAAATAAAATCTTACAGGTTAAAAATGACATGAAGATGAATAAATGATAACAAAACTTTCATTTTGGGGTGAACTGTCTTTTATTAAATTTTTTTCTATTGGTGCCACTTTTTCTTTTACCCTCAAACAGCACTATTCATTCATGGCTTTCTGCACTTGTGACAGTGCCCTAAAGCAAGATTTTTATTTCTTGGATCTTCTGTGATTTCTCCATTTCTCTGAGCACAGCGACAACTCTCTGTCATCCTAGAGCTGGTGTCTGGCTGAACAGTGCTTTCTGTAACGCTGTAATGCCATCTCAGCCAGAACATACAGTGCAGTAGGCCTACTGTTTAAAAGTTTGGAGTTTTTGATTTTTTTCACGTTTTTGGAAAAAAGTATCTCATGTTCACCAAGGCTGAATTCATTTGATCGGAAATGCAGTAAAAACAGTAATATTTTGTAATATTATTACAAAATATATGTTTTCTATTTTAATGTAATATAATGTAATTTATTCCTGTAATGGCAAAGCTAAATTTTATCCAGTCTTTACACGTCACACGATACTTTACAGTGTCACACGATCCTTCATAAATCATTATGAAAATCATAATACATGTCTTTTAGGATTCTTTGATGAATGGAGTTTTCAAAATAACACCCTGAAATAGAAAATGTATATAAATGTATATAGGCTAAATGAGATTCACTGTCACTTTTGGTTAATTGAATGCATCCTTGCTGAATAAAATAATTAATCTCACTTGCTGACTCCAGACTTTTGATCATTTGTGTAAATGACCCTTTGCAGATAGTTTGATTGACAGGCGATCTGACCAACCGTATCACCGAATCTGACATTTTTGTCTGACAAACAAACCAGACCGGAGAGTAAATTAACATTGGTGGACTCGAGCTTGAAAAATTGTGTATTGACGTCTTGAAACAATATACCTTCTGATATTCACTCATGTTTTCATGTTTGCTATAACTAGTAAAGAGGAAGATATTATTGGTGCCATCTAAACCGAGGCTCAGTTCCGGTGATTTTGTCCAAACTGCTGTTCAGGAGTAACTGTTGTTGTTGATGGTTTGAGTGGCTTCTATGACAGATGATGCAACTCTAATCGTAGAGGTTCTGGCTCTTGTGTTACTTAGTCTTTTATCTGTGGGATTTATCTCTTTAATGCTCTGAGGTGAGTGTGAGTCTTTTGGGATGACATATGCTCTGTCCCTGTCATTGTGTGTGTTGTCCCGGTTGGCTGAATGGCCTGGCGGGTTCGAGTGTGTTTTGTGACTTCATCTGGCCCTCCTGCACTGTTGTAGATGAGCAGGCAGGTCATCCTGTTGAGATGCTGTATGGAGAAGTATATGGACTCACAAACACTTAGAGCCCACTGACAGGCACAGTCATAATCCCTTTTGTGTCTCTTGCTTCTTTCATACGACCAGAAATTGTAAGTATGGGATTTTAGCAGGTTATATGAGGACAAATAGAAGCACAACATAATTGAAGGAAGACCTAGTCTTAGCAAAAAATGCACTTTTGAACTTTTTAGGGAATTATTTTTCTTAAGTCTTCAAGATTATTACTATTGTGTCATTTGGTCGCATTAGACAATTTGGTTTGTATTTGATTACGTTTTTGTCATATACACTTGTGTTCTTGTGCCTGAACATATTATTGATGGTCTTTCTCAGGAGAACCCAGAGCACAGGACAGGAGCCCCTCCGGAGGCAGGGTTCCTCTGCCGGTCGAGTGCCTCAGCCCCTCTCTGCTCAGGCCATAAAGCACATATGGGTCCGCACGGCCCTCTTTGAGAAAGTCCTGGACAAAATAGTACAGTATATTGTGGATAATGCAAGGTAATTAGCATCAGTACTGTAACTCAGTTCATGGAGCTTTGTATGATTCAATTTTTTTATCTTTAACAAGTCTACAAATCATTATCAGTTTTTTGTACTGTACATTATAATGCTGCGATGCCTATATTCACTTTCAACTTATTTAAAATGACTGATTTTTTTTTTTTTTTATAATTTTTTTATATAATTAGCTTATTGATATCAGATGGAATTTTAATATCCGTGTATGCCTTTTTTTCTTAAATAATAGTGACTGCATAACATGCATTGCTCATCTCTCTTATGTAAAGTTCTATTTGCCAAGATTAAGGCTTGAAATGTATAATTTGTCCACGGGGATTGTTTGGGCTGTCATATGGAGCTTGTGAAATAATGAGTTATTTGTTCAGCCTTTGAAACAGGTCTCTGGTTATTGACATACACATTGTGTGTTTGCTGTTTGTGTGTAGTAAGTATTATGAAAAGGAGGCCCTCATCCACGACTCTGTGTTTGGCCCGATACTGGCGGCACTGCTGGGTGAGTCTATCTGGTGCATAAAACACACTCTATCTGTTCACAGTGCAGCTAATAGAGATTTATAGATGTTGTTTAATAAAAAATTGTGTTTAAATGGTGTTAGCATTCATTATTTTATTATAATTCACTCTTGTATTTTTTTTATCACAATATGCTATCGCATTACAATGTGTTTTGTGTAAATAAACTATATTTTTCATCTATAGTCGGGCCTTGCGCTCTAGAGTACACTAAGCTCAAGACGTCGGATCATTTCTGGACGGACCCATCAGCCAATGAGCTGGTCCAGAGGCATCGCATTCACGGGGCCCACAGGGGCCAAGAAGTGTCTCCGGGCCGCAGGCCAGCACTTGGGGTGAGAATATCATACATATAGGTGTGATTGTGCAGTAAATTTGTTCTAGTAAATAATCCATTTCAAATCTCATATTGATGGTTTATCCTCAGATCCGAAAGCGTCAGTCCTCTGGAAGCATGTCTGAGGACAAATTTGCAGCCTCGGCGAGAGAGTACGTCGAATCCCTGCACCAAAACTCACGCACTCACTTGCTCTACGGAAAAAACAATGTACTCGTTCAACCGGTAAGACACACACACAGATGCAAATGCACTTACAGGAAAACCAGTTTGATTTGCATCTACACTACAGTTCTTTTGATGATTCTAACACAAGGGATTGAATGTAGATCAATGAATCTCATCTAATCAGTATAATGGATCTCAAGGGCTGCTTGTTATGGCAATTGATGCAGAGTGGTGTAGATAGGTAAAACTGTTCAAATTGTTGTCTTCCCTTGTGTAATGAGCGGTCAGATGGGTTTCCCTGGCATTTTTAGCTCTCCGGCCCATGCTGACTTCCCGGCTGCTAGTTGGCTACTCTTGTGAACTGGAAAAGGCAGACTGGATTAGCCATTACACCACATTAGATTTGTCACCAAATGAGTCAGGCACAGACTGAATGTGTGCATGAAAGTGTTTGTGAGATTTGCAACTGTGACTGATGTAACTGGGCACAGAAAGTGCTGGGTCTGGCAAGGACTTGTAGAAATCAATAGTGTAAACGACCCTTGCCAAAATGGTTTGCCGTGATTCAGGTTTAATTGGATTTCTGTGTGAAACCTGATGCGTTTCGCAGCTCTCATCATCACAGTAAATCGTCAGAGATGTTTTATGTCACTCTGTTGCTTATAACACTTATTCTTCTTCTGTTTTTCCTTTTTTCTGCTCTTTTCCTTGTATGTTAACTTATAAGCAAAGGATAGTGTGTAAGGTTGCTGATTATGCTAGTTACAGTATTTTTTGAGGAGTTAGAGAAGCCACTGTGTTTTATTGAATCGAATTTGTTCTTTGCAGAAGAAGGAAATGGAGGTGCTGCGTGGTTACCTGTCCCTTCATCAGACGTCCGAAACACTCACGCTGAAGTGGACGCCCAATCAGCTAATCAATGGCACTCTGGGAGACTGTGACTTGGAGAAGAGGTAATAAATACTGTACACATATACAGGGAGAAATCTGGTCAATTAGCTCATCAGGTAAAATTGTCCGAAAGAGTTTGGAATCATTTGAGATGGTCAATAACTGCAGTTCATTTTGCTACAACTGTACTCAACATGTAGGAACTTAATTAATTAGTCCCAGATTACTAGGTTGGACAGAGTAATTACTTTTACAGAGGATGTACAGGAAAAGCATAAGATGAGTGTCCTGTTGTTCTGATGCTGGTTTGAAATAATAAGGTTGATATGTTTGTAAGAAACAAATAAACATCTAAATAGGATGTTATTTAGTAAAACAACATCGATTATTTTATTGAAACGATTGTTAGGTTGCTGATCTGTTTTAACAGAACAATTTTCTCTCTCCCACTTTCGCTCTTTCTCAATTCTTTTGATCACCCTTTAGTATTTACTGGGACTACGCTTTGACTGTGCCTTTAAGACAGATCGTCTGCATTCATTGTCACCAGCGCCGTGAGTCTTATTATATTATATTATATTACAGGTACATCTCAAAAATTTGAATATCATGAAAAAGGTCAATATTTTGTGTCACTCATTTCAGAAAGTGAAACCCATGTATTATATAGATTCATTACACATAGAGTGACATATTTCAAGCCTTTATTTCTTGATATTTTGATGATTATGGCTTTACAGATAATGAAAACCAAAAATGCAGTGTCTAAGAAAATTTGAATATTACATAAGATCAATAAAAAAAGAATAGTTTAAACAGAAATGTCAGTCTTCTGAAAAGTGTGTTCATTCATGCACTCAATACTTGGTTGGGTCTCCTTTTGCATGAATTACTGCATCGATGTGGCGTGGCATGAGGCAATCAGCCTGTGGCACTGCTCAGGTGTAATGGAAGCCCAGGTTGCTCTGATAGCGGCCTTCAGGTCATCTGCATTGTTGGGTCTGGTGTCTCTCATCTTCCTCTTGACAACAGCCCATATATTCTCTTTGGGGTTTAGGTCAGGCGAGTTTGCTGGCCAGTCAATCAGAGTAACACCATGGTATTTGAACCAGCTTTTGGTACCTTTGGCAGTGTGGACAGGTGCCAAGTCCTTCTGGAAAATGAAATCAGTATCTCCATAAAACTTGTCAACAGAAGGAAGCATGAAGTGCTCTAAAATGTCCTGGTAGATAGCTGCATTGACTGTGGACTTCAGAAAACACAGTGGACCAACATCATGAGTCCAAATCATCACAGATTGTGGAAACTTTACACTGGACTTCAAGCAACATGGATTCTGTGCCTCTCCACTCTTCCTCCAGACTCTGGGACCTTGATTTCCAAATTAAATGCAAAATGTACTTTAATCCGAAAAGTGGACTTTGGACCACTGAGCAACAGTCCAGTTCTTTTTCTCCTTAGCCCAGGTAAGATGCTTCTGACCATGTTTCTGTTTCAGAAGTGGCTTGGTAGCCTTTTTGCTGAAGATGTCTGAGCGTGGCGACTCTTGATGCACTGACTCCAGCTTCAGTTCACTCCTTGTGAATCTCTCCCAAGTGTTTGAATCGGCTTTGCTTGACAGTATTCTCAAGCTTGCGGTCATCCCTGTTTCTTGTGCACATTTTCCTACCCAATTTCTTCCTTCCAGTCAACTTTGCATTTAATATGCTTTGATACAGCACTCCTTGAACAGCCGCCCCTTTCAGTAATGAACCTCTGTGACTTACCCTCTTTGTGGAGGGTGTCAATGATCGTCTTCTGGACCATTGCGAAGTCAGCAGTGTTCCCCATTATTGTGGATTCAAAGAACAAGTGATACCCACAATTTATACTGTATGGATGGTCATTTATTGAAATGCAAATATTAATATTCTAATATTTTGAGATACTGATTTTTCAATGAATGAATGAATGATGCACATATATATATAGCACTTTATTGTGTATTGCTGTACACCCAAAGTGCTTTACAATCATGTGGTGGGGTCTCTCCTCAACCACCACCAGTGTCATAGAGACAATCCATTTGGATGCGCCTGCCACACACCAATACAGGTGGAGAGGAGAGAGAGTCATAGAGCCAATCAAGTGTATGCGCTCACCACACACCAGATACAGGTGGAGAGGAGAGAGAGTCATAGAGCCAATCAAGTGGATGGGGATTATTAGGAGGCCATGATTGACAAGGGTCAGTGACGGGAATTTGGCCAGGACTTTTGACTTTCATTAGCTGTAAGCTCTATTCATCAAAGTTAAAACAAAAAAACTTTTGAAGTGATTTACTTTACATGTAATGAATCTAAAATATATGAAAGTTTCACTTTTTGAAATAAGTTACAAGAAGAAATGAACCTTTTCACTATATTTTTTTTTATATGTACCTGTATATTATATTATTCATTTTTATTTATCCTTAATGTTTAAACATTGCCAGAGAGTTAGCTTTAATTTAGCACATATTTCAATATCAATTATTGATTTAATTCACATTATATCACCGATTATTAATTATATGCTATTTAATTTTGTATTTATGTGAATTTCTCTCAGCGGACAGTGGGGGTACTCTGGTGTTAGTAAGTCAGGATGGGATCCAACGGCCTCCTCTGCACTTCCCTCCTGGGGGCCACCTGCTGGCTTTCCTGTCCTGTTTGGAGACGGGTTTACTGCCCCGGGGTCAGCTTGAGCCCCCTCTCTGGTCCCAGAAGGGCAAAGTAAGTGTTTTGCTGCAGAAGTTATGCATATGTCATGTACTGTCAAGTAACTGAAAAGTTATTTGTCAGTAACTCTTCAAACATCCAAATCATTAAAGAATATAATGAAAAGGAAAATTAAGATGCTGAAATTTTACTCACCCTCAATGCCATCCAAGATGTAGATTCATTTTTCTTCATTGGAACAGATTTGGAGAAATTCAGCATTACATCACTTGCTCACCAGTGGATCCCCTGCAGTGAATGGGTGCCGTCAGAATGAGAGCTCAAACAGCTGATTAAAACATCATAATATGTATGTATGTATGCATGTATGTACCAAGAGCTTCTTGAAAACCACAACAAATTCCTTGTGAGTTTGCACACACTTGGCGAATAAAGCTGATTCTGATTCTGATAATAAGTAATCCACATGACTTCAGTCCATCAGTATGATGTTTTAATGGAATCTCAATTCTGACGGCACCCATTTACTGCTGAGGATCCATTTGTGAGCAAGTGATGTAATGCTACATTTTCCAAATCTGTTCTGATGAAGAAACATCAAATTCTAGTTTTTCTTGTTGATACACTTCAAATGAATTACAAAATGTTCCTTATTTGAACTGAGAAGCTGAGTTTAGTTTGATTATGACCCTGTGTGTTTGCCTAACAGGGTAAAGTCTTCCCTAAGCTCCGTAAGAAGAACAGCACGGCCCGTTTAGTAGACCAGGATGGAGATGGAGAAGAGCAGATTGCTGCAGACTATGTGTTTCGCATCGTCTATCCAGGGCACAGTCACGACTCAAGTGAGTCTCAGCAGAAATGTGCCTGTCCTCTTCACATCTCTGTCTCTGTCTCTCTTCACACATACAGTATCTGTCCATCTATCCGTCCATCCATCTACAGTAACCCCAAAAGCATTAAAAACTTCAAAGTCACATATTACAATGCATGAATCTTGCATTATAATTACATTTACTTCATTTTAAGTGTGACTTAAGCATCCAAAAGTACATTTTGGGGCCAATCTACATCTTAAAACCCTATTAGTACTCACATATCCATTACTCACGGCCACTGTTCAGCCAGAGCTGATTTCCCCGATGTGTGAATGCTGAACAGGGCTGCATCAGACACCATCCCTGCATATCATTGTTGTCTGTGTGTTTTGTTCTCACTTTTCTGTGGAACGTAACAGCCGTTGTGGAGGCTGCTGGGAGAGATGTGAGTTTTATGTGAGCCTTTAGATTTTTAACTGTTCTGACTGGGATGGCAGTGCTCCTTTTTATATCTCTGTATGTATGCACTGCAAAAAATCATCTTCAGGCATGTTTTTGTCTTGTTTTCCAGTTAAAATATCAAAACATCCTTAAAACAAGGTCCATTTACTTGAGAAGCAAAATTGCTTAAGATATCAAACCTTGTTTTCAAAGAACATATCTTGAATTACATTTTAATTTAAATACTTTTTTTTAGTAATTTATAATTAATTTGAAGGATTTGACATTTTAAATTCAGGATGACCTTTTTTGTTTGGTTCATAAAATGTTTTAACTTTTAAATTTGTGTTTAATAAATTGAAATTTCATAAGGCTTAAAATTAGGTTTTAAATGTGAAGAAACAATTAAAATAAAAATTAATTCAAGATGTATTGTCGTAAAACAAGTATTAATATGTTATGCAATTGTGCACATGTTTTAAGCATGTTTATGTATTTTACTGCAAAACAAGAAAAAATACTGATTTAAAAATGTTTTTTGCAGTGTGAGTGAGTGGAACGTGACTTTGCTTCAGAGGCGGGTGCTAAACTGTGTTCTTTTATTGCCCAAGCAGTCACTATAAACTACCACCACACCACGGGCAGTAGTGCGCCCTCTCTGGACGACGATGAGGAGGAGGAAGATAGACTTCACGCTATGATCTCTATGATCTGCTCACGGAACCTCACAGATCCTAATGTCATGAAAGGTTTTTATCACCAGTGACCCACTTCATTTTGCCTCCCTCCTTTCATCTCCTCCCACTTTATTTTCATCCCAACTGTTACCTGGTCCCCACAAGCAGCGACCCAGCAGTGCGGCCCGTTGTTGGTCAGTGAGGACAGATTGAGACACCGTAGGCGCCTCGGGCGTCATGGTTCCTTTCTCACTCTTAAAGTTGTTGGCCTGATCCGTATGCTTGTAACCATGGTAATATTTGCTGCTAGGTCAAGTAGCACAAGACCCTGAATGTGTGGGGCACATTGCACAAGAGAACAAGGGATATATATATATATATATATATACAGAGGCACTGTCATGTTAGAATAGAAAAGGGTTCTGTCCAAACTTGCTATAAAATTAGTAGCACACAATTCCCTAGAATATCATTATATGCTTAAACATTAAGATTTGTATTCATGTAAATTACTAAAGTAGTCAAACCTTTCAGTTTGCAATATAGTGTATAGATGAAAAGTCACTAAACACCACAAGAACATACTGTTCTAGTAATAAGAAAAGTACACAAGGGTATTACAACAGTATGTCAGTGTTGGATCATACATTTGTCTTAAGTGCCACGCACTCCCATGTTGGGTATTACAAGCTTTTGAATGTAGCATATACAGTACAGTAGTAGTATATTAATTAATACAAATTATTTTTGTTAAAATGTGTATAGTTCCAGCCTAAAATAACTAGGTAGGATAAATCTAATTACTGATGTAATTTCCATAATTTGGATGTTTCATAATGTTGAAACATTTATTAATGTATTTTATTTATTTTAATATTAAATGCAATAAATTGTTATAAGGTCAACATGCATATACAGAATGTATAACAAATCTATTTAAATCTATCTAAAATGAATTGTTCTTCTAACCCAAACTAATTGGGTAAGAAAATTTGAATTATTGGTTTTATTTGCATAATTTAAACAGCGAAAGAGTTTTAGTTCTTTTGCTTATATTCTTTTGTTATTTTATTTTATTTATTATATTAAATGTAATAAATTGCTATAAGTACAATATACACATACGTTCAACAAATCTATTTTGCTAAAATGTGTATAGTTCTGGGCCAAAATAACTAGGTCAGAAAATTCTAATTATAGATTTTATTTACACAATTTGAATGTTGAAACATGTTTTTATGATTTTATATTTATATATTATTTTATTCTAATTTTAGTTTATTTATTAAATCTAATAAATAGTTATAAGTGCAATATATATGTATGTATGTTACAAATCTATTTTGTTACTAAAATGTAAATAGTTTTAACCTTTAATATCTATGTAGAAATATTCTAAATCTTAATTTAATTCATGTAATATTAGTTGAATATTTGTATGTAATTGAATTTTTTATATGTATCATTATTTGGGTTTTTATGTGTGTGTGTGTGTGTGTGTGTGAGGTCAGTACAGTGCACATCTCTCTCCTGACTCACTCTCCTCCGCTGTCGTCACTCTTTCCCTCCACTCCTCCGTTGCCGAGGGTTACCTACACTAACCTTTCTCACAGTTGGGCGGGCTTCCACTGCCTTGCCACGTTGTCACACTACAACTCTGTCTTTGTCCTCTCTCCATCTCACACACATACACGACACTACCCGACTGCCATAGAAGGTACGATGTGTGTTCATGGAGCTCAGACTCTCCTCTCTGCACTGTTGGGCCTGACTGTGGTGGCCAGGCAGCAATGCTTCCAATGATTTGCTGTTTTCCTTTTGGTTGACATGAGTAAGTCCTTAGAGAAGTCTTGGTTATTTTTAGGTTCTGTGTCTTTATTTGGTTTCACTGTCAAATGCTTGAGGGCTTTGCATGTCAAGTTTGCACACGTTATGTCTTATATTTATTTTTCCTTTTATACTTTGCGGCGAATGCGCTCCACTGCTTACTTGCCAGAACTGTCTCCTTCCCTTTATGAATTCTCTCTTTTCTTCTTTGGTTTGAGTTGTTGTTGTTTTGGTGTTCCTCTTGTGTTGAGCCGGTTTTCTGCAATGCTGTTCACTGTAATTCTTCACTAACTGCAGTCACCTTTCATTATATCGGTTAGGTCCTGTGGGGTTCTGGTGTAGTAGACACACGGATCGTTCCGTGAACGCGTCGCCCATTCGATCCTAGACTTACCAAAGTCCCGTAGCCCACTTCAGACTTTTAGCGACAGATATTGAATACATGCTCTCCGTCCACATTGTTATTTTGGGTACAACCAGTGTATAGCAGGTCACCAGCTCCAACCTGAAGAATTAAGGTGAAGAGCATTTACTATCGACTCTTTTGGTTCAGTTGATTCACTCTCTTCACGCTTTATACAAATACACACAATATACATTCCTCTTCTTGATTTGTCTTTATTTTTGTCATGGTTCAATCTGATGCATCCAGCATGGTAGGAATGGTTACTGTCTGTCCTTCTATACTCCTCTCCAAGCTCTACCAGTGCTTGGCTTGATTTGTGATTGATTGATTGATTGATTGATTGATTGATTGATTGATTGATTGATTGATTGATCGATTGATTGGCAGGTCTCCTGGCATGGCATTCCCGCATCGTTTTACACCTTTTCCTTCTGTTCATTCATAGATGCATGTTTTTGATATCCTTATATTTCAGGTTTGCTTTGATTTCATTATGTGTGTTTAAGGACAATTCTGACAGGAAGAAATACAGAAGTACATCTAAATTTGGGCTGTCAATTTATCATGTTTAGTGGTATTATTTAAAAAGAACAAAATATGACAGTAATTTTCTCCCATATGCATCAAAAGAGCAGTTCTAGCTTAAAGTACAACCTCTAGGCAACGCTTTTTAGCAAACCACACCTATATGGAGTGCAGACAATGTGCTCTAACATAAAAAAAAAACAGAAATGGACAGAAGAAAGGGATATCAAGACATTTAAAAAGCCAAATATACTTTAAACTGGAGATCTGGTGTCTTAAAATTGCAGTGCTCATGCCGAGAGATGCTGAAAAATCAAGATTTGACACTACTGTTGCACATTCATATAGAAACTAATATAGAAAAAACTATGCAAAAGCAAGTTGTGTGTAAATGGCCCTTATGGATAAACGGATAGTTTTATGTTCAATAATATGGAAATAAAACACATATTACAACATATACAGACATTTTTAAATGTCTATTAAGTGATTTGCATCTGCCAAAATATTGTCTTTAAATAATTTTAAATGAGGTGTATTCTCAATCAAAATCATATGATATATCATTGAATTAATGCAATGAATTTATTTAATTGATTGACAGCCCTAATCTAAATACCATTCAAAATTAACAATTTGCTAAATTTATAAAACATTCAAATCAGAAATATTAAAATGCAGTTTAGGATGCATTTGACTCTTCCTTAATTATCTCATGGTTGAGCTGAGGCCTGAGGTTTTGAGCTGAATAAGATGCTTTATTGCCATTCCAGGCCAGCTAAGAGCCTAATTTCCAGTAGAGATGTATTATAGTGTCTGCGATGTGTGAAATGAATTCCCATATAGGCAGCTTTCCACCGTACAACAGCTTCTTATCGTAGCTCAGAGAGGAAAGAAAATACCCATTTTCAATGATCCTAGTAATATTAATAGTCAAATATCTCAAATATGTTCTTCAAATACAGGTTACTAGAGCAGGTTTCATGTTTGCTTATTCATCTCTTATTTCCTCTCTCTTTCTCTCGCTCTGCCTCTTTTCCGTCCATTCCATTCCCTCGCTCTAATAGACCACGGGGACATGATGGAGATGCAGGGTTTTGGCGGCAGCCCGTTGTCATGGCAGCAGGGCGAGTGCACCAGTCATATGTCATCTTGTCTGTCCTGCTCCACTGGGGGCAGCAACGCTTCTGTCGAGCTTCCAGCGAGCTGTACCTGCATGCATGACCGGTGAGTTTTATTGGTTAAAACACAATAAAACAATCGTTAATTATTAATACAACTGAATTAAACTGTTTTGTATTTTAATACAAATGTAATATTTAATTTAATTACATCAAATTAATTTTCAGTACAGTCTTCAGTGTCACATGATCCTACAGAAATCATTCTAATGTCCTGATTTGCTGCTCACAAAACATTTATAATTATTATCATTATTAAAAAACATGGTTAATTATTTTACAGGATTCTTTGATGAATAGAACGTTAAAAGAACAGCATTTATTTGAAATGGAAATCTTCTGTAACATTAAAGATAATATTTACTGTTATGTTTGGTCAATAAAATGCATATTAGCTTAAAGTAAATATTAGAATCTTATATAGTATATACTCTTATATAATTATCTTATTAAATATTGTATAATATTTTCGTTTCCACCATTTTTTGCTATTATGTGGTGGAAAAGAATGTTTTTGGAATAAAATGGCAGACAACTTTTTCTTGTTCAACATTTTATGCATCTTAAATATGTATAAATAAATAATATTTTTATACTTATTCATAATTATTAAAATTGACTGGAAATGACTGTAGGGTGATATTTTTCTCTGTTCAATCTTAAGGTCATTACTCTGAGACTAACCATAGTGAAACTTCATTAGTATTAATATTAATATCGTTCGTTGAAGCGAGAATGATGCCACATCTGGATGTTTTTGTTTTGTATTTTGGACAGATTTATATAAATCCTTATCACACAATAAATATTGAAATAGTTTTCTTCATTTGTTTTTGTTGTCAATGGATTTTCATATTTTATTATTTCATATTTTTTTACATTAAAACTGATACATAAACAGCTTGGAGTATTGTTAAAGTGACTTTCATATTAACAAAAGAAAAAAGTTAAAATCCCTTGCACATAAGTGCTCAAATAAAAAATTAAGAAATACACCCATATTTTAAATATTTTAATGAGTGCAATATATATGCAGTTGGGCTGTAGTTTGCATATATTTTGCAAAAGCATCTGATTACTCTTCCTGTATTGAAATAAGTAACTGATGTTTCCCTTCTGTGTCCAGTATTCCACTGAAGATGCTGTGCCAAAATATGAAGAGACAGATTGTGTCTCGAGCGTTTTATGGCTGTAAGTCCAAAGAAAATCTGTGCAATTTTTCCATTTCAATTAATATAAAGCCCCCTCAGCTGTGCATACATTGCTGTAATGCTCTTATGCCACTTTTCCATCTGTAGGGCTGGCCTACTGTCGGCACCTGTCCACTGTGAGGACGCACCTTTCAGCACTGGTCAACCACAACATTGTCCCTCCGGACAAGCCGTGTGGAGCCTCTGGAGGGCTCAGCAAAGATGTGTGGAGTAAATATCAGAAAGACTGTAAGGTTAGCCTAGTGCTCTTCAGCTCCGGTCACTAGAGGGTACTAGCTGTCAGTGACATGTACCGTAGGTTGCAGTAGTCCCGCTGTCTCCATCTGTCCCTTTTTCTCTTGCCAGAATTATAAGGAGCTGGAGCTGCTGAGGTTGGTTTACTATGGAGGGGTGGAGCATGAGATCAGAAAGGAGGTGTGGCCATTTCTGCTTGGCCACTACAAGTTTGGGATGGACAAGAAAGACATGGCTCAGGTAAAGTTTTATAAGCACACTTCTTTGTCACAATAGTTTGTTCTGGTGTGATGTGTGTACTAAATGGTCGATGTGCCCTTGTGTGTTTCGTAGATTGACGAGAAGATCACAGCAAGGTATCAGCAGGTTATGCGGGAGTGGAAGGCATGTGAGGTCATTGTGAAGCAGCGGGAAAAAGAGATGCAGTCGGCCATCTTTGCCAAGTTGTCGTCAGGGAGCAGTATAGACAGCCACGTCCTCAGACTCATCCATAGGGACTCCACCATTAGCAACGAGGTCAGTCGCAAGCTCTGTTTAAGTAAGTATAGGTTATTTTCTTACAAACCTAGCAAGCTGCCTTGCTATCTACATAGGCAACATCCTAACAACTCACAGAATAACACATAGAACAGAGTTCCTTTCTTACTTGCAGTTCAATTTCAATATAGTTTGTTAGCATGTAGCAACTACTGTTTTTTTTTTTTTGTAGTGTTTTTTTTATTATTTCATTCTTCAATACTGCTCAGAACTTAAGTATGGATAAACATACATGCCACAAATAGATATTTTGTAAAACGGTTAATTTTTATTTCACATTTCAATATTTTTGAGTATTGAATGACGTGTTATTTATCATGTTAGCATGTTGCTAAGCTAACTGTTCAATACTTTAATCAGCATACACAAATATTGGGTAATAGTTTGTTTTTGATTACATGCCAGTACTTTTAAGTATTCAATGTTTATTAATAATGTGGTGTTGGTATAATAAGCTAACTGTTCAATACTTTAATAAGCATACATGCCACACAAAGATATGTGGTAAAACAGTTTGTTTTTGAGTACATTGATTACTTAATGAAATGTGTGTTTATGTTATTTGGTTTTAGCATGTTGCTAAGTTAACTGCTCAATACTTTAATAAGCATAAATATGTATGGTAAACAAATTGGAAAAAAATCACTTTTGATTACACTTTTCAATTCGAGTCTGTTTATCATTTGGTACATTTACATTTATTATTTAGCAGACGCTTTTATCCAAAGCGACTTACAATTGAGGAATACAATAAGCAATACATTATAAAGAGACAAACAGATATAGGAATTGCTTGTAATACAAATTTCTAGGCATTGTTCAGAGCAAATTCTAGCCAGACGGTGAGAGTTTAGGGAAAAGATAGCAAAGTTAAGGAAAGGTTTTTCTTTTGTTTATTTTCTTTTTTACTTTTTAAAGTAAAAGTGATGACGTAAGAGATGAGTTTTCAGGTGTCGCTTGAAATTTGTCAGGGATCCAGCATTCCGGATGGGGTGGGAAGTTCATTCCACCAGCCAGGAACGGTGAATGAAAACGTTCTGGATCGTGATTTTATGCCTCTCTGTGATGGCACCACGAGGCGTCGCTCACTCGCAGATCTCAGACTTCTGGAGGGGATGTAGATTGTCATAAGGGAGTGGAAGTAGGCGGGTGCTGAGCCTGTGGCTGTTCTACAGTATATGCAAGCATCAGTGTCTTGAACTTAATGCGAGCTGTAACCGGGAGCCAGTGCAAGGAGACAAAGAGAGGTGTGACATGGGCTCTTTTGGGCTCGTTGAAGACCAATCGTGCTGTGGCATTCTGAATCATCTGTAAAGGTTTGATTGTGCATGATGGAAGTCCAGCTAGAAGAGCTTTGCAGTAGTCCAGTCTAGAAATAACAAGGGCCTGGACAAGAAGTTGTGCTGCATGCTGTGTAAGGAAGGGCCTGATCTTTCTGATGTTGTGTAGTGCAAACCTGCAAGATCGAGCAGCCTGAGATCCGTGCAGCTACCGTTGGATCATCTGGTCGAATGATAGATAGAGCTGTGTGTCATCAGCATAGCAATGGTATGAGAAACCATGTGCCTGTATGATGGGACCCAGTGATGTAATGTATGTGGAGAAGAGGAGGGGTCCAAGAACCGATCCCTGAGGAACCCCAGTGACCAGTTGATGTTCTGTGGATACCTCACCTCCCCAGGCCACCTTGAAAGACCTACCATTGAGATAGGATTCAAACCAGTGAAGTGGAATCCCAGAGATGTCCAGTGATGAGAGAGTGGTCAGGGGGATCTGATGGTTAACAGTGTCAAAAGCTGCAGATAGATCCAACAGAATGAGAATCGATGATTTGGAATCAGCTTTTGCAATTCTCAGACTTCAGTGACTGAGAGTAGTGCAGTCTCAGTTGAATGTCCACGTCTGAAACCTGATTGGATAGCATCCAGTAGGTTATGCTTTGACAGAAATGAGGATAACTGGTTGAAAACAACTCGTTCAAGCATTTTGGCTATGAATGGAAGAGAGAGAGGTCTGTAGCTATCTGTAAGTGAAGTGTTTAATGTAGGTTTTTTGAGCAGTGGGGTTACCTGAGCCTGCTTGAATGCAGTTGGGAAGGTGCCTATGAGGAGAGATGTGTTGATGATGTGTGTGAGTGCTGGTAAGAGTGAAGGAGAGATTGCTTGAAGAAGGTGTGAGGGGATTGGATCAAGAGGGCCTGGTAGTATCCCTTATGAAAATGAACCATGGTAAGCACAAATGTTCTTGCTATGC
This sequence comes from Gymnocypris eckloni scoliostomus, assembly GCA_027564155.1. Classification (NCBI taxonomy): domain Eukaryota; kingdom Metazoa; phylum Chordata; class Actinopteri; order Cypriniformes; family Cyprinidae; genus Gymnocypris; species Gymnocypris eckloni. The sequence goes on along the minus strand of CM050417.1, from coordinate 14,278,245 downwards.
TAACAATAGTTTAACCATGTTTTCTGTAGTAAAACTGTGTTTATACAAATGGTAATCAATACGCAAAAACAATTACTACAGATTTACTATAATAAATCTTTGGTTAATTTTTGTAAGGACTGCTTCTATTCTAACTGTTCAATAATAAACTTTAATAAGCATGATTGTGTGTCACACACAAATATTGTGTAAAATGTTTTTAATTGTATGTTTCAACACTTCAATTCTAGATAGCATAAGGTAAATCTAGAGTTATGTTGTGTCATCATATCCCATCCATCCCATTTCTTCTTTCTCTTTAGGTATTCATGTCCATGGATGAGCCTGACGGAGGGGGTCGCGACACCTCATGTGAGGGAGGAAGTACTCCCACATTAACCACTGTGGTTACCCCGGCCATGTTAGCCCCAGACGAGAGGCCGCTGGTGGAGTTTGACTCTCCAGACTCAGGCCTTCCCTCCTCCAGGAACTACTCCGTAGCATCTGGACATTCCCAAATCATGTCTAGCATTGATGATGGACAGAGCATGGAGGAGGACACTACACCCACTGGAATATTGGAGGAGCATGGTGGACGGGACTCTCTGAGTGAGGACAAACTCTGCAGTCAGCTGGACAAACTCACAACCACCACTGAGGCCACTGCACCATCCTTCTCCTCTTATGCGGTACATTGATGCGCTGTTCAAAGGGATAGCTCACCCAAAAATGAAAATTATGTCATTAATTACTCACCCTCATGTCATTCCAAACCCATAAAAAATCACATTATTTTCCACATACTGTACATTATTGTTGCTCCTCTATGCTCCGCCTTTTTGAAAGGTCTCGATTTTTTACAAAGCGCATCGTTCTGAGAAGCGAGGCGTGCTCTGATTGGCCAGCTATCCAGTGCATTGGGATTGGCCGAATACCTCAAGCGTGTGACTGAAATGTTACGCCCCTTACCGTTTTGTGATGCCGTGTCCCGGCACGACGACACAAAAACAATAAATCCCATTATAAACGAGGCATTTGTTGCATCCAGTGGGGACATAATTACTGGTTATAATGACTTATACTGTGATTTTACGTGTTGCGTTGCATCGCGCCGCATAAACATTACCATGTCTGCATTTGTAATCAGAGAAACAACAAACAACAATCACTACTCTACACAGCTCAAAACTCGTGTTTGAATCGTCAGTGGCAAATTCTTTGAATAAGAAAACATACTTACAGGCTGTGAGTCTGAAACGTCTCATTGTCCTTGCAAAGTTGGAATTGCCCCACTTTATAGAAACAGCCTTTGAGCAACAACTGGCAGGCTACTCCCAGGTTCAGGAAATAGTCCTCCGAAGAATGCGCCGCACACACTCTGATGTGATGTAGACATGTGGGGGCGTGTTAAATGAGCCGGTTTAGGTGGGTGTGGTCGAGTCTTAACTTTTATAAAGAAGATCTCTTTGGTTTTGAGACTTTAGTATTTGCAACATCAGGGATCTCATCTATGCACGATCAGCTTGTAACACTCCAAAGAGAAAGGAAAACTTGAAATCGCATCATATGACATCAAGATATTTTTGATGAAATCCGAGAACTTTCTTTCCCTGCAGACAGCAGGGGTACTACCACGATCAAGGCACAGAAACTAAGGACACCATTAAAATGGTCCATGTGGCATCAGTGGTTCAACTGTAATTTTTCGAAGTGCACAGAGAAAACAAAATAATGAATTAGCCATTTTCAGATCAAAGCACGCATATGCGTCGTGATACTCTCCAAAATGGCACCAGGGTGACGCAGAAGACAAATTGTTGAATAAAGTTATTTTTGTTTTCTCTGCTCACAAAAAGTATTCTCGTAGCTTCAAAAAAATATGGTTGAACCACTGATGTCACATGGACTATTTTAATGATATCCTTATTACGTTTCTGGACCTTGATCATGGTAGTACCCTTGCTGTCTAAGCAGGGTCAGAAAGCTCTCGGATTTCATCAAAAATATCTTAATTTGTGTTCTGAAGATGAATGGAGGTCTTACGGGTTTGGAACGACATGAGGGTGAGTAATTAATGACAGAATTTTCTTATTTGAGTGAACTTTCCCTTTAAGCTGATACACCATTACAGATCTACATTTATCACAGTCAAAATTGTAAAGGTCAGGGATTTATTCTGGTCAATTGTTTTGTCAATGTGCTTGTGAGCAGATTGAGCTGTTGGACACGGTGGCGCTGAACTTGCACAGAATAGACAAAGACGTCCAGCGCTGCGATCGTAACTACTATTACTTTACTACCAGCAACCTGGAGAAACTGCGAAACATCATGTGCAGGTCAGTAGAGGACCGTGTTGATCTCTGTGATCTGTTGTCTTCTCATTCGGCTGTGTGTGTCTCTCAGAATATCAGCAAATCAGTCAGTCTATTAGATTAATTGAAACATAAATCACACACTGTAACACATTTTCTAAATTGGCTGAACTGAGGCTCAGTCTACCTCAGTGTCTCATGTCTTTGTCCTTGTTTTATGATCCAGTTACGTGTGGGAACATCTGGAGATTGGATATGTGCAAGGCATGTGTGACCTTCTAGCCCCACTGATGGTCATTCTGGATGATGGTGAGTGAGACACTGAAACACAATAGACAAACAGACATAAAGTCTTCTTAAAATGTTTCACGTCCTTGACTTGTATATTTATTATATGTGACCCTGGACCACAAAACAATTTTTTTAAATTGAGATTTATGCATAATCTGAAAGCTGAATAAATAAGCTTCCCATTGATGTATGGTTTGTTATGATAGGACAATATTTGGCTTAGAAAATCGCTTCAAAAATACTAAATGCATGAGCACAAAAATGTATAGTTTTATATTTAGATTAGAGTATTTTAATTTATATTTAGTGTTTTATGCTGTATATTTTTTCAGGTTCAAAAATGATATCTAAAATATAATATGACTATTTTACAGTATATATTATAACATTTAGTATTATAGTTTGAAATACATTTAAACCTTTTTCAAAATTACAAAATATAGTATTAGTTTATATAATAATGTTTGATAGTATTTTATATATATTTTATACATGTATTGTATGTCAATATTAATAATTCTGATTAAATTCTATATAAAATAAAATATTATTATAAAAAATATTCCCTTCTCTTTAACCCCTTCTGAAGTGCTTGACCTAATTTTATTTATTTAAATATTTTTATATTAGAAACTATTTTCAACATTAAGATTTTCGGTTAAAATTACATATGAAATATTCTATTTTTATAATTGTTCTTTTCTTTTTACCCCTCTAAAGAGTGCTTGGCCTACAGCTGTTTCACTCAGCTAATGAAACGATGAGTCAGAATTTCCCTACCGGAGGAGCCATGGACACTCATTTCGCCAATATGAGGTCACTAATACAGGTAACGTGACACATGACCTTTCTTCCTCTTCCTGCCTGAGTCAGCGCTGTGATTTGTCTGTTCTTCTGAAGCCATCTGTGACATCATGAGTTCTGAACATTAAGGGTGTTTTTTTCAGATCCTTGACTCAGAGTTGTTTGAGCTCATGCATCAGAATGGAGATTACACCCATTTCTACTTCTGCTACCGCTGGTTTCTCCTGGACTTCAAAAGAGGTGAGGTCTCTTTCAGACACTGAAATTGAGCCTGTGTGTTATCAAACACAGTGAAGATGCTGCATCTCAGATTGTACCTTCATTGCTAAACTTCCTGTGTGTTATGTGTGTCTGTGTCAGAGCTACTCTACGAGGATGTGTTTGCAGTATGGGAGGTCATCTGGGTCGCCCCTCGCATCTCCTCCAAGCACTTTGTCCTGTTCATTGCACTTGCTTTGGTGGAGGTGTACAGGGATATTATCCTGGACAACAACATGGACTTCACTGATATCATCAAGTTCTTTAATGGTGAGTCAACTGAACAGAGGACACCTTTAAACCTGAAGTGACCATTTTCAGATTTTCCAAACAAATCTATCTTTCATCGATTAAACAAAATGAATAGGTCCACCCCAAACACACGCCGTTGGTTGAGCCAACTTTCTCCATTGGCAACTGTTCAAAAGTTGTAGTGTGTTATTAACTATTTGTTTTAAAAACAAAAATACAGTAAAATTGTGAAAATTTGAAATTTAAAATAACTATTTTCTATTTTAATATATTTTTATTTATGCAATGATGCAATTTTCAGCATCACATGTCACATGATCCTTTCAAATCATTCTGATAGTTCTGCTTAATATTTTGTGGAAACTGTAATGTATTTTTTTAATGATTCCTTGATTAATATGAAGTTCAAAAGAACAGCATGTGTTTGAAATAGAAGTTGTTTGCATTATGTATATCTTTACTGTCACTTTTAATCAATTTAATATTCCTCTACTGAATGAAAATATAAATTAATTTATTTATAAATCTTACTGACTTTTACTGACTATTGAAATATAGTATATTTATTGTAAATATTTTAGAATTTAGTTTTTAATGCCAAGGGCATATATGACATGATCCATTTGTAAATAATCCTCTTCTAAAATAAAAAGTCATCTACATACATATATATATATATATTATTTATTTATACATTTTTTTGCATAGTAAAAATTTAAATGTGACTCTGGATCACAAAACCAGTCATAAGTGTACATTTTTCGAAATTGAGATCTATACATCATCTGAAAGCTGAGTAAATAAGCTTTCAAACAACTATTTGATTATCTGAAATCTGAGGGTGCAAAACAATCAAAATATTGAGAAAATTGCCTGTAAAATTGTCCAAATGAAGTTCTTAGCAATGCATATTACGAATCAACAATTAAGTTTGGATATATTTTACAGTAGGAAATTTACAAAATATCTTCATGGAACATGATCTTTACTTAAGGTCCTAATGATTTTTGGCCTAAAAAAAGCATAATTTTGACCCACACAATGTATTTTTGGCTATTGCTACAAATATACTCCAGCGACTTAAGACTGGTTTTGTGGTCCAGGGTCCAAGGCTTATAATTTTATAGCAACAGTTTGAACAGGACTCTTTTCTATTATAACATGACAGTGTCTCTGTGTATAAGACAAGGATCAAAGAGAAATGATGATTGAGTCAGTGTGGAAGAACTTGACTGGTCTGCAGAAAGACAAGTCCTAATCCCAGCTGAACACCTCTGGTGTGTCTTTAAATATAGATCTTGAGCCAAAAACTCATCACCAAACACCAATGATATATGAGTACAGTCATTTTATACATTTAAAACTGTTGCAACATAGGTGGAAATACAATTTTTAAGTACATGAATTATGTTTCCATCTTTGTTGCAACAGTTTGGAAGTGCATTTTCTCTTCTAAAGAACGGGGTGTCCCAGTAATTATGTCCATATTATGAATGTACAAGTCATTGGTGTTTGGTGATGCATTTGTGGCTCAAGGTCTGCATTTAAAGTCAAATATATATATTAAGTAAATAATTATAAGTAAATAATTGCCTTTTATATTGTCATTTTACAAAAGATAAAAGAAGAAAATACTTTCAATTAAATGTGCTATTTTTCTACCCAGTATTACAGTAATATGAGACGTATAAACCTGAAACTAAATGTTCTCAAATGTTCTTCAACTTGAGTCCTTAGAAAGCGGAATGAGATGGCAATATTAAAAACTGTAAATGGGTCATTATACGAAAACGTGCCATTTCCCACTTTAAATGTGTGATTTTCAAAGTACTGTTTTGAAAATCTTTAAGCCCCTTTTTGGATGAAGTAGATCCTTACCTCTCAGGAAAATGTGCCGTGCCATCTCAGGCTATCTTATTTTTTTTAATTTATTCATATAACCAATGTAAATGTGTGTGTTTGGTCAACCCTGTTACCGACATATTCATTACTTTTTGAAAAGGTTTTAAATACATATATAGAACAAATCTGATATACTGTGAAAGATAACCCCCTTGTTACATTAAGAGTGTTTGTGAATTGAGAATATTGAAAGTTGTATTTTTTTTGTGGATGAATATGTTCATTTCCAAATGACACTCTTCCAGCATCTTCTGTTTTAAGAAAGATGTATGGAAACAAAAATAAAACACCTCAATTCAACTTTGAGTGGATTATTAGCCTCTCTTAATAAACATTTACAATTAGTTTATTACATTTTTATTTTCATTGTTTTTATTATATTAGAATATTAAACAAGTAACAGGGTTGACACATCAGTAACAGGGTTGACAACAGTTATGCTTGTTTGAGTTACAGTTATGGGTGTAATGGAGTCTTAATTGGACATTCATAAACCTTTAATTCAAAAATTCTAATCAGCATTTTTTGGAGACAGCTCTATTGAGATATTTTAGCATTAAAAATTATGAAAAATGATGATGATTCTGCGGATGTAAATGTAAACCAATTGTTTTATTAAAACATTAACATTACATCACAATTAAATGACCAATTGAACATGTTTGGCCTTAAGGTCAAGGGTCATGGTGGAGCCTCTTTCTCTCCTTCTTTGACCTTAAACGACCCTGATCACGTTGCCTGCAACACAATGAAGCACTGATCAATGAAATACTTGTACTGACAATCAAATTATCATAAATAAATAGGGAGACGCATGTACATGAACATGCATGCACACCCACACGCACGCACACACACACACACACATACATACATACATGTTGGTGCAACTGCATTGAGGACTCTCCATAGGCGTACTGGTTTTTATACTGTACAAACTGTATATTCTATCCCCTTACACTGCCCCTATCCCTAAACCTACCCATCACACACACACACACACACACACACACACACACACACACACTGCCCCTATCCCTAAACCTGCCCATCACAGGAAACATTCTGCATTTTTACATTTTTAATAAAACATAGTTTTTTATGTTTTTTAAGCTATTTGATTTACGAGGACTTATGAAATGTCCTCACAAACAACGTTTAAGTTGTAATACCAATGTAATAGACATGTCATTATACAAATTTGTGTCCTCATAAATCACATAAACCAGCACACACACACACACACACACACACACACACCTTAAATCAAAATTTACAAAATTTAAACATTGAACAAAAGCCATAACTTCTATTTACTCTAACCCTAACCTTGAGGTCCCTGGTGCTGGCTCTACACCTGGTTCTGGACTTAGAGGTGGCGTCGTGCACTGATCTATGATTGCTGTACTTGCTGCTTTGGCTGTTCTGCTTTTCACTTGTGCTGCTCTCCAGTTCCGCCGCTTGGCTCTCCTTTTTCGGTCATTTAGTTCACTAACTGACCGCTTTTTCCCTGTGTCTCTGTCCATTTTGCCCTCTCTTTTCCTAAATATGCTTCTCGTCTCTCAGGATCAGCATCTCTACGTTGTCTGTATCTGCACTGTTTCTCAGCTGCAGAAAGAGGCATCCTAACAAAATCAAATCAAAATACATAAAACACTTTAACAGCAACCTTGCTAATTTATTGACTTCTCATAATAAAATAATAATGACTTTTGGTTTATAAAGCACATTTATAAAACCCAATGCACTTGTGTGTATCAGTATAGATCAGTAACCTCAACACATTTTAGCCTACCTATCAGTAGAATAAATAAAAATCATGACTTTTAGGGATGAAAACTGTAAAACATGTATATTATGTAGTGGTGGGCATAGATTATTTTTTTTAATCTAGATTAATCTCACTGTAATCTTGGAATTAATCTAGATTAAAATGGCTCATTTGAATTCTGCGAAGGCATTCAGAATATGTGTGCTACCCAAATAATGACTAAAAGTAAGTCTTTGAGAACGGGTTTCTCAAGCCTCAAGGGTTTCGCATTAGACCAGGGGCTCATCTCCTGTTTCCAAAATGCATCACAAACTTTAATCTCTTCCGTCCCAATCCCACAAAAACTGGGGAAAATCCGTCCCGTTCCACTCCCGGAAGAATGACTCCCATTCCTCCCACTCCCGTGTTGTTGGTTTTTTTCCGCCTTGAAATCTGTCAGTTACAGTAAAAATATAGTATAGATCACAGCGTACCCACCTTATTAGTTGAATAAAACCCAAAATGTCGTTTTTGTTATTATATTGAACTGAAAGCCATCTTATGCACAGTGTTGCACAGATTAAATTTCATGTAAATCACACACACGTCTTCTATTGTGTTTTTGACATTTCACTCTATAGATATATTTTTCAAAGACGGAGTTTCAAGTTTCTCGCTCAAGTTCACATGAGACCTAAAGCACATCCTGTTTGCTTAAAAGCGCAACGCGTTCGTTGTTATTCTGAGTGCACACAAATAAACGTAGAGTCTTTACAGATTCGAAAGATGTATTAGTCTACTTTTATCTCTATGACCAAAAATGACGGAGATTTTAAGAGCAAGTGAGCACGAGCCTGTCCTGCAGCAAACACGCTTCCACACAAACACTTCAATAGCGCACATTTCTCTAGGTTAACATCATATTGAGCGGCCATGTAAAGTTGTTACTACATACATCTTTCAGATGAAAAGCCATATTTGAGGTTGATGAATGATAGGTGAGCGTTTGGATGTCCTGCCCGATTGTATTACCACATAGACCAGCCGTTAACAATCTGTCCTTCACGGACTCGTCATTCACTTAACCAGCCACACCAAAGCAAACAGGAGGAGAGCATAAAGAGACAGGGCAACTAGAATTGAGTTCAGAATTTAAATATACAGTTTATAGTTTATTTATATAAAAGGTATATTTGTGTGTAAAGTTGGGTATCATTACTATTCCCGGTCCCACCCACTGATTAAATATTTTCCTCTCGTCCCAATCACGTGATTCGAAGCGGCGATTTTGTTTCCCATCCCGCGGATTCGAAAAATGCCAGCCTCTAGTTCAAGACTCGTTCTCCCCCTACAGTGCAACTCGGCTAGATATACATCCGGCTAAAATATCAGGGTGAAAGTCATCATAGCTTGCGTAGTATAGACCCAGCTCCCAACCCAACTTTGAGAATAGATTAACGGTGATATTTTTTATCGCCTGATAAGAGTCTCACGTTAACGCAGCACGTTAACGCCGATAACGGCCCACCACTAATATTATGTAAATACTATTAGTAAGAAAAGTACGTCTGTGGAAATTCTTAGTCATCCAGGTCATAGTTATCCAAGAAGGGTTGGCTCAGGGGTGAGTTGCCCTTGATTTAACCCTTCTTGGGTATACAACATGGGTAAGACACACAAAGCATACTTCGTCAACCCTGTTACCCTGGAATGGTAACAGGGTTGACGGTAACAGGGTTGATTTAAAAATGTTTTTGGCGGCCATTACTAGCCATGAGGTATAGGTAATGACACCACATTATGTGCCTTAATGAGAGGCATACATTTTGTTATGTATGTACATTTTTAAATATGTACAAATAACTTTTTAACATATGCTTTTCTGGTAACAGGGCTGACACAATGAGTGTCCCTGTCTTTCAGACATTACATAAACTCAAAGAAAATTAATTAAAAGAAGAGAACACTTACTTGTCTTCTACCATCAACTTCATGAAAGGCAGATGATGTCACTTCCTGGAACTGATGGCACTTTTGGAACAGACCATTTTCTTTAAAGAGGTGTTTCATAAAAGTAACAGGGTTGACGAGAACCTAGGGACCCGACTAAATTGTGTTTTTTTCAAAATTTGACACCTTTAAGAATAAAATCCATTCATGACTAATGAACTGACACTTAAGGCTTTATACAAGTATATGTTGTTTTATGATAGTTTGACTTTTTGGCCTCGATAGCAAGTAGAAGTAGAAAAATCATACTGAGGGAGCCATTTTCAACATTTGTGCAAGATGCTTTGCACAAAAATGTGATTAAAATCCTTTAAAAACAAAAGAAACAGAAATTAATTTATTCTTATATTATGAGACATATTATGGAAACTAAATTATAAAATATTTTATTTGTTTTATGGTTTATTAAGATTTACAGGGCTTTTTTTTCTGAGGGACACAAAATGGCACGTTTTCGTATAATGACCCAAATGTGTTCAAATACATAAAATATATTTAAAATGAATATTTACATTTCCACACTAACTTTGCTAACCCTTATAAAAGAATAGTTTGCTGACCCTCCAGCACCTCCTTGCAGTCTCCTGCAGATCTTTGAACTCTAGTTTAAGATATTTTATCAGTGAACTTCAGCTTTGAAATAGCACAGCACGAGTTTTAAACCGGATATACAGCATGCGATCATGTGAAAGCATCAGTGTATTGAATAATTGTATTGTTTGTGTTCTTCTCTAACAGAGATGGCCGAGCGCCACGGCGTGCAGCACATCCTCCGAATAGCGCGGGAGCTGGTACACAAGGTGCAGACCCTTATCGAGAACAAGTGAGAATAAGAGTAGGCTGCCGCCCACCGATTTCCGCCTGGCCAAATCTCGTCCTCAAGGCTTGAGACCACCTGGGATCTGCCTCGACGTCTCGACTCTTAAATATCGTTTGCCTGCCACAGAATGCCGTTGTGTCAGACCCTGGCGTTGTCTGCATGCTCGTGGTGTTTGAGCACACTGTGACTGAGGTTTGTTCCTTTCTCGCTGTACACGCCTCCAGCACACACCGCACCGATCAGGTCCTTTTAGATCTGCTTTTATAAGAAATAAGAAGCCTCATATGGGGGCACAACCGTTTCCTTTCCCTAATGGCCGCCAAATGTACAGTAAGTATTCCACGATGAATAAAACAGCGTCGAGCACAGCTCCCTTAAATAATAACTAAGCCACGAAGAAGTCGTCCAAACAGTGTGTGACCAAAAGGACTGTGCCAATAACCTTGTGCTAGTATTTCTATGCCTTGTTTTATCGTTTAGCGTCTCGATTGCCCCTTTTCTTCTGTATGACGTTTCGGTTGATGGTGATGACGATGATGAGCTCGGAATAAAAGTAGATGACGTTGCCTTTGTTACACGTTTAACAACCTGCGTCCATACGTCTGCACTTTGAATCTGTCGCTCCAGTACACCCGGGATGCTCCTCGCTGACCGGTGTTATCAGGGGTCACTACACTTCCCTCAGTGTCCTAAAGTCTGGAAAGGGTCCAGGCTCTTCCACGGGTCTGAAAACTGCTTCCATGTGATGTGACGAGACTAATTAGCATTTTAGATGCTCACTGCCTTCAGGCTTTGTTCACACTGCATATACTGTACACTACTGTTCAAAAGTTTGGGGTCAGTGACATTTTGATCCTTTTATTCAGTAAGGATACATTCAATTAATCAAAAGTGACAGTAAAGACATTTATAATGTTACAAAAGAGTTCTGTTTCTAATAAATGCTTTCTATTTTTTAAAGAATGATGAAAAATGTATGTATGTGTGGTTTCCACACAAATATTAAGCAGCACAACTCTTTTCAACATTAATAATAAAATACATTTTGAAGTTTTGAAAGATTATGTGACACTGAAGACTGGAGTAATGGCTGCTGGAAATTCAGCTTTGCATTATATTTTAAAATATATTCAAACAGAAAGCAGTCATTTTAAATGATAATAATATTTCACAATATTACTACTTTAATCAAATAAATGCTGCATTGGTAAGCATAAGTTACTTAAAAAACAAATCTTACTGACCACAATCTTTTAAACAATAGTATACATAAATCATATTTCCATATCCAATCTTTATTACTGATTATTCACACTTGTCATTTTGCAAATGATAAACTTTGATCATGTCTCGAATTATGAAAAATAACTACTTGAATCTGATCTGACTGCTCAAAAATTTGATTTTAAATGAGAAATGTCACTAAATTTGACCTGCTTTTAGCACATTATGGTTGCTTGTCATCAAATGTGTTCTTTTTAAAGAAACATTGCATAATATTTGCACATTTTTAAGTGTAATTCACTTCCATACAGTCTTCCCCATCTTCCAAGTAATTAAGGCCTAAGGCTGTTTGGAATCAAATACTAGCTACCTGAATACTTCACACAATACTGCAAATTATATTTTCTTGAAAAGTATGTGAAATAAATGCAGTATGCAGTGTGACGTCCAATCGTCATTTTGGAAATAAAGCTTATTTATAGTTAAAATGTTAACTTTTGACATTCTCTTCAAAAATGGGGGATATTATAATCCATGCAGGCTTCTGATATATACAACGCATTTGGTCGTCAGGGTATTTCACGCATTCAGACAATTCACACATTAGTATGCATACTGTATACTGCAGAAGTAGTGCTAGTGTGCAATTCCAAACAGCCGAAATCCCCCAAAACAAAAAGCAACTGTACTTTTCTAACAGCTGACAGAGATTATGGGAGAAGTGGTCTTATGATGTGACTCTGCCTCAAATCTTGCCAATTCCTTTTGTTGAATGCGTGCGAGTGCGAAGGATGTTTTAGCCCTTACGAAAGGTTTACTTCCGACAGGAGCTCATGTACCAAAGCCTCTCAAATATCTTCATCCTTGTCATACACATGTGCAATGTTAAACCACACCTCGAAGACTGTTGATTAAGTGCATAAAAGACAAATCATTTATTTTCATTTCTACTGTGAGACATTTATTATCCTCCTTTATGTGTGTATTATTGCGCTGTAAATAAAGAGAACAGCCCTGGATTTCTATGAGAACACGGCCTATCTGCTGTATTTCTTTTTGACTTTGGTTTTAGAGACTGTGCTAACCCGGAGAGCTGTACAATCTGAATGTGGGAAACCTTTGTTACTTGTTGACTGTTATGTCCCTTATCAACGTCGTGCACTGGTTTCTAATCGTTTCAAATATATCTGTACATTTTTGTTTGGACGCCAACATCAGAATGGAGTATGTATTGTAACGGATATATCATTTACCTTGAATGTACATGTATTATGGAAAAAAGTTGTTCCTAAGGATTAAAACCTTTTCATATGCAGAAAAACTTAGTGTACATTTTGAATCTCTTGGAAGATAATATATGTTTTTATTTATTTATACAGTCGTGGTCAGAATTATCAGCACCCTTGGTAAATTTGATCAAAGAAGGCTGTAAAAATAAACCTGCATTATTAATCCTTTTGCTCTTTTATTTGAAAAAACACTCAAATCTAACCTTTCATTGGATAATAATAATTTAAAATGGGGGGAAATATCATTATGACAAATGTTTTACTCAAATACACATTGGACACAATTATTGGCACCCCTAGAAATTCTTATGAGTGAAATATCTCTGAAGTATATTCCCATTCATATTCACAATTTTGAGCACTCAAGGGTGATTATGAATATGAAATTATCCAACCATGGCTTCCTGTTTAACAGAAATATAAATAGAAGGGAAAACAAAGCCCAAATTCTCTTAATCATCCATCACAATGAGAAAAACCAAAGAATATATTTCTGATGTGCAGCAAAAGATAATTGAGCTTCACAAATTAGTGAAGTGGCTTTAAGAAAATAGCTAGAGCAGTGAAAATTCCCATTTCCACCATCAGGGCTATAATAATTAAGAATTTACAATCAACATGCAATTTTACGAAACTGCCTGGAAGAGGACGTGTGTCTATATTGTGCTAATGCATGGTGAGAAGGAGAGTTTAAGTGACTAAAGATCCTCCAAGGACCACATCTGGAGAATTGCAGAAAATAGTTGAGTCTCAGGGTCAGAAAACCTTAAAAACTATTTGTCAAACAGCACCTACATCACCATATGTTGTTTGGGAGGGCTTCAAGAAAATTATCCTAGCTCATCCAAAAACAAACTCCAGCATATTCAGTTATCAGACACGACTGGAACTTCAAATGGGACTGGCTTCTGTGGTCAGAAGAAAATATGGTCAGAGTTTTTTAGCAGCAAACACTCAAGTTGGGTTTGGTGAACATGGATAAAAGTACCCCATGTGTACAATGAAATATACTGCTGTATTTTTGATGTTGTGGGCCTATATTTCAGCTGGAGGTCCTGGACATCTTGTTTATGGCATCATGGATTCTATCAAATGCCAACAGATACAAAATCAATAAGTGACTGACTCTGTTAGAAATCTCATAATGGGCCATGTTTGGATCTTTCATCCGGACAATAATCCAAACACAATCCTCAAAAGCAACACAAAATGGGTCACTGAGCACAAAACCAAGCTTCTGCTATGGCCATTCCAGTCCTCTGACCTGAACCCTGTAGAAAATGAGTGAGGTGAACTGAAGAGAAGCACCGTCATGGAGCTGGGAATCTAAAGGGTCTGGAGTGATTCTGGATGAAGGAATGGTCTCTGATCTCTTCTCAGGTGTTCTCTAACCTCATCAGACATTATAGGAGAACATTTAGAGCAGTTCAACTGGCAAATGGAGGTTTCAAAAAGTATTGAATAAAAGGGAGCTGTTTGTGGCCAATGTGTATTAGAGAAAAACATTTATTTCAAAATGATATTTCCCCATTTAAAATTCTTATCCTCCAATGAAAGGTTATATTTTTGTGAATTTTATAAATAAAATATCAAAAGGCAAAGATTTTACTCCTTCTCCATATATATGCATTGCATTGACAGAGGGCAAACATAAAGACATTTCTAATGTTTCAAAATATTTCCGTTTCAAATAAATGCTGCTTTGAACATTCTTTTCCGTAAAATAATCCTGAAAACAAAAACAGATTCCACAAACATAATCAGCAAATATGTTTCTGAGCATTAAATCGGCATATTAGAATAATTTTTGAAGGATCATGTGACACTGAAGACTGGAATATTGAAAAATCAGCTTTGCTGTCACAGGTTATAAATTACATTTTAAAATACATTCAAATAGAAAAGTTATTTTAAATCAGAATGTTTTACTGTATTTTTGATCAAATTAATGCAGGCTTGGTGAGTAGAAGTAATTTCGTCTTCAATTCCTAGACTTTTAAACCGTCTAAAAATAGAAGAATGGAACTAGCACATAAAATGTGTGCAGTGTATCAAAGTAACCACTAGAGGGCACATTCACTAATATAAGAATGTGACTAATGTCAGCACATTGGCTGCCAACAGCACTCAGGCTTTATTTCATTGAAAGAAATAAGAGTACATAATTATGATTTACACGTAAGTACAAACATAACAACCGTTAAAAACAACAAAATCCCCGATGTGCGCTTCTCTGCCAATGAAGAAAATGTGAATGAGCCTCTTCTGTTCAGCACTGGCAGCTCATTTATTACAGATCTCAATGTACATAAGGTCACTCCATTGTGAATGCAGAGAACAAAATGCATGTCTATCTCTACAGAAGATTGAAGTCTTGCACATCATTCAGTACCCAACGAATTGCACGTTACAAAGGCATGAAAACAAAAAATGACATTAAAATAGCTAACAATCCTACATAAATATTTCCTTGCTGCTAATTAAATCCACTGTATTTTCTTATAACAGAATCACAGGTTTGTGTAGCCAGGAAAAATAATGAAAGAATACAGTGTGGAAAAAAGTAAAAAAATATAAAATAAAAAATAGAGGAAGAAAACAAAAATCAGAACAGCAAATGACATTCTTAGGCCACAATTGTTACAGTACAACAAAGGCCAAAATTGTCCTCCAAAGAGTGGTCCGGGTCCAGAGGCCTGTGTGTGTGTTTGTGTAAGTGTTTCCATGCATGGAGGTCCCAGCATAGCGGGGGTCCCACGACATCTGCTTCTACTCAGTCCTGAAACACAGCAAGAGCACAGCAGCTCCGTCACCTCACCGCTTTTTTAGGTGTGCCAGCTGCCACTGTGGGTGGCACCGGCACACCCTGGCACACCGTGGCTCGCCCCTGCTTACTATATTAAATTATATAAATATATACATTTTCTGCTTCTATATCTTCAATTTTGTGATCATTCTAAACGCATTTTAACAGACTGAATCACGCAGTGAAAGAAAGCAGTCCAGATGCACGCGGATTAGTCTTATCTTATCTAACGTTACTAGATTTCACGGCACACTGTTTAGAGTGATTTGTTTGTTTTTTGGCAAAATACTGATAATGTCAAATCGCACATCGTTAAAACAACAATTACTATATTATCTCAGATGATATTGCACACCCTGCACCACTGTCTTTTTGGCTCATTTGTGCAAAACCTTTCGCTAAACCGTCAAAGCTTCATTTTAACCACCAATGCAACGATGTAAGTATTTACATTACCTCTACATGCTTGCGAAGGGTTGATGTCGAGATGTTATAAGCTGCTAGTTCGGTCTCCCGAGGCAAACACAGCTAACACTGCATAATAGAGCATGAATATATGGCCAGGGGTTCACTTCATTTCCTTCGAGTTCAACTTCAGCAGAATACGACGGGGTCTGGTCTTCAGCTGGGTCTGCACCAATAACGCCTGTCATGTCCGTCTGCATCTTTCTTGTGATTTTAGCGCCAGTTTCTTCTTCTGCCCATTATTTGCTGCAGTTGTTTCCACGGAGCGATTTTTTTTTACTCAGTAACGAATGTGTTTTAAAATGTAGCGAAGTACAATACTTCACACAAAATATACTTAAGTAAAAGTAAAATTACAGATTCAAAAAATTACTTCAAAAAGTACAAGTACACAAAAAAGCTACTCAATTACAGTAACGCGAGTAAATGTAATTCGTTACTTTCCACCTCTGGCTAAATGCATAAATGTGTTCCTGTGTGGCTCAGTGGTAGAGCATTGCGTCAGCAGCGCAAAAGATTGTGGGTTCGATTCCCAGGGAACACACATACTGACAAAAACATGTATAATCTGAATGCACTGTAAGTCGCTTTGGATAAAAGCGTCTGCTAAATGCATAAATGTAAATGTAAATGTAAATGTATATTGGAAAACCACCCAAAAACAATCCCATCATCTGTCCAGGAGGGGGCAGTACAGGACTTTTCTAGTCAGCAGAACAGCCTACGACTACGAAAGAGCGTTTGAAATGAGGCCACAGATCTACAGCTAATGTGATCAGAAACCAAAAATATGAGATCAGAGGAGCACATGACATAAGCCAGGGTTATGGTCTGGAATTACGTGAAGAGTAAAGAATCAGAGTGAGTGGAAGCAGATGGGAATTAAATGGCGGTTTTATTTACAGAAATGATTACAAAATCAAATTAAAAAAGCAATTTATGAAGAGCTTAAGGACAGGCAGAATATCTATCATACCTGTGTTTGTTCTTTAAGAAAATCAGGTAGCTGAAATTCACCCTTAAAGACCTGGGAAAACAGAGAGCCGGTTTTAGAGACTGTCACACTGTGTGCAAACACAGGAACTACAGTCTTTCCACACAAATCAAAGGGCACTGCTCATTCATTACACAGTTCAAGCTCAGCTTCTTCCCTTTTCTGTTTTTATTTCTCCACCTGAAGCTATTCTAATCTCTGAACACATCCTTCTAAACAGCATCGATACAAACGGTTTTATATGCCTCCAGAAAGCAGTAATGGCCAAATGAAAAGTCTCACGCTGAACGGAAAACAGAGTCCTCTTATGTGAACTGCTCTCTCGCGCTGATAGGAGGATATTGTGTGTCAATTCCCAGAGTGTCTAACTTCACAAAATTCACAAGCTCTATCCAGGGATGAAAGAAAGAGTGAAAGAGAGCTGGACTCAATGCTGGTATGAGAAGCAGCCAGTATGTCTGTCCCAGAGAGAATGACATTCTCCAATTAAGACTCATCCAGCTGATCTCATTTCCTGGCTTTCTAAGCTTAGGAAATACCGAATGAGGTGCGAGTGCGAGAGAAAGAAGGGCTGACCTAATGAGAAGCCAGACAACTTGGAGATTGGGCCATTATTTCAATTATTATAACAGTTTCCGCTGCGGCAGGTCTAGACTGCGAGGAACCTGAAGCTTGAGCTGCTGGGGCTGTCAGTTACTGGAGCTCTATGAAGGTGTTTTTCTTATAAACAACTCCATTCATTTGTGCAACTTATTCGAGAATAAATAAACTCTTACGAACCAATTATTTTCAGTGAATCAAAAACATTCAGCATGACTAAGGTAATCTGATTCATGATCAACTGACTCTTACGAACCAATTATTTTCAGTGAATCAAAAACATTCAGCATGACTAAGGTAATCGGATTCATGATCAACTGACTCTTAAGAACCAATTATTTTCAGTGAATCAAAAACATTCAGCATGACTAAGGTAATCTGATTCATGATCAACTGACTCTTACGAACCAATTTTTTCAGTGAATCAGTGAATCAAAAACATTCAGCATGACTAAGGTAATCTGATTCATGATCAACTGACTCTTACGAACCAATTATTTTCTGTGAATCAAAAAATAAGCAGTACAAAAGGTGTAGTCTGATTCATGAATAAACGTCTCTTACAAACTAGATATTTCTAGTGAATGAATAAAAATACAGCACAAACCATGTCGTGTGATTGATAAATAAATGACTCATGAATCAGTTCTTTTCAGTGAATGAAAAAATATACAGTACCAATTGTGTAGTCAGATTCATGATTACATGTCTCTTGCAAACCTTTTTAGTGAACAAAAATACAGTACAATCTATGTAGTCTTCTGAATAATGAATAAATTACTCTAATGAATAAGTACCTTTAAGTGAATAAAATAAATAGGACTGATTCACAAGCAAAAATATATAAAAACAGTATATTATGACAGAAATATACCCAAATCTATCTTTGAATCAAGCTGAATTAAGAATCAGAATCAAAACAGGAAATCTGTATGAATACTCAGCCTTATTACACAATCAGATGGACATTTGCCATTAGGTTGTGTCTTTGTCTTGTCTTTTTGCTTTTACTCAGTGTCACATAAAAAAAAAGTCCAACTTGCAGTCCTCAAAAAACCTGAAATTCCATTTCATTGCTCTCCATCTTTTTTTCTTCTTTTATAATACAACTACGACTCTTATGTAAACGCCCTCAAAAGCATAATCAGGGTCAAGAGAATCTGAAACGGCCTATACAATTTTAAATGGCTCAGTACACATATGATTAAATACAACTAGTTGATTTTAAAAATATGTATTTTTTCTGAGGGTGTTTGGGTTTGTAAAGGGAACCGAGTGAATTTGGCTCACTCTCCCCATCTCAGCCAGCTCAACCGTGGGATAAAGCTGTTACGCAAGACTTCAGACCCAATTACTGAGAGGAGTCTCTGGGCTGCTGGTTAAAGAGAGCTGGTATCACTGGTGGGTCAAGAGGTGGGGGTTCAGCCGGTGGGTGTAGAAGGAAGTGAGTTCGTTTGGGGTTAGTTTGAGTCGAGTTGGCTAGCCAAGCTTGCGGTTCAGAGCCCGAGTGGAATTCATTTGCGATGAGATGCGTCAATGTTTCCCATTTCCCATTTCGTAATAATCTATCACTGCCCAACACTGCTACACTAGAGGTGGGGATTCATAAGTCATATCACCATGGCTAGAGAACAAACAATGGTTAGGAGAAAGACTATTTTGGCTGCGACTAGATCTGGTTCATTCATTTTGTTTGAACAATCTGTAGAACCCCCAAATAAAAATAATAATATATATATTTTATCTTATCCCACTGCTAAATACTCTGACAAGCAGGTCTGTATTTGCTGCAATGACGTATATGCTTTTCTATGTTGGATATAACAACAGTGACATGCAAACTCAGACAACCAAGACCTCATATTTGTTTGGCTCGCTACTGCTGTGAAGTGAATTTTTCAAAAAAAAGTTGTAAGTATAGAGAATAAACTGACAAAACCTGCGGGTAACTGAAGGCATGTACGAATAAGTCCTTCATACGGGTACAGTTCTTCAGATCTGGAGCTCCAGGGAGGCAGCGGTGGAAAAACTGACTGTGCAGCCCAGCAGGAGAATTCTCTGCTGGAATGTATACATTCAGCCCTCCTGTAGCTATCAGCATGGGCTGCTCACTGAAACATAGGTTTGACTTCTATAAATACACGGAGCAAGAAAATGTATCCTCCGAATGATGTAATAATTGGCAAATATAAAAGGAAAAACTATTATGTTAAGAAAAAGTCATGCTGAAAAAAAAAAACCTCATGTTTCAAGATGCATATGTCTTTGGGTAAAAGTTTGAAGTAAAAAAAACAAGCCATAAAAGCGGTCCATATGATTCGTTCACTATATCACAACCCTTCTGAAAGCTTTATGTTTGCAGCAGACTGCCAATATGCCTAACATATTTATTGTTCCACAGCATTAAGCATGTTGTGGTTAGTCAGATTATTTTTTATTTTTGAACAAATGTATACTTTTCCTCAGCAAAAATTCATTATATTGATCAAAAGTGACAGTACTGCTATTTATAATGTTATAAAGATTTCTATTTCAAAGAAACGCTGTTCATTTGAACTTTCTATGCATCAAATAATCCAGACAAAATGGTTTTGTTTTGCGATGCTTTCTATATGATAATAAGAAATGTTTCTTAAAATAAATCAACATCTTAAAGTGCTTTCTGAAGGAGCATGTGACACTGAAGACTGGATTAATGACTGCTGGAAATTCAGCTTAGCATCACAGGAATAAATGACATTTTAATATATATTATCATAGGAAACAATACTTTACCAATTTTACTGTTTTTACTTTTGATCAAATAAAAGAAGCCTTGGTGAGCACAAGAGACTACTTTTTTCATTTATAGTTTCTTCTACTTTTATATGAATTGCATTACCTTTGTAATATCCGCTTAAAGCTAATGTTTAACAACACGATGAGAGAGCCAGGGTTTATTCGGCCTAAATGATTGGAGAAGTCCTGCATACGTCACCAGATTAGAAGCCGTTCTGGTCGTTTCACCAGAAGATTGTCATTTTGATAAAAATTAAATTTAAATTAAATATTTTTAACTTATTTAGAGACGATAGCACAGAACTCTAATAGAAGTCCGAAATTCTCTTCTGAAATTGTTGCACGTTAAATACGTTTACACACTGCCTCTGAAAGTTTCGTCCATGAAAAATTGAAAAATCGCATATGAAAATTTCGGACTCCGTATGCAAGGACCTTTACTGTACAGGTTTGATATCACTGCATCCTAACAAAAACCAAATGAACAGCCCTAAAGTCAACAAACACCAAATCACTCTGCTAACTTGAAGATTTAATTTAAGGATCAGGACCAGAGGTGGAAATAGCAAAGGAAATGGTCTTTCTTTTCCCCCTTATGTACAGACATGTACAAAGAGCTTATAGTGTAATGGCTCAGACACAGCAGGGAGGTCTGGTTAATCCCTAATGGTAGCTCAGACTGCTGTCAGCAATGAGAGGTGGCGAGCAGACAGTGATGTTAACAGATCTGTGCAGCTGACTGTGTCTCATCCGCGGGTAGAGGAAGCGCTGGCCCTGATCTCCCAGCAGCACATCCAGAATCACCTGCTGTAGCCTCTGACGAGAGACGCAGCCGAGCGAGGAAGAAACCGCAGAAGAGCTGGTGCTCACTGTTCCATATCACAGAAATAGCAAAAGCTATTCATCAAAGATGAATTCAACTGCGGTAGGACATGCAACAACAGCTCCTCTAATGCAGGACGACACTGCTGACTCAATGTGTTAACACACACATCAGACGCACAGGGCTTTGCCCCGTACCATGACTCATGACTCTTTCACACCTTCTCTTACCTTGGGCAGATGAAAGGAAAGGGTCATTTAACACGATTACACACTAAATTCAACTCGGAGTAAAAACGTATAATTGCTTATACTAAATTCTAGAGTGCAACTCTCACACAATTTGTGCTATGAATCTGAATGATAACCAATGTTGTTATCATTAACTAAAACTATTACAAATCATATCAATATTATAACAAAAACAGCTTAAATAAAAAATCTAAATATTAGATTAAAAACTTGAGCTAAAACTAACTTAAAACTTAACTATCTGAAATAAATACGTACTAAATAGTACTAAAGTGACTTATCTAAAAATATATTTTCAAATAAATAAAAGCAAAACAGAAATGTTAAAACAAATACTAATAAAAATTTGTACAAAAATTACTAGTGCTGTCACGATTAATCGCATCCCAAAATAAAAGGTTTTGTTTACATCAGCGGTGTGGGGCGCGCCTCCCCAGGGGGGGGGGCATGGGGAAAAATTACAATAAATAAAAAATAGAATCATTGAGTTTAATTATTATGTGTATTTTTATTATAATTAAATGTTTTTATTTTAAATGATACTAAAAAATAATAGGTCAAAAATTAATAGGTCAAAAAGCAGAATTCGCTGTTTAGCAAGCCCGCCAATAAAGGTATATGCCTATTAATACAATGGAGCGGTTTCTGAGACCCCCCCCCGATTCAAAGCCTTCAACTTCAGGGCTTAAACCCAAAAGACGACGATATGATGATCATTATTTGAGTTTAGGATTTACGTGGACAGGACCAGCTGATGAACCACGACCTTTATGTGTGGTTTGTCAAGATATTTTGGCTAATGACAGCATGAGACCCGCAAAACTTCGGCGACACCTTGAATCCAAGCATGTTGAGGTAGCAGGAAAACCTCCAAAATTTTTCCAGAAAAAACTTCAAACATTTCAAGGTCAGTAAAAAATTGTGGAAGATTTTGTCAAACTAAACGGAAAGGCCACTGAAGCATCATATCGCGTTGCATTGCATATTGCCAAGGCAGGAAAAGCACATACAACTGGAGAGACATTAATTCTGCCTGCAGCAAAAGACCTGTGTTCCCTGATGCTAGGAGAGGCAGCGGCTTCTAAGATCGATTCTGTTCCACTCTCTGACAACACAATAAGTCGGCACATCTCAGACATGGCACAGGACAACAACATGTGAAGAAGCAAGTGTTAAACAGCTTCAGACACAGACAAAGAAGAGTTTCTATTTAGAATCCTTTACCCACCCACACAACAGGTGAACATTTTCAACAAATTTTATTCATTTGTGAGAAAGAACAATAAAGACTGGGAGCGCTGCTGTGGCATATGCAGTGATGGGCAGTCACCGTGGTCTCATATCAAGGGTTAAAGAAGTAGCTCCGAGAGCCATGTGGACCCACTGCACAATCCATAGACAAGCCTCAGCAGCCAAAAAAATGGCAAATGATCTTCGGAGTGTCCTTGACGAAGCTGTGAAAATTGTCAACCTGAAAAAAGAGCAACCTCTAAATGTTCGTCTTTTCCACATTTTATGCGATGGGAGCGCATTACAAACAGCTGCTTCTGCACACCGAAGTCCACTGGCTGTCTCGGAGCAGAGTTCTATCACGACTTTCTAACTTGCATGAGGAAGTACTACTTTTTCTGTCAAGGCACAGCACAGGAGTGTTTCGACCTGGATCGCAAGGTTGACTTATTTGTCGGACATATTCGAATGCCTCAACATGCTGAATACATCATTGCAGGGCAGAGAATGCAATGTGTTTTCGGCATTTGAGCAAGTGTCCTCGTTCCGGAGAAAGCTGGATCTATAGGCCACTCGTGTGGAGAAAGGATGCTTGGACATGTTTCCTACGCTGGCTGACTTCATGCAAGAGGTAGGGCCAACAGTGGTTCCTATTCAGTCTTTGGTTGCTGAACACCTGGGTCAAGGTCTGTGTCAGCAATTCACACATTATTTTTCTAACGAGGCAATCCAGGATGAGTGGATTCGCAATCCATTCAAGTTCAACCCAGCAGAAAGGGACGTACTGTCTATGCAAGACGAAGAGGCTTTGATCGGACTAGTAATCATGAACTGGAGCAAATGATTACACACTCTTCCACTGGACTTTTCTGGCTCTCTGTTCAAAATGAATTTCCTGAACTCGCACAAAGAGCACTGAGGACATTTTTACCATTCGTTTCAACGTATTTGTGCGAATATGGATTTTCTGCCATGACATTCATCAAAAAGTTATATCAAACACTTGATGACCTTCGTCTGTTTCGTCTGGGAAATAAATAGTTTAGATGAATCGATTAATCAATAAATTAGTCAATAGATTAATCGAAATAAAAATAGTCCTTAGTGGCAGCCCTATTAAAAACTATTTTAAATAAACACTATAATTGTGCAAAAAATATACAAAAATTGTAATTGATGGAAGTCAATAGTTATTTTTATGTTATGGCCTGTACATTTTAATAATTATAGATTTATCTGCTAAAAAGTGAATTTAGTAATTACAACATTATAATGTACGGTATGAAAAAATGTATATTTGCTAAAGATTCAATTTAACAGGGTTAAATAAGGACAGTAACTACTAAACTATGCTACTAGACATGCTTTGGGCAAGAACCACACATTTTCTTCAGAAAATCTTGTTATATAAAGTGTTACACAATTTTAAATCAAACTTTTCATTCGCATGACCTCCTTTTTCTGGTAAACAAACTTCCAAATTATTCTGGCCTCCAATAAAGTTAAACACGACCATTTGCACATAATGCCACTAGCAGCACTGTTGAGACTGACATATTGATCTTAATATCAGTTTCCTAACATGAATCATAACGAAGCTGCAAAGTCACTTAATAGGCATCGATTGTGGCTTTGGACAGGATTCAAAATGTACTAATTCACAGGAGACCGATGACAGACAATTAAAGGGTGGAAAAACTAGACTGTCACTTACTCTCTGCATCCTCCAATGTATAGAAGCTTTTGTGAAGAGCAACAATATGGGCCGGGAAGAGTCAATCAGTTGTCGAAAAACACTGAAACTCACAGATGTCTTGATACGATAATGTCACTATATACATCTGTCCTCATGTTACCGCTGTCCTACAAAGTTTAGGTGGATCATGTTGAATCTGTCTGAACAAACCAGATAGAAGCAAGATAAGCAAAGGCCACCAACAAAGCATTTTTGAAAGCCTTTACAGCTTAGACAATACATGAGATGGCTATAGAAGCAGTTGACAGAAAGTAAATTTAAATATATATTTTTTTGTCCTTTAGTCCATGATTGTTAGCATTTAAGCCATTTATAGAGTCTTTAACAGCTGTTCTTGTTTACTCTTGGCATGATTGCACAGTTCAAGATTACTGTGACCTGGTAAAAATGTCAACCCGACCAAAATTCACAGGCTCCTGTAAACACAGTTTCAAAATACAAAAGTGCTCATTGTACCTTGCATGCATTGAATTACGATAATCTGCTTATTTTCCACTAACCGGTAAGACAATGGACATGTGATAGTGCTACCTTCATTATGCCAAATTAGTTTGGAGTGCTCAGATCGATATTACCATCTAGTAAAGCCTCATTACTTAATTGTAGAAATGGTGCATTACTGCCACAATAAATTAGGTCCAAGTTTAATTACCACAAAACACAGACATTTCGTGCAATGATATTGAGAATGGGTTACACTGCCTTTCAGCTTGTTGATGTTTAATGGCAGAAACGGGTTTTGTCATCATTTTCTCACCCTTATGTTGTTGTCTGCAGAATCACAAAAGATAGTATTTTGATAAATCTGTCTCTTTAAAGACACAATGATGTCACTTTATATTTTTGAAAATAGTTTTCAAAATATGACATGTTAAATGCTCATTATTTATGAGTACAATAGCATTTAGATGCCCTCAAAGCTAACAGACAGACTAAAAGCCGCAAAACTCTCACTTTGATTTAATCGGGTCTTAAAGGGATAGTTCACCCAAAGATAAAAATGTATCATTAATTACACACCCTCATGTCGTTCCAAACCCGTAAGACCTTTGTTCATCTTCGGAACTCAAATTAAGATATTTTTGATGAAATCCGAGAGCTTTCTGACCCTGCATAGACTATGAGGTACGAGAATACCTTTAGTGCACAAAGAAAACAAAATAATGACTTTATTCAACAATTTATTCTCTTCCATGTCAGCCTTCAACGCGTATTCGAAATTGTGGAATAAAGTCTTAATTTTTGTTTTCTTTGCACACAAAAAGTATTCTCATAGCTTCATAAAATTAAGGTTGAATCACTGATGTCACATCAGACATCAGACCATTTTAACAATGTCAAGTCAAGTCACCTTTATTTATATAGCGCTTTTAACAATACAAATTGTAACAAAGCACTGCACAATATTAAAATAGGCAAATTGTGTCAATAATGTAAAATGACAGGATTTAACACTCAATTATCTGCTGAATGCATTTCATTATTGAATTTAGTAATGGCATTGTCCAGCTCAGTTCAGTTTAAATAATATCTGTGCAATCAAGTCGATGATTGTGCTGGAAATGAAGTGTCCCCAACTAAGCAAGCCAGAGGCGACAGCGGCAAGGAACAAAACTCCATCGGTGACAGAATGGAGAAAAACCTTGGGAGAAACCAGGCTCAGTCGGGGGCCAGTTCCTCCGGCCAGACGAATCAGTAGTTTGTTCCAACTGCAGCAAAGTCAGAGTGTAAGTGGTCCACTGGTTCCAGGGGTCTTTCCCCGATGAATGTCTAGGTGACGAGGTCCTCACTGGAGATCTGTCTCTGGGGCTCATCTATGTGTCCTAGACTCCACTGACAATGTCTTTCCTACCTTTCTGGGCCTTGAACGTGGTAGTTGTGTTGCTGTCTATCGAGGGTCAGAAAGCTTTTGGGTTTCATCAAAAATATCTTAATTTGTGTTCCGAAGATGAACAAAGGTCTTACGGGTTTGGAACAACATGAGGGTGAGAAATGAATTACATCATTTTCATTTTTGGGTGAACTATCCCTTTAACAAGGTATTTTATGAAAGTAATAAGGTAGTAGTAAACAATGTTTGACAGTTGGCCTGTCTCAGGTATTTGATATTGTAACTGATGCAACGTGGAGTAATTTCTGAAGTTAAATGCAACACAAATACTTGGTCTGCCTTGAATACATCTCAAGACAAAGAAGACATGCATGTTAATGGCAGAGCAGCTGCAAAAGTCATCAAATCTTACCAGACCTCAGCAGTCACCCTGAGTTCATGAGGTCTCTTTTACAGACCTGCACCCTGACTCTGCAACATAGCAGCGTTTTCTCTGATGAGCTGGAGTCTTGTAGTTCGCCTCTGTTTCCAAGGAAACCTCGCTATTGAGAGGCTTGCGACTTCAAAGCTATTTCCACAGCTCTCAGATACTGTACAGAAATGGCAGGGAGACTTGCATTCAAAGCATATTATAAAAATCCACAACAGCCTGCTTACAGCAAGGACATTATGTGAAGGAGACCAAGTGTATCTAGAGCCAAATTAAACAAAAACGGTCGCTGTGGGAAAACGAAGTATTCAAGTAATAAACAAGCCTAAACGCTCCTCTCACATTGGGGGTTCTCTAATTTTGAAACACTCCAGGCAGTTGTTTTATATGCAAATGTTTGCAGTAGGAAGAACATTTTGTTAATTTTGTAATCGATTGCTCTAACACTTACAAGGAGCCATCAATTTCTGTACATTTAACTAACCCTATTTATCTAAACACCACTTTTTTAGCACTTCACATGTTCGAGGTGATACATGGGGACAGTTGGAGTCTGTTGTGTATGACTGCTGATAGCGATCTGACAAGCGACAGAATTTCTTGTGCACTTCTCACTTTTGTTTCACATTAGCAGATCCTCATTCGATGGGATGCACTACTGTAACAAGAAGCAAATATACCAATACGAATCACAATAATGCCACACTTGGATGCTCCTGTAAGAACAAACCATCAACTCTCATCAGCTCAAAGTTGTATCCATAATGTCACCAACTGCATTCAGTCGTACAAAACTATGTAAAAGTTTTTCCAAACCATACATTTCACACGGCACATTTTTTAAAGATAACTACATTTTTTAAAGATTCCCCTTTTTTCTATCATGGAAGCTCTAATCTGTCATTGACCCACATGCTAAGTCTGCATCAATTTCAGCAATCTAAGGCCTAAAAAAATCCAAGAGGAGGAAATTAAAGGCCTACTGACCTATTGTGGCAGCACTAAAATACTTAAAGCACAGAGAAACCCTGCATTTAATGGATGTTAAAACGATTTGAAATAAAACGGCTCATATTCTTCACCTTCTGGAGCACAGCTTGCTTCACAGACTTCAAAAATAGAGTCACAGCACAGTTCACAAGTTTTACTGCACATGCTCTGTGTTACGGCCTGTCTGCATCGCACACCTTGTGAGCAGATCTTAGATCTTCGCTGTTGTGTGTGTCATGCTTCATGTTGAAGGAGGGAGGGAGGAGGCTTAATGACTGACCCATGCAGCTGTGTTTGATCCAGGGGAAATACACATTAATACACAGCAGATGTGCTTCTCCCTATGTCTCTCTCTCACACACATGGCCTGGAGTCAAAAAGATCTGGCTGTTGAAGGAAAGGGCCTACAACAATAACTTTTCAAAACAACGCTGAATGAAATGCTCCGTTGGTTACATGCACAAAACTGGCCGAAAAAATGCAGTGACACAAACAAATGCAAGAAAGATGAAATACAATACAGTAACAAACAAACAACACACTCCTGCACCTTGTTTCAAAAGCTCCATTTTGGAACAAAACATCAAACATTCATGCTTTGTCCAACTTGAAGAATTTTCTAGTTGAATAATTGTTCTTTTCAAACAAAACAGGGCTTTGAAGATTGCAGGGTTTCGATGAGAAGAACGACATGAGTTTTATTCAACAACGAAACATATGGAACTGACAGAGATTGGCGGCAATGAGTCGCTGAGAGTGATATGTCCAAAAAGCAGCAATTGCTCAACTAAAAGGAATCTTCTGTGTGTGGGAAAGAGGGAACAACTGTCATGGAAAGCAAAGCACAACTGCAGAATAGTTCAAGGTTGACAAACGCTTCAAACTGTCATAGCAGACATGGAGCATTAAAGGGCCAGTTCACCGAAAACTCACTCTAATATTGTTCCAAAGCTGAAACACAAAAGAAGATATTTTGAAGAATGTTTTGACCTTATAATGAACAACAACATAGGATCCCACTGATTTTCAATTAGGGCTGGGCAATATGGGCAAAATAATTATCACAATAGTTTTTTTCATATAAGTAAATAATTATCACGATAAATTTCCAATCTTTATTCCTTTCAAGTTTAAAGGCAGATTTTTGCTCCCAAGTGAAAGTTGTAGAAACCAGATCATTAATGGTAGTTTTAAACTACTCTTTATGGTCAGAACATGACAATCACATTTTGTGCAATATTTTTTATATTTTTTTTCAAAAGCAGTTTTATTGTGCTTTTGCCACATAAAAATTATATTGAACATTTATCGAATTCTTGTTAGCGTTTCATTGAGGAAAATGAAAGCGTGATAATTATAGTTTGCTTTATTCTCCAGCCCTACTTTCAATGTATGGGAAAAACCTACCTGGTCTCATGGCATAAGCATACCTAGGGTCATTTTTAGCGAGACGCGAAATACATACCAATAAGTACATATTACTGCAGTTTCCAAAAGAAATGAACACTAGAGGCAGTAAAACTCTAACATATTTTATTCCTTTTCACACAAATGTACCGAGTTTTGATTAATAAAGCGTAATTGTTGCACAATTACTTGAAGAATATCATGTTACGACTTCAAAACAATATTAATATGCTGGGAGATTTGAAAGCTGATGCTTTTGAGCGTTAGCATCATATCCAGCTTCATATCTATGGGTTTTCATAGAAGGTAGGTTTGTTCGGTGGCTCACGGAGTACGGAGACGTACTTGAGAGGTGAGGAGCTCCGTTTTGACAAAAGAGCTCCGGTTCGACAAGAGTTCAAATCAGCATATAAGTAAGTTCAAATAGCATGATTGCATCAACAAATGCATTTTTATATCAGTTTTGCATTTATCAACACTATAGGTTTAGGGTTGGGTATGGCGTAGGACATATTTCCAACACGGTCCCTGGATATTTGAATTCTGAACCGCCGTGAACACAGAACCTGTGTTTTAGCACCACTCAGTGGACATTTCTCTTTGAAACTGTAGCGACACGTTTTACGAAAACATTGAAATATCTTCTGTTTCACAGAAGAAAGCAAGCCATGACAATTTCATTTCTGGGTGAACTATTACTGTAAATAAAAACTTTCAAATTGGATTTCGAGATGGCTACCGCTGAGAAAAGGGCAATTGTTGTGGCCTGAAAACATTACGCAACCGTGTCAATGCCACTGATAGCTTTCAAGGATAGGAATCTGACAAGGCTTTTCCCCTCAAACCCTCTGAGCCGGACTGGCACATTGATATCGCACGACAGGGGCCTCTTCCCGAACTTAGAGGAAAAAATGCCCCACTTTTCACCACGACTGTGGTTCGCTGCTCAAGTAGCATATGCTTTCCACCAGTCAGCAATCCATCAAGTCATGCAATTTTCCAAAGTTCTGTTATGTTTCAACATGGAAAAGCACTAATAGAGTGAAGCTTTATATCAGGCCTTTCATAGTGAATGACAAGACCACCTAGCCTACCTTGATTGGCATGGCATCCATTATTAAGTAAGGAACGGGGGGCACTTCTACAACCAGAAATGTTTTTCTGTAACTCACAGCACCTCGGAACCTGTCTGCTTGAGGAACACGAAGAGCCTGGAGCCATTTTGATCAATCCTAAAGGCTCTTACGCGGTTTTAAACACATTTTATATTATTTTCTCCCCATGGTTTAGCATTTGATTTTGTCAATAACCACTGCAAATGGATAGCAGCTGTGAGAGAGCATGGTGTAATACTGCTGATGTAAGAACTGTTACTGGGCCCAAATTCTCTTTATTAAAATGAGACTTCCAGTCTGAACGAGAAGAAAGGGACACCATACTAATATTTCTGTCATGTGATCATCATTTTGAGCTATCGATGATAAAGTGAGCAAGTAGCTACCACTTCTCTTGAACGATCATCATAGACTGAATTAGCATCCAAATTGTCTGCATATTTAGCTCAGTAAACAAGGGAGAGAAAGCAATTACACAAAGATTTGAGATTAATAGGAAATAAATGGTTGGTCAATTCACAAGCTCGGCTTGTAATAGAATGTACATTTAAGGTTTGACAGCGGTAAGCTAGGTCTATATTCACCAGTGAACCATGAATCATTAGCAATCAATAACTTCACAGAAATGATGATGAGAGATGGATTCAATCAATGTTTGATCCTTTATAAAGAACACCCAGTTCATCTAAATAATGTGGGACTCCATGAACTAAACAAAATGACTGAAATTGAATTGTATTATCCTTCATTAAGAAGAACTTCTTATTTGAGATGGGTGATGTGAGATCAGTGTCAACCTAGGAGTAGATCTATAATAATAATATAAAATATATAAAAACGTTTTTAAATATATTTTACATTATACAATATTAGTATTATTTTAATAATAATATTTTAAAAATAAAAAATATAATTGTAAAATATTTTTACGTTTTACAATATTATTTGTATTATTATTACACACACACACACACACACACACACACACACACACACACACACACACACACACACACACACACACACACACACACACACACACACACACACACACACACACACACACACACACACACACACACACACACACACACACACACACAGTGTTTTATAAACTCATAAGCTCCTCAGAGTTTTTCACTAAATGAAACAGAATCTTTAAATATAAGAAATATTTTTATATCTCTACATCAATAAATGTCAACAAATACAATATATGTTGTATTGCACAGACCTGTCCCTCAGTCTCAATCTAATCAATTGAAGCCTAAAAACTGTCTTCATAACCGTCCTGTGCTAATCCCAGAGGTGCAACTCACACCTGAGTACCCGTTCCACACATGGAGCTGCTCACCCTTGCAGGATGTGTGGAATGTAAATGGCTTTTAATACTTGGATTAAAAAGTACAAAAGCTAAATGACACCAAATCCTCTGATCCCAGTCTCATAACATGCAGCCTAGCTTGAGGAACACTTTTAACCTACATAAAGTGGCTGTGTGTCCGATTCATATCTGACCTGATTATATCAGCGAGATGATTAACTAGGATGGAGGAAAATGAGCTCGAGGTGCATTAAGGTACAAATGAATAAGATATTTAGAGGAGATGCTCACTCTTCTAGTGTTATCCATGACGAGGGGGTCGGGCCGGCCGTAGTTGGGAGGGTTGGCGTGGGGATCATAGCCGAGCCGGGCCAGCATGGGGGTGATGACAGGCATGTCCCGCAGCACATCTGGGGTATCTTACCCACCCACTTGGATAAGGCCTCCACGTTGACAGGCTTGATCACCTGGTCTGTAGATCTCTCTACCCTGTGGAGTAAAAGAAGTGTGTCAGTGCAGCAGGAACATATGCACAGGTGCTTTACAGTCTTACCGCTGTGGACTAATTGGATCAAGCAATGCAATTAAAGAACGCTCTAGGCTGTGTATTATGCTTTAAACAAACGGCATTTCATTCTCTGCAAGATCATCACCCAAATGCATCCCATTTCATATTCCACACTATATCCTTGTATTTGATGAGGTGCAAATGACATTGATGGACGTTTCTTGGTTTGCTAGTCTAGATGTATACATTTCAGCACAACCTGGCAGACTTTCAATGGCATTATGCTGACATAAATTAACTTACCGTTTTTTTTAAATAAATTATTATAGTCTAGTTTTGAATGCTTCTGTAGAGCATATTCCCTTTCTAACCCGCTAAATAGGCTGCTTCCTTCACTTCACCATAAAACGTGTGTGGAGTCAAATTTGCAGAGATATTAAATATGAATCAGGCATTATGTCACACCCTAGGTAAATTATTCATATGTCTGAAATTAAATATTTACAAAGCCATGGAGAAAGCAGTACATGTCAGGTTTTAGAGAACACATGGGAGTGGCTTACTAAAAGTTTAGTTTACCAATCACTGAAATCTGCGTATAGTGATGAACTATGTTTCTAAGAAAATTGGAAAATCTACAGGACACCCATCACTGTTTTCTTATGACAGCAGATGGGAACAGCAACTATTAGGTCAATCCCACAAAGCATGTCTAGAACATGTGCAGGTTATATTACCCTTGAAAATAAAGAAAATACATTTGTTTTGCATTGACATTATTTTCTTGACAATTGGGCACATCATCTCATCTCATTATTATAATATAGTAAGATAATTTAGTAGTCATCTATTATTGTTAATTATTTGTAATTTTATATTATTTGTAATTAAAAAGTATTGTTTTTAGCGGAGATGCAAATAACGTGCCACGCTCGGGTGCAGTTCGTTTAGCCGTCCCTGGCTCAGTTGCAAGGGGTGGGCCAGAGCGCAGTTCAGTTGGGCTCGGGCACGATACACATGTAGTGCGAGCACTAACCGTGCTGGAGCGCGGAACTTCTGATACGTGCAGCATGATTGCGTGGCCATTTCTGAGTGGCAAAAGTGATCGATCTGTAAATCATTATATTGTGAGAGGGCTGTGTGTAACCGCATCCCAAACGACTCAAAATAATAAACTACAGTTAACAAAACGATGTACTCCACTGTGATGAGCGACAGCGCTTCTCTGAGGTCTTCACGTGCTATCGGAAATGTCCTATTTCCCTCTTAAGAAGTTGTGATTACGAGCACGTTGCATTCTTTTCTGTTAAAAATAACAGTGAACAGTGGTCTTAGGCCCACCCCAAAGTTCTCATTGGTTGAGAACATCCCAATCCAGTACTGATCAACATTCCAGCCCTCCTGTGGCCCGTGGTTTGTCTGTTTGTGTATTCAGAGCCAGTGAGCAACAGACTTTCATAATAAAAAACTGTTAATGAGTGATAAAATAATTGTCGGTGTTAATCAATTATTGCGTTAATGCGTTTATATATATATATATATATATATTTCCAACTTTGAATAGATCTGCCTCTTGTTTGGACTGAGATGACTACAGTTGGACACGGATGGAGTCATTGAGGCCATATCCCCCTTGGTTTTGTTATTTCTTCCCTCATAGAGAAGACTGGCTCCAGATGGGAAACCGATTACTACACTCAATCCCCATCTGCAGCCAAGACACCGGGGAATGTCCGTAGTGCCGTGTGGATCCAGTGCAAAACACCCTGAGGCGCTTATAATCCCTGAATACAGCAAATAATGACACAACAACCAGTGGTAAGACTCATGCTGGCACGTTTAGCAGTGTGTTTGTGTGTGCATATGTAAAACCAAGTGAACAACTCAGCAGTCTGCGTGACAAACTGCCTCGTCATGCCTCTTCAAACATCCATTACAGAGCCGTGAAAAGCGATAGGAAGGCCAATCCTTTCTCTCCTTCAGACTGTTTGTTTGAAAGAACAAGTTTCACCAGTTAGCTGATGTAATCACACTACATCATGTATACACAATGCAAGAGTTCAAGGGATAGTTCACCCAGAATCATGTTGTTCTAAACCCATAAGACTTTTGTTCATCTTCAGGACATAAGTTATGATATTTTAGATTAAATCCGAGAGCTTTCTATCACTATTCTGAAGATGAAGGTCTTATGTGTTTGAAACGATATGAGGGTAAGTAATTATGTCAGAATTTTCATTTTTTGGTGGGCTATCCCTTCAAAGCACCTATTAATGATGTGAAATGTGAATATTTTACATATCTAAAGTAAACTAGTTTTAATCATCTCATATTTCCATTTCCACGCAATCCAATGAGCATTATTCTGCGATCATATCTCTGTATGAATGAATGACAGAGACGCGCATTTTCCTTTAGCACACACACACACACACACACACACACACACACACACACACAGAAGCGCGTGTGACGTTTCAATGAGGACATAAACACAAGAACAACATCTCCAGAACTGCTCTGAGAGTCACTTCATGAGCGTTTCACCGTTTCATTTGAATAAAACTATCCTCATATATCATATACACACACAAATGTAAAGGTATTCACGGCAACCCGTCAAAATAAAAGTCCGGTTTTGTTCAGCAGAATGTACATAATACTACTACTAAAATTATGAAAACTATTTTTTTGAGGAATGATCACACAACTTTTCCAACATTTTTTAATTTTAATAGCAAATTCCCTTTGTTTGCCAAAAAATCAAAAATGTAAAGATAAATTAAATTGATATTTTATACCTTCATTTGATAACCAGATACACAACACCGAATTTCTGAGGAAAAAGAAAACATTTAATTTGGCTATTTTAAAAAACAAATAACAATAAAACATTAGGTGAGAGAAAATAAAACATAACTTTATAATTGTCATTTTCTTCAATAATATAATTATTATAACACCTAAAATACATTGCATGTAAAAAGTGTTGAAGGGTAAATTTTGTGTGCACATGATCAGGATGGTACCTCCACCTCATTTTGAAAAAGAAAAAACCCTGTTTGCAGGACTATACATTATTTGGATAATTAGTCAAAAACAACAACAGTTATGTCTGATTCTGTTGCATAGAACTGAATAAAAATAACATATTGTTATTTAATATTAATATATTTTCTGTCAAATTTTCTTTCAATAAATGTGTGGTTATTTTATTGGCTTGTGTTTTTTAAATTCCGTGTCATTAAAATGGAGTTGAATTAAAAGTCTTACATAATCACTTTATAGTATTTAATAAAATAAATAATTATTACAAAGCATTTTCTGTTTTGGTTTTCGACCAAGCACATCCAGAATTCTAGGTTTCGGGTCAGAATTTTAATTTCGGTGCATCCCTACCATTTACTGTAACTACATACAGAGCACTGTTTGCAACCACATACTCCTTTAAATGATTACACACACACACACACACACACACACACGTACACACACACACACACACACACACACACACACGTACACACACGTACACACACGTACACACACGTACACACACCAATATGCAGAGAGACATTTAAGAGGGTTTATTCTCCAAATAACTTTAAATTCATGTGGCTGAGAAATATGTATATTTTATGTGTATGGACTCTTGTTTTTGTTCCACATTGGCTTCCTGTTCACTAATTCTTGCCTCTTACAAAAGCCACAATTCTTCTAAGATGACAGTAAAGGCTTATGTCATGCTTGAGCTTTAGATAGGATCAAAGGTGGAAGTTAAGTTGCACAATGTTTAGGTTTTAGTATAATTTTTTTAATACTATTATTTGTATTTATGTCTTAGTTTTAGGTTGTACTATGCTTACCTTATTTGTATTTTTATGTAATATATTATGGCAATTAAATGCACTAAATGGGTTTGGTTTTCAGTTATTAATATATGCTATTTCAGCAATAAAAAATATAATTTTTCTAAAAAGGAAACAAATTACTTGTTCATTTTAAGAGACTTGTTTTATTTTCTCTTGTATATTTAGGATTGCTATTTAAAAAGAAAAAGTAGTTATCCGATTAATCGATGGAAGTTTCTGTAGAATACTCGATTACTAAAATATTCGATAGATACAGTCCTAATATATATATATAAAATGTATCTCACAGAAGTGAGTACACCCCTCACATTTTTGTAAATATTTTATTATGTCTTTTCATGTGACATCACTGAAGAAATGACACTTTGCTACAATGTAAAGTAGTGGGTGTACAGCTTGTATAACAGCGTAAATAAATACATACACCTAGTATATACATATACACACACACTCACCGGCCACTTTATTAGGTACACCTGTTCAATTGCTTGGTAACACAAATTGCTAATCAGCCAATCACATGGCAGCAACTCAATGCATTTAAGCATCTAGATGTGGTGAGAAAGGAATGTTTAAGACTTGATGAAGTTGGTGCCAGACGTGTTGGTCTGAGTATTTCAAAACTGCTGATCTATTAGGATTTTCACACACAACCATCTCAAGAGTTTACAGAGAGGTCCGAAAAAGAAAATATCCAGTGGCGGCAGTTGTGTAAATACCTTGTTGATGTCAGAGGTCAGAGGAGAATAGGCAGACTGGTTAGAGATGATAGAAAGGCAACAGTAACTCAAATAATCATCACTTACAACCAAGGTATGCAGAATACCATCTCTAAATGCACAACACTGTGTCGAACCCTGAAGCAGATGGGCTACAGCAGCAGAAGACCACACCGGGTGCTGCTCCGGTCAACAGGAAACGGAAGCTAAATTCGCACAGACTCACCAAAATTGAACAATAGAAGATTGGAAAAACGTTGCCTGGTCTGACGAATCTCAATTTCTGCTGCGACATTCAGATGGTAGGGTCAGAATTTGGCGTAAAGAACATGAAAGCATGGATCCATCCTACCTTGTCTCAACGGTTCAGGCTGGTAGTGGTGGTATAATGGTGTGGGGATATATTATTGGCACACTTTGGGCCCTTTAGTACCAACTGAGCATTGTTTAAACACCACAGCCTACCCGAGTATTGTTGCTGACCATGTCCATCCCTTTATGACTACAGTGTACCATCTTCTGATGGCTACTTCCAGCAGGATAATACACCATGTCACAAACCTCAATTAATCTCAGACTGGTTTCTTGAACATGATAATGAGTTCACTTTACTCAAATGGCCTCCACAGTCACCAGATCTCAATCCAATAGAGCACCTTTGGGATGTGGTGGAACGGAGATTCGCATCATGGATGTGCAGCTGACAAATCATGTCAATATGGAACAAAATTTCTGAGGAATGTTTCCAACACCTTGTTGAATCTATGCCACGAAGGATTGAGGCAGTTCTGAAGGCAAAAGGGGGTCCAACCCGGTACTAGCAAGGTGCACCTAATAAAGTGTCCAGTGAATGTATATTAAAATGTCTAATAATTCATTAAAAATAATTAAACACGTTTAGATAGTCTATTTTGTCACACATTGTTTTGTTAAGTTCAGAATCGTGGAAGAGAATCGTAACTGTCAGGCATGTCTAAAAGTGAGTTCTGATAAGGGATGTTCATTTCGGTTATTTTTCCTAATGGACAACCAACGCTCGCTGATTAACCCATTATCAACCATTAACCGACAAGATTATTTTAAATTAGAACTGAATTAAATTAGAAAGAATAAGTGTCCGTGTCCTGTTAAAAATACTAACATTTGTTTTCCGGGGATTCATTTTATATACGCAAAAAGCAGCAAACAACAGAACATGAGGATTCACATGATCATCATAGACATCACACCACGCATTTACAGCGCTTCTGCGAGTGGAGAAAAACATAATAAAGCTAGGCACTATATATATATATATATATAAATAAATAATGAATATATATGTATATATATAAATATAATTAATAAATAACTTTTAGATTTATGCTAACTTGAGCTAAACTGTTTCAAACGGTTCAGTATGATTTGATGAAATTGTTCATCCAGTTCATCCACAAAAAAAAAGAAGGATTTGTTAGTGAACTGGACATCACTAAATGTAACTGGAGAAAGTCAGGTGCTGTCATATGCTCTTTAT
The DNA here is from genome assembly GCA_027564155.1 of Gymnocypris eckloni scoliostomus. Classification (NCBI taxonomy): domain Eukaryota; kingdom Metazoa; phylum Chordata; class Actinopteri; order Cypriniformes; family Cyprinidae; genus Gymnocypris; species Gymnocypris eckloni. The sequence goes on along the minus strand of CM050417.1, from coordinate 14,239,939 downwards.
AACTACAAACCTAAGGTTTAATACTCTGAGATGTGCATTTGACCATCTAACAATTTTAAACTGAGGAACATCTAGTCCTCGTCTCCTCTTATTCCTGGAATTTAGGAACGCAGCGGTCTATGAGTTATTGAATTCACCTTCCCATCACACCCTCCCCAACCTCAGCGTTAGAGACCTGCATTTCTCCCCAGGCACCACAAAGTCCATTTATACTGGCAAGCTGCTCCGCTGTACATTTCATTGTTCAATTCCCTGGCTGAAGCAGTCCTTCACTTCTCTAATCCATTTACATTGGAATTGCACTTCAACTGCAACATGATTAATAGATTTACTGTTTCCCAAGACAAAGAGGACTGTTTTCTTTCTTTGCTGCAGTTATTTTCTTCAGTGGAAAACTCAAAAATCATTAATTGAAAACAGAAAAGCAAGCACACGTAAGCGTGGACAGGAGGAAAAGCCATTTCTGACAGCCTGGCAATGGATGCGTCATGCCATTCTCTAGGAAATAACATCCTCTGTTCAGCAGTTGCTATGGCCAACACATGCCAAACACGCAGTCTGCCTGCACTGACGCTAATCGGTATGAATCTCTTTATGATACATAGCTGACACCCTTTGAGGTGAGATTAGCATCTGAAAGCTTTGTAAAAGCACAAATACTGTATGAAAGAAAACAGCAGGGATGTGTTGCTGCAGTAGCCAGAGATGCAGATAAGCTGTTTGATTTAAAGGGGTCATATAATGTGATTTCAAGTTTTCCTTTGTTACAATCTGTTCATGCATACATAAGATCTGTACAGTTGCAAAGACTAAAGTCTCAAACCCAAAGAGATTTTTTTCTAAAAGTTAAGACTCAACCACGCCTTCCATTTAAACACGCCCACATGTCTTGTCTACATCACTGTGTAGGAAGATTTTAATAACACCGCCCAAATGTTTACGCAAAGAAGACGTAACTTATTCTCGCTGTAATATTGTTGCCACCACCGCCATGTTGTGGAGATGCTGTGTTTCCAAATATGGTAAGGGGCATAACATTTCCGTCTCTTGCTTGAGGTATTCGGCCAATCACAATGCACTGGATAGCTGGCCAATCAGAGCATACCACGCTTTTCAGAATGATGAGCTTTGTAAAAATCGACATGTATCAGAAAAGGCAGGGCAGAGAGACCAACAATAATGTAGGGTATGTGGTAGGGATGGGCATTTTAAGCAAAAGTAATATTCGATAATCGCTGGGTATTATTGGATTCATATTTGAAAATCGCACCCCACTCATGCACCCACGCATCGCAGAAACATATTGTGAACAGCCTGAATGACAGCACTTATTATGTGAACCTTAATTTTAACTTCTATCTTCATAACAATAACCTATTTCAGATATATATGAAGAGCTCTTTTCCAAAACGCGATAAACGCCAAATTTAAAAAAAAATGAGTTCGTCATGCCATTTTGCTGTGTACTGAACCTATTCACTGCTCCATCAATGTTTCATGTCAAATCGCTATATTTCCTTGTTTAAAATGTACCTTACTCTCCTGACCTCACAAAGAGGCGCTCTAGCGACTGACGCTAAAAGCTGTAGCCTTTGGCGTTCCTTGTTAGAGCGCGTGCCTCCCGCGCCAGAAACCCGGGTTCGAGACCCACTCGGTGTGATGGTGTGGACCCGGGGGGGTTTAACAATCATTGTTTAACATGTTCAGACTGAGCCAACAGACCATTTTAACATGATAAATTGAATATTAACAAAATGTATGGGTCTAGGTAAAAAAATGTCATTTTCATGAAAACTATTAAAATGGATTTATAGCGTTTTGGAAAAGAGCTCTTCATATATATATATATATATTTTTTTTAATGAACATGTTCACACATGCTCGGGAAGAAGATGGGAGTGCCGTCTGTTCACAATTAGTCCAGGGAACTTTTAATTGAAACGAGGGAACGAATATAGAGCCCTGCAGCTTATCAGAATTCTCCGCCGGAGTCCGACCAGAGCCCGTGTCTTTCTTTCTCTCTCTATCTCTCCTCCCCATTACAAAGCTGCTGCAGCCATTAAAATAGTACGTTTTGGTTTTTATTTGGCCATTATTTTATTTCGTTTCTTCATTAATTTAATTCAGAAATCTGATTGGAACATTTTATGTTTGATAAATTCAAGTTCAATTTTTTTTTTATTTAAATACCAAGCGGCCAGTGCATGTTTGATCAGTTTATCCTTCTCAAAAAAATAAATAAGATTAACGACATAATATCTTAAGAATAAAGTCAAAATTACGATAATAAAATCATGTTACATTGCATGAAGTTAAAGTGAAAATTACACCTGTATACTCCGACAAAAAATTTAATAAAATTCTGTGGCATCCAACCTGTCATTCTTCACATTTAACAAGAAAAACAGCACAAATCTTTTGCATATTAATATTTATGGTTATCAACCAGTGGAATATTACATTATTCTTTCAACAAAAAACAAATAATTCTCGACTTCATAAATGGGACTTAATTTATAGCACATGAAGGTGGCAGATTAATATTGATGTACATGCAGTGGAGTGGATTGTTTTGTTAACTTTGTAGTTTATTATTTAACAGGTCTAATGTTCACGCAATCAGGCTGCATGTATCAGAAGTTCCGTGCTCTGGCGTATTTTGTATTTATTAACTTTAGACAATAAGTTTAGAGCATTAGATGAAAGGAAATATGTATATTTGTATTTATTTATTTATCAATCCATCCCCTGGCATTTTTTATACAAATCATTAAATAAATTGTATATGCATTGTAAGAATCTATTGTCTGCCTCGACCCAAATTCCACTCCACAATATATGTTTGATCATGCTCATTTCCCAAAATGGCTTAATTATATAGAGAAGAAGAAAGTCAACAATTATGTTGTTTGTAGACCATTTGGAATGATCACATCCTGAGCAAAAATGGTCACCAATTGTAGAATGGGAGCGGGTGTGAGACACCGAGAACCACCTCAGACGAAGGGTTGTCAGAACTTAACATACACACTACAGCTGTTACGACAGGAGCAACTTCATTTACATGAAGGGTAGTAAATTGAAAATGTATAAAAGGTTAGGAGGACTTAGGATTTTCTGGATTCATTCCAACTATGTTGAACCCAAGGTACAGCGTACTTTGTCACTGCTATGCTGCAATAAACATCTTCATCAAGATCTTCAATGTCCTCATCATTTTTCTTACATGCATGAACAATTAAATATACAATATCAATGATACAATACATTTTTTTAAATTGTATTGTCTAATAACCAACATGGTACAAACATATCATGCTTCCCCTTAACATAAAGGAACTTATACATAATGGTCATGGAACTAGACTAAATACAGAATTTTTTTTAACAATTCTTTAAAAATAAATTAAATCATAACCTATTAAATAAAAACTATTGAAAACAAGTTTAAAAGTTTATTTTTGTCACTTATTACAGAAGAAATTGTAAAATGTGAAAAGAAAAGTAAATGATGGGAATAGAAGAGGAACAGGATGGAAGCTGGATTCAAACTCGTGTCACCCACATGTGCCGGAGATCATGTGCCAGCCACTAGACCACATCTCCACCGAACGACACATTTAATCATGAAAAACTTACTTATACTCCCATATTTCCCAGAGAAGGTGTGTATCTTCAGTGTGTGTTCACCACCCACGGCCCATATGTACAGTAACCGCTCCAACAGCAACACAAATCACCATGCTGTCTATAAGCGACCAGGTTAGAGAGATGAAAGAGATTATTTAACTCCGCTACTGCTACATCCATTACTCCACAGCAGGAGCTATATGACAGCAGACGCTGCATATATCATAATATGATGACAAGAAAGGTGGCAATCCACTAGATTTTTTTTGCAGCACTCACTGGAGCTGGCCTTTTCTCACCATATTGAGAGTACACAAACACACTCATACGCGTTCGTAAGGTCATGCGGAGCTCCCTTCTGGAAGAGCGGCTTAATGGTCTCTGGCTATTTGTCAATTATTCATGGAGGGTGCTAGAGCTTTTTAGCATGGCGGTGTAGTACTAAAGCCAAATAACAGAGCCCTGAGCTACATGGGACGCTCGTACTAATGGCCATGTCAATGCCACTAGTCGCTTAAATCATGCATTCAGAATTGATGTTTATGGACAGGTCCATGTCTGGTGGCCCATGGTCAGAGAGGCTCATAGGTGGTGAGCCGCTGATCAATAGTAAAAAAACAAGCAGATAGAGACCCGGCACTAACAAACCTAAGTGCAGAGAGCCACTCCCCTGGCAGGTGTTGTGGGCCAAATTTAATGGACTTGTATTTGTACGTCCCCTCTGGGATAAAGGGCGGTTTCAGTGTTTATTAGCCATTAGGGCCCTCAAGGCTTCCCTCTGCCTAAAATCATATCAGTGCCTTCTCTGAAATGAGCTATGGTGGTTCAGTTCCCCTCAAGGACTTCAGAACCATAAAAGCTTGAGCTGGCATGCTTTTTTCTGATGCATGCAAGGAGAGAAAAGGCGCCTATTTGGCCAAGTCCTGCATGGGAGCAGCTCTTCTGGGCTGCAACATCACGCTTGAAAATATAAGGTGTTTATATAAAATATAGGTGTTTACCTATATTTTAGCATTTTTCCATAATCGGATATCGGTTTTGTAAAAAAAACTTCTTTTTTTTTTAAGTCACATGCATAATTATACAGAGTATAACCAGCAGTGAAATTTAGTTCTCTGCATTTGACCCATCCAAGTCCACACACACTTGGAGCATTGAGCACTGTTCACTCAGGAAATGCTCCAGCACGACCACCGCATGTAACTTTATACAAGATTCACTTGTTTGAAACACACTAAATTATATTAACATTTACTATAGAACCATTATTTCGCAAATAAATATCTAAATAAATACATCTCTATCGAAATTAATTATTTATTATCTCCGCAAGCGATCGCAGTTTGAGTATAGTTCTGTGTAAATAGATAAACCGCGCTGTCAGCAGTTTTCATAATCTAGAATGACAAAAACATTTTAATAATTCTGATAAAACATGCCAGTTAAGAAATGCAATAAAATACAATGTTTTGTTTGTTATAGCTTATTACAATATTCCAGAGAATATTATTCAGTGAATTAACATTATCCAGTGAATTATTCTTCACTCTTTAGTCTATTAAACAGCGTTTAAACCTAAAACTGTAGTTTAAAATGAAGTTGATATGACTTGTCCTTTATTTTTCCATTTGAAAACATTAGACATTATTTAGCTTACTGTTAATATCTAGCGATGATGATATAAAAAATTATTGTTGTAATGTGAAGATAATATTTTACATGAAAGAATGTTAATTTTCAACAGTTTTTTGTTGTTGTTAAGATGACTGAAAGGAGGAAAAACCAAAGCGAAGAATGGACTTACATCACTCTGTTATTTATTTACTTTATAACAGTAAATAAATATCAGTTCTGCATATCAGTTATCGGGTACATAAACATGCAAATAATTGGTATCGGTTAATAAAAATCAATATCGGTCGATCACTAATTTAAACGTCAACATTTAAAATGTCATCATTCAAAGTCAATATTTAAATTAGTCAACATTTATTTTAAATAAATAGTAGTTGAAACCCAGTACTTACATTTAAAGCTGTAATATAGCATTTTCTCTCAGCGGGCAATGAATCTCGGATAGTCTGTTCTTACGATCCTTATGTGTTATCCTTCATGGCCCAGGAAATGAAGGATGCATTTTGAGGATGTATGGCTCATTTAGAAACCAGACTGATCCAGTCTGAATAATCTAGTCTGAGTATTTTAAGGGATAGTTCACCCAAAAATGAAAATTCTGTCATCATTTACTCACCCTCAAGTTGTTCCAACCATGTGTTAGATTCTTTCTTTATCTGAAGATATTGTGGAAGTCTATAAAAGTCTATGGCTATCGTTAACTGTTGGGTTACTTATATTCTTCAAAATATATTGGCAATATCAGAAGAAGAAAAAAACTTGTACACACTTAGAACAACTTGAGGATGAGTAGACGACAGAATATGAATTTTTGGGTGAACTAACCATTAAAATCTCACATGAGGCCAAAATTAAATTATCTCAATTTCTTATAAATAAGGCACAGAGTCATACCTATGATAATTGTATGGAGCTTTTAAATACTTTTTGAAACTTGACAGCCACAGTTACAATTATACTCAAAAAGTATTGTGTCAAGGATAAAATAACTAAGCTGCATATGAACTTCAAATAACAAGACAAAACATACACTCAACGGCCACTTTATTGGGTACACCTGTTAAATTGCTTAGTAACGCAAATTGCCAATCACATGGCAGCAACTCAATGCATTTAGGCATCTATATGTGGTGAAGACGACTTGCTGAAGTTCAAACTGAGCATCAGAATGGGGAAGAAAGGGGATTTAAGGGACTTTGAATGTGGAATGATTGTTAGTGCCAAACGGGCTGGTCTGAGTATTTCAAAAACTGCTGATCTACTGGGATTTTCAAGCACAACCATCTCTAGGGTTTACAGAGAATGGTCCGAAAAAGAGAAAATATGTGTGGATATGGATGAAAATGCCTTGTTGATGTCAGAGGTGAATAGGCAGACTGGTTAGAGATGATAGAAAGGCAACAGTAACTCAAATAACCACTTACAATCCAAGGTATGCAGAATACTATCTCTGAACACACAACACGCCGAACCCTGAAGCAGATGGGCTACAGCAGCAGAAGACCACACCATGGTACCGCCTGTCAGCTAAGAACAGGAAACAGGAGGCAAATGAAGTCACCACAGACTCACCATTGAGACAATAGAAGATTGGAAAACGTTGTCTGATTGAGCCTGATCTGCGAGATATCAGATGGATGGTAGGGTCAGAATTTGGTGCCAGAAGAGAACACGAAACATGGATCCATCCTGCCTGTCTCAACGGTTCAGGCTGGTGGTGGTGGTGGTAATGGTGTGTGGGGGATATTTTCTTGGCACACTTTGGCCCCTTAGTACCAATTGAGTAACGCGCGCCAAAGCCTACCTGAGTATTGTTGCTGACCATGTCCATCCCTTTATGACTACAGTGTACCCATCTTCTGATGCTACTTCCAGAAGAATAATGCACCATGTCACAAAGCTCAAATCATCTCAGAGTGGTTTCTTGAACATGACAATGAGTTCACTTTACTCAAATGGCCTCCACAGTCACCAGATCTCAATCGAATAGAGCATCTTTGGGATGTGGTGGAACGGGATGCTATCATGTCAATATGGACCAAAATCTCTGAGGAATATTTCCAACACCTTGTTGAATCTATGCCATGAAGAATTAAGGCAGTTCTGAAGGCAAAGGGGTCCAACCAGGTACTAGCAAGGTGTACCTAATAAAGTGGCCAGTGAGTGTATGTCCATAATGCATCTGCAACAAGCTGCATATAATGCCTCCTTTTAATGAGCATTTGCTTCTAATCAATCGAGACAGTGTGCTGAAGAATGCATGTGCTACTCTCTGGATATAAGAAACAAGCTCCATCCATCCCTCCTCCATCTCTCTCCTGAGGGCCAGGCTAAGATCTCAGTCTCTCAAGCTCACGGTCACCGAGATGTGACAAACAGCAGTACTGCTCTACAGCAGCCAGCCAACTCTTCACAGAGCCCAGTGAAGGATAAGAACAGGGATCTTGTCAGTAGAAGGGCTCTAGTTAATTTAACAGAGCCTGGGCTGGACTCACTAGAGCAGACACGAGAAGCACTCGAGTCTTGCCTCAGGACACATGAGATAAGGGTGCAGAATAACAACAACAGTAAAATACCTGTTGAAGTCACCACAGATCCTCCTGTGAGATTCTTCCTACAGCATCGTATAAACCTCCAGAAATCCCCATTAAGCCTGGAAAGCCTGATCAGGCAACAGTGAGAGGCATTATGGATGTTGCAGTGGTAGTGGTATAGAGGCTGCCAGAAAGGAGAGCTGGAAAGTCCCTGAAGCTGAAGCATGATAGGATTTTATTTCATTCACATGACGATATATAAATCACAATATAGTTATTTTTGCTAAATAAAGTCTTTGTTATTTATATAAATATATATTTTAATAGAAATGTCATAATTCTTGTCACCAGTGTCAATATTACAGAAAACTAATAATAGCCTAAATAAAAAAACTTTAACAACACAAGCTCACTGAAGACGGCCATCATTTAAATTAGAATAAGAAACTAATTGCAAGCAACAGGACGAAAAAACTACAGTAGAACAAAAATATAACAAATGCTATGCAAATGTATAAAAACGCTGTGAAATGTGTCATGTGAAAACTGAAAATGATTGAAGGGGTCATATGATGCAATTTCAAGTTTTGCTTTCTCTTTGGAGTGTTACAAGCTGATCGTGCATAGATAAGATCCCTGAAGTTGCAAAGACAGACTTTAGTCAAAACCAAAGAGATATTCTTTATCAAAGTTAGTACTGCCACACCCCCTAAAACGGCTCATTCAAACACGTCTACGTCACGATGTGGAAATATTTGCATAAGGCATGGTTTCAGTAACCACAGTAGTGTTGAAGCAGCTGTGTCAGGGAGAAGCTGTGTTTCTAGGCAAAAGCACTTTATTTGTCCTTCCGAAAGTAGATGCATTTAGGAATCATTAAGATTACTTACAACAGAACAGCGACGCATTTTATGAACGACAGTTTCGTGAACCTAGGAGATGAGGTAATTCTGACTTTGTTATGACAATCTGGGGCTTCTGAATCAGTGACTGTAAGTATGTTGTATTTGCTATTGACTGTTCAAATGCAGAGATTTGCGTGTCTTGTGTGCATGCATGCGCTCGTGTGTGTGTGTGTGTGTGTGTGAGAGAGAGAGAGACAGGCACCAGGAAATTTGAGCTTGGCGTGCAAAACATACAAGCATCATCACTGTGTCTGTCACGCAACTCTGTTCCCCTCTCGGCTTGAACTGATGGTAAACCAGTTCTTGTAACTGTTTTATGAGAAGCTGAAGCTGATTATGGATTATCAGGGGAGTTACATTTCCAGATTGTTGTTCGCCAATCACAATGCACTGTGCCAGTTGGCCAATCAGAGCAGACTGCGCTTGTCGGAAGGAGGGACTTTGTAAAAAACTAAGCTTTTGAGAGAGGTGGGGCATAGAGGACCTACAATAATGTACAGTATTTGAAAAATATTGTTTTTTGAACAATAAAACATGTATATATTTTCTGTTACACCAAATACACAAAATAATGATCTTTAAAAAAGCATCATATGACCCCTTTAATTCATTCAGGAAATGTTGAATCTGTCAGTGTCTGTCACAAACATCCACTTGTCCATTCAGTGGCTAATGATACTGTGTGTCCCTGAGCCCTTCATTATGTGCGCTTGGAAGAACAACAGTGTTCAGCAGGCAGCTGAGGTATTTTTAACTCATCCCTTTCCTGTTCCACATCAGACCATATGAAGAAGCACTGCTTTTATTGACAGCACTCTATTCTATTAAATGCTGTTTTTGAACTATATGCACTTCAGCGTTCCTCAAATGTTCAGAGGAGCGGACACGGTGTAAAAACAGCGGCCACCAATAACACGCTGAATGCTTGAATCTCAATCCCTGCTTAAGACACAAGACCTCATATAACTTGACTTAGTCTGCTTTATAGTCTTGATTTAGATTACAATAAAAATACATTTAAAAGGTACCTGCTTAAGAAAATGCAGTGACGATATGACCCAGCGTGTTCTAAACTCTGTGCTGTCTTATCTAAAGTAGGGCTGAGTCATACAGTATATACTGAAAATGTATCATATATTCAGTATTATTTTGTTGGCAATGTAAAATTAAGCAAGACTCATGAGTGTGAAGTGAACACAAAATAAGTTTTCTAAAGCCCTGCCAGCTAAATAAGTTCTGCACCCCCTTCTTGTGTAATGTCACGTGAGAATGTTTGTTTGACACATTTAACCGTGGTTCTAATGTAAACTCAAATATGAAAAATACTCCAAAGAATTTTGCACCATTTGCTTTAATATTATTACTTTATTCTGAGCATATATTAAATAGAGAAAAATGTTTAAAAATTCTACTTGTGAATAGATTTTCACAGTGAATAGATTTTGTATTTTTTATCATAATTTTAAGCTATTTAAGAGTGAGAACAAATACTGCATATAAAAAGCAACAATCAAATATAGTGAAAAGGCTAACAATTTAGATTTATATATTTTAATATATAGCCAAACCCTATTTAAATTTTCAACTTTAAATATTTTTCTCTCCAAGATGTTGTATGCAGCATCACTTAGTACTAACATTTTATTTGCTAATAAAACATTTGCAGGTAAATATTACGGTTATAACTGTAGCATACAGTAAAAATAAAGATTGAATGTCACGGTTTAGTGAAAAAAGTTTGACACTACATTTTACTTGTATGAACAATTTTGTAACTACAGTAACTTTGCATTTTGAATCATCCTTTAATACTGCAAATCCAAATATTGTTTGCTTTGAGAACAAAGAGGGGAAAGAAGTGATATGCTACAGCATCCAAGTAAAAAATACAAATGTGTGAGCCCTCTCTGACCATAAGCTTTTGATTTCTAAAAATGGACACCAGACTAGACAGAAGCCAAATTTCTTTGTGGAACATAAAGGGGCTCAAACTGATTCATGTGTTAATGGCTGTGACCCTTTGTGCTTTCGATATTTCAATGACTTCTGCAGGCCATGTGTATCTTAAAGCCTTAAAACACATCCACACCATATGACCAAAACTTTGTAGTTAAGGTTTTTCTTAAATGGTTAATGAAACAGTGACTAACCTTGTTTTTTTCTTGAATATGTAACTCCCTGAAGTGCAGAAACAATTTACCTCTGATAAGCATTTGACAAAACAAGGTTGCATTTACAACAACAACAAAAAAACCTGATTTCAACAAACAAAATAGATTTTCTTTTCATTATGCATACATGGACTCACATTCCAACATGCAAAAACATGTTTTACTGCTGCAGGAATGTTGCTGGTGATCTACACCTTCATTTGTTCTATTCAGGGCATGAACTGTGCAGAAAACTCATTAGATTCATGAACATGCCCCAGAAGCTGCAACACAACATACTGTGGTCAAACAGAACGTGTACTCAACTGCACTCGAGGGATTATCAAGTTGTTTTCAACTGAAAATAATGTATCACTTGTCAGTGAGAATTTTAGCACATGTACAGTTATAGTCTGACAGAGAGAGAAACACCCACACACATCTGCACATTCACATAAATGAACACAAAGTGTTGTTTATGTTTGGAATAGCACACTATCATATTAGTCTGGCTATTTCTGCAGTATACAGTACGTACACAATCCACAGTATTCAGCTTTCTGCATGCAGGAATAACCAGGTGATCTAATGCCTCATGCTTGACTTCACCGCTGTGATGAATAAACAGATTAATCAAATCACAATATTTAATAGATTTGATATATTTTAAATATTATTTACTAAAAATGCAAAATATCTGTCCCAAACCTATGTTGTTAAATATAACTAAAACTGAAAGGCTAAAATAAAGGAGTTAAAAACTCACAGCAGAAATCTGAAATATCGCCTTAAGTAAATTCCCTGAAATAAGATTTTATTAAAATACTAAAATTACTAAAATTCCCTGAATTAAGATTGAATTAAAATACTAAAATTACTAAAACTGAAATAGAAATAATTAAAACAATAGAAATGAATGCAAATAACAATTAATAAAAAAACTAAAATTACTTAAACTGAACTTATAAAAATGTAAAATAATAATACATATTAACACTGAATAAAATCGACAAGTTATGTGACAGCAATATAGTCTACAGTTATTTTATTGTAATACCGTGAATCATATTTTTTTATTTTATAGATCAAACTAAATATTATACAATATAAATAATACATTTGTTATTATTAATAAGTATTAGTATATAATATTTACATATTTATAAAAAATGCTAAATATCTGTATTTATTTCTGTATTTATAAAATATGCAAGTCTTGTGAAAGCAATGTAGCATACGTCTGTTCAAAATGTTGCACATTTGCTGTTTCACACACTATTTTTGAAAACAATATATTAGGCAGTAGGCCGTAAGCATTACCCTAGTATGCCAAACATAGCCTGTGTGACACAAATGGCTGGTGACATTAACTAGATAAGATAACTGAACTGAGCTTAAATAATCCAGATGGCTCATAAACCTCATAAACATACTCATGTCGGAATGCAGTGCTCAAAATCATACTCTCTCTTTAACAAGAAAACAAATATAGCTTATTGTTTACATCAGAGAGGAAGCCCCTGACCCAACACAAAGTAAACTAGTCCACAAGTCAACAGCACTTACTTGGAGAGCGAAACACCTCCTGCTTTCCCAATGAGCTCCTCGTGGTGCAGGACTGCATCATTCCAAGGAATGTTCAGGAATTTCAGAAGCGTTCTCATCCACTTTTCCGGGTGCAGGACGAGCTGTTCGTAGTGCACTGGCAGACACTTGTCCGCTGCCTCCAGACACTGAGTGTACATTGTCTCTATGGCCCGGTTCCACTTTGTCAGGCAGTCCCGGTAGCTGCTCAAGTCAAACCCAGCAATGGTGACTTTACGGGAGATCATGGAGTGGACGGATGCCCTGCCGTCACGGATCATGAGGATGAACTTAGCGTGAGGAAAGATCTTTGCCAGATAAGTGAGTGATTTAAGAGCAAATGGGTCTTTATTACACAGGTAGTTGGCCGGTTCCCCATGTTTTACGATGATCTCCAGAAGGAAAGCTTGCATGGCTGAGTCCAAGACCTCGTCTGTAACTCCAGCTTCATCAAGACGCATTTTCTCCCGGCCGGAGCGGCTCCACATCTGCTTCATGGCCAGAATGCGAGGGATGACACGGGTTTCTTCTCCACAGCGCACATCGGGATGAGCATCCAGCATGGCCCGCATAAGAGTGGTGCCGCTGCGAGGAACGCCACCGATAAATATAAGAGGCATGTCTTTATTGTAGATGAAGGGGGTGCTGAGGTTCTGGCCGGTGCGCAGGGTGGAGCGCAGGCTGCTCACCAGCGGCTGGATGCGCTCCTCTATCCGGTGGTGGCACTCCATGGCGTGCCGACCCAGGTAGAAGACCGTGACGGAGCTAATGACCAGGCAGGCCACCAGTAAGTTCTGCTTCAGCTTGCCGATCATCTCGAGGGCGAGCTGGAGGCTCGGTTGAGGAGCCAGGGGTGGAGTGAGACGGGGAAGAAGCGTGGAAAGTGAGGTTGTGGTGAACGCCCGATACTCAGGACTGGCCGTGACGGAGCGAGTGGAGGCTGGGATCTGCTGTACGCAGCTCTTGTCGAGTACCTGAATCCATCAGGCCTGAAACACAACAGAACAGATCCTTCAGTGAACCTCAGATGATTACAGCATATGTGGGTCAATGACAAATTAGAGGGTTCGTTTATAAAGGTTATTAACTTTTATTGAAATGTGTTCTTTGCATTTATGTGGGTTTCATGGGTTTAAAGAATGTTTACATTTTCAAGAATGTAGAGTAACCATTAAGTAAAACATAAAAATATAATTTCTTTACACCTTGAGTACATTTATTTATAGTTTTATAGTATTTTTTCAACAAATTATTATTTAATAAACTTTTGTATATTTTTGGGGAGTCAGACCAAATGACAACTAGTTGTCTTGTCATGAAAAGGTGCAATTTTAATGTATTAAATATTTAAAATTAATATATTTACCTTGATGCACAGTCAGATGAGTGTACTCAGATTTGGTGTTACAAATAATAATAGAGCACTTTTTTGTAAAAAAAAAAATACAATTTTCTTCTTTAGGATTTCAGGTCATCACACACCAAAAATATTCAAATTAATTAAAAACAAAAATGAAAACAAGCTCATCATAGAATAGATGTATTCGATTAATTGTGTGTATGAATTGAATTTTAATTGTATTTTTTATAAAATAATAGCTACCCCGTTCAATCAAAAACAAAAATTATTTGTTGCAAATGAAACCAAAATAAAAGAAGCTTTTAACAAAGCAAATGGAGTCAATGAAAAAATGCTAGCAAGGACAGAAAGTATCAGACTTCAACATATTGGACGATAAGCACAATTGGATTTTGGGGAGCGACACTTGAGAGATAAAGTAGTCTGAAATAAGAGACAGATCTGGTCGGATATCTTAAGATTGACTCATGTTTCCTCCCACGCTAAATGTACTCCAGCAGCTACAAGATGTATGACCTTGCCGTCTTTAATTTGCACAGTGCGCTACACAACCTTAAGGAGTGGGTGGCCAATTCAACAAGCAGAGAGCATAAAACTTAACCACATTGTTCTGGCTCTGACACGTTGGGTTTGTTACAAGGTTTTCCTGTGCTATTCTCTGACCAAAGTGCCGATCAGTGTAGCAGATGTTGGCCTGTGTCAGCACACACTAGCAGAGGAGAAACAGCAAGGCAGAGTCCCTGGAGATCGTGATGTTAACTATATTTTATTTTTATAGTGCTGTTTGACTGTGCTCGGTCTTGTGAGCCATAGCCATTTGGTTACTAAAGTGTTCTGAATATGTTGCTAAACAGTTGATAAGCTAGGTGGTTGCTTTAGCCTGTGTTAGGGATGCAAAATAAATCAGCAAATAGATTTTTTCAATCAATACTGTATTTTTGAAATAAATTATATAATGATAATAATGACAGATTGATAGATTTATATATAACATATAATGGTTCATTTTTTATGATTTTATTATCTTTATTTAGACAAAATATTGTAACACTTTAATATTGGTTATGGGAGCAGATTATAGGAGTTTTTCTTCATATATTACCTAATGCTAAAATTAAAACTATTCAAAACATTTAATTGTTAATTAAAATAAAGTTGAAAATAAATAAATATTGGAGTAGAAAATATACAATAAAAAATTTGAATATTAACATTAAAGTAAAATTCAACTCAAAATTATAACCTTCCTGCTCTTGATATCTTAGCTGATACAATATGTTTACAGTATAATGGCATTTCAAACCAAAATCATAATATTTATCAAAATAATCGTGGTGGGATTTAGTTTGGCCTCATCATGCAGGTCTTAGCAAGACCAATTATGTCTTGGCACTGCTTTGGTAACTTCCAAGTGCTAGTGAGAAATTGGCCTTTAGTGCTAAATTAATCTTGTCAATAAGCTGCAATTGTTGTTTTGCTTTTTTATTCAAGCTCTTTAACAGCCAAACCAAAAATCTGTGACATACTTGAACAAAAATGGCCTCCAATAGATCATTTCAATATTCCGAAGACTAATATTTGAAAAAAGGTCACCTGTAGTGTTTATTACATTACTTACAGATTTAAGCAAGGGAACTAAATGTGTGTGTGAAGAAGGGATGTAACGATTGCCGGTTTGACGATAAATCATGATAAAATTCCCCATGGTTAGTATTACCGTTTCATATTTTAAATATCATTCAAACCGTATCCGATTACCACGATTTGAACAACTCACGATAAATAAATACTGTCCAGCTAAAGCACCGTTTTCAGTAACAGTCTCACATGCGCACAGCAGCAGAATAGTTTTGTTTTGAGTGAAAATAGGGCAGAAACGCTGGGAGGTTTTAAAAGAGTGCTGAGGGAATGAATGAATTTATGAATTAATTGAATTATATGAATGTACCTCTGAAGGTTCTGACTGTCTTCAGAAACTATTAGATGGAATTTTGTTTTCATCTTCCTCCATGTAATACCTAAAGAAGTGTTTTTAAATCGCAATACTGCTTTGTCTACTGAGTTTATGAGAAACAGCTGTAATTCAGCTTCTCCAATAAAGAGCTACCTGCAGTCAGAGAGTGGATTTACAGAGACTTACATTTACATTCAGTCTGTGTGCGGTTTCTGTCTGACCAAAAACAGACCGAATCTGCATGCACTGCTGCACATTTTGACCGGTTGATGAGAAACAAGCTTATGTGGATTCTACACATTTAAACAATTCAGATAAGTTATCTAGAATTATTTATGGAGCATATAAAATACATATCATCATTTATTAATCAATTATCATTTTGACTGAAATGTGAGGTTTACCTTTATATGAAACTTTTTCAAAGCTTTGTTTGAATATTTACATTAGATATTTGAACAAGCTATGAAACTGTTGTCAGTCAAGTTGTCATTTAAAATCCGGACATCATTGGTAATGTTGGTAACAGTCCCACAAGATCCTCTCAAGCTATTCGAAAGGAGGTTACCCACAATGACCCACCCGGGAACCCAGCCAATAAAGTTTCTTGAGACACCTGAGCCTAGTACCGCTGGGACTCTATTCCAGGATGCTGGTGATGGTAAAGTGATCCTTAATTGACGCAGCTCTTTATCTCTGTCCACATAAAGGAGATCATATGATGAGAATCTCCAACACTGTGGGACTGAAATACTTAGACGCAGACAATTATGCACGCAGACAGATTCAGATGGCATTAGGAACATATTAAGTCTGCAGGGAACAAATATTGATCACCAAGACTGAGGTTTCCCTTATAAATCGGATAGTTCCCGTCCTGGATCCTGATTGGCCAATACAGTGCTCATATTTGTCAAATATGTCTTAAATGAACAAACAATTGGAAAACAAATCGGATGTGTCAGTATATTAGATCCGTGCATTCTGTCTTAAAGAGACAGAAGCTTAATAACACTTATGCTATCTGTGTGATTAATGTTAATCAAACAACAAAAGACAGAAAATCACTCACTGTTCTTGATGGAATCACTAACTTTAATAAGACTCAATTAGTGCTGGGCGGTATACCGGTTCATACCGAATACCGGTGTTTATTTTTCTTACGATATGAATTTTTAAAATACCGCAATACCGGTGTCATTTAAATAACGTTTGAAACGCGACACTGTTAGAGAGGGGTCTCTTTTCACTATTGCATTTTGGCGAGAATACAGCTGTATGTGTTACTAATCGTGAAAGTTCCGAAACTGAAGCACTAGTAGAATGTGATGAGAGAGAAGAAGTCATCCACGATATCCACATCGACCGCCACAAATACCCCCCGTCCGCTGCATCAGCTCCCGCGTCTCTCACAAACTAAAGTTCTCCGGCGATACGACGGATTCCTGTCAATTGCAGGGTTCCCGCCTTCTTAAATTAACTTTTCTTCATTTTAAGACCGTAAATACGCTTACATTTCTCAAATAGTGCTATACATGTCTTGATTTTAGCTTGAATAGGTCTTAAATGAAGGAAAGACGAGGTGCATTCAGTCTGTTGAGGGGGGTGTGATCAAAGCCTGGAGTGGATTAAAGCACGCCTCTCCACTCTAAGCGTTCTGTAATCACTCCGCCTGGATCCACTCCGGGTTTTACATTCCCGCTCACGGAAAAACTGCTCCGTGTTCACCATTTAAACGTTATCGGGGATTACTGAGGGGAAAGAAACATGTAGGAACCTAAGTAGCACACTGTTGTTGTTCTGCGGAACACCAAAAATCATCCCCGCCTCGGCAAACAACATAGTAACGCCATCAACTGATCATTCAGTCGGGTTCTTAGCAGAGAACACCGAGCAGAACTTGAATTGCGGCGCGGGATTGCGGCTATTAATAATAATTATACTCATTCCCACAGGTTCCGACAGAATGCATCACATTTGCACGTGCTTTTGATTCTTGAGCTCACTCATGCGCTCTTAATTTCTGTGCGCCCACAGATCGCGATCAGGAGACAGCTTTTAATAATTATAAGGGGAGTTTGCAAATGTGATATATTGATTTAATACAAAAGATCAATAAACAAGTACTGCATGATTTTGTTCTATTTCATCAACGAAAATAGTTCAAAATAAAGTAACAGCTGAGCCGTTGTGCATCACTAAAAGCAAATGTATATGTAAAACATTAATGTCCACATTAATCTATGAATTGAACTCATGCCACCCCTGAGACTCATTAAACGTCTGAAAATGTACGTACAAGCCACTTTTGTGTTCTTCTGTGCCAAATTAAACAAATTATTTATTAATACTAATTTCATGATTAGTAACTTATTTGTAGTAGTGTACTTATTAGATTGTTTTAAATATAAATTGTAAAAGCTTATAAAAATAAATGTTTGAATTTGAAGTAGATGAAAATTATGCCATTGCAACGGTAAAAATAAAATAACCCTGTAAGTCACTTTAAGGAGTCAAACGTCACCTCGTATTCGGAAGGCTAATTTTTTTATCAGAATTTATTTTTATTGATCAGAAGGTACTCCTAAATGTTTTTAATTAGGAGGACAAGCGCTCCTAATTACAAGAAGAAAAACACAGCTCTTAAACTGTGTGTGTGACTGTAGCTGTATGGCTGTGGAATGGGGTTTGGCCGAGGAAATATTTTCAGTCAACACATTTCTTTTTGCTTTAACCCCTGTATTTAGTGTGGAATTTTTCTACAATATTCACTCATCATGACACTAAAATATGGCATTCTAAGTCAATCTACTGCAGTTTTTCCTCAGTCAGTAGAAAATGTGGTTAACACCCGGTCATGCATGAAAAAAATAAATACCGTCATATACCGTGAAACCGGTATAATTTAGAAAAATACCGTGATATAAATTTTTGGTCATACCGCCCAGCTCTAGAATCAATATATATTTAATTCATACAGTGATTTGACAACTGATTGTTTAATGCAATATGGTGGGTTTTTTAACTACAGTAGGGCTGTCAAATTGGCTGTAAAACTAAATTCGAATTTTGTACTAAAATATTATCAATATTCAAATTATTTTAGAATTTAAGAGGGATAATTTCTGTTAAGCCCGAGACACACTGCATTATTTTTCGGCTGTCCCAGACCAAAGTTTGCCATTGTGAAACAATCGTGTCGAATCAGAAATCACCGCAATTGTTCACAATGCCAGTCTTTTGTCTGAGACAGTCGAAAATCGTGCACGGTGTCTTGGGCTTTAGGGGGAAAAAAGCTTTTGGCTTCTTTTTGGATGATGTTCTCTTTTTCCGCAATATTTTGAAGGAGCAGCATCACATTCAGTGGGTTCAACTGGATAGGCTAAAAAAACATTAAAATGCAACGCCACTTACATCGTCATCGCATCTTGTGTGCCACATATAAGGCTGCCTGATGCACATCTAAAATTCGGATGAAGCATTTCTGCATTCGAACGTGGATTTTATTTTAGATTAAATGTATAATCGAAATTTAAAAAAAAATTGACAGCCCTACTTAGCAGTATGAAAAAAGGAAAGTTATAGGCTTGTTGCGGTCTGGATATTCTCAGTAGGTCGTTTCAAAATTCGGAAGATTGTGATTCAGATCGTGGATCATGATCTTGCATTATAAGATTGTGATGTGATATTTTGGGAAGACTGACCACCCCTAGTGTATTGGTATTCTAATGAAAAATATAATATGTAATTTTATTTTGAAGTAATCTATTCAAGAACATTTACAAAACAGTGTCATTTCCACAACATCACAAATGACGCATTGTGTTTAGCAGCAATATGTGATGGAAATGATGACAAATTACATTTTTATTAAGTTAACAATTAACGTGTCCTAAATACATGACATAAAATCTTTTTTTTTTATCCACACTTCATGTCTCATATTTCACCTCAAAGTCTTCACTCATACCGCTATTAACCAGGCTACTTTATTTTACATATTTTAAAGTCTTAACGTCATTCGTCATCTATAAACCATTGACTGTCTTTCTTTCAGTATCACTCACATAAATAAAACTGCTGTGACAAGCAAACATTGAATTCCATGTTGATGTTATTGGTGACGTCAATCTTACAGTGTTAGTCATACACTCAGATAAACGTCAGAGCCGCCCTCATTAAACAGTGACATCCTATGAACATCAGCCTCCTTGATATGTGCGAGGACCTTAAAGCTCTCTTTCAAGGTCTGCTCAGAGTTACTTTGATGGAGAGGAGCCTCGTCGTGATGGATTTCTTAGCTGTAGGCTGTTAATGCTGACAGATGGTAAACAGGAATTCCACACCCAGAATCCTCAGTGTAATGGATGAGGCGCTCCACAGGAGGAAGCAATGTTGTTCAGGAACAGCTTCCCTGAAATGTGTCACACGATGAATCAGGGTTTTATCCTCTTCCCTGTCTGCTTTAAGTTCAAGCTCACTTATACAACGGTCATATGCTAGAATCCCACTACAGTTTATTCCACAGAGGAGAAACGGATCTCACACAAGGCTGAGTGGGATGTTCAGACTTGTAAAGTTAATGAGAAGGCTACATTACTGATCAGATAGAAAAGACTGAACAAATGGAAGGCAAGGACATTTAAAAGCCAGCATCATCTGGATGTAAATCACTCCACTCCAGCGAGGAACAGCCTCTGAGCTGATTTACTATTGTGGTTAAGCGATGTTTGGTCTCGCGTTTCACATTCGTGAACGAGAAATCAAGAAGGTGTTGGTATGAAATGAATAGAGCTTCCACACTTCTGTTACGGATATCCTCCACTGGGTTTGACATTGATCTGTTTGGGAATCCTCCACAGGCCTGTGCTGAAACCAGACCACAGCATCACTTAATAAGAAGAAGAGCCTGAAAAGCGTTTCTTTAACAAGACATGAAGGGTTTCTCACTCTTCTTTAACAAAACTATGAAGGGGGTTATTTTCGGAATGAAGAATGCATAATTTATTTTGGTTCCTTCTTGCCTTGGTTACTCCTTATTGATGTACTTTTCTAGCCCGAGTTCTTCCAAACGTATTCTGAAAAAAATGTATTACTGTTTTCACAAAAACTATTAAACCGCACAATTGTTTTCAATATTAACTACGTTTACATGCGCACGAATAATGCGATTATTTACAATAATCAGAGTAAGGACTTAATCGTATTATGATGTTTACATGTCAAGAGCAAAGCTCTTCACTCGCGTTTACATGCAATTTCTATTATTCGCTAAGAATTGTGATAAAAATTGGTACTGTCATTATTCACATTGCCCACTGCACAGCACAAATTATGGACTCCGAAAGAGCATGTGTGTTTACTGACAGCTGTTTTAATTTATTTACGTCTAACTTAATTTATAATGATTTTTTATGGCAGTATTCCACGCTTTATTGGCTGAATAGAAATGTGATGGAATTTGTTTCCCTATAACATCTGTCTCGTTCTACTGCGTTCTACGCATGTAAATGCACTCATTGATAAAGTAATAAGAAAATCAGCATATTCAAATAATTTCTAAAGGATCATGTGACACTGAAGACTGCTGAAAATTCAGCTTTGCCAGTATATGAATAAATAAGACTATATATTGTACGTACTACTGTAAAACAGTACAGTAAAATACTACTGTATTTTATTTATTATTTTAATGTTTATCATTTTCATTCATAACATGGAAAAAATTACAAGCTTATCGTATCGCCCACATCCCTATTTTTCACTTAAAATCACCATAAAATATAATTTACTATTCTTATTTTTTATGGAACAATGCAGCATGTATTTATTACAAATGATTTACCTATGCACGTCATTTTTCTTATTAATGTGCCCTCATAATCTTTTATCAAAATAACTTCCACTCCCTCTTGCTAGTACGACATCAATTCTCAGATTATGTGTTTACCAGCGCAAGGGCGGGACAACCGTCACTCACGTGAGATTGAAGCATAAAAAAAACGATTCAATCAATTCCCAACTAGACTAAAAACTTCTTCCCTAGTTTTTCAAGAAGGTAAATTGTTCAAATAGGTGTTCCTGACTTGAAATTACAATTTTGCTTCACGAAGGCTTTAAAACCAAAGACTGGATGTTTAAAAAGTGGGTATCAGAGGAAATGTGTTTCTTAGACTAAAGACATGGTAAGACAGAAAAAGAAAGTCTAACAATTCAGACTCAGATCAAACTCAGTAATCTTCCCTTTCATACAACACTGTTTCTTCCTAAGGAGGTTCAATCTGGACCACTTGAACAAAACCCTTCAGAAAAGATACCTCAGAAAATGAAATCCAGCACCGGTGAATGAGCAACAGACAAAATGAACAGGATACTTTCATTTTAGATACGAGGGCTTCTAGTCAAAAGGCGAGGAGAGAATGGGAACATTTGATGAAGAAAGCGCTTCGTGAGCCATGCAATCATTACAACCATGCAATCATCCCTGAATTTGACAGGCGTGTGTTGATGGCATTTCTGAACAATTACAAAAGACACAAAATGAGTGCTCAGGTCACGTGTCAACCATTCCTTAACAATCACATCTCACCTGTCAAAGCGCAATGCAACCGTTACAGCTGCACTGAGAAAAGCTTTTAGGTAACCTCAATAATTAGATTTAGGGTTGCACATTGTATCTGTATTTGTAATATTAATATTACGGTTTTTTTTTTTTTGCCTGGTATTATAATTTGTATTACTTTTTCCCTCACCTAAAAGGGATAGTTCACCTAAAAATGTTCTGGTCCCCATTGACTTCCATAGTATTGTATCCATATTATGGATACCTAAGGCAATTGGAACAAGCAACTGTTTGGTTACCCATATTCTTCAAAATATCTTTCTTATATGTTCAATAGAAGAAGGAAACTCATACAGATTTGGACCAACTTGAGGGTGAGTAGTGATACTGTCACTTTCAAGCAGGGCTCGCAAAACCGCTAGCCCGACGTCCCGGAGCTATTGCGTTTTCCAGCTAAAGCACTGTAAATCATATAATTTAATGGCTTAAAATGTTACCATAGACATTGTCCAACCCCACTCATAAGGTGTTCATTTTACATGTGCAGGTAGGGCTGGGCGATATGGCCAAAAAAAATATCACGATATTTTTTTCATATCAGTCGATATCGATAATTATCACGATAAATGTCAAATCTTAATTTCTTTCAAGTTTAAAGCCAGAATTTTGCTCCAATGTGAAAGTTGTAGAAACCAGACCAATAATTTTCCTTCGCATGAACAAATATCTAACTAGAAAAATGTATTTCTTAGTTTCTTCCTGATCTAATGAGTAATATTGTTTCAAATCAAGTAACAGGAGTGGGTTGCCTGATAATATTAATAGTTATAATATCACTTTTTGTCTCTTACAAATTCACATTTGATAGTAGCTTGAGTTAGGATGTGGAGGTAAAATTCTTTTCATTTTTAAAATCAGTAACATCTGTAAAAATTGTTGCAACCTCAGTTTTATATGGTTAAATTTATTCTTTTTTATTTATTATTAAGCATTGGTCTCCCATAGTAGCAAACATTTAAGTCATGATAAATACAGTTAAAACCACACATAAACTAGTTTAAATCATAGAGACGTGTGTTCATTGCTGAATTCAAGCGCTTCACACTGGATCTCACCGCTCTGTTTAGTTCTCGCATGACTCTGTAATGCATTCTGCTCTAGTGAGCTTGTGCTGCGCAGCAGTTTGACTTTGATTCAAATGAGTCGCGCTGTTTCGTTCCGCTTTTGGCGCATAAACATTATCAAACATTTATCAAACTCTTCATATTGTTTTATCGAGAAAATTATATCGTGATAATTATCGTTATCGAATTATCGCCCAGCCCTATGTGCAGCTCTTTAAAAAGTTCATAAATTGATTAAAAAAAATCAGCAGTTAACCTGTAAATAGTGAAGTACAAATGTTTAATTGGCATTTGTTGACATTTGTGCATTGAAAATGTTCTAGATTGTCATTTAGACTTATCTGATTTTCTATATAAAAAATAAAAAATTGGGCTTATTTATTTGGGCTGGTTAAATAAAATTTTCGGGCTACCAAAATCTGAAGAGTACATGCCTGAAGGGCAACCGGGGTTTTCGAAATTTTGTGAGCCCTGTAAAGATAATCTTTAAAAACACTAATAATATAATACAACTGAAATAAATGGTATTTAAATATGTCTTACAATAATGTTATATATTGTTGTGATGCCTAGTATTTAAATTTAATTTTAAAAGCTATTTATTTGCTATTATGTTTGCTTGCACAAAACTATTTAGAATTTTAACATCATCTGTAACATCAAATTATATCAGAATTTTAATGGTGCATCCCTAAAATATAGCAATGTCAAAATGTTTTAGCTAAAACAGTAATCATCTGATGGCCATTGGCTAAATATGAATCTTCAAATCGCAGCTGAAACAGACACTGGGATAAAGAGTGGCATTAAGGCACTCGCTAATCTGTCTTATTTCTTGCGACCTTCAACCCCAAGGCTTGCTATAAAAAGGCTTTTAAGATCGCATTACTTCATATTAGTACATCCACATTTTGACAGCAATTTTCTACATTTTGAGAGGCTTTTAGGTTCTTGAATGGATCGTGCGATATTGAACATTTTGCAGCACATCTAAACTGATCTTTGACAATGTGGACTTGAGAACCAAAGGGCCTAATCTAATATTCAGATGCACCGACTAGAGTGTTTCATCGAAGATGCCCAAAGTGCAGTGTTGCAGGGCTAAAACGGATTTGAAGTGGCAAGTCAATCAGCTCACAAGTATAAAACCTCCAGAGTAATTTCTCAGTAGTTCACGTTTGGTACAACCGATAGTGCTTGAGCATCAGAATTGGCTGACAATCTCGGGAGTTAAAAACATCTCAATCCCCACTGCCTTCTAGTGGCTGGATCAGAACAGATCTTCACTATTGGAAGAATCCTGAGTGATGATGCAAAGAACCACACAAATTAATCATGATTAAAAACATGGCACATCATCATAGGCATGATTTAGCCTCTAAAGAAGAGACATAACACCATAGTCTTTGTTGAAAGTCCATATTTCAGGTCTCTGTACACAATCATGATTGCGCAAAATGCAAGGATAGATCAATACACAAATGTTGCGCTTGTGAGACGAAACCACAAGAGAAGTTAGTGTTACAGCAGAAGAGTTAACAACGAAGGACTGTCAAAATAGATTTTCAGTTTAACAAGACACGGTAGTGTTGTACAACTGCTTCATTCTTAATAACTTAAATGAAAATGAAGCTAATATACCAATGACATAAATAAATACCTAAATATACAATTGTATAAAATAAAATGGATGAAAAAATTAATTATATTAAATTCATTTTAATAAGTTTTACCATAAATGTAAACTTTTCAAAAGGGAAAAGTCTTCAGGGGTCAGCCAAAACTCCAAGGAACGATCAAGAATATGCATTCACTCACACACACACACACACACACACTTCTGTGCAATTTATCACATTTAACAGTCTGTACATATGTCTCTCTCTTAGATCAGACAAGAAAATCAGACAGCAGTCATTGCCATTGGACTAATGCTTGGCCAAAGCACAACCTCATTTCAGCGAAAGGTATTTCTATTGTCCAAAATAATATTTTGAATCCCAAGAGGCTGTCTGGCCATAAATTATGAATTTGGCTAAAGTGACAACCAGGCCTTGGGGCTACAGACGGGCTCTGTCCACAAAAAACCTACACAGAATCACTTGTCAATCATCAAATTTACTTCTGCAAGGAATCATTTTAATTTTGACACAATTAATAACATATTTGTCCTGTTTATATTATCAGGACGAATAGTAGTAGTGCTTAAAATCAAACGATTGAAAAGGTCGTCTCTAAATCTAGATCTTGTTAAATAATCTTTATCTTATTTGACAAGCACACATCAGGGTTTGACAGACAAAGCAGATTGATGTCTCTGACAGCTCTGCTCTCGTTCTATGCTTTTCGATTCAAACGCTGGCACGTGCAAAGTCCGCATCATTCCCCCCCGTCAAAACATAAACGTAAGACCGGTTTTTTAAAGACTCGAAAAACATAAGGTGAACTAAAACCAGGATTTTTTTTGTTTTGGTTCTCGCCGAAGGAAAGTAGAATGAGATGCGGTTATAACGGACGATAATGCAAAAACATTGTAACGCTGCAACACTTTAGGATGTAAAGAAACGCACCTGGTTTGGTAGATCCGTCGGGACAGACGAAGAGCGGGTTACACAAAAACTCTTTGTAGTCGAGGAACGCACAGACGCGTTCGCTTCAGCCGTTCCATTCACCGCTTTAGAATGCGACACCGAACGTCTCGACGCTGCGCTCAGTACAACTCTATCACATCGAAGAAGCGCGTCACCCTCACTAGGATGCCAGATGCCCGTTATTACGCCTCATATTTACATAGAGGTTTCTCTTAGTGCACTGTCTCAAACAAGTAGGCCTACGACCTGATTTTGGTGGACTGTAAAGTTGCGCAATCGTATTAGACAATTATTTTAAATATATTTTTTACATATAAGTAACTGAGGTGAAATCTCCTCTGACCGAATCATAAACAACGGTCTTTCGTGTGAAGCTTTTATCCCACACAGGCAACATGATTGCTGGTTCACTGTCTGAAGAAATATTTTAATAGAAACACTCCGATTGGTCCAGGGGCTATTTGACGTATTTGTTTTGACGTATGCTATTGGTTAATACGCGCAGTTGGCTTTAACTCCGCCCTCTTTGGTTGTGTTTTGACCGTGGGCTTACAGGGTTCTTAAAGGGAAAGCGCATCCTAATTTTGACTGAGAAAGTGTGCTGAGAAACTATGACTGCAGATGACTACTTCATTTAACTTTTTTCTGGAACAAATATCACTGATATGAAAAATAAAATATTAAACAACTTAAATAATTTGTAATTATATTATTAACGGCATAATTTTAAATATATATATATTTTAAAATCAAATTCATGAAATGTTCAGTATTTTCATATTTTTCAAATACTTGTTTGAACTTAATGTTAGAACCTTGAGTCATGGATGCATTTCATCTGATTAATTAATGTTTATTAGTAAATAGGATCTCCTGAGCACATGACATCAACTGTGATTTAATATTTCTGAGCAAGTTTCCAAGTTCCAAGAAATCCGGCTACAAGTGACATTCTGTTCTACTGTTTCTTGAAGAAATGAGGAAATTCCGACGTATGGAACGCATGCACCATTACTGGCTAAATAAGCCTCGTGCAGAATACGTTGAATTTGACAGCCATTACTGCACTAATAGACCATAACATGAAAACAGAGCACTCAGCTGCTCCAGAAGCAAGATATTTTGAGGCCCTAAAAGCTACCATCACCGTATTTTCTCAGCCCATGTTTCATGTTTCTTGCTAATGCTGTAGTCAAATGCACTGGAGATGTGGAACTGATCTGACATTCTTCAAATAACATATTTATTCAGCACACCTTTGTGCTACTAGTCTTGAAGACATATTTTTCTAAAGCATGTAGAAAAATAAATAGCTACAACAGAGTATTTTATATTACATTATAATAGTATGGATAGCACTTCAGAAATTAATCTTTTTCTCTTTTGCTTTAAAATGAAAACATCATTGTGGTCATATCTCTTTGAACAAGAACTCTTTAAATGGAGATTTTATTATGCGTTAATTATGATTTTTCCATATGTTCATTTCAGTAGGAAGTTCTTCATAGTTCAGGGGGTTGTGAAAAAATTATTCTCACCCTACATTTTAGTGAAAAGACAATCAAACAAAAGTCACGTTCCCTCTGGGGGACTGTTTTTCCTGGTCTGTAGCTCCGGCTATTCAAATATCATCTGTGAAAGATGACAAAAATATGACCGATTATGTACTGACTAACAAGCAGGTGGGTCAGACATGGCATCTTTAACAATATGTCCCCAGAGAGGAATGGATGGTGCTGAGAAAGCACTCCAAAGTGTGGGAACAGATGGGTCCTGAGAGAATGGCAGGAAATCACAGCTTGTGTGGTGCAACATGGAGTTTAGCCGTATGGGCCTGTTCAAATCTGGTAGGGGACAGGCACCCCCGAGTGTGCATGCTTCATTTGCTTCATGTGGCTGCTTGCATTAACACTCACTGCTTCCTATATACAGAAATAACGGAATGAAACTGTGCATTAAAGAAAACCACAGAACCACTGAATAATGACTTGACTTGCACAAGTTATGGGATGAGTTTGAATTGATTAATTATTCAATTAGTTAAATTATTTTATGTTAATGTTTAATTATTTTCGGTGGTTATCAACAGCATGCAACAGAAGCAGTGATTCTTGACTGTTGGTAACCAGAGTTTCTTTTCCCATTGATGTGCATTATATTTTTTGACCATTCACTGGAAGTCAATGAGAACTGTACCAATAACAATCTTCGGAATATCTCTTTTTATGTTCCACGGAAGAAAGAAAGTAATACAGGTATGTAGCAACATGAAGACGAGTAAAACAATCTTTCTGTTGACATCTGCTTAGGAATAACTTATTTAAATACTTTAAAGTATTAAACCTGTGTGACTTTCTTTCTTCAGTGTTGTTTTGGACCCTATTAACCATCAATGTATGGGTAAATCATTTAAAACATTCTTTATATATCTTGTTTTGTTTTGCTCTGGAGCAGCGGAGTGCTCTGTTTTCATGTTATGGTCTATTAGTGCAGTAATGGCTGTCAAATTCAACGTATTCTGCAGAACAAAACAAGTATTACAGATTTGGCTGAGAGTAAGTAAATGATGACAAGAGTTTAAATTTTGGGTGAACTCCCAGAGTTTCCATTCAAGAGCAATGTTCCCATAATGACTGCAAAATGCTAAAATGGAATGTTCCCTACCATTTGCATAACCCCACAATAAATAACTTCAAAAAACTGGATGTTTTAAAACTTCAGAGCAGAAACAACATTTTTATAACTTAATAGAACGTTAGCAAAAAGTTCTTGGAATATATTTTGCTATCCTTTAAAGCTGCATTTCCAGAACCTCAAAATAATCCTTAAGAAGTTTATATTTAAATTTTCCAACTTGACCATAAAATCTAAATGACTGTGTTAACTGTTGTCAGAGTAACAAAAACACAGACTGTGGCTTAAGAAGATGAATCATACATGCACAGCTCTTCTGTTAGGTCTGATCTCTTACCAGCAGTGCTTGGAATCCAGTCCCATAGAGATCCGCAGTTAAAAACACAAGCACACTGCCTTGTTCTTAATTAAAACCATTCAGCTGCCTATTGAGGTCTCCAAAGAAGGTTTGATGCAATAATGTAGCTGGTTGGCTCTCATTTACTAAAAAACACTGAGAGAAAAGGATCATATGTCTACAGACGGTTAGATTCAATACTTTATTGGAAACACATGTTTCAAGAAACCACAAAATTTGAAGAATTTGGAACTATTTGGAAGGAAACTAAAGTTAGAATACAAAAGACTTTTATTATTTGTGATGTGCAATGTAATACAGTGGGGCAAAAAAGTATTTAGTCAGCCACCAATTGTGCAAGTTCTCCCACTTAAAAAGATGAGAGAGGCCTGTGATTTTCATTATAGGTATACCTCAACTATGAGAGACAAAATAAGAAAAAAAAAAATCCAGAAAATCACATTGTAGGATTTTTAAAGAATTTATTTGCAAATGGTGGTGGAAAATAAGTATTTGGTCAATAACAAAATTTAATCTCAATACTTTGTTATATACCCTTTGTTGGCAATGACAGAGGTCAAACGTTTTCTGTAAGTCTTCACAAGGTTTTCACACACTGTTGCTGGTATTTTGGCCCATTCCTCCATGCAGATCTCCTCTAGAGCAGTGATGTTTTAGGGCTGTCGCTGGGCAACACGGACTTTCAACTCCCTCCAAAGATTTTCTATGGGGTTGAGATCTGGAGACTGGCTAGGCCACTCCAGGACCTTGAAATGCTTCTTTACGAAGCCACTCCTTCGTTGCTCGGGCGGTGTGTTTGGGATCATTGTCATGCTGAAAGACCCCGCCACGTTTCATCTTCAATGCCCTTGTTAATGGAAGGAGGTTTTCACTCAAAATCTCACGATACATGGCCCCATTCATTCTTTCCTTTACACAGATCAGTCGTCCTGGTCCCTTTGCAGAAAAACAGCCCCAAAGCATGATGTTTCCACCCCCATGCTTCACAGTAGGTATGGTGTTCTTTGGATGCAACTCAGCATTCTTTCTCCTCCAAACACGACAAGTTGAGTTTTTACCAAAAAGTTATATTTTGGTTTCATGACATTCTCTCAATCCTCTTCTGGATCATCCAAATGCTCTCTAGCAAACTTCAGACGGGCCTGGACATGTACTGGCTTAAGCAGGGGGACACATCTGGCACTGCAGGATTTGAGTCCCTGGCGGCGCAGTGTGTTACTGATGGTAGCCTTTGTTACTTTGGTCCCAGCTCTCTGCAGGTCATTCACTAGGTCCCCGTGTGGTTCTGGGATTTTGCTCACAGTTCTTGTGATAATTTTGACCCCACGGGTGAGATCTCATGGAGCCCCAGATCGAGGGAGATTATCAGTGCTCTTGTATGTCTTCCATTTTCTAATAATTGCTCCCACAGTTGATTTCTTCACACCAAGCTGCTTACCTATTGCAGATTCAGTCTTCCCAGCCTGGTGCAGGTCTACAATTTTGTTTCTGGTGTCCTTTGACAGCTCTTTGGTCTTGGCCATAGTGGAGTTTGGAGTGTGACTGTTTGAGGTTGTGGACAGGTGTCTTTTATACTGATAACGAGTTCAAACAGATGCCATTAATACAGGTAACGAGTGAAGGACAGAGGAGCCTCTTAAAGAAGAAGTTACAGGTCTGTGAGAGCCAGCAATCTTGCTTGTTTGTAGGTGACCAAATACTTATTTTCCACCATAATTTGCAAATAAATTCTTTAAAAATCCTACAAGGTGTTTTTTTTTTTTTTTTTCTTATTTTGTCTCTCATAGTTGAGGTAAACCTATTATGAAAATTACAGGCCTCTCTCATCTTTTTAAGTGGGAGAACTTGCACAATTGGTGGCTGACTAAATACTTTTTTGCCCCACTGTATCTGCGACAAAAAAAAATAGATCTAAATGAATGTGCATGCGTGAGCTCTCTGTCCTCGTTCTCCTTTCCTGCAATCAAGTTCTTAATCAGTCACACAGTGTCTGGCTTGATTAGGTAAAAGCCTTCAAGCTCTGCCAAAACCAGAAGATTGGGGGACAAAGGGGAGGGTGATGTAGTGCTTGGCCCAGATAACTCGCCTGTTCATTCTCAAGGGTACCCACAAAAACTAAAACACCCCACAGTTTCTGTTTCACCATCAAATGTTTGATTAAACTACCATCTCACTTTGTACAAACACACAGCAAAATGTAGCTGGACAATACCGGTTGTGCTTGTTGACCATTTAATGGCAAATCCATGTATAGAGAGTTAGTCATCCAAATTCTGCCATAACTTCTTCCACTCTTCTGTGAAGGCTTTCCAGTAGACGCTGGGATTTGCTCCCATTCAGACACAGGAGTATCATTGAGGTCAGACTTTGATGATAGACGGCTTTTCAATTCATCCCAGAAGTGTGTTATGGGGTTCAGGCTGGTGTTTTGTGAAGACTAGTCAATTTCTTGCCTTGCCTTGCCTCATAACACTGCTAAGTACAAAACTAAATAAATAGACACAATTAAAAATGTTTTATTTAAAATATTATTTAAAATATTATTGCTGATTATTTTTGTACTTATATTTTGGTTTTTGTTTTATTTGAGTTGAAATATTTGAACGCAAAGCTTCCGAGAAGCCAGCAAATGGTAAGTTGAAAATAGACGGACATTGTGGTACAGTCATACTACTTATTACATGGCGTTTCACCACATGAATAAATATGCAGATAAAATATATAAAATTATTAACATAAATATTTTATTAACCAACCACACACAAAGCTTCCATGTAGAAAAATGCTCCCAGAATGTGAATAGCGCTGACTGCAGTTACCTGGATGAGTCTGTGTTATTAGTTTTTACCGGTTGTTATTGGGGAGTAACATACCTCGGAATGTAGTGACTGACCAATCAGAATCAAGTATTCCACAGAACCATGTGATGAACAAAAGTACAATATTACGTTAGCTTCAACCAAAGAATTTTCATTATCCCTGCTTATTTAAAATCTATGTAGTTAAATTAAAATGTATAATGTATAAGTATATGGAAATATACATTAATAATGATGGTTTTAATTGCTTTGCAATGTATGGATCATAAGTATAAGCATAAAGAAAAAACACTACCATTCAAAAGTTTGGGGTCAGTAATATTATTACTTTCACCAAGGCTGCATTCATTTGAAAAAAAATTATATGCAATATTGTGAAATAGTATTACAATATAAAATAACTGTTTTCTTTTTACATTTCTTTTAAGATGTAATTTATTTCTGTGATGATAAAGCATCACAACTCCAGTCTTCAGTGTCACATGATCTTCAACTCATTCTTATATGATTTGGTGCTCCAGGAACATTACTTATTTTTGTCAATATTGAAAACAGTTGTGCCTCTTAATATTACATTATACATTTATTTACTATAAATTTAGGAAATAAAATATAATCTTACAAACCTCAAACTTTTGAACAGTTGTGTATGTAAATACTTTAATAATTGTACTTAATATAGGCAAGGCTCAATATGCCAACACGTCACTGAAAGGGGTGTTCACATATTTTTGGCCATGTTTGTAGCACTTTCTGTAGAAACCAAAAAGATTAATGTGCCGCCTTGCTGCTAGTTGCTGTTCCATAACTGTTTTTAAAGTACTACTCTACTTTATTAAAAAATGGCAGCATCTAGCGCTCTAACACAATTTAGCAGTGGCATCCAGCTGGCCCGACTGTAAACAAGTCTGCAGTTTGTGTATAACTCCACGGCGAATGTTTTATGCACTGAATTAGCATTCTTGTCCCCACAGTTTAATTGAGGTGAATCGGGCTTGGCAGGGTGTCTGGTCTGATTTTTGACTAAGCTGATTTTCATTGCCCACTGTTTAAGGATATAATCCTGAGGCAGATGGTACATCTAGAGCGATATAGAGGTAAAACAACATCCGTAATTTATTGATGCACAGTTCACAATAAGTACAAACAGGCTTGTGTTGCACATGCACAGTGAGAGCTCTTAACTGCAGGAGAGGTATAAAGTTTCTTAAGTAAAAGATATTGCTTACATGGATGCTGTGTCATCATTAGGGCTTGCTTACATGCTTTCACAGCTGGAATGACTTAGTAGGGGTCATTAGGTGGGATTGCACTGTCAAAGAGAAAAAAAAGGGAGTTGAGAAAAAGTTGGTTAAAAAAATGCAACTTGATTACATTTTTGAATTCCTAGCTTGAACAGCAGAGAGCGGCGCTAGCAACACCAAGGTCATAGGTTCAATTCCCAGGTAAAAGAGGTCTTAGAAAAAGTAAACTACCAATATTAAGCAACTGCTTCAATATTGATAATAATAAGAAATCTTTCTTGAGCAGCAAATCAGCTTTTTAGAATGATTTCTGAAAGATCATGTGACACTGATGACTGGAGTAATGATGCTGAACATTTACATTTTGCCATCACATAAATAAATTAAATGTAAAACTGCTTTAAGATAAAATAATTATTTTAAATGATATTTCAACTTTTGAACACTAGAGTTTGTAGAAGATATAGAAGATTCATGCTACAATGCATGCTGGGAGCTCACAAATCTGGATTGTTTGCTCGGATAACTGTAAAGCTAGTTGAAACAACAGACGGAGGAGATATTGTTAGTCTAACACGTGTTTTATGTAGATTCTCTTTAACCTCTTTTTTACAGGGTGTAAAAAGTCTTATGAACAGGCGGATTGTCTGTCCTAATTTATCGCTCTACAGCACCCAGCTTTCTGATGCCGTTAAAGGTTTTAGTTTTTAACAGGGGCAGCAGGAGCAGGGACAGGACTGTCTATGTGGGGGGTTAAAGGGACAGCGCATGCCGGACACGGCTGCAGGAAATGGCTGTATCCGGCCATACAGACAACTATGCGCGCAAATGAGAAGAAAATTGGTCCTTCATTTGTTTAACATTCAGTCAGGCAGTGAACAAATAGCCCCACCAGGGTGACTTCCACTACACCCATACAGTTTGTTAATGTTTAGCAGGCGCTAATTGGGCTGAAATAAGTTGCCTGCCAAAATTATGACAATGAAAAATGACATTTTAGGTGGTAACTGCGTTGTTCTTTTTTACATTGAGTCTTCAGAAACACAGATAATACGATCACAGCATGCAGGAAAGGAAGACTTCAAATAATGTTGCATTATTCAGCTTGTGTGGTAACTCTACCTCACAGCATGACCATATATCTTAACCAGTGGGCGGTGGAACATATCTGAGGGTCAGGAGACCCGTGGCCTGACTGCTGCATTGTGCATTCCACAGGGTCCTTCTGAAACCGAGAGGACGTCCTTTCAAGAGACATCCAGATACGGGACCTCTAACCCCCTTAGACTTCTGCAGGGTTAGGATCAGAGAGCATTTCAAAGGCAGTACACCAAAGATTTACAAGAGGGAGGTTTCGTGTTTCCAGAATGGAGAAATATTTGCATCATACCACAGTTTCCTGACGGTTCTCAGAAACACTTCTCAGCACACAAGCTCAGTTTCTGAGTCACAGGCTAATTGTTTTCAGTTACAAAGTGTACTCTGTTTGTGATCATTAGTTGCTTGCTATTACCCAGAAAACACAGAGCATTCCCATAATGTTCCCATATGGTTTTCTGTTTAGGACAAATGTGTACATTTTGAGACCGTTCTCTGTAGGTTCTTTTTTCTAACCAAAAACTAACCTTCCCAAAACGTTTTCGGAACCAAATATTTATAGCTGGGTAGTTAATGCAAATTGTAAAGAAAATGCTGAAACTGAAAGCCGACTGTGTGTAGCTATGGTAATGTCATCATATGTCATTTTCAAAGCAGCCACTGTTCAAGTCACATCTTTAAAATGAACAGTGGTTTTAAAAAACTTTATAGAAAATTATCTTAACTGTAACGTCTCTTGGGTATCAAAGGAACACAATCCCAAAACCTGCACTAAAGACTATACTGAATTTTGTGGATGCAGAACAACAACAACAACAACAGAGAGAGAGAGAGAGAGAGAGAGAGAGAGAGAGAGAGAGAGAGAGAGAGAGAGAGAGAGAGAGAGAGAGAGAGAGAGAGAGAGAGAGAGAGAGAGAGAGAGAGAGAATTTGTTTTTTGTTTTTACAAGAGGTAAGAGAACGGAGTGAAAATGGCTAAATTACAAAAAACTATGGATTTTTATATGTTGTATATTATATGCAGTTAGAACTGAGACATGACAAGTAGTGTAGTTTTTGTAATGCCATTAGTTGTTATCATTTTGACAGTCAATGCACTATGATGACTGTATGTTTCTGTTGGATAGAAACTACTATCAATGTTTGCTGTGTTTTGATAAGAGTTAGTATATGGCTGCATCCGAAAACTGAAAAATGCTTCCTTCGGAGGTAGGAAGGCATCAAGGCAGGTCCGAATCCAAAGTTAGCTTCACTTCTTGTCTCATGAGATACCTTCGTCTGATCGATTTTTGAAGACAGCATAGATGTATCCTTCGCTGCCTTTGATATCCCACAATCCTGTGCGTTCCATTCCATGACGGTTGAGCTAAAACAAATAAAGATGGCATCTGCAAGTTGCGTTTGGTGGTTAGTTTGTGTGTAAATGTATATTTCTGATTAACTTTTTGCACTTTTTATGTTATTTCTAACGAGAAATTAGTATTATAGTAGTTAAATATTTGTTTAGTTATCAACAAAACTCATTCTATTTTGTAGTAGATCATTAAAGCCTTTAAGCTGCCTCAGAGGCCTGTCCGAAATTAGTTTCGTGAGGTACCTTCGTGCAAAAACGCTGCCTGCAAAGGCATTGCCTCATAAGGCAGCAAGGCAGCTGGCTAAGTTTTCGGATGCAGCCAATATTGCCAGTTTGTTTATTTTTTAATCACTAACGGAAATACTTCCATAAAATCAGAAACAACCGCACAATCGTCCTATGTTTATTCTCTAAATGAATGGGTGGTTTAATTTAAACGAATCGGTTGACAGAATGATTCAATTAGAAAATACAGTCATCCCCACCTGCATAGCAATATATCCTGCAGAAAAAGTAAATGAAAAATAATACACAGACTTAAGTCTGTCTGGGACAAGGAGTGATGAAAACAATGAAACAATCCAGCAGGAATAACAGACTTTTAGCTGTGCTGTTGAATAGCTTAAATTTGCCAGCAATTAATGCTCTTTAATCAGAATGCACACATACTATTAAACTGACATCAGTGGAGAAAGATGATTTGAAATTACAATAGCAGGAGCATTTACTGTAAACTACATATTTCCATAAAAAGCAGCAGGGATGCCAGTGCAGAAATAATAAAATAAGGGAGGCTGACAGACAAACCAACAACGGATACTCTCTGCAGCTCGCAGTTCATAAAAAGATTTGGTGACCTCAGGTTTGGCCAAATAGACTCTCTGCATAGTCAAATGAAACCTTGCTTGTTACAGAGCAAATAAACGCCACGTCTGATTCATTAAAGTGAGCAGAGATACAGTAATTCAAAGCCTAATACCGCAGCTGGCAGGAGAGCGGCTGTCAGAGCCTTCGAGATATTCTTCATCTTCTTTCTTCTCGCGGCGCAGCACACAAACAATGCGCCTCAGACAACAACCTCGTCATCCACCCACCATCCAGCACTTGTTTGAACAGTATGTTGCTGCGATAATGAAATATGAATGTGTGATATTTGATGCTATTTTTTGTCATATGTAGCCTTCTTGTGATTTAGTTTATGTTCTTTCTTCAGACCAGCTGGGTCGTAGTCAGGACACGGTCTGCTAATCTGACATTTAAAGGGCACTGGGTTCAGTAAAGTTAAGCTTAATGGACAGCTCTTTTTAGCATAAATTAATGAAAAATTGTCCTTCCTTTTCTTTAAAAAAAGCTAATGTATGTAAATGGGACCAATCTGTAAATTTCATTAGACTCAAATCTTCAACAATATGTGATAATATGTTTTTAGTATGGAAAAAATGCTTTCCAACCTTTTCTGTGTAAAGTTAAATCCAATTTTACAACTTTGTCAAAACACAATGCCATAAACCTAAAAAGGCTGTAAAAATCTTGATTTACAGCTCAAATTAGTTTTAACTGAAAGAAAAGAATAAAATTAATATAAAAATGTATTAATAATATTTATTTTTAGTATTTTATTTATATTTAGTTTAATGCTGTCAAGCAATTAATCGCGACTAAACGCATCCAAAATAAAGGTTTTTGTTTACATAATATATGTGTGTATACTGTGTATATGTATTATGTATATATAAATACAACCACATGCATGTATATAGTTAAGACATTTTTTTTTGTTAATATATTAAATATATAATATAAGAATATAAATATATGTGCATGTAAATATTTTTTTAAATATATACTGTATGTGTGTGTATTTAAAAATACATAAATATACACAGTACACATATTATGTAAACAAAAACTTATTTTGGATGCGATTGATCGTGATTAATTGTTTAACAGGATTCATTTTTAGTTATATCTAATTACTTCTCTATTTATTTATTTATTTTTGTGGTAATGCAACATTATGCCACAAATGCTGTCAAATAAGCTGAACTTGTATGGAAACTGGAATATTCCTTTAAGATCCCAACCAAATTTTTGCATATTAGCTTAAATTAAACAGTCAATGTTTTCGGAGAATCATAACATACACCTAAAGAGTTTTTATGAGCATTATGCAGCTGTATTACAGTTCTATGTTGTCAGACATCAGTCATATGATTATAGACGCTGACGTGAAGCAGCAAACAGCACGTACACACTCAAGATTTGTACTCCCACCGCTCCTTGCCTAAGCAAATAAAATGGAGGGCAAATGGGATATTTTTCTGAAATTGCATGCTGCAAACTCACTATGCATTTTGCTAATGAAACAAAGCAGATTTGTTCTTTACTGAGATTTGACACTTAATTGTCTTTCTTCCACAATTTTCCAAAGACAGAATGATTCATGACTATGGCCGATGCCTGTGTGGTGAAATATGAGACCAATCAAGGGCCGAGACGGTTCTTGAGACTTCATAAATATGCAAGGTCAGACATTCTGATGATCAAAAATAGCACTCTCTCATCTGGTATGTACTGTAGTATCTGCAGGCTCAGTGTCTGCTGTGTCCACAACCCACAATCCCCTGCTGTGGGGCTGCTGTCCCAGGCTCTGCCACCCAGGGAAAGGGGATTTGTCACTTTGTGCAGAAGCCCATCAGTGCTCTTCTCCAGTGGGCTCTGGTTACACTGTCTCAATGCCATCTGTGCTCAGCGGCACAAAGCTAGTGGGGTCTTCCGGCTGCTGAGATGACACATGTATGAATGGACTTACCATTACTTAAATGCATTAGGTATCATGAATGAACAATGAACAATGATTTAGAGCATTTATCAATCAAGGTTAATGTTAATTTCTATATAATACATTTTAGACTTAAATGTAGTTAATATATTATGAATTAAATTAACACTGAATACTATATTTCTACTGTAAATCAAAATTATATTAAATTAAACGATTAGTTCACTTCTAAAATAAAATTTCCTGAAAACGTACTCACCATCATGTCATCCAAGATGTCTTTCTTTCTTTAGTCAAAAATAAATGAAGGTTTCAGAGGAAAACATTCCTGGATTTTTCTCCATATAAAGGACTTCAGTGGGACTAAATGGGATGAACGTCCAGATTACAGTTTAAATGCAGCTTCAAAGGGCTCTACACGATCCCAGCCAAGAAATAAAGGTCTTATCTATAATTAAATTATCCATCGTTTAAAAAAATAAAATACAAATTTATATAACAGTTTTTTTAACCACAAATGCTCGTCTTACACTAGCTTGACATCATACATTACGTAAGTCACTCGTAGTGTAGGCGGAAGTACCAAAACAGTGTTTACAAAGCGAACTTGCAAAGAAAGTCAAATGCCCCTTACAAAAAAAGGTAAAACAACACTCATAAAAATAGGTGCTTAAAAGGTTCTTCACAGCGATGCCATAGAAGAACCATTTTTGATTCCACAAAGAATCATTCAGTCAAAGGTTCTTTAAAGAACCATCTCTTTCTTACCTTTTTAGAATCTGAAGAACCTTCTTTCGCCACAAATAACCTTTTGTGAAAAAGAAATGTTCTTTGGATCTTAAAAGTTCTTTATGGAACCATTTACACAAAAGGTTATTCTATGACATCGTAAAGCACCTTATTTTAACTAATAACAAATACTTATTTTTGTTATTTAATACTTATTTTAACAAATATTTTAAATTATTACCACTTTCTCAGTAGCTTTTCATAAACAGGACTGAGTTAAAGGGTTCATCGGATGCCCTTTTTGCACAAGCTGATACGATTCTTTAAGATCTTAATTAAAAGTCTATAACATGGTATACATTTCACAATAGTAGTGTAAAAATCACCTGTCAAAATCAGCTCTGTTTTTAGCAAGCTATTATAGTCCATATTGCTTTAAATGCTAATGAGCTCTGCTGGTGTCTATTTATTTATTTTTTATGCTATTTTAGGTGAAACATCTGAGATAAAGTTGACACTTGAAAGTAACTGAGACCTCCAATCTACTTTCTAAGTAATGAATAGTCAACATTTGAGCCTTTTTCCCCCCTCTAGACCAATCAAGATATTTGAGTTGTTTTCAACTTCTGAATAGTCAATTCGTGAGTTTAGATGTAAATATGGAACTGCCAGCCCTTTTGAGTTGCGGCTTATTCAAATTAGAACAACCTGTTCATAACTTGAAAGTTCTCAATATAAATTTTTGGCTGAGTTTCTTCAGTGCCGCAGCTGAACGGATTAATTTGAAATGGAACTGGCCCAAAAACTGTAAACCACAGGGGATCTACCATCCACAGGATTCTCAATAGAAAATAACTACAGGCCTGGAATCTGACCTCACTGAAAGAAATGTTTTCCTTCTTTCTGCTTTCTGCCGCCTAAGGGTCTTTGATGAAAGTTGTCATGGTTTTAATGAGTATGACTGGCAACACGCACAGCTTCTGTCCATACACGTCTCAATGATGCATGAACACTCATCCGTGTTTGTCTAAGTCTGCATTTTTTAACACAAATCTATAATAAATTGATACATTTTAAATTCCTTTCGGTATAAATTAAATAAAGAATAAAATAGCTTTCTGAGAGCTTTCTGATCCTGCATAGACAGCAACAGAACTACAATGTTCAAGACCCAGAAAGGTAGTAAAGACATCATTAAAATAGTCCATGTGACATCAGTGGTTCAACCTTAATTTTATGAAGCTATGAGAAGACACTAACGATGTCTTTATCTTTTTTTACCTTGAATGGTGGTAGTTACGTTGCTGTCTGTGCAGGGCCAGAAAGCACTCGGATGTCATCAAAAACATCTTAATTTTCTAAGATTTTCTAAAAATCTAAATTTTTGGTGAACTATCCCTTTAAACAAATAAATTGTTTTTTTCTGATGTGTTTTAATATATGGCAGTTTTCTTGGACTTAAAAAAATATAACATTAAAAAAATACAAGAATTCATAATATACTTTTTTGTTTTGTTGAGACAATAGAATCTCTTGCAGAAAATAATAGCCAATAATTGCTAACCATACTGCTTATTTTAATCAACTTCAGCATAAAAATACATGAAATGGCAACAGACACAGAGATAAAAAGAGGCCCAAAGGAGGACGTCTGGGGATTCAGAGGCTTACAGCATCATTTAAGATGACAGGTTGACCTCACAAGGTTCACGATAAAGGATGAACGCACCTCATTATTTTTACTGCAGCAGCAGCGGCACCTGTGACTGAGATTAACAGGTCGAAATCTTCCGCAGCAACACACAATTAACACTATCTATCACTTGGAAAAATCCAGGCGTCTCTACAGTTGTATTGCACTTTGAATGTACCCCATTATTGGCTTTTAGTCTGCGACAGACAAAGCTATGAAAGGTAATGGCATATTAATTTTCAGAATGTAAGTTCAGGGAAACTAAGTATTTGGACAGCTGCTCTGTCTAAATGCTTTTATCTCATTCTGAGAATCTCACTTTGCCATTAATATCATACCCCAAGGCACCTTTCTGTTTAAACAATGCTAGAAATTGCTTTGACATAATGGAAACGACAAGGTTTACAGCCTATAGGAAAGGTAATTAAGCACTTAGATAAACAGAAAGCACAAATGGCACCTTCTCACATCGATATTATTACGTAAATGGACACCCTCAGTTGGAGACCAGAGATCAACACTGTGTGGAAATATCAACACGAGAGTTTGGGAATAATTGCAGCTGTAAAAGGTGCTTACTTATCTGAAATCCATATTTCCATCTCAACATTGACATTAAGCCTGAGATGGCACTAGAAAAAGGAAATGCTCAATGAAAACAAATGACAACACAAAGCAAATGTGGAAAGTAAGGATGCAGCAACTTATCTAAATATTTGCACTTCTGTGCCAGATCAAACTGAAGCCAGATGCCAACTGGAAATGACCAAATATTCAAGGTTATTCCCCTGAGATGACAATATCTGCTTCAAATTTAGTGCATTTGGGGATTTTTAAAGAATGTATTCATCACATTCAAGCAAGGTAGACAATATTTCAAGTACAAGCGAGTTTCCATATTTAGCTGCTTTTGAGAATTGTAGCTGGTTAGAGCTGTTTTGGACCAGAAACCAGCATGTTTGGATGCTTTAAAGTGAAGTAAAGAGCGCTTTGAGAAGGAGAACACAGCAGTGAGACTATATAACATCACTGTCCCAGTGGCAGAACACCGCTGCTCTCTGACGGCTTCAGAATGGGGGAGAGCAATATACCCAGTGGGAAGAAGAAGACAGCATGCACACACTTTGCTGGCTTCACCAACCTTTCTAAAGACAGCTGAAAACACTTGAGTCCCAAAGCACTGCAATTGAATTGAAAGCTCTCTGAGTGGTGATGTCATAAACTAGGGAGGAAGATGTAAAAGCAGTAATCAACAACAACATATTTTAGAAGCAGCATTGAAGTTATTGAAGATTAACTAATACTTATAATATAACATTCTATTGAGTATGTCGAGTCTGACTTCATGGTTACTGACCGACAAAATTATTAATAAATAATGAACTGAGAGTCTGTTGTCAATTACAGACACTGCATTCATTGCATTCACCTTGTTTTCTCTCTGATATGCCCCCAAATTCAGAACTCATTGCTCAAAGAAGAGTTTCTGAATTACAACTTTGTGGTGGCATTAATGTGTCTTAACCTTGTAAATATACAATACTCAACTCAAAAATACCCTGTTTGCATATACACCCTAATCAGTAATTTGAGATTACAAATCTTAAATGTTATTTGGGGTTGAAATTCTGCTAACCGGGACACAGGGTTAATATCATAGAAAAATTAGCAATAGCATTTGCTCTTTTAATTCAGAGTCTCCCTAGTTTTTAATCATACTACTTTTTAAATGAAAAGCAGCAGCTAAAATTTTTTTGCAATACTACACTTCTTCATTCTTAATGTTCTTATATAATTTGTTTTAAATCTGAAGAACAATGTTGTATGTCTTTTAAATATCTGAAGGAGGCCTTCAGTGAAATAATGACTGAATTAATGCAAATGATCTGCCTGACATCTTATTTTCAAGCACTGTTCATTGTCTAAAGCCTTAGTATCAAAGGCTATCTGAGCTGCACATGACTCGGCCTGCTGAGAATCCACTCAGATACATGATTATTTTCAGCCTGACAAAATAACAACAAAAAAATGCTCTCCCCACAAGAAAGCTGCTCAGGCACTCTTTAGATTTAGCCCCCATATCACTGGGACATTGAGAAAACTGCTGCACCTACACCCTTCCAAACAAAGCCCTCAACAATGTGTTGAAGGCTCAAAACACAGCAAATTTGGGCAGATATCCTTGTAAACCATGGTGAAGGACAAGGGCTCTCTTATATGCTTCACGAAACATTTTTGTTAGCAGACCTGAGAGCTCTTGGCTTAGGATACTTCAATCGCTGCATCATGAAGGGTCTGTTGTAGAGCGAGGGGTGAAAGACAGACATGCATGATTGAGACTCTCACTTTTTGACCTTGGAACAAGGACTGCAGTGAAAACCCTCAGAGACAGATTCATCTGACAGCGACAGTGTTGCTAGGAATATTTGTTGATGTTGTAATGCACTATATCAACACATTACTACTTAAAGTTGGTGTGTTTATTTAATTAGCTGTGTATTAAATGTGATAATAACCTAGTAAAGGCCTGTTCACACCAATACTCTATACTGCTTTTAAAGTCCTTGGATTGCAGTTCATTTCACACTCCACAACAGTCTCCCAGATAGCAAGAACATTAGGGCCACACTGATAGCTGTCACATTTGGCCTATATGGTATTGCGGAGCACATAAGGGTCTATAATAAACTTTATCTATCATCCATGATGTAATTTCCAGACATTTCAAATTGAAGGACTTGGATCACTGACAGGTCTAAATATTTAACCTGCTTAATATCTGCTGGGCATCGGTGCTTTTTGGGTTTGCTGGCCAAAACACCAGTACTATAATAACAAGAACACAGGAATGATACCTTTAAAATCACTTAAAGAATGTTTCTTCCAGCTGAGGAAAGATAACCGATCAAAATCCTTTTACTTTGAAGAATTCGAGAATTGAAAAAAACTCCCGACTACAAACGAGGCAGTTATCATAGTTAGGTAAACTTACATAGCAGTGAATGGGAGACTACCACAGATACATTTTTAATTCACATTTGCTCAGATAGCAAAAGAAAAACTCCCCAATAGTGTTTTAATGACTTTAGAAAAAAAGGAAAAAATTTAGAGGTAACGGCGGTCACAAGAGAGAACAATGTC
Source organism: Gymnocypris eckloni scoliostomus (assembly GCA_027564155.1). NCBI lineage: Eukaryota > Metazoa > Chordata > Actinopteri > Cypriniformes > Cyprinidae > Gymnocypris > Gymnocypris eckloni. The sequence goes on along the minus strand of CM050417.1, from coordinate 14,196,059 downwards.
AAATTTACCATCACTCCATTAGATGCTGTATTAGAAATACCTGGCATTAGCGTTAACTAGTTATTTGTAATTTAAGGCAATATAATATCAAGCATATAGTGTTATGAATATACATACATTAAAAACTAAATATTAAGATACTTTGGATGATTTACGTTGTGTCTTGTGAAAGGGGTTTATATGCATTGGTGCAGTTTTTGTTCTCAACGTGAATAGGCCAGGTCGGATATTATAGCAAAAACAAACCCTGACAGGGTCATCAGGACCTCGACACGGAACATATATCCTTTACTTAAAACCTCCACAGAGCAGAGCAAGGTTAGTCAGAGGAAAGCAGAAGGCGTGAGTGGAAGACAGAGAGAGAAAGAGACTGTAGGTTAAAGAAAAACACTGGATTTTCCACTAATTCCCTCATGAAAGTCATGGGAAAGAGGGAATGTCTATGGATAAAACTCAGATACATTAAACTATATATTCACAAGTTTGCCTGCCCATCCTGTCCTGATGGTTAATGGTAAACGAACTTGGCTTGCTGTCCTCAATGGAGGCTCGAACCGAGGCTCTGCTTGAGTGCCGAGTTCAACCCCCTATTGTGGTTCTACCTAGAGGGAGAAAAACAGAAATACAGCAGGAGATGGGGAGGTGGAGGGATGCTGGAAGAATTGACGCAGGCACAGTGCAATGAGAGTTACTAATGCTGATTGACAGGACTGAATGATTAAGCTCCCCCTGAACCAACGTTTGGAGCTTTATTTAAATTGCTGCTTGTTTACAGTGAAACTCAATCCTTGATTCTTCCGAATAAAGCTCTACTTACATATTATATCAAGACAGTTTGAGAAAGCAGCTCACAGCAGGAAGAGGACGTGAAGCGGAAGTGATTTGGACCAGCTGGGCCTTCACAGCCATCTAAACAGCATTCCTCACAATAATGATCAAATTCAAATTAAGATTAAGAATTTCTTCAGTCTGTGAGCAAAGGTGTTTTAATTGAGGGAAGCAGTATTTGTACATACACAGTAGAGCAGTGGTTTCCAATTGATGGTTTGCAGGTCTGTTCCAAGTGTTAAAGAAGTAGTAATGTTTTAATTAGCTGTTGGTGATGCTACATCTCTACATTTCTCAAAAGGAAATCTAAAAATAAAAATGAATCTACATCTTGGATGGCCTGCGGGTAAGTACATTTTCAGTAAAGTTACAATTTTGGGTGAACAATGCAAGCAACAATGCATAGTTAGAATAGCATTTTTCAGTGCTTTTTCATTTTTAGATGTACATTATGTCCATCCAGGTACCTCTAGGACAGCCTGTTGAGAAGCACCTGCAATATCTGGGATGTCTAAAGTATGAACGTGTGACAATATACAAGACTTTATATTTAAGGCCAGTCGATAAGTCATAATGCTTCCCCAACAATCTGTTGGCAGAGACAAGAAAGCAAACACAGAGTGTAGAAGTGTTTGAACGGCGTCGTGAACGGAGGAGCAGTCACTTAGCGCTCACATTCATAGCACCTAACATGCCAATGTTAGGGTTAATGTGTTTCCATGGAAACTGAAACACTGGAGCCGTGAGACTGAGGAGAGATTTGCCTTCGATTTCTTTCTATTTACACAGACTAGATGAGACAACAGATGACATAAAGTGATACAGAGGGACACATGATTACTAAAACAGTGACTAGATGAGGATTTTACATGGCAAAGCTTCAACACCAGGGTTATAATCTCAATGCAGTTATTATATATATATATAAACATATGCATTCTTGCTGGTCTAGTTACAGTATCATTTGTGTATTCAAGTTGATACACTATTGGTAAGATTTTAATGTTTTTAAATTAGCCTCTTATGCTCATCAAGGCAGTATTTATCTGCTCAAAATGCAGTAAAAACTAAAATATTGTAAAATACTATTACTATTTAAAGTAGCTGTTATAATATATTTGAATATATTTTAACATATAATGTATTACTGTGATGAATTTCCAGCATCATTACGCCAGTCTTCAGTGTCACATGATCATTCAGAAATCATTCTAATATGCTGAAACATTGTTCACGTTGAAGAGTGGGAACAGTACATTATTTTGCAGGATTATTTGATAAATAGAGAGTTCAACAAACAGGGCCTTCATAATTCAAGCTGAACAGAGTTGAAGTTTATGTGAATGTGCGGTAATGAGATTCTGTGACTCCCAATGGGAATGCACACACATCGCTGCTGAACACAGCGTCAGGCAGGAATGCACACCAGCAACGTACAGCAAGTGGATGACCTCTAACAATTAAATGGCTGTCTGTGTGAACGCCCCTTTAGGCAGTAATGCACAGAATCTATCATGGAACATGGTGAAGCCTGCTAAATCCTACTGTCATGCTATTTTCATTTCAGTGGCTTTTACTTAATCTTTACATTCCTAAACACCAATAAAAGTTTTATTTACTCAGAAATACTTGTAATGTCTGCCATTTCGGAGTAGTTATTCATCATATATCAGCATTTAACCTGTCTGAGTAATGTATTGAGCTTGACAAACTGCAACAGATGTGTATATTTGCCATCAGCTATGTGAATAAAAGGGGAGGAATGTCACACCAAACCCGAAGGAAATACAGACTTGAGCTTGCAATTTTGAGTTTGAATAAAATAATAATGCAATTAAATTAAACTAGATTTAGCTCATTAATTCAAAGAAGAGAAAAACTAATTTCATAATCCACTTTATTGGTTGAGGAGGAGTGCTTGACATTTGCCATAGCGGGCTCACTATGATTATATTTAAGGATAAAGTGTGTGGAGGAGCAGGATTAATAATCAATGATAATAACAGTTTTATTGTGTTTATATAATTAAACCAACATCTTACTGATGAAGGTGCAGACATCCAGGTTTTATAAGAGATGTTAAATTATAAGAGAGCGCCATCTGCTGAATATTGAGTGCAGTTTTAGACATGAATTAAAAACGGGATCAAAATGTCTCAAGCTGTTGTAATCTCAACAATAAGAATGTAACTAAAAATTAAATCAACATCAAATACAAAATAGATAATTCTTAACAAATCCACATGATATAATAACATTAAATGCTCTAATAGAATATATTTAAAATGACTGGACATTTTACAGATATCTCTCCTGTCTAATATTATAGTAGATTCGATGATCATTGTTTTAGACTAGACAGGACTAATATTATATCAAATGTTAGATAACAAAACCAAGTAGTAATACTAAATAGTAAATAATTTTAACATAAATGCAGATGAAAGCTCATGTTAAAGCTCTCCACCTCATAAAGATAAGCTGGATAACAACAGAAACAATGGAGAACAATGCTGGGATTGTACTGCTGCATCACAGAAATAATGCTAACTTGTTTAGAAGATCTAAATGTGCAGGCTTTTGCTCAATTCAGCAGCTCAAATTCTCTACGAGTAGAAAAAATCCATATAAGACGTCTTATTAATTGTATTTAGAAGACTAAATGATACTGTTTTAGTATACTGAAAAAAGAGTCTACATTTGAAAAGAAAATGTACATGTTAAACACGTGTATAACACACGTTATATAAGAATGATACATTTTATCTATTTGTACAAATATGATTCAAGTATTCTACATGAAATTCTGAGGAGAATGTTGCTTGAAACTGGAGTCTCCTGTGCAAGAGGGAAGGAACACTGATTATGAACAATCATGCATTGTTAGAGGAATGCAACGTCTTCAGTAATTATACAAAGCTTGATCCAAAAGGCAATCTTTTGGGAAACACTCATTAACCAAATAGACCAACCGTGACAAATAAGCTCAATCGCATGCTATTTCTGAACTGTAGAAAATGCATAAATATGGAATAAATGACAATAGAACATTACTTGAATCGAATACACACCCAAAATGGTAATGCATTGAATTTCACCTTGGATGTCCATTCGGTTCTCCATAATGTAATACGGTCTGTTTCCATATAAATCTATTGCTAATAACATTTTTAATGTTTTCTTTTCTAAAATACTCTTGGGAGTAATAACCTCCCCTGATGAACTATCTTGCTTAGGCATGCAAATATAATGTAATACAAACACAAATCAACTTAAAAGTGCGTAAACATATCAGAATCAAGATAACACATGCTATAAGCTGTAAAAAAAGTTTTTTACCTATATCAGTACAACTAGTAAGGCAACAAGCAGACCAATTGCCAATAGGGTTGCGATGACGGCCCACACACATATGCCACTACAGCTGCACAAGCAATGCTGCATGAAAAACTTAACCTTGTGCAGTCGGGCTGCTGTTAGTGGAGGGTAACGAGCGTCATTCAAACTCTCCAAAGCAAAAGACTTGATGAGACAGGCACGATGGTGACTGAGCTGGTCAAACGTGTGTCTCCCATGATATCTGCCCATTCCACTGTTTCCTTAAAAAGAATGAGAGTGAAATAAACGATAGGTTGAGACAAACAGATATATATCTCAGATCAATATACTGTATCATTCAATATATTTATTTAAGAACTGGTTATTCTAATATATAAATAGTGTCTTTACGTCTTATTGGTTGGCTTACCTACACCTCCAAAAGGTAAGGAATCGACAGTGTAATGCATCAAGACATCATTAACAGTCACTCCTCCACTGCTGGTTTCAGTTAACATTCGCTTAATCACCTAAATAAATTAAATTATAAAAAAAAGTTAACTTGGACATATTAAAACCGACTTAAAGTTGTATCTTTCAAAAAATACTGGTGATGAAAAGAATACCGTTTTATCAGAGGAAAACACATAGAGCGCCAATGGCTTTTCTCTTGCACTGATAAAATGTATGGCCTCACTCAAGCCATTAACAGTGACAATCGGCAGCAGTGGTCCAAAGATTTCTTCTTGCATGATTTTGAAATGAGGTAAAACATCCCTCAGAACCGTAGGAGCTGGTGAAGAAAAATACATGCTTTTGATTTACTAAACTCAACTGATAAAACTCATGCCTTTATTACTGGCAGTAAAAATCGTCCTTACCTATGTAACACTGTGAGCGATCACTCTCTCCTCCAAGAGCAATAGTGCATTCATTCATTAGAGCCAATACTCTGTCAAAGTGACGTGTATTAATGATTCGGCAATAATCTGGAGAGCTTTTAGGGTCCTTTTGGTAGAACTCCTGAAATTAGTTAAGATTATAGGTCATGTCTTACTATCAACATGCACATGGACTACAATTTTGTTTTTAAAAAGTATGCACCAGTAGTGTTTTTTGAATTTCTTCGACTATCCTGTCCTGGATGCTTGGCTCACACAGAATGTAGTCAGGGGCAATGCATGTCTGGCCACAATTTGCAAACTTCCCCCAGGTTATTCGTCTGATACAAAAACATTTGGAAATCTGTTATTTCAGCAAACAATGTTTCCCAGAGCTTTAAATTAGAGGTTTTAAAGGGGTCATATGATGCTTTTTTTAAAGATCATTATTTTGTGTTTATGGTGTAACAGAATATGTTGACATGATTTAAGGCCAAAAAACACATTCTTTTTCAAATACTGTACATTATTGTAGGTCCTCTATGCCCTGGCTTAGTTTTCTACAAAGCCCCTCCTTCTGACAAGCAAAGTCTGCTCTGATTTGCCAACTGAACCAGAGCATTTTGATTGGCCGAACACGACAAACACGAGTTGGAAATGTAACATAACCATAATCGCGAGCATTAGCTTTCACAATAATTGTAAAGACAGTTAATAATGTCCTTAGTTTTACCATCAGTTCAAGCCAGAGAGGGGAACAGAGTCACTTGACAGACACAGTGATGAAGCTTGTATGTGTTTGCACACAAGCCACGGTTGTGATGTGACCGTGTCTCTCTCTCTCACACACACGCGAGTACACACACACACAACACTGCACTATGACCATCTCTCTCTCTTAGACGCACACACACACACAAACACAATGCTGAGCTGTGATCCCCCCTCTCTCTCCCTCTCACACACACACACACACACACGACACGCAAAACTCAGCATTTGAACAGTCAATAGCGAATACTTAAACTAATAACAAATACAGTCGCTGATTCAGAAGTGCCAGATTGTCAAATCAAAGTCAGAATGACCTCTCCTAGGTTCATGAAACGGCCATCCATAAAATATGTTGCTGTTCTGTTGTAAGTAATCTTAATGATTCCTAAATGCATCTACTATCTGAAGGCCAAATAAAGTGCTTTTGCTTTCGCCTAGAGACACACAATTTCTCCCTGACATGATTGCCTGCATCAGCACTACTGCGGTTACTGAAACCACGCTTTCTTTCTTTCCGGGAACATTTGGGCGGCATTATGCAAATATTTCCACATCATGATGTAGACATGTGGGGGCGTGCTTGAATGAGCTGTTTTAGGGGGATAAGTCTTACAAGTCTTAACTTTGATAAAAAATATCTCTTTGGTTTTGAGGCTTTAGTCTTTGCAACTTCAGGGATCGTATCTATGCACAATCAGCTTGTAACACTCCAAAGAGAAAGCAAAACTTTAAATCGCATCATATGACCCCTTTAAGACTTAAGTACTTGAAAATTAAAATTCTGTCTTTATTTACTCACTCACATGAATGTCTTGGAAGATTAATTTAAATATTTCTTTTCTTTCAATTAATGGCAATGGGGTCCAAAATAATATTGGATCCCATCGATTTACATTGCATAGAGAAATCAACACTGAGACATTTGCCAGTTTGTGTTGCATAGAATAAGAAAATCAAACAGGTTTGGAATAACCTAAAGGAGAGTAATGATGAATTTTCATTTTTGGCTGAATTATCTCATAAAACTGTATATTACCGGCATGCCACAGCAATGTCACAGTTCTTGTCAATATAACAGGGGCTTTTTCCACCCAGTTCTAAAGTCACTGGTGTGAGATGACGAGATGCTGCTTCCATCACCAATTTCCCAACCATACTACTCCCGGTGTAGAAGATGTGGTCGAAACGCTGCTTCAGCAGCTCCTGGGTCTCTGGAACCCCTCCTGTCACCACTTGATACATCTCCTGAAATGAACCAAATGTTTGTTAAGCTGTTCTCAAAAACTAGAGGTGCTCCGATTGATTGGTTACCGATCACTATCGGCCGATAATCGCTTGGGGCTGTTTGATCGGTGCTGTCTAAAAAGGTTGATCTCAAAAAAACGATTTCAAGCTGATGACGCGCCTGCCATGGGAGGATTGACAGGACATGCAACGGCACAGTCTGACTTTGTCTGGCGCTGGTGAAATAATTATAATCTTGTACAATTCATATTTCTTCATTAAATAACTTATAAAGTAATTTTAAATGTTTCTATGAGACATAATGTCACAAACAGTATGAATGAATCACTGCGCTCTCTCTCTCTCGAAATGCGCAAATGGCTTCAAATCACCTCACATCACCTGCACAATCGAGGCAGTGTCGTGTCATCACTAAAGTTTATACATTTCATTTATTTTTCATTCTTGCCAGTGTTTAAACCATGCAGCGCTCGCTCGCTCTCCTGGAAGCGCAGACATAACACAAGGTTCTCTCACACACACCGTTTGCTTTGCGTATGCGATCAGCGGTGCATATTTTTTCCATGCTCATGTTATCGGATCGGATTCAAAAATGTAATTCAAGCCCTGAATAAATGTCTACAAATCTTGATTGGATCGTCACTATAAATAATTCTACATAATAAAAAGAAGGCTTTAAAAAGATCGGTATCGATGATCGGATCGGCAGGTACTGCTTTCTGTGATCGGCCTCAAAAATCCTGATCGGAGCACCCCTATCAAAAACCTTGAACAACAATCATGAGACTGAATTATAGAAACAAAATTAGTTTATGCACCTTATCAATATATAGAGGAAGCAGCTCTTTCATAAGTCTAGCAGAGTGCTCACTCAGCTCCGACGGTTTCAACACAGCTGCATTGCCTAAACAAACAAAGGAAGTGGAAAACAGTGTGGACTTGAGATCTCATTTGGTGTCGGTGATGCTTCTTAATGAGCTAAAAGAGATTAAAAGTTAACACGAAATCAAAATTGATAATTCATTTATTAATCCACATTCCTAGTCTATAATGTTTCTTCTAAATGTGATAACTTGCTCCACCTTTAAAACAAATGCATAATTCAGTCACAAAACTCTTCAGAGAAGTTGACTGGTTGTTCAAAGCCAGCAGTGCAGTCAACTGATCTCTCATTCCTTTTTCATTGTTTTTATAGGCTTTTTATGAATTTTACAGATAGGATAGTTGAATGAATTAATAACTTTATTGTCATTGTACAAGTCCAACAAAATTAAATGCAATCCTTTGGGTGCATAGTGTAACGAAAAGAGAAAAAAAAACTAATCTAATAAAATAGTACAGGATCTGTAACACAACATTACACACAGAAGACGTCTCACATTCAACAGAGTTATATTGCACATAATGATCAGTTAAGTTAATGCAGTATTTAAAACAGATATGGCTTGGCGTGTAAACTATATAATCATGATGTTTAGTTTACATTTTTACAGTAGTCAGTATTTATATTTGAGAGACAACAGAAAAGCCCGGGAGGAGAGAGGGGACCAGGATTGGCAAAGGACCTCGAGACGAGAATTGAACTCGGGTCGCCGTGACCACAGTTGCGGTATATGTCGATGCACTTACCATGAGGCTATTGGTGACAGGATCTCTCATTCCAATCCGCAACCTTGCTATTTCTATCCCGACCTCAGCCAGCTCAGTACTGTGCAGCATTAGAATTTTCTTTAGCACTCCACCTCCCCAGAACCACATGTCTAGTATCCTAATTACTGTAATTCTGAGAGAGCTTCATTCATGCTAGCAGCACAAGCGGAGCAGATCTTGTCCAACAATTTAATCCTTCATACACTTATCTCTAAAATGTATTTTGAGAGTTGTCAAAATTAGACATGCTTTATCAACTCCTACTGTATTTACCATTGTTTTATAATCCAATTTATTCCCAATAGATAAATTCAGGTCCCGCCCAACATTTTGTTTTGTTTGTACATGATTTATATTGTGGAAGTAGCATGGCTGAACACATCTTTTCATATTGGTTGTAATTAGTAAAAAAATCCTACTACCAGCTGCAATGGCTCCAATCAGGGGCTGCAGGATCATGGCCCAAGGGTAGTTCCAGGTTCCAATTATCAGCACAACACCCAAAGGTTCAGGTTTTATGTACACATCATCCAGTGCACTGCTGAGATTCTTCTTCACAGGCCGAGGAGCTGCCCAGTCTGCCATGTCACTTTCTGCCAACTTGATGTCATTCTCAATGCTGATCAGCTCAAAGAGTGAAGTGCTATATGTATTCTGTTTGATGACAGTGACAATAAAGAGTTAGCATTCAGTAGCACTGAATGATTTCAATGGAAATAGAACATTCAGTGTTGCCACTCAGTTAATATTTGATAGCTTTTAAGGGAATGGTCAAAATGGCTGCCGTACACGGTTGAGGTCTTGTTTTAGAGCTTGCTCGATGTCTGCTTGGCGTTCAGTTATGAGGCGGTGCAGGGCTCTGAGCTGCTGTTTCCTGTACTGCAGGGGTCTGGATCTGCCTGACTGGAAGACCTCCCTCAACCCATCCACAACCTGCTTCTCCATTTGTACAGTTCTGAATTATATATTTCCTGCAGGTTTGAGCTGAAAAAGTTACATTTCTTAAAAGTCAACTAAAATTCCAATGAAAAAAACTGAATATTCTGTATGAATATTCAGTACAGAGGATAGACAATTCTGATCAGGTTCGACTAAAATGGGCACATTTTTACGGAGTAAAAATACCTCTATACAACAGACTGTTATGAGTCAGCGCTGCAGTAAAGACTTTTGAAAGCATTGAAAAATAAATGTTTTCTAAACGCAAGTTATTTTTAACTTACAACAACAGCTTGAAGCAGCTAACAAATGCACCGAGGAGCGCTGTCATCAGAAATCAATGAAGGATATTGACGTTAAGACAAAGATAACGCTTTCCTCAGTGGACATTTAAACTTAATTAACGTTATAAGTAATGTTAGGAGAACGCTTACAATTCACTGCTGGTTATATTCTGTATAATTGTGTTTGTGACGAATAAAATGCCGAATAAAATTCTCTCTCAAAATGCCTATTTTACATAATACAGCAAGCTTTTACAACAGTAATACAATACGATTTCAATGAAGTAACTCAATGTTCCTTCGTTACTATTTCTAAAATGACGTTTTGGAATTAGCAATGGGGGCTTGGGCTCAGCTGTTAAACTGTCAACTTTAGATTTGAAACCGTGGCAGAAGAAAGTAGTTCTGCACAAAAGAGGGCTTTTAAAGATACTCCATTGTTGTTTCTAAAATATTTACGTACTCGTGCCGTTGAACTGTTGTATAAACGCAATATCATACTCGCAGACCTGAGATATGGCTGTATATCGCCACGGCTGTGATAACCTATGGCCTGAATCACAACCATATGTCACTTCACTCGTGTGATATTGCTAATGTATCCGCTCGCGCTTGGAGGCGCTGAGTCACGTGATGGCATGACAACAAACCAGCGTAGCAGAGGAGGAGCATCAAAGAGCGGACTATACACCCACAGACATGTCTACACTCTGTTGAATGTATTAAGTAATATATTAAGTGTATAGGAGAAAAAATTAACCAAAAGTATCGACCTTATCAGGCTTGTATCAGTCCGATAGCAATACCAACGTTGGTATCGATATTGGATCGATATGCCCACCCCTAACGTTACTTGGACTGTAAAATGGTCAGTTTACTGCGTCAGGCAAGTCTGACTCGGGACATTCTTCTCAGGGATGTTAAATTGTTCGGTTTCATGAAAAAGTGATTTCATTTTGCAATGTCTAAGCCAACAGTTTTGTTCATATTTTGCATATAAATTTAAATGACAGATGTCGTTTTTTTCTCTGCGATACTTTACCAACTGTGTTGACAGCAAAAGGTTAAACGAATACACGTTATCGGAAAAAAGTTTTCCCATATGTGTCTTAAGTATAGACGCAGTACTCGTTCCCGTATTTCAGGGAACCGAGGTTACAATAGTAACAGCTCTGGTCATGTGACCGTTTAGAATTCACGAACATCACAAAAATCAAAACAATGTGCACTTTCATAGTTGACATTTGTGTTTCAAATACACCAAGAAGGCTTTTAGACTCTTTAAACTCAATAGTTGGTCACAGATGTTACTGCAGGGAATAAATTAGTTTAAAACAAGCTGCACGTTTATGGAGATATTACAACAACGATTTTCCTTTTACTAGACTTAAGCACCGTTTGTTCATGTTTAGACAGTGTTTTGAGTTGAGTTGTTCGCGTGAACACAGCAAATGTATAAAACATTCGGAAATCTGTTTATAAAAGTCATGCAATCATTCGGGAAACTCGCATCGTATTTTGTCTAATACTTACATAAACTCGTTTGAAAAGGTTCAGAATATCGGAACGCGTTGCGTTTCCAGTGCGAGAGATCAGAGAGCGACAGCAGCGTTTATATGATATGTTCATCAGAGGGCGGTGTCCTGACATTTTATCCTGTCCGTCAGATTTCCCAACCGGGGCTTACTGCGCATGCGCACGCGCAATATTTCATTTTATTGTCATTTTTCTCACGCTGAACAATATTTAATGTATCTCAGATACCGTATCTGCATTACAGTAAGGGTAGATTTTGGTAGGTGTAGACATTAATAACTCATAATTTGACAGGTAGCATTTTTCGTTGTCGAATTGTACTGTTTTAATGAGGAAGTGTTGGGGAAAGTTACTTTTAAAAGTAATGCATTACAATATTGCGTTACTCCCTAAAAAAGTAACTAATTACGTACTTTTTATGGAAAGTAATGCGTTATATTACCTTTGCGTTACTTTTTTTTTCTGCTGTACATAACAGAATGCAGAAAAAGAAGTTCAACACTCTTCAGCAATAAAAACAAAACAACGAAGCACTATTGTTAGTTTATTTAAAGTAATTTGTGCTTATTAATATGGTTGAACTGGATCATCAAAGGTCATCAGCAAACTCATTGGTTAATAAAATGAGATTAGATATGTGTTGTTTAACATTTAATTATTGCAGGTTTGCGTCATATTCTGAGTTTGCATTTCACTGTTTTAATTCATTTTGATGAATACTGAATCAGTTTTTTGCGAGTGGGATGAATTAATACACATTCACATTTAGTCTAGATTAGAACTACAGTAACATCATGTTCACACAGCGCACTGTCAGTCAATAAATGTTTTTTTTTTTAACTCAGATATTTTCTAGTAAAATAAAAAGTAATGCGTTACTTTACTAGTTACTTGAAAAAATAAATATTATTACGTAACTCGCGTTACTTGAAAAAAGAAATATTATTACATAACTCGCGTTACTTGTAATGAGTTACCCCCAACACTGATGAGAAGTATCAAAATCTGACAGGGGAGCACAAATCGACGGCGAATCTGTATAGCTGCAGAACATGTCCACTTAAGATATAGAACATTATCAGCTCTCTATAAAGTAGAGCTACTGAAGTGGGTGTACCACAGGCGACGGTGTTTATTCAATATAATGCACAAAATCACAACATCATCATCATGCTATTCATTTAGTGTAACTTTTATAAAAAAAAAAAATAATTCAGGGTAGTTACTCATATTTGTGTTATTACTTCATTTTTAATGCTTGCTAAAACAGTATCAAGAGTAGTAACAAAGACACAAATCTATATCATCTGATTCAAAAGAGTGTAGAAGATCATAAGAGGCTCTTCTGTTTAAACTATGAATGGTGGACATATTAACATCTTCAATATGCAAGAAATCACATCAACAGCCCTCTAAGCTGATGGCACGAGTTAATGCACTCTCAGGGCTGGGTTGCAGAAGGAAGGGCATCCACGTAAAAACATGAGCCAAATCGGTTGTGCGGATCACTCCGCTGTGGCGACTCCTGATGAAGGGATCAAGCCGAAGAAAGAGCGAGAGCCCTCTAAGATGATGGATCAAAGAGACAAACTTCAGGTTGTCTTCATCGTCGTAAAAACTTCTGCAAAGCACAAAACACAAATTAAACTATTTAATGAGAAATACTTTACAATAGGAGGACTATTCAAGGTACAATTAATTTAACACTAAATCAGACAGTGGATTATTGTAAGGCACTGTTGTATTTATGTTACAACAACTCTAGAGTATAAAAGGCCAAAGGTTTCTATTTTACAGTCTACCTAGGAACAATAACACATATTTAAAGGCATATGAACAGGAACAGATTTTCCCATCTACCAGCTATTGAGAAGGGCGGACTACTTGGCCATATGCTGGAATTTTCTTGCTGCTCAGCTTACTTTATTATTAAAAGTGGGGGGTGGATCTTCAGTGATTCTTTCAAAGGGACAGAGGCTTTCCATGCTACTTCAAACAGCACCAAATATTATAGAAAGATTATAAACACTACAACATTAAAGTTATAGGTCAATAAGTTATTAAGTTATATAAAATGTATTACTACTTTGTTCATCAAAGCCTCCTGAAAATGTATCACGGTTCCAACTAAATAATAAGTAGCACAACTGTTGTCAACTTTGATGATAATGTTTCTTGAGCAAAAAAATCAGCATAGAATGATTTCTGCAGGATCATGTGACACTGAACACTGGAATAGTGGTTGCTGAAAATTCAGCTTTTTGCATCATAGGAATAAATCACATTTTAAAATACTCAGAGAAAACAGTCTTTTTAAATTGTAAAAATATTCAAGAACATTAGTTTTGATCCCCCCCCCAAAAAACACCAACCCCAAACTTCTGAATGGTAGTGTATGTATATGCATTAAATATATTATATTTTTAAGTAGTCTACTATTAAATATCCTGTAGGAAACATTACAGCGGGTAAAATAAGTATTGAACATGTCACCATTTCTCCCAGTAAATATATTTCTAAAGGTGCTGTTAACATGAACATTTTCACCAGATGTCGGTAAAAACCAAGTAATCCATGCATACATTTATTTTTATTTTTTAAAGTTCAGAAATGAAGTTATGTGTAATAAAATGGAATGACACAGGGAAAAGTATTGCACTACTGAAATGTATTTAATACTTTGTACAAAAGCTTTTGTTGGTAATGACAGCTTCAAGACACCACCTGTATGGAGAAACTAGTCACATGCATTGCTCAGGTGTGATTTTGGCCCATTCTTCCACAGTCTTCAAATCTAGGTTGGTTGTCTTTCCATGTCTTTTTGCACCTCCCTTTCTTCGTGTTTTCAATACTTTTCCCTGTGTCATTCCATTTTATTACACATAACCTAATTTCTGAATTTAGGATTTTTATTATTTGTATGTTATAGGTTACTTGGGTTGTTACTGACATCTGGTGAAAATTTCATGTCAACAGCACCTTTAGAAATATATTTACTGAGAAAAACGTTGACGTGTTCAATACTTATTTTACCTGCTGTATATTTAGCCCTCTTTTACAACATTTACTCATTTGGAGGAAACATCTCACCTGCACCACAAAGACCGCCAGTGCAGCAAGCATAGTAACCTGTGCCACCTGACGACAGCGAGCCAGATTGACCTGCTTCAAGAGCAAAACACGGGCCCAGCGTAACTTCTCCACTGTATGGGGCGGGTAGCGCATCTGATTCACTCTCTCCATGTTCAGCTTCTTAATAAGACAGCTGCGAAGGTGACTTAGCTGATCGAAACTGTATTTGCCATGGTAGCAACCAGTTCCACTATTCCCTGTTACAATTACATAATAAATCAATGTTTGAATGCTGATTTAGAAAGCCATAAAAATGAATAAAGACACTCACCAACCCCACCAAAAGGCAAATCACTTATGGTGAAATGCACCAGACAGTCATTGGCTACAAGCGCTCCACTAGATGTCTCTGATATCATCTGTTTAATGACCTGCGAGAAAATACACACAGTTCAATTTCTGTTTTCTGTTGGTGGAAATAATGCATCACTCTACCTTTTTACTGGAAGAGAAAACATAGAGAGCCAGAGGCTTTTCTCATTCGTTGATGAACTGAATTGCTTCTTTTAAGCAGTTAACAATAATGATGGGTAGAATTGGCCCAAAGATCTCTTCCTGCATCACTTTAGATCCTGGTGTCACATCCCTCAAAACAGTAGGAGCTGGAGCACAAAAGAAAAAAATGAAGTCATGAGAGCATTACATATTTCCTTAACTTTTGCTAAATGAGTACATACCAATATAACACTCTGATTCATCACTGTCTCCTCCAACAGCCACTGTGCTACCCTCTATAAGAGACATAATCCTCTTAAAATGCCGCTGGTTAATAATTCGTCCATAGTCTGCAATCTCTTGGGGTCATTCGTATAAAATTCCTGTAAGTAAATACATAAGACAATGAGGACAAAAAGTCACATAGTCAAAAGAGTAATAGCATCTAAATATCAACAAACCTTGATACATTTCTGGATCTCATTAATCACTTTGTCTTGGATGCTGGATTCACAGAGGATGTAATCAGGTGCAATGCAGGTCTGGCCGCAGTTCATATACTTCCCCCAAGTGATGCGGCTAAGGGTGCAAGAACGGTGGGAAGCAGCATTATATTGAGGAAATCGGTTGATTATTATTTTAATTACATAAAATTTTCAAAACAGGTCTTGACTGCATTAGAGTTCCATATCACTTCTCAAAATGATTTCAGTTATATCAAAGGTCCTCACAGCTTATTACAGCAAAAAAAAAAAACACCCACAAAAACACTGACCAAACGAATAAATATAACAAGCAATAGGATAAAAATGACACTATATTACTCCAGTTAGTTGTCCCCACATAAATTAAGTTTTATTGAAATCAAGCTTTTTTTCTCCCGCTCTTTCTTTCCCATACAAACACACACACGTACAATACAGACACAAAGTGCATTCCATTTGACCATAAATGGACTACGAAGTTGACTTAGCAAGGTACTGGTATTCTGCCAACTTAAGTGAGATTCCAATCTGAGGGGAGCGTCAATACATCACTTCACAGGAAGTAAGAAGTTTGAATAAAACAAAAGCACTCTGACATTAAAATTGAGTTAATTATTCCCACGTGTGATTTATAAATGGCTGTTCGCAGGTATAAAATGCGCAAGACACAACTGTTAAAAATGCTAATATCTGGTTTACATTGTGGCCAGATAACCAGCTTGGGTGAACTTTATTTTTTCTAAAAATTCAATGGCCAGTCGTCAATTATTCCCTACATATATTATTATACTTTTATATATTATTTTATTTTTAGGTTTAAATAACTCATGGCAGACTCACCGGCAGGCAATTCTGATGTCACAATTTTTGTCAATATAACAGGGGCTTTTTCCACCCAGTTCTAAAGTCACTGGTGTGAGATGACGAGCTGCTGCTTCCATCACCAATTTCCCAACCATACTACTCCCGGTGTAGAAGATGTGGTCGAAACGCTGCTTCAACAGCTCCTGGGTCTCTGGAACCCCTCCTGCCACCACTTGATACATCTCCTGAACACAGTAATGGAGATGGTAGAATTAAAGGGATAGTTCACCCAAAAATGACAATTCTGTCATTAATTACTCAACCTCATGTCATTCTAAACATGCAAGACCTTCATTCATCTTCAGAACACAAATTAAGACATTTTTGATGAGATCCGAGAGCTTTCTGTCCCTGCAAAGACAGCAATTTAATTACCGCATTCAAGGGCCAGAAAAGGAGTAAGGACATACTCATTCTTATTATATCAACTTAAATATTTTTTATTTTTGTTTTCTTTGCACATTGAAAGTATTCTCATAGCTTCATAAAATTAAGGTTGAACCACTGATGTCACATGGACCATTTTATTTATGTCTTTACTACCTTTCTGAGCCTTGAACGTGTCGGTTGCATTGCTGTCTATGCAGGGTCAGAAAGCTCTCGGATTTCATCAAAAATATATTTATTTGTGTTCTGAAAATGAACAAAGGTCTTACGGGTTTGGAACGACATGAGGGATTAATGAGTAATTAATGGCAGAATTTTGGGTTAACTATCCCTAAGCTTAGAATTAAGCAAGAAAAATTTAAATCATATTAAAAAAATGACAATGTCATTGAATGAAGAATTACAGGATCCAGGTAGAGATTCAGGAGCTCCAGAACTTTGGCTGTGTGAGAGCTCACTTCTGAAGGCTTCACAACTGCTGCATTACCTACAGAAACATAAAGATCAAAGGCAGCTTTCAGATATGATGATAAAGAGAATATTAGTGAACAGTTGCATCTGTTCCTCACATAAAGAAAGTGTATGTCTTCAGAAGGCGTGTAATATAGTGCACAATTAAGCTGTATGGACTACTTTTGTGATATTTTATGGTGTTTTTACCATTAAACATAGTAATAATTACATGGCATATTGACAGTCTCAACAAACAGTAGATTTGTGCTTTACCTGCAGCGATGGCACCCACAAGGGGCTGCAGGGTAACTGCTATTGGATAGTTCCATGCCCCAATGATAAGCACAACACCAAGAGGCTCTGGCTGTATGTACACATCATCTGCGATGGTGAGAAGGTTTTTATTCACAGGGCGAGGAGCTGCCCACTCAGCCAGCTTGCTGACAGCCAGATTGATTTCTCCCTCCAAGCCAAGGATCTCAAACAACTGTGTTGCATTTGCAGTCTGTGAAAACACAGCTATTATGTTCAATACAAACAGGCATCCAAATAAAACTTGCAGAGATTACAATTTTTATCACCTTATGGAGGTCTTTTCTCACGGCATTGGCAATGTCTGTTGTTTTTTCTTTAATAAATCGCTTTAAGTTTTGAAGTTGTATAATTCTGTAGTCCAGGGGTTTAGATCTTCCAGTCATGAAAGCCTTCCTGGCCTGCAGAACAGCCTGCTGCTCCCGAGACATTTTGGAAAGTCAGTCTAGACTGCGAGTCTACACACAGAGAAGAATTCATAAAACAAAGTTGAACAGATAATATTCTTTCCTAAAAACATGTTTAGGGACAGTTTAAAAAGAAAAACGCCATTCTAATTCAGCGCAGCATGCATATTTCCCAACATGCACTATGCCTTCTTGAAACGTCTGCATGTTTTATGACATTAGGTTTTCCTATTAAATTTACCTGAAAGATTTCTGTCAGGGTGTAAAGTACTTTGAGTAATTGTACATCATTACAAGTTTGCAAAATGTTTACTTTACACAAATACTATTGAATGAAGTACATAGACTTTGTAGATTATTATGATATAGAAGCATTTAATAACAATTTAAGCAAACCCAAATGTATTTAGGGTAATACTCAGACAAAAGAAGCAACAGGCACGAAAGCAGTAGTGTCTATACGCAGACATGCGAACGCTGTACGAATGTTGAAGAACTTACAATACTTTTTCTGTTTATTTCAGCTGTTGTCTAAATCGTGTTTTCCGTGTTCTAGAATAACCTCAGGTTACGTCATTCCGGTGGGAGGAGTTTGTCAGTCTTTTTGGAGTTTGGGATTTTGATTCATCTCAGTGATTCGAAACTTTGAATCAGTTTACTAAACGATTCCTTCATATAATTTTACTTTGATTTCGTGAAATGCTGGGAACGTCAACGTTAACATCAGTTTCAATTAACGTTCTGCATAATCGGCGCATTAATACAATTGTGATTAAACATGTTTCAGAGATTTGTGCTTCACAGGGAAACTATCTGCGTCTTGATTTCAGACTTTTCCGAAGCGTGGAAAGCCTTAGTATCACATTTTAGGAATTAAATGTGGATACTTTTTACCTCTCTAGTAACGTATATAAAAATATGTTTAAGTCTTCCACACTTCAAGTGAAAAGCAATTTCAGTGTATATTTTACATCTGTAACCTCTGGCGAAAACTTAGACCCTACGATAATAATAACTGGCAAGATTGTGATGTACAAAGCTGTTGAATAAAAGGCAGCTTTCAGATGTCTGAAACAGACAGATTACAGTACCTCTGAAGACATCAACCTGCGGGGCTGCGTCGGGGTCGTTGGTCTTCTTCTACTTCTGTTTTATGGCGGATGGATGCTGTATACCGTCACCTGCTGGACTAGTGTAACCATCATGTGGAAACACCCTTTTAAAAACCAGTCTAATTCATTTCATGACTTTTTCCGGACGATGGTTAACTGTACAGATAAATCTATATGTAAAACATAGAGTTCAATTTTAGAACTTTGTGAAATTGTAAATAATGTTGATTTATCTCTGAAGAATCATGCAATCAATTATTAATAAATATTTTAATCGACTGATTATCGATTTTAGACATGTCATAATCCTCAGTTTTACATCAAAATTAATTACTCACCTCAACTGACAACTACTATAGACGGTATGCCTATCTTGCATTAACCATACATTCTCATATAAAGAGATATAGCCCTATATACTCTTAAGAGTACTACTCTAAAAGTAAATCTTAAATGGTTGGTCATTAATACCATTGCCAAATGTTAATAGCCCTACTAACCCGCTCTAAACAGCTAAATGTAGGTTTTAGGCATTATAGAACATTAACATTGTACATTTCTATAAAACTGCTTTGAAACAATGAGTATTTTTTAAAAAATGCTACCCAAATAAAATTAGCTTGACTTGAAAAAAAACATCAGTTGTTTTATTAATTTCCGGTTTATGAAGACCAGATTACTGGGATTTGTGTTTACCTATTGTTGAGAGTAATTATTGTATTTCACTTCTTGTCTGTATTCACGTGATCATTTACCTGAGTTCACTAATATCAGGAACACATTTACTTTCCTTGTTATGTTCGAACGGATGCCTCCATCAATCCATCGATGACTTCCACATATAATTAGTTTGAGTTTTTTTCCATTCAGATCATTCGGATGTTGCTCCCATCATTATAAGACTGTTATCTTCAACATCAGGTAATCTCCTGCTGTCCAGAATCAGGTGGTTTGTCTTCGTCTGGCATCTCAGCTGAGACCTGTCCACTATGGGAGACCCTACCAGTAGTTGTGAACTACCAGTGGCATAGCTCTCAGCATCACTGATACACACAAGCCCTCACAGCACATCAAGCTGCAAACCGTGAGGGACCCTAACCTACCCTAACCCAACTGTTTAAAACAGCTGCATGTCAACCAACCACTCAAATCATCTAACAACTAACAACATGTAACGATACATGAAAAACCAAACAGAGGAGTCCAGCAACCACAACACAACAAGCTAACCACTGTGCAGAAATCCTTGCCAAATGCATGTCAACCTACAAGAAACCACCAAAACATCCCGACAAAACCACATAGCAATGTGCTAAAAACGGCTTGGAGCAAGAACCGCATATCAACACAATCACCAAAAACATCTGAAAAACCATACAGCAATGTGCTAAAAACATTCTCTACAAATAAAACGTACTCTACAAACTGAAACTAACTCTATAGTGTAAAGAACTACAGTATGTAAATGTACAGTATTTACAGGTCCCGCTGTGTGATGCTCATGTGACACTGTGATGGCTCAGGGTGTGGGCTTCTTCCATCAGGGTTCCTCAGACAGGGGCTCTTCGCATATGTCTACGTCAATTCGTGGAGCGAAGCTTCTGCTGGTTGTGGAGAAGCTTTCAGTGATGAGAATATATCCTTCAGGCTGTTCGATCTCCAGTAGTGATGGGCAGCTGAGTGTCTCCCACAGGCGCTGCTTTATCTTCAGTCCCAGCTCAAGGCTGTAGGGACGGGGCCAACCACAGCATGTCTTCATCATTGGCTCGGCTACAGAGCGGTAAATGTCCTGGTAGCTCTGTATACTGTGGCCGTGGATGGAGACAGGCTCTTTCTGCTGGTGCAGTGGAGCCCGACACACGTCCACTGAAGAGACTGAGGCTGCTGGTTGGATGTAAGGAAGAAAAGCAGCGTTCTTCATGTAGCGCTCTTCCAAACCTTTGGGCCTTCTAGCTTTGGCAGAGATGCAGCTGTAGGTGTGATCTAACCTGATTACAGCTGCCAGCTGTGAAAGCTCACAGAGACCTTGAATGGAAGAGATGGCCTCCACTAAGAAGCCCCTCAGGTGTGTTGGAAGAGCCCTGATTCTTCTTGGGCGATGCTGCTCCATAAAGAGGAATCAAGAAAACGTCACAGACTGTCAAATTGATGAAACTCACCAAACTGTAGAGTTGTGAAGAGCTTGTGCGTGTGATCAGGCTTCAAGGCTTCAGGGACAGTTGTGTTGATTTTTTAAAAATCAACTAAAGCTGCTGTACTGACACAGAATGCTACAGCTTATTTAAATGTAAACAACATGACATCATTAGCAATAACTCAATTAGAGCAGCATAAGCAATATACATGTCATGTATGCTATAACATTAGCATCTTCATTTAATGTTAATTTCATGAATATTCCTCATTTGTGTGTGTGTGCGCATGTAGTGGTTTCATTCACTAAAGTCTCTTTTTAAACTGCACAACTACTTTGGTGTCTTTTTCTGTCTCCATAGACTGACTTTAGCACAAGCGGTAGCCTTTAAAGGCCAATTCACACCGCACAGACAAACACCAACAAACTTCAACAAACTAGTCTTTTGGAGTTTGTTGGATCAGTGTGTTACCATTGTTGGCATTGGTTGGAGTTGTTTGGAGTTTGTTTTCACCCAATTGAACACGCTTATAATCATAGGATCATTCATTTTCTCCCCAGTCAGTGAGAGTTGGTCGGTGTCTGTTGGTGCAGTGTGAACATGACAGTTATTTTTCATAAAATTCTAAATGCAACGGTCAACTTGAGCCAATGTGTTTGTTGGAGTTTGTTAGCTTTGTCTGTACGGTGTGAATTGGCCTTTAAGTGTGACTTATGAAGGAGCAGTTCATTAGTTGTTCATTAGTTACATTTACTAAATGTAAATATAGTTGTGAATACTGAATGAATCTTGTTTGTGAAGGAATATACATATTCACATACATACTGGTACTCACTTTGTAAAAAAATCCTTTTGTTGTCCTTTTTCTACCTTGGAAAATGTCCAGTATAGACCAAATAAAGCAAAAACAACATATTTGATTATATTATTTAAGAAATTCAGTTTTTACCTGTGTCTTGAGTTTGTGAACAAGAAATATGGAGAAGCTTGAAAGCAGCTATGTCACCCTGCAGCCCATGACCGGTTGCCCACTGAAGCTAAGCAGGGTTGAGCCTGGTCAGTACCTGGATGGGAGACCTCCTGGGAAAAACTATGTTGCTGCTGTAAGAGGTGTTAGCGAGACCAGCAGGGGGTGCTCACCCTACAGTCTGTGTGGGTCCTCATGCCCCAGTATAGTGACGGGGACACTATACTGTCAATAAGCACCATCCTTTGATGAGACGTTAAACCGAGGTCCTGACTCTCTGTGATCATTAAAAATCTCATGGTACTTATCGAAGAGTAGGGTGTTCCCCCGGTGTCCTGGCCAAATTTGCCCACTGGCCTCTGACCATCATGGCCTCCTAATCATCCCCATACAGTGATTGGCTTCATCACTCTGTCTCCTCTCCACCAGTAAGCTGGTCACTATGGCTGCCCATCATTCAGGTGGATGCTGCACATTGGTGGTGAATGAGGAGATCCCCCCCTTCTATGTAAAGCTCTTTGAGTACCTAGAAAAGTGCTATATACATGTAACAAATTATTATTATTATTAAATACAAAAATTGGGTTGCTTCTGGCAAGATTTATTTAGTGATCTTCAATCATTAATGCTAGCTCACTTGGTTTGTTTTTTCTTCCATTATAATCTTTTATTTAATCTCATTCCATTAAGTACAGTCATCTTACCCCAGCATATAATATCTGATTAATTTATTATTGTAAATATCATGAATATGGTAATCATTTAGTTTGATAGTATCAAATTATAATTCATTTTATAATAAGACACTAATAGCACAGTATATATTGTAAGGACAATCTATGTAAATCTATATTGTAAATCTATATGATATGCAATATATTTGCACTAGAAACACATAAAGACTTACTTACCACCAAAAAGTACAATTTGCCATTATTTTTATACACTGTATAAGGATAACGTCATGTTTATTATTTGATTATTACCTCTGTGCTTTCATATCTCATGATATTAAACATATTTTCAGCTGAACTGAATATTTAGACAAAATATAAACTTACACGCAAACAAAAATATGGAATTTGAAGCATGTGCTGATATTCACAATATATGGCAAAAAAGTCAGATTAAATTCTGATAGCTTGTGTTGTAAGACCATAAGAGCTTAATTACAGTATAGCAGGCTGCTTACATAATGCATGTAAATATAAGTTGTCAGTCTGTATCCCTATTATATTTTTTACAGTAATATGATATTTAAATACTTAGTTTTATGATCAAATTTCTGTATTTGTTTTATTGTGGGGCAAAACATGGGCTATAATGTAATGCAATACAATGATGATTGAGAGATAAATAACCTTTCCTCAAAGCCTGATGTATCATATTTGTTACTTTTTACATGATTTCTTCTCAAATAAAAAATATTTTTGTATAATCAAGTAAGCCTACTTTGCTTCAGTACAAAAAGTGTTAATCTTGAAACATTCCGAACAATATAAAAGTTATTCTTATGTTTGCTTAATAGAAACCATTAAATATTACACAGCAAAAGACAAATGTATCATGCACAACCTGAAGGGATGTTTTTATCATTATACTAAAAGGCCTTTTAATTGCTAAAAGTATAAATGATCAGTCAGACAACAGAAGGAATGTAGTAAATGGTGTAAAACTAATAAAACTAAGGCATGTTGAGACATGAGTCACTCAGCATGTGATATATTTTTAAATAACAGCAGCCAGGCATGTTCAGACTTATTATTTTTTACCATTATCTCATATAGTAGATATCTTCCAATCAAAACTTCTGGGAATGCTGCATTGCAAAAATCATTTCTTACTTTATTGTCATGTCTTATTTTCCTGTACAAATATCAAATAATTCTTAAATCAAGATACATTTACTTGAGAAGCAAAACGACTTAAGATGTTATGTCTGAAACCTTTATCAAAGATAAGTGAGGTTATGTTTAAAAAAAACTGTCAATGGTGTAAGAAAAATCTACTTAATTCAAAGTGACAAAACAAAACAATTGTTCTCACACAATTGATATGTATTTTCTTTTGAGGCATAAGCTGACTTAATTTTGATATTTTTTCAGGTATGTTTTTCCCGCTGAAGTAAATATATCTTGATTTATGAATGTTTAGATATTTTTAGCAGTCTGTTTTACCACCAGAGGATGCTAGTGAGGGTTTTAATTACATAAGTAAACAGGTTTGTTTATATTTTCGTGTTCATACAGGCATCCGCCGCTAGGTGAAGCACCAGGCGCTGTCATATTGTTTTTGTTTTATTAAAAATAAAGTAGCATTGGAGTCTTGCACTCTGTACCATTATTACTTTTATGTATTGGTTCAACATTATGAACATTTCAAATGCATGTTTTTCTTGAACATATTAGGTATAATACACCTAACCAATCTTTCTTTCTTTCTTACTTTCTTTCCTATGTACTTATTAAACAGCATTCTGGTGGGGAAAATTGTATTTAGATTTTTTTACAGCATCCTAAAAATGTTATTTTCCTTTGTATAGCCTGTTGTTTTCTTGCCGAGCTCAGGCTTTGTGATGCAAGTGGGACTATCTCTCGCGGCGGAGGGCGACGCACTCGGGTGCGCGGAGGAACACGTTATGATGGTCTTCTCCTGTAAGAAGAGCTCCGTCTTTGTAATGCTGCAAGCTGTGATGATGGTCAACTTCTCGGAACGAACTGAAGATGAACGTTAAATCCCCTTCACGTAACGGATCGTGCTTTTAACCTATTTTCCTGCGTTTCTTAAAAGTGACACGCTAATGTTTTCCTGCATTGTCCCGCGAGATCGAAAGCAGGACAGGGGGTGAACTGAAGAAATTGTGTAACGTTAACGTTACCCAGCTATCATATGGATTTAAAGGAGAGTACAATATAACCAGAAGCAGACGGACAGATGGCTATTGCATTAATTAAATAGGAACGCTGTTGGATCGCGTTTTCTATGAACTGACCTGTCATTATATAAGCGGCACTGCTTGTCTATGTGTAAATTAGATGTCAGGACACTTCTAGATATTATTTATTGCCATTTATCTGCTGCGTTGTAATTGTAAATATTGTTGTATTTCCTCTGGCTGTCATTTTAGCCAGTTAGCGATGGGAAACTCAATGACCCACCGCGCCGTTGAGTTAACGAGGCACTATTGCAGTAAGAAGAGAGAGGGCGTTTGCAACCTCTTTCTTTGCTTTTAAACTGAACTGACATCATGTAGCTTGGAAACTATAGAGGTTTGAGATTAATTAATAGCCATTTTATCTAGCTATTTTGCGAAATGTCTTGTTTACTGGATCAGAGAGCGACATCCTGTCCATCTAACGTTAGCTAGTAAACTTCATATTTAGCTATTCCTTTGTTTTGATTCTGACCTCGTCTTGATTTTAAGCCAGACAGCTATTAGGAAACTCTCAAGTGTACTAATTCGTCTTTCGCATTCATAATTTGGGGATGACAGAGTTCTCGGACAGACTGTCGTCTGTATTAACGAGAGTTTGAAGAACTTATCCAAGATATCCTCTCCATCACAAGCGGTTGTATCTCCGGACACCTGACAAAAAATGGAGACGGTGGGAGACTTTGAATACAGTCGAAAAGACCTCGTCGGACACGGAGCCTTTGCGGTCGTCTTCAAGGGAAGACATAAAAAGGTCAGTTAATTAAGCACAAGGCTGGCTCGAGTCCCTGCGTATGTGCATCATTATTCACTGCAAATATGGGCCATGCTGGCTATATGCGTCTAATTTATCCAGTTTAAATCTCAAATTGACATGGATTAAATGCATTTTAATAAAGAAATATAGATTTGAGTAGTGCATGGATTGTGCTTTTGCACATCTCTCGGTCATAGCAGTTCTTGATTAGAAACCGTGGGTTGTTTTTATGTAACGTGTGCTAGAATAGGTCACATACTGCTGGAGTCATTCATTCATAAAACTGCCTCCGTGAATAAGCCGTCTGACGTCTGTAGAACTGACCGGTCTACTTGCACGTTTGGGCGGAGGGACGGGACCCACATTTTGTTATGATTTTTGTGCTTGATTTTAACATTGCCTAAATACACAAAACACACTGACTGGATGTTATGAGTACATTGCAAGCCGCTTAAACATCACTGCATAAATCTATGGAGTATCTGTGTTTGCTGTTAGTGCTTTATTTAAAGTTACTAGACCAATAGTAATTAGAATCATTTTACTACCACTATAAAATATTCAGTATATATAAAATATATATTCACTATAAAATATTGAAATTTACTAGAGACAAATTGGGATAAATACTACACCTCATAAACAAGTATGATTTGAATAGGTACTAGTAACTGTTGAGTTTGGAATTGGAGACTTTGGTACAAATCAGAGCAAAATTGGAGGCCTCCATCATTGAGATCTCATCTGAAACATGAGACGTGAGATTACTGGGTTGTTTTCCACGAGAAACATCTGAGAAGCATGCTACATCTCCAGTTTCGCTATGTAATCTCATTGGTGTCTATAGGTGAAACTACTGAGATAATAAAAGGATCTCATTTGTGATGTTTCTGAGCTGATAATATTCGTATATTTGTAAGTGCAATGCTTAATGCTAATATTGCAATGCTTATATTGCTTAATTTGCAATGTAACTGAATTTGCACCAGATCTGAAATACACCTGAATTAAATGAAACAAATGAAAAAACTAAAATAAGAAATATAGGCCTAGACTTGTTTCAGTCCACCAGTCGTTGACTGAATGAAGACTGATCTGAATGGGATCGGAGAAGTCCAACATATGTCACCTTAGAGAAGCCTGTTGTTTCAACACAAGATTGAGTTATGACATTTTAATGAAAACATAATAGGTCAAAAACTGTAACATATTGTAAGCACAGATTAATTCACATACAAAAAAATCAATAACATGCATTTAGAAATTAGATTTATTTCCATTTCATACTGACTTTAACAGCATTCAAACTCTCTGGAATGTAGAATGAAAATGAGGCATCAGAACACTCAATCGTACAGTCGAAAAACTGTTCAGTTCTGTTGAAACTAGTCTAATCAGACCAAATGCAAACATTGGCCCATAAACTCTATGGTCAATTATTTATTGTGCATCTGTAGATCATTACAGTTGGTTATCTCTGCATGCTACATATACTGTATGTTTGTGTGAGGAAATGCTTAGTGTACGCACAATATGAAGTACAATATCAGCCTGTGACTATATATAGCAGGAGTAATCTGATGCATATTTATGATCACCTACCTCATCCAAAGCAGCTGACTCAATGCTACCAGAGAGACAGTTATTTTCATCCTACAAACATATTACGATATTCATAATCACACATGCTTATGAGCTGGTTGATGCAATCTAACTGGGAAGACATGCAGAATGATACAGGACATAAATTAGCTGCATATATAGGACATTTATGTTGTGCGTTCAGTCTCTCATTGCTTGATTAGATGTGATATTAAAAGCAGAGACTTCGAATGCTCATCTACTGAATGGGGTCAGTATAGAAGCCAGCAGCGTTTTCTCTGGGTTGCCTTTACCACGCTTGGCTGAGTTGGTTTTCAGCGAGGCGAGATGAACGCAGCCGCTCTTGCATGCTGCCAGCACTTGGCTACAGCACAGTGTGCCGCAGGAACATCTCCTATTAACCTACATTTACATGAAAAGCATCGTTCTATTCATGGATTTCCACTCTGCGTTGGGGACACAGTTTCTTTAAGCTAGTGTGTGGCCCTTTGGAATCCCACCTTACAAAAATTCCTCTCCCAAAGGCTAAAATCCCAATTATACTCTCCGCTTTATGTGGTACCAGGTCACAAGCTGAGAAATAGGTGCAGAATGGATGCAGTGTAATAAAAAGAATTGGCTTTTGAAGCAAATGTTAGTGACTATTCAACCAAAGACTCCCACACATTGGTTAAACAGTCAATGTTTCAACTCTAAAGGCCATTGCACACTAAGTCTGAAATTGTCGCATGCGTTTTTCAGTTTTTTCGTATTTATTCTCCATCCGTTCCTATTAAAATGAATGCTACGGATGCGAAACGCAGAAAATCGAACCTGATCCGAATTTTTAATGACGGACGAAAGTTTCGGAGGCAGTGTGTAAACGTGATTGTCACAACGTGAGGTCGTATTTATTTTTCAACATTTCAGTGTGTAGAGACCTTAATGCTCATAATGTAAGTAAATGCTTTGTAGGATTCATAGTAATGTAATTAGGCCGAGTAACCCCCCTCTGCCATCCCATCTAATGATAATTGCTCTCTTTGTATAATATTTGCAGAAGACTGATTGGGAGGTCGCCATCAAGAGTATTAACAAAAAGAATCTCTCCAAATCTCAGATTCTGCTTGGCAAAGAAATCAAAATTTTAAAGGTGAGCTGCCATTGTTGGTTTTCTTTTTTTGTATTAATAATACATTTATTATTTTTGATACAAAAGATTTCTATTTCAAATCCATGTTATTGTTTTTTTTAAACATTCTATTTATCCTGAATAAAATGTATCACTGTTTCTACAAAATATTAAGCAGCACAACTGTTTTCAACAATGATAATATTAAGAAATATCTATTGAGCACCAAATAAGCATAATACGCATAATATAATACTTTCTTTAGCATCATGTGACACTGAAGACTGGAGTAATGATGCTGAAAATGTAGCTTTGCCATCACAGAAATAAATTATATTTTTAAGTTATTTTTAATGTTAATAATATTTCTCAATATTGCTATTTTACTGTATTTTGATCAAATAAATGTGACCTTGGTGAGCATAAGAGACATAATGAAAGCATTGAAAAGTCTCACTAAACTGAAACTTTTACACTCATTTTTTATTATATTTACAATATTTAAAATAATATGTCTTTTATTCTTATATTAATTGAGTTATTATATTATTTGTTACAATGCATAATGTATTTATTTGTTGCAATGTATCTATAGACAGCGTTTATTTTTTGTTTACAGGAACTCCAGCATGTGAACATTGTGGCGCTGTATGATGTCCAGGTAATGGCACTTTTACTAGTTTAATGCTATAATCTTTGAATGCTTTATCCTTACTAACTCTGAACAGAGATGCAAAGTCATTCGGACATTAAAAATTGCAATTATATGAATCTCTTCTCCCAATGCAAAAAATACTGTGTGGAAAATTTCTCACAGTGCACTTTAGAGAATAATTCCCTCGGCCACTCCCGTGGTTTTATTTATTTATTTTTGCCGATAACTGTCAATTACAGTAAAATATAGTACAGATCAGAAATCAGCCCACCTTATTAGTTGAATAAAAACCCAAATGTCGTTTTTCTGCATCCCACCATATATATGGTCTGGAATGGTCTGCCTTTTCATTGGTCACACAGCAGGCACTGTTCTGAAAGGATGTTGAGATTCAATTTCATGGCTAAATCATCCATGCTAACAGATAGTCGTTAAATATCTATTTTAATTTTTAGACATTTCACTCTCTAAGATATATTTTTCTGCAAGTTTTGTGCTGAACACTGCAAAATGTTTGGTCTACTCCAGGAAGACACTTGAGGAGGAGACCTAAAGCGCATCCTGTTTGCAAAGAGCGCACTACAAGCCATTTACATTCGTTGTTGATTCTGAGTGCATACACTGTTTATCGTAGTTAGTCTTTACAGATTGAAAGATGTCCCATTAGGCTACTTTATCTGTATGACCAAAAGTAGGTGACGGAGATTTTAGCTGTTCATCAGCTGTTTTGAGCCTGTCGTGCTTATGCAGGCAACGCGCTTCCACACAAACACTTCAATAAGACAGGAATTTCTCTAATTAACATCATATTGACGGCCATGTAAAGTTCCGTATTTCAGCATACATCTTTCAGATGAAAAGCCATATCTGAGGTTGATGAATGATAGGTAGCGTTTGGATGTCCTGTGAGTGTATTATAGACCAGTTAACAATCTGTCCATCAGGACTGCGAGCATGAAGATACTCTCGCTACAGTGAACATTTAGGTTGCGCTAAAATATCAGGGTGAAACATTGCCATCAATTTGCACTATAGTGGTGTATAGACAAAATCCCAAAACTTTGAGAATAGATTAATCTAAATAAATATTTGAAATCGAATCAATAAAAAAGTCTACGTTATATATATATATATATCATATATAAATAAATTCACCTATATATATATATATATATATACATACATACATGCATTTAAAGGGCTGTCAAATCCATTAATCATGATTAATTACATCCTAAATTAAAGTATGTTTACAAAATGTATGTGTGTGTGTGTGTGTGTGTGTAATGTATAATATATGTATATTATGTATACATAAATAAACAGATATATGGATATATTTAATACTTTTATGTAATATATGAATATTTATATATAATATACATAAAATTATATATATTTATAAAACATTTTGTATAATAGCTATACTAAATACTAATTACACTTAAGTACTTCATTCCCAAGCGGCAGAAGCATTCTTTGTGGTGGTCTTGACTGGTTTAGTGCTTACAAAATCAGTTTGGATCTCTGTATCTTTCTTCTTGATTTAATGAACTCACTTTCACTTTGCAGAACTGTCACTCTCTCTATCTTAAGACACTGTAAAAACAAAGCAAGTGGATACCTGCTTAATTGCTCCTAAAATGAAATAGATGTCCATTTACCTCAGCGGGCACCAAGAGGCATATACTACAGAAAAAAGGTGACCTTTCTCCAGCACACTTCTCCTGATGGCAGCACGTAGCCCTGGGGAATATCGATGGTGCTCCCTTCCAAGCCCAATTACTCTACTGAGGACTGTTTACAATCCAGTGTCATTGAAGATGTTAAGAGGATTGACTTTTTTTTTGTTCCCAGCCAGAGGTGTCTAGTTAAAGCATAGCAACAGGGAGCGCTTGCCCTTTCACATTCAAGCTGTGCTGAGAGAGGCGGCCCTCAGATCCCACAACGCCACATGGAGCATATGCAGTGTGGTAGTGCTCCGGGCCAGACCTGCAGCTTCGATAACGATCTCATACCACATGATGAAGAAGTGTGAATGGAGGCTGCTTGTGATTAATGCCAATGTCAGTGCCAGTTCACACATGCGTGCTTGTTTAGTTTAGCACACATAGAGATGTTGAAGTGTTATTGAGCTTTTCCTCAATGGGGATCTGTACCGATGGAACTGAAGATATCTCAGCAGCCGTTTTAATTACAGGCTTGCAGTGAGAGCTGGACAGCTCCAGTTAAACGCTATTCAGTGATGTCCCTGCTCTGTCAGAGGGAGGCTGGAGACCTGCTGTAATAACAGGGTGGTGATTCTTCTTCTGCCTGACACGGGTGTACTTGTGCTTTGCCTTTAAATTTAAATTGATATAATTCATGAATTCTTTTGAATATAGACTAGGGTTGGTCTTTTTAAAGAAGACAATCAGCAGATTATTGCAGAAGTGAAATCAAAAAAAAAATCAAAGTAAAAAAAGTTCTAAAAGTTTAAATTTACTGGAAATAAAATGTACTTTACTATTTTTATTTTATATAAAATAAATATTTAACAAAATAGGTTTTAATCCAAACTTGGCCTAAAATTAAAGCCATATGTCTAAAAAAGTTGATATAAAAAAATTGAGGTTACTATGCAATTTTGTATACCTCAAACAGCCATCCAAACCCCATTGAATATTTTTAATGCATTTTTCTGTCACAAATGTATTCATTTATCTCTCAGTGTTACTCCTATACAAAATAACCCCCAAATATAGAATCTTGAGACTAAGACCTTTTCGATAATATGTGTTTTGTCAAGATTATCAAAAGTTTTCATTCTATAAGACCATAATACATTTGGAATATGACACCTCCCACTAAGATTTTAAAGTACAATATCAATGTCTGATTTCAAAACGGTTTTCACAGGATGCATTTTGAGGGTTTAAGCTTTCAAATGATATATAATATCTGATGATTGCTAAAACATGTGATAGGAACAAAATTAAACGAATATAATTTTTGTGTCAATGGTCAGAGCTCCTCTTATGGTGAAAATGCTTTGAGGTGCACTCTTGTCATAAATTAATCTATTACTGCTCCTACATAATTTTTAACAACAAACAGTGGAACAATAGACTTGGAACCTTTCCAACGATATATAGTTTGTCATGATTAGATTAGGATTTAATGGTAATATATTGAAGTAAACGTAGGCGTCCCATATACGGACTAACAGTTAATAGTTCACCCAACAACTCACCCTTAGAGCTGCACAATTAGTCAAAATAAAACCAAAATGGCGATATGTCCTAGTGTGATCATAAAATCGGAAAGGCTACAATTTAATTAAATAAATATAGGTTCTGTATGTTTTTTCCACATGCAAAGAGCAGATGATCCGGTGTTTTTCAGTTGTCAACAAAAGAGATACTTTAAGGTCTGCCTTTATTTTAGCAGCGCACTCAAATTATTTAATAGAAATGTTCCAGGTTTGATGTGCTTGTTTATAGGGCTACGCAATTATTTATTGTTTTTATTTTGTAGTTATGTTAATATATATATATTTTTTTATTTTCAATAATGTTATATTTTATGTGGAACACAAAATATGATTGATTGATTTATTGATTGATTGATTGATGAATGAATGTCAGTGGTGTGAATGTCAGTAGGGTGTTTGTTGCTTTGGACACCACTGATTTTCATTTTATGAATAAAATCAGTTGAAACATTCTTCAAACTATCCCTTAAAGAAACAGAGAAGTGCGGTTCAGATGTGCAAAAAACATGTACATTTGTAAAGGAATGGAAGAATTCTGACTACTTGGAAACACAAAGTGGGAATGAGGAGTGGGCAGGGTTTTGAGGCAGGGTAGGAGGAGTCAGACTTGTTTATGAATCACATATGCATGAGACAGTCATGTGTCAAAACAAAACTTGAACTTCCTGTTAGAGAACAGCGTGTTCCAGTGGAGAATGGATTGACTTGTTGTCTTCGGTTTTCTAAGAAGGAGGGGAGGGATGAATTCAAATGAAGACTATGAGCAGTGAATGTTGTTTGCAAGGAAAGAAAGAAATACAGCCTGGAAACATCTGGAACCTGTTAATGTTTTCCTCTGCCTGCAGGAACTAACAACTGTTCATCTAAGAAGTTGTGTTCACAATGTAGGATAATACTCTTTGCAATTTAGCGATTAATCCAAATGTTCACCTTATAGTGTAATAGTGCTCTCTAAATGTCCACCCTCATTTTTTTCCACCAACATGTCACCAAGTGTAGGTTGTCTGTTAATTTACCAGCCCTTCATGGGCTGTAGACCCAAGGAAATATGTTTATTTCTGTCTTTGTCCCTTTATTAATCTTAATACTGGGAGGTTCATGGCCTTGCCACTGTTAAAATGATGTGCTGTTGTTCTTCACTACCTGTTCCTGCTGATAAACATCCTCTAGTGTGTCATTCAGAGCTCCAGGGACATTTCTTTAAAAATATTCTCATCTAAAAGGACAGTCTTGTCTAAAGGCTCACAACACTTCAAGTATTCATTACAGCCCTAGAATGTTGTGTTCCATCATCAAGTAGATTACTAGAAACCGGTTTCTAAGAAGAACACATCCATCTCTCAGAGTTGGTCGCACATGTGGTGTTTTTCAAACATTCATAGAATTTAAAGCCAGGCTTTGGCTCGTTTCCACCTTATGTAACCCAGCATGTCTAGTTATGATGCAATACTCTCACCGCCTGGCTGGACCGTGCTGCTTTTTGACTTCATATCATGACTGTATTTTCCAATGTTTTGTAGCTTGTGTTAGCTGTGGAGATATGATTGGAACACAGCTCTGGAATCTCATAGCTTGAGTTTGTTTTTGGTCAACGGTGCTGATTATTCTCTCCATTTATATATCCAGTTATGCTTCCCAGCTGCCTTAACTAGCTTTTAAACACACAGTAACTAATATTGCATGTCCCACAGAAGTAGAAGCACATTGTTGTGAGTAGGGATGCAACAATTCAATTTTCCAGTACCAGTATCGGCCAATTCCGATCTGATCTGATACCAGCGCAGGTTTTTTTTTTTATCAATGTAGAATTTCTATAGTTCTGTATCATTATTTTGGGTGTTAAACACAATCTACTAGACAACTTAGTTTTAATAAAAAATAACATGAAAAATATATAGGGGTTGTTTACACCTGGTCATGCGTTTTGTAATATCCGATTGCTCAAACCACTTCAGGAGGTGTTCTGGGCCACATTCCAGGCAAAACTGGACGAGTGTAAATGCATCTGGTTGTTGAAA
Source organism: Gymnocypris eckloni scoliostomus (assembly GCA_027564155.1). Lineage (NCBI taxonomy): Eukaryota > Metazoa > Chordata > Actinopteri > Cypriniformes > Cyprinidae > Gymnocypris > Gymnocypris eckloni. The sequence goes on along the minus strand of CM050417.1, from coordinate 14,161,587 downwards.
CTACATGTGTAAATTTTACTCCTTCCAACATGTAAAAAATAATAAACATGTCAGAGCGTGTCATAGGCTATATGACATTATAGTCAGATATGACTGCGCCAACACGTATAGCCGCAGATGAGTATCTGAGCATCTCTTCAGCAAGCAGACGCGCAAACTGCTGTGAATGAAACTAAAAGTAAGACGCAGGCGGTCAACACAGTAATCTTAATTAAAAGTAGTAAGACAAACCTATCTTTAGCCGCACGCCTCCTATTGTGGCCTTTGATCTTGAAATTAGCTGATAATTAATAAAATGCAGTGCTTTTGATTTCGCTTGACGTGAACTTTTTTTAATTTAAATATAGCGCGGGAATTGAAGATTTGATTTAAATCCGTTTTGCGACGACACATTTATGGGGCCAAGTGTAAATGGAAATGTTTTAACAAATCAGATATATATCCGATCAGCGAAAACGCATTTTATCAAATTTGATCAAATCTAAACATTTAGTGAAATAACTTTATTTAGTGGGGAACAAACAAAAGTGAATATGTGAAGGACTAAACCTGGTAAGATTTTACACATTGCTCTTTGTATGGTTGTAAAATACATTTTATGAAAACAAGTAAATGTATTTATTTATAAATATAAACTAAAAATTAAAAGACATTTATTTTAAATAAATAGAGGAGTCATCTCATATGTTGCTGCCTCCGTTACTGTGCTATGCATTATATTATTAATTATATTATTAATAGCCTTGATAGGATAGAACAAGAAATGCTATAAATAATCTTTCGTTGCGCAAAAGTATTATACGAAAAGCTCCAATGGAGAGCGGCACAAAGCACTTATGCACATCCCGTGAGCAGAATGATGTGCTTGAAGCAGCACGGAGTCACAGCGCAGCTACAGATAGAGACGTTCACAGCACAAAGGAAAGAGATATTGATGCATAGCTTATTAAGTCTGTGCAATAGTTTATTGAGCCTTTTCTTGTAACAGTTTTAAATCTCAGTTATTGAGCGCTCTTGAAGAGAGTTTCTTCGTCTTGACTGTATTAGCCGAACGTGACACAGTTTGAATGCTGAACGGAGGATGACTGACAGCCGCAGCGGAGAGAAGAGTTTATGTGAACTTGAATCTAACAACATAAATATTCATCTGTACCTCAGATTAAACTATGGAACAGCTTCAGAACACTTGGACTTTGACTTTATGGTGCTTTATAATGTTTTTGTGGCTTTCGTGGGGCTTAACAACAACACAGAATAGTACAATATCAGATTTGGATTGGTCTCTTCTGAGCGATACCCGATCCGCAGAAAATGACCGTATCGGAGCCGATACCGATCCTGAGTATCGGATCGATGCATCCCTAGTTGTGAGGCACTGAAAGTTTCAAAATTATGGCCGTTCGGGCATTGTCCAGAGTCCAGTGTTTGGTAACTGACCTTTTTTTTTTTTCTTGTTTACATGATAAATATAAATTACATTACTACTTCTCTTAAATCATGATGCATATTGTTATGCAAGAGCTTAAGTGGAATCTCATCTCTTGCCAAAACTAAGGAAAAAATTGGCAGTAGGAGATCAGGGCGGCACTTGTGTGTTTGGACATGTTGTTCTGGACCCATAGCTGTTTGTTTATCTTTTCCTGCCCACACTTGGTCAGCTGTTACTTTTGCACCTCTCATCAAATGGCATCATGGCATCATGCTCAGGGCCATTTGACTTCAGATGAAGTCACAGATAAAGAGGTCAAGTTCAAGTAATGACTGATACGTGATAGCAGCGTTAATGATGTCCTTGAGTTGATCAACCCCTCCACCATATCCGGAGATGCTCCATTTCCTTTCTCCTTCCCATCCCCCTCCACTGCCAGCTCAATTCAGCCCATTATGTAATCAGACTGACAACCAGTGGCAGTGCCCCTTGTAGCCCCTGGACTGCATTGATCCCAGATCCTTTAAACGGATCAAGAGCGAAACTGGGGAGGTGGGCTTTCCTGGGATCAGATTATCAAGTCATAAGCCCATGAGCTGCTTGTAAATTTTGATTCAATCTTACGAAGACAAACACTTTTTTTTCTTGAATAACACAGATTAGGAATGCACCAATATTAAAATTGTAGTTGATACTGATAAGCCATACATAATTTTTTTCTTAGCAGATATTAAAAGTCTTCAAAAGCTATCAAATATTTTGTCTAAATCAAAATTAAACACTAAAAACTAAAATCAATCATTTAAAATGCTACAGGTACAAGATTACGTTTAGCTGTGTCATTCAATTATTAGTGTTATTATTAATAGGGATCCACCAGCATGAATTTCTACCAAACACTGAAACTAAAAAAAGTTTTAATTTTACCAAAACCAAAAATGTTTCCCTAAATATATTTGGTTAACTGAACTCGGTATGTTGTTCATTGTGTCATGTTCTCATCTGATATTTTAAACCAGTAAAATGTAGTAAAACGAGACGGCTCTCGATATTTCATCCAAACAAATTTTCCATATTGTTCTTCTGACTGATTGTTGGTCACTGTTGTATCTTATCTATGTTGTGTGTAGAAAATAGACACTGATTTGTCATTGCAGAAGTACTGATTATTTATCAATAGTTTTGGCTCTTCGAGTCTATTTGGCCAAAATCAATCTTTGTTTCATTTAGCTGTTTTTGCTACATTTCAGGGTATTGCTAGTTATTAAGAAATAGCTTAAAAGGCAAACATGACGGCAGAGGTAGCCTAAATATAAAAACAAGGAAAATTTGCAAAAACACTTAAAATGTGCAATTTCGACCAATAATTAATATGGTACTATAATATATGTCACACTCCAAACATGCACCAATGAATTGTTCATCACTAAAGTAAATTTACTCAATTCTGATTCTGATCATTGTGACTTTAAGGATCAAATAAGGATAAAACTTCATAAGGAGTAGCAGAGATTTTGAGTGTTCAGTCATCTTGAATGGGTGAGGTAATGATATAAAGTGAGGAGGAACGAGAGGTAATGTGGGAAAATGGAGTGTTGACCGCTATGACAAGCTCTTCCCACACACTCTCCACAGGCAACCACTTATGAGCAGCACATAAAATGGCCGCGCTTTCTTTGTTAATGGACCAGTCCATCACAACTGCATTAATGGGCTGCCAACATCAATTCACTGGAAGTTACCATGAATTATAAAACTTTGAGATGAGATGGTGGAGGATGCTCTGTAGATTGGTGGCTTGTCTTGTTTACTGTAACAGCCCACTTCATAGAAAAACCAGGGGCCTCGTGTTTTTGATTTGGTCAGCATTCAGAGTCTAATTCCTTAAGTATTGACATAGCAGCCCTGATAGCTGTTATGAGGCTAGTGTGTCTAAACGGTTTCAACAACACGAGGTTTGCATGCCAGGATTTTAAACGTGAGTCGTTTTCACTTACGCACATGCCTGGATCTCCACAACCATCTGCTTGCTGGAGAATATGGACCTGTGTGCAAAAAAAACAATATCATTGATGGATGTTTGCTGTAATGTGCTGTTTGTGAGTAAACTCATGTGTCTTGTCTTTTTCCTTTCTTTCAGGAAACGCCAAATTCTGTATTCCTGGTTATGGAGGTGAATATAAAGCATGTATTCACTCCTCTATCTTTTGCTTCTCATGTCCACTCTTGTTTTTGTCACGTGGTCACAGTGTGCCTAATTTGTCATGGCTATGCTTTTAATATTACCCAACACTGCAGTCTCTGAAGGAGAAACAAACACATGAAGAGGCCAAACTAAAAATATCAGTTCAGGGAAAGCTGTGCTCAAAAACAATTTCAGGAGCTTTAATATCAACTATCTTTGGTGTGTAATATCAGTCCAACACTTCTGATCTATGTACCTTATGATAATGGAACCTGCTGGCTTTCTGAGTATGGTTTATTGGCACCTGTCTATGTGACACGAGAGGGTGTTTGCAACTAGTTTGGTGTAAACAGGTCTGCTTCTGAAACACTCAAAGTCTTCAACACCAGAGCCACTTACACATAGTACACACTGATGCTATTTGCTATTTGTGCATGCACATGTGTCCAAGTTCTTGGTTTTCCTTTAGATTAAACAATAAAGCATGGTGCTAGCAAGGTCATGGGTTCAGATCTGTATGCTTTATATAATAGCATCTCACAAATAAAGAGTGACTAGTCATCTGATTGATTTCCCCCCTCTGGTCGGAACATAAGGGAGTCTAGGAAAATATTTAATAAAACTGGGAAAGTTATGTAAATTAATTAAAAAGTATAAATCAAGGTTATTATAGTTAACTAACACTAAAACCACAAAAGGTTACTTAAAATAAAATAAAAAATATTTCAATAATATTATTTACAAGGTAACATTTCTCATTTTCATTTAGTTTAACTTGATATACTAGAATAACTCAAATTGAAATAAAGTACTGAAATAATACTGTTATAGGTATTTCTAGAGTCATTTTATTTCTAGTTATTTGCTCGGAAATATTTTAAAGTTAAAAATGGCTATTTTTGATTACTTCTACAGTAAAACTGGCTTGTAAGCCAGATGTAAAATGGATCACATTGTTTTATTTTTTAAAGCCTTCGATCAAAGGTCCTGATGTTCAGTCAGATGTTTAAAGATGTTATGTCATGTTAAATGTAGTGTATTATCTCTGTCCACCCAGTAAGGGCTATTTCGCTCCCTCCATCAATGATGTGGAAATATACTGGCCGCCAATACACACCGACATTCCCCTAATGCTGCACCACTTCATCAGATTCAACACCACCCTCTCCTTCTCTTGCAGCCCATGAAATATCCAGTCGTCAAGCCTCGACGTAGTTTTTTTTATTGTCCCGTATTGATTTTAAAGTTGAGTTTTATTTTCTCTGTTTGTTTCCTCTTCAAGTACTGCAATGGAGGAGACCTGGCAGACTATTTGCAAGGTAAGCAGCTTGTGAGCTAAACACATCATTTGGTCAGGAGTCTCAAATAAAAAAGCATTGTTTTTAGAAAAGTCCACCTATAAATAGGTTTCTTTGCACATTAAATGGGGAAACAAGACTGTTTTTACAACTTTCTCAGTGAGCCAGAGTTGAAGTGTTTGCCTCCAGGGTTCAATCTTAAAAACAAAACACACTTACCTCCAACACTCTCAGAGAGCCACTACTAACTACTTTAAATCTTTGCCCACATACCCAATGTGAATAAACTGAAGTCTGTTGTTAGGTGTTTACAACAGTCTTTGTTCTGCCAAAGGAATCTGATTGGTCTATAAACCATGTTTTCACTGAATGTGTGACGCAGAGGGCATAATAGAGATAACTCAGGTGCCATTGACAGTGCGTATGATGTTGGCTGGACTGTTACCCCTTGTTATGTTCAGATGGAGTGTTATCTTTGTTTAACCATGACGATGACACAGTACAGCAGGTCCTGGCCTCTCACACTTCTCCCCCTGTATAATTATGCAACTGTTCCTTAGTTATGCAACCTCACTGCTTCACCAAACACTGTTTTGGGATCCGTACGAGGATCATTGTGATCATAATTGCTTTGTTTACAGAGCAGATTGTGTGAAGGGAATCCTCTTAACAGCTCAGTGGATTACACCAGTTTTGCTCTAACAGGGGACCAGGAGCGACATCGCTACATGTAAAACCCCAGAGCAGCTTCTGATTTTAACATTTATTTCAATTAGGGGCTGAGAGAACATGACCGTGATGGTCTTGGATTAGTTCAGTGCAGTGGACATTCTTATTTAAAGGAATTGTTCATCCAAAACTAATTCTGATGTTATTACTCACCCTAAAACGGCTCAACAATAAGGAGTGAAAGAGTTTTGTGCTAGTTGATGGAACTGTAACTTGACCTATTTGGAAAGCACTTAAAGTCTTAATTTATGTGCATTGCAAACGTTAATATTTGGAATTCTGCTTGGCAACTTTATATCTATCAAGTAAAAATGGGTTGAAAACTATTCAGTAATGTTTTGAAGTGTATGCCATTTTTCGAATTATTAGAGTTTCCTGTGTGGTTATAATTACTGTATGATTTATAGGTTTTATTGTGTATTTTCTTTGTAAAGAAACCTTAAAGGGATAGTTCACCCAAAAATGTAATTCATTAATTGAATTAATCACTTCATATAAATATGTTATTAATTTAAAAACATTAAATATTAAATGTATACGTTTTGTGTTGGGCCACTGAAAATGTTGGCAGGCACTACTGGTCCAGCTGGGTGTGGTGAAAAAACACGGATATTATTAAAATCTTACAAGATCAGGACTTTTCAATAGTCAGTCTACATTTCGAGTTATGCTTAGTTCTACAATATTTATTTGACTATAAATGACTCATTGGCTATAATGTATTATCCCTCTAAAGGTGTGGTCACTTTAGCAAAATTTTTGCCATTTCAGCGGAAAAGATCCATGAGTAGCCTAGTGATGCGAAGCACAGCTTGCACAGAAGTCACTTTCAAACCAAGCTGCTTGCTGTTGGCCATCACAGCAAATTTGTGACCAGGTTGTGTGACTATTCAAAAACTGCATGAGGGATCTTTCACCCTCACCCAAAATATCCAATCATGTGGATTCTTATTAAAATCACTGCATTCCTCAGAGAAAACTTGCCAAACAACCAAGTTTTGCTCTTTAAAACTAGTGAATCTGAGGTTTCTTGACACATAAAGCCTAACTGATTTTCAGGAAAGTTCTGTTTAGAAGTATTGTGATGCAAGCTGTCATACCATCTTGCAAGGTATCTGGGTAAATGAGGTTTTATATAATGTCTCAGCAGTACAACGTCTTTGCTCTTCCAGCCAAGGGCACTTTGCGCGAGGACACGCTGAGGGTTTTTCTACAGCAGATTGCAGCAGCCATGCGCATCCTCAACAGCAAGGGGATCATTCACAGAGACCTCAAACCTCAGAACATCCTGCTGTCCTACACGGGCCGCAAGAAGTCCAGCATCAACGGCATACGCATCAAGATTGGTAACACTCTCCCCAGCGATTTATTGCTAATATCATGTGCAGTACATCTACCGTAAAATGTAAATGTCAAAACCACATTACAAATCTGGGATCCAAAATTGAACTTAAAACTGGAAATGTAATATCTCAGGATGTTTGTAGTCCACTGTGCATGTACCTAATTTTTCATAACTAGCAGTCTATGTAATACACTTTCCACACTCTGATCTCTCACACAGCCGGTTCTTTGTTTCCATTGTCTCAGTCTGTGCAGAAGTTAGAAGTCGTGACTCTCAGACAGCAGCATGTTGCTATTAATAACACCGGCGCTCTCTTTGTTTTACAGCTGACTTTGGTTTTGCAAGATATCTCCAGAGCAACATGATGGCGGCCACATTATGTGGATCCCCAATGTACATGGTCAGTAGCCACAAGCTGAATTCTGTCTCACTGTCTGAAAATATAGCAGCAGCATCATGTTCTTATAATCTGTCACCACACTCCACAGGCTCCAGAAGTGATCATGTCCCAGAATTATGATGCCAAAGCTGACCTGTGGAGCATTGGGACTGTCATTTATCAGTGCCTCGTGGGAAAGCCGCCTTTCCAGGTTAATTTCATGACGTTGAAGTTAAACTAAAGTAATGTATTTTGAATACTAACTGTAAGTGTTATTTTTGATGATGTTTTTAAATGGTGTTTCATGTGTTTATGTGACCAGGCTAACAGTCCACAGGACTTGAGGATGTTCTATGAGAAGAACAAGACTTTGGTGCCAAAGTAAGTAATTGTAGTTTTTCATTTGTCCCATTATGCATCATAATGCTAAATGTTGTAAAGTAAAACCACTGTTGTCTCGTATTATTGTTGGGTTGTTTTAGATACTGATACCTAAATAATAGTAGTGGCAATATAATGCTGATAAATATTTACACTACTGTTCAAAAGTTTGGAAAACAGAAAATAATACCTGTATTTGGTGAGGATGCATTAAATGGATTTAAAAAGTCAGGAAAGACTGCAAAAGATTTCTATTCCAAATAAATGGTGTTCTTTTCATTGAAGACTCTTGAAGAAATATATCACAGTCTACAGAAAATATTAAGCAGCACAAGCATTTCAATACTGATAATATTAAGACTTTTTCTTGAGCAGCAAATCAGCATGTTAGAATGATTTCTGAAGGATCATGTGACTAAAGACTGGAGAAACGAGTACAAATTAGAGTAAAAATTCAACTTTGCCTTGACAGGAATAATTTACATTCTAAAATATATTCAGATAGAATACACTTATTTTAAATTGTAATAACATTGCAAAATATTACTGTTTTTACTGTATTTGATCAAATAAATGCAGCCTAATGCTTTTAAATATCTTTTGAACTTTCAAATATTTTACACTTTTATTTTCAGTACTATATATACACAAAATAACTGAAATGAAAAGAACACGCAATTTATTAATTATTTACTCAAAATTAACTGAGCCACTTTAATTTTTAATTATTTAAATAAATATTTTGTTAAGCCAGTATTCTTGAAATGGCCGGTCACTGGTTGCTTTTACTAAATAACTAATGTTTTGTTCACAGCATCCCGAGAGAGACGTCTCCTCAACTGGAAGATCTGCTGCTGGGGCTGCTCCAGAGGAACCAGAAGGACCGTATGGATTTTGGTCAGTGTATTTCTGTTGTTTTAGTGCATTGTGGGAGGATTTGCACCTTGTTGTTCCCTTTCCCTTATTGTATACTCTTCTGTCTGCAGACACTTTTTTCAGTCATCCTTTCTTGGAACCGACATCAACTATTAAAAAATGTAAGTAAGAGAGCATTTGATGAGCAAATTTGATAAGTAAGGTGTGGCTGGACTCTAAAACTGTTTTGTTTTACCCAGCATGCCCTGTGCCAGTGCCTACGTGCCCTGGCTTGGTCACAGACAGCACGTGTGGCAGCTCTCCTTCCTGTCGTTACGTCTCTCCGCCGGTAAGCCCCTTACATTGTCAATCCTGAATCCACTGTCACACCGCCACAGGCGTGTAAGCAGAGGTGATGTGTGAGATGATTATGGCATTTAGAAAGGTAATGATACTGACTCAGCTAAAGGTAATTCAGTGTTTACCTTCACCTTTGTGTTGCAGTCCCTGCCAGACATGCAGACTCTCCCCGAGGACGTGTTGTCTTCTCCACCTCTCGGCCCTCCCAACTACCTGCAGCTGTCCAAAGAGTCAGGCGGCAGCACCAGCAGCAAGAACTCATCCTGCGACACTGACGACTTTGTGCTGGTGCCCCATCTCTCTGGAGAACAGTCCTGTGAGTCACATAATATCACCGAACACATGCCACGTGGCCTAGACAGACCACAGCTGATGTCTACACTGCTAAAATCATTGAATAATCAGTATTCTTTCCTGTTAAAATATTAAAACATTCTTTTTTTTCACGTTACATTTTTGTTGTTGAAAAAATAATAAAAAAACATTCTTAAAACAAGATACGTTTATTTTATACTCTACGTTTTTTACTCTATTTGACCATTAATGTAAGATAATGTAACTAACTAAATTTGTTTATGATTCACACATTTTCTTTTTCTTTCATAAGCATAATAATATGCTTCATTTTTTACTCAATGTGATTAAGGTTTATTTAAAATAATTGTAATCCTAAAACTAGATAAGTTTGAGGTTTGTGCTGAAAACAAGAAAAAAATCATTTTTTGCATTTACATTTTTGAGAACAAGTTTTTGTATCTTACACAATTTTGTAAAATATTCATATTTTAATATTAAGTATAATGTCTTTATAATGGTTCAGTATTATCATGTGTTATAGAGAATAAATATTGAATTAATTAGATTTTTTTAATGCAAGCTTTAATTTAAGCCTTTTTATAATTTCATAAAAATATAAACATATTGAAAAATATGTCATTCAAGATATGTTTACTCAATTTTGTATGGTCTTAACTAAGTTTTGTTATGGTTATTGTAAGTATGTTTAGAGATTTTTTACTGGAAAACTTGATTTCAGAAGATAAATCCTGAATTATCTTTTTTCTCTTACTGTATTGGCTAATGATTTAAGAAAATAATTACATTTTAAGCCTCTTTCTAACTGTAAATATATTTATTTACTGTTTAAAATATATATAAAAACAGAAAATATTGAACAATACAACTCCGTATACTTGATGTAGATTCTCTTAGTTTTGTAAGATATAAATTTAGAAGCAAGTTTGGATATTTTTACAGGAAACCAAGTGTACTGTTTTTACACACACACACACACACACACACACACACACACACACACTATATTTGAGCAGCTGCTGGAGCTGCTTGTATGTGTTTTTAGCGTTTAGAGAGGCGTCAGCTGAGTCAGCACTACGAAGCCTTCCAGCACTGATTACGCTCGCACACCCTGTGATTTGTTGGTGTGTGTGAGACTGTGTATTTATGTAATTCTCACTGCTGTCTTTCTTTCTCTCATCTTCAGATGACCCTTCAATGGCTGCTGTGACCCGCAGGCCGTCCAGTGAATTCCTTCAGTGTGGGGGGTGAGTGTGACATCGCTCACTTGCTTCACTCAAGATACGTTACAATGCTTTAAAAGCTCAAACCTTCAACCTCTGCATGTTGACTTGCGTCAGCTGTGCAAATGTTAGACAAGGATTTTAGCAGGTTGACATTTAGCAGGCCAAAGATACACAGTCAAGTCCGAAATGCAGACAGGAATATTAACTCTGGGTAAATCATCTTGATCCTTGTCTGTTTGCATCATGGAATTACAGATTAGCAAACTGATCCGTTGGTTTGTTGATGTCATTGGAGATATTTTTGGTGGCTTCCACTCACAAACTGCTAAAAGCTGGTGTGGCTCAGCGAGAGGTGAATCACACGCTGGTGAATGAGAGCAAACGCGCATGTTGTGTTTGTGCTTCTGCTCTAAGAATAGACACCCTGCTGTCATTTCTTCCCATCTGCATGTGATCCAAAATTGTTTCCACCCCTGTACTTGTGAACCGACCTCTGTTTTCATTCAGAAGTGCAGAATTAAATGCCCATTGGGAGTTTTGTGACTAGACGGTGCAGTTATGCAATGGACATGAATTTTGCCAGAGCTGACAGAGTGACAGTTAAAACATTCATATACTGTGCATCTTTTGACTGTTAGTCATGTAAAACAGAAGCGGATTTGTTTTTGAGAGTCGGTGCACTTCCTTCTGCTCTGTGGCTTTTCTGGTTCCCTCTCTTGTACAAACAAGACGTACTCCACCTTCTCTGTCTCCTCTCTTGTCTGTTTATTCTTTCACACATACACATTAAAAACCAAAAGGTTTACACACTTGACTGATTTGCTAAATGAAAGTAAACAATGTTATTACATTATTACATTTACTTTACTTTTTAGTTATTTAGCAGACGCTTTTATCCAAAGCGACTTACAAATAAGAAAAAGTAACTAAAACTATAAGTTAAAACTATAAATACTATATATACACATTTAAGAAAATTGAGAAATTAAATAAAATTACAAATGCATACAACAACATTTCAAAACTAAACATTTAAATGAAAAAAATTTTTTATTATTATTTGCATTAGCATTTTAAAGAGATGAAATGATGGAAAAATGAATCAAAATGTAAAGATTGTGGAAATGAAGATAAATGGTATTTTATTTTATATAATGTAATATCAAATATGTATACACCTCTGTTCAGAAGTTTTGGGTCAGTAATGTTTTTTTAACGTTTTAAAAATGCAAAAATACAGTTAAAACTCTTTTAAAATTCTTTTCAATTGTAAAATATTAGTGCAATTTAACAAAACTATTTTCTACTCAATAAACATATATTTTCATAATTGTTGAAAAGTTTTGCCACTTAATATTTTTTGTAAACCATGATACATTTTATGAGGACTATTTGATGAATAGAAAGTTCAAAACAGCATTTATTTGAAATAGAAATCTTTTGTACATATACATTATCATATTTCACTGTATACAGTGCATTTAAAACAACATTATGTCTTTAATTCAGCAAGGATACATTAAGTTCAAAGTGAGATTAAAAGTTACAGTAAAGTATTAATTTCCTTTCAAAAAAAGAAAATCATACAGAGAACTCTCTGGCAGTTATGCCCTGTTTGTTTTGCTGTGCCATGCTGAACTGACTCTGTCTCAAACAAAGAAACTCTCTTTGTGTACGTTTGCCTTGCAGCTTGCCCGTTCACGTGTCGCTCACACTCCTCCCTCACTCATTATAATACATAATCCAGGAGAATGGAGATCAAAGCTGTCTTTTTCACTTTTAGCTCCCCTTCCTTCTTATCAGACCTTTGCACATGTGCGCACCCCCCCTACATAACCCAGCCATGACACCTATAAAAAAACATTGTGTTCCTGATGGAATAAGAATGAGTTGTTTTGTTTCGTTTGTCTGAGACTGCCAGGTAGGTGGACCCAGCACGTGCCACTGTCTGAAAGCACCGCCCATTTCTCCTCCCTCCCCCTTACTGATTGGTCAGGGCTTTGTGTTTACACCGTAGCTCCGCCCCATGTGTTTCAGCCATTCCCTTTGAGCAGAAACTGCTTTGCTTAACTCATTTGACAAAGTTAGAAGCTTCTCGCACTTTACATTTAGTGATTGCATGTTGAAAAAAACATATTTTTAAACAGTTTATAGCATAAATGGGTTTGGAAAAACATTCTGACTGGATTGTCAACCTTATTTTCTGGGTTTCTCAGGCCACCGCAGCCATCCTCTGGACAGACACCAATGGTATCACCACGAAGCGAGACCAAGCCGATACCTGTGCCCACACAGGTACGAAACTACCAGCGGATCAAACAGAACCTGTCCAGCAGCCCAACCACAACACTTTATGGCTCTCCCAGGTAAGACATCCAACAACGGGAACAATAACTCTGCTAACTGCTTTAGTTGTATGTTCAAGTCATTAAGAGTAATCAGTGACATGATTGCATCAGTTTTGTTTGATCATCTCACTTCAGGGAGAATTTTCTAAGTGATTCGGTGGATTGTCTTTGGGAACAGGTAGGCTTCAGGCAGGTGACTAGCAGACTCTGGAGATTATGGGCTGTTGCACAGTCCCTTATTAGTCACGCCAGACCTCAGCAGCTGCTTGGCCTACTTCACTCTGACCTGCCCAGTGTCTCAAAAAGTGATTAAGCTCATCACGGCAGCCTTGGTGTCCGTGTGCCCAGGGCTGGGCAGGTTCACATTATCTCACCCTGTTAGTCAGCTCGGTCACCGTGCTGGGGAAGTAGCCCTGGGCACTGCTTGAGACCTGATTTATGAGTCATGATTGTCTTCCAGGTGTCATTCACTGAACTATTTCACATTTCTGAGCTTATTAAGCTTTGCAGGGGATTTGTGTATCTTTATGGATTGTTTGGGAAGGCACTTTTAGCTAAAGAGAATTCCAGGAACTCCTTCCCTAAGAACTTTACAGAGAGGATATTCTGCAAATTGTGTGTTTCATATACAGTCGATGTAAAAAGTATCTAGACATTAAAAAATATATATGAATTCTTTACCATATAAATGTTTGGGTTTGGTGTTTTTAAAAAGACGTCTCACCGAGGCTGGCATTTATTGACTCAAAAATACAGTAAAAACAGTAAAATTGTAAAATATCATTAACATTTAGAATGACTGTTTTCTTAAACAAAAAAAACAAAAAATTTCCAGCATTGGCAAAGCTGAATTTTCAGCATCATTACTCTAGTATTCGGTGTCACATGATCCTTTAGAAATGATTTGAATATGTTGATTTGTTGATGCTCGAGAAACAATGGTGTGCAAATAAATATTTTTGTTGAAACTTTGATCAATTTTTTCAGAATTGTTTGATGAAATATAATTTATTTGAAATACGAATCTTCTGTAACAATATAAGTCTTTAATTTCGATCAGTTTAATGCATCCTTGCTGGATAAAAGGATTAATATATATTTTTTTAAAATAAATTATACCGAGTAGTACTGAGTCATGCTAAATGACACTTATTTTAAAGAAAGACGTATACTGTTTAAAATGAAAATGAATAGTATTGGGTAGGCTTTCTGCTTTTGAACTTTTGGTACTTTTTTTTCTAATAAACGTTCTACGTTTCATAATTCCTATTAATTTAATACGTTCCTCATTCTTTACAGATTTTCAGTTTTGTATAGCCTATATTTAAACTTTGTGTAAGTTATTTGTTATTTTATATTATGCATATAGCATGGTGTATTTTTATTCGTTTTGTTAATAAAAGTTCTGTTCTAAATTGGATTTTATTGTTGCTTGAATTGAATTCAAGCAATAGATGCCGAATCGCCGCTAATTTCAAAGTGAAAGTAAAATGCGCATGGTGCTTTTACAAGCTATTTAAGCAAAGGAAAGTGAGGGAAAGAGGGAACACTCAAACGAAGTAAAAACAAACAACTGCTTGAGGCCGAATTGCCGCTGTGGAAGTAAAATGCGCACGGTGCTTACTGGCTATTTAAAACCAAAGGAAAGCTGGGAAAAGAGGGAAAACTCATGACTCCCCACCATGGTGATACTGGGGAAATCCGCACAGATTATTGGGGCACTTTGTGGTTGTCAAATGACAGTTAATGAAACTACACCTGCATGGTGACTCTGTTGGGACACCAGTGTGAACTAAAGGAGAACTGACATCATACATCCACTAAAATTACATCAAGACCAGATAAATGCATAACTGCTGGTTGACAAAAGTGATGTTCGTACTGAGAAAATTGTAAGGTTGTCCAAATACTACTATAGAGTGATTTGTGGTTGTTTTTTATGGTTACAGGTCAGGCACAGTGCGGCGCTCCAACACTAGCCCCATGGGCTTTCCTAAAATGGTGTCTGGGTCGCCTAGCACTGCAGATATGGCCCAAACGGGGGCGACGTCTCTCTATTGGCAGTTCCCGGCCCTACTCGCCCTCTCCACTGGGTGAGAGTCCCTGCTCTCATTCTTTTTTAAGTTTATTGGGAAACTGTATTTTCAAAGACTGACATGTCCTAACATGCCTATTTTAAGTGCGTCTCTCTGTTTCTGCATTTGTTCCCCAGTGGGCACTATTCCTGAGCAGCTCGGTCACTGCTGCTGTGGACATCCCCAGAGCCATGAGGCACGCAGTCGCAGCTCCTCAGGCGGTGAGTTTACATGTGAGAAATTGACATTAAAAAAACACAGCACTACTGTTTCATCTTCAAAGTGGCACCATTAACAGTCTCACAAGCGGTAGCCACAGTCGCTTCCTCCAGGTGGGTCACAGCGTGTCTGCGTTATTTACGTCTCTATGGATAAAGCTGCTGGTTATGACTCAACTAGTGATCAGGAACAATGCATGTTCATTGGAGCGTTCATGCAAAAACCTCTTCAAATCTATAATCCTTCAAACCTGTGGACTCAATGATCGTGTCTAAACAGGAGACAAACTCGTTGACCCTGTTGTTTTAGACTTCCAGTTCAATGAAGTTTTATGGTCTCATTTACATACTGCAGTGCCACCTAGTGGTTGATAATGTAGAATGTCGAGTTCCATATCAATAATATGTTTATCATTATTTAGATGCAAGTAAAAGCCTTAAATTAAATCTATTCATCATATAAAGCTATCATATCTTATATCTCAAGACTTATATCTTAAACCGCTTGATTCATTTAGATTGATTTTACAACACTATTTTTGAATCTATTAAAGAAATCGTTCACCCTCAGGTCATCCAAGATGTTGATGAGTTTTTGAGTGAACTATCCTTGGAATATTTTTTTAACTAAATGGACACTATTTATGTTTTAGGTTCCCCTGTACCATCCTCTCAATTACTGGGTGCTCGTCTTCAGAGTGTGCCCACACTGACTGACATTTACCAGAACAAGCAGAAGCTACACAAGCAGCTGTCTGACCCAGTTCACCCCACCGCCTCAGCCTACCCCACCAGCCACTCCCCTCAGCTCGGTCGCCCCGGCAACCTAGGCACCTCCCCCACCAAACACCTTGGCTCCTCCCCTCGCACCTCTGACTGGTTAACGAAGTCACCGCTGCCCACCATCATTGGCTCACCCACTAAGGTAAGCTTAAGGAGCTGTCAGGTAAAAAGTGTTTCAGGCCTAGATCAAGAGTTTTTAGCATTAATAATACAATTTCTTCTCCTTTAGGCATCCGCTCCATTCAAAATCCCTAAAACTCAAGCCTCGTGCAACCTCATGGCCCTGGCCTCTCAGCAGGGTATGGCCGACAGCCCCATCCCAGTTAAGATGCTGATGGATGGGCGTGATCTCTGTGTACATCACTGTTCTGCATATCCCAGCAGCCGCCAGTATGCACCAGAGGCCAGCAAGACTTCCTTTGGCAGGTCGGCAAAAACTTTCAGACAACTTCTGAAATAAGCAACAAAGTTTTCAAATACATTATGTTATAATATACATATACTACTGTTCAAACGTTTGGAGTCAGTACGTTTTTATAAAAATATAATACTTTTATTCAGCAAGGATGCTAAATTGATCAGAAATAAATTAATTTATGTTTTTAGAGAATAAATCTGTTTCAAATAAATGCTGCTCTTTTGAACTTTGTATTGGTTTCCATAAAAATATTTAGAAGCACATTTAAACATCAATAATAAATGTTTCTTGAGCAAATCAGCCTATTAGAATGCTTCTTAAAGGATCATGTGACACTGAAGACTGGAGTAATGATGCTGAAAATTCAGCTTTGCCATCACAGGAATAAATTAAAACATTAAAATAGAAAACAGCTCAATTTAAGAAATAATACATTGTAATAATATTTCACAATATTACTGTTTTTACTGCATTTTTGATCAAATAATCAGTCTTTTTGACCATAAGATATTTTTTCAAAAACATAAAAATAAACAAATTTTGAATGGTAGTGTATGAAAGTATTATATACCTAACGAATAATGAATGTTAATTGTTTTGGGTGTTGCATCATTTTTTACTTACTGACCTTGACACTCAGTCAGGGGTCCTCTCTATGATATCATTTCCTGTTTCAGTTTTTTTCTTGCATATTTGTCACACCACATGTGATTTGTTTGTTTTCAGAGATGCATAATATTTTAACAATATGTGTTACTAATTTTTTTAGAAGAGTTATAATATTTAATATTTTAATAATTTAATAATTTTTATTGTCATTATAATTTATAATATCAGACAGTTGGCATTTATGACTCAATGCCCCACAAAAGTATCACAAACCAGAAATGAAAAATATGATCATAATTTAAGAAATGCCCTGATGCCATTGTTTGCATTTTTTATGTATATTCAAATAAATTAATAGATTTGGACAAGACGTAAGTGCCATGTGCCTGACCCTGTGTTATAAATTCTAAGTGAGTTTAATAGCAAGCTGAAGCTGTGTATTTCCTCAGGTCTGTAAGTGCTGGTAGACTGTCTGAGCAGCCGGTGCGGATCACTTTGGGAGGACAGCCGTACCAGGGCAGCACAGACAGCCTCAACACAGAGAGACCCATGGACACAGGTAGCCCCCTTTCCCCCTTTACTTTGCTACAGCTTTTTGTAAAGTCCAGTTTTTCATACCGATATTAATTTATTTCTACTATACGTAGCCCCACTGACATAATTTGAGCTTCTCCTGAAAGCTTCTGTCTTGCATGAAGCGTTCTGATTGGCTGCCAGCGTTTGTATGTGTTTTGTGACCGCTGTGTGCATCGCTCCCCAGCCCCGGCAGGGACTTGTGGTTTGGTAGCAGGCAGGGCAAGTCCCCGCTCCGTTGTGTTCACGGTGGGCTCGCCCCCCAACAGCAGCACCCCTCCCACCTGCAGCCATCTGGCCTCCCGCCCGCGCACCACCTCAGGTGAGGGGCTTCGTCTCATAAACCTGCCCCATACATCACTGCTTCAGCTGCTGCACTACGTGTTTAGTACATGTGCCACTGTTTTAAAGACATTCTGATGCATTATGGTCAGTAGATTCCTAAGACTATGTAGACTCTGTGGCTGATTGTGTGTATCTGTGTGTCTGCAGTAGGCTCCAACAGCTCAGCCGGCTCGCTGTGCTCCACCAGCGGTAAGGTGTATATGGGCTCTCCCCCGGGCATGACCATCGGCAGCTCCCCACCAGGAGCGGAAGCGGCTCCCAGCAGTCTGCGCTATGTCCCTTATGGCACCTCCCCGCCAAGTTTGGATGGATTCATCACCTTTGAAGCTCCAGAACTGCCAGAGGAGACCCTAATGGAGGTGAGAGAGCGCTAACACAGCTGGAACAAAATTATTAGAACACTAGTATTTTCAACAGCTAAAAATGGTTTTACATAAGTTATTTCTATATTTTGCTGTAATGTGTCAGTAGGAAATATCAGTTTAAATGTCCAAACATTCATTTTGCCATTAATTGTAATAATCCAGTGATTTTTGTTTGCACAAGGATTCTGACAACAGTTAGTGCTCCACACAGAGATCTGATCTGATCATCATCCAGTCTGTCTGGAATGACATGAAACAGAACAAACTGAAGCAGACTAAATCCAGAAGAATTGTGGCAACGTCTCCAAGATGCTTCAAGAAACCCACCTGCAAAGCTACAGTACTGTTAAAAGTTTTAGGCACTTGCTGTAAAATGAGGATGCTGTCAAAAATAGATTTTCTTTATCAGTTAAATTCTGCTAACTAAATTAAATCGACATTTAGTGGACCATCCTTTGCGTTTAAAGCAGCTTTTGCCCCAGGTGCATAGTTTTTCAGGAAGCTTTGCAGGTGGGTTTCTTGAAGCATCTTGGAGACGTTGCCACAGTTCTTCTGGATTTAGTCTGCGTCAGTTTGTTCTGTTCATGTCATTCTAGACAGACTAGGTGTGGAGCTCTGGCTGTTGTCATAATCTCACTGGATTATTACAATTAATGGCAAAATGAATTGTAAATGTAAACTTATATTTCATACTGACATATTATATTAAACCATTTTTTAGCTGGTGAAAATACTAGTGTTCTAATAATTTTGGCCATCACTTTATAAAAGTAGTTTTTCTTGGGAAACACTAACATGCATGTGTTTCTGTTTGGCAGCGTGAGCACACAGACACTCTGATGCACCTGAGGATGATGCTGTCCTTCACAGACTGTGTGCTGGAGATCGCTTCTCTACGGGCCGGAGGACCTGATCTGGGTGCGTCTGCCGCCTCTTTCTACCCGCCCCAGGACAGCGTGGTGGTGGATCAGATCAGTCAACTCAGTAAGGAGTGGGGGTAAGAAGAGTGCGCACAAACACGTGATCTTTAACAATGAGAGTTTATAGCATACAGTATATAACGCTTTGGTCATGGTCTCACACAGGCAGGTGGAGCAGCTGGTGTTGTACATGAAAGCCGCAGCTGCTGGCCTCCTCACTGCATCTGGCCAAATCTCAGATCAAATCTGCCAAACTCAATCCATCCATGGCCGTCAAACAAGGTGAGCTGCAACATTACACAGCTTTGCTTAAACCAGTGTACATGTGGGGCCAGTTTGGTTGTCGACCACTTGCCCTGAGCATTAAAGAAATATTAGGAATTACCGTGATTAAAAAAATGGAAATATGGGCCTGGATTTTAATACAATAATATAAGAAAGTAGTGAGAAAAAAGTAGTTAATAATTTTAAATAATAGTAAATAAAACATTTGCCAAATATGTATGCATGTATGTAAATATGTCATTATTTAGTTTAAACAAATTATACAAATTATTTTAAACCATTTAAAAAAGACAAAACTTAAATAAAATAAGCCAAAATATAATATTTAAAATGAAAATTGTATTTAGTTAATTCCTTCACCAACTGTCATTTAAGGACAAGGAAAAGCTTAATATATGAGGGTATTTTAAAAGTGTGATTTCTAGATGCGGATGAGTTATGAAAATAAAAATGAAAATGTTGTGGGCATTTTTCAAATGAATAGACATTTTTCTAGTTATGTTAAAAACTAGATGTTAAAATAAAATAGTTACAAATGACTAGAAAAGTTATGTGAATAAATTGGTATAAATGTGTAAACCATGAAAATATTCAGTTATCGGAACTTCTGGAGTTATTAAATATTATATTTTGAATTATTTATAATACATTTTTTTAATGGACTGTGTCTTTTTGTCTGTAAATAATGTTTAAAATGCAACTTACATTTTTAAAACCTATTCATTAGAAATGTTGGCATAGGCAATGAAATGAAATGAAATAAATTCAAATTGAAGTAATAAAAAAGTACTTGAAATAACACACAAAAAAGAAGAAATATCTTGTCGGGTCATCAACTGTTATCGTGGAGTCTAAAATGCAGAGAACCACTGATGTAGGGTAACAGATGAAATTAGCGAATAACATATCTTGTCTCTGAATTTCAGTGGTGAAGAATCTGAACGAGCGCTACAAGAGCTGTATTTCCCTGTGCCGCCGCCTCACGGACAAACTCAACCACTTCTTCTCTGACAAGCAGCGATTTGTGGACGAGATCAACAGTGTAACCGCTGAGAAGCTCATTTATAACCACGCTGTAGAGATGGTGAGTATGGATGGTCACTTTGAGCTTTGTTGCATGATTGAACGAGTGGGTAACATTAGTGTATTGTTTGTGTATCAGGTGCAGTCAGCTGCACTAGACGAGATGTTCCAGCAGACAGAGGACATCGCATATCGCTACAACAAAGCCTCCATGCTGCTGGAAGGCCTTTCCAAGATCCTCCAGGACCCAGCTGACATAGACAACGTCACCAAATGTGCGTGAACTTCTTTCATTTCATTATGATTGTTTATTAAACAGAGCTGAAATGAAATGCGTTTAACATCTTTTCTCTTTGTGTTTGTTTTGTACAGACAAGGCAAGCGTGGACCGGAGGATCTCAGCTTTGTGTTACTGCACCGTGACCCTGTACGAATAAAGAGCATGATCTGTAAAATCTTGGCCAGTGCTCTCACTCCAGGGACCATCATCTTCTCAAACCCCAGAGAAGACAAATCCCTCGTTTTTGTTTTGTAGCAAAGCATTATCAGTTCCTTTTGATTCCTTTCAATCACAAGCAACAGACCAAGTATTATATTTTTTGCAGATGACATTTTGAGAAGGATGTGCACAAGTTCACTACCAAAGAAAACTAAACAGAGACTTCATAGTATGAAAAAGCCGTTGGACCTGCATTTGGATCCATCTTCTGTTTTTACAAGTCTTTTCCCTTTTTTTTTACATGATCTAAAGGGATTTTGGACTGGGAATCCTTGGAGGCCCAAATGAACATCAATGCAAATCAGTTCATCTTGTTTTATACGGCCTCTATTGCTCTGATTATTTATTGGATTTTTAGAATGCTATGCTAGTGTTATTGATGATAGTGTTGAAAGACGACATGGGCCGGATGTGAAGCCCAAAGATGGACTGTAACTTCTGGTACCACACACATACACCGTCACATGGTTGAACTTAGGAGGAATCTGTAGTATTTACAAAATCAGCTTTGAAGCAAATGCACTTTATTGAGGCAGATGTGAAAGACGCTTGTCCTAGAACATCTGGCAGAAGGTGGAGATCATGATTCTTCTTCCTTCTCCAAGGTTCTGGTTCCTTCCCATCTCCATATCTGAAATCCTCAGAGAATGAGTCTGGAAGGCCCGTGAGCATCAGGTTGGACATTAGCGCCACATAAGAGCCTCGTGGTGAATCATACATAATGGTCAAAATACTTGAGTAGTTACTTACCTTTTGATTCAGCCATACTGAAACGTTTTTATGTTCATATTAATACCGTAGCTTTTTTTAACCGATGTGCGTGAGCTGTAAATACTTGTACATTCTGCATGTGTGTGTTTTTATTTTGGAGTGAATGCGAACACCGTGTGATTGAAGAAGGTGGATGCTGCCGCCACCATCCCTGCCTCTCAACTTAAGAGCACAAGATTTCCTTGTTTTTAGCGTTTTTTATTTCTTTGTAGAGGCAATAGACGCTGACAACTTCCACAGATTCTTCGAGGCCTCACGGAAAGCTCAAGACCTCACTTTGCATGGCAGCTCTTGATAAACGCCCATGAATATCTTGTGTACGATAAAACATTGACTGTGCAGGATGTGGATGTTGCAGGTAAATGGGATTGAGCCACTGCCAGGCTCTGCGTTTCCCCGTTTATCCACTGTGCTCATGGACAGTGTTGGTGTTACTGCACTTCCCATGTGCTGCAGTGGCCAGTTTCAGGATACTGAAGAACTGAAAGCATGACTTTGAGTAGTCTACTTTCACTTGCATATGCTTTTGAACACCTCGCTCCCTCTTTCCTGCACTGTTTAGTTTTAAAACGGCCCCTCTTGAGCCTACCAAGCCTTTACTGTACAGAAAGAGAAGGCTGTTTCTGCCAGAAATCCATGCATATCTGTAGTTGTAGGACTTCCTTATCCAGGTCTGAGGAAAACTGTACAGATGAACTATTAGAGAAGACTAGTACTGAGCACATGTACCTGTGGAACATTAGAATGTATTTGCCCTTCGTTTAGCACCTTTTCTTTCTGAATAAATGCTTATGACCAGCCTATCACAGCCCGACTCGACATGATCACGGCCGATGCAGCCCGAAGGCCCTGCTCCCTTGATTATCAGTGACAGATGTTGATGTTTTAAATGTTTTAATCAATATGTGTGTTTTACCAAGGGCATCTGTGTTGTCTGAAACTGTAGAAATGCAGTTTTTGTTTATTAAACAGATCAATTTTATCCTGTTATCTGAGTCTCAGATTGTGTTTCACAAACATGTTGGATGCTTATAATGCTGTATTTAAAATACAGAGGTGTTGAAAGTGCAGCAAAGGTGAGATACAACTAAACAGGCACAAAGCAATAAATAGCAGACGCGTATACTACTAAAGTACCAAATTTGGTTTTGCAGGGCCAAGAAAATTTGTGATTTATTTTCTACGTTATGCTTTGTTTACATACACTGAACAAAATTATAAATGCAACATTTGTTTTTGCCCCCATTTTTCATGAGCTGAACTCAAAGATCTAAGACTTTTTCTATGAACACAAAAGGCCTATTTCTCTCAAATATTGTTCACAAATCTGTCTAAATCTGTGTTAGTGAGCACTTCTCCTTTGCTGATAATCCATCTGGGGTGAAAACCAGTTAGTATCTGGTGTGACCACCATTTGCCTCACACAGTGCAACACTTCTCCTTCGCATAGAGTTAAGAGAAATAGGCCTTTTGTGTACATAGAAAAAGTCTTTGAACTTTGAGTTCAGTTCATGAAAAATGGGGGCAAAAACAAAAGTGTTGCATTTATAATTTGTTATAATAACAATTAATAACAATTATTTGCTCAGTGTAGGAGCAGTCAATATTCTGGAAACAGAAATATTGGTGGAAATGTGACACATTCACACTGATAACACTGTCAAAACAGTTTACACGAGTTTTATTAATCCACTAAATCCAGGTAAATTTATACAAAGTTTGGGTAGGACAGAAGTGACAAGTTGACATTCAAAACTTGCATTTGAATTCTCATTCGAAGAAGTATCATTTTGCATCGATTCTGTGATTCTACTCAGCGGCCATCTTTGAAACGCTTCTCGGGCAGCTGTTTCAGTCATACAACTGCATCTCTTTGAATGAAAGGGGAAACTTAAATTCTCTAAAACTGTTCACCAAGCTTAAATTTAATTTGAATTCTCTAATAAATTCTGACAAGAACTAAATGCATTATTTCAGGGCCTGACCCTGCAGATCGCCTGTCAATCAAACTACCAGCGAAAGGTCAATTAAGAGGCGAATTCAGCCTTATTGCACAGTCCACTGTTCACAATCCTGCCGGGCCACAGAGCGCAGCATACGTTTTCTATTAAAATCACATTATATATGGAAAATAGTTTTGTGCGTTTTTCAGCACTTATTGTCTTTTTGTGGTTCTAATGAATTCTTATACGCGACACCGGTGGTGCTTCTCATCCAGTGTGCAACTGCGTTTAGAAATGCAACAAGAAAAGACCACAGCCAGAGTGACAGTAATCAATAAAATAAAACAGAGCTATTTTTAAGTTAAATACAAATCCTAATTAGTAATTACAAATAACTGCCTCATCACGCAATCGCTTCAGGGGAATATGGACACACAAACCCAACTAAATGTAATGTAAGCCAACACTTACTCCCAGAACCAGAGCAGAAGCCACTCAATTATGTCAGTAAACCATCAGAATGATTTTGAAACTGTTATTTCAAGGTTCCAATTATGACTTGTCATATTGGCCTGCACAAGAAAAATTGCACAAATATTACATTCCTCTAAATTTCACTGTAAATCTCTTTTTAGCATCAGTCATATCTACATGAAATGGAAACATAAATCTACATATATTACATTGCATAAACATAGGTTCATGTTCAACCAGTCCTGGCACACATTTGCTTTAAAATGTTAAGTAGCTCAGTGACCTGATTAAAGTCTTCTGGACATTTATTGTTCACAGCATGATACAGAAGCACCCTCTGGATTAACTAACCAAGACACAGACAAGACATCAGAGAACCACCTCTGGATTAACTAACCAAGACACAGACAAGACATCAGAGAAGCACCCTCTGGATTAACTAACCAAGACACAGACAAGACATCAGAGAACCATCCTCTGGATTAACTAACCAAGACACAGACAAGACATCAGAGAACCACCCTCTGGATTAACTAACCAAGACACAGACAAGACATCAGAGAACCATCCTCTGGATTAACTAACCAAGACACAGACAAGACATCAGAGAAGCACCCTCTGGATTAACTAACCAAGACACAGACAAGACATCAGAGAAGCACCCTCTGGATTAACTAACCAAGACACAGACAAGACATCAGAGAACCATCCTCTGGATTAACTAACCAAGACACAGACAAGACATCAGAGAAGCACCCTCTGGATTAACTAACCAAGACACAGACAAGACATCAGAGAACCACCCTCTGGATTAACTAACCAAGACACAGACAAGACATCAGAGAACCACCCTCTGGATTAACTAACCAAGACACAGACAAGACATCAGAGAACCATCCTCTGGATTAACTAACCAAGACACAGACAAGACATCAGAGAACCATCCTCTGGATTAACTAACCAAGACACAGACAAGACATCAGAGAACCACCCTCTGGATTAACTAACCAAGACACAGACAAGACATCAGAGAACCACCCTGTGGATTAACTAACCAAGACACAGACAAGACAGTCAAACCAAAGGTAAGGTACATTCAGATGCTCAAAATAAGCAGACATTTAATTTTTAACCCCACTTACCTTGTCAAAAGTCATATAACACACTGATTGAGTTCAAATATCCAGTATCTAAAGTGTCCAATAACTTACCATATGGTGTCTCAGTGCTCACTGCCATTCTTCAGATGTTTCAGTCCATTCCTCGGTCCTCCTTCCCAGGAGCCACTCGTTGTCACATATATCTGCTTAACTGTTTAAGTTTAACACACAATGAACTCTGTTTTGCATTTCAAAGTTTGCTTCTTAGTTCTGTGGAAGTCATTTACTTTGTGACGCACATGTTTTGGCAGGGAAGGGTCAGTCAGGTCAGTTTAGTTATAAAAACATTGGCCTAATAATGATTCAGAAGGCTGAGGTAGTTTCCACAGATCATCAATCATTTGTAAAGCAATAAAGGCACAAATACTGTGTTCTATAAAGGTATAGTTATTAGATAAGCTTTTATCTAATTTAAAAGTAACTTAATGGTAAGTTAATATTTTCCCCTCACCTTAAAGATATTGATTTTGGTCTGCCCCACCTCAGAGGTCTTGACTGTGTTTAACAACTGCAGCAGTGTTATCATTTCTACTTAATCTGCTCAAATGATTGTGTTAGAAATATGAAGATTTCTGTAACTAGAAACTGTATTTAGCTGTCTCTCACTTTTTGTACACAAAAAAATGGAAGCATGGACAGAAGACAAGTAAATAATGTTATTCCCTTTTTTCAAGTGTTGCTATTGTTAACTAAACCAAAATTATTTTTGAATTGAAATAAATCTGAAATAATAATGTAAATGTTAGATGGGAAAACTTAACAAAAGTGCGAGAACTGAATGAAATACATTACTAAAATGTATAATAAAATGAACAACTAAAACTGAAATAAAAAAATAATTTAAATATAAAAACGAAAATTAATTAAATTGTCAAAAACTAAAATCGACAAAATTACTAAAACCTAAATATGTAAATTAAAACAAAAAATTATAAATCTGAATATTCATAAATACCATAAAAGTATAAATATTAAATTCACATTAACCAAATTATTTCAAGAATACATTTTCAAAAAAAACAGTAAACGCAAACCAGTATTTACTCTCAAACTAGTTAACCACTACTGAGACGACATCATTTAGACTTAACTCTGTTACCACATTAACTAACAATCAAAAATACTTCTAAAATAATTTGTTACATATTAGTTAATGTTGATTTATATTATTCATATCAAAAATGGTATTTATTAATGTTATTTAATGGACCTGAGCTAGTATAGTCCAACAATGAACATTAACAAACAATAAATGCTGTAACAATGTATTGCTCATTGTTATCTGCTGCATTACATTTATTAGCAAATGGACCTTATTTTAAAATGTTACCTATACACACCCTCTCATGTTGGTTTTTATGGTTTATGGGGACTCTCCATAGGCGTAATGTTTTTTATATTGTACAAACTGTATTTTATATCGCCCTACACCTAAACCTACCCCTTACAGGAAACTGAATTTTTAGACTTATGATTTATAAGCCTTTTGAATTACATGAACACTGAAGATTTCCTCATAAATTAACTTCTTGTTGTAATACCTGTCATTATACAAATCTGTGTCCTCATAAACCACATAAACAAGCACGCACGCACTCCAGAGTGTCCTAAGTTTTGATAACAGGGTTATAAAAATGGCAATTAAAAGTTTCATATAATATTTAATAGCAAATAAACACAAATTATTCAAGCCCAATTTTGTAATCTTTTCATTCATATGACAGTCGACAAAACACAAAGTATTGTAACAGATCATTCTTCTAAAAATGTATTCATATGTTTTACTTTGACTGCCATCGTGTGACTCGTATCACAGCGTCTCCTGACCTGTAAAGCATAAATAAATGCCGTTCTCTTACCTCTGTTAAATTAACTGACAACAGTAATGGGTCATTTTCAGCACCACCGTGTATAGTACATTCTCTATATTGCATCATTTATAAAAATATACAGATTTTCTTTTGCAAAACATTCTTTCCATGTTGTTCAATGGCATGTGATCAAGGATCCATATACTGTCAGCATCATCTCTCCTCCCTTCCTCCTAACCACATTTCCATTTACAGCATTTCAAAGATCAGTAGCAGCCACACTGAATAAAAGTCACGCCACACGCCGTTCTCTCACCACCACAGACTTTCACAACAAACTCCCGTGACTCCCTCAGAAAGTGGAGAGAACAAAGCATACACAGAAAAGATGATGGGTGGGGGCGAACAGGGGTGGAAGAGGTGATGAAAAGAACAAGGTGTACTGTAACAGGCCTGAACAGTGCACTTCTGTAACCCCCCGCAAGGGGCGCCTCAACTGGTTCATCTCCCAGGATATATACTTAAAAAAAGCATGAAGAAAATCCAAAACAAAAATCAAGTGAAAAAGTTTTTAATATTGAGGCGTTCTTGATCGAGAGGAAGGCGCATTGGGATGAGAGTTTGGTTGCAGTGCATAGAGAGACGTCTGAGTCGGAGCCACTTGGGTTATTGCCTGATGACGAGCTGCCCTGATACACACACACACACACACGTATACACAGAGGCTCGAGGACCTCTTTAACACAGTGGTGGAGCGTGAGAGGGCGCTGTGTGCGCTTCTCCCGGTGGCCAGCAGAGAGCGATGTTCATTCTCCATGACGGCCCAGAGGAAGAAGCATAGTTTATAATGGGTCTTCAGCCCAAAGGCTTCGAGTCCACAGTCCGTCTTCAGAGTCCCGCCCGCTCGTAGAACAACACGTAGGCGTCACTGCTGCGAACTTGGCTGGTGGACATTGGCGTGACTCTGGAAGAAGAAGTCCACACTTAATATTTGTTGACCATCAAATTTGTAATTTACTGTATGTGGAATGTCATGCAATTTGTCAAAGTTTGGGTGAATGAAACCATAAAACCATGAAAAAAGTGTCAAAAAAATGTGACAAATAAAGTAGAATGTGTGTGTGAGATTAACAGTTGAGGACGTGGGATTGGAAGCATTTTTAAGGAAGCGTGAGTGGGAGGGAGGTGAAGGAGGAGGACGGGGTTCAGGAAAATCACAGCAGCTAGCAGGTGAAATAGAGCTCTGCTGACATTCACTTCCCTGAATGCTATTAGTCATGCTGTATACATTTGGGAAATCTACTGGTACTCTACAGTCATAAAAGAGGATGATGAAGAGCAGGAGAGGAAGTAAAGCAAGTACCTGGAGTCGTTATATGTGTACCATTCCCCGTTTTCAGGATTGCAACAGTACGCTGTGTAGTGGCCTCCCATAGTCGTGCCGGAGTGATTGGACACTGCATACAAGTTATATACTGCACTACCTAAAACAGAAAGAGACACAGTCAGGCTGGAACTAAATGCAAGATACAGTAGTTTATCGTGTATCCAAAATACCAATAATATCCAGAAAAAAATGGTACTTTTAATTATAACCAGGCCCAAAATGCATCAGGACTCTTATTTTGAAATGTGTATGTTTTATTATTTCTAGCTGGTAATTCAAAAAGATAAGGGAGAGAAAATATGCACTTTTACAACATCACTACCGATTACAATGTAAACACCATAAAGTAAAAATTTTTATAATTCATTAACAGTAGATGACTAAGCAGTCATTATTATTAACTGTATTATGTGAAAATGTTTTGACTTTTAATAATCACATGGAGCCGCTTCTCCACAATTACGGCTTCTCTATCACCATATTTAAGACCTTCTAAAATTATATTTAAAACTTTGCCTGTAATATTAAAGATATTTAAGACTTTTATGACCTTACATTGAATCAAATTATATTTTAACTATTATTTATAATAGTTATTTAAAACAAAACTCCTAGACCCTTACTGCTACAAGATATGATGTCACGTTTTAGACTATGAAGTAAATTTCAATGCTAAAATCACTACGAAACATATTGTGACACACTTGTTGATTGGAGGGAGGCAGATCTGAATTTAAGTGGGTTTAAGTGGACTAAGTACCAGATAGACGTTTTACCAGATGATCTTTACTTAAAAACTCATTACACCTTTTTAAACAAAACATACATGGATGAATCATTCACAATAAGATCTATAACGTTTCATGCCGAGTGCAGCTGCACATTCACTCTCGGACTGAAATGGCAGATTCTTGGTCTGTCTTTACTCACTGCTTCTGTCAGAGGCGAACTCCCTGAGGTCCAGGTCTTTCATTGGGAAGTTGACAAAAGTGGACAGTTTGCTGGTTCTGACGCGGGCTTCAGAGAAGCGCTTCAGATCTGAACAAGTGAAGCAGTTAAGGAGAAGAGACTCAGCACACGGTTGACCTCAGAGAGACCTGTCACTTCACACTTCAACCTAACCCATCAGCACATTCCTGCACACACAAACAGTGTCCTGATCTTATCTGTGCTTACAGTCAACAAACACACTGATGCCCCGAGTGACATCACGAAGAGATCAGATGGCTTAGAAAAGGATACGAAGAACTAGTATTTTAGGAAACTTCTGAACTGTAAATTTCTTCATACATCGTCTTCTGGCTTTGCACCTGTAACATGTCTGGATGAGAAAACAAAGGAACCATTAGATGTTTCGGTACATAGAAATTTCCACATTATTAAAATGTTAGGAATGAATTAAATGAATTACCGGCTTCTCATCCCCATCCAGCACGTCTTCTTTAGTAAACAGCCGCATGCAGTCCATTAGGCTCACCTCTCCATAGCCCTTCAAGGCAGAGGAGCACCATTAACACCCACTCATTTCTCCAAAGTGTGCATTATAAAGCCTGCATGTACATGCACATGTCAATGAACTAACCTTGGCGATAGGTAAGGAAAGATCCCAGAAGGGATCAAACACAGTGGAACAATAGCCACATACACTGCAGGTCAAAGAGCTCTTCAGCTGGCCTACGAACAGATCTGAGGACAGAGACACAAGACAGAAGTATGCTTAGTAATGGAGCACAAAGATAACCCACAGCTCTTTGATATGTGTATAGTGCAGTGTATACTATTAAAAAACATTTTTGTTATTCAAAATAATACTGAAATAATAAAATATAAATATTGAGTAACACTTTATCGTATGTTGTCCTTGATACACGTTGCATGTACATACTATTATAATAACAATACATTATGCATAATTACATGCCAGTAACCTTAATCCCAACCCTAAGCATATAGTAAGTGCAAGTAGTTCATTAATATTACTCAATACTTAAATGTATAATTACACAGTAACAAGGATGCCATAAAATAAAGTGTAACCGAATATTACATTAAAACTTAAAAAAAATTTTTTTATAAAATAATGACAAAAATAATGACAAAATTCACTAAAACTTAAACTAAAATTAAAACTTAAATTCTAAATATATAAAAAATCTTTGATATATAAATAACACTGATGTAGTGTATACTTACCTACGATTTTGCTGTCTTCTCTCCCCAAGTATTTAGCCCACATCTTTTTCCCTTTTTCCTCATCCCTAAAGAAAATGAACAAGATATATAAATCATGAAATCACACTCACAACATGTCATTTTTCCACATTGAAGAAAATAAGGACAGTACGCTTACGGCAAGTGATCAAAGTCTTCCATGTTTCCCCGCGGCCGGACCGTGACCCGGTTCACTTCGTTGTGCAGGCCGTCTAGCAGGAAACGTAGAAACTCCTGAGCATCCTGTTGACTGGAGCGATAGCATAAACATCTCAATACATAGCACAACCACAGCCAATTACTGATAAACAAAGTGAACGACATTACATTAGTAAGACATTTGATTTTTACTGATAAAAATCAAGCAATTATATTCATGTATTAGCTGATAAGCTGATAAATATTCAATTAAAATGTTATACTATTTTGTCACACACACACACACACACACACACACACACACACACACACACACACACACACACACACACAAATGATTGGATGTAAATGCCACAAGTAAAATTAGGCACTACAAGATTTTAATTTAAAATTGAAAACCAATACCGATAGATTAAAACCAATTTAATTGCGTAATTTGTATATTTTCTAAATTAAAAAATTTAATGTGAGAGGTGCTTGTCTGTGTAAAACCTGCTGCTATGATACTAAGATGGCCACTTTGAACAGAATAAAACTGCTTGTAGGCTGAGACTTACTTGTAGCCCACAAATCTGGGGGCGAATCTCTGAATCTGTGTTTTGAACTCCAGAGGGACTGACGGCTTCACTGCTTGAAGAAGTCCACATTGTCTGGATAAGCTTGGCAAACTCTGAAGTCATGACAAAGAGAGGCTTTCAGTAAGGATAGTGACCGCTGTGAAACCTGCAGGAGTTGTGTGGTGGCGAGCGCACTCACCTTCCATGAGAGCAGTGTTTGTGCGGCTGTTGTTGTTGAGGTCTCGGCGGTGGGAGTTGTGAAGACAGTAGTCTCGCAGGCTCTGTGTGTTGCTAAGACACTGGAGGATGGAGTTCATAAAACACTAGCGAAGGAAAGAGAGAGATAAAGGATGAGAAATATTTAGAGATATATTTTGGGCTAGTAATTGATTACATTTTTTTTGACCAAATGTACCACATACATTTAATTTCTATAAATGTTTATCTACAAACATGACACTGTACATGCTCACTAAGCAGAAATCAGAAAAGCAAAGGTAGACACAAAACTAGTGACACATCGTCTAGAGTTTCACAGCAACAGACTTGACTGCGACGTGTAAGAGTTTATTTTTGGACTGTACACATACTGTTGCTTGGCAAAAGCAAGTTAAGTGAGTGCGAGAGCGAAGAGACATGAAAAATAATCTTGCCAAGAAATAACAATTAACTTCGACAGGAAAATGTTATAATCAGATTGAAATGGTCAACTGTGGTAAAAGCAACAAAAGTGGGACAATATGTCTAGTCTTTTGGGCTGAGCTCCATGTTCAACTCAGCTCAGCTTTCGCCCCCACTACAGTATTAGAGAAGCAATAATCTTTGCATGTAAAAGTGGCAGAGAAATTGGAACAGTGTATGAAACACACTAAACCCCAAAAGAGAAAAACAGACTGAGGCTGTTATGCGATTATGAGACGGTGGGTCAAATATCATCAGCTGCAACCCAGTTCTGGATATACTGGAAACACGTAATGCAGCATGGAAGTTACCTACATGAGAACAATGTCACTTTTGAAGGCCACACTCTACATGCATCCCACAGTCCTATAGATTTTTGTCAAGGCAGATGCTATGTATTAATTACGCAGCTGAAAACGATGTTGAGGATAGATTGATCTTTACAATGAATCTACTTTTTATGACGCAGAGAAACGTTTTTCTTTCTGGCTATGTCTTATTCACACCATTTTTCACTGAAGTTGATTTCAATTTAAAGAAAACCACAGAATGCTAAGTATGTTAATCCATGTTTATATAGAAACAGGAAGTTGGATGACCTGTTATTGAAGTGATATTTGAGAGGGAGACGGATGACTCTGACACTTCCTATCTATGTACACAGCAAATGAAAAAATGTCCTCGATATGCTACAGAACACAACAAGGGTGAAAAGGTAAAGGAAACAGGGTGGATTAATGTGCTTCTTGAAATGTGTAATTAGACACTTTGAATGAGTGCCAGAGATCCATCTTGGCTTTGAACCAAATTACTTGATGTGCATCAGGGCACCACTATAGTTGAATTTCATGCAAAATACAAATGCCGATTCTGTTGAAATGTTCAAAGACTCTTAAAAAAAGATTAAAAAAGCAGGTGACCTGTTATGAGATGCTTTTTTAACCGGCAGCACAAATTTTGGAAGCTCTAAGAATGAAAGAGCATGTGATGAGTGAGTGAAATGTAACACTGCAAATCTCAGTTGCCAACATCCACACAACTTTAAACACAGGAAAACATCACAGGGACACTTTGTACTCAGAAGAAGAATTGAGTCTTCACTGGGTTTTCTCTTTAAGGACCTCATGTGAAGAGAATAAGAAGTCCTGAGCTTTCAGCGATCTCTGAGATGCACTGCCAATAGCTAAGTGCCAAAAAAGGGCCCCAAAAAGGAGGCGGTTGTATCCAGTAGGTTTGAGCCTCATCAAAATAGACGAGAAAATGTTTCACTATTTTTTAGGGGGGGTACTTAGGGTACTTAGATTAACTTTGTGAAACAGCCTACATTCTAACAGACTTGTTATATA
The DNA here is from genome assembly GCA_027564155.1 of Gymnocypris eckloni scoliostomus. Taxonomy (NCBI): domain Eukaryota; kingdom Metazoa; phylum Chordata; class Actinopteri; order Cypriniformes; family Cyprinidae; genus Gymnocypris; species Gymnocypris eckloni. Next base: position 14,128,124 of record CM050417.1, on the reverse strand, counting down.
AAAAATCTTTGCGCAATGTGAAGCTAGTAGAAAACATGACAGGAATTGTTTACTCCTAGGTTACGGAAGTGTATCTTGTAGTTTGAAAAAGACTGGCATGATTAATAAAACCGCTGAATGGAAATAGTCAGACTGTGGCAGGAAACTGTGTTAATGCTGGCCAAGCCATGCAAAGACTCTCAGTAACACTAACCTACCATTGGCTGGGAGACCACAATGGTAGTCGGAGATGGGGCAAATTGTATACCTGTAGCAGCCTGTGCTTTTCCTCACACTGATAAAACTGATTTGGTCAGCAAAAATACTTTGGATAAACCAGAATAAGGATACAGAAATATTAGGCCAGAAATATACACTACACAAGTACGCAAAGGCACTGCAAGTGCGAAATCTCGCACACCTAATGTGTGTTAGCATTACTGTGATGGCAACAAACGTCATACTCATGGGGTTGATAGTAGGGATGAGCGAGTACAGCATTATCTGTATCTGTATCTGTTAACCATATGAATTATCTGTATCTGTATCTGTACTCGGACTGGGCGAGGCCTAACCCGGAAGTGGGCGGGATTTAACCTGGAAGTGGGTCGGGTTGTCTTGAAATGGGCGGGGCTTTAACCGGTATGTTATTTTAAGCATGCAATTGATATGGGTTGATCAGAAATTGTTATATTTATTGCTGATTAGAAAACTATTTACATGACAGCATCAGCATTGAGCTTCAGATCAATGGTTTTGATCACGATAACAAACGAACTATATACAGAACAAGTTTTGCAACAATGAATACAACACATGCGGTTGCAATTATGAAGTAAAATGTAATGAACAAGAGTTTTCATCTCAACATAACTTTCTTTTTTTAACTTTTAATTTTTTTATGATCAGTGATATTTTTTTTTATTTCCACACCAGGTATGTGTGTGTGTAGCTAATTAATTTGTAATATAGTTTTATACCACTACTTACTTTTTTTTTTAATGAAATACAGCAAGAAACGGTCAGACACTCTCTTGGTTTAAAAGGTTTAAAAAAGAAAAAAAAAATCTCCGACAGGCAGAGACGCGAGTCGCATTCTACCAAGCACCACGTCTGAACAAACCCCACGTTTACCAAAACTCTACTGGTTAATAAGTAAGTAACGTTACTACAAACCAAAGTAAAAAACAAACCTGAAGCTGAAGAAACCCTAAACGTTAACGGAAAAAACCCGCGAACCTGAGTGACTGAGGGAGAGACAGAGAGAGCGCTGTTTTCTTCTCAGTGTTCTGTGTGTGAGTGAGCAGAGCGGGACACAGCAACACAATAGGGGTCGTTCACATATCGCGCCTAAAACGCTTAGGCGCGCTGCTTTCTCCTTTTTTCCAAAGCGCTCAGGCGGTTGCGCTCGAGGCGCTTTGTCGTTGCTAAGCAACCATCAGCCGCGCTCTCCGCTTACAAGAAGGTGCGGTGCGCTATGCGGCATTCTGAAAAGTTGAGATGTTTTATCTCGATGCGCGCGGACGCCGCCTGAAAAACGAGCGCGCCGCTTCCATTATGAGCGCGCATACCGCGCTCTACAGTTGAAATAACGAACTTGAGCGCAAAAGACGCGATATGTGAGCGGCCCTAAACCTGTAAAGTTATGTGTGTAGGAGAGGGCGCTGTGACTAGCCTATCACAGAACGCAGACACAGTCAGCTACCCAATGAGAATGTTTATTCAATCCGAGCACAGATATTGACTCGACTCGTATGATACTCGTACTCGGCAAAAGTGCTTTATCCGTACCGGATACTCGTTTCAGCCGAGTATCCGGCTCAACTCTAGTTGATAGTGTTACCCTCAAATGTACCTGTGTCACTGCACTGGATCTGTTAGCTATTTAGATTCTAGCTATTCTAGAAACATGTTAACAGTTTAACGGTAATTGGTAAGTAGTTCAGGGTTGTGCACCCTTCAGAACTTAATTGAGAAAGCTTTTTATATTTTTTATAATTAAATTCAATTACTCAATCAGAATTGAATTTTAGTCGAGGTAGCAAAAGAAACAATCATTAAATTTTGATCTGAATGCAAGGAAGAAGGACTGCAATGAATTGAAATTCCAAGAAAAAATTAATAAAAAAAGTATTTATTTTGAAGGTTGTATTGACCTTACAGACAGGAAGGAAGAACTCTTCGTTTCTTGGAAATTATTATTTTTAAATTCCAATTTAGTAAACTCGCCTTCCTGTCCTTCTCCTTAATTGACTATGACTAGTAAATCAAAATCTTTTAAATTCAAGATCTGATAAATGGTCATAGAAAAAGAGAGTTTACACTACTGACAAGCGTCTGATCTTGTGTAATGTGTGGTAAGTACTGTTGCTCTATAATATAAACAGAGTTTGTGCATCGTGTCTCTTGAAAGTGAAACTATAACGTGATCGACTGATCGTTCAAAAGCAGTTTCAATGCCTCGCGTATTAATAACGGCTTCCTGATGCCCGCGTTTTATATACAGTATAATTACCCGACGATATAACTGCGAGAGAATGTATTTAAATATATATTTTCCTCCCTGTGTTTCCTTCTTGCTGGTGAGTGGCACTGTGAAACAGCCAATCAGATCAGAGCTCAATATTAGGGAGCGCTGTGAAACAGCCAATCAGAGCAGAGCTCATTATTATTCATGACCCTGCCAAATAAGCCAATAACAGACCGTTTCATTCTAGGGAGAAATTCTAGGGTTGTAAATGGACATGTAAAATCGTTTCTGGAGATTTTTTGCCCTTACCTAAGCCACATACCTTCTATGTAGATATCAGAAAACAATTTAAAATACTGTATCAATGCATTCTATGGCACCTTTAAAGGAGTCCTATTATGCTTTTTCACTTTTTGAATTTTAGTCAGAGTGTAGTGAGTATGTTTGGGCATAAAACGATCTTCAAAGTCACAAATCTCAAAGTCCACTCCAAAGGGAGATATTTAGTAAAAAAACCTTTTCAAGAACTACAACGAACGGCTCGTTTGGACTGCAAAGTTATTTCCCTGTACTTGTGACATCACAAATTGTAAATCCCGCCTACTGAAATTCGACTGGTTGGCAGGTGGGGAGAACACTTGGTTGAGCACTGCACGTTTCAAAATCGAAACCCAGTGGGGGTGTTTTTATATCACTGCATTTCTGATGGAAACCAATTGTTTTCATAACATTTTGGATGTAATTTTTATTTCATCTTGCATGTGATGTCTGATAAAGAAGCATTTGTGAGAGGAGCACTGCTTTGTGTACAGCGTTACTGGGGAAACCTCGAGCCCTCCCACTCCAACAGCGCCTCCCGCTGGCAGATAATGAATTTGCATATATATATGCAGTCACAAATAGTGTAAATTTGTGGGACTATGGTATAAATAAATTCAACTGTATAACTGTTTCAGTGCAATATATGTTAGAATTAAAGAACAATAAACATAATACATATTACCGTTGCACTTATCTGTACATAGTCAATGCAGTTATTTTTAAGCTGTTGTTGACATCCCATCTAAAACGCAATTTAGCGAAAAAACAACAACAACAATAACATTACCACTTTAATATGTCTTGCAATATCCGTGCGTGCAAAGGATCTGCATGATCCTCTTGTTCAATATTCTCGTGGTCTGAATTTAATCAATTGATATGGCAATATTGACGAACTTGCTGTTCTGGCAAGGGGCGGGGCAATACTGAAACGCCGTCTAAGCTGTTCGCCAATCACAATGCACTGGGAAAGCTAACCAATCACAACACATTTCATTTTTCAAAAAGTGAGACTTCATCAAACCTGGAACTAATCGAGTCGTTTGTGTCAGGCTGGGGAGAAAGTTATTGTAATAATGTAAATTATGTGAAAAATAATGCGATTTTAGAATCACCAAAAATGAGAGCATGTTCTAGTACACCCCCAAAACAAAATCAAGACTTTGTAAAAGAGCATAATAGTACTCCTTTAATAGGCCACTGTACTATAAAAACATCCTGTAAGTTTCAGAACTCAAAACTTTGTCATTAGTCTAAAAGCATATTTTATTGCAGTCAGTCTGCCAAAACAACAGCTTGTGGAATGTTCCACTCTATAATGTAATAGTGTGATAAACACCGCCTCCACAGAAGAAGATCAACACCTGCTTTGACATCACTGCCATGTAGTGTTCACAAGAGAGGCGAACATGTCTATGCAGAAACTATAAAGACGATGTGCGGTGCCAAGTTGTGGAAAACACTGTTTGCGTTGGTTTCCTACTGATCCCAAAGTTAGGAAATAATTAATGACCTTGATTTTTTATGAAAATTCAGACCACGTCAGTAAGAACTCGGTCCTTTGTTCACTTCATTTTACCATGGATTTGTTTACAAAAAAGGCCCAATTCAATTTTGCAACACAACTGTGAGTAACTGTGGTCACTATTGCTTTGTCTATTCTTACAGATTGTTTGATATTTATTGAGTTATTTATGCCTTTTAAACCTAAATCACAGTGGTGTCCATCTATGATTGAATGAATGTACACTGTTAGCTAATCATAGCAGTGGGCATTTAATTCTGACAATCCACAACACCTATTCAAACAGAGCTTTCTGATGAGGGGGTTAAAAAATAACTTATTACTTCTAAATTATTATGTTTTTTGATGTAAAAATCTTGATAACATTATAAGTGCAAAATAACAAGCAAAGGCAGTCCACATCCCCTTTAAATGCACATCTATTCTATTTTATATGGTTTAAAAAAAAAATATATATAAAAAAAATACATTGCTCCATTACAACAGTAATAAAACCTCCAGTCTGGCTGTCTTGAAACCTTTAGGGTAGTGCTGAAAGAATTAGAGTGCATAATCTGGATATCTTCTAATTCTTGCATTTGTCCACAATAGCCTGGTTTATCACAGCATAACCACGTCTGGAGCATTAGTGTGGTAATTAAGTTGAGTTGACAAAAGCACTCAGACGTACACTCGCTGAGCTGATTCGTTTCTGGAATTCTCAGGTGTAAATGAATGTAGTCTAGACTAATCATTTTAAAGTCAGACAGATCTTACTGCTCAGCACTGCTCCTTTAGCCTGGGCTCCCTTGTTGAGCACTACCTTAATTAATGACATAAACAGCTACTAATTTAAAAGAACAGCCACAGACTGTATTCCACAGAGGTTTTTATAGCATAATGTAAGCAGACATTTTGATTTGTCATTAGAAGCACTGTGAATCCAACACAGGCACATTAACTTCAGTGGCAAAACTTGGATATGTATACTGATTATTAGATATAAAAGTCTTTGTATAAAAGGTTCGTTTATGACCTAAAAACATTATTTTGCCCCTTTAATACATTTTGAGTACAAATATCATTAATCAAGATGTTAAACATCAATGCAGATATTTTTTGAGTTCATTTGTCACACAGGAAATTAAAGGTTAAGTAGAGCACACTACATCATGGGCTGCACGATTTGGGGAAAAAATCTAATTAAGATAAAAATTGTGATTGCAATAAAAAGCTCTAGGTATGCTTTGCTTGTTTGTGGGGCTGCAAAATTTGGTCCAAAATTGTGTAATTATATATCCATCCATATGACTATAATAATAATAATTAGTAATATAATAAAATGTTAAACAAAATTAAATATTGTAATATTTTACTGTACAAGTTTTAAGAAAATATAATGATGATAATGATAATAGTATTTTTTTTCTACATCAAACTGTAAAAATCAACAACAACCCTTATTATGGTATTCATTTTCAAACATTAAACCATTAAGTTTTTATTTTGGCGGAAAATTGCAGGGAGCCGAAAGTGCCATGTTTCACTATTTAATTAATTCAATTGCAGTTACTGATAATTACACCAATCCCTATGTCCCCATCTAGTTGTAGAGTTTTTATGTTAGTATGGTATTCTAAATATACCTGACCAAATCAATCATTTTATCTGCAACTTCCTAAGATGAGTTCACTTGAAACACAGCTGAACGTTACACATTCCTTACACCTTACACAAACTCTCTGAGCCAAAGGGCATTTGTGTAACACTTGAGAAAGGAGAGCAATGCAAATGTAAGAATCAGTGAAAAACAATCCTAGCATAAGTGTGCTAAATAAGTGGGTACTGTCCAATGAGAAAACATGAATGCTCTTACCAAAGACTCTCTCACTGGAGAGGTGGAGCGATAGCTGGAGGAGAATCGGCTGCTGCTGCTCTTCAGTCCGTCCTGCGTGGAGCTCCGTGAGAGGCCGTAGCTGGAGCGAGTGCTACCGTAGGAGTCAGATACGTCAGTGCCTCGGCTCTTGTAGGACTGCTTCAGGCCACTCCCGCTGGATGTCTCACTCAGGCCCAGAGCTGACAGATCGTGCGTCAAATCGCTCTGACTCACCGACTTCCTGCGACTGAGGGAGATGCTGGAGGACACGGGTGAGGAGGAGAGGTAGCTGGTGGGGGCCGGAGAGTAGCTATAGCTGCTGTATCCCGAGCCTCCGTTGAGGCCCGAGCCATAGCCCTTAGCCGGTGTGCGGCTCAGGCTCTCGCTGCGCCGGCTGCCCAGCAAATCAGTGCGAGGGATAGGCCGACCCCGGTCTGGCTCGAACGAAGAGCTGTAGTTGCGGGAGCGGGAGGCACTTGAGCTCAGGTAGCTTGAGGAGGAGTAGCCTGAGGAGGAGCTCTTATAGGGCAACTTGTCCCGCTCGTAGGAGCCCAGCGACGGGGTCAGGGAGGAGCCATATGAACTGTAGTTATTGGTATAAGAGGAGCCAGAATAGCGCTTCGCCGTAGCGGAGACACGAGACATGCTGGGAGCTCAGCTGGACGTGAGACGATTTCAGGATGCATGGACTCTGTGAACAGAAGGAAAAAATGTGTTGCATTAAAATTCTGGCCAATAAAGATAAACCAATAATCGTGTTAAATTCAGCATGAAACGAATATCTGTTTACTATATGCATGCTGTTGATCTTACTGTGAACTATTCAATCACGCATACTTTTCGATCAAAATGTCATAACTGGATCTTTCCGTAAAATGTCACGTTCAGTCAAACCAAAAATTATTCAGACAACAGGTATAATTTTTGATATTTTTTACTGGTGGGTGCAGAACACTATAGTTAATTTATGTAAGTGAGGATAGCAAAATAAAGTAAACTGTGACATATTATACCCAAAAATTCTTCATACATTGGACTACCAGTAAAATTGATGAAAATTTGGGACTAAAAATTATTCAGACATTTTGATCTGACCATATTTTTTCTTTAATTGCTACTGCAACCTTTTTACATCACAGACTGAACAAAATTAAGCATTGTTTGGCAATTAGTTGACCTAAATTGGTACTATTTAATTGTGTACTTAAATTGAACAGCTGGCAGCTATTCAACATGATTCATTACATACCTTTCTATCAAAGTTATCTGACATTATACAGAGGAATTTGATCTGACAGTTTAACTCTTGTTCCTGTCATATTTTATTACCATTTTCTAAACTATAGTGAATAAACTTTGATAATGTGAGAAATGTTGAAGGTGTTTGACAGTATACTGGACTTCGCAATCATTTTGTCCACTTAAGTTAAAACCCACCCCTTCTTTACAAATGACTACAAATACAAGCTTGCCTCCATCCAATCAACAACCGTGGGTTGAACCAAGTCCTGCCCAACATTTTTTTTCTTTTGATAATCCATTTTACTCAAATATGTCACAATACAGAAGAAAACATCTGTTACTACTTCAGTTACATTGTGATTTAATAACTGTTAAAGGTCAGATAATGAAATTCTACACTAATGTGTCAGAATAAAATTAAACACTAAAACTAAAACTACAATTGTCTTGAATACTGAACTGAAATAATTTTGAATTATATAAGTGTATTTAGGCATCACAACATTATAATGTACAGGATGAAAAGTAGATATTCATTGTGTGACTTGCTAAAGATTACATACAACAGTAGAATCAGTATTCTGATCTTGATGTCAAAAAAACGTTTGTATGTGTTTTTTATGAGAAGCATATTTCATACATCAGATTTTTATATAGTTACAATTTGATTTAGTTATGTTATCAGTTTCATATAGAATGACATATATTAGGAAAGTATGGAGAAAAGAAAAACAAGACCCCAATTTTATTCAGTGGCCCAAACTGAGCTAATTATAGGTACATCTAAAAAAATATAATAAGGTGAAAAAGTAATTTTTTTCTTTTAACTTATTTCACAAATTGAAACTTTCATATATTTTAGATTCATTACATGTAAAGTAAAACACTTCAAATGTGTTTTGTTTTAATTTTGATGATTAGAGCTTACAGCTAATGAAACTCAAAAATCTGTATCTCAAAATATTAGAATATTTACATTTAAGTTTCAATAAATGACCATCCATACAGTATAAATTCTGGGTATCTCTTGTTCTTTGAAACCATAATAACTACAGGAACAGCAGGAACACTGCTGACTTGGAAATGGTCCAGAAGACGATCATTGACACCCTCCACAAAGAGGGTAAGTCACAGAGGGTCATTACTGAAAGGTGGCTGTTCAAGGAGTGCTGTATCAAAGCATATTAAATGCAAAGTTGACTGGAAGGAAGAAATTGGGTAGGAAAATGTGCACAAGAAACAGGGATGACCGCAAGCTTGAGAATTCTGTCAAGCAAAGCCGATTCAAACACTTGGGAGAGATTCACAAGGAGTGAACTGAAGCTGGAGTCAGTGCATCAAGAGTCACCACGCTCAGACATCTTCAGGAAAAAGGCTACCAAGCCACTTCTGAAACAGAAACATCATCAGAAGCATCTTACCTGGGCTAAGGAGAAAAAGAACTGGACTGTTGCTCAGTGGTCCAAAGCCCTCTTTCAGATGAAAGTAAATTTAGCATTTAATTTGGATATCAAGGTCCCAGAGTCTGGAGGAAGAGTGGAGAGGCACAGAATCCATGTTGCTTGAAGTCCAGTGTAAAGTTTTCACAGTCAGTGATGGTTTGGGCTGCCATGTCATCTGCTGGTGTTGGTCCACTGTGTTTTCTGAAGTCCACAGTCAACGCAGCCATCTACCAGGAAATTTCAGAGCACTTCATGCTTCCTTCTGCTGACAAGGTTTATGGAGATACTGATTTCATTTTCAAGCAGGATTTGGCACCTGTCCACACTGCCAAAGGTACCAAAAGCTGGTTCAATGACCATGGTGTTACTGTGATTGACTGGCCAGCAAACTCGCCTGACCTGAACCCCAAAGAGAATCTATGGGGTATTGTCAAGAGGAAGATGAGAGACACCAGACCCAACAATGCAGATGACCTGAAGGCCGCTATGAAAGCAACCTGGGCTTCCATTACACCTGAGCAGTGCCACAGGCTGATTGTCTCCATGCCACGCTGCATTGATGCAGTAATTCATGCAAAAGAAAGCCTAACCAAGTATTGAGTGCATAGAAATTAACATACTTTTCAGAAGCCTGACATTTCTGCTTAAAATATATTTTTTATTGATCTTATGTAATATTTAAATTTTCTGAGACACTGAATTTTGGGTTTTCATTATCTGTAAGCCATAATCATCAAAATGTCAAGAAATAAAGGCTTGAAATATTTTACTCTGTGTAATGAATCTATATAATATATGGGTTTCACTTTCTGAAACGAGTGACAAAAAATATTGACCTTTTTATGATATTCTAATTTTTTTTAGATGTACCTGTATATGCAATTTTGTGCAGTTGCAGATATTTATATGGCCAAAAATTTATATGCAATTATGTTAGCATGTAGCAGATTGCGTGCAACAGGTTTTTCAGGAAAGTTATCATATTGATAATTTAGAGGCCTAAGAAATTTGTGTATCAAATACAGTACAGTAGGCTCTTTGTGATTAGTGCACTCTATGTGAAAGTGAAAACGTTGAAACACTTTTGTCAAAGTAGCCCAATCTGACATCAACACTGACGGATGAGATATTAATCATTTTAGCTCATATTAACCAACAACCTCCAAAATGCTTCAAAATCCCACACACTGAAGGTCGGCGGTTTCATTACGTTTGTATTTCAGCCTTAGGGAAAGAATGTCTCTCTTCAGTTTGGATATTTCAATCAAAATGGTAGGGTATAAACACTACCTGCTATGAATTTTGAATGACTCTGTGTCATGCCCTGAGGTCTCTTGTGTTCTGTGCGCTTGATCCTGTAAACATATTTGATGAGTAGCAGCATTTGACTCGTCCAAACACAGCACACACACTGTGAGGGAACCTTCGGGAGCTTCACTGCTAACACGGGACCCTCAATAAAGCTGGCGAACAAAATGAGCATCATTGTTTTCATAGGGGCCTGGACTGGTGGTTTAGCCTGAGCGCAGCACTGAGGACCCTGTTGTTTGAATGAAACGAGAGAGCCTCAGAGCCGTGTGTTATGGCGGTAGTTTGATCTCGTGGAGGGACGGGCTCTTGTTCACAAGGCAGTGCAGTGTCTGAATAAATAAAAGTATCTGGTGTTGTTGATCCGTGTTGGGTTCAGTGTGATGGCTCTTATTTCTTTAATCTGTCTCTCTGTGCACTCTCTCTCTCTCTCTCTTTCCCTATCTGAGTGTAGCGTTCACAGATGCATCAATAATTCAACACGTAGATCTAGGGTAGGCTGCATGCTGGAGGCAGTCCAAAGCACACGGCAGACCAACGCTTACATGCTTTCACCAGACGAGAACTCTTAAGACAGTTGTCCACTGCTTTCACATTGTGTTCCCTCTCTTTGCCCACAATAACAACAGCCAAAAGAACCCTACCATATGGTATATATGGAACCCTACCACAACAGTTATTCTATATTATTATTAAACTATTATTAATAATATTTTTTTCTATTTATGTATTATTCCATTTTCATAATATTCAATTAATTAAATAATATGAAATATTATACATTCAATTACATTTACAAGTAAGAATCTTGTGAATAAGCTATATTCAAGAGAAAATATATGAGGTGACTACAAGAAAATGTTTTGTTATTTCAAGATCATTACAAAACACAGACAAAAAATGTCAACGTTTCAGTAAGATTTTTTAAATATTTTTAACACAAGTTTCTTATGCTCACCAAGCTTGGATTTATTTTATTAAAAAAAATACAATAAAAACTGTAATATTGTAAAACACTACATTATTAAAATAAATGTTTTCTATTTTAATATATTTTAAATGTAATTTATTCCTGTGATGCAAAGCTGTATTTTCAGAATCATTAGTCAACCGTACAACAATGTCCGGTTGGTTCAGTATGGACTATGAAGTCAGTGGGGGTTTAATCAGTGGTCAGGGTCTGAGCTGTGGGAGTGTCTCCGGCTGGAAGCATGTGACAGGTGAGGACTTGTCAAAGCAGACGTGGTTCAGCCCCGTGATGCCTGACAGACATCCACACTTGTATTCATGCTGATAGACGTGCTGTCATTACGTGCACACCACCACTGCTCCTTAACATTCACATCTAACACGTCACAACACCTACTTTTAGCTCTTCAGCATTTGGAAAGCCGGTTTCCACCTCAGAGTAAAAAAATTAAAAGGTGACTTAACAATTGAGACTTCAATGTAACATTTAATGTAAATGTTAGCCACACAATTACATTTTGTCTGTTACTCTGATACAGAAATATCTCCACAGAAACCAAAATGCACTAAGAATTGCAAAGAAGCATCAAAAGGTCAATAAAAATATCATGAAAAAATATTTTATCTGTGAAATGTGCTGTATAACTTCAGAACTGGTCTCCAGGAAGCCACCGCGACATTGAATCGTCCTAAAAAATCTGAAGCGTGTGCAGATGTTTGTGTTAGCAACACCAACAATATACTGAGGACTTGAGGCAAAGTCTTGGGTACAGCTATATTTACCCTGAAATGTGAGCAGATAAGAGCTCAGTGGCCAAAATGACGCCTCAGCCCCCCCGCTCCCCTCCTATGACCAAAAGCAATCTGGCAAGACTCGCCTCTCAACAACACTCAGTCTGCCAAAACAAACTCAAAATCTACTGTTCCTATCCGCAGCTATGCTGCACGAATCAGACTTGCACTGATCTAGCATTTATTTTCAAAGCTTATTTAATCTGGAAAGACAACATCAGACCAAATTTTAAAGGCAGCAGGTCATTCCAGGTTTTTAAATCATTTACAGTGAGCGTAAAAGGGACAACGGGACAACCTGAATAAGGAATGTGGAATGCAGATTTTGTAACAGACTGACATTAGGGCCACTGTCGATGAAAAGGAGACAACGGGGATTAACATGAGCAACTGAAATAGCAAATCAGGTGTAGACACACACAAATCTGCTTCAAAAGATGAACCAATACCTTGAACTGGATTAACACTCCCTAAAAATCTCCAGAAACAAACTGCAACCCTGTATGTTGTTTGCAAGTGCCGCAGCGCTCTCTCGGTATCATGTGTGCAAAGTGCGCTAGCAGGTGGGTGTTAGGTTCAGGGGTACCTACCTACCTACTGTAAGTAGAGCCGTTCTCGGTTCTAGCGGACGGAAAAACAGAGGCGGCGGTTCATTATACCTCACATACACCGTTCAATGTTCAAACCTAAAATGACAACAAAAATACAGAAGAGGGTTTAGGAACATTTGGTGAAATATACAGCTTAATATAAAATTGGTCATCAAATAAATATATAAAAGCACTATAATTACTAGAGAAATAAAAAGGAAACAGGCCTATATAAAGCCTATAAGACAGACAAAATATAAAAGCATTTATGACAACTAATTTAAAGATGTATACAAGAGCATATTTTAAAACTAAGCATAGAAATGTTTAGTATTCCTATGGATCAGTTGAAATGTCAGACTTTCATAACAATCCAGACCCTGGTTACGCTGAACGGCTAACAATAGAGAACCTAACAACCGACGACTTGAGAATGTCACATGCTCTCCCCCACAGACCTCACAGCATCGGATAGCAGTCAAACCAGCTTAAAGTTAAAGAAAAGAGCGAGTCATTTGGAGAAGAGGCTCACCAGTAGTATTTTCCATGGACAGCGTGTTGCTTTGGAGGCTGTAGCTCCAGAGTGAGAGGACCAGGGAAGGATTGCATGGGCAGAGAGATCCAGAATGCTAGAGATCATATTACTGAGCTGGTAAATATAGCAATTGCCTATGACCTCCCTGGGTCATTCAACACTCCTGCATTCCAATGTGTACTTAATGGAATCACATTAAGACTTTTTATGGGCAAGAATAGGTTTACAATATGATTATAATAAATATTTACAGTTCAAGTTTATTTATATAAACATTAAATATTTTGATTATATACTTTTCTATATTTATATATATAAAAATTCAATATAACATTTTATATAAGACATATGCAGAGGTGGAAAGAGTACAAAAATATTGTACTCAAGTAAAAGTACCATTACATTACTGAAATTTTACTTAAGTACAAGTAAAAGTACCAGTCTAAAAATCTACTCAAGTAAAAGTAAAAAGTAGCTCATTTAAAATTTACTCTGAGTAAAAAGTACTTAGTTACATTTTAACAATGGGAGGGAGGGAAAAATGGGATCGACCAAAGGTGTCAAACTCAGTACCTGGAGGACCACAGCCCTACACAGTGTAGATATTACCCTAATTAAACACATCTGATCCAGATAAACTAATCATTTAGGCTTATTTGAAAACTACATGGTGTGTGTGTTGGAGCAGGGTTGGAACTAAACTCTTTAGGGCTGTGGCCCTCCAGGAACTGAGTTTGACACACCTGGTATATGGGCCTATAAATCTCAAACTAGGTGTTTTTAATTAAATTAATCGGTTAATTAGAATAATAAGACATTTGGGCTGTTACCAGGCAAATTAAATCAGTATCAACAAAATGCATCTTTGCAATGCAGAGGAAACGCAGAAGCTTCATCTGAAGTGGCATAGATGTATTACACACTGACATGAATGCATTTAGCCTGCAGTTACAAATGCAGAAATAATGTTTTGATAAATAAGACATAAAATGTCACCCTGAACCACAAAACCATAAGGGTCCATTTTCCTAAGTTGCGATTTATACATCATCTGAAAGCTGAATAAATCATATTTCCATTGATGTATTGTTTGTTATGATCGGACAATATTTTTAAATATGGAATCTGAGTGTGCAAAAAATCCAAATATTGAGAAAATCTCCTTTAAAGTTGTTCAAATTAAGCTCTTAGTTTTGATATATTTACAGTAGGAAATTTACTAAATACATTAATGGAACATGATCTTTACTTAATATGCTAATGATTTTGGCATAAAATAAAAATGTATAATTTTGACCCATACTATATATTGTTGGCTATTGCTACAAATATACTCCAGCGACTTAACACTGGTTTTGTGCTCCATGCCAGGGTCACAAATGTTAAATAGTCATTTGAAATACAAAAATAAAAAGATACCTTAAATGTTAAATTAGAACCACCAGTAGGTGTCAGCAAGTCACTGATAAGTGAGTCATTGCGATTGAACAGAATCATTTAAACGGTTAATTCAAGGAATGAAACACGTCATTGCTCAGAGTCAGAGACGCAAAACTGTGTATGGAATTATTTTTGTTGTCGAAATAGAGCAAAAACAGGCAATGTGTCTAAAACGTAAGTCTCTTAATTAACTTGTTTTTTGAACTGTTGTAAAAAGCAAAACTACAGGCCGATGTAATCATGGTGATTTTTTGAGAAAACGGCATTCTTCGTGATGTTGACTTACTATATTAAATTATATAAATATATACATTTTCTGCTTCTATATCTTCAATTTTGTGATCATTCTAAACGCATTTTAACAGACTGAATCACGCAGTGAAAGAAAGCACCCAGATGCACGCGGATTAGTCTAATCTAACGTTACTAGATTTCACAGCACACTGTTTGGCAGCGGTTCTCAATTCCAGTTCTCGCGCCCACCGCTCTGCACATTTCGTATGTTACTCTTATCACTTCAGACGCTTTGTTCTATTGAACGCAAGTGCCCTGCGAAGTGGACATCACACGATATTCCTCCATGATTCCAGTTCGAAGCTTAACGTATTCCATTCATAGTGCATTGAAGTGTGCAGACGTGAATTTAAATTGTATATATTTACAGACGTAAGTTATATGATGTCACACTCGTCCGTGCGTAAAGATGTTGCGCAACGCAAATCCATGAATGAATGTTCTGAAGTGAAGTTAACTTCAGCAGATTTCCCCTGCTGAGGGAGTAGGGAGCAATGGACACTGTGTAGGGAGCATGTCAATCGGAACACAGTTCATTCATGGAGCGCACTTCTAACGAGCTGATTATCTGAATCAGGTGTGTTAACTAAGAGAGACATGAAAAATATGTAGAGCGGTGGGGCGCGAGGACTGGAATTGAGAACCGCTGGAGAGTGATTTGTTTGGTTTTTGGCAAAATACTGATAATGTCAAATCGCACATCGTTAAAACAACAATTACTATATTTTCGCAGACGATATTGCACACCCTGCACCACTGTCTTTTGGCTCATTTGTGCAAAACCTTTGCTAAACCGTAAAAGCTTCATTTTAACCACCAATGCAACGATGCAAGTATTTACCTTATCTCCACATGCTTGCGAAGGGCGTGGTGGGATGTTATAAGCTTACTAGTTCGGTCTCCCGAGGCAAACACAACTAACACTGCATAATAGAGCATGAATATATGGCCAGGGGTTCACTTCATTTCCTTCGAGTTCAACTTCAGCAGAATACGACGGGGTCTGGTTTTCAGCTGGGTCTGCACCATTAACGCCTGTCTTGTTCGTCTGCATCTTTCTTGTGATTTTAGCGCCAGTTTCTTCTTCTGCCCATTATTTGCTGCAGTTGTTTCCACGGAACGATTTTTTTTTACTCCGTAACGAATGAGTTTTAAAATGTAGGCGAAGTACAATACTTCACACAAAATATACTTAAGTAAAAGTAAAATTACAGATTAAAATATTACTTAAAAAGTACAAGTACACAAAAAGCTACTCAATTACAGTAACGCGAGTAAATGTAATTCGTTACTTTCCACCTCTGGACATATGGCATGTTTTTATATGTATTATAGTTATATTAAAAACAGGATTTGTTACAATTATTTTTTTTTAAAGGTGAACCCATTGACTTTGTATACTCAAAAAATCTCTACAGATTTTTTTCTTTTTAATTATTGTATATAAATTATATACAATTAAACATTTTATGTTCATATAAAAATAAAATTGTACATGCAATATATTTAATAATTAAAATATTAAATTAAGAAGCTACTTCTCAAGATACTGCTTGTTTAGCTAGGTTTAATATCCCAATAACTGATGAACAGATGTACCAAAAGCTACATTGGCAAAGGTCAATAAAAGCCAGTCAGGATAAATATGGGAGGGTAACTGTTGAGTAATCATCAGAGAGTTGAATCATTTAGCAATTATTTGTAGATTGTAACTTACATAAGTAACCACCCAGACCCACGTGACTTACTGTAATACTACTAAAACAAACATACTTAGATTTGATAGCTTATGTAACAACACAATTATAATGCAGGCACATAATGCACAATTATAATAAGTTTTAAGAAGAAAAAAAAATATTGCTGAGACTTGAACAAGTCTGGCTTGGATTTAATAGGAGAGACTGGGGTGTTTTAATATTAATTGATGAGGTGTAAAGCCATCAGTTTAACCTCCATATCCGTGTAAAATATTAAAGACCTTTAATCTCATAATTGTGGCAAATGCCAGAATATTTCCTGTCCCATTTTGTTCAACTTTATTCAATCTTATTATTTCACGTCTTGGTTTTGTGTTACTATAATACTGTTACAACTGATCCTGATAAGTGGGGTAGGTTGTAACTCAAAACCTGATTTTACCAAGTGCAACATGTTCCTAGATCAACATCTTTGCTGACCCTGGAACAACATTGTCATTAACCAATCAGATTTGAAGAACAAGTTTATAGCTTTTGTTAAGTTTAAGCTTACAGTCAGTCTTTGTTGCTTGTACATCAGGGTCATTGATCAATAATTTCCTCTGATTTTAGGGAATACTCGTGGATAAGTTTAGGTTTAGATATGTTGACTCAGGAACACAACAAACTCAGCAAAATCAGGACGTGCAGGTTGTAAAACGCTGCATGACACTAATTTACACATTTTATGAATAAGTAGTATTTATAAACTACTTTAACTAGAAGCAGAAAAATAAGGTACAATCGAGGTTTAAGACCAAAAACAAAAAGAGGGTAACACTGTTACACTGCCCCGTCTCATGTATACCAGCAGCGTGTGTCACGTGACCGAGCTACAGCGTCAGCGCTACATCACTAAACTTCACCAAGTAACGTTACTGGATAAACCAAACATAACCCGAACACTTGGAATAAACATCACGTTTATATTACCATTAAAATGACCTTAAAACGAGAGAGACTGCAGCAGACCTACGAACACGATCCTAAACATTTATTTAAAACAAAAATACTTTGTATTTATATGAATACATTCAATCTGCAGGACTAACTTAGGTCTGAGGAATTAAATAACGTTAACTGTTACCTAACTCGCGATTTACCACTGCAGAACAGTGTCATGTCATGCATTTATACGCAAGACAGCTCGCCGACTGATGTTATGTAATTAGTGAAACGTCCAGAAGCTTTCAAATCGGGCGAGTAAATCAGTGGAGACGGCGAAGCGAGAATGTGCAGTGCGAGCATTCATAGCATTACTCACCGGAGACCATCCTCCTCTCCCCTCGCTCCTTCAGGGAAGAGCCCACCGTGAGTGAGACTTCCACGCAAGCCACTTTGGACTCTTGAAGCTGATACACGACAGTTCACTGATGCTCTTCAACACAATATAAATAATAACCGAGGCATTTTGGTTGTTTCTGTCCTTGTAATATTCCAAGATCTTGACTTGTAGTCAAAAAACGGTCGCTCACTTTAACGGTGACGTCGGAGAGCGTTTCTCTCATCCGATTGGTTAATTCTGCTCGAACGTCATCACAATGCCACCCACACTGTCACCCGGCGACGGGAATAAACACTTGAGAGAGCTAAGCTTGGACAAAGACTTGACTTGGCTTGGTGCGTTTTAATCGATAGATTATACAACAACAAATAAAATATTCTATAATAATACATATATATATCTGTATCGTTTTACTCACGTTGCTCCAAATCAGTTTGACGTTCTTTCTCACATGGAACATAAAAGGAAATGTTAGGCAGAATGATATACACGTTATATATATTTTTGAAAACGATGCTAAACATAAATATGCTAGAGTGTGGATATAAAAAAATCTCATTAAACATATTCGGGGGAAGCAATGACAGCAATGTTGTTAAGTAAATTCATTAACTGATTTAGTTCGCTCAAATAAAATAAAATATATGCAAAACTAAAACAAATAAAGTAACGTTAGTACAATTACTTAAAGTAAAAACAAGGCTAAATATATCATATTTAAAATCTATAAAATGTTACAAATAAATGTTATTTCAAAATA
Organism: Gymnocypris eckloni scoliostomus; assembly: GCA_027564155.1. Classification (NCBI taxonomy): domain Eukaryota; kingdom Metazoa; phylum Chordata; class Actinopteri; order Cypriniformes; family Cyprinidae; genus Gymnocypris; species Gymnocypris eckloni. Next base: position 14,109,578 of record CM050417.1, on the reverse strand, counting down.
TCAATAAATAAGAGGCCTATAATAAAAATACTATATTAAGACTATAATGGCAGTCAGTAAAAGACAAGTTTATTTTGTCTTAGCCTTTGAGCCACTCCATTCAACATTCAATCATAGAAACATTATTGTGCACATATGCTGGCAAATCAATGGCATAAAACAGTCAAATCTGATTTTATAATTGTAACACTTTAATGGTGTGACTGTGTGCAACTCAACATGAAGTATGTAAGTGTTCATTACAACAACAGGCCTAATGCATCCATTAGATATATGACTCTCTGGAATTTTCATCCCTTTGACGCTTACTAGTATTTTACACACCCATTACAAATGAAATTTAACCGAAGATTAAGAACTGCAAATGTACAACAGATAATGCAAACCGAGAAACAATTCAACACATAATATCCTAACAAAAACTACTAAATAATTATAAAATGCACAATCTGGATATAAAAACAAATACAGTACTGTTAGTCACAATGATTGAAAAATGTCTGCTAAATAAATATTCACACTTAATATTCGCCAGTCACAGTTTAAGTAGCATTACCTTCAAGGTCGTAAAATTGGAATATCAATAATGCATACATATTTAAAAAATAAAATAATCATAATGCAAAAGTGAAACCCTAATATCAATAGCAGCATGTCCTGTGTAGGCACAGAACATCAAATATTGATACTCTAAAAAGGGAATTCTCCGGAGATAAAAAAAACAGTAGCATACTTCATTCTGCTTTAATGTTTGATTAGGGGTTGCAGACAAAGACAGTGTTAAAGGAATAGATCATGTAAAACCTTCATACGTAATCTTTATAAACTTTCTTCCCCTGACCAAACAACCCTTAAATATGATATGCGAGCTGATTTGATCATTTTATGTTCCAGTTTAAGCTATACTCATAAAAGTCACTATTAAATCTCTGAATAACTACTCATTTCACTTTTTGGATTTAACATGATCAAAAAACTGATTCCAAATTCTGAATTACAACTTAATTCAAGATCACGTCTTACCAATGACAAACCCTAAATGTTTAATGAGAAATGCTTCTAGCCTTCAACATTTTCAAGTTTTTTCATACACTTTTATATATCAGTACATAAGAGAAAAGCTAATCTACAACTAACCGAAGCGCATTTACGAGTGTCAGCGTAACATGGCACACTGACAGTACTGCCGAAAGAATCTCAGTGTTTTTCCATTCAGTCCATCCTTCAAGTCATGCTATCATGTTATATATGAAATAAAAATACAACAAACTAGGTTTTCAACAGTTTCAGTTGCTAAACAGGGGGTTTGTTCTTGTTGAATCAAGTATGACAAGCAAATGAGGTCCATGCACTGATTTGATTAATGTACCAGGTATAAATAAATCATTTGCTGGTTTTATCCTATAACTCCTGAATGAACTTGGAAACAGTCCTGCATTGCACATTTCAGTCAAGCTGCAGTATCTTTAAAAGGATAAAAATAATCTGTTTTAAAAGGATAAATTAATGAAAATGAAAACATTGTCATAAATTACTTGCATTCCAATTGTACAAATGTAAATCTGTATGATTTTCTTTCTCGGAAGATGTACGGAAGAATGTTGGTATGGTAACCAAACAGTTTTTGTTACCAATGACTTCCATTTTGGTATGGAAAAAATATCTCACAAAGCATTTTCTTTTATGCCCCCTAGAACAAATAAATCATACAGGTTTGAATCAACATGAGTAAATTATAAATGAACAGATTTTGAGAAGTTTAACATTACATCACTTGCTCACCGATGGATCCTCTGTAGTGAATGGGTGCCGTAAGAATGAGAGTTCAAACAGCTGATAAAAACATCACAATAATCCACATGACTTAAATCGTCCATCCCCTGTTGTCCTCTCACATTTAAAATCCACGGATTAGGTTTAGAACTGTTTTCACTTATAAACTGGAGCTTGAAAAAGTCATCTCCTCTGAATCAGGAAAGAAATGCACATCTCTTGATACAGATGAGAGGACTTTTTCACTAGAGAAAGCAATTTTGCCTTGATGAATGTTTTTCTTAAAACATGCAGCTTTTCACTTCACAAGACATTCATTAATGGACTGCATGGAGTCATGTGGATTATTGTGATGTTTTTATCAGCTGTTTGGACTCTCATTCTGACAGCACCCATTCACTGCAAAGGATCCATTGGTGAGCAAGTGATGTAATGCTAAATCTGTTTCAATGAACAAACAAACTCATCTATATCTTGAGTGCCTGAGGGCGAGTACATTTTCAGCAAATTTAAATTTTTGGGTGAAGTATTCTTTTAAATTAACATAGGAGCCAAATTTCCCACATGTTTGGCTGGACAGATAGAGTCATACACATTGCTTGGTTTGCTATTGATTTGTTTTGTTTGAGTCATACACATTGATTGGTTTGCTATTGATTTGTTTTGTTTCGTTTTTAACAAATAACACCAATCAGTAAATCAAAAGTAAATACTGTGAATAATCATATATATATATATATATATAACATGTATGTAATCAATCTTTGGTGGACTGATGCTTCGTCACTTAACATATCTCATTATTCTGCAAGTAAAATATCAAAATAAACACACTCCATAATATGGATACAAGTGAAATGTGGATAAGCAATTTTATCAGCATATGCTTTGTATTGGAATTACAAGTTTGAGCGCCCACTTCCAAAGCAGCAGAGAAAGTACTAATATAAATATTCAAAAGGATCAAAAAATGAAAATACCACATTAAATAGCACATGCATGCAACTCCGCAATTCCCTTCTGGATTCTTCAAATGAGGTTATATTAAAAACATTTGTGAATAATATATTTCGCAAATCTTTTCTCATGTGAATCTAGCACTGCCCATACAATATATAAGGCCTGAGAGACTTTTGCATGTAATTAACGGCTGACAGCATACGACACACATCAGCAGGCAATGAATATCCATTATTTCTTCTTTAAGACATCAGTGCAGTGCAACATTTTCTTTAAGCTATGGGTGATTGTCTTAAAATCTGTAAAAAGCACATCCTGGGCTGCCAGAGCCCTCCTATGTGCTTTATTCTTGAAGATACAGGCATTTGAAATACAGGGTTGCTCGTGAATTCTGAAGACAGAAAGGAAACCTTTAATAACAGCAACAAAAGCAAAGGTGCACACGAATCATGGTCTAGTGACCGTGTAGTGACATGACACGTTATGTGCCAAACTAAAGCCCCAGCAAATCCTAGAAGTGTTTCCCTGAAACAAAGTCCCATTCACTCTGTGGAGCTTAGATGGCGCTAGTTCAAAGTGGATTTGGTTATTTAAATATAGCTTTTTTGTGATCCTGGAGAAAGATGGTTATTTTTTTTTGGAAACAACCAGGATCTCATCCCCATCTTGAATGAGGTAAGAGTGCAAGGCCCGTGTGCTGTATTTCAACTCATCGGGACCAAAGGCAGAACCCTTGTTGATGTAGTAAAGGCGCATGTTGCTGATGGACAGCTGCACAACAGTCTTCAGCTGCTTCTTCAGCTCTGCGACGGTCTGGTCCAAGCGGATGTTCACCTGCTCCACTTTGTCTTCATAGCGCACCTCCACTTTGGCGTGGCAACGTGGTCTCAGGTCGATCTCAGCCAGAGGAGCCAGTTTCCCATATTTGGTCACCAAGTAATGATATCTCCAAAGTGAAATGCAAATACTTAAACCAAATTCAGCCGTTTACTACATGGGCAAACTCCAAAATCCTACTTAAAAAAATCAAGATACTGTAAAGCAAGCACTTTTAGCTACACTGAAATAAACTGTCTTTGGAGTAATTTTCACTGAGAAATTACTAGTAAATTTGACAACTAAATACAAGTAGCACAATGAAGTAAATGTTAATTTAAACACTGTAGTAGCATTTACTTGTAAAATGCCATTGAAAAATGTTTGTTTTATTCACACCTTTACAGTGTACTCAAGCATATTTGTTTCTGAAATGTATACAAACAAAATTGAATGTGAAAAAGGTTTGTGTAGCACTGCCACAAGCGGTTTAGCTTCTTCTATAGACAATTCTCTCTTTCAGTTTGAGAAAATGTTTAAGTTTAGCTTCTAGCAACTTAGTGGGATAATAAGTTTAAATCTGGCTGAAAATAATTTATATTAGGAAGAATAATTGCATTTAAATTATATTATATTTATTTAATAAACAATACATTTTATTTAATAATTAATTATACTGTTATAGTGTTTCTAGTCTAAATAATACTGCTTACAAAATTGTCATATGTGGAATATATATCATAAAACAAAGTCAGTTGTATTAAAATAAAGCAAAATCCTTTAAGATATAAAACATACTATTTGATCGTAATTACTGAATGTTCTGAATGTCAAGGCACACTTTTAAAATTGTAGGCAACATCCAACGGGATCTGACTTTAGGAGTACACAGACCAACAGTTTAAAGAATAACGCTGCCTGATACTGTCTCTACACCAGATGCAACAGTTGTTGACCGTTGTTTAAACAGCTAAAAGCTGTCTAATCTTGATGCAACCAAGTGACTGTAAATCAATTTGTCCTTTGTCCATGTGTGTTAGAATTATAGCAAGCGCTTCGAGTATGTCAGAAATAGAATGCGGCACCAGTTTACTGTTGGTGATTTGTTACCTTTATGCACTGCATCAAGTAAACACTATTGTTATTCGTTGCATTGTTAGCATCTGGTGTAGACACGGTGTGAGTCCAAGAGGTTCTAAATGGTTTACACCAGTGTTTCCCAATCCTGGTCCTAGAGAACCCCCCAAAACTGCACATTTTAGATGTCTCCTTAATCAAACAAACCTACTGTGTTCATGCCTAAAAGATACCTGTGGGGCAGCTCTTCCTCTGAATGATCCAAGTGATAACGGATGAAGAATCTCTCAGCGTCTTCTCTCTCGCCATCCGTCACGACACTCCCATTCAGGGAGGTCACTGATGGCAGTCTGCAGGCGGGAGCAATGAGATCTTCTCATCAACATTTCTACAACATTACTATCAGTTTCTAATGAAGTGAGAGTTCACCCAAAAATGAAAATTCGGCCATTATTTACTCTGTCGTCACATTCATCCCTGTAAGATACATTGGACTTACTGGGCTATCATTAGACTGCGACGCTCCGTGCTAGTGTAAGCCTGCAGTAGAGGAATACCTAGCAACCTCACTTCTTCCACTTTGGGCAGAAAGTTTAGTTTCTCAATGTCCTCCCATCGATTAAGTCCTGACTCACAAAAAGTTTTTATTGGGTTTTTTGTAATTACACCGTACTCACATAGTAACAATTAGATAACTACACACATGCTATGATTATTTAGACTCTTTCCCAGCAACTGTCACTAACAATGATACCTGAGTTATGCAGATTGATGCTTCGAAGGTTAGGGAAGAGCCACTGAAGGATTTCTCCAGAGTCTTGAATGGAGCTCAGGTTATTGTTGGCCATGACCAGAGTGTCCAGTGCAGGAAACATGGAGCCGAGTTTTCGCACTTCAGTCCACTCGTGGAGGTTGTTATCTGTGATGTGAAGCAGACGCAGTGTGGGGCAGGGCATGGCGGCCGGTGTCACAGTGGTGTACTCATTAAGGCACAGGAACAGCTCCTCTAGTCTGGACAAAACAGATCAATATTAGTGGAGAGCTGTAATACAGAGACACCTTAATAAAATCTGACAGTTCACTTTAAAGCAAGAAAAGAGCTATTGGCCATAATGTTACATGAAAGCCATTGAATGAACACTGAGTGAATTCTATTAAACATAATTTATAGCTCAATACAGTAACAATGTAAATTGGATGATTCCATGAGAAACAACAGTGTCAGGATGGTACAATGAAAGAAAAGATAAATCAATAATCTATGCAAGATTGCATGTACACAGCCATTAAAATACTCTGTATGTGAAGAAAGATATAAAATCAATACCATAATGTCTCAGAGGAATCGATATCACACATGTACACCACACCAGTTACACATAATATCAAGTCTATATTTTTTTCAAAGCTACAAAAACATCAAGAGTTTAAAATGTGACTCACTCAGGCATCTCTTGCGTGAATGTGTGCACTGTGTCCCAGGACACCTGGGTATTGTTAAGAACAAGGCGGCGGATGTAGAAAAGGCCTTTGCGCAGTCCGGCTCCAAGACCGCATTACTCAGCTGATTAGAGCTGAGGTTCAGGAACTCCAGGTTTGGGATGCTACAAACAATCTTGCTGATCTAGAACAGATTAAAGGGTCAAAAGACACGTTTTAGGGACATAAAATGTATAATATACATATATACAGTATATGAACAGAATTTATTTAAAGTCGAAACTTTTAAAACATTATGAATGCCATTACTGTCACTTTTGATCAATTTAATGTGTCCTTTCTGAATAAAGGTAAATCAATTTGTCATTAAATAATCTTAGAGACTACAATTATTTGAACAGCAGTGTATTTATTTATTAATACTGCCTTTACAGATTTTAAAATCAGACCATTTTTGTCAGTTTCATGAGTCATATGGACTATTTTATGGTGTTTTTTCTGTATTTTTATTTGGAGCTTGATAGACTCTTGGCTTTGAATTGCTGTTTTACAACATAAGGTTGTTTAGCAATTCTTTAAAATGTTTACTTTTGTGTTCCAGAAAAAGTATAACGGCATATGAAATTGGATGAAAATGAGGGTGACAGAGAATATTATAATAAAGTGCGGATCCTCAGACTAACTCACCTCATGCCAGTCTCGGAGCTTGTTATGGGACAAATCAAGTTCAACTACATGAGCACAGAAGGCAGCGACGATTTCTCCCTCTTCTCCTGCATGACTGATTCCAGAGCCATTCAAAACCAGAATACTGGGCAGGTTCAGACGGTCTGAAGGCAGAATGAAACCCTATGAACTATGAAACACAACAACAGCTGCCAAAGCAAACACTAAAATCCCTAAGGAACCTTACATGACTTATTTTTACTAACCCAAGCCTCACCTTTCATAGGTGATCCCTGATTTCCAGACGGCACAACCACAACACCTATGCCTGGACCCCGACGGCAGGGGAAGTTTTCCGGGCTGTACTTCTCACTGATCGCCTGCATAAAGGTGCGGCCTTCTGTCTCAGAAGCTTCCATTGCACTAACACCGTGCACCGTATGCAACTGTAGATACAAAGTTATCAAAAGGTTTATAGAGACAAAGTGTCATTAAACAATATTAAATAGTTGCTAGTTAAGTCTGCAGAAATAACCAAGCCATTCATAGGTCGATTTCCCAAAATGCTGGTTTTAAAATGGTGTTTGAGGAGTCATACATGTCAGCTTCTAGCAGTCAATGGCGCGACTTTGAGGTGGGACTGTCTGTTTGTCTGAATGATCTTGAACTAGACTTGCTTTGTCATGAAATAGTCACATTATCTGATATTCGAAGAGGCTTACTTACCTTGACAAAGAGCCATGTTCTATAAATCACTTCCTCATTGTATCACATGACTTTCAGTCTTAATCTTACATAATACTGGTTTTGCTCAAACTTTTATTATATATACACTTAACTAATACATTTATTAGTTACAGTATGTGTGCCTCCATCATTTATTAAAAAAGTGTGTCATGCCATGACCCAAGTGTCAGACAACCTCAAGCACTGGCCTAGATTTAACCATCTGCTGACTAAATAAGTCATGTTCCGACTTTACTGAGAATAGCAATTCTGTCTTATAACAAAATTCAATTTGATCCACTAATGAATAAGTATATTGAATGCCTTTTTCCTAGATTAACCGATATGTATATGAGAAGCATGAATTTTAAAGGCTCTCACCTGTTGTGCAATTTGTCCTCACAGGTCCAAAGTCACAGCTGTGCCATAAAATAACGTTTACTTTTATTACAAAAGTTATTTGTCCTTTGAGTGTCAGGGCTCAAACGGAAAATGTGGCTGCAAACCAGCAAAGAGACTGGGCTCTGCTCAGCGTCCACACGGCACTTCTCAGAGATAACAGCGCTCTGCAGAAAGAAGACACCAGGTCAGCAAGAAGAACAGATGACCAATTCACCTTCAGCTGTAACTACTACACTAATCTGCCTCAACAAAACAAACTCAATATGCATATGAAAAACCTTAATTTCAATCTAAGAGCAGGGAAACACATGAAAAGAGACCACCTCCATGTAAACACGCTTCTGACAGCTGTGCATTTAACAGTACTAAAAGAAGAATAGCCGACTTGTTAAACAAAAAGTTGCCAGGACAATACACTGCCTAAAGCGGTTTCATTAAAGTCTAGCGTTTTGAGTATCGTACAGGAAAAAGAGCTGATGTCTTTACATTTTACAGCATGTTGCACATATAATACAGATAGAGGTATACCTATTAAATAAAAATGATATCAAATAGTAGCTGTAGAGCAAAAGCAGAACAAATATGGCTGAAATTAAAGAATAAATCTATGAAAAGGTACTTTTTATGGATTACATGATTAGATATGTATTAAATTATAAAGGCAACTGCAATTAATTAGTTGATATTTTGTGACTTACAGATTCTGTTTGCATTTTAACATATACAGAAATAACTTTCAAAGAGACAATCCTTGCACTACAAAAGTAGCACATACCCACAAACACAATTTGTTGTTTTTTATGGTTTTCGGGGACTCTCCATATTCATAATGTTTTTTATACTGTACAGACTGCATTTTCCATCGACCTGCACCAACCATACCCCTAAACCAACCACTGACAGGAAACTCTGTGCATTTTTAGATAAAAAAAATAAATATATATATATTTTTTTTTAAGCCTTCTGAATAACGGGGACACCGGAAGTGTCCTCAAATCATCTTCACAATGCAATACCCATGCCATTACACAAATTTGTGTCAACATAAAGCACATACAAATGTACACACTAAAACAAGACAATATAACAAGACTTATATATATATATATATAATGCAAATCTACACAACACTATCCACAACCACATACAGTAAATGAGTATAACCAGCATTCGTACATTTTTAAACAAGGAACCTTTTGCAAACCACCATATGACAATTACGTAATGATGAATTGATAAAGGTGTTGAGACCTTCGTTTGTGATTTTATAATCTCAGGGCATTTATAATTCGACACTGGTGCCAAATCAGTGTCAATGAATTTCCCTTGAGCTAACGTTACTGCCCGAGGCTACATATATTACAGCTGACAGCACAGGTCACCAAAACAGACGACTAAACATTAAATGACACGGAACGAGAATGTATCTGTGTAAGTCAAAACCTGAGAATGACCATACTTCACCAAATATTTAGCTAGCTAGAACCGAAAACAGCCCTCCGTCATCCTAAAGGTCTTACATTGAGTGAACAGCTCCTCGGTGAGACGCGGGACAGGACGCTGCAATTCAAACCAACTCCTAACCGTCAGTTTATCCACGTCATGTAATTTGAAGTCTCGCACTTTGATCGCCAAACTGTTCCGCGTCGCTCTTGTTATTGTTGATAAATATGTCACGCTGACCCTATTGTCACGGAAGTGGCGTCACTCCAGCTGGGCGCTCTTGATTGGCCCGTTCAGTTGTGCGCACTGTCTGAGGCCATCGCTAACGGACGAACAACAGACGTTTAAAAAAAGGCATTTTTCTGGATTTAAAGTACCTCGCGATTCAGATTGTACATTTATAGATCGAGAAGTTTACACGTGTGTTTTTTAATAATATTTACAGCGTGACGTAAGTCAGCGCAGAGGGTCACTCGTGAATCATCATGGGGTGACTGAGGAGGAGTCAGTTAACCATCACTGATCATGGCAGAGAACACTAGCTAGCGACAGAAATATGTTTGACAGAACAAATATCACATAATGCTGATTCAGAGATACTTTCAGATTGCCTAATGCCTCCCTCTAGGGGTGGAAAAACTTCTCACAGGGACATCGCTTTTGGCAAATTACAATGAACAGCTACAGGAATGCTGTTGCAGATGGATCAGTTGTGTTATTTGATTTTTTTTTTTACTTTATAAAACTGAAACGACAATCATAAATGTTGTCTCGAGCTAAAGAACTAAACTTGAAACTGAAATAAAAGAAATAAACGCAAAATAGAATGAAAAAGTAATCACATGTAAAAAGTACATACTTAAATTATTAATACCTCAATTAAATTGAAAACAACATAGAATGAAATCTAATTTAAAATATGAAGAAATATTATAATAGGCAAGGCAAGTTTATTTATATGGCACATTTCATACACTGTAGTGTCACTAAATTACATTTACATATCAATTGTCTCTGGTTATACCACATCACTTAGTTTGAACAAATACAAAATATTCAATATTAAAAAAAATATTATAAAAATTATTCAGTGTAATGCCATAATTAGGTGCACACATCAATACTCTACCGTTGGTTAAACTACAACACTTAGTTTGACAATAATTGTTTTTGCATAATTTTTTATGATAATATTTAAGGATAAAACATTAATTAATTTTACTGGTATTAAAGCATATTCAATAAATGTACTGTAACACACTTTACAATCACCAAATTCAGTGTACACATCAGTGCTCTCCTGATGGTTACACTTTAACACTTAGATTGAAAAAAATGCCCTTTGACCAATGCCACTGAGAATAACTTCTTATACAGTATTATGAGCTGCAGAATTGAAGAGCATGATCTCATTGACAGTGGAAGGAGTACTCTGTCTCCGACTGATCACCTGAAGGAAGAAGGTAACATCAAGACACAAATTAACAGAAGTTTATCCATCACTGTAGTAAAGCAAGCCTGCAAGCCTACACACACACACACACACACACACACACACACACACACACACACACACACACACACACACACACACACACACACACACACACACACACACACACACACACACACACACACACACACACACACACACGTAATAGTAATATGATTAATAAATTAGCATGCCAGCCGATGGTAAATTAATTCAGTATGGCTTTATGTCAACAACACAAAATACAAGATACAATGTTAAAAGTAAAGAGTTTATGAATCACATGCTTTTTTATTTATTTAATCAAAATGGCATTAAACGGTATAGCTTTACATTTCTCTGAATTTTAAAATAGAATCTTACTTGTTTGGTAGTAATCATATACTTTGACCACTGCTGGCTTGAGATTCTTCACTGAAGAACAGGTTTCATTTTCATATTGTAATTAATAGAAATATGTTTTGGAATCTGCAGGAGGATAAATAAAAATGCATATACAGTACCAGTCATGGAAATGATTGAATACATGTTAATGATATAAATGTTATTATTAATTCACCTCTGTTAAATAAACTATGACATGGTCTTCTTTTGTATCAACCCGCTCCACATACTTCTGAGCAATTACTCCTGAACCAAATGGCAATCTAAGCTATAGGGAAAATATGATTATTAATATGAAAATATGATGACGATAATTATAGGTGTTTTTCAGTTTTTGCAAGGTAAAGCAATTGTGCAAGAAATCTGTAGTAAAACAATTACTCTATACACCCAAACTCACAGATGATGTATCAGCTGTGAATCCTGATAAAAGTTTAATATCCACAATGAGCATGTTAGTCGTCTCCTGGGGACCATGATAGCCTTAAAAAGAGAAAATTAACAGGTCTGATTCAATGCTAAAAAACACAACTTTTCAGATTGTCAATAATTGTAGGCATTCACTAAAGAGGTATCAGTACACCACAAAACAAAAAAGTAGCCATAATAATAATCGACATCTTGTTTACTTGACAGCGAAGTTCAAAATGAAATTTTGTCCCAATGTTTTGCAATCTCCCTCAATCTTAGCATCAATGCTCAATGTTTTAGCTTCAGTAGGAGTTGGAATGTTGTAGAACTGAGCCATCTGTGAGAATAAACATGAACAAAACCACATTCATAAACCATCCCACAGCAGAATTACCATAACATGCGAAGAGAGGAAAGAGAGAAAGTGGGTGTGAGTCAATGAAGCTGAACATTACAGACCTGCACAGACACACAGGTTGAGCCCTTCACTTCAATGCTGTATTTGGCTGGAACGTTCTGCAGCTGCTTCTCCTGGTACAGTAACTTGTTGTCCTGATTGACATCGAAGTGGTGAGTGTCTCCTGCAGACTGTACAGTCACTGTGCTGGAGCCTTCAGAGCTGAACACTTTGGTGGCATACAAAGACAGAGCCTGAAGAGCCACCACTGTGTCCTGAGAAATAAATGTGTTCAGTAATGTCACTTTTACCCATTATTCAGCAATCATGTGTTTGATTTGAGTAGTTTGAGTCACCTGTGTGGAGGAGAATCCTCCATAGGCGTTCTGCTGCTTCACAAGCCAGCTGACAATCCTGTTAGCAAAGCCCAGATCAGCTGTAGTGAGTGAATCTGCAGTGAGAGCAGCTAGCAGCACATATGAGCTGATCTCCACTGCCAGAGAATCAGAGTCATCAGCAGATGCAGACTGAGACCAGTGGAGACGAGACCCTTTAGGACACATGGACAAAAGAGACAACTGGCACTCAACGAGCATGAAAAGACAAGAGAAATTCACCAGAAACAAATCTCTTACCCTCTGAAATAGCAACATCCTCCAGTTTCTTGAAAAGCTGCTGTCGAGTGTCTGTGTCTCCAGCCAGACTGAAAGTGTAGGCGAGCAGAGCAGTGGTGTAAGTGTTTTTGACATCCTCGATGATGGACTTCAAGCATGACAAACCTTTAGTGACGACAGGATCCTGAGACAAAAACAGAGAAACAGCTGCTGTGAGCATCATTTTTCTATGAGTTTATACTGTGTTTCCTGTAGATGAACTTACTGTGACTGGAGTTTCCAGTTCAAGCAGTGATGCAGTAATGTAGGCAGTCATGGTCACATTATCATTCACTCCACCCTGCAATATATATTAGAGGAACATAGAGTAAAATATTTTTGCCATAGATAGATCGCCATTGTTTCTGTGATAATGTTTTGTGACAAAAAAATGCACACCTTCATTCTGTTGTTGAACAGTCTCCCTGTTGGATGAAACAACCGTCTGAATCCCGTCTGCTTATTAACCATTTCTTTGCACTCTCAATAATGTGTGGATCGAGAAATATGTATTTCTGTGCTTTGCCAAAAGACCTCAGGACAAAGGCAGTCAACCTGGTTTTGAAGTTTCAATTTGAACAATGTCATAAGTAGTTTCAGTTGATTAAATTAGTGCTGTCAATCAATTAATCACAATTAATAACATCCAAAATAAAAGTCTGGTTTACATAATATATGTGTGTGTATTGTGTATATTTATTATGCATGCATATATACAAAAAATATAAGATACTGTATAGTGCTGCTTGAAATGTTATGAACCCTTTACATTTTTTTTATATTTCTGCATTAAATATGACCCAAAACATCATCAGATTTTCACACAAGATTCACATATTTTGCAAAAGAATGTGAATCTTTGCTTTCAGTATCTGGTGTGACTCCATTTTGCAGCAATAACTGCAGATAAAGCTGATCAGCCCTGCTGATTAGCCCTTTCCTCAGTACAAAACCACTTGTGATGTTCATGGGTTTCCTCCTATAAACTTCTTGCTTCAGGTCCTTCCACAACATTTCAGTTGGATTATGGATCAGACATTGACTCGGGCATTCCAAAGCATTACCATTGATTCAGAGGGTTCTTATGCTGGAATGCAGTGTGTCCTTTTCTATAAACATAACACTTCTAATTTAAATAATAAAGTTCTATTTTGGTCTCATCTGTTAACAAAACATCTCTCCAATGTCCCTCTGGCTTGTCCACATGATCTTTAGCAAGCTGCATTCAGGTAGCGATATTCTACTTGCAACTCTGCCATGCATACCATGGTTGTTCATTATTCTCCCGATGAAGGAATCATGAACATTAACATTAGCCAATGTGAGAAACTCCTTTATTTGCTTAAAGTTACTCTGGTGTCCTTTTCATCCTCGCAGACTATTACACGTCTTACATTTGGAGTGTCTTTTTTGTCGACCATTCCAGGGAAAGATAACAATGGTCTTGATTTTCCTCCATTTGTAAAACAATCTGTCTGACTGTGGGCTTGTGGAGTTCAAACTCTTTAGAGATGGTTTTGTAAACTTTTCCAGTCTGATAAGCAACAACAACTCTTTTTCTGAGGTCCTCACGGATCTCTTTTGTTCGTGCCTTGATTCACTTCCTCAAACATGATCATACTTTGACAAATCCATGTTCTTTGAATAAAACAGTGCAGGCAATGACACCTGATAGTCATTTCACTGAATAAAAAAATGAAAACACCTCTGAGCAGATGGACTCTAATTTCACCTTCAAATTAACAGCGAATCTTAAGAGAGTCACATACGTTTGAAATGCACATATATGTAACACTGGATCATTTTTATAAATGACAAAGGAAATATTTTTGTCTCATTGTTTGATTGGGTTCTCTCTATCTATATGTCTACTTACAGGACTTATGACCCAAAACATCATCAGATTTTCTCATATCTATGCAGAAGTATAGAGAATTGGTTCAAGCAGCATTATACACACACACATGCACGCACGCACGCACATATGTGTACATTTATTATGTATTTATAAATACATACATGTATGTATTTATAAATACATAATAAATAATGACAGTACACACACACATATCCTTTATTTTGGATGTGATTAATTGCAATTAATCATTTGACAGCTCTAGTCTGTACATAAATTACAAAAATTAAATACCATCTATCTGCTTACTATTTTAACTTTGTAAATATTTAGGAAAAAACTGAGAGTGAAAAGATACAAATATTTACCATGTATTTTCTTTTCCCTGTCCAAATGTGCTGTATGCACCACTGTTATGTCTGTAGTTCAGTTGTCTCTGGTATCCTGTTGAGTTTGACAGTGATTAAACATATTGAGCTGATCAAGTGTTGTGACTTCATTTCTCAGTATTATCTTGATTTGATTGATTTCTCTCACCACTCTTAAGGAAGCCGGTGGCTCTCTCGCGGATGGCTGAGGTGAGCTGCTCTGTGTTTTCCAGATACTGCAGAATATAAATATTGGGAGAAAGAACAGCCATGTTTTGTTCTCCACAGCCATAGGGCATCCGTAATAATCCATGAAGATTTGTCAGTGCACGACCCAATATGTCTCCTACAAACCAAACACAAATAAAACACTACATTTCAGAAATCCAAACAAACTTCTAATTTCTGCTTGTGTATGTAAATATTACCAATGACTGAAACAGAGGATCTGGCTGATCCCTCTATCACATCTTTGGGTAGAGTCAGATCCACTTCCTCTGAGAGACTGTCGCCTATGAACCACAGAGAGAGATACACATATGAGTGATCAGCAGAAATACACTGTGATGCTAAATATTGTCTGCAGACAAACCCTTTGGACACAGTAACCAGCTGTAGGTCTCTGTCTTTTCAGTTCCCCCAGCCTGCAGCATAAAACAACAACATCAACACATCATATGACATGAGCAGCATTAGGATCATGGATAAATGAGGTCTGAGAGCCGTTTGATTTGCTCTGACCTGTACAAGCAGACTTCGTGTGACTATGTCAATGCGTCCTCTCTCTGGCACGCTCACAATCTCATTGTCACACACGGTCTGGGACGCCTCTGCCTCTGCACTGACTGTAATATTCAAGACTCCTACAACACAAGACACATTCGTGAAGATACAACAGAAACAAACACTGAGAAACAATTATTATTCAGACTGGAAAACTCACCAAGAACAGAAGGAGTGAGGATCCATTTAAAGGTTTTTCTTCCATTAGCACACAGACAGGATGAATACTGATCATCAGAAGAGGCTTTGAGAGTGTAGTCTGAGGAAGGAGCTGGAGTCATTTTAACCTGTCAGTCAAACACACATGATTAGTGGCATATTTGATATGACAAGACTATGTCTGAAGTCTCACCATGATGCACTTGGACAGATAGTTGAAGACAGTGGCCTTCAGCTCAAAGATCTCCCCACGGATGATGGAGTAAGGCAGAGAGAGCTCCAGGAAGAAGGGCTGGAAAACTGTGAGCTGAGCAGGAGGAGCCAGACCCAGACCTTTGGAGGACAGACAGAAGGCCTCCGTCTCCCAAGAGGTGATGGTGTCAGGAACCGTGACAGGAACCTGAGCTGATCCAGAGTCCCTGTGTTGAAATTACAACAGTATTTGATTCGACTGTTAAGATGCTGATTTGCTCTTACAACATTCAGCACAGATATAAAACAATGATTATCTGATTCACAGTAGGTCTCTAGTAAGTCTTGTCAATTTATAATTGTATAAATCCAATTAAAGTTCTGTTTATATGAACCCTAAACGTCACAATCCAATTCACATATTTGTTTACATGTGCATTTATACATTCTAAACAAAATCTCATTGCATGCGCAGTGCCAAGAGAAGCATTACCAGGTATTGTGCTAAATGATGTTGACCGACAGCAAAATTGTCACTAACCCAACTGCAGCAAGTTGCCAAATCCATGTTTCAGGAAAGACAGTACGAACTGTCACTTCTGCTGAAGTGCCTGCTGCTTGAAGTTCTTGAGCAAAAGCAATGTAATTTTCTAGAAAAAAAAATTAAAGAAAAGAGAAAAAAGCACATGATATGATCTGATACCTGAATCAGTACAATAGAATAGATATATCATTGAAACACAAATATTGGCATTTTGAAAAGTTAGAAAGATTGGACAGATGGTTGAAGACAGTTAAAAAGTTAAATGTACATATATGAACAGCTGGAGGACCAATTTGCAACTTATTAGGTCAATTGGCAACATGATTGGGTATAAAAAGAGCCTCTCAGAGTGGCAGTGTCTCTCAGAAGTCAAGATGGGAAGAGGATCACCAATTCCCCCAATGCTGCAGCGAAAAATAGTGGAGCAATATCAGAAAGGAGTTTCTCAAAGAAAAATTGCAAAGAGTTTGAAGTTATCATCATTTACAGTGCATAATATCATCCAAAGATTCAGAGAATCTGGAACAATCTCTGTGCGTAAGGGTCAAGGCCGGAAAACCATACTGGATGCCCGTGATCTTCGGGCCCTTAGACGGCACTGCATCACATACAGGAATGCTACTGTAATGGAAATCACAACATGGGCTCAGGAATACTTCCAGAAAACATAGTCGGTGAACACAATCCATCGTGCTATTCGCCGTTGCCATCTAAAACTCTATAGGTCAAAAAAGAAGCCATATCTAAACATGATCCAGAAGCGCAGGCGTTTTCTCTGGGCCAAGGCTCATTTAAAATGGATTGTGGCAAAGTGGAAAACTGTTCTGTGGTCAGATGAATCAAAATGTGAAGTTATTTTTGGAAAACTGGGACGCCATGTCATCCGGACTAAAGAGGACAAGGACAACCCAAGTTGTTATCAGCGCTCAGTTCAGAAGCCTGCATCTCTGATGGTATGGGGTTGCATGAGTGCATGTGGCATGGGCAGCTTACACATCTGGAAAGGCACCATCAATGCTGAAAGGTATATCCAAGTTCTAGAACAACATATGCTCCGATCCAGATGTCGTCTCTTTCAGGGAAGACCTTGCATTTTCCAACATGACAATGCCAGACCACATACTGCATCAATTACAACATCATGGCTGCATAGAAGAAGGATCCGGGTACTGAAATGGCCAGCCTGCAGTCCAGATCTTTCACCCATAGAAAACATTTGGCGCATCATAAAGAGGAAGATGCAACAAACAAGACCTAAGACAGTTGAGCAACTAGAAGCCTGTATTAGACAAGAATGGGACAACATTCCTAAACTTGAGCAACTTGTCTCCTCAGTCCCCAGACGTTTGCAGACTGTTATAAAAAGAAGAGGGGATGCCACACAGTGGTAAACATGGCCTTGTCCCAACTTTTTTGAAATGTGTTGATGCCATGAAATTTAAAATCCACTTATTTTTCCCTTAAAATTATACATTTTCTCAGTTTAAACATTTGATATGTCATCTATGTTGTATTCTGAATAAAATATTGAAATTTGAAACTTCCACATCATTGTATTCTGTTTTATTCACAATTTGTACAGTGTCATATATATATATATATATATATATATATATATATATATATATATATATAGAATATATATATATATATATATATATATATAAGACATTTTGAATTGTCATTCCTACTACTTGTTTCTCTTGTTTGGCTTATTGTTATGTTAGAATCATTATTATACTCATACCCTTTGTTGTTTTAATATTTTGACTAGTTTTTAGCTTTTTTATTTTCATTTAAATGTTTAGTTTTGAAATTTTGTTGTATGCATATTTAATTTATTTATGTTCTTAAATGTGTATATATAGTATTTATAGACTTTTAACTTATAGTTTTAGTTACTTTTTCTTATATGTAAGACGCTTTGGATAAAAGTGTCTGCTAAATGACTAAACGTAAAGTAAAGTGTCAACGTTAATGCGTTAATGCATGCGATTAATCTAAACATTTGAACGAGCCCTTCTCCTGACACCCTGACAAATGGTGTCAGGAGAACCACCTCTAACTCAACATCGACAAGACCAAGGAGCTGGTGGTGGATTACAGGAGACAGAGCAGAGAACACACACCCATCACCATCGACAAGACACCTGTGGAGCGGGTGACCAGCTTTAAGTTCCTCGGCGTTCACATCACCGAGGATCTCACATGGTCTGCTCACACAGATGCAGTGCTGAAGAAGGCACATCAGCGTCTCTTCTTCCTGAGACGGCTGAGGAAGTTTGGAACGAGCCCCAGCATCCTCAGATCATTCTACACCTGCACTGTGGAGAACATCCTGATCGGCTGCATCACCGCCTGGTTTGGAAACAGCACCGCTGGCAACCGCAAAGCTCTGCAAAGGGTTGTGCGAAACTGCCCGCCACATTGTTGGAGGTGAGCTTCCCTCCCTCCAGGACATCTACACTAGGCGGTGCATGAGGAAAGCCAGGATTATCAAAGACTCCAGCCACCCGTCCCACAGACTGCTTTCTCTGCTGCCCTCAGGGAAACGTCTCCGCAGCATCCGATCCCGCACTAGCCGACTGAGGGACAGCTTTTTCCCTCAGGCTATCAGGCTAATGAACAGAAAAAAACTAACACACCCTACAGCACACTCCCACTTTACAATATGCACTGCACTTTAACACAGTTCAACTGGACTACACGCACACACTGTACAAACACAACAATCTATCTGCTACCACTGGATACCATGCAACGCACATCCATGACATTGCTTATCCGGTGTATGTAAATCTGCTGCAACTTTTATTTATTATTATTATTATTATTATTTTATGTGTATATAGGTGTACATAATGTAAAATGTGTACATTTTGTGTATAATGTGTATTGATAACTGCAAGTATGTCTAATAGTACACTGTGTGTACTGACTATATGTATGTGCATTCTGCACATTGTCTTCTGTGTAAGTATGTACTGTCTATATATAAATTGTTTCTGCACTGTCTGGAGCACGCACTCAAGAATTTCACTCACCAAGGCGCATGTGCTGTGGTGATGTGACAATAAAAAAAGTGAAGTGAGTGAAAGTGAGTGATGACAAAAGAACAACTGACTCGAAAGGTGAATTAACAAATTCTCTTTCCGGCTCTGACTGCATAAGTTACGCATATGGGGCTGTCACGTGATGAGCGAACGACTCAAACCCGAAGACGAACTAATAAATTCTCTTTCCGGCTCTGACTGCATAAGTTACCCATATGGGGCTGTCACATGATGAGTGAACGACTCAAATCCGAAGACTCGAGAGATGAACTAATAAATTCTCTTTCCGGCTCTGACTGCATAAGTTACGCATATGGGACTGTCACGTGATGAGCGAACGACTCAAACCCGAAGACTCGAGAGATGAACTAATAAATTCTCTTTCCGGCTCTGACTGCATAAGTTACGCATATGGGGCTGTCACGTGATGAGCGAACGACTCAAACCCGAAGACCTGTCAGATAAGAGGTGAGGTGAGCTAATCATAGACTAAAGACCCAGGTAAACAATGATTTTTTTTTTCTGTTTCTTATACCTTTATAGTTTTGTATTGTTTGTAGTGTGATCAATGTTTGCATAAGTAGTAGATGTTTTAGGGAAGTAACACGTACGATTTTAATTATATTTTGCTAAAATATTTAGAAATGAATAAAAAAAGATTTGTTCATTTTGCTGAACGAGAATCAAAGGTCCGACCCATTACTAGTAAACAGTACTGCTCGTCACCCCATGGAAGAGAGGGGCGGGGTCAGCAGAGCTCATTAGCATTTAAAGTAACATGGATTTGAATGGCTTGATAAAAACAGAGCTGATTTTGACGAGGTAAAAAAGGTGTTTTTATACTACCATTTAGAAATTTGAACCAAAGTATGTTATCGACTTTTCATTAAGACCCTAAAGAATCACATAAACTTGTGTAAAATGGGCATCCGCTGACCCCTTCAAATCATTTTTTTTAAGGGGCCTATAAATAATTTATACATTTATAAATTTAGTTTAATTGAAAAGAAAAAATAATTTCAGGTTTGTACGTCTAACCCAGGGGTCACCAGACTTGGTCCTGCAGAGTTTAGCTCCAACTTGACTCAACACACCTGCCTGAAAGTTTCGAGTACCTAGCAATAGCTTGATTAGCTGGTTCAGGTGTGTTTGATTAGGGTTGGCGCTAAACTCTGCAGGACACCAGGATCAAATTTGGTGACCCCTGATCTAACATATCCAAAAGTGTGAAGAATCAGATACAATGTCAACACAGTATAAAGTAAAATAAGTATAATATCAATATAAAGCAAATAAACTAAACGTAAACATGTTGTTTACATATTTTTACACTTTTCTCACAGAATAAATGGGACTTTACATTTTGGGAGGTGTTGCTCTTTCAAGCAGTTCCTTGATGTCACACATTTGAATTTACATATCAGACAACTCAGCTGTCACCATAATCACAATACAAATTAAGAGTAATCTGTACTCTTAAAGTGGCATCATAAAATTGCTTAATAATTGTGAATTCCAGTCACATATAATCATTGTTAACAAATGTATGCATTAATGAATTCATACATGCATAACAGATATTACCCATAATTTCATATCCGTGATAAGTCAAGCCCTTGTATGACAGACACCGAGGGACTCGCACAGCCAAATTCGTTGCCATTTTCAGCCCCACACTCTGTCAAACAGCAATGATGAACCAAATTAAATTCAACAGAAATCATCTTTTTTTTTTTTTTGCTGTTGGAATAAGAGGAATTTTACGCACATGTACTGATATATTTATGCATATAGATACTCACCTAATCTACTGCACTGTTACACATTAATTCACCTGTTACCTTTAAGGATTCATAGACGTTGTCTGTCAGTAAAGCTCGACGGAGTCTCACATGCAGACACTCCTGCTCATCTTCAACGCTGTAAGAATAATCTGACACTGACTGCACTGGCAGCAGGTTGAAGATCTGTGATGAAACCACATTCACACTAAATAATTCACGTCAGGGTACCTCTTAATCTTTATGTTGCAGTGGGAAAGAACTGAGGTTTAAAGGGATTGTTCACCCAAAAATGTAAATTACCCCATGATTTACTCACCCTCAAGCCATACTTTCGTCTTTCAGATGAATGCAATTAGAGTTATATAAAAAATGTCCTGGCTCTTCCAAGCTGTATAATGGCAGTGAATGAGGTTAGAGATTTTGAAGCCCAACAAAGTGAACCCATGCATCATAAAAAGGGAATCACTTAATTATTGTAAGAAAAATATCCATATTTAAAACTTTATAAACCATAATCTCTAGCTTCTGCTAACCACTGTACATGCATTCACGAGTGAGTGGCTTTACAGTGGATGATGTAGGACGCTGGTCACTACACCAGCTCTGGGAAGAATATGTTAATCTCTCAAAAACCAAGTTTTGTTCACAGCAAAAGAAAACCAGTCTCCCCTTGGCTTATATCGAAATCCTTCATACTTCTAATTTGTGACTGGTGTTTTGTTTTGCTCTCTCCTCTGCACTTCCATGTTCCTCACTTCCACATTCGTCATCCCCTTTTGCCCACATCCTACATCCGCTGGACACCTCTCTCTCCTGAACACATGTACAAGAGTTAACGTGCACTAAAGATTATGGTTTATAAAGTTGTAAATATGGATATTTTTCATATACAAACACATCGATTGCTTCGGAAGGCCTTTATTAACCCCACGGAGCCACATGGAGTACTTTTTATGATGAAATGGATGCACTTTATTGTACTTCAAATAGTCAACCCTCATTCACTGTCATTATAAAGCTCAGAAGAGCCAGGATATTATATACATAAATCTGATTGTATTCATTTGAAAAAATAAAGTCATATACACCTATTGTTCGAGGGTGAGTAAATCATGGGATAATTTTCACTTTTGGGCGAACTATCCCTTTAACACCTATGTCACCTTAAACAATAATGATGATCATAGTAGACACTAGATTCATATATTCCAGCTATGAAGACATAGATGATCAACACTGAATCTTAAAGCCTTTACACCTTGTCAGTATCCAGACGTTTCCCTGACTCCAGGATCAGGACGCTCTGATCTACAGCACTGAGGCCGCACAGTGAACCAGGCTGAGCTGAGAGCTGGAGAGTGTTTTTCTCACCAGGAACGGCTTTAGCAGGAGAAAACTGCAGAGACACCTGTGACGACAACAGGAGGATGTGCCATTTTAGTATTGAACAAGAATGACCATGATTAATGTAAATGGGCAAATGTGTTTTTTTATAGATATTTTTACATTCCTTGTTTTTGAAACACTTTTCAATGTCAAATGTTGTGCTACGAGCAACAATATTTTCACTAGGCAGAACACAGTAGGCCAGAATCTGCACTGCAGGAGCCAGATCTGCACGAACAGACAGTTTGAACAACACTGTGCCACTTGCTGCTCCATTAGAAGACTTCACTTCAACCTTCTCATATCCATGATGAACGATCACTCCTCTGGACAAGACCTGAAATAGACAGATGACACTCCGATGACAAACTGACCAGTGCAGCCAGTTAATACTGTTTACAAACAATGGAGCCATCACTGTAAGAATGTACAATACTGCACATGTTCTCACCATATAGACAATGTCAGATTTGAAGTGTTCAACTGTTTCTCCAAAAAAATTATACTTGATGGTCACTGTAAACTCAGCATCACACTTTAGTGGTTGCTCAATATTCTCTATAATCAGTTCACTTAATGTTGGCGTGTATGGAGTGGCGGGCTGGAAAAGCCGAACTGTTTTTATATCCGTAGAGAAGTATGGTGTTTTGGGACCATGATACTGAAACTCTGGATACACACTTGCCTGGAAAAAAGAATGTTAAAATATTTTCATGTAATCGAAACATTAACTGATCAAACACTTGGTGGATAAGCAACAACTATAATACCATCAGACTAAAATCATGTTTCAGAAGACTAGACGTATTAAGAGAGAAGCTGGCCAGTCCATCGCTGTCTGTAGTGAGATTTAGGAGCAGTTTTGAGGACCAAGTTTCATCCTCCAAAAGATAAACCACTTTGTTTTGAATTGGTGCGCCTTTGAAATTTGAGAGTTTGATCTGTTGAAAATAAGATTTTTTAGGAAAAAATGATTCTGTACATATCATACATACAGTGCTCAGCGTAAATGAGTACACCCCCTTTGAAAAGTAACATTTTAAACAATATCTCAATGAACACAAAAACATTTTCCAAAATGTTGACAAGACTAAGTTTTATATAACATCTGTTTAACTTATAACATGAAAGTAAGGTTAATAATAAAACTTAGAGAACAACATTTTCAGTTTTACTCAAATTAGGGTGATGCAAAAATGAGTACACCCCACTGAAATCTCTGGAGCAAAGCAAAATTGTATACTACAAATGTCTAATTTAACAAGAATTCAACCACAGGTGAGTCTAATTATTCATTCATTACACAGGTGAAAAGAGGTGTTAAATATAAAGGGTGTTACTTAAAGAAAACCCCTTCCCATTTCATGCTGTCAGCAATGGCACCACATGGAAGAGAAATGTCACAAGACCTGAGAAAGAAAATAATTTCTTTACACAAGAAAGGTGAAGGCTCCAAGAAGATCAGCAAAGCTTTACTTATCAGTCAGAATACTGTAGCAAAAGTGGTACAAACATTTAAAAAAGATGGAACTGCAACCATCTCACAGAGACGTCCAGGTTGTCCACGAAAGTTAACACCTCGTCAGGAGCGTCTTCTGATGAGAAGCGTTGAAGAAAATCGACATGCAAGTTCACTGCAGTTATCTAAAGAAGTAGAAAGCCAAACTGGGGTGACTATTTCCGTGTGACACAACACGGCGTACACTGCAGAGGAATGGCATGCATGGGTGCCGTCCACGAAAGAAGCCTCTCCTAAAGCCCAGGCACAAAAAAGCCCGCCTAGAGTTTGCCAGGGCCCATGCTGACAAAGATGAAGACTACTGGGACTCTATACTCTGGAGTGATGAGACCAAGATAAATGTTTTTGGAACTGATGGCTTCAAAACTGTATGGCGTCGCAAAGGTGAGGAATACAAATAAAACTGCATGGTGCCTACAGTGAAACATGGTGATGGCAGTGTCCTTATGTGGGGCTGCATGAGTGCTGCTGGTGTCGGGGAGCTGCATTTCATTGATGGCATCATGAATTCACAAATGTACTGCTCTATACTGAAAGAGAAGATGCTACCATCACTCTGTGCCCTTGGTCGTCGTGCACTTTTCCAACATGACAATGATCCTAAACACACATCTAAGGCCACTGTTGGATTTCTGAAGAAGAACAGGGTGAAAGTGATTCAGTGGCCAAGTATGTCTCCTGATCTGAACCCAATCGAACACCTATGGGGAATTCTGAAGAGACAAGTTGAGCATCACTCTCCATCCAGCATCCAATCTCTAAAAGAGGTCATTCTTGAAGAATGGAAAAGATAGATCTGGCAAAATGTTGCCAACTTGTTCATTCCATGCCTAGAAGACTTGGTGCTGTCATTAAAAATCATGGAGGCCATACAAAGTACTAGATTTAGTAGTTTTTGTTGTGGGGTGTACTCATTTTTGCATCACCCTAATTTGAGTAAAACTGAAAAATGTGTAATCTAAGTTATATTATTAACCTTACTTTCATGTTATAAGTTAAACAGATGTTATATTAAACTTAGTCTTGTCAACATTTTGGAAATGTTTCTTGTGTTCATTGAGATATTGTTTAAAATTGTACTTTTCAAAGGGGGTGTACTCATTTACGCTGAGCACTGTATCAATGTTTTTAAACTGAGAACCTGATCTTAGACTTACCTTTCCTTCTATAACTGATCCATGTTCATATGTTTTGGGCAGGTCAATAAGTGTGGATTTGCCAATTTCATAAGTGAGATATATAGTTTCAGATTTTGTCATGGTGATCTCTGTAAAATACAAAAAGACGGTGAGCGTGAAACTTGTATTTCAATGAAATCAGATTTTAAAACTCTCATTTCAGTAATAGCTATTAATATTAATAACATATTACTAGCTCACCCGTTCCTTCTTCTGTGACTATTGCTTCAACATGAATATCATTTTCTAGTTGATCATGATTTGTTGAATTTAAAAAGGCAGATGCATCTAAGATATGGATGGCACAGCCTGTCCTTTTCATCTAATGGAAATTAATGAACACAAACATAATGCCTAAAAGTGACAATGGGCTGGATGTATAAATGTCTCATGACAGTTGTTGTACTGCACTGGAATGGACAAACCTCAGTGGTTTCATTCACACATATTGGACTGTGTTGGTCATGTCTGTGAGAGTAGTGTGCAATATTATGACACACTTTCACCCATGATTTACCAGATACAGGCTGCCCGTAAGTGTATCTGTGAAAAATGTACAAGGAAATGATGAATGGAAGAAAACAATGTCTTGTATTGTATTACAGTAAATTAAAGATGGTACTCACTTTCCACAAACCTCAACTGCCATTAACTCATCACCTACACTCACTGTCTTTGGTGCCGTCACAATAACTTCAAACTTAGGCAAAACTACAAGTCAGGGGGCAGAGATAAGACTTATTATTAGTCAAGTTTGATACAAATATAAGAAGATATTATTGAAATTTGTCTTAAGTGAACATTGTAAATTGTTCATTTGACTTACCATATTTTTTCACCTCAAAATCATGTGAGATCATCCTTTCACCAATAAAAGCATTTAGTTTGTAGATGCCTTGACGGGCTTCTGGGTTTAATTCATAAGAACGCTGCAAAATCCACCTTGTCGAAGAAACATTTGTCCATTGACCAATCCTGTTCCCCTGACTGTCCTGTTTAAACCAAGCACAATGTGCAGTTAGTTAGAGCCAGCTTTCACATACTGATCAATAATGAAGAAATACAAAATAATTACTGATAACACAATAATTGCAAAAAACAGTCAGTGTTGTGCTTGTCATGAATGACTGTACAAAAGGAGGTTTTGTGCTCTTACCTCAAGGACCACTGTACTATACTGTGAAAAAGCAAATAATATTTTAAATAATTTGTAAAACTGATATGATTAAAAGTCAACAACATGTTTGAGTGTTGAACATATTTAAAAATAAAGAAAAGAAATAAAACATGACAGACCTGCTGATCAAGTGGTGAAAAGTTTTTATCCATGGTAACGACTCTAAAGTTCACTGTGAATACAAAAATGTGTGATAAATATAATTATAATCCGTGTTTGTATTGTGATAAAACAGTATGCCAGATGTAGCCCACTATATCTGTACAGAACCATCCAGTTTGTTGTCCTGAATGGAATCCTGGGTTACGATGTATACTGTAGGTATTCATTATTTCACACTGCACATTCCTAATCCCTGGGTTTAATGTTCTACTTGTATATTTGCGGGGTCAGTGACATACTACGAACATACTAGCATGGTGACCCGTTTTCATAACGGCACAACGTATTGCATACTGTACTGTCCAGTTTTTCCTAAAGGGACTTTTAGCTGGACTAAAGGTAAGAATGAAACAATCTTCCTCACGTTTTCCATCAACATTTGACATTTGTAATCTCAAAAGCTAAAATGACTGTTTATACAATGCACTGTATTTCAAAGGCTGTCCAAAGCACACAATTGGGCGTCTATTTCCAAGCATCTAACCATGACATTTTACACTGTACACGTTTGGCATCGCATAGACAGGTTAAACTATGATGCTCAATATACTGTTTACTAAAATATAGCTTTGTCAAGGAGGGGGAATATACTTGATGACACCAGCAGTAGGCCTATTTTTTGTTGTTTAACCTTTGAAACATTGACAGCTCACCCTTCTGTCCTGGAATATAGATGGGTTTATCAGTCTGGATAAAGGTCAGAGGATGGTAAGGTTTGAACATGACTTTTCTCTCTTCAGTCATCTTGAAAGACTCTCCTTGAAGTTCTACCTTCATTTTCTGCACTGATTCTTCTGCTACCAGAGGAGCCTGATGATAAATAATATCCTGTATTCACAATCTGTGCAAACATGCCATCTCAAAAACCTAGATGAATTATGATGAAATAAACATATTTGAATATATTTATTATAATGTGCTGATGACAAACCTGAAAGTTAAAGCAGCGGTGAAACTCTTCCTCAGCTTTCTCCTGTAGCAGTAAAGTGCTCTGGTTACCATTAACCACATAAATGTTCATGATAAGGCTTTCATTGGGCTTGAGAAGACTTGCACACAGTTTAGCTTCAGATCCCGACTCAATCATTGCAGGAAATGTCACTGTGAAAGATCTGTCAAGTTATAATAAGGCGTTCAATCATCTGAGCGGTACGTTTTTTGGTGGTACATTTTCAGGAAATGCTTAAATGTATTGATCTATTTGCCTATTGAAAAAAGCAACATACACTTTATACAGAAATGAAAACAAATGTTCAAGAGATACACTTAGTTACTTACGGCCCTGATGTTTGTCCATTGACACAGAACAGAAGGAAAGAGAATAGAAGGAGCCGTTTCCAACAGCAGCTAACGTTCAGATCCATGATGAAGAGTGATCATGAGATCAACAGGAACGTCTCTTATATAGGCAGTCTCTTGCTAAAGGAGGTCCTTCAAAAACATTTGTATTGATCTTCTGATTAATGATTCAACCATGTAGGCAATACAGTTTGAAAACTTGTGCAATATCAGCAGTACTAAAGCCAAAAAATACAAAATGTGCAAAATATTCAAAGTATTATTTATGCTGTCAAATACAGATTACACATTTAATCATTTCTTATACAGATATTTACAAAAGATATTTTGCAGTTTAACAACTCAAAGTTTACAATTCATTTATGCTGCCATTATACGAGGAAATGTACATTTATTTTATATTGTTTTAGTCATTCACACATACAACGGTAATATATACACATCATCATCTGAACAAACTGTGCATAGACATAAAAAACATAGGCTACTGTCCTCTTACCTATATCAACAAAAAATACTGAAATCAAGGGTCAAGAATCACCTACACCCACTCAGAGTAAATGTTTCTTCACATCTGCATATCCTTTGACCCTTTCTAATATGGCTTCTGAAAGCTCAGTTCACTAAAATTTGTCAAGTAAATGATAAAGATGATAAATATTTTACCATGTTCGTTTATTTGTTTTCTGTCTAGGATCTTGTTTGTAACATTGGGATTTAGATTCAGATTGGCAGATGCTACACAAAAACAGGAAAAGCAAACCTTCTCATATAATTGTGAGTTCTTCTGGTTTTTAGGGATAATATTCTCATTATTTGAGAGTGATGGGATAAGTTAAGTTTCTATGGAAGTCTGTTTCCGCAAATAAATAAAAACAAAAAAGGTAATTGTGAATTTTATCTCGTAATTCTAAAAAATTTCTCGCAATACTGTTTTTCAGAATTGTGTGATATAAACTTGCAATAAAATCTCGCAATTGTGACTTGTTTTCTCAGAATCCATGCATTTAAACTTGCATTTGTGGGAGAAAAGTCAGAATTTTGAGATAAAAATTCACATCAAGCAAATGGTGACCAGTTGTAGAATGGGAATAAGTGTGGGACACCAAGAACCATCTCAGACAATGGTGTATCAGAACTTCATTAACATACAGACCACAGGTGTACCAACAGGAGCAACTTCATTTAACCCTAAAGGTAGTAAACTGTCATTTTTATAAAGAGTTCAGGATGTTAGGGGTCCATTCTGACTGTTGAACCCAAGGCACTATACATGTACTTTGACACTGCTATGCTGTAATAAACATCCCATCAAAACTTCTGATTCTGAAATGTAATGTAATGTTGCCAGTAACTAGTTACATGTAACAGAGTTACATTATTTAATTACAAAATAAATGTTATCTGTTACAGTTGCTGAGAGAAAATGTGTAATTCAATTACGGTTACTTATGAAAATATGATATATTTTCTCTCTCTCACACACACACTAGGGGTTGAACGACTTCAGATTTTTTAAAGTCGACTTTTATGCGATGAAAGTCAAGTCGAAGTCGACTAGTCGCTGATGATGTCATTAATGAACAAATAAGTCTGGAGCTGTGACAAACACCTTGTGCACAGATATGAAATATGACACAGCGCTGCCCACATGACTATCGCACATATAACAGCTTATTTTTATCAGTTATTTAGTCTTTGGGTCGTTATATTTCTCACAGATTCCTGCTCATTTTAAGTCAGATACAGATAAGTAGTACAGTAAAGATTATATTCATATAAATGAATGCATTAGTGAGAGCGGTTGTGTGTGTGAATTAATTCTACCTGGCAGCGTTTCTCTACTAGTAATGAAGCTGTGGGATTTAGTTATTAAGCTATTTTACCGAGAAATCACAGAAGAGTGTTGACAATACATTTTCGCACTGAATGATTCTGTGCGCGCCATCTGCGTATGTAGCCTATGTGTGTGTGTTAAAGTGCAGCAGCGCATTCGATTAGAACGTGATTAACTAACCTGTACAATAAGCTGTTTAAAACGTGCATTCTGCCGTTCAATTTTGAGCATCCGGTAATATAATCACACGTCTTGTGGAGCGCATTCAGAGTATGAATTAGTTTGTAATTTTAACTGTTTGGAAACGGAGCGTAAATGTGGATTTATTATCCTATTGCGCCCTCTATAGGACCAGTGACCTTACCAACGTAATTACGTATTACGTGAAGCTTGCATCATAGAACAGAGCAAGGCAAGCATTTGTATTTAGAAAGCATATAACTTACATTTATTTTTTTAAATGACTGATCGTTTCACTGTATAAGACCCTTATTCGTCGTCTGGTATCGTTTATAGACCTTTAAATCTGCACTGAAGCTGTAATTTTGACCTTCAACGCTTGGAGTTCACTATATGGATAAAAATCCTGGAATGTTTTCATCAAAAACCTTAATTTCTTTTCAACTGAAGAAAGAAATGCATAAACATCTTATATGACATGGGGGTGAGTAAATTATCAGGAAATTTTAATTTGAAAGTTAACTAATCCTTTAATCACGTCCTGTATAGGTACACTCTGTAGGTGCGTTTTGTTTTGTTTTTGCAATAAACTTGATAATGTCAGGCTGTCTCATGAGATCAGTATTTGCGCTAAACCGGAGCAGACTTGGTTTGCATGAACTTCCCCAAGACATTAATGAGTTAACATAACTTACAAAAAGTAACTGAAAAGAGCACCAAACTGGCTAGTGATTTGACAGCGCTGATTTTTACCCGCATTTGGCGGGTGTTCATTTCAAACCCTGATGATAACATTTTACAAAGTATATGTCAGCAACACACACGGGGAACAATCAGATAAGTGGTAAATCACAAAAGGCTTTAATCAACAGAGGGACAGATGATAAGGACTGCAGGATATTTAACAGAGGGGCAAGGAAACAAGTGAATTGAATTGGAAACAAGTTTGCACATTTTAAAAGATAAAAATGATAAAATTCAAACATCTTCATCCAAGTTGAACTACGAAGTGACGTACATCGGTTCTGCAGCTTCATTGACAGTGGAAGGAGTATTCAGTCTCTGATTGATCACCTGAAGAAAAATGAAGATGTTAACATTCATACAACAATGGAACATTTACATGGAATCAATCTGAATAAACAATCAATATCTCACATGATAAAAACTTTCAGCACTGACATAAAATCTTACTTGTTTGGTAG
Source organism: Gymnocypris eckloni scoliostomus (assembly GCA_027564155.1). Lineage (NCBI taxonomy): Eukaryota > Metazoa > Chordata > Actinopteri > Cypriniformes > Cyprinidae > Gymnocypris > Gymnocypris eckloni. The sequence continues at coordinate 14,078,257 of CM050417.1, read as the reverse complement.
TAATCATACACTTTGACAACAGCTGGCTTGAGATTCTTCACTTGAAGAACCTGTTTCATTTGTATCTGATAATTCATTGGAATATTTTGGGGGATCTGCAGGAGGAAATAAACTCATCAGTCATGGACATTAATAATAAAATGTTTATGAATCAGTTTATATGACACTGATTCTTGAAACATGGGACAAAACATGTTTGTAACGGCTATTAGGTTTAAAAAGTTAAACTATTTTTAATTGTAAATGTTATGAGGAATTAACAATAGAATGTATTTAATACAATTATCCATTTCAATTTAATTGTATCGTTATTATATTAAATACATGGCGCTTAGTGTCTTCTCACTACATCTAAAACAGTGTGTCCACAGAGAAGGGTTCAATAATTCATATGCAATAAATTGGAGAGAAATGTTGATGTTGTTTATTTTATGATAAAAAGAGCTTATTTTATCAAAGGCAACACTTAATAGTATCTCATATCAAAGCAAGGTTGTTTTTCAATGACATGTGTTTTCAAGTTTTCATTCGATACTTCACTCGGACTGTGTCTTACTACACAGTAACTTACTGTACTTACGGACGTCCTGCTATGGGAAACCAGTACAACCATGGTATGCTATGGTACGCTGCAGGGCTGAATGAGGGCTTCAGTCACGGCAGAGCGTGCTCTGGCCATACAGCGTACTCATCAACTCCATTTGTTTTGTGAAAGAAATGGCAAATTTGTCAACACGGTCAGTTGTCACCACCATACGTTTTTCTGTCTGACGGTGGTGACGGGCCAATGACGGAGTTGACGTTCAATGTGAAGTCATAATATTTTTGTTGTTTTCAAGTAATTTTTAAACATTAAATATAAAATAATGTAATTTTTTCTAATAATGTATAAATACTAAATATGCAGCATATATTGCTTTTGTGGATTGATAGTCATCACTTCTAGCGGAGTTAGAGTTGCGGTAACATAAGATTCAGGGAACATTAGGCTGAGGGAACACAAAACACTGGATAAACATCTATACATAATACAGTTTGTTTGTATTCTGATCATGTGTTCTGATCATTTTTGGATCATTTCTTAAGATGTTTAAATGTGAATATTAAGATCCTGGTGAATGTAAATGTTTAACGGTAACAACTAAATGTTTTATTTGTTCATTTAACAGTTTTTAAAAGTTACTTTGTTACCATAGCAGATGCAGCAGACATATTGTTCTGAGATGAGAGAAAATAGATAATCAATACTTAAATATGAATCTTGAATAAAATCTTTTTTTTTTACAGTAATTGGTTTATTTAATATATTTGATAGTTAAAATGACTATAAATTCAGGTTTGCATTACCACTGTCAGATGTGTCAACTGTCAGGTCTATGTCACCTCCGTCAGATGAATTTTTATATTTGATTATGATATTTTATATTTGTTGAGGAATTGTTGGTCACATGTAAAAATGTATTCTGTCTTTTAACATGAGAATGTGTTTTGAAATGTTAAAAAACATCTTGATAACTTGATTGCAAAATAAGTGATGGCAAGGTTAAAAGGACATTTTGATAAAAAGGCTGATTCAAAGCCTAGGTCAGTAGATTAGTACATATAAGGTACAAAAATGTAGTTTCATTTGTCTGAGTACAAGGTTTTTTTTCCCTTCAATATTGCACACTGTTTTGTCCCACTTCTCAAAAATAAGTGATAACAAAATTATATGAATGTTGCTGTTCTCTCACCTCCTTCAAATACACAATGACATGATCATCTTTAGTATCCACCCGCTCCACGAGTGGTGCGTACATTCTAGAAGAAGTTCCAAGCTGTGTGGAAAAATTGCTGGTTAATCTCAAATGAATAACCTCTAGAAATTGTACAAGCTTGTGATGAAACACTCAAATGCACCATTGGTGTATCAGCTGTGAATCCAGATAAGAGTTTAATATCCACGATGACCATGTTAGTCCTTTCTTGTAGACCATCATATCTGGAAAAAAAACAAATGGAAAGAAATTGTTCTTAAATGCATCATACCGTAACAACTAGGTATTCAGAACAACTTTGTTCTCTAACAAATTAGTGAAAATTATGGTTTACATATTAGGGCTGCCCACCAGGGCCGCGTTATCCCAATGGGCAAACCCCCCCCCGAGGCAATTCTCTTTTGCGTTTAAAACACGTTTTGATCTAAGTAATTTTGCCTCTTCGTTTCTTGGATTCATACAGTCATGTTTTAATAAAACATTGGCATCCTCAGTCGCCTAGAAACATTAAAAGGACTATTCGACACTCGGATGGGCCTCTCACGCGCAGGCGACCAAAGCCCTTTCCTTAAAATTAATGGATGTCTTGCTTAACTTGTCAACTCCAAGCGCAATCTCTTCTGAAAAAAATGGATCATCTTGAGACTGCATTTTTATGCATTTTATTGAGCAAGATCCTGCAAAACGTTCAGAAAACAAGCACCATTCTATCAAAAAGTACAATTGGATCTAGGACAGCGGTGGAAATGCTTCAGTCACTTGCAACTTTTTAACAAATTTCTGCTGCTCAAGAATACAGGACCGCAACCACTCACAAAATAAAAAGGAAAACAAGAGCAGATGAATCCACAACTCCGGTCATATCCTCATGGGCAGAGAAAAGTTTAGTGTAGATATGTTTCTTGTCATAATCGACAACCTGGTCAGTACAGAGAAGGTGTAATGCATACAAAGAAACCTGGGGATTATTGGGGATTTTTAACCCGTCTAAGAGGCATGCCCACTGAAGAGATACGCGTGGTCTGTCAGAGTCTTGTACATACATACTGCGAAGATCTACAGGAGCATTTAGATGATGAACTTGTTCAGCTCCCTGACCAATGACCTCTCGCCTAGAATGCTTATCCTCAAAGAAAAGCAGCTCCAGTGTGCTTTTCCCAATGTTGAAATTGCTTTAAGTATTTTTCTCATCCTCCCTGTGTCAGATGCCTCGGGAGAGAGGTCATTATCAAAATTGGACTTATAATAAATAAACCGAGGACATCAACGCATGAACAAAGGCTGAACTGTTTGACAGTACTGTAAAGTGAGTACGACATACGGCATGAACTTGATTTTAAGGATTTAATTTGAAGCAGGAGGAAGCCCTTTTAGTGGTGAGTGATATTTCAGGATTTATATTTGCTGGGCTGTTTCTGATTTGTAATATACTTGATAATATTCTGTAATTTATGTACATAATTTGTATGTACATAATTTTAATTGGTTGATTGTATATTTGATTTATAAATTCATTGAATATAACTCGCATATGGCGGGGGTGGGGCAAAGCTGTGTTAGCCCAGGGCCCGCAAAGGCTTAACTTGACACTGCTGCCCCCTAATCGTTAGTCAACTTGACAACCACCCTTGACCAAGTACCACTTATGGTTATACTTTTTTGTATATGAATGTTGTTTTATGTAAATATTATGACACAAGTTTATAACAAATCTTTGTTTGTAAAATAAATAATAGGTTAGCAATTAAATGTTACATCGCAACTATGGAAGCATTTGGATTAATGCAGAATGAGAGAGGTACAGTAAAACTTTAAGCCATACATTTAAGCCATATGTCAGCTTTGCATTTTTTTTGCAATCTGGTCACACTATTTTCCACAAATGTAACAATATTCCATGAGCTATTCCAGAAATATGAGTCATAGCCTTGAACATTTGCTCTTCCGACCTTTCACAACAAGTGTAATTTGCTTTGGAACATTGGGAGAAGACATGTAGATATTAGACAAGAGATCTCTGTCCTGCCACATTAAATACGTGTGATTAGTTGACTAATAGCTTAAGCGAATGACTAGTGGTAAACTAGGAAAATATTTAGCTGTGGCCAGGCTTCAGTTGATATATTATATATATATATATATATATATATATATATATGCTTACATACAGGTGCTGATCATATAATTAGAATATCATCAAAAAGTTGATTTATTTCACTAATTCCATTCAAAAAGTGAAACTTGTATAATGTATACATTCATTCCACACAGACTGATATCTTTCAAGAGTTTATTTCTTTTAATTTTGATGATTATAACTGAATGAAACCCCAAATTCAGTATCTCAGAAAATTAGAATATTGTGAAAAGGTTCAATATTGAAGACACCTGGTGCCACACTCTAATCAGCTAATTAACTCAAAACACCTGCAAAGGCCTTTAAATGGTCTCTCAGTCTAGTTCTGTAGGCTACACAATCATGGGGAAGACTGCTGACTTGACAGTTGTCCAAAAGACGACCATTGACACCTTGCACAAGGAGGGCAAGACACAAAAGGTCATTGCAAAAGAGGCTGGCTGTTCACAGAGCTCTGTGTCCAAGCACATTAATAGAGAGGCGAAGGGAAGGAAAAGATGTGGTAGAAAAAAGTGTACAAGCAATAGGGTTGACCAAACGCACCCTGGAGAGGATTGTGAAACAAAACCCATTCAAAAATGTGGGGGAGATTCACAAAGAGTGGACTGCAGCTGGAGTCAGTGCTTCAAGAACCACTACGCACAGATGTATGCAAGACATGGGTTTCAGCTGTCGCATTCCTTGTGTCAAGCCACTCTTGAACAACAGACAGCGTCAGAAGTGTCTCGCCTGGGCTAGAGACAAAAAGGACTGGACTGCTGCTGAGTGGTCCAAAGTTATGTTCTCTGATGAAAGTAAATTTTGCATTTCCTTTGGAAATCAGGGTCCCAGAGTCTGGAGGAAGAGAGGAGAGGCACAGAATCCACGTTGCTTGAGGTCCAGTGTAACGTTTCCACAATCAGTGATGGTTTGGGGTGCCATGTCATCTGCTGGTGTTGGTCCACTGTGTTTTCTGAGGTCCAAGGTCAACACAGCCGTATACCAGGAAGTTTTAGAGCACTTCATGCTTCCTGCTGCTGACCAACTTTATGGAGATGCAGATTTCATTTTTCAACAGGACTTGGCACCTGCACACAGTGCCAAAGCTACCAGTATCTGGTTTAAGGACCATGGTATCCCTGTTCTTAATTGACCAGCAAACTCATCTGACCTTAACCCCATAGAAAATCTATGGGGTATTGTGAAGAGGAAGATGCGATATGCCAGACCCAACAATGCAGAAGAGCTGAAGGCCACTATCAGAGCAACCTGGGCTCTCATAACACCTGAGCAGTGCCACAGACTGATCGACTCCATGCCACGCCGCATTGCTGCAGTAATTCAGGCAAAAGGAGCCCCAACTAAGTATTGAGTGCTGTACATGCTCATACTTTTCATGTTCATACTTTTCAGTTGGCCAAGATTTCTAAAAATCCTTTCTTTGTATTGGTCTTAAGTAATATTCTAATTTTCTGAGATACTGAATTTGGGGTTTTCATTAGTTGTCAGTTATAATCATCAAAATTAAAAGAAATAAACACTTGAAATATATCAGTCTGTGTGGAATGAATGTATACATTATAAAAGTTTAACTTTTTGAATTGAATTAGTGAAATAAATCAACTTTTTGATGATATTCTAATTATATGACCAGCACCTGTATATATATATATATATATATATATATATCAGAGGCGATTTCTTTAAGACTGCAAGGAAGCTCAGCTTCTATAATTGTCAAAAATGAATGGTCAAATATATGTACTATTATGTTAACATTTTATTGACTAAAAATGTTAAACACGTTCATCTCGAAAAAACAATTTCGTTCAGAATCAGCTACTTAGGTCGGCTGACTCGATTTCCTTCTCATTCATTCCCGTAGACAGTGCATTACTCTGTTGAAGCCCAGCGTCCATTGACTTCAATGGGGCTGTTTAAACTGTTTTTCAGTGCTTAGAAACAAGACGGTCATTGGATAATGCTGCGATGGTCCAAAGTTATGCGCCATGACGTGGGATGAATGGAGGAGTGGCTGGCCCGGACTCCAGCGTCTGCGTGATGATTGAGGGTCTGTCATCTCTTTTAATCCACTTTTATGTCCTAAAACGCTGCTTTTGGGGAAGCTTATAAAAACGTGGTGTTTATTGTGTTTTTTTAGCTTGTTTGCTATACACATTGTCACATATCAGCTTTTAGACTTTTTTTTTTTTGTTATAAATGACAAGGAGGCAGCCATAATGCAAAGAGACGGCACTGGGCGTGGTCTTCAGATTATGACGTTTACTCATGTGTCTCCATTTCCAACTCAGTCCATCATCGCGGATTTTGCATGTGTAGTTGAAAGACAAACTGCTGCAACCTTCATCGTATATTTCACACAATTTCACACCACATTCATTGTTTCAGTTTAACATAATTCCACATTTCCTCCCGTTGAGTTAAATATATATATATATATTAGATCGTTTGTTCATTAATTCATATAGTTTGAACTAGCCAGCCAGCAAACTGCACAGCAGGTGTAGAAAGGAGCTTCTCCTGTTTAAAGCGGCTCAAGTCCTACACCCGTAACACAATGGGCCAAGGTTTAAAAGCCTAGCTCTGCTGGCCATTGAGAGGACACTGGTCAAGTCACTGGAAAAGGACGCCTAGTTGGGGTTTTCGACAGGGTTACAGAGCATTTTCAAAATTGAAAAAGAAATAAACAGAAATTTATCAGATATATATATATATATATATATATATATATATATATATATATACACACACCTAAATATAATGTGTATTTGTGTCTTCTTACTTGACAGTGAAGTTCAAGATTAAATTTTGTTTCGATGTTTTGCAATCTCCCTCAATCTTAGCATCAATGCTCAATGTTTTAGCTTCAGCAGGAGTCGGAATGTTGTAGAACTGAGCCATCTGTGACAGTCGACACAAACAAAATAAATAAATATGTGAATGAACCATATCACAGCAGAACAGTTACAAAATGCTAAGAGAAGAAAGACCGAAAGTGAGTGAAGATGAATGCCCTACAGACCTGCACAGACACACAGGTTGAGCCCTTCACTTCAATGCTGTATTTGGCTGGAAAGTTCTGCAGCTGCTTCTCCTGGTACAGTAACTTGTTGTCCTGATTGACATCGAAGTGGTGAGTGTCTCCTGCCGACTGTACAGTCACTGTGCTGGAGCCGTCAGAGCTGAACACTTTGGTAGCGTACAAAGACAGAGCCTGAAGAGCCACCACTGTGTCCTGAGAAATAAATGTGTTCAGTTATGTCACTTTTACCCTTTTTTCAGCAATCATGTGTTTGATTTGAGTAGTTTGAGTCACCTGTGTGGAGGAGAATCCTCCATAGGCGTTCTGCTGCTTCACAAGCCAGCTGACAATCCTGTTAGCAAAGCCCAGATCAGCTGTAGTGAGTGAATCTGCAGTGAGAGCAGCTAGCAGCACATATGAGCTGATCTCCACTGCCAGAGAATCAGAGTCATCAGCAGATGCAGACTGAGACCAGTGGAGACGAGACCCTTTAGGACACATGGACAAAAGAGATACTCAATGAGCATGAAAGGCAAGAGAAAGTCATCAGAAACAAATCTCTTACCCTCTGAAAGAGCAACATCTTCCAGTTTCTTGAAAAGCTGCTGTCGAGTGTCCGTGTCTCCAGCCAGACTGAAAGTGTAGGCGAGCAGAGCAGTGGTGTAAGTGTTTTTGACATCCTCGATGACGGACCTCAAGCATGACAAACCTTTAGTGACGACAGGATCCTGAGAGAAACGGAGAAACAGCTGCTCTGAGCATCATTTTTCTATGAGTTTATACTGTGTTTCCTGTAGATGAACTTACTGTGACTGGAGTTTCCAGTTCAAGCAGTGATGCAGTAATGTAGGCAGTCATGGTCACATGATCATTTACTCCACCCTGCAATATGGGGGAAGTAGAGGTAAATAAACTAACACAATCAAAACTATTAGAGGAAAGTTCATCTAGACAATGTTGATGTTAAAATTAAAGCCTAAAAAAAGAAAAAAAGTTACATTTACACTTTTACAGGTGACAGACAGACAGACAGACATACCTTCATTCTGTTGTTGAACAGTCTCCCTGTTGATGAAACAACCGTCTAAATCCCGTCTGCTTATTAACCATTCCTTTGCACTCTGAATCATTTGTGGATCAATAAATATGTATTTCTGTGCTTTGCCAAAAGACCTCAGGACAAAGGCAGTCAACCTGGTGTTTGAAAGATTTATTTGAAAAAAGGTAATCAGACGTTTCAATGAAAAACAAAACAAATCTTTTAAACCAAATGATTTGAGAAGATATAATTGTATTTTTTATTTGACTTATTGTAGATTACCAAAAAACCTCACTTAACAAAAGAGTGAAAAAAATATTTACCATGTATTCCCATCACCATTACCAAATGTGCTGTATGCACCATCAAAATGCTTGTAGTTCAGCTGTCTCTGATATCCTGTTTAGCGGGACAATAGTTCACTTTAACAGTTTGTTTGGGGTTATCCAATGTGTCTGACTATTCAGCTTAATTCAATGAAATTCAGGTGAGTTGAAAAATAAATAATTTGTTATCAGTCTCAGTATGTTCTTGACACAAATGATTTCTCTCACCACTCTTAAGGAAGCCGGTGGCTCTCTCTCGGATGGCTGAGGTGAGCTGCTCTGTGTTTTCCAGATACTGCAGAATGTAAATATTGGGAGAAAGAACAGCAATATTTTGTTCTCCACAGCCATACGGCATCCGTAATAATCCATGAAGATTTGTCAGTGCACGACCCAATATGTCTCCTACAAACCAAACACAAATAAAACTCACTACATTTTAGAAACACAAACTCCTCATTTCTGCTTGTGTATGTAAATGTTACCAATGACTGAAACAGAGGATCTGGCTGATCCCTCTATCACATCTTTAGGAAGAGTCAGATCCACTTCCTCTGAGAGACTGTCACCTATGAACCACAGAGAGAGAAACACATACAGTCATGGCCAAAAATATTGGCACCCTTGGTAAATATGATTAAAGAAGGCTGTAAAAATTAATTTAATTGGATAATGAGAATTTAAAATGGGGGGAAATATCATTATGAAATAAAAAATTCTCTAATACACATTGGCCACAATTAACGGCACCCTTTTATTCAATACATTTTGAAACCTCCATTTGCCAGTTTAACAGCTCTAAATGTTCTTCTATAATGCCTGATGAGGTTAGAGAACACATGACAAGAGATCAGAGACCATTCCTTCATCCAGAATCACTCCAGACCCTTTAGATTCCCAGCTCCATGACTGTGCTTCTCTTCAGTTCACCTCACTCATTTTCTACAGGGTTCAGGTCAGAGGACTGAATGGCCATAGCAGAAGATTGGTTTTGTGCTCAGTGACCCATTTTTGTGTTGCTTTTGAGGATTGTGTTTGGATTATTGTCCGGATGAAAGATCCAAACATGGCCCATTATAAGATTTCTAACAGAGTCAGTCACTTATTGATTTTTTATCTGTTGGCATTTGATAGAATCCATGATGCCATAAACAAGATGTCCAGGACCTCCAGCTGAAATATAGGCCCACAACATCAAAAATACAGCAGTATATTTCATTGTACACATGGGGTACTTTTATCCGTGTTCACCAAACCCAACTTGAGTGTTTGCTGCTAAAAAACTCTGACCATATTTTCTTCTGACCACAGAAGCCAGTCCCATTTGAAGTTCCAGTCGTGTCTGATAACTGAATATGCTGGAGTTTGTTTTTGGATGAGCTAGGGTAATTTTCTTGAAACCCTCCCATACAACATATGGTGATGTAGATGCTGTTTGACAAATAGTTTTTAAGGTTTTCTGACCCCGAGACTCAACTATTTTCTGCAATTCTCCAGCTGTGGTCCTTGGAGGGTAAAACTCTCCTTCTCACCGTGCATTAGCACAATACAGACACACGTCCTCTTCCAGGCAGTTTCGTAAAATTGCATGTTGATTGTAAATTCTTAATTATAGCCCTGATGGTGGAAATGGGAATTTTCACTGCTCTAGCTCTTTTCTTAAAGCCACTTCACTAATTTGTGAAGCTCAATTATCTTTTGCTGCACATCAGAAATATATTCTTTGGTTTTTCTCATTGTGATGGATGGTTAAGAGAATTTGGGCTTTGTTTTCCCTCCTATTTATATTTCTGTTAAACAGGAAGCCATGGCTGGATCATTTCATATTCATAATCACCCTTGAGTGCTCAACATTGTGAATATGAATGGGAATATACTTCAGAGATATTTTACTCATAAGAATTTCTAGGGGTGCCAATAATTGTGTCCAATGTGTATTTGAGTAAAACATTTATTTCATAATGATATTTCCCCCCATTTTAAATTCTTATCATCCAATGAAAGGTTAGATTTTTTTGAATTTTGTAAACAAAAGATCAAAAGGATTAACAATACAGATTAATTTTCACAGCCTTCTTTGTTCATATTTACCAAGGGTGCTGATATTTTTGGCCATGACTGTATCAGTGATTAGCAGAGTAACACTATAGAATTAAAATTCTAATATCATCTTAGAGTAATTAAAACACTTTGTAAAAAAAGAAGACAAAATAGCCACAATTTTGAAATTTGGTAAACCTTAACAACTAGTTGATGGTAAAGGGTTAGTTCACCCTAAAATTAAAATTATGTAATTAATTACAAACCCTGATGTCGTTCCAAACCCGTAAAATCCCGTTCATCATCGGAACACAAATTAAGAAGTTTTTGTTTGAATCTGAGAGCTCTCAGACCCTCCATAGATAGCAACGCAACTGAAATGTCCCCATGTCCAGAAACGTAGCAAGGAGATTGGTAATTTTTTTTCTTTGCGCAAAAACTATTCTCATGGCTTTGTAAAATTACTGTTGAACCCCTGTTGTTACATGGATTATTTTACCAATCTCCTTGTTATGTTTCTGGACATGGGAACATTTCAGTTGTGTTGCTGTCTATGGAGAGCCTGAGAGCTCTCAGATTCAAACAAAAACATCTTAATTTGTGTTCCGACGATGAACGGAGGCCTTACTGGTTTGGAACGACATCCGGGTGGGTAATTACTGACATAATTTTCATTTTTTTGTTAACTAACCCTTTAACAAATTTCAGCTCTCTCTATTAAAATATCACAGACATATGAGCATATTATGATATATGGATTGTGTTGAGAAGATAATGGGCTAATTAGTCTTTACAGAAAATACATACTAAACAAAATTATTTATCAAAATTATTTGAGCAACAAAGAATCCCAGCATTGTTGGTGCTTAAACCCCAAAATCATTGCATACAAACCCTTTGGACACAGTAACCAGCTGTAGGTCTCTGTCTTTTCAGTTCCTTCCGCCTGCAGCATAAAACAATAACATCAACACATCCTACTGACACAAGCATTAGAATCATAGATAAATGACATCTGAGAGACGTTTGATGTGCGCTGACCAGTACAAGCAGACTTCGTGTGACTGTGTCAATGCGTCCTCTCTCTGGCACGCTCACAATCTCATTGTCACACACGGTCTGGGACGCCTCTGCCTCTGCACTGACTGTAATATTCAAGACTCCTACAACACAAGACACATTCGTGAAGATACAACAGAAACAAACACTGAGAAACAATTATTATTCAGACTGGAAAACTCACCAAGAACAGAAGGAGTGAGGATCCATTTAAAGGTTTTTCTTTCATTAGCACACAGACAGGATGAATACTGATCATCAGAAGAGGCTTTGAGAGTGTAGTCTGAGGAAGGAGCTGGAGTCACTTTAACCTGTCAGTCAAACACACATGATTAGTGGCATATTTGATATGATTGTATAAGACTGAGTTTAAAGTCTCACCATGATGCACTTGGACAGATAGTTGAAGACAGTGGCCTTCAGCTCAAAGATCTCCCCACGGATGATGGAGTAAGGCAGAGAGAGCTCCAGGAAGAAGGGCTGGAAAACTGTGAGCTGAGCAGGAGGAGCCAGACCCAGACCTTTGGAGGACAGACAGAAGGCCTCCGTCTCCCAAGAGGTGATGGTGTCAGGAACCGTGACAGGAACCTGAGCTGACCCAGAGTCTCTGTTTTGGAATTATAACAACAGTTCTATTTGATTCTTATCTACCATTAAGCATACATTTTTCCTGTTATATGTAACATTCAGCACAGAAAAACTAAAAACTAGACTCAGAATCTGCAAAGCAAGTATGATTTTTTTGTCATCTGGACTTGAGGGAATATGATGTATTAAAGATATGTTTCAATATAATGTCAAAAGTACTGATTATGTTTCACAGACCCCACTTCAGCAAGTTCCCATATCCACGTTTCTGGAAAAACTGTCCGAATCGTCACTGCAGGAGAATCTCTGCTAGATGTATCAAAATTACTATTTGCCATTGACTCCATCATTAGCCCATGTTGACGATACATCACTGGAAAAAATATATTTATAGAGTTCAATATAGAAATATGTACTGTATGTGAACAGGACATCAAAAGAACCAAGTTCTACTGCCATAAGTAAAAAAGCAAATGGAAACAGATCATCATAATACAGTTTTATTTTAGTGTTGTGGAGTTTATTTCAATTTAATTATTTTAGTTTACTAACTGTAGTTTTAATATTTTAGAGCTGTCAATGTTTAATTTGACAAAAATATGTTTTATTTAGATTTGGTTAATCAATAATAATGATTTAAGTGCCCCTATAATGGGTTATGAAAGGTTAATATTTTGAATTTGGGAGTTCCCAATATGCATTTATTTTTTACCTAATTTGCTCAAAGACTCTCAAACGATTACTTTAACGATTCATTTTTTCCAAACCCCTCCTTTGCGTGAAGCTAATCTGCGGTGATTGGTCCGATTGGTCGATTTCATTTAAAGCATTGTTTATGAGCTCAGTGCTTCTACAGCCGTTAGGAAAACTATTATTTCATATGTAAAAACTAATAACCCCATAAATGTTTTTTGCCTTTTCCTACTACATTTCAATAGTTGTGGATATTAATTTCATAACCTTATTGAACAAATTGAACATATTTTATGTTTGAAATATATTTCAAAACAAACACCTACATTTTTTTTAAACTGACAGAGTGAATTATAAAGATACCACATGTACTTATATTAATGTGTCTGTGATAAGTCAAGCCTCTGTATGACAGACACTGAGGGTCTCGTACAGCCAAATTTGTTGCCACCTTCAATCCTGCATTCTGTAAAACGGTAACAGAATGGCACTTTTAATTGTCAGAACAATCAAGTTGGCTTTCCTGTGCAATTACTTATGCATGTGCAGAATTTACCCAATCATTATCTACTGCACTGTCACTCATATACAGTGATCCACCTACCTTTAAGGATTCATAGACATTGTCTGTCAGTAAAGCTCGACGGGGTCTCACATGCAGACACTCCTGCTCATCTTCAACGCTGTAAGAATAACCTGACACTGACTGCACTGGCAGCAGGTTGAAGATCTGTGAAGAGACCACATTCACATTAATGTTTATTCTCCTGAGATCAGGATGTCATCTTAAATAAATTCTGATGGATCATAGTAGAGATACAGTATGTAAGGATAGTCTGTTCTCACTTGATTCATCCTGTAGATTCCCAGAATAAAAACTGTTAATCAATACAAATTTTAACGTGTGTACACCTTGTCAGTATCCAGACGTTTTCCTGACTCCAGGATCAGGACGCTCTGATCCACAGCACTGAGGCCGCACAGTGAACCAGGCTGAGCTGAGAGCTGGAGAGTGTTTTTCTCACCAGGAACTGCTTTAGCAGGAGAAAACTGCAGAGACACCTGTGACGACAGTACATATTATTTATTTTAAGGCTGAGCCATAAACACAGTTTCAAGAGGCTTATTTCTCAAGATACAATACGTACCTTGTTACTGAAACATTTTTCAACATCAAATTTTGTGCTACGAGCAACAACATTTTCACTAGGCAGAACACAGTAGGTCAGAATCTGCACTGCAGGAGCCAGATCAGCACCAACAGACAGTTTGAACGACACCGTGTCACTTGCTGCTCCATTAGAAGACTTCACTTCAACCTTCTCATATCCATGATGAACGATCACTCCTTTGGACAAGACCTGAAACAGACAGATGACACTCCGATGATAAATTGACCAGTGCAGCCAGTTAATACTGTTTACAAACAATGGAGCCATCACTGTAAGAATGTACATACTGCACATGTTCTCACCATATAGACAATGTCAGTTTTGAAGTCTTCAACTGTCTCTCCAATAAAATAATACTTGATGGTCACTGTAAACTCAGCATCACACTTTAGTGGTTGCTCAATATTCTCTATAATCAGTTCACTTAATGTTGGGGTGTATGGAGTGGCGGGCTGAAAAATCTGAACAGTTTTTCTATCCGTAGAGATGTAAGGTGTTTTATGACTTTGATAATGATGCTCTGGATACACACTTGCCTGAAAAGCAAAGAAACAAAATTACTCAAACAACCAAACCCTTCAGCGAACACAAAAGAAAACTAATAAAGTGATCATACCATCAGATTAATATCTTTTTCAGGAAGACTAGACGTATTAAGAGAGAAGCTGGCCAGTCCATCGCTGTCTGTAGTGAGATTTAGGAGCAGTTTTGAGGACCAAGTTTCATCCTCCAAAAGATAAACCACTTTGTTTTGAATTGGTGCGCCTTTGAAATTTGAGAGTTTGATCTGTTGAAAATAAGATTTTGAAGCAATAAATGATAGAATAATTATGTACATATCAATGTTGTTAAACTGAGACAAACTCATTTTAGACTTACCTTTCCTTCTATAACTGATCCATGTTCATATGTTTTGGGCAGGTCAATAAGTGTGGATTTTCCAGTTTCATAAGTGAGAGATATAGTTTCAGATTTTGTCATGGTGATCTCTGGAAACGGATAAAAACATTTATTTTTTATTTCTTAAAAAAACAAAAAAGAAATATGGGTAATGGGGATCTGACTAAATCCAACATCTCACCTGTTCCTTCTTCTGTAACAATCGCTTCTACATGAAGAGAATCCTGCAGACTAGACTTTAGTGTGGAGTTCAAAAAGACTGATACATCTATGGTATGGATGGCACAGCCTGTCTTTTTTATCTAATTATTGTAAATGAACACAAACATTAACTAGAGAGTGATTTACTTGGATAAATGGAAGAAACGCTGTATATTATGTACCGTTACTTGTATTGAATTTCAACTCGCATACCTCAGTGGTTTCCTCTAAACACAACGGATTTTGATCAGGGTATAAAGGTAGTGCAGAATATTACGGCACACTTTTACCCATGATTTACCGGGTACAGGCTGCCCGTAAGTGTATCTGTGGAAAAGGTATAAGCAACAGATATACAGTCCAGGGTTGAGTTAAGAAAATAATAAATTAGGATGGGTTTACAGTAGGTAACTGATCTCAGAGTTAAAAATGAAATACAATGCTAAAAATGGAAGTAAACACTGCTTTCTCTTAATACAAGAAACAAAATAAACCACTCACTTTCCGCAAACTTCAATTACCAGTTCTTCTTCATCAACACTCACTTCATTGGGTCTTTTTACTGTAACTTCATACTTTGGCAAAACTAGAAGTCAGAAGGTAGAAATTAGACTTTTAGTAGTCAAATTAGAAATGAATCTACAAAGATATTACTGAAATTCATCAATTGCAAATGGTTTGTTTTTATGACTTACCATATTTTTTCACCTTAAAATCATGTGAGATCATCCTGTCACCAATATAAGTCTTCAATTGGTACACACCTTCACGGGCTTCTGGGTTTAATTCATAAGAACGCTGCAAAATCCACCTTGTTGAGGAAACATTTGTCCATTGACCAATCCTGTTCCCCTGACTGTCCTGTTTAGACACAGTTCAGATATTTAGTTTCAGTCCACTATACATGTCCTGACAAATTACTGAAAATACAATAACTGCAAATATAAAATCATTTCTACAGTGTTAATATTTAAAAGATGCTTATTATGACTGTCCAGAGGGAGGTTCGTGTTCTTACCTCAAGTACAACAGAACCATACTGCAAAAGAACAAATAATAATTAAATTATTTAGGATATTAAAACGATTAAAACCCAAAATGTGTTGTTTTTAATAATGTATTCAGAATGCAAAAGAAAATTAGGTAGACAAAAATTCAAGACAAAACTCATCAGACCTGCTGATCAAGCGGTGCAAAGTTTGTATCCATGGTAACAACTCTAAAGTTCACTGTGAAAACAGAAATGTGTATTGTAATCTAACAGTCAATAGCATAAAATAAATCAGAACTATTTAACAAAATAGGCCTCGTTACTGGGAAGACTTCGATTTAAGAGTGCATGCGCCTAACGTAAAGTAAACTAAACTAATGTAATATCAAAGACGATGACGTGAATGAAACTGCAAAGTCTTCTCACATTTTTAATGAAGAATTCAGTGGAGGGAACCTGGGTTACATTAAGTAACCCGAGCCATTCTCACTCTTGTAAATAACCGGATGTGTGAACGTAACATATGAATTATTCAAATATACAGTAGTACAGCTGTATTCTGATGCAGTGTGAACGTGCATTTGAGACAAATCTGTGGCTGTTTTTTTCCACCATTTTACAAAATATTTGAATAGTTTGCCTCAATTGACCTGTTAGAATCAGCAATTCCAGACAGCCATGAAGGGTTTATTACAGATACACAGTATCATAACAAATAATAACAGTCATGTAGTTACTGGTTTATATCATAATTGTTTTTAAATACAGTATTTAGACTGAATTTAGGTTTGGATGTGAAGGGATTTCTCAATAACACACACACACCATTCTCATGCTAAAGCTGTTAGCAACCCTTCATCCTTATCTGCTTTCCGACTTATCTGCTCCTTTTTTCTGTTTACAAACCCATTGAATTGTTTACTTAATTACCATGTTCTGGTTTTTGCAACAGTAGTCATTATTGACCTATGCTTCTACAGCAGTTCATTGCATGATGATAACATGCTTTACTTGAAACATTCACAGCTCACCTGTCTGTCCTGGAATATAGATGGGTTTATCAGTCTGGATAAAGGTCAGAGGATGGTAAGGTTTGAACATGACTTTTCTCTCTTCAGTCATCTTGAAAGACTCTCCTTGAAGTTCTACCTTCATTTTCTGCACTGATTCTTCTGCTACCAGAGGAGCCTGATGAGAAGAAACATATTCACAACCTGTGCAAACATGTAATCTCCATAAACTAGATGCATTATGATACAAACTTTTTATTATAATGTGCTGATGACAAACCTTGAAGTTAAAGCAGCGGTGGAACTCTTCCTCAGCTTTCTCCTGTAGCAGTAAAGTGCTCTGGTTACCATTAACCAGATAAATGTTCATGACAAGGCTTTCATTGGGCTTGAGAAGACTTGCACACAGTTTGGCCTCAGATCCCGACTCAATCATTGCAGGAAATGTCACCATGAAAGATCTGTTTAAAAAAGATAATAATCATGCAATAGTGCCCAAGTCTTTAGATATGCTTGTTTCTTATGCTATAAGTTGTCTTTCAAACAGCAAACATTTATCTTGCAACACAGATCAGTTGAACAAACACAGGAGAAATCACAGTACAATGATAAATGGTATACTAATAATTTTTCACATCTAGAAAACAAAACAAATGCCAGCTTTTCATTACAGTAAAAAATAACATAAAACTTTAAATATTTAAAATAAAAGTTGAATGAAGAATATTTAAGAATCTTCTGTATTTAAAGGTTAATTATTATTATTTAAATATTCTGTTGTCATTAAAGTAAAAGGGGCACCAAATACTCATGTCAGTTCTCTTCACACAATGGAATATAAAAAAATGAAAATAGATTTATCATTGTTGTTAAAGTTTTGGAACCCCAAATTTGATTACAAAAATTCAGAAGTTTTTGCTATTAAAATAGAATAACTTCCTATCTTCAGCAGAAAACATAAAAACACTTACGGCCCTGATGTTTGTCCATTGACACAGACAAGAAGGAAAGCGAACAGAAGGAGCCCCTTCCAACAGCAGCTAATGTTCAGATCCATGATGAAGAGTGATCATGAGATCAACAGGAACGTCTCTTATATAGGCAGTCTCTTGCTAAAGGAGGTCCTTCAAAAACAGTTGTATTGATCTTCTGATTAATGATTCAACCATTTAGGCAATACAGTTTGAAAAACTTGTGCTAAGGTGCATTGGTTGGTTAACTTGAGATGATGAGTTTGATCAAGACCAAGCATCAAAATATTACAAGCAGGTTTAGTTCAGTTCAGTTAATTTAAAGAAACCTAACTCTTGCACAAAATAGTCAAAAATAAACATTCAATCTTCCTCACAATGTAATTTAGAGTTGAACAACTTAAATGTTGCATATTGAAATGTCCAAGCATGTAATCAATCTAAATAGTCATTTTATTTGCAATCAAAAGAGAAGTTGAAGAGTTCAATTCTTAGTAAATAACGTGCAAGCACTAAACTGAAATCTTTAAAGTACAAAGTACAAAGTTGCTAACTCTAACAAGAAAAATAAGCAACCGCAGCTTCAGAAACAAGCCCCAAACAAGCCCAATCTTATTTGATTGTTATTTATTATCAATGATTTATTACCAATAAATGAGCCTGCAACATATTAAACTGAAACCACTCTTTTATTTGAAAAGCAAAATCAAGAAAATTTGAAAAGCAAGTTTGGAAAACCTAACATGCAAAACTGTGATCTGAATCTGATGCACATGTGATCTGAAAACATAACCCTACTCTTATCTTAATCTACATCCGGGACCTCCAAACTCGGTCCTGTAGGGCCAGTTCTTTCAGAGTTTAGAGTTTAGCTCCAAACCTAATTAAACATGCCTGAACCAGCTAATCAAGGTCTTACTAGGCATGCTAGAAACTTCCGGTGTGTTGAGGCAGGTTGGAGCAAAACTCTGCAGACACCAGCCTCCAGGGCTGAGTTTGGAGACCTCTGATCTACATAGAAATGCACATCTACTGACCTTTAATACTGTGTAGACAAATAGTGGGCTACAACAACTGATATTTACCATCCAGAGGTACATACACCCACTCAAACTGAGTGGGAGAGTAACTGTAAGTTACTATTCTGTGTGTGTTGTGCTCATTTCTTTTTTGATAAAATATTTAAAACATTAACATGAGTAAGTGACACCTTTTTCGTTTTTTTCAAAAAGAGTTAACACATACTGTACATATAATAAATGGAGAAAGGGTTATGCTTATTTGGTGTGCTGTCCGAGGAGGGCTCCGAGCTCTGAATTTTGGAGTACCCCTTCACAGGTTAGGATAGGAATAGATAGAAGGGAGGAGATGGGGTGGTGGAAGGATGCTGAAAACTGTCAAGAAACAGAGGCAAGTCTGCTCAAGTCCCCACCTCTTATCTTGTTAATTGGGTTGGTTACTGAATGTGCTCCTCGTGTTAAAGTGCCCCTATTATGGGTAATGAAAGGTTCATATTTTGGTTTTGGGAGTCCCCAACAACAGGTTGACATGCATGCAAGGTCAAAAATCACTAAAATGTTCTTATAACAAGCATTTATTTTTACCTTATTTTTTCAACGACTCCGAAACAATTCATTCAACGATTAATTTGTCCAAACCCCTCGTTGGCGTGACGTGACGCTAATCTACTGTAATTGGTCGACAGAGGTGGGTAGAGTACCTGAAAACTGTACTCAAGTAAAAGCAAAAGTACTTGTAGAAATATTTACTCAAGTAAAAGTAACAGTCTGAATAGTTACTTGAGTAAGTGTAAAAAAGAATCGGATAAAAAAAACTCAAGTAGTTACTAGTTACTTTGGATCATATACTGAATATAGTCTGTTTTTATTTAGATATATAGATATTCAGATAAAAGTATATAAATATATATGTATATATATATATATATATATATATACACACACACACATATATACACACACACACACACACACACACACACACACACACAGTCGTTCAAAATATTTGTTATGTTTTTAATGTAATTTATTTCAGTGATGCAAATCAGAATATTTGTCAGCCTGATTTATTATCAATGCTGTTCATTTTAGCTTTCTATTCATAAAATAAACATGAACAAAATGTCACAGCTTCCAAAAAATATTAAGTAGCCAGCTTAAGTCCGACCAGCTTAAGACCAGCACATGACCAGCTAAGGAGCATAAACCAGCATCCCAGCTTCAAAACATACCTAACCAGCATATGCTGTTTTTCCCAACAACACTGGTAATAAATCAATCAATGATTTCTAAGGATAATATGACTATGAAAACTGGAGTAACAGCTGATAAATATTCTGATTTGTATCACTGAATTAAATTATATTTTTAAGTATATCAATTATGTATTATAGCCTATATGTATAACACCTCTGACGCGGAGAAGAGTGAAAACTCCTCACATGACCATTACAGAACATCTGAACATAATGAAACAAATGCACATTGACGGATGTTCTTCCGTCTGTTCTGCAAATTGTAAACATGTAACGTTAGACTATATTTCTGCAAGCGTAAGTATAGTGAAAATATCCGAATTAATTGTGTCTAGGCAAAGGCATTCCTCCTGGAACTAACGCGGGTTTGGCAGGTGTTAATTTCATACTCTGTGACAGTTTAATTAATGAATAAATGATACGTTGTATTTAATGTGTAAGGTACATGTACAACAAACTGGTAATTTCAGAGTGGTATCGTGTAATCGAATTTAACGTTACCTGTAGAACTGTAACTTAGTCAGCGCTCGCGGTGTTCATCTAATGTAGATCTTCATAGCTAGCAAACAATAGCCTTTGCACAATTTTCAGATTTGCTTTGAATTGACTGTAGATCCAAAGCCACGTCTTCAATGCTATTGATGTTATCGTTACAACTCTGAGTGAGAAGTAGTTCAGTGTTGCCAACTATTTTCAATGGATAGTAGCTAAAGTCTGTTCGAAAAGTCGCTAAATGTCGCTAGATGACGTCATGCGCAAATTTGCATATTAATGACGCAATCGCGTCCTATTTTGCATTCTGCCTAAAATGGCGGTACTTTATAACTGTTTTCCCTAATCCGTGCTCATATAATGTACTTTAATATACAAGCCGAGTGTCCAGTATAAAAAAATAATTTAACTTTACATATTTTCTGTCAGACAACGGAACTGAACTTGTTAACCAGCAGTTACATCATCTGCAATGATACAATTCCGGATTTTGCTTTTTATATGTGTATATGAGTTTAATACGTTTAATTAAGTTTATTGTTGTGTATGAGTAAGTACAATCACGTACAGTCTCTCAGACGTAGCCCAGTAAACGATCTCAGAGGAGTTCAGAAACTGGAATGAACTAAAGCTCTGTGACAGTGAGTAATAAGTGCATGAGAAGAATTAACAAAACAAAAAAAGAAAGAAGAAAAAACGGTCAAATTAGTTTTATTTCAAACAAAGGAGAAGCAGGCAAATGATTGGTCCGTGGCAACACCGTGTGCACATGCGCAGCTTATTCACATCCATGTCAGCTGCCTTGCGGTCACTGGAATGTGCTGATCCTCTCAGCCGGAGCCAGCGCTCACTGATCAGAGCAGACACAGGGAGAGGTGTAACTCAAGATCTCGCGCTCGCAGGACAGCACTGGCGACATTTGTTACTAAGGTTTGTCCAAAAGTCGCTAGATTTTTCGCTAGGCGCTTTAAAAAAAAAAAGTTGCTAAAGGGGTCTGAAAAGTCGTTAAATCTAGCGACAAAGTCGCTAAATTGGCAACACTGGTTAAGATCCGCTTCAGACGATTCAGCGCGTGCGGCAAGGAACTGAACGAATCATTCAAACTGATTCGCGAACCGATTCACTGGTTTGCTGACTGCTTTGATCAAGCTTTTGAACAGAATTAACTCAAACGAATGAATCATTCACGAATGGACATCGCTCATTGCCCAGAAAAAAAGTAGACAGCGCTGTTTGGAATAAATTGAAGCATTTTTACTTGTATTGCATTAAGATAAAGTAACGAGAGGAGCGTCGCCCACAGTAACGAAGTAAAAGTACAGTTTTTTCACAAAAAATTTACTCGAGTAAGAGTAAAAGTACCCATTTTTAAATATACTCTAAAAGTATTAGTTACCCAAAAATTTACTCAAGTAAATGTAACGAAGTAAATGTAACCTGTTACTATCTACCTCTCTTGGTCGATTTCATTTAAAGCAGTTAGTGAGATTTTAACGCTCCAAAAGCAGCACCTAGTGGCAAATAATCCCTTTCATAGGTCACTTCGATGCTGCAGTGACGTCATCGTATAGGACCACCCTTTGGTGTGACGAATGTCTGAAGCCCTGTACCATCCTGCCAACCCTATTGGACAAATAGCGCTTGGCACCGCCTTACGCATGCGTAAGCAAAGTATACCTGCGTGCCACACGCAAATTTCACTCAGATTTCATTTCCTTCAGGAAAGCAAAAGCGAATTTTCTGTGCCCTAGAAAGCATCCCACGTTCTCAGCAATATTATTTTTCTCGAGCAGTGTTTATCCTTTTCACGAACGCGATGAGTCATCGGAAATGTAAGGAGCTGTGTAGCAGGTTTATCACGGCGGGGGATATTCATGATAAGTGCGTTGTGTGCCTGGGCCTGCATCACGTGCAGGTGGCGCTTAGCGGCCTGTCGACATGTCTCCGCTGTGACGACCTGTGACTGAAAGTTCTGCGCTCGAGGGTAGAAGTTTTCCCCAAGGTTGGCCCCACGTCCAATCCCCGCCATGTCGCTTCTGCGGTTGCCGAGGCGCCACACGAGGCGATGGCTTGGGGCGACGTGTTCGACCCGGACCGTGAGGACAGTGATGCGCTGGAGTTTTCTCTATTTCGTTTGTTCTCCCCCAATCGAGTGTAAGAGGTCAACGAAAACTTTGTGGAGCCCATTGTTTTCACCGATGAGGATCTACGGCCCGCCCCGGAGGCCTACGGAATCACCTTCGGCAGCGGGCTGTATGACGACGTCGTTTTGTCCACCGCGGCCTCTGAGGACTTCCTGGTCGACACATGCGGATCTCTCCCTCCTGGCGGAGAGGAGAGACACAGCTCCCGTCCTACAGCGAGCTGTTGGACATGGTCACTCGTGCGGTGGATAAGCTGGGGCTGGATTGGGAGGCGGACGCTGTCCAGACCCAGTCCCAATCTAAGCTGGACGACCGTTTCCTAACTAGTCGTGCACCTACTCAGCCCTGTAAACCGCTCCCCTTCTTAGTTCGATGGCGGAGATGGTGACGGTTGAGCGCCACCTGTGGCTCAACCTCATGACATAAAAGAAAAGGACAAATCTTTTCTCATGGATGCCCGATCTCCAAGGATGGACTGTTAGGAAATTCAGTCACCGCAGTGGTGGAGAAATTCAGGGCAGCGAAGCCGCAATCAGCCGCTTTCTGCCAGCTGATTCCGCGCAGACCCAGGGAAATAAAGCAGTGTCAGACGATGGCGGTACGCTCGCGCTAGTCATCCTCACAACGGCCGAGGTGCCCCTTGTAAGGATTGGGGTCCTAGGGCTTATCCACTGGCTCGCCAGCGCCAGTGGAAAAGATTAGACCTGAGCTCGACGGCAAAAGTTTCTCGTCCTCAGGCCCCTAACAGCAGTTCCTGATGTTTCTGCTGTTCATCGGGGACTGTGCCCTCCACTAGAGAGCTCTGTTGGACCGCTAAAGCGTATCCAACCCTCTCACTGCAGTCCCAAGGCTCAAACATTGATTGTCTCATCCCCAAGCAGCATTGGAGCGAGCCACCACTCCGAGCGTCCCCTCAGACAATCTGCGCGAAAGGACAGAGCCGCCTAACGAAACACAGCGACCTTAAAACATGCATTTCCCGTTCTTACGGATGCCGCAAGTTTTCCGTGCTCGGAAATTCTAACGCATGTGGAGACATCACAGCAGCAGATGGGGGTCTTGAGGCCATTCAAGGAATTTTGAGCCATGTGGGAACGCTTGCCCGACATTTTGCAATGGATATTACGCACAATTTATTACGGATACACCATTCAGTTTCGAAAAGGCCCACCTCCTTTCCGCGGGATTATTCCCACGATCGTGAGTTCAAAAGAAACCGCAGTACTGGGACAAGAGTTGTCATCTCTGCTGAGGAAAGAGGTTATAGAAAAAGTACACCCCTCTCAGACGAAGTCAGGTTTTTACAGCCGATATTTTGTTGTGCCCAAAAAAGATGGCGGCTTACAACCAATATTGGATTTACGCCGTTTGAATATTGCACTTAGAACGAGCAAATTCAAGATGTTGACAGTAAAATCTATTCTGTCTCAGATTCAACCAAACGACTGATTTGTGACGATCGATCTGAAGGATGCCTACTTTCATTTTCAGATCATCAAGAGACACAGGAATTCCTCAGATTTGCTTTAGAGGGCAAAGCGTATCAATACCGTGTTCTTCCTTTCGGATTAGGCCTGGCTATGCAAACCATCACGAAATGCATGGACGCAGTTCTGGCCCCGTTGCGGCTCCAGGGCGATCTTGTGCTAAATTACCTGGACTAATTTACCTGGCT
Source organism: Gymnocypris eckloni scoliostomus (assembly GCA_027564155.1). Lineage (NCBI taxonomy): Eukaryota > Metazoa > Chordata > Actinopteri > Cypriniformes > Cyprinidae > Gymnocypris > Gymnocypris eckloni. The sequence continues at coordinate 14,053,765 of CM050417.1, read as the reverse complement.
GGTATTAGTGCAACCACAGACTCAAGCACGCTCTCACCGAGATCTCGGACTAAATCATCTAAGCAGCCTGGGCTTACACAAGAATACCAAAAATAGTGTTTTGATCCCTTGCCAACGGATAACCTTTGGGGATAGATCTGGATTCTCACGCCGATGAGGGCACGATCGTCTCCCGCGTTCAGTCATACAAAGCAGGTCGTACAGTGACGGTGAGTTTGTACCCCAGACTTTTGGGTCTAATGGCAGCAGCGTCCCTGTAATCCATCTAGGCTTACTCCACATGCACCCATTTCAATTCAAATTGACACAGACAAGAAGGAAAGTGAAAAGAAGGAGCCCTTCTAACAGCAGCTAATATCCGAGGCATGATGATGAGTGATCATGAGATTAACAGGAACGTCTCTTATAAAAGGACTTGCTCATGATAAAGGAGGTCCTTCAAAAACAATTTTATTGATCAAGATCAATGATTCAACAATGTAGGCAATGCAGCTTGAAAAAAAAAGCTTTGCTAGTGCGCATTGATTTGTTAATTTGTGATGATGAGTGATGATGACTTTGATAAAGACCAAGCATCCAAATATTACAAGCAGGCACAGTTCAGGTAAAGAAATACAGAAGCTTTACTTTTGCACAAAATAAACTTAAAATAAACATTCAGTTGAATGTTCCTCACAAAGCAATTCTGAGTTGAACAACTTAACTGTTGCATATTAGAATGTCTAATTATGCTCTATGTCTCTGTTTAATATGATTGGTTGTGTTTGAAATTCTGCCTTGACAAACACGCTGATTGGTCGATATAACACAAGGCGGTAAAATGTTGGTCGTTGAAGCAGCGATCCAGATTGAGGCGTCTAAGATGAACATCAAACTTTAAATTGGTCAGTAGAGATTAAAACACATACAGTATATACACTTTTCTTAATACCTTACAAGTTTTAATTGCAAATTTCCCGTTTTTCTGGACAGTGCAACATATGTAATACAACACAAAATAATATATATAAATATAGGTAAAAAATAAAATAAAAATAATAAGACAAAAATTAAGAGCAAAATGTGCAATACTGTGGACTTAATAAATAATAATATAAACAGGGATGTGCAAGAGGAATGTGCAAACCGTTGTACCGGGTATATACACATAGCAGCAATATGGATTATGGAGAATAGTGAACGTTTTACAGTTTATTAAATTGAGTCTTGTAAATTATATTAGTCTGAGTTTGAGTTTAGGAGCCTGATGGCCTGAGGGAAGAAACTCCTCCTAAGTCTCTCGGTTATTGCCATCATTCTACGGAAGCGCTTGCCAGATGGCAGTAAAATGAAAAGACGGTTACCGCGGTGATTTGTATTCTTGATGATTTTAACAGCTCTGCTTTTGCAGCGTTTGAGGTAGATGTCCTGCAGAGAGGGGAGAGCAGACCCTGAGATGCGCTCAACTAAGCGCACAACTCTCTGCAGAGCTTTGCAGTCCTGATTTGAGGCGTAACTATACCACACTGAGACGCACTTCATCAATACACTTTCTATGGCCCCGGAATAGAAAGTTTTCAGGATTGCTGGTGAGATCCTGAATTTCCTCAGCTGTCGCAGATGGTACAGTCTTTGCCTGGCTTTCTTGACCTGTGTTTGAATGTGTGCAGTCCATGTCAGGTCCTCGGAGATGTTTACACCGAGGTACTTGAAGCTGCTCACCCTCTCCACAGGGGCCATCATAAGAGGAGTGTGGGGCGGCTGTTGTCTCTTCCTGAAGTCTACAGTCAGCTCTTTAGTTTTGCTCAAATTCAGAGAGAGACAGTTGTCCTGGCACTATGATGTAAGTCTCTACCTCATCCAAGTATGCGGTCTCATCATTGTTGGAAATGAGGCCCAGAACCACAGTATCATCAGCAAATTTAACAATAGAAGTGGAGCTGTGAGAGGACACGCAGTCATGTGTGTAGATAGAGTAGAGCAGGGGACTCAGGAGTCAGGACACAACCCTGTGGGGCTCCTATGTTCAGGGTGATGGAGTTGGAGGTGAATTGGCCCATTTTCACCACTTGAGGTCTGGTGAGGAAATCTTGAATCCAGTCACAGAGTGACGAGTTTAGGCCGAGGTCTGTGAGTTTAACAGCTAGCTTGATGGGGACTGTTGTATTGAAGAGCAATGTTAGATTAGAATGTTAGAATTGAATGTTAGAATTTAAAGACCAATGTTAGATTTTTCTGTTTTAATGCTATCTTTTCTGACTTTAAAATGTACAGCTGTCATAAAACCACACTCTAAAAACACTGGGCAGAGCTCCTGAGAAAAGAGCTGTAAAATATACTAAGATGATTTTTGGTACACCTAAAATAAAACTCCAGAAAGGTGTACAATATGGGACCTTTAAGGAGTTTCAGGCCGATTTATTCCTGATTTTCCCTCCTGAGAATCGTAGAAAACATCTTGTTGAGGACCTCATTCACAGATTGAATCTTATACTTCCATATCTGCTCGCATTCAACTCGGGACCTCCCAATTATATATCAAACATGTTTGATATTTAGGATTTTAAATCAGGATGATCACTGATTACATCGGTAGTTTGACAAGGGCCAATACGTGACTGCAAAACTAGCTGCTGTACAGGTCTGTTGGATAGTGGCGATGGAGGAAAATGCTTGTGGAACTTTTGCAATAACACGACTGTCTGATCACTGTATTGATTCAGTTCAAACACATTAACCAATCAACATTTCATATTTACTTAAAGCACGAAATGAATAAACATCAGAAAGTGTTTTATAGAAGTTAATCTACTCTCCTGTCTGATTTGTGGTTAAGGCTAGAAGGGATACAGCTGTGGCTACTGGGATGTGCATTTACATATTTTCAGAGCCAACAATATTACATGAAACCTATGAAAATGTTTTTTAAAAAGTATATGGTGCCATAGTTTCATCACTTTACAGTGTCGCAGTGAGCGACTTTTTGTAGTAAAGAACCTGTTTACTGAGTGGGAAGATGACATGAAGCAACCTGAGGTTAGCAGCTCTGTAAACAGATGAGTGCACATGTCTCTTCGCTTAAGTTCACAGGATTTTGTCCACAGAATCATAAGAACACACATTTTAACATATTATTTTATTATATAACACTCAGTATTTAACTTAAGCGCTGCAAGCCATGCATAAAGCGCCGGACATGTTTTCTTGTACACAAAACAAGTGGGATGTGCAACAGCGATTGAGTACTCGAGTAGGATACTCGGCGCGAGAGCGATGATCTATCATGAAAATGATGATTGTGAAAAAAATCTGATTGGTTATTATAGCAGCAGTTTGGGCGGCACCCTGAGCTCTGATTGTTTAGCTGGCAACAACATGGGGTTCAAAGATGTGAGAAGAGTGAGAAGCTTGACTTTAAAGTCAAATAGTGATGTCTGGGTTAGCTACATACATATCTGATTAATCTAATATGGGATGCTTTGGGATATTAACATTTATTTACATGCTGAATGCGCTGCATATTATCAGTGTTTAATTTCATGCTCAAATGTCATGACTGATGTTGACTGAGTTATTTGAGATGGTCATATTGCTTTTAGATGTTTCTTTTCAAAATATTGATCCTATAATAATGCAGCAGTGATGTTTTCGTCATATTTGTTCATATTTGTTCATACTTCAATTGAAATTGTTTTCGTACGAATGGCTTCGAAAACATGCAGGCAATTTTAGGAATCACTTGATAATGTAGATGAAAATATAGCAAAAATCTGCCATAAACATTAATGATATAAGGATTATAATGAAAACTTTATAGAATTCTGTCCTTGCCCGTGTTTTAGGGCGCTGTTGAAAGCGCATCACAGCGGAGCTCTCTCTCTCTCTCTCTCTCTCTCTCAAAATCTAAATTTAAAACCGATCCAATATCTAACAGGTAGCCAATTCAAGGATGCTAAAAATTTGAGTTATTCGATACCTCTTTCTCCTACCAGTCAATAGTCTGGCAGCAGCATTTTGAACAAGCTGTAATCAAGTTACCATGACTGAGAAATGCCTAAATACACAGCATTACAATATGTGTTATGTGTTCATGTTTTCATAGACATGTATTCATGTCATATATTTTTATTTATCATTCATTTTCACAACAGTCTTCAGATTTTTATTATCTCCATCACGGCCAAAAGTTGTTGCAGAAAAAGTTTGAGAAAATATCTGACTATGAAATTAATTAATTGAATTTAATAATTTATTTGGTTTTACAAGTAGCTCAGAAAAAAAGTTTAGTAATAAAACGTTTTATATATTAAAATCTATGTATATGTATTTAAATTGATTTAAATGGAAAGTTTAATATTAATTGCCAGTTCATATGATAATTATTTTAAGATATTATCGAGGTGCGGCTGACACAGAACAGTGTACGCAGTTAGCGTCCGGCGGATATTCTCCAAAATGGCGCTATGCTGACGCAGAGGAGACAAATTGTTGAAAAAAGTATTCTCGCAGCTTCATAAGATTACGGTTGAACCACTGATGGTAGATGGACTATTCTGAAGATGTCTTTCGTACTTTTCTGGGCCTTGACAGTGCAAATTATTTGGCAGTAAATGGAACAGTCACAAGCCTCGGTTTTCATCCAAAATATCTTAAATTGTGTTCCAAAGACGAACAAAGCTTTTACGGGTTTGGAGCGACATGGGGTAAGTGATTAATACAAAATGTTCCTTTTGGGCTGGAGTAACCCTTCAAGGGCCATTCACATGTAGCGATTAAAATGCGTGGAAAACGCTAGGCGCGCAGCTTTCTCCTTTTTTCCAATGTGTTCGAGCGCATATGATATGCCACACCTGTGAGGTGGATGGATTATCTCAGCAAAGGAGAAGTGCTCACTAACACAGATTTAGACAGATTTGTTAACAATATTTGAGAGAAAGCTCATGAAAAATTGGGGCAAAAATAAAAGTGTTGCGTTTATAATTTTGTTCAGTATACTTACAATTTATCTTAGACTGACCCATTTTCTTCTCTCTTCCTTTTGCATGCAAGAGACAGTAGCCTGTAGTATTAGTAATAGTTTGTCCTAAATACTCCATACGATAATACAGAGGGAAGCACCCCTAAACAAATCTCACTCCTTAGGCTTATTTCTCATCTGTCCCTGCCTTTACCATCTTATGACTCTTTCATATTATTTTAACTGATTGAGAGAGAAAATAAAATTTGTCATAATCTTTTTCCTCTTCTCACACTTTTCTACAACTTTTAATCTCCAGCAGACTCCCTTCTTCTTTTTGTACATGATTTCTATTCACACAAAGTGCAAATAAAATATGAAAAATGTTCACATAAATATAAGATCATCAATGTAGTTTTTAATCTTTATTTCTGGGTCTTTTTGTCAACGATTTTAAGGAAAAGTACACAACTGTAGTTATTTTGCTGTCTAGAAAGTACAAGTATTTGCTTGTATTTTTTACAATGAAAACTGTGTTGAGTTTGTTTGGATTTGTTTAATGAAGCCTGATGGCAGTAATAACTTTTGAATTGCTGGTTTCATGAAATATAAAATTATTTTGCCCTGAAAAAGTATAATCAACACTGGACAAAACAGTGAAACATTTAGTGAGAATTTAACTTCTTTATGGAAGCTGTAGAAGTGAAGCATCATTCACAGTGGGACGAGTACTCGGTCTCTGACTGATCACCTGAGGGAAATATTAATACAGAAACATTAATAGCAACGTATACTTTTGAATCACATAATAGTAACAGAGAAAATGGCACATAAGATTGTAAGAAAGGACCCGGCTGGAACGATCCAATGACGGCAGTCGTTCCGCTGGTGAAGGGCTTCGTGTTACGATCTTTCCTTTTCACGACACAACAAGAACATTAAATGGAACACTTCTTCTTATATATTTTATCTCGTTATTTCATCTGACTCCATAATGAAAAGGGTTTTAATGATGTCTGTGCATCATTAAAACAGGAACGAATGATTGATTATTCTTATCAGCTTTTTTCAATACTTTACCCGTCCAGACATAGGGAAGCTATATCGCTCAGAGGTCCTGTTTTCCACAGATCTCACGGACACAATCTCGTCAGGCCCGGTCATCAGTCAGAGGTAAATTATGGTTACGTATCTGAGATTTGCCGAAATTCACACGCACACAATCAGAGACATCGAATAACCCTCATGGGGCACCTCAGAACTCGAGTTCAATCGTTACTTCAGTAAAGGGTTTTGGCCACTATCAGATATGTTAGCAGATCAATATACTACACTCGTAATAGCTTTGGGTTGGCCAAATCTTTGTTTAAAGTAACATTAATCAAAAGTCAGAGGTGTGGACGCATGAATTCAGTCTGATCAGACGGCGCTTCACCGTCACTGAACGGAATTAACCCGTCCCTACACCCAAGCACACTTAAAAGATGCCGGATATTAGCCGTCGCTAAAACTGACGAGGCTTATGGAAATATACGAATCCACTAATCTAGTAGAGAGAAAGCAATCTTCAGAGGCATTTAGAATAGAATCAAACGTTACAATTTATTGACCAGGTAATCAAAACAATAATTCAAAGCTCCAATGTTACAAGAATAGAATCAACGGTTAACCATAACATAACAATAATTCAGGAATTGAAGAACTTGTAGAAATTACTACCTGGCAATGAAAAACTACACACAAGTGACATGTGCGGGCAATCAGTTTACTGATTCCCAGATGTTTGTGTCCCTTTTCCTTATATACCCAGATAATTCAATAGACCCACCCAGGTGGGTACCCAGGTGATATCTTGTCATTATAATAAGTCTTTAGAATTGGCCACCAAAGGCTTCTGGAGATCCTGTGGCCAGGATTACTTATTTACATACAGGAGGTGTTTTGAGTAGGAAATCAGGGGAGGGCACGTCCCCTGCTGTACACTATTCTTCTCAGATTTTAGAACTTCTTTAGCTTTTCATTATGATTGGGATGATGAGACCATTTTACCAGGCGCACTGAGACATTTCAAAAGATATCAAACATGTATGGTTACTTATTTGTACATATTACATTGCATGGATTTTTCAGTGAATTCTCAGTGGTGAGGGGAGGGGGAAATGATGAGACCGTCAGTACAGGGTGTGGATCCCCCAGTGTGCTGCACCCCTGGATGTTACTGTTACATATGCAAGAGACAGCTTTGTGGATTCCCCCAGTGTGCTGCGTCCTGGATGACATATGCAAGAGACAGCTTTTGTGGATTCCCAGGGGGGCCTTTTGTCCTCTAGAGGGGGGGCCCAGACACATTGGCACAGACACATTGGCACCAGTCTTACAGTTTCCTCCCTTTGGCACTGTTTGGGCCACTCACAGGCTTCCCTGCAGTGTCACTTCAGTCGTTGTAAGGTGGTACTCTGTTTGGAGGATGGCGTTCTGTACCAGGTCCATCGTGTCGATCAAGGCTTGTGTTCCGTGTTCATAAAGGTGTCGTCCCACCATGGGGAGACCTCTGCCCTTTGGCATCCATCCGAGGATGTCGATCTGGCCCATAGAAAAATCCTCTGTCACTTCCAAGCAAAATGAGTGATCAGCAGGACAGGTCAGTCCTCCATATGTGAACGAATTCATCTCACTGATGACACACCACTGTGTATGAGACACCTGAATAGCATTTGAATGGCCATGCAAAGATTCAACACTTATGAGTTTGCTATCATTGGGAGAGAAAGGTTGTAATGTGTTATATGTACAGACAATATAATTGTGAGTTTCATGACAAGTGCGACTGGTAAATAAGGTCTCAGTACCCTTCAACGTATCCCATTTAATTACCTGATCTTTAACTACCGTGCCAATGGATCGAATATTAGTGGAATTTGGATAAACTTGATCTGGGTGGATTAAAGGAAAAGTGGCAAAAAATCCAATACAATCAATACATTCGTTTTCAGTATACATCACAATTGTGGATATTAATTCTGAATACTTTACATTTTTCCTGAAGAGAACCATCTATGTAAATCTAAAACCTCAATTAAATCATTCAAAACATGTCTCGGGGTCTTGTGAAGACGAAGATCTAAAATTTCCTGTCTTGTTGCAGTGAATAAATCTTGTGCATATGATCTGCAGGCTAAGTCACGTTCGATGGTATGGGTCTGATTGATGTGTTGGAAACCAGTGGCCATCTGATCTGTCAACCATGTAGAGAATTGAGATTGTTTGGTTATTTTATAAGTGTTGGCTGCTGAATTAATTGATCCGAACAGGCCGGCTATACTGCTGAGCAGGTCTCGTTTTTAGCGAGCAGGTGGAATTTGGACGGCAAGTCTGTCTTTGTAATCAGAAATTAAATCATCGATTCGTGACTGTAGTCATGCATATGACTCATCATTAGTAATACAATGTTTTGTATAAGCAGAAATGTTATAAGTTACATGTGTCATTACCAAATTTACATCATGTAATAAAGTAACAGTTGTGTGGATTGGTGAAATTGTCTATGCAATGCAAACATTCCCGACACAATACATTCCTTCCTTTCGGTTGGTCCAGACAAGTACATTAGCTCGGTGAATCTCATATGTGTGTTATTATGCTTTCTGTATGTGTGCACCTATATGTTGCAGGTTCCAAATTTTTAATATAGTGGTACAATTTTGGGTCTATGCCATTGTTTTAGATTTTTCGTGTAGTGTATGCATGTTACCTAATTGTGTCACCTGGATCTATTTTAAGTCGATACCAGGCAGTGAGGTTGTACATGAATTTGGTGCTCGAGTGTGTCCTGAAATGTTTCTTTGTAGGTGGGTGGGTGTTACCTGAACTACAACAAATTTGTGGTGTGCAATTTGGATCCGTGCTAATCCGGGAGGCCATGTAACTGTCTCTTTTGGTGCAACTGTGATTTTTGTGTGGATGGCCCTTGGAGTGTTACGCATAACACCCACCTCCCACATTTCAGGTTGTGTGTGAGTGATTGGTGCTCCAGAGTGGGAGGATTTGATTCGCTACTACTCGTGCCACTGTGTTTGCAACTGTTAAATTGAAAATTTGTCAGTTATCACAAGGTAATAACGATATCCGCTTTGGCACTAGGTAGTGGGCTTATGAAATCCAATTGAGTAACTCCCAAGGTCCCTTGGGTGGTTCTGGTCTACCCAGTTTTGTATGGCCAGGCTTGCCTTGGTTAGTGGAGGCACATACGATGCATGTGTCACACCATCTTTGAATGTCTGATGCCATTTGTGGCCACCAGAAGTTTTTGGATCAGCTGTTGTGTTTTTGGAGCTGATACGTGTGCATAATCGTGGTACAACTTCATCACTGGTTTCTGGAGGGCTTCTGGAACAATGTATTTATCGCCTCTTAAAATCATGCCTTCAGTGACCTTGACTAGTTGGTCCTGCTGCAGGTGCGGTGTCAGCTCTCCATCAGAACTCCACAGTTCTTGTTGGTACTGTTTCAAGTCAATAGGAATAGTTTGAATCGCACTCACGGCAGGAACAACCAGTCTGTCAGGCTTCCATTCATCTCCCTTTGTGCTGCTAATTTGGCTAATTGATCTGTGATGTTGTTGTTTTTCTCGTTTTCATCTGGATTTTCGATGATGTGCGCAGGCACTTTAACGACGGAGAGTGAGGGATCGCGTGTTCTAACCTCCTGCCAAATCGAAGTTATGATGTTAAAATGTTTTATCATGAAGTTTACGAATTGTTTCAACAGCTCAGAGTTGTCGCTAGGGGGCGTTTTTTGGTAATGCTTCGCTTGTTTTTTTAAATCTTTTTCTCTTTTTTGACAATCTCGCACTACATGGTTAGTCTTTCTGCAATAATGGCATATCATTTTATTTGGAGACCTTTGGCTAAATTTATCTGTGCTGTTCCCTTCTGTTAACCACTGTGCGGACGCAACGCTGCGGGGTTTTAATCGCCATCTGTTTTCTATTCTTGAACCCCAATCTACTATTGCTCTGAACGTGTTTTCGGCTGGGTCGACGCCATTTGATAACGCTTTCTGAACGGGGATGCCGGCATTGTTTTTAACAAGCTGCAATGCGTCATGGTTGCGGTCTGCATTTTCAAGGCCTGAGTGTTCTCTGTAGGTCACCCATAACCGTTCAGCGATGTTTCAAATGACTCATTACTTGCTTGTTTGATTTCTAATATTTTGCTCCAATCTGCATGTGACGGTCCTCTCATGTCTAATAATGCCTGTTTTAGACGCTCATAAATCCTTCGCCGGTTTCTCATTTACTCTGTTCATTATGTTGCCGGATTTCATTTCTGTGTTTAGTTTCGGTCTGAGCTCCTCAGGGATAGTGAGGAGGGCTACTTGCCATCGTCTCTAACCTCTAGTTTGTAGACATTAGCCTGTAGCATCAATGCTTCCCAGTAGGGTTGAAAAGGCCCTTTTCTCGGCATAGTTCCTACGACTTGTTTATGCCTAGAGCATTCTCCGCATGTTAACGGGCGGCTGATTGTTGTGATATCATCATCCGCATTTTCATGGTTTTAACACTGCGATTTTAACTGCCTTTTTGGCGAGTCGTTTGATTTTGTTCGGGTCTTTATTGGGCTTCGCAGGCTCTGTTTATCTGGCCACAGGCTCACGATAGCTCGGTTACGAGTTTCTCTGCGTGGCCTATTGTTACACGCTAACGCAGTGTCTTCATCTTCGCTTTCAGTTTGCGCCTAACTCGGTTTCATCCAGTGCTGCTTGTTTAACTGCGGCAACTGGAAAACCTGTTTTGTCGCAATAATCTTCGAGCAGATATGTAATTACTATATGTAATTAGTTTCCCTTGAACTTGATCAATTTTTGTAGCCATTTCTTCGGCGTTGTCTAGCCCACCCCGTTGCTCGTATGCAAACATTTCGACTTGCTTTCTTAACTTTTGTAATTCGTCAGATCGCACTCGTCGATTTCTTTGATATGTGTTATTGTTTTTTCGCTCTCGGTCATGGTCGCGAGGTCGTTACGACGAAGCAAATAAACAATTGCAGCGGAATTTTCTTGTATTTTGATTTCGATTTTAGTCTCGCACCGGCAGAATACCAGGATGTTATTTCGTTGTTGTTCCACTTCAAATTGAATCCTTGTCGCTAACCGAACAAGGATTTTTGTAATTGTATTCCTAAAACTTCCATTATCTCCTGATCTCCTCTGCTGCTGTGGTTTCCTGAAAAGACATGTTGTTTCTCGCTAATTCTTAATACCACCGGGTTTTTCGGTTCCGGTTTCAAAATGGGTATACCGACCGTTCTACAAAATGTGTCTATATGGTGTAAACAACATTTCCCTCAACTTCTAAAAGGCAACAAAGAATATGCTTACCACAGCAGCTGGATATTGATGAGAAGGATATCAAACCTCACGTCCCAAGGAGAGTTCAAGTTGAATGTCGCGGCTGGAATGACGTACTCGTCTCTGCGAGAATCGCGCTCGCTTTACGAGATCACGCCGGCGGGTCACCACTGAAGAAAGGACCCGGCTGGAACGATCCAATGACGGCAGTCGCTCCGCTGGTGAAGGGCTTTGCGTGTTACGATCTTTCCTTTTCACGACACAACAAGAACATTAAATGGAACACTTCTTCTTATATATTTTATCTCGTTATTTCATCTGACTCCATAAATGAAAAGGGTTTTAATGATGTCTGTGCATCATTAAAACAGGAACGAATGATTGATTATTCTTATCAGCTCTTTTCAATACTTTACCCGTCCAGACATAGGGAAGCTATATCGCTCAGAGGTCCTGTTTTCCACAGATCTCACGGACACAATCTCGCCAGGCCCGGTCATCAGTCAGAGGTAAATTATGGTTACGTATCTGAGATTTGCCGTAGAATTCACTGCGTACACAATCAGAGACATCGAATAACCCTCATGGGGCACCCTCAGAACTCGAGTTCAATCGTTTACTTCAGTAAAGGGTTTTGGCCACTATCAGATATGTTAGCAGATCAATATACTACACTCGTAATAGCTTTGGGTTGGCCAAATCTTTGTTTAAAGTAACATTAATCAAAAGTCAGAGGTGTGGACGCATTCGAATTCCAATCTGATCAGACGGCGTTCACCGTCACTGAACGGAATTAACCCGTCCCTACACCCAAGCACACTTAAAAGATGCCGGATATTAGCCGTCGCTAAAACTGACGCAGGCTTCATGGAAATATACGAATCCACTAATCTAGTAGAGAGAAAGCAATCTTCAGAGGCATTTAGAATAGAATCAAACGTTACAATTTATTGACCAGGTAATCAAAACAATAATTCAAAGCTCCAATGTTACAAGAATAGAATCAACGGTTAACCATAACATAACAATAATTCAGGAATTGAAGAACTTGTAGAAATTACTACCTGGCAATGAAAAATACACACAAGTGACATGTGCGGGCAATCAGTTTACTGACTCCCAGATGTTTGTGTCCCTTTTCCTTATATACCCAGATAATTCAATAGACCCACCCAGGTGGGTACCCAGGTGGTATCTTGTCATTATAATAAGTCTTTAGAATTGGCCACCAAAGGCTTCTGGAGATCCTGTGGCCAGGATTACTTATTTACATACAGGAGGTGTTTTGAGTAGGAAATCAGGGGGAGGGCACGTCCCCCTGCTGTACACTATTCTTCTCAGATTTTAGAACTTCTTTTAGCTTTTCATTATGATTGGGATGATGAGACCATTTTACCAGGCGCAATTGGAGACATTTAAAAGATATCAAACATGTATGGTTACTTATTTGTACATATTACATTGCATGGATTTTTCAGTGAATTCTCAGTGGTGAGGGGAGGGGGAAATGATGAGACCGTCAGTACAGGGTGTGGATCCCCCAGTGTGCTGCACCCCTGGATGTTACTGTTACATATGCAAGAGACAGCTTTGTGGATTCCCCCAGTGTGCTGCGTCCTGGATGACATATGCAAGAGACAGCTTTTGTGGATTCCCAGGGGGGCCTTTTGTCCTCTAGAGGGGGGGCCCAGACACATTGGCACAGACACATTGGCACCAGTCTTACAAGATCTTACTTGTTTGGTAGTAATCGTAGACTTTAATCACAGCTGGCTTGAGATTCTTCACTGGAAGAATCTGTTTCAATTCTATTTGGAGATTCACTGGAATATCTTTTTGAACCTGCAGGATGTTAAACAGGATCATGGAAATTACAGATTTAAGATAAAATGTGAATGAATCACTGAAATTATCATATTAATGTGTCTTTTTTTCTCACCTCTTTCAGATACACAATGACACGATCATCTTTAGAATCGAGCCGCTCCACAAGTGATGTTCTTGAAAGTCGTTGAGGTTCAAGCTGTGGAAAAAGTGATTTAAAAAAGAAGAAATGTATTATTTGTCATTTACCCAGAACTGAAGCAGAAAATATATTCCATCTTAGATTCACAGTGAATCCGTACAGCAAATCTAATAATGAATAATTTTTGTCAAACGCACCAATGATGTATCAGCTGTGAATCCTGATAAGAGTTTAATATCCACGATGACCATGTTAGATCTTGCCTGTGGACCATTGTATCTGGAAAAGGGGAAATATGTTATTATTTGAATAGTTATGGTATGGCTATGGAATAGTATGGGGAGTTAATGTTGAATAAAATAAAGCCATAACCATTATCATGTTTTACAGCAAAAACAGTTACTGTAAAGTTACTGTTCTTACTTCACAGTAAAATTTAACAGTAGGTGCTGTCCAAAGGTTTTCTTGCAATCTCCCTCGATCTTTGCATCAATGTTCAATGTTTTAGATTCAGTAGGAGTGGGAATGTTGTAGAACTGAGCAAACTGAGATAGTCAACACAAACAAAAACACGTCTATAAACCATCTCACAGCAAAATAACCACAAAAGCTAAGAAAGGAAAAGAGAAAGTGAATGAAGCTGAACATTACAGACCTGCACAGACACACAGGTTGAGCCCTTCACTTCAATGCTGTATTTGGCTGGAACGTTCTGCAGCTGCTTCTCCTGGTACAGTAACTTGTTGTCCTGATTGACATCGAAGTGGTGAGTGTCTCCTGCAGACTGTACAGTCACTGTGCTGGAGCCGTCAGAGCTGAACACTTTGGTAGCGTACAAAGACAGAGCCTGAAGAGCCACCACTGTGTCCTGAGAAATAAATGTGTTCAGTTATGTCACTTTTACCCATTATTCAGCAATCATGTGTTTGATTTGAGTAGTTTGAGTCACCTGTGTGGAGGAGAATCCTCCATAGGCGTTCTGCTGCTTCACAAGCCAGCTGACAATCCTGTTAGCAAAGCCCAGATCAGCTGTAGTGAGTGAATCTGCAGTGAGAGCAGCTAGCAGCACATATGAGCTGATCTCCACTGCCAGAGAATCAGAGTCATCAGCAGATGCAGACTGAGACCAGTGGAGATGAGACCCTTTAGGACACATGGACAAAAGAGATACTCAATGAGCATGAAAAGACAAGAGAAAGTCATCAGAAACAAATCTCTTACCCTCTGAAAGAGCAACATCTTCCAGTTTCTTGAAAAGCTGCTGTCGAGTGTCCGTGTCTCCAGCCAGACTGAAAGTGTAGGCGAGCAGAGCAGTGGTGTAAGTGTTTTTGACATCCTCGATGACGGACCTCAAGCATGACAAACCTTTAGTGACGACAGGATCCTGAGACAAAAACAGAGAAACAGCTGCTCTGAGCATCATTTTCTATGAGTTTATACTGTGTTTCCTGTAGATGAACTTACTGTGACTGGAGTTTCCAGTTCAAGCAGTGATGCAGTAATGTAGGCAGTCATGGTCACATTATCATTTACTCCACCCTGCAATAGAGAAGAAACAGAAATAAAGACAAATATTACATTTATTATCAGACCTGGTGTCCATTAATCACAGGAAATATTGAGAAACAAATAGCACACCTTCATTCTGTTGTTGAAAAGTCTTCCCTGTTGGATGAAACAACCGTCTGAATCCCGTCTGCTTATTAACCATTTCTTTGCACTCTGAATCATTTTGGATCAACAAATATGTATTTCTGTGCTTTGCCAAAAGACCTCAGGACAAAGGCAGTCAACCTGGTGGTGTGGTAATTTCATTATTAGTTAATCCAGTAATGTAACTCAAATGTTAACTCAAAATTGACTGAATTTTAAAAACATAGAAGACAGACTCTAGCATATTTTATACAGGATGCCTGGGTTTATTAATTTAAATTAACTTGTTGGCTTTGATAAAAATAAGAGTGAGCCTTTTTTACCATGTATTTTCTTTTCCCTGTCCAAATGTGCTGTATGCACCACTGTAATGTTTGTAGTTCAGTTGTCTCTGGTATCCTGTTGAGTTTGACAGTGATTAAATGTTTGGGTTGATCAAGTTTTTCTGAAAAGTATTGTGAGTTAATTTCTCAGTATTTACTTGACACAAATGATTTCTCTCACCACTCTTAAGGAAGCCGGTGGCTCTCTCTCGGATGGCTGAGGTGAGCTGCTCTGTGTTTTCCAGATACTGCAGAATGTAAATATTGGGAGAAAGAACAGCCATGTTTTGTTCTCCACAGCCATACGGCATCCGTAATAATCCATGAAGATTTGTCAGTGCACGACCCAATATGTCTCCTACAAACCAAACACAAATAAAACACTAAATTTTAGAAATCCAATTTCTACTTGTATATATACTAATTTCCTTACTAATTTATTGAATCTGCTTGTGTATGTAAATGTTACCAATGACTGAAACAGAAGATCTGGCTGATCCCTCTATCACATCTTTAGGAAGAGTCAGATCCACTTCCTCTGAGAGACTGTCGCCTATGAACCACAGAGAGATATACACATATGGGTGATCAGCAGAAATACACTGTGATGCTAAATATTGTCTGCAGACAAACCCTTTGGACACAGTAACCAGCTGTAGGTCTCTGTCTTTTCGGTTCCCCCAGCCTGAAGTATAAAACAACAACATCAACACATCATATGACATGAGCAGCATTAGGATCATGGATAAATGAGGTCTGAGAGCCGTTTGATTTGCTCTGACCTGTACAAGCAGACTTCGTGTGACTGTGTCAATGCGTCCTCTCTCTGGCACGCTCACAATCTCATTGTCACACACGGTCTGGGACGCCTCTGCCTCTGCACTGACTGTAATATTCAAGACTCCTACAACACAAGACACATTCGTGAAGATACAACAGAAACAAACACTGAGAAACAATTATTATTCAGACTGGAAAACTCACCAAGAACAGAAGGAGTGAGGATCCATTTAAAGGTTTTTCTTCCATTAGCACACAGACAGGATGAATACTGATCATCAGAAGAGGCTTTGAGAGTGTAGTCTGAGGAAGGAGCTGGAGTCACTTTAACCTGTGAGTCAAACACACATGATTAGTGGCATATTTGATATGATTGTATAAGACTTTAAAATCTTACCATGATGCACTTGGACAGATAGTTGAAGACAGTGGCCTTCAGCTCAAAGATCTCCCCACGGATGATGGAGTAAGGCAGAGAGAGCTCTAAGAAGAAGGGCTGGAAAACTGTGAGCTGAGCAGGAGGAGCCAGACCCAGACCTTTGGAGGACAGACAGAAGGCCTCCGTCTCCCAAGAGGTGATGGTGTCAGGAACCGTGACAGGAACCTGAGCTGATCCAGAGTCCCTGTTGTGCAGCACAGTATAGTAAAATGCAGTGTAAACTTACAGGGGCTGGACATTGAGATGGTAGATATGTACAAGTATCTGGCCGTTCACATAAACAATAAATTGGATTGGTCAGATAACATTAGTGTTTTGTACAAGAAGGGCCAAAGTCGCCTTCAACTGTTGATGAGATTGATTAACTTTGGTGTATGCAGGTTAATATGGAAAAACGTTTATGATATTGTAGTATAAACATCAGCAACTTTCTTTGCTGTCCTCTCCTGGAGTGGTGGAATCACAGAAAAGAACAAGAAATGGCTTAACGCACTGATAACTGAGTGCTACCAGAGATAATATCAGCATATCTTAGCACTGAGGCTGGGTTCTAACACTCGTATAGGACCAGTTTTATCCTTAGGACAATATACTGTATTTACCCATATTCATCATTTTTATTTATTTATATTTTATTTAGAAGTACAGTACTTTTCAGTGAACGTCCGTATTCATGATGTTTATAATACATATTAAGTCATCAATATTGTATCGGTTTTAAGTGTTTGTTTATATTTTAGTATTCTTACGTTGTTTTTTTCTTCTTAATTCTTTTTTTTATTGTCCATGCTGCTGTAATGTCTACATTTCCCCTTGAGGATAAAATAAAGTCTTATCTTAACCTATCTTACCTCATAGTGTGCCATTTACAAAGTCTGTTGTGAGTCCTTGAATAAGTGGTCTTTATAGCATTTACGTACCCCACTTCAGTGAGCTGCCAAATCCATGTTTCTGGGAAAAAGGTACGAACTGTCTCCACTGGTGGTAGAGTAGATCCTACTCTTTGATATTCATTCCTGTCTGAAAATTCAAATAAATGACTAATGCATGTGTGCAAAAAAAGTGCTCTCTGCAGGTATGAACTGATTCTTGGTAAATTCCTCCATCAGTCCCTATTTATGCATTTACTCATCTACAACACGTTTTGTTTGTTTATGCATCTGAATCCGTTTTAGCCATCAGCTGTTAACACTAAGAAACTGCTATTTCAACAACAGCAGTACAAAGTGGTATTCTAGTGACATGATTTCAGGATTCCTTAAACAGTTTCTGTAATTTAGGCCTATATGTAACAACGAAACATTCATCATATTATACATTTCAAGTCGACATACCTAAGTGATAACCTCTGTGATAAGTTACACCATAGTACGTCAGACAAAGGGGTTGTCTCACATGCAAATTTGTTGCCATCTTCAATCCCACACTCTGTCAAACAACAATTGTAAATGACATGAAATTAAATGGAATGGAAATTGAAAAACAAAGTAAATTCAAATGAATGTTCCTTGGGTATGGTGTAATACTAAAATACTATTTATTTTTTATCTTTATTTTCATTATATCCTACTTTCTCCTCTTTATAAGTAAGTTTGTTACCTGCAAGCTGTCATAAACACGGTCTAGTGACACAGCCCGAGGTCTAATTTCCAGGCACTCTGATGTATCCACAGCATTATAAGGATACCTTGATAAAGACCGTACTGGCAGCAGGTTAAAGATCTGTGATGAGATAAAAAAACATTTACCCGTTGCGGCTCCAGGGCGATCTTGTGCTAAATTACCTGGACTAATTTACCTGGCTGGTATTAGTGCAACCACAGACTTAAGCACGCTCTCACCGAGATCTCGGACTAAATCATCTAAGCAGCCTGGGCTTACACAAGAATACCAAAAATAGTGTTTTGATCCCTTGCCAACGGATAACCTTTTTGGGGATAGATCTGGATTCTCACGCGATGAGGGCACGATCGTCTCCCCGCGCGTTCAGTCATACAAAGCAGGTCGTACAGTGACGGTGAGTTTGTACCCCAGACTTTTGGGTCTAATGGCAGCAGCGTCCCCTGTAATCCATCTAGGCTTACTCCACATGCACCCATTTCAATTCAAATTGACACAGACAAGAAGGAAAGTGAAAAGAAGGAGCCCCTTCTAACAGCAGCTAATATCCGGAGGCATGATGATGAGTGATCATGAGATTAACAGGAACGTCTCTTATAAAAGGACTTGCTCATGATAAAGGAGGTCCTTCAAAAACAATTTTATTGATCAAGATCAATGATTCAATGATGTAGGCAATGCAGCTTGAAAAAAAAGCTTTGCTAGTGCGCATTGGTTTGTTAATTTGTGATGATGAGTGATGATGACTTTGATAAAGACCAAGCATCCAAATATTACAAGCAGGCACAGTTCAGGTAAAGAAATACAGAAGCTTTACTCTTGCACAAAATAAACTTAAAATAAACATTCAGTTGAATGTTCCTCACAAAAGCAATTCTGAGTTGAACAACAACTGTTGCATATTAGAATGTCTAATTATGCTCTATGTCTCTGTTTAATACGATTGGTCGTGTTTGAAATTCTGCCTTGACAAACACGCTGATTGGTCGATATAACACAAGGCGGTAAAATGTTGGTCGTTGAAGCAGCGATCCAGATTGAGGCACTGGCAGAGAGCGTCTAAGATGAACATCAAACTTTAAATTGGTCAGTAGAGATTAAAACACATATATACACTTTTCTTAATACCTTACAAGTTTTAATTGCAAATTTCCCGTTTTCTGGACAGTGCAACATATGTAACACAACACAAAAGAATATATATAAATATAGGTAAAAATAAAATAAAAATAATAAGAAAAATTAAGAGTAAAATGTGCAATACTGTGGACTTAATAAATAATAATATAAACAGGGATGTGCAAGAGGAATGTGCAAACCGTTGTACCGGGTATATACACATAGCAGCAATATGGATTATGGAGAATAGTGAACGTTTTACAGTATATTAAATTGAGTCTTGTAAATTATATTAGTCTGAGTTTGAGTTTAGGAGCCTGATGGCCTGAGGGAAGAAACTCCTCCTAAGTCTCTCGGTTATCGCCATCATGCTACAGAAGCGCTTGCCAGATGGCAATAAAATGAAAAGACGGTTACCAGGGTGATTTGTATTCTTGATGATTTTAACAGCTCTGCTTTTGCAGCGTTTGAGGTAGATGTCCTGCAGAGAGGGGAGAGCAGACCCTGAGATGCGCTCAACTAAGCGCACAACTCTCTGCAGAGCTTTGCAGTCCTGATTTGAGGCGTAACTATACCACACTGAGACGCACTTCATCAATACACTTTCTATGGCCCCGGAATAGAAAGTTTTCAGGATTGCTGGTGAGATCCTGAATTTCCTCAGCTGTCGCAGATGGTACAGTCTTTGCCTGGCTTTCTTGACCTGTGTTTGAATGTGTGCAGTCCATGTCAGGTCCTCGGAGATGTTTACACCGAGGTACTTGAAGCTGCTCACCCTCTCCACAGGGGCCATCATAAGAGGAGTGTGGGGCGGCTGTTGTCTCTTCCTGAAGTCTACAGTCAGCTCTTTAGTTTTGCTCAAATTCAGAGAGAGACAGTTGTCCTGGCACTATGATGTAAGTCTCTACCTCATCCAAGTATGCGGTCTCATCATTGTTGGAAATGAGGCCCAGAACCACAGTATCATCAGCAAATTTAACAATAGAAGTGGAGCTGTGAGAGGACACGCAGTCATGTGTGTAGATAGAGTAGAGCAGGGGACTCAGGAGTCAGGACACAACCCTGTGGGGCTCCTATGTTCAGGGTGATGGAGTTGGAGGTGAATTGGCCCATTTTCACCACTTGAGGTCTGCCGGTGAGGAAATCTTGAATCCAGTCACAGAGTGACGAGTTTAGGCCGAGGTCTGTGAGTTTAACAGCTAGCTTGATGGGGACTGTTGTATTGAAGAGCAATGTTAGATTAGAATGTTAGAATTGAATGTTAGAATTTAAAGACCAATGTTAGATTTTTCTGTTTTAATGCTATCTTTTCTGACTTTAAAATGTACAGCTGTCATAAAACCACACTCTAAAAAACACTGGGCAGAGCTCCTGAGAAAAGAGCTGTAAAATATACTAAGATGATTTTGGTACACCTAAAATAAAACTCCAGAAAGGTGTACAATATGGGACCTTTAAGGAGTTTCAGGCCGATTTATTCCTGATTTTCCCCTCCTGAGAATCGTAGAAAAACATCTTGTTGAGGACCTCATTCACAGATTGAATCTTATACTTCCATATCTGCTCGCATTCAACTCGGGACCTCCCAATTATATATCAAACATGTTTGATATTTAGGATTTTAAATCAGGATGATCACTGATTACATCGGTAGTTTGACAAGGGCCAATACGTGACTGCAAAACTAGCTGCTGTACAGGTCTGTTGGATAGTGGCGATGGAGGAAAATGCTTGTGGAACTTTTGCAATAACACGACTGTCTGATCACTGTATTGATTCAGTTCAAACACATTAACCAATCAACATTTCATATTTTTAAAGCACGAAATGAATAAACATCAGAAAGTGTTTTATAGAAGTTAATCTACTCTCCTGTCTGATTTGTGGTTAAGGCTAGAAGGATACAGCTGTGGCTACTGGGATGTGCATTTACATATTTTCAGAGCCAACAATATTACATGAAACCTATGAAAATGTTTTTAAAAAGTATATGGTGCCATAGTTTCATCACTTTACAGTGTCGCAGTGAGCGACATTTTGTAGTAAAGAACCTGTTTACTGAGTGGGAAGATGACATGAAGCAACCTGAGGTTAGCAGCTCTGTAAACAGATGAGTGCACATGTGCATGTAAAGCTCCCCTTCGGGGCGAAGTTCACAGGATTTTGTCCACAGAATCATAAGAACACACATTTTAACATATTATTTTATTATATAACACTCAGTATTTAACTTAAGCGCTGCAAGCCATGCATAAAGCGCCGGACATGTTTTCTTGTACACAAAACAAGTGGGATGTGCAACAGCGATTGAGTACTCGAGTAGGATACTCGGCCGCGAGAGCGATGATCTATCATGAAAATGATGATTGTGAAAAAAAAAATCTGATTGGTTATTATAGCAGCAGTTTGGGCGGCACCCTGAGCTCTGATTGTTTAGCTGGCAACAACATGGGGTTCAAAGATGTGAGAAGAGTGAGAAGCTTGACTTTAAAGTCAAATAGTGATGTCTGGGTTAGCTACATACATATCTGATTAATCTAATATGGGATGCTTTGGGATATTAACATTTATTTACATGCTGAATGCGCTGCATATTATCAGTGTTTAATTTCATGCTCAAATGTCATGACTGATGTTGACTGAGTTATTTGAGATGGTCATATTGCTTTTAGATGTTTCTTTTTCAAAAATATTGATCCTATAATAATGCAGCAGTGATGTTTTTCGTCATATTTGTTCATATTTGTTCATACTTCAATTGAAATTGTTTTCGTACTTCGAATGGCTTCGAAAACATGCAGGCAATTTTAGGAATCACTTGATAATGTAGATGAAAATATAGCAAAAATCTGCCATAAACATTAATGATATAAGGATTATAATGAAAACTTTATAGAATTCTGTCCTTGCCCGTGTTTTAGGGCGCTGTTGAAAGCGCATCACAGCGGGAGCTCTCTCTCTCTCTCTCTCTCTCTCTCTCTCTCTCTCTCTAAAATCTAAATTTAAAACCGATCCGATATCTAACAGGTAGCCAATTCAAGGATGCTAAAATTTGAGTTATTCTATACCTCTTTCTCCTACCAGTCAATAGTCTGGCAGCAGCATTTTGAACAAGCTGTAATCAAGTTACCATGACTGAGAAATGCCTAAATACACAGCATTACAATATGTGTTATGTGTTCATGTTTTCATAGACATGTGTTCATGTCATATATATTTTTTTTATCATTCATTTTCATAACAGTCTTCAGATTTTCATTATCTCCATCACGGCCAAAAGTTGTTGCAGAAAAAGTTTGAGAAAATATCTGACTATGAAATTAATTAATTTAATTTAATAATTTATTTGGTTTTACAAGTAGCTCAGAAAAAAAGTTTAGTAATAAAAAGTTTTATATATTAAAATCTATTTATATGTATTTAAATTGATTTAAATGGAAAGTTTAATATTAATTGCCAGTTCATATGATAATTATTTTAAGATATTATCGAGGTGCGGCTGACACAGAACAGTGTACGCAGTTAGCGTCCGGCGGATATTCTCCAAAATGGCGCTATGCTGACGCAGAGGAGACAAATTGTTGAAAAAAAGTATTCTCGCAGCTTCATAAGATTACGGTTGAACCACTGATGGTAGATGGACTATTCTGAAGATGTCTTTCGTACTTTTCTGGGCCTTGACAGTGCAAATTATTTGGCAGTAAATGGAACAGTCACAAGCCTCCCGGTTTTCATCCAAAATATCTTAAATTGTGTTCCAAAGACGAACAAAGCTTTTACGGGTTTGGAACGACATGGGGGTAAGTGATTAATACAAAATGTTCCTTTTGGGCTGGAGTAACCCTTCAAGGGGCCATTCACATGTAGCGATTAAAAATGCGTGGAAAACGCTAGGCGCGCAGCTTTCTCCTTTTTCCAATGTGTTCGGCGCATATGATATGCCACACCTGTGAGGTGGATGGATTATCTCAGCAAAGGAGAAGTGCTCACTAACACAGATTTAGACAGATTTGTTAACAATATTTGAGAGAAAGCTCATGAAAAATTGGGGCAAAAATAAAAGTGTTATGTTTATAATTTTGTTCAGTATACTTACAATTTATCTTAGACTGACCCATTTTCTTCTCCTCTCTTCCTTTTGCATTCAAGAGACAGTAGCCTGTAGTATTAGTAATAGTTTGTCCTAAATACTCCATACGATAATACAGAGGAAGCACCCTAAACAAATCTCACTCCTTAGGCTTATTTCTCATCTGTCCCTGCCTTTTACATCTTATGACTCTTTCATATTATTTTAATTGATTGAGAGAGAAAATAAAATTGTCATAATCTTTTTCCTCTTCTCACACTTTTCTACAACTTTTCATCTCCAGCAGACTCCCTTCTTATTTTTGTACATGATTTCTATTCACACAAAGTGCAAATAAAATATGAAAAATGTTCACATAAATATAAGATCATCAATGTAGTTTTTAATCTTTATTTCTGGGTCTTTTTGTCAACGATTTTAAGGAAAAGTACACAACTGTAGTTATTTTGCTGTCTAGAAAGTACAAGTATTTGCTTGTAGTTTTTACAATGAAAAGTGTGTTGAGTTTGTTTGGATTTGTTTAATGAAGCCTGATGGCAGTAATAACTTTTGAATTGCTGGTTTCATGAAATATAAAATTATTTTGCCCTGAAAAAGTATAATCAACACTGGACAAAACAGTGAAACATTTAGTGAGAATTTAACTTTCTTTATGGAAGCTGTAGAAGTGAAGCATCATTCACAGTGGGACGAGTACTCGGTCTCTGACTGATCACCTGAGGGAAATATTAATACAGAAACATTAATAGCAACGTATACTTTTGAATCACATAATAGTAACAGAGAAAATGGCACATAAGATCTTACTTGTTTGGTAGTAATCAGACTTTAATCACAGTTGGCTTGAGATTCTTCACTGGAAGAATCTGTTTCAATTCTATTTGGAGATTCACTGGAATATCTTTTGAACCTG
Organism: Gymnocypris eckloni scoliostomus; assembly: GCA_027564155.1. Lineage (NCBI taxonomy): Eukaryota > Metazoa > Chordata > Actinopteri > Cypriniformes > Cyprinidae > Gymnocypris > Gymnocypris eckloni. The sequence goes on along the minus strand of CM050417.1, from coordinate 14,029,578 downwards.
CAGGATGTTAAACAGGATCATGGAAATTACAGATTTAAGATAAAATGTGAATGAATCAACAAGATTATCATATTAATGTGTTCTTTTTTACCTTGTTTAACTAGATGGATTTCCTTCCCATCATCTTTAGAATCGAGGCTCCACAAGTGATGTTCTTGAAAGTCGTTGAGGTTCAAGCTGTGGAAAAAGTGATTTAAAAAGAGAGAAATGTATTAATGTTCATTTACCCAGAACTGAAGCAGAAAATATATTCCATCTTAGATTCACAGTGAATCCATTGTGGTAAATCTAATAATGAATAATTTTGTCAAACGCACAATGATGTATCAGCTGTGAATTGATAAGAGAATATCCACGATGACCATGTTAGATCTTGCCTGTGGACCATTGTATCTGGAAAAAAATATGTTATTATTTGAATAGTTAAGTAAATGGCTATGGAATAGTATGGGAGTTAATATTGAATAAAATAAAATTTATAATCTAGTTATCATGTTTTACAGCATAAAACAGTTACTGTAAAGTTACTGTTCTTACTTCACAGTAAAATTTAACAGTAGGTGCTGTCCAAAGGTTTTCTTGCAATCTCCCTCGATCTTTGCATCAATGTTCAATGTTTTAGATTCAGTAGGAGTGGGAATGTTGTAGAACTGAGCAAACTGAGATAGTCAACACAAACAAAAACACGTCTATAAACCATCTCACAGCAAAATAACCACAAAAGCTAAGAAAGGAAAAGAGAAAGTGAATGAAGCTGAACATTACAGACCTGCACAGACACACAGGTTGAGCCCTTCACTTCAATGCTGTATTTGGCTGGAACGTTCTGCAGCTGCTTCTCCTGGTACAGTAACTTGTTGTCCTGATTGACATCGAATGGTGAGTGTCTCCTGCAGACTGTACAGTCACTGTGCTGGAGCCTAGAGCTGAACACAAGATGGTACAACAGAGCCTGAAGAGCCACCACTGTGTCCTGAGAAATAAATGTGTTCAGTTATGTCACTTTTACCCATTATTCAGCAATCATGTGTTTGATTTGAGTAGTTTGAGTCACCTGTGTGGAGGAGAATCCACATAGGCGTTCTGTTGTTTCACAAGCCAGTAATCCTGTTAGCAAATCAGATCAGCTGTAGTGAGTGAGATTCTTCACTGAGCAGCTGTTTCAGCACATATGAGATCTCACTGCCAGAGAATCAGAGTCATCAGCAGATGCAGACAGGATCAGTGGAAATTACAGATTTAGGACACATGGACAAAAGAGATCACTGAAATTATCATATTAAAGATCATCAGAAACACAATGACACGATCATCTGAAAGAGCAACATCTTCCAGTTTCTTGAAAGTGCTGTCGAGTGTCCGTGTTCAGCCAGACTGAAAGTGTAAAAAAGAAGAAAGTGGTGTAAGTGTTTTTGACATCCTCGATGACCCAGAACTGAAGCATGACAAACCTTTAGTGACGACAGGATCCTGAGACAAAACAATAATGAATAAGCTGCTCTGAGCATCATTTTTCTATGATGTTTATACTGTGTTTCCTGTAGATGAACTTACTGTGACTGAGTTTCCAGTTCAAGCATTGTGATGCAGTAATGTAGGCAGTCATGGTCACATTATCATTTACTCCACCCTGCAATAGAGAAGAATAAAATAAAGACAAATATTACATTTATTATCAGACCTGGTGTCCATTACTGTTCTTACTTCAGGAAATATTGAGAATTTAACACACCTGTCATTCTGTTGTTGAAAAGTCTTCCCTGTTGGATCAATGTTCAATGTTTTAATCAGTAGGAGTGGGCTTATGTAACCATTTCTTTGCACTCTGAATCATTTTGGATCAACAAAACATGTATTTCTGTGCTTTGCCAAAAGACCTCAGGACAAAGGCAGTCAACCTGGTGGTGTGGTAATTTCATTATTAGTTAATCCAGTAATGTAACTCAAATGTTAACTCAAAATTGACTGCACAGACACACAGGTTAGAAGACAGACTCAATGCTGTATTTTATACAGGATGCCTGGGTTTATTAATTTACAATTAACTTGTTGGCTTTGATTGACATAAGAGTGAGCCTTTTTCCTGCATGTACATTTTCTTTTCCTGTCGAGCTGAAATGTGCTGTATGCACCACTGTAATGTTTGAAGAGTTCAGTTGTCTCTGGTATCCTGTTGAGTTTGTCACAGTGATTAAATGTTTCAGGGTTGATCAAGTTTTTTGAGTAGTTGTGAGTTAATTTCTCAGTACTTGACACAAATGATTTCTCTCTTAAGGAAGCCGGTGGCTGTCTCAAAGCCCTGAGGTGAGCTGCTCTGTGTTTTCCAGATACTGCAGAATGTAAATATTGGGAGAACAGCCATGTTTTGTTCTCCACAGCCAGACTGAGACCAGTAATAATCCATGAAGATTTGTCACATGGACCAATATGTCTCCTACAAACCAAAAGACAAATAAAACATCTAAATTTTAGAAATCCAATTTCTACTTGTATATATACTAATTTCCTTACTAATTTATTGAATCTGCTTGTGTATGTAAATGTTACCAGACTGAAAGTGAACAGAAGCATCTGGCTGATGTTTTGACATCTCGATGAAGAGTCAGATCCACTTCCTCTGAGAGACTGTCCTATGAACCACAGAGATAACAGCTGCTCTGGGTGATCAGCAGAGTTTATACTGTGATTTCCTAAATGAACTGTCTGCAGACAAATTTGGACACAGTGACCAGAATGTAGGTCTCTGGTCTTTTCATTCCCCAGCCTGAAGTAACAGAAATAAAACAACATCATTACATTTATTATCAGACCTGGTGTCCATGGATAAATGAGGTCTGAGAAACAAATAGATTTCATTCTGTTGTTGAAAGCAGACTTCCTGTTGGATGTGTCAATGCGCCTCTCTGGCACGCTTATTAACCATTTCACACACTCTGAATCATTTTGGATCTGCACTGACTGTAATATTCAAGACTCCTACAACACAAGACCTCGTGAAGATACAACAGAAACAAACACTGAGAAACAATTATTATTCAGTAATGGAAAACTCACCAAGAACTCAGAAGGAGTGAGGATCCATTTAAAGGTTTTTCTTCCATTAGCACACAGACAGGATGAATACTGATCATCAGAAGAGGCTTTATTAATTGAGGAAGGAGCTGTTGGTCACTTTAAAAATAAGTGAGTCAAACACACATGATTTTCTTTTTGATATGATTGTATAAGACTGTAATCTTAGTTCCAGTTGATGCACTTGGACAGATAGTTGAAGATTAAATGTTTGGGTTGAGCTCAAGATCTGAAAAGTATGATGGAGTTAAGGCAGAGAGCTCTACTTGAAGAAGAATTTCTCTGGAAAACTGTGAGCTGAGCAGGAGGAGCCAGACCCAGACCTTTGGAGGACAGACAGAAGGCCTCCAGATACTGCAAGAATGTAAATATTGGTGAGAAAGAACAGAACCTGAGTTTTGATCCAGAGTCCCTGTTGTGCAGCACAGTATAGTAAAATCCATGAAGATTTACAGGGGCTGGACATTGAGATGGTAGATATGTACAAGTATCTGGCCGTTCACATAAACAATAAATTTTGGTCAGATAACATTATATATACTAATTTCAACTGTTACTAATTTATTGAATCTGCTTGTGTATGTTAATATGGATGACGAAACAGAAGATCTGGCTGATCCCTCTATCTCAGAGTCAGATCCACTTCCTCTGAGAGACTGTCGCCTATGAACCACAGAGAGATATACATATGGGTGATCAGCAGAAATACACTGTGATGCTAAATATTGTCTGCAGACAAATTTGGACACAGTAACCAGCTGTAGGTCTCTTCTTATGAGCATTAGGATCATGGATAAATGAGGTCTGAGAGCTTGCTCTGACCTGTACAACCTGTGTCAATAGGTCTGGGACTGAGAGTGTAGTCTGAGGAAGGAGCTGGAGTCACTTTAACCTGTGAGTCAAACACACATGATTAGTGGCATATTTGATATGATTGTATAAGACTTTAAAATCTTACCATGATGCACTTGGACAGATAGTTGAAGACAGTGGCCTTCAGCTCAAAGATCTCCCACGGATGATGGAGTAAGGCAGAGAGAGCTCTAGAAGAAGGGCTGGAAAACTGTGAGCTGAGCAGGAGGAGCCAGACCCAGACCTTTGGAGGACAGACAGAAGGCCTCCGTCTCCCAAGAGGTGATGGTGTCAGGAACCGTGACAGGAACCTGAGCTGATCCAGAGTCCCTGTTGTGCAGCACAGTATAGTAAAATGCAGTGTAAACTTACAGGGCTGGACATTGAGATGGTAGATATGTACAAGTATCTGGCCGTTCACATAAACAATAAATTGGATTGGTCAGATAACATTAGTGTTTTGTACAAGAAATTGATTAACTTTGGTGTATGCAGGTTAATATGGAAAACGTTTATGATATTGTAGTATAAACATCAGCAACTTTCTTTGCTGTCCTCTCCTGGAGTGGTGGAATCACAGAAAAGAACAAGAAATGGCTTAACGCACTGATAACTGAGTGCTACCAGAGATAATATCAGCATATCTTAGCACTGAGGCTGGGTTCTAACACATAGGACCAGTTTTATCCTTAGGACAATATACTGTATTTACCCATATTCATCATTTTATTTATTTATATTTTATTTAGAAGTACAGTACTTTTCAGTGAACGTCCGTATTCATGATGTTTATAATACATATTGTCATCAATATTGTATCGGTTTTAAGTGTTTGTTTATATTTTAGTATTCTTACGTTGTTTTTTCTTCTTAATTCTTTTTATTGTCCATGCTGCTGTAATGTCTACATTTCCTTGAGGATAAAATAAAGTCTTATCTTAACCTATCTTACCTCATAGTGTGCCATTTACAAAGTCTGTTGTGAGTCCTTGAATAAGTGGTCTTTATAGCATTTACGCATTCACTTCAGTGAGCTGCCAAACCATGTTTCTGGGAAAAAAGGTACGAACTGTCTCCACTGGTGGTAGAGTAGATCCTACTCTTTGATATTCATTCCTGTCTGAAAATTCAAATAAATGACTAATGCATGTGTGCAAAAAACAGTGCTTTCTGCAGGTATGAACTGATTCTTGGTAAATTCCTCCATCAGTCCCTATTTATGCATTTACTCATCTACAACACGTTTTGTTTGTTTATGCATCTGAACTGTTTTTAGCCATCAGCTGTTAACACTAAGAAACTGCTATTTCAACAACAGCAGTACAAAGTGGTATTCTAGTGACATGATTTCAGGATTCCTTAAACAGTTTCTGTAATTTAGGCCTATATGTAACAACGAAACATTCATCATATTATAACTTTCAAGTCGACATACCTAAGTGATAACCTCTGTGATAAGTTACACCATAGTACGTCAGACAAAGGGGTTGTCTCACATGCAAATTTGTTGCCATCTTCAATCCCACACTCTGTCAAACAGCAATTGTAAATGACATGAAATTAAATGGCATGGAAATTGAAAGACAAAGTAAATTCAAATGTATATTCCTTGGGTATGGTGTAATACTAAAATACTATTTATTTTTTATCTTTATTTTCATTATATCCTACATTCTCCTCTTTATAAGTAAGTTTGTTACCCGCAAGCTGTCATAAACACGGTCTAGTGACACAGCCCGACGAGGTCTAATTTCCAGGCACTCTGGTGTATCCACAGCATTATAAGGATACCTTGATAAAGACCGTACTGGCAGCAGGTTAAAGATCTGTGATGAGATAAAAACATTTACCCGTTGCGGCTCCAGGGCGATCTTGTGCTAAATTACCTGGACTAATTTACCTGGCTGGTATTAGTGCAACCACAGACTTAAGCACGCTGAGATCTCGGACTAAATCATCTAAGCAGCCTGGGCTTACACAAGAATACCAAAAATAGTGTTTTGATCCCTTGCCAACGGATAACCTTTTGGGGATAGATCTGGATTCTCACGCGATGAGGGCACGATCGTCTCCCGCGCGTTCAGTCATACAAAGCAGGTCGTACAGTGACGGTGAGTTTGTACCCCAGACTTTTGGGTCTAATGGCAGCAGCGTCCCCTGTAATCCATCTAGGCTTACTCCACATGCACCCATTTCAATTCAAATTGACACAGACAAGAAGGAAAGTGAAAAGAAGGAGCCCTTCTAACAGCAGCTAATATCCGGAGGCATGATGATGAGTGATCATGAGATTAACAGGAACGTCTCTTATAAAAGGACTTGCTCATGATAAAGGAGGTCCTTCAAAAACAATTTTATTGATCAAGATCAATGATTCAATGATGTAGGCAATGCAGCTTGAAAAAAAAGCTTTGCTAGTGCGCATTGGTTTGTTAATTTGTGATGATGAGTGATGATGACTTTGATAAAGACCAAGCATCCAAATATTACAAGCAGGCACAGTTCAGGTAAAGAAATACAGAAGCTTTACTCTTGCACAAAATAAACTTAAAATAAACATTCAGTTGAATGTTCCTCACAAAGCAATTCTGAGTTGAACAACTTAACTGTTGCATATTAGAATGTCTAATTATGCTCTATGTCTCTGTTTAATACGATTGGTCGTGTTTGAAATTCTGCCTTGACAAACACGCTGATTGGTCGATATAACACAAGGCGGTAAAATGTTGGTCGTTGAAGCAGCGATCCAGATTGAGGCACTGGCAGAGAGCGTCTAAGATGAACATCAAACTTTAAATTGGTCAGTAGAGATTAAAACACATATATACACTTTTCTTAATACCTTACAAGTTTTAATTGCAAATTTCCCGTTTTTCTGGACAGTGCAACATATGTAACACAACACAAAAGAATATATATAAATATAGGTAAAAATAAAATAAAATAATAAGAAAAATTAAGAGTAAAATGTGCAATACTGTGGACTTAATAAATAATAATATAAACAGGGATGTGCAAGAGGAATGTGCAAACCGTTGTACCGGTATATACACATAGCAGCAATATGGATTATGGAGAATAGTGAACGTTTTACAGTATATTAAATTGAGTCTTGTAAATTATATTAGTCTGAGTTTGAGTTTAGGAGCCTGATGGCCTGAGGAAGAAACTCCTCCTAAGTCTCTCGGTTATCGCCATCATGCTACAGAAGCGCTTGCCAGATGGCAATAAAATGAAAAGACGGTTACCAGGGTGATTTGTATTCTTGATGATTTTAACAGCTCTGCTTTTGCAGCGTTTGAGGTAGATGTCCTGCAGAGAGGGGAGAGCAGACCCTGAGATGCGCTCAACTAAGCGCACAACTCTCTGCAGAGCTTTGCAGTCCTGATTTGAGGCGTAACTATACCACACTGAGACGCACTTCATCAATACACTTTCTATGGCCCCGGAATAGAAAGTTTTCAGGATTGCTGGTGAGATCCTGAATTTCCTCAGCTGTCGCAGATGGTACAGTCTTTGCCTGGCTTTCTTGACCTGTGTTTGAATGTGTGCAGTCCATGTCAGGTCCTCGGAGATGTTTACACCGAGGTACTTGAAGCTGCTCACCCTCTCCACAGGGGCCATCATAAGAGGAGTGTGGGGCGGCTGTTGTCTCTTCCTGAAGTCTACAGTCAGCTCTTTAGTTTTGCTCAAATTCAGAGAGAGACAGTTGTCCTGGCACTATGATGTAAGTCTCTACCTCATCCAAGTATGCGGTCTCATCATTGTTGGAAATGAGGCCCAGAACCACAGTATCATCAGCAAATTTAACAATAGAAGTGGAGCTGTGAGAGGACACGCAGTCATGTGTAGATAGAGTAGAGCAGGGGACTCAGGAGTCAGGACACAACCCTGTGGGGCTCCTATGTTCAGGGTGATGGAGTTGGAGGTGAATTGGCCCATTTTCACCACTTGAGGTCTGCCGGTGAGGAAATCTTGAATCCAGTCACAGAGTGACGAGTTTAGGCCGAGGTCTGTGAGTTTAACAGCTAGCTTGATGGGGACTGTTGTATTGAAGAGCAATGTTAGATTAGAATGTTAGAATTGAATGTTAGAATTTAAAGACCAATGTTAGATTTTTCTGTTTTAATGCTATCTTTTCTGACTTTAAAATGTACAGCTGTCATAAAACCACACTCTAAAAAACACTGGGCAGAGCTCCTGAGAAAAGAGCTGTAAAAATATACTAAGATGATTTTTGGTACACCTAAAATAAAACTCCAGAAAGGTGTACAATATGGGACCTTTAAGGAGTTTAGGCCGATTTATTCCTGATTTTCCCTCCTGAGAATCGTGAAAAACATCTTGTTGAGGACCTCATTCACAGATTGAATCTTATACTTCCATATCTGCTCGCATTCAACTCGGGACCTCCCCAATTATATATCAAACATGTTTGATATTTAGGATTTTAAATCAGGATGATCACTGATTACATCGGTAGTTTGACAAGGGCCAATACGTGACTGCAAAACTAGCTGCTGTACAGGTCTGTTGGATAGTGGCGATGGAGGAAAATGCTTGTGGAACTTTTGCAATAATCTGATCACTGTATTGATTCAGTTCAAACACATTAACCAATCAACATTTCATATTTACTTAAAGAAATGAATAAACATCAGAAAGTGTTTTATAGAAGTTAATCTACTCTCCTGTCTGATTTGTGGTTAAGGCTAGAAGGGATACAGCTGTGGCTACTGGGATGTGCATTTACATATTTTCAGAGCCAACAATATTACATGAAACCTATGAAAATGTTTTTTAAAAAGTATATGGTGCCATAGTTTCATCACTTTACAGTGTCGCAGTGAGCGACATTTTGTAGTAAAGAACCTGTTTACTGAGTGGGAAGATGACATGAAGCAACCTGAGGTTAGCAGCTCTGTAAACAGATGAGTGCACATGTGCATGTAAAGCTCGGATTTTGTCCACAGAATCATAAGAACACACATTTAACATATTATTTTATTATATAACACTCAGTATTTAACTTAAGCGCTGCAAGCCATGCATAAAGCGCCGGACATGTTTTCTTGTACACAAAACAAGTGGGATGTGCAACAGCGATTGAGTACTGAGTAGGATACTCGGCGCGAGAGCGATGATCTATCATGAAATGATGATTGTGAAAAAAATCTGATTGGTTATTATAGCAGCAGTTTGGGCGGCACCCTGAGCTCTGATTGTTTAGCTGGCAACAACATGGGGTTCAAAGATGTGAGAAGAGTGAGAAGCTTGACTTTAAAGTCAAATAGTGATGTCTGGGTTAGCTACATACATATCTGATTAATCTAATATGGGATGCTTTGGGATATTAACATTTATTTACATGCTGAATGCGCTGCATATTATCAGTGTTTAATTTCATGCTCAAATGTCATGACTGATGTTGACTGAGTTATTTGAGATGGTCATATTGCTTTTAGATGTTTCTTTTCAAAAATATTGATCCTATAATAATGCAGCAGTGATGTTTTCGTCATATTTGTTCATATTTGTTCATACTTCAATTGAAATTGTTTTCGTACTTTCAATGGCTTCGAAAACATGCAGGCAATTTTAGGAATCACTTGATAATGTAGATGAAAATATAGCAAAAATCTGCCATAAACATTAATGATATAAGGATTATAATGAAAACTTTATAGAATTCTGTCCTTGCCCGTGTTTTAGGCGCTGTTGAAAGCGCATCACAGCGGAGTCTCTCTCTCTCTCTCTCTCTCTAAAATCTAAATTTAAACCGATCCGATATCTAACAGGTAGCCAATTCAAGGATGCTAAAATTTGAGTTATTCTATACCTCTTTCTCCTACCAGTCAATAGTCTGGCAGCAGCATTTTGAACAAGCTGTAATCAAGTTACCATGACTGAGAAATGCCTAAATACACAGCATTACAATATGTGTTATGTGTTCATGTTTTCATAGACATGTGTTCATGTCATATATATTTTTTTTATCATTCATTTTCATAACAGTCTTCAGATTTTCATTATCTCCATCACGGCCAAAAGTTGTTGCAGAAAAAGTTTGAGAAAATATCTGACTATGAAATTAATTAATTTAATTTAATAATTTATTTGGTTTTACAAGTAGCTCAGAAAAAGTTTAGTAATAAAAGTTTTATATATTAAAATCTATGTATATGTATTTAAATTGATTTAAATGGAAAGTTTAATATTAATTGCCAGTTCATATGATAATTATTTTAAGATATTATCGAGGTGCGGCTGACACAGAACAGTGTACGCAGTTAGCGTCCAGCGGATATTCTCCAAAATGGCGCTATGCTGACGCAGAGGAGACAAATTGTTGAAAAAAAAAGTATTCTCGCAGCTTCATAAGGTTACGGTTGAACCACTGATGGTAGATGGACTATTCTGAAGATGTCTTTCGTACTTTTCTGGGCCTTGACAGTGCAAATTGTTTGGCAGTAAATGGAACAGTCACAAGCCTCCCGGTTTTCATCCAAAATATCTTAAATTGTGTTCCAAAGACGAACAAAGCTTTTACGGGTTTGGAACGACATGGGGGTAAGTGATTAATACAAAATGTTCCTTTTGGGCTGGAGTAACCCTTCAAGGGGCCGTTCACATGTAGCGATTAAAAATGCGTGGAAAACGCTAGGCACGCAGCTTTCTCCTTTTTTCCAATGTGTTCGAGCGCATATGATATGCCACACCTGTGAGGTGGATGGATTATCTCAGCAAAGGAGAAGTGCTCACTAACACAGATTTAGACAGATTTGTTAACAATATTTGAGAGAAAGCTCATGAAAAATTGGGGCAAAAATAAAAGTGTTGCGTTTATAATTTTGTTCAGTATACTTACAATTTATCTTAGACTGACCCATTTTCTTCTCCTCTCTTCCTTTTGCATTCAAGAGACAGTAGCCTGTAGTATTAGTAATAGTTTGTCCTAAATACTCCATACGATAATACAGAGGGAAGCACCCCTAAACAAATCTCACTCCTTAGGCTTATTTCTCATCTGTCCCTGCCTTTTACATCTTATGACTCTTTCATATTATTTTAACTGATTGAGAGAGAAAATAAAATTTGTCATAATCTTTTTCCTCTTCTCACACTTTTCTACAACTTTTCATATCCAGCAGACTCCCTTCTTCTTTTTGTACATGATTTCTATTCACACAAAGTGCAAATAAAATATGAAAAATGTTCACATAAATATAAGATCATCAATGTAGTTTTTAATCTTTATTTCTGGGTCTTTTTGTCAATGATTTTAAGGAAAAGTACACAACTGTAGTTATTTTGCTGTCTAGAAAGTACAAGTATTTGCTTGTAGTTTTTACAATGAAAAGTGTGTTGAGTTTGTTTGGATTTGTTTAATGAAGCCTGATGGCAGTAATAACTTTTGAATTGCTGGTTTCATGAAATATAAAATGATTTTGCCCTGAAAAGTATAATCAACACTGGACAAAACAGTGAAACATTTAGTGAGAATTTAACTTCTTTATGGAAGCTGTAGAAGTGAAGCATCATTCACAGTGGGACGAGTACTGTCTCTGACTGATCACCTGAGGGAAATATTAATACAGAAACATTAATAGCAACGTATACTTTTGAATCACATAATAGTAACAGAGAAAATGGCACATAAGATCTTACTTGTTTGGTAGTAATCGTAGACTTTAATCACAGCTGGCTTGAGATTCTTCACTGGAAGAATCTGTTTCAATTCTATTTGGAGATTCACTGGAATATCTTTTTGAACCTGCAGGATGTTAAACAGGATCATGGAAATTACAGATTTAAGATAAAATGTGAATGAATCACTGAAATTATCATATTAATGTGTCTTTTTTTCTCACCTCTTTCAGATACACAATGACACGATCATCTTTAGAATCGAGCCGCTCCACAAGTGATGTTCTTGAAAGTCGTTGAGGTTCAAGCTGTGGAAAAAGTGATTTAAAAAAGAAGAAATGTATTATTTGTCATTTACCCAGAACTGAAGCAGAAAATATATTCCATCTTAGATTCACAGTGAATCCGTACAGCAAATCTAATAATGAATAATTTTTGTCAAACGCACCAATGATGTATCAGCTGTGAATCCTGATAAGAGTTTAATATCCACGATGACCATGTTAGATCTTGCCTGTGGACCATTGTATCTGGAAAAGGGGAAATATGTTATTATTTGAATAGTTATGGTATGGCTATGGAATAGTATGGGGAGTTAATGTTGAATAAAATAAAGCCATAACCATTATCATGTTTTACAGCAAAAACAGTTACTGTAAAGTTACTGTTCTTACTTCACAGTAAAATTTAACAGTAGGTGCTGTCCAAAGGTTTTCTTGCAATCTCCCTCGATCTTTGCATCAATGTTCAATGTTTTAGATTCAGTAGGAGTGGAATGTTGTAGAACTGAGCAAACTGAGATAGTCAACACAAACAAAAACACGTCTATAAACCATCTCACAGCAAAATAACCACAAAAGCTAAGAAAGGAAAAGAGAAAGTGAATGAAGCTGAACATTACAGACCTGCACAGACACACAGGTTGAGCCCTTCACTTCAATGCTGTATTTGGCTGGAACGTTCTGCAGCTGCTTCTCCTGGTACAGTAACTTGTTGTCCTGATTGACATCGAAGTGGTGAGTGTCTCCTGCAGACTGTACAGTCACTGTGCTGGAGCCGTCAGAGCTGAACACTTTGGTAGCGCAAAAGACAGAGCCTGAAGAGCCACCACTGTGTCCTGAGAAATAAATGTGTTCAGTTATGTCACTTTTACCCATTATTCAGCAATCATGTGTTTGATTTGAGTAGTTTGAGTCACCTGTGTGGAGGAGAATCCTCCATAGGCGTTCTGCTGCTTCACAAGCCAGCTGACAATCCTGTTAGCAAAGCCCAGATCAGCTGTAGTGAGTGAATCTGCAGTGAGAGCAGCTAGCAGCACATATGAGCTGATCTCCACTGCCAGAGAATCAGAGTCATCAGCAGATGCAGACTGAGACCAGTGGAGATGAGACCCTTTAGGACACATGGACAAAAGAGATACTCAATGAGCATGAAAAGACAAGAGAAAGTCATCAGAAACAAATCTCTTACCCTCTGAAAGAGCAACATCTTCCAGTTTCTTGAAAAGCTGCTGTCGAGTGTCCGTGTCTCCAGCCAGACTGAAAGTGTAGGCGAGCAGAGCAGTGGTGTAAGTGTTTTGACATCCTCGATGACGGACCTCAAGCATGACAAACCTTTAGTGACGACAGGATCCTGAGACAAAAACAGAGAAACAGCTGCTCTGAGCATCATTTTCTATGAGTTTATACTGTGTTTCCTGTAGATGAACTTACTGTGACTGGAGTTTCCAGTTCAAGCAGTGATGCAGTAATGTAGGCAGTCATGGTCACATTATCATTTACTCCACCCTGCAATAGAGAAGAAACAGAAATAAAGACAAATATTACATTTATTATCAGACCTGGTGTCCATTAATCACAGGAAATATTGAGAAACAAATAGCACACCTTCATTCTGTTGTTGAAAAGTCTTCCCTGTTGGATGAAACAACCGTCTGAATCCCGTCTGCTTATTAACCATTTCTTTGCACTCTGAATCATTTTTGGATCAACAAATATGTATTTCTGTGCTTTGCCAAAAGACCTCAGGACAAAGGCAGTCAACCTGGTGGTGTGGTAATTTCATTATTAGTTAATCCAGTAATGTAACTCAAATGTTAACTCAAAATTGACTGAATTTTAAAAACATAGAAGACAGACTCTAGCATATTTTATACAGGATGCCTGGGTTTATTAATTTAAATTAACTTGTTGGCTTTGATAAAAATAAGAGTGAGCCTTTTTTACCATGTATTTTCTTTTCCCTGTCCAAATGTGCTGTATGCACCACTGTAATGTTTGTAGTTCAGTTGTCTCTGGTATCCTGTTGAGTTTGACAGTGATTAAATGTTTGGGTTGATCAAGTTTTTCTGAAAAGTATTGTGAGTTAATTTCTCAGTATTTACTTGACACAAATGATTTCTCTCACCACTCTTAAGGAAGCCGGTGGCTCTCTCTCGGATGGCTGAGGTGAGCTGCTCTGTGTTTTCCAGATACTGCAGAATGTAAATATTGGGAGAAAGAACAGCCATGTTTTGTTCTCCACAGCCATACGGCATCCGTAATAATCCATGAAGATTTGTCAGTGCACGACCCAATATGTCTCCTACAAACCAAACACAAATAAAACACTACATTTTAGAAATCCAATTTCTACTTGTATATATACTAATTTCCTTACTAATTTATTGAATCTGCTTGTGTATGTAAATGTTACCAATGACTGAAACAGAAGATCTGGCTGATCCCTCTATCACATCTTTAGGAAGAGTCAGATCCACTTCCTCTGAGAGACTGTCACCTATGAACCACAGAGAGATATACACATATGGGTGATCAGCAGAAATACACTGTGATGCTAAATATTGTCTGCAGACAAACCCTTTGGACACAGTAACCAGCTGTAGGTCTCTGTCTTTTCGGTTCCCCCAGCCTGAAGTATAAAACAACAACATCAACACATCATATGACATGAGCAGCATTAGGATCATGGATAAATGAGGTCTGAGAGCCGTTTGATTTGCTCTGACCTGTACAAGCAGACTTCGTGTGACTGTGTCAATGCGTCCTCTCTCTGGCACGCCACAATCTCATTGTCACACACGGTCTGGGACGCCTCTGCCTCTGCACTGACTGTAATATTCAAGACTCCTACAACACAAGACACATTCGTGAAGATACAACAGAAACAAACACTGAGAAACAATTATTATTCAGACTGGAAAACTCACCAAGAACAGAAGGAGTGAGGATCCATTTAAAGGTTTTTCTTCCATTAGCACACAGACAGGATGAATACTGATCATCAGAAGAGGCTTTGAGAGTGTAGTCTGAGGAAGGAGCTGAGTCACTTTAACCTGTGAGTCAAACACACATGATTAGTGGCATATTTGATATGATTGTATAAGACTTTAAAATCTTACCATGATGCACTTGGACAGATAGTTGAAGACAGTGGCCTTCAGCTCAAAGATCTCCCACGGATGATGGAGTAAGGCAGAGAGAGCTCTAAGAAGAAGGGCTGGAAAACTGTGAGCTGAGCAGGAGGAGCCAGACCCAGACCTTTGGAGGACAGACAGAAGGCCTCCGTCTCCCAAGAGGTGATGGTGTCAGGAACCGTGACAGGAACCTGAGCTGATCCAGAGTCCCTGTTGTGCAGCACAGTATAGTAAAATGCAGTGTAAACTTACAGGGCTGGACATTGAGATGGTAGATATGTACAAGTATCTGGCCGTTCACATAAACAATAAATTGGATTGGTCAGATAACATTAGTGTTTTGTACAAGAAGGGCCAAAGTCGCCTTCAACTGTTGATGAGATTGATTAACTTTGGTGTATGCAGGTTAATATGGAAAACGTTTATGATATTGTAGTATAAACATCAGCAACTTTCTTTGCTGTCCTCTCCTGGAGTGGTGGAATCACAGAAAAGAACAAGAAATGGCTTAACGCACTGATAACTGAGTGCTACCAGAGATAATATCAGCATATCTTAGCACTGAGGCTGGGTTCTAACACTCGTATAGGACCAGTTTTATCCTTAGGACAATATACTGTATTTACCCATATTCATCATTTTTATTTATTTATATTTTATTTAGAAGTACAGTACTTTTCAGTGAACGTCCGTATTCATGATGTTTATAATACATATTAAGTCATCAATATTGTATCGGTTTTAAGTGTTTGTTTATATTTTTAGTATTCTTACGTTGTTTTTTCTTCTTAATTCTTTTTTTTATTGTCCATGCTGCTGTAATGTCTACATTTCCCCTTGAGGATAAAATAAAGTCTTATCTTAACCTATCTTACCTCATAGTGTGCCATTTACAAAGTCTGTTGTGAGTCCTTGAATAAGTGGTCTTTATAGCATTTACGCACCCACTTCAGTGAGCTGCCAAATCCATGTTTCTGGGAAAAAGGTACGAACTGTCTCCACTGGTGGTAGAGTAGATCCTACTCTTTGATATTCATTCCTGTCTGAAAATTCAAATAAATGACTAATGCATGTGTGCAAAAAAACAGTGCTCTCTGCAGGTATGAACTGATTCTTGGTAAATTCCTCCATCAGTCCCTATTTATGCATTTACTCATCTACAACACGTTTTGTTTGTTTATGCATCTGAATCCGTTTTAGCCATCAGCTGTTAACACTAAGAAACTGCTATTTCAACAACAGCAGTACAAAGTGGTATTCTAGTGACATGATTTCAGGATTCCTTAAACAGTTTCTGTAATTTAGGCCTATATGTAACAACGAAACATTCATCATATTATACATTTCAAGTCGACATACCTAAGTGATAACCTCTGTGATAAGTTACACCATAGTTCAGACAAAGGGGTTGTCTCACATGCAAATTTGTTGCCATCTTCAATCCCACACTCTGTCAAACAACAATTGTAAATGACATGAAATTAAATGGAATGGAAATTGAAAAACAAAGTAAATTCAAATGAATGTTCCTTGGGTATGGTGTAATACTAAAATACTATTTATTTTTTATCTTTATTTTCATTATATCCTACTTTCTCCTCTTTATAAGTAAGTTTGTTACCTGCAAGCTGTCATAAACACGGTCTAGTGACACAGCCCGACGAGGTCTAATTTCCAGGCACTCTGATGTATCCACAGCATTATAAGGATACCTTGATAAAGACCGTACTGGCAGCAGGTTAAAGATCTGTGATGAGATAAAAAAACATTTACCCGTTGCGGCTCCAGGGCGATCTTGTGCTAAATTACCTGGACTAATTTACCTGGCTGGTATTAGTGCAACCACAGACTTAAGCACGCTCTCACCGAGATCTCGGACTAAATCATCTAAGCAGCCTGGGCTTACACAAGAATACCAAAAATAGTGTTTTGATCCCTTGCCAACGGATAACCTTTTTGGGGATAGATCTGGATTCTCACGCGATGAGGGCACGATCGTCTCCCCGCGCGTTCAGTCATACAAAGCAGGTCGTACAGTGACGGTGAGTTTGTACCCCAGACTTTTGGGTCTAATGGCAGCAGCGTCCCTGTAATCCATCTAGGCTTACTCCACATGCACCCATTTCAATTCAAATTGACACAGACAAGAAGGAAAGTGAAAAGAAGGAGCCCTTCTAACAGCAGCTAATATCCGGAGGCATGATGATGAGTGATCATGAGATTAACAGGAACGTCTCTTATAAAAGGACTTGCTCATGATAAAGGAGGTCCTTCAAAACAATTTTATTGATCAAGATCAATGATTCAATGATGTAGGCAATGCAGCTTGAAAAAGCTTTGCTAGTGCGCATTGGTTTGTTAATTTGTGATGATGAGTGATGATGACTTTGATAAAGACCAAGCATCCAAATATTACAAGCAGGCACAGTTCAGGTAAAGAAATACAGAAGCTTTACTCTTGCACAAAATAAACTTAAAATAAACATTCAGTTGAATGTTCCTCACAAAGCAATTCTGAGTTGAACAACTTAACTGTTGCATATTAGAATGTCTAATTATGCTCTATGTCTCTGTTTAATACGATTGGTCGTGTTTGAAATTCTGCCTTGACAAACACGCTGATTGGTCGATATAACACAAGGCGGTAAAATGTTGGTCGTTGAAGCAGCGATCCAGATTGAGGCACTGGCAGAGAGCGTCTAAGATGAACATCAAACTTTAAATTGGTCAGTAGAGATTAAAACACATATATACACTTTTCTTAATACCTTACAAGTTTTAATTGCAAATTTCCCGTTTTTCTGGACAGTGCAACATATGTAACACAACACAAAAGAATATATATAAATATAGGTAAAAAATAAAATAAAAATAATAAGAAAAAATTAAGAGTAAAATGTGCAATACTGTGGACTTAATAAATAATAATATAAACAGGGATGTGCAAGAGGAATGTGCAAACCGTTGTACCGGGTATATACACATAGCAGCAATATGGATTATGGAGAATAGTGAACGTTTTACAGTATATTAAATTGAGTCTTGTAAATTATATTAGTCTGAGTTTGAGTTTAGGAGCCTGATGGCCTGAGGGAAGAAACTCCTCCTAAGTCTCTCGGTTATCGCCATCATGCTACAGAAGCGCTTGCCAGATGGCAATAAAATGAAAAGACGGTTACCAGGGTGATTTGTATTCTTGATGATTTTAACAGCTCTGCTTTTGCAGCGTTTGAGGTAGATGTCCTGCAGAGAGGGGAGAGCAGACCCTGAGATGCGCTCAACTAAGCGCACAACTCTCTGCAGAGCTTTGCAGTCCTGATTTGAGGCGTAACTATACCACACTGAGACGCACTTCATCAATACACTTTCTATGGCCCCGGAATAGAAAGTTTTCAGGATTGCTGGTGAGATCCTGAATTTCCTCAGCTGTCGAGATGGTACAGTCTTTGCCTGGCTTTCTTGACCTGTGTTTGAATGTGTGCAGTCCATGTCAGGTCCTCGGAGATGTTTACACCGAGGTACTTGAAGCTGCTCACCCTCTCCACAGGGGCCATCATAAGAGGAGTGTGGGGCTGTTGTCTCTTCCTGAAGTCTACAGTCAGCTCTTTAGTTTTGCTCAAATTCAGAGAGAGACAGTTGTCCTGGCACTATGATGTAAGTCTCTACCTCATCCAAGTATGCGGTCTCATCATTGTTGGAAATGAGGCCCAGAACCACAGTATCATCAGCAAATTTAACAATAGAAGTGGAGCTGTGAGAGGACACAGTCATGTGTGTAGATAGAGAGCAGGGGACTCAGGAGTCAGGACACAACCCTGTGGGGCTCCTATGTTCAGGGTGATGGAGTTGGAGGTGAATTGGCCCATTTTCACCACTTGAGGTCTGCCGGTGAGGAAATCTTGAATCCAGTCACAGAGTGACGAGTTTAGGCCGAGGTCTGTGAGTTTAACAGCTAGCTTGATGGGGACTGTTGTATTGAAGAGCAATGTTAGATTAGAATGTTAGAATTGAATGTTAGAATTTAAAGACCAATGTTAGATTTTTCTGTTTTAATGCTATCTTTTCTGACTTTAAAATGTACAGCTGTCATAAAACCACACTCTAAAAAACACTGGGCAGAGCTCCTGAGAAAAGAGCTGTAAAAATATACTAAGATGATTTTTGGTACACCTAAAATAAAACTCCAGAAAGGTGTACAATATGGGACCTTTAAGGAGTTTCAGGCCGATTTATTCCTGATTTTCCCCTCCTGAGAATCGTAGAAAAACATCTTGTTGAGGACCTCATTCACAGATTGAATCTTATACTTCCATATCTGCTCGCATTCAACTCGGGACCTCCCCAATTATATATCAAACATGTTTGATATTTAGGATTTTAAATCAGGATGATCACTGATTACATCGGTAGTTTGACAAGGGCCAATACGTGACTGCAAAACTAGCTGCTGTACAGGTCTGTTGGATAGTGGCGATGGAGGAAAATGCTTGTGGAACTTTTGCAATAACACGACTGTCTGATCACTGTATTGATTCAGTTCAAACACATTAACCAATCAACATTTCATATTTACTTAAAGCACGAAATGAATAAACATCAGAAAGTGTTTTATAGAAGTTAATCTACTCTCCTGTCTGATTTGTGGTTAAGGCTAGAAGGGATACAGCTGTGGCTACTGGGATGTGCATTTACATATTTTCAGAGCCAACAATATTACATGAAACCTATGAAAATGTTTTTTAAAAAGTATATGGTGCCATAGTTTCATCACTTTACAGTGTCGCAGTGAGCGACTTTTTGTAGTAAAGAACCTGTTTACTGAGTGGGAAGATGACATGAAGCAACCTGAGGTTAGCAGCTCTGTAAACAGATGAGTGCACATGTGCATGTAAAGCTCCCCTTCGGGGCGAAGTTCACAGGATTTTGTCCACAGAATCATAAGAACACACATTTTAACATATTATTTTATTATATAACACTCAGTATTTAACTTAAGCGCTGCAAGCCATGCATAAAGCGCCGGACATGTTTTCTTGTACACAAAACAAGTGGGATGTGCAACAGCGATTGAGTACTCGAGTAGGCTACTAGGCCGCGAGAGCGATGATCTATCATGAAAACGATGATTGTGAAAAAAAAATCTGATTGGTTATTATAGCAGCACTTTGGGTGGCACCCTGAGCTCTGATTGTTTAGCTGGCAACAACATGGGGTTCAAAGATGTGAGAAGAGTGAGAAGCTTGACTTTAAAGTCAATGTCTGGGTTAGCTACATACATATCTGATTAATCTAATATGGGATCCTTTGGGATATTAACATTTATTTACATGCTGAATGCGCTGTATATTATCAGTGTTTAATTTCATGCTCAAATGCCATGACTGATGTTGACTGAGTTATTTGAGATGGTCATATTGCTTTTAGATGTTTTTTTTCTCCAAAATATTGATCCTATAATAATGCAGCAGTGATGTTTTTCGTCATATTTGTTCATATTTGTTCATACTTCAATTAAAATTGTTTTCGTACTTATGAATGGCTTCGAAAACATGCAGGCAATTTTAGGAATCACTTGATAATGTAGATGAAAATATAGCAAAAATCTGCCATAAACATTAATGATATAAGGATTATAATGAAAACTTTATAGAATTCTGTCCTTGCCCGTGTTTTAGGGCGCTGTTGAAAGCGCATCACAGCGGAGCTCTCTCTCTCTCTCTCTCTCTCTCTCTCTCTCTAAAATCTAAATTTAAAACCGATCCGATATCTAACAGGTAGCCAATTCAAGGATGCTAAAATTTGAGTTATTCTATACCTCTTTCTCCTACCAGTCAATAGTCTGGCAGCAGCATTTTGAACAAGCTGTAATCAAGTTACCATGACTGAGAAATGCCTAAATACACAGCATTACAATATGTGTTATGTGTTCATGTTTTCATAGACATGTGTTCATGTCATATATATTTTTTTTATCATTCATTTTCATAACAGTCTTCAGATTTTCATTATCTCCATCACGGCCAAAAGTTGTTGCAGAAAAGTTTGAGAAAATATCTGACTATGAAATTAATTAATTTAATTTAATAATTTATTTGGTTTTACAAGTAGCTCAGAAAAAAAGTTTAGTAATAAAAAGTTTTATATATTAAAATCTATTTATATGTATTTAAATTGATTTAAATGGAAAGTTTAATATTAATTGCCAGTTCATATGATAATTATTTTAAGATATTATCGAGGTGCGGCTGACACAGAACAGTGTACGCAGTTAGCGTCCGCGGATATTCTCCAAAATGGCGCTATGCGCAGAGGAGACAAATTGTTGAAAAAAGTATTCGCAGCTTCATAAGATTACGGTTGAACCACTGATGGTAGATGGACTATTCTGAAGATGTCTTTCGTACTTTTCTGGGCCTTGACAGTGCAAATTATTTGGCAGTAAATGGAACAGTCACAAGCCTCCCGGTTTTCATCCAAAATATCTTAAATTGTGTTCCAAAGACGAACAAAGCTTTTACGGGTTTGGAACGACATGGGGGTAAGTGATTAATACAAAATGTTCCTTTTGGGCTGGAGTAACCCTTCAAGGGGCCATTCACATGTAGCGATTAAAAATGCGTGGAAAACGCTAGGCGCGCAGCTTTCTCCTTTTTTCCAATGTGTTCGAGCGCATATGATATGCCACACCTGTGAGGTGGATGGATTATCTCAGCAAAGGAGAAGTGCTCACTAACACAGATTTAGACAGATTTGTTAACAATATTTGAGAGAAAGCTCATGAAAAATTGGGGCAAAAATAAAAGTGTTGCGTTTATAATTTTGTTCAGTATACTTACAATTTATCTTAGACTGACCCATTTTCTTCTCCTCTCTTCCTTTTGCATTCAAGAGACAGTAGCCTGTAGTATTAGTAATAGTTTGTCCTAAATACTCCATACGATAATACAGAGGGAAGCACCCCTAAACAAATCTCACTCCTTAGGCTTATTTCTCATCTGTCCCTGCCTTTTACATCTTATGACTCTTTCATATTATTTTAATTGATTGAGAGAGAAAATAAAAATTGTCATAATCTTTTTCCTCTTCTCACACTTTTCTACAACTTTTCATCTCCAGCAGACTCCCTTCTTATTTTTGTACATGATTTCTATTCACACAAAGTGCAAATAAAATATGAAAAATGTTCACATAAATATAAGATCATCAATGTAGTTTTTAATCTTTATTTCTGGGTCTTTTTGTCAACGATTTTAAGGAAAAGTACACAACTGTAGTTATTTTGCTGTCTAGAAAGTACAAGTATTTGCTTGTAGTTTTTACAATGAAAAGTGTGTTGAGTTTGTTTGGATTTGTTTAATGAAGCCTGATGGCAGTAATAACTTTTGAATTGCTGGTTTCATGAAATATAAAATTATTTTGCCCTGAAAAAGTATAATCAACACTGGACAAAACAGTGAAACATTTAGTGAGAATTTAACTTCTTTATGGAAGCTGTAGAAGTGAAGCATCATTCACAGTGGGACGAGTACTCGGTCTCTGACTGATCACCTGAGGGAAATATTAATACAGAAACATTAATAGCAACGTATACTTTTGAATCACATAATAGTAACAGAGAAAATGGCACATAAGATCTTACTTGTTTGGTAGTAATCGTAGACTTTAATCACAGCTGGCTTGAGATTCTTCACTGGAAGAATCTGTTTCAATTCTATTTGGAGATTCACTGGAATATCTTTTTGAACCTGCAGGATGTTAAACAGGATCATGGAAATTACAGATTTAAGATAAAATGTGAATGAATCACTGAAATTATCATATTAATGTGTCTTTTTCTCACCTCTTTCAGATACACAATGACACGATCATCTTTAGAATCGAGCCGCTCCACAAGTGATGTTCTTGAAAGTCGTTGAGGTTCAAGCTGTGGAAAAGTGATTTAAAAAGAAGAAATGTATTATTTGTCATTTACCCAGAACTGAAGCAGAAAATATATTCCATCTTAGATTCACAGTGAATCCGTACAGCAAATCTAATAATGAATAATTTTGTCAAACGCACCAATGATGTATCAGCTGTGAATCCTGATAAGAGTTTAATATCCACGATGACCATGTTAGATCTTGCCTGTGGACCATTGTATCTGGAAAAGGGAAATATGTTATTATTTGAATAGTTATGGTATGGCTATGGAATAGTATGGGAGTTAATGTTGAATAAAATAAAGCCATAACCATTATCATGTTTTACAGCAAAACAGTTACTGTAAAGTTACTGTTCTTACTTCACAGTAAAATTTAACAGTAGGTGCTGTCCAAAGGTTTTCTTGCAATCTCCTCGATCTTTGCATCAATGTTCAATGTTTTAGATTCAGTAGGAGTGGGAATGTTGTAGAACTGAGCAAACTGAGATAGTCAACACAAACAAAACACGTCTATAAACCATCTCACAGCAAAATAACCACAAAAGCTAAGAAAGGAAAAGAGAAAGTGAATGAAGCTGAACATTACAGACCTGCACAGACACACAGGTTGAGCCCTTCACTTCAATGCTGTATTTGGCTGGAACGTTCTGCAGCTGCTTCTCCTGGTACAGTAACTTGTTGTCCTGATTGACATCGAGTGGTGAGTGTCTCCTGCAGACTGTACAGTCACTGTGCTGGAGCCGCCAGAGCTGAACACTTTGGTAGCGCATAAAGACAGAGCCTGAAGAGCCACCACTGTGTCCTGAGAAATAAATGTGTTCAGTTATGTCACTTTTACCCATTATTCAGCAATCATGTGTTTGATTTGAGTAGTTTGAGTCACCTGTGTGGAGGAGAATCCTCCATAGGCGTTCTGCTGCTTCACAAGCCAGCTGACAATCCTGTTAGCAAAGCCCAGATCAGCTGTAGTGAGTGAATCTGCAGTGAGAGCAGCTAGCAGCACATATGAGCTGATCTCCACTGCCAGAGAATCAGAGTCATCAGCAGATGCAGACTGAGACCAGTGGAGATGAGACCCTTTAGGACACATGGACAAAAGAGATACTCAATGAGCATGAAAAGACAAGAGAAAGTCATCAGAAACAAATCTCTTACCCTCTGAAAGAGCAACATCTTCCAGTTTCTTGAAAAGCTGCTGTCGAGTGTCCGTGTCTCCAGCCAGACTGAAAGTGTAGGCGAGCAGAGCAGTGGTGTAAGTGTTTTGACATCCTCGATGACGGACCTCAAGCATGACAAACCTTTAGTGACGACAGGATCCTGAGACAAAAACAGAGAAACAGCTGCTCTGAGCATCATTTTTCTATGAGTTTATACTGTGTTTCCTGTAGATGAACTTACTGTGACTGGAGTTTCCAGTTCAAGCAGTGATGCAGTAATGTAGGCAGTCATGGTCACATTATCATTTACTCCACCCTGCAATAGAGAAGAAACAGAAATAAAGACAAATATTACATTTATTATCAGACCTGGTGTCCATTAATCACAGGAAATATTGAGAAACAAATAGCACACCTTCATTCTGTTGTTGAAAAGTCTTCCCTGTTGGATGAAACAACCGTCTGAATCCGCCTGCTTATTAACCATTTCTTTGCACTCTGAATCATTTTTGGATCAACAAATATGTATTTCTGTGCTTTGCCAAAAGACCTCAGGACAAAGGCAGTCAACCTGGTGGTGTGGTAATTTCATTATTAGTTAATCCAGTAATGTAACTCAAATGTTAACTCAAAATTGACTGAATTTTAAAACATAGAAGACAGACTCTAGCATATTTTATACAGGATGCCTGGGTTTATTAATTTAAATTAACTTGTTGGCTTTGATAAAAATAAGAGTGAGCCTTTTTTACCATGTATTTTCTTTTCCCTGTCCAAATGTGCTGTATGCACCACTGTAATGTTTGTAGTTCAGTTGTCTCTGGTATCCTGTTGAGTTTGACAGTGATTAAATGTTTGGGTTGATCAAGTTTTTCTGAAAAGTATTGTGAGTTAATTTCTCAGTATTTACTTGACACAAATGATTTCTCTCACCACTCTTAAGGAAGCCGGTGGCTCTCTCTCGGATGGCTGAGGTGAGCTGCTCTGTGTTTTCCAGATACTGCAGAATGTAAATATTGGGAGAAAGAACAGCCATGTTTTGTTCTCCACAGCCATACGGCATCCGTAATAATCCATGAAGATTTGTCAGTGCACGACCCAATATGTCTCCTACAAACCAAACACAAATAAAACACTAAATTTTAGAAATCCAATTTCTACTTGTATATATACTAATTTCCTTACTAATTTATTGAATCTGCTTGTGTATGTAAATGTTACCAATGACTGAAACAGAAGATCTGGCTGATCCTCTATCACATCTTTAGGAAGAGTCAGATCCACTTCCTCTGAGAGACTGTCGCCTATGAACCACAGAGATATACACATATGGGTGATCAGCAGAAATACACTGTGATGCTAAATATTGTCTGCAGACAAACCCTTTGGACACAGTAACCAGCTGTAGGTCTCTGTCTTTTCGGTTCCCCAGCCTGAAGTATAAAACAACAACATCAACACATCATATGACATGAGCAGCATTAGGATCATGGATAAATGAGGTCTGAGAGCCGTTTGATTTGCTCTGACCTGTACAAGCAGACTTCGTGTGACTGTGTCAATGCGTCCTCTCTCTGGCACGCTCACAATCTCATTGTCACACACGGTCTGGGACGCCTGCCTCTGCACTGACTGTAATATTCAAGACTCCTACAACACAAGACACATTCGTGAAGATACAACAGAAACAAACACTGAGAAACAATTATTATTCAGACTGGAAAACTCACCAAGAACAGAAGGAGTGAGGATCCATTTAAAGGTTTTTCTTCCATTAGCACACAGACAGGATGAATACTGATCATCAGAAGAGGCTTTGAGTGTAGTCTGAGGAAGGAGCTGAGTCACTTTAACCTGTGAGTCAAACACACATGATTAGTGGCATATTTGATATGATTGTATAAGACTTTAAAATCTTACCATGATGCACTTGGACAGATAGTTGAAGACAGTGGCCTTCAGCTCAAAGATCTCCCCACGGATGATGGAGTAAGGCAGAGAGAGCTCTAAGAAGAAGGGCTGGAAAACTGTGAGCTGAGCAGGAGGAGCCAGACCCAGACCTTTGGAGGACAGACAGAAGGCCTCCGTCTCCCAAGAGGTGATGGTGTCAGGAACCGTGACAGGAACCTGAGCTGATCCAGAGTCCCTGTTGTGCAGCACAGTATAGTAAAATGCAGTGTAAACTTACAGGGGCTGGACATTGAGATGGTAGATATGTACAAGTATCTGGCCGTTCACATAAACAATAAATTGGATTGGTCAGATAACATTAGTGTTTTGTACAAGAAGGGCCAAAGTCGCCTTCAACTGTTGATGAGATTGATTAACTTTGGTGTATGCAGGTTAATATGGAAAACGTTTATGATATTGTAGTATAAACATCAGCAACTTTCTTTGCTGTCCTCTCCTGGAGTGGTGGAATCACAGAAAAGAACAAGAAATGGCTTAACGACTGATAACTGAGTGCTACCAGAGATAATATCAGCATATCTTAGCACTGAGGCTGGGTTCTAACACTCGTATAGGACCAGTTTTATCCTTAGGACAATATACTGTATTTACCCATATTCATCATTTTTATTTATTTATATTTTATTTAGAAGTACAGTACTTTTCAGTGAACGTCCGTATTCATGATGTTTATAATACATATTAAGTCATCAATATTGTATCGGTTTTAAGTGTTTGTTTATATTTTAGTATTCTTACGTTGTTTTTTTCTTAATTCTTTTTTATTGTCCATGCTGCTGTAATGTCTACATTTCCCTTGAGGATAAAATAAAGTCTTATCTTAACCTATCTTACCTCATAGTGTGCCATTTACAAAGTCTGTTGTGAGTCCTTGAATAAGTGGTCTTTATAGCATTTACGCACCCCACTTCAGTGAGCTGCCAAATCCATGTTTCTGGGAAAAAGGTACGAACTGTCTCCACTGGTGGTAGAGTAGATCCTACTCTTTGATATTCATTCCTGTCTGAAAATTCAAATAAATGACTAATGCATGTGTGCAAAAAAACAGTGCTCTCTGCAGGTATGAACTGATTCTTGGTAAATTCCTCCATCAGTCCCTATTTATGCATTTACTCATCTACAACACGTTTTGTTTGTTTATGCATCTGAATCCGTTTTAGCCATCAGCTGTTAACACTAAGAAACTGCTATTTCAACAACAGCAGTACAAAGTGGTATTCTAGTGACATGATTTCAGGATTCCTTAAACAGTTTCTGTAATTTAGGCCTATATGTAACAACGAAACATTCATCATATTATACATTTCAAGTCGACATACCTAAGTGATAACCTCTGTGATAAGTTACACCATAGTACGTCAGACAAAGGGTTGTCTCACATGCAAATTTGTTGCCATCTTCAATCCCACACTCTGTCAAACAACAATTGTAAATGACATGAAATTAAATGGAATGGAAATTGAAAACAAAGTAAATTCAAATGAATGTTCCTTGGGTATGGTGTAATACTAAAATACTATTTATTTTTATCTTTATTTTCATTATATCCTACTTTCTCCTCTTTATAAGTAAGTTTGTTACCTGCAAGCTGTCATAAACACGGTCTAGTGACACAGCCCGACGAGGTCTAATTTCCAGGCACTCTGATGTATCCACAGCATTATAAGGATACCTTGATAAAGACCGTACTGGCAGCAGGTTAAAGATCTGTGATGAGATAAAAAACATTTACCCGTTTGCGGCTCCAGGGCGATCTTGTGCTAAATTACCTGGACTAATTTACCTGGCTGGTATTAGTGCAACCACAGACTTAAGCACGCTCTCACCGAGATCTCGGACTAAATCATCTAAGCAGCCTGGGCTTACACAAGAATACCAAAAATAGTGTTTTGATCCCTTGCCAACGGATAACCTTTTGGGGATAGATCTGGATTCTCACGCGATGAGGGCACGATCGTCTCCCCGCGTTCAGTCATACAAAGCAGGTCGTACAGTGACGGTGAGTTTGTACCCCAGACTTTTGGGTCTAATGGCAGCAGCGTCCCCTGTAATCCATCTAGGCTTACTCCACATGCACCCATTTCAATTCAAATTGACACAGACAAGAAGGAAAGTGAAAAGAAGGAGCCCCTTCTAACAGCAGCTAATATCCGGAGGCATGATGATGAGTGATCATGAGATTAACAGGAACGTCTCTTATAAAAGGACTTGCTCATGATAAAGGAGGTCCTTCAAAAACAATTTTATTGATCAAGATCAATGATTCAATGATGTAGGCAATGCAGCTTGAAAAAAAAGCTTTGCTAGTGCGCATTGGTTTGTTAATTTGATGATGATGATGATGACTTTGATAAAGACCAAGCATCCAAATATTACAAGCAGGCACAGTTCAGGTAAAGAAATACAGAAGCTTTACTCTTGCACAAAATAAACTTAAAATAAACATTCAGTTGAATGTTCCTCACAAAGCAATTCTGAGTTGAACAACTTAACTGTTGCATATTAGAATGTCTAATTATGCTCTATGTCTCTGTTTAATACGATTGGTCGTGTTTGAAATTCTGCCTTGACAAACACGCTGATTGGTCGATATAACACAAGGCGGTAAAATGTTGGTCGTTGAAGCAGCGATCCAGATTGAGGCACTGGCAGAGAGCGTCTAAGATGAACATCAAACTTTAAATTGGTCAGTAGAGATTAAAACACATATATACACTTTTCTTAATACCTTACAAGTTTTAATTGCAAATTTCCCGTTTTTCTGGACAGTGCAACATATGTAACACAACACAAAAAGAATATATATAAATATAGGTAAAAATAAAATAAAAATAATAATAAGAAAAATTAAGAGTAAAATGTGCAATACTGTGGACTTAATAAATAATAATATAAACAGGGATGTGCAAGAGGAATGTGCAAACCGTTGTACCGGTATATACACATAGCAGCAATATGGATTATGGAGAATAGTGAACGTTTTACAGTATATTAAATTGAGTCTTGTAAATTATATTAGTCTGAGTTTGAGTTTAGGAGCCTGATGGCCTGAGGAAGAAACTCCTCCTAAGTCTCTCGGTTATCGCCATCATGCTACAGAAGCGCTTGCCAGATGGCAATAAAATGAAAAGACGGTTACCAGGGTGATTTGTATTCTTGATGATTTTAACAGCTCTGCTTTTGCAGCGTTTGAGGTAGATGTCCTGCAGAGAGGAGAGCAGACCCTGAGATGCGCTCAACTAAGCGCACAACTCTCTGCAGAGCTTTGCAGTCCTGATTTGAGGCGTAACTATACCACACTGAGACGCACTTCATCAATACACTTTCTATGGCCCCGGAATAGAAAGTTTTCAGGATTGCTGGTGAGATCCTGAATTTCCTCAGCTGTCGCAGATGGTACAGTCTTTGCCTGGCTTTCTTGACCTGTGTTTGAATGTGTGCAGTCCATGTCAGGTCCTCGGAGATGTTTACACCGAGGTACTTGAAGCTGCTCACCCTCTCCACAGGGGCCATCATAAGAGGAGTGTGGGGCGGCTGTTGTCTCTTCCTGAAGTCTACAGTCAGCTCTTTAGTTTTGCTCAAATTCAGAGAGAGACAGTTGTCCTGGCACTATGATGTAAGTCTCTACCTCATCCAAGTATGCGGTCTCATCATTGTTGGAAATGAGGCCCAGAACCACAGTATCATCAGCAAATTTAACAATAGAAGTGGAGCTGTGAGAGGACACGCAGTCATGTGTGTAGATAGAGTAGAGCAGGGGACTCAGGAGTCAGGACACAACCCTGTGGGGCTCCTATGTTCAGGGTGATGGAGTTGGAATTGGCCCATTTTCACCACTTGAGGTCTGCCGGTGAGGAAATCTTGAATCCAGTCACAGAGTGACGAGTTTAGGCCGAGGTCTGTGAGTTTAACAGCTAGCTTGATGGGGACTGTTGTATTGAAGAGCAATGTTAGATTAGAATGTTAGAATTGAATGTTAGAATTTAAAGACCAATGTTAGATTTTTCTGTTTTAATGCTATCTTTTCTGACTTTAAAATGTACAGCTGTCATAAAACCACACTCTAAAAAACACTGGGCAGAGCTCCTGAGAAAAGAGCTGTAAAAATATACTAAGATGATTTTTGGTACACCTAAAATAAAACTCCAGAAAGGTGTACAATATGGGACCTTTAAGGAGTTTCAGGCCGATTTATTCCTGATTTTCCCTCCTGAGAATCGTAGAAAACATCTTGTTGAGGACCTCATTCACAGATTGAATCTTATACTTCCATATCTGCTCGCATTCAACTCGGGACCTCCCCAATTATATATCAAACATGTTTGATATTTAGGATTTTAAATCAGGATGATCACTGATTACATCGGTAGTTTGACAAGGGCCAATACGTGACTGCAAAACTAGCTGCTGTACAGGTCTGTTGGATAGTGGCGATGGAGGAAAATGCTTGTGGAACTTTTGCAATAACACGACTGTCTGATCACTGTATTGATTCAGTTCAAACACATTAACCAATCAACATTTCATATTTACTTAAAGCACGAAATGAATAAACATCAGAAAGTGTTTTATAGAAGTTAATCTACTCTCCTGTCTGATTTGTGGTTAAGGCTAGAAGGGATACAGCTGTGGCTACTGGGATGTGCATTTACATATTTTCAGAGCCAACAATATTACATGAAACCTATGAAAATGTTTTTTAAAAAGTATATGGTGCCATAGTTTCATCACTTTACAGTGTCGCAGTGAGCGACTTTTGTAGTAAAGAACCTGTTTACTGAGTGGGAAGATGACATGAAGCAACCTGAGGTTAGCAGCTCTGTAAACAGATGAGTGCACATGTGCATGTAAAGCCTTCAAGTTCACAGGATTTTGTCCACAGAATCATAAGAACACACATTTTAACATATTATTTTATTATATAACACTCAGTATTTAACTTAAGCGCTGCAAGCCATGCATAAAGCGCCGGACATGTTTTCTTGTACACAAAACAAGTGGGATGTGCAACAGCGATTGAGTACTCGAGTAGGATACTCGGCCGAGAGCGATGATCTATCATGAAAATGATGATTGTGAAAAAAATCTGATTGGTTATTATAGCAGCAGTTTGGGCGGCACCCTGAGCTCTGATTGTTTAGCTGGCAACAACATGGGGTTCAAAGATGTGAGAAGAGTGAGAAGCTTGACTTTAAAGTCAAATAGTGATGTCTGGGTTAGCTACATACATATCTGATTAATCTAATATGGGATGCTTTGGGATATTAACATTTATTTACATGCTGAATGCGCTGCATATTATCAGTGTTTAATTTCATGCTCAAATGTCATGACTGATGTTGACTGAGTTATTTGAGATGGTCATATTGCTTTTAGATGTTTCTTTTTCAAAAATATTGATCCTATAATAATGCAGCAGTGATGTTTTTCGTCATATTTGTTCATATTTGTTCATACTTCAATTGAAATTGTTTTCGTACTTCGAATGGCTTCGAAAACATGCAGGCAATTTTAGGAATCACTTGATAATGTAGATGAAAATATAGCAAAAATCTGCCATAAACATTAATGATATAAGGATTATAATGAAAACTTTATAGAATTCTGTCCTTGCCCGTGTTTTAGGGCGCTGTTGAAAGCGCATCACAGCGGGAGCTCTCTCTCTCTCTCTCTCTCTCTCTCTCTCTCTCTAAAATCTAAATTTAAAACCGATCCGATATCTAACAGGTAGCCAATTCAAGGATGCTAAAATTTGAGTTATTCTATACCTCTTTCTCCTACCAGTCAATAGTCTGGCAGCAGCATTTTGAACAAGCTGTAATCAAGTTACCATGACTGAGAAATGCCTAAATACACAGCATTACAATATGTGTTATGTGTTCATGTTTTCATAGACATGTGTTCATGTCATATATATTTTTTTTATCATTCATTTTCATAACAGTCTTCAGATTTTCATTATCTCCATCACGGCCAAAAGTTGTTGCAGAAAAAGTTTGAGAAAATATCTGACTATGAAATTAATTAATTTAATTTAATAATTTATTTGGTTTTACAAGTAGCTCAGAAAAAAAGTTTAGTAATAAAAAATTGTATATATTAAAATCTATTTATATGTATTTAAATTGATTTAAATGGAAAGTTTAATATTAATTGCCAGTTCATATGATAATTATTTTAAGATATTATCGAGGTGCGGCTGACACAGAACAGTGTACGCAGTTAGCGTCCGGCGGATATTCTCCAAAATGGCGCTATGCTGACGCAGAGGAGACAAATTGTTGAAAAAAAAGTATTCTCGCAGCTTCATAAGGTTACGGTTGAACCACTGATGGTTGATGGACTATTCTGAAGATGTCTTTCGTACTTTTCTGGGCCTTGACAGTGCAAATTATTTGGCAGTAAATGGAACAGTCACAAGCCTCCCGGTTTTCATCCAAAATATCTTAAATTGTGTTCCAAAGACGAACAAAGCTTTTACGGGTTTGGAAACGACATGGGGTAAGTGATTAATACAAAATGTTCCTTTTGGGCTGGAGTAACCCTTCAAGGGGCCATTCACATGTAGCGATTAAAAATGCGTGGAAAACGCTAGGCGCGCAGCTTTCTCCTTTTCCAATGTGTTCGGCGCATATGATATGCCACACCTGTGAGGTGGATGGATTATCTCAGCAAAGGAGAAGTGCTCACTAACACAGATTTAGACAGATTTGTTAACAATATTTGAGAGAAAGCTCATGAAAAATTGGGGCAAAATAAAAGTGTTGCGTTTATAATTTTGTTCAGTATACTTACAATTTATCTTAGACTGACCCATTTTCTTCTCCTCTCTTCCTTTTGCATTCAAGAGACAGTAGCCTGTAGTATTAGTAATAGTTTGTCCTAAATACTCCATACGATAATACAGAGGAAGCACCCCTAAACAAATCTCACTCCTTAGGCTTATTTCTCATCTGTCCCTGCCTTTTACATCTTATGACTCTTTCATATTATTTTAATTGATTGAGAGAGAAAATAAAATTGTCATAATCTTTTCCTCTTCTCACACTTTTCTACAACTTTTCATCTCCAGCAGACTCCTTCTTATTTTTGTACATGATTTCTATTCACAAAGTGCAAATAAAATATGAAAATGTTCACATAAATATAAGATCATCAATGTAGTTTTAATCTTTATTTCTGGGTCTTTTGTCAACGATTTTAAGGAAAAGTACACAACTGTAGTTATTTTGCTGTCTAGAAAGTACAAGTATTTGCTTGTATTTTTTACAATGAAAACTGTGTTGAGTTTGTTTGGATTTGTTTAATGAAGCCTGATGGCAGTAATAACTTTGGAATTTCTGGTTTCATGAAATATAAAATGATTTTGCCCTGAAAAAGTATAATCAACACTGGACAAAACAGTGAAACATTTAGTGAGAATTTAACTTCTTTATCCAAGCTGTAGAAGTGAAGCATCATTCACAGTGGGACGAGTACTCGGTCTCTGACTGATCACCTGAGGGAAATATTAATACAGAAACATTAGCTTAATAGCAACGTATACTTTTGAATCACATAATAGTAACAGAGAAAATGGTACATAAGATCTTACTTGTTTGGTAGTAATCGTAGACTTTAATCACAGCTGGCTTGAGATTCTTCACTGGAAGAATCTGTTTCAATTCTATTTGGAGATTCACTGGAATATCTTTTTGAACCTGCAGGATGTTAAACAGGATCATGGAAATTATAGATTTAACATAAAATGTGAATGAATCACTGAAATTATCATATGAATGTGTCTTTTTTCTCACCTCTTTCAGATACACAATGACACGATCATCTTTAGAATCGAGCCGCTCCACAAGTGATGTTCTTGAAAGTCGTTGAGGTTCAAGCTGTGGAAAAAGTGATTTAAAAAAGAAGAAATGTATTATTTGTCATTTACCCAGAACTGAAGCAGAAAATATATTCCATCTTAGATTCACAGTGAATCAGTACAGCAAATCTAATAATGAATAATTTTAGTCAAACGCACCAATGATGTATCAGCTGTGAATCCTGACAGGAGTTTAATATCCACAATGACCATGTTAGATCTTGCCTGTGGACCATTGTATCTGGAAAAGGGGAAATATGTTATTATTTGAATAGTTATGGTATGGTTATGGAATAGTATGGGGAGTTAATGTTGAATAAAATAAAGCCATAACCATTATCATGTTTTACAGCAAAAACAGTTACTGTAAAGTTACTGTTCTTACTTCACAGTGAAATTTAACAGTAGGTGCTGTCCAAAGGTTTTCTTGCAATCTCCGTCGATCTTTGCATCAATGTTCAATGTTTTAGATTCAGTAGGAGTGGGAATGTTGTAGAACTGAGCAAACTGAGATAGTCAACACAAACAAAAACACGTCTATAAACCATCTCACAGCAAAATAACCACAAAAGCTAAGAAAGGAAAAGAGAAAGTGAATGAAGCTGAACGCTCTACAGACCTGCACAGACACACAGGTTGAGCCCTTCACTTCAATGCTGTATTTGGCTGGAACGTTCTGCAGCTGCTTCTCCTGGTACAGTAACTTGTTGTCCTGATTGACATCGAAGTGGTGAGTGTCTCCTGCTGACTGTACAGTCACTGTGCTGGAGCCGTCAGAGCTGAACACTTTGGTAGCATACAAAGACAAAGCCTGAAGAGCCACCACTGTGTCCTGAGAAATAAATGTGTTCAGTAATGTGATTTTTACCCATTATTCAGCAATCATGTGTTTGATTTGAGTAGTTTGAGTCACCTGTGTGGAGGAGAATCCTCCATAGGCGTTCTGCTGCTTCACAAGCCAGCTGACAATCCTGTTAGCAAAGCCCAGATCAGCTGTAGTGAGTGAATCTGCAGTGAGAGCAGCTAGCAGCACATATGAGCTGATCTCCACTGCCAGAGAATCAGAGTCATCAGCAGATGCAGACTGAGACCAGTGGAGATGAGACCCTTTAGGACACATGGACAAAAGAGATACTCAATGAGCATGAAAAGACAAGAGAAAGTCATCAGAAACAAATCTCTTACCCTCTGAAAGAGCAACATCTTCCAGTTTCTTGAAAAGCTGCTGTCGAGTGTCCGTGTCTCCAGCCAGACTGAAAGTGTAGGCGAGCAGAGCAGTGGTGTAAGTGTTTTTGACATCCTCGATGACGGACCTCAAGCATGACAAACCTTTAGTGACGACAGGATCCTGAGACAAAAACAGAGAAACAGCTGCTCTGAGCATCATTTTTCTATGAGTTTATACTGTGTTTCCTGTAGATGAACTTACTGTGACTGGAGTTTCCAGTTCAAGCAGTGATGCAGTAATGTAGGCAGTCATGGTCACATTATCATTTACTCCACCCTGCAATAGAGAAGAAACAGAAATAAAGACAAATATTACATTTATTATCAGACCTGGTGTCCATTAATCACAGGAAATATTGAGAAACAAATAGCACACCTTCATTCTGTTGTTGAAAAGTCTTCCCTGTTGGATGAAACAACCGTCTGAATCCCGTCTGCTTATTAACCATTTCTTTGCACTCTGAATCATTTTGGATCAACAAATATGTATTTCTGTGCTTTGCCAAAAGACCTCAGGACAAAGGCAGTCAACCTGGTGGTGTGGTAATTTCATTATTAGTTAATCCAGTAATGTAACTCAAATGTTAACTCAAAATTGACTGAATTTTAAAAACATAGAAGACAGACTCTAGCATATTTTATACAGGATGCCTGGGTTTATTAATTTAAATTAACTTGTTGGCTTTGATAAAATAAGAGTGAGCCTTTTTACCATGTATTTTCTTTTCCCTGTCCAAATGTGCTGTATGCACCACTGTAATGTTTGTAGTTCAGTTGTCTCTGGTATCCTGTTGAGTTTGACAGTGATTAAATGTTTGGGTTGATCAAGTTTTTCTGAAAAGTATTGTGAGTTAATTTCTCAGTATTTACTTGACACAATGATTTCTCTCACCACTCTTAAGGAAGCCGGTGGCTCTCTCTCGGATGGCTGAGGTGAGCTGCTCTGTGTTTTCCAGATACTGCAGAATGTAAATATTGGGAGAAAGAACAGCCATGTTTTGTTCTCCACAGCCGTACGGCATCCGTAATAATCCATGAAGATTTCTCAGCGCACGACCCAATATATCTCCTACAAACCAAACACAAATAAAACACTTTATTTTAGAAATCCAATTTCTACTTGTATATACACTAATTTCCTTACTAATTTATTGATTTTTGCTTGTGTATGTAAATGTTACCAATGACTGAAACAGAAGATCTGGCTGATCCCTCTATCACATCTTTAGGAAGAGTCAGATCCACTTCCTCTGAGAGACTGTCACCTATGAACCACAGAGAGATATACACATATGGGTGATCAGCAGAAATACACTGTGATGCTAAATATTGTCTGCAGACAAACCCTTTGGACACAGTAACCAGCTGTAGGTCTCTGTCTTTTCGGTTCCCCCAGCCTGCAGCATAAAACAATAACATCAACACATCATATGACATGAGCAGCATTAGGATCATGGATAAATGAGGTCTGAGAGCCGTTTGATTTGCTCTGACCTGTACAAGCAGACTTCGTGTGACTGTGTCAATGCGTCCTCTCTCTGGCACGCTCACAATCTCATTGTCACACACGGTCTGGGACGCCTCTGCCTCTGCACTGACTGTAATATTCAAGACTCCTACAACACAAGACACATTCGTGAAGATACAACAGAAACAAACACTGAGAAACAATTATTATTCAGACTGGAAAACTCACCAAGAACAGAAGGAGTGAGGATCCATTTAAAGGTTTTTCTTCCATTAGCACACAGACAGGATGAATACTGATCATCAGAAGAGGCTTTGAGAGTGTAGTCTGAGGAAGGAGCTGGAGTCACTTTAACCTGTGAGTCAAACACACATGATTAGTGGCATATTTGATATGATTGTATAAGACTTTAAAATCTTACCATGATGCACTTGGACAGATAGTTGAAGACAGTGGCCTTCAGCTCAAAGATCTCCCCACGGATGATGGAGTAAGGCAGAGAGAGCTCTAAGAAGAAGGGCTGGAAAACTGTGAGCTGAGCAGGAGGAGCCAGACCCAGACCTTTGGAGGACAGACAGAAGGCCTCCGTCTCCCAAGAGGTGATGGTGTCAGGAACCGTGACAGGAACCTGAGCTGATCCAGAGTCCCTGTTGTGCAGCACAGTATAGTAAAATGCAGTGTAAACTTACAGGGGCTGGACATTGAGATGGTAGATATGTACAAGTATCTGGCCGTTCACATAAACAATAAATTGGATTGGTCAGATAACATTAGTGTTTTGTACAAGAAGGGCCAAAGTCGCCTTCAACTGTTGATGAGATTGATTAACTTTGGTGTATGCAGGTTAATATGGAAAAACGTTTATGATATTGTAGTATAAACATCAGCAACTTTCTTTGCTGTCCTCTCCTGGAGTGGTGGAATCACAGAAAAGAACAAGAAATGGCTGATAACTGAGTGCTACCAGAGATAATATCAGCATATCTTAGCACTGAGGCTGGGTTCTAACACTCGTATAGGACCAGTTTTATCCTTAGGACAATATACTGTATTTACCCATATTCATCATTTTTATTTATTTATATTTTATTTAGAAGTACAGTACTTTTCAGTGAACGTCCGTATTCATGATGTTTATAATACATATTAAGTCATCAATATTGTATCGGTTTTAAGTGTTTGTTTATATTTTAGTATTCTTACGTTGTTTTTTTCTTCTTAATTCTTTTTTTTATTGTCCATGCTGCTGTAATGTCTACATTTCCCCTTGAGGATAAAATAAAGTCTTATCTTAACCTATCTTACCTCATAGTGTGCCATTTACAAAGTCTGTTGTGAGTCCTTGAATAAGTGGTCTTTATAGCATTTACGTACCCCACTTCAGTGAGCTGCCAAATCCATGTTTCTGGGAAAAAGGTACGAACTGTCTCCACTGGTGGTAGAGTAGATCCTACTCTTTGATATTCATTCCTGTCTGAAAATTCAAATAAATGACTAATGCATGTGTGCAAAAAAACAGTGCTCTCTGCAGGTATGAACTGATTCTTGGTAAATTCCTCCATCAGTCCCTATTTATGCATTTACTCATCTACAACACGTTTTGTTTGTTTATGCATCTGAATCCGTTTTAGCCATCAGCTGTTAACACTAAGAAACTGCTATTTCAACAACAGCAGTACAAAGTGGTATTCTAGTGACATGATTTCAGGATTCCTTAAACAGTTTCTGTAATTTAGGCCTATATGTAACAACGAAACATTCATCATATTATACATTTCAAGTCGACATACCTAAGTGATAACCTCTGTGATAAGTTACACCATAGTACGTCAGACAAAGGGGTTGTCTCACATGCAAATTTGTTGCCATCTTCAATCCCACACTCTGTCAAACAACAATTGTAAATGACATGAAATTAAATGGAATGGAAATTGAAAAACAAAGTAAATTCAAATGAATGTTCCTTGGGTATGGTGTAATACTAAAATACTATTTATTTTTTATCTTTATTTTCATTATATCCTACTTTCTCCTCTTTATAAGTAAGTTTGTTACCTGCAAGCTGTCATAAACACGGTCTAGTGACACAGCCCGACGAGGTCTAATTTCCAGGCACTCTGATGTATCCACAGCATTATAAGGATACCTTGATAAAGACCGTACTGGCAGCAGGTTAAAGATCTGTGATGAGATAAAAAAACATTTAACAATGCTTAAATACACTATTCTAAAAACTTGTCATTGTAAATATACATCTTTTGTAATGTAGATGGATTTTTAAAGTTCGATTTTTCATTTTAACAATGTAAGCTACACAATTACACCTTGTCAGTATCCAGACGTTTCCCTGGCTTCAGGATCAGGACGCTCTGATCCACAGCACTGAGGCCGCACAGTGAACCAGGCTGAGCTGAGAGCTGGAGAGTGTTTTTCTCACCAGGAACTGCTTTAGCAGGAGAAAACTGCAGAGACACCTGTGACGACAACAGAAAGATGTGTCAATTTAGTGTTGCTATGATGAAAATAGAGCCATGTTAAAATTAGGTTTAAAGACAAGTAATATCTAAATTATATCAGAAAGTTTTGTATACCTTGTTTTTGAAACACTTCTCAGTAATGAAATCTCTGCTACCAGCAGCAACATTTTCACTAGGCAGAACACAGTAGGCCAGAATCTGCACTGCAGGAGCCAGATCAGCACCAACAGACAGTTTGAACGACACCGTGCCACTTGCTGCTCCATTAGAAGACTTCACTTCAACCTTCTCATATCCATGATGAATGATCACTCCTCTGGACAAGACCTGAAACAGACAGATGACACTCCAATAACAAACTGAAAATCTCAGGGGAAAGCATCACTTTAATACTGTACATAGCCTATAAACATAAAGCAATTGTACTCACTATATAGACAATGTCAGTTTTGAAGTCTTGAACAGTCTCTCCAACAAAATAATACTTGATGGTCACTGTAAACTCAGCATCACACTTCAATGGTTGCTCAATATTCTCTATAATCAGTTCACTTAATGTTGGGGTGTATGGAGTGGCGGGTCGGAGAAGCGGAATCATTTTTTCTTCTGTAGAGAAGTAAGGCGTTGTAAGGCGTCGATAATGAAACTCTGGATATGCACTTGCCTAACAAAGAATAACAAAGAATGTCCAGTTATTTTCAATTACCAAAGACATCAATTGATCAAACACTGGGTGCACGAACATTACCATACCATTAGATTAATATCACTTTTAGAAAGGTTAGATGTATTAAGAGAGAACATGGCCAGTCCATCGCTGTCTGTAGTGAGATTTAAGAGCAGTTTTGAGGGCCACCTTTTACCCTCCAAAAGATAAACGTCTTTGTTTTGAAGAGGTGCTCCACGTAAATTCGTAAGTTTGATCTGTTCAACAGGAAAAAAGAAAACATCTGACTATATTCCAATACAGCTCACTATTAATGTAAAAAGAAATAAGACGTACTTTTCCCTGTATAATTGACCCATGCTCATACATTTTGGGTAGCTCAGTAAACACAGCTTTACCGATTTCAAATGTCAGACTTATAGTTTCAGATTTCTCCATGGTGTTTTCTGAGAAAACAAACAAACAATTTAATGCAATTGTTTAATATTTCTGTTAATAGTAACATTAGCTAGGGCTGGTATTTTAACGAGTTAATTAGATTATTAACACATACAATTATTAACGTATTTAACGTACCTAGACCTACGTGGCTCATCTGACAATTGATTGATGACAAATATGAGGCAGGGCAACAATTTACTGCGTGAGCCGAGAGAATGTAGGCCTAGTTATGCTGCATTCATGTGCTATAGGAATGATCCTAAATACAAGCTTCCTAGTCGATAATTGGACATGAACGGCCTTAGAGAGAACTTATATGGCCAATTTCCGACTAGGAAGCTCGTATTTAGGATAATTGGAATGTCCCTAATTCAAGATATGGGGCAAAAATGCCTGTTTGAGATTTTGTTTCATATTTACATCATATAGTTAAGCAATATCACACGAGCAATAGGCTAAGTGCAATACCACACGAGTGCTAATGTGATAGCCTACTGATCGTATAGCTTCAACAGTTCAGTAAGTAAGAAGTTCATATTGTGTTATTTTAGACACAATGTTGTCTGTTTTGCTCAATTTTGCCAACAAAAATATAAAGACAAAGCAGAACTGTTCATCTCCGAGCAACACACAGCGGCATTTCATATCTAAATGCACATTGTGAACGCATTGGGTGAATCATTTGCCATATGCGCGTTGGATTTGAAGCAGATCATCGTCATCAGATTGATCGGTGTATGACATCAAAGTATTGCGACAGTGGTTCAAAAGCATGCAGAGCCGTCTGCTCTCTATAGCTCTTGCAGTACTTTACGTCACACACTGATCGATCTGATGGTGATGATCCGCTTCAAGTCGAACAAGCCTAATGATTCAATGAACCATTCATAAACAACCACTTACTTCACTCCTGAATGAATCAGCCATTTGAAAGAATCAAATGAATTAATAAAAATGACTCGATGACTTAACCAGTAAGAAATGTATCACCACCTACTGGCAGTTTTAGTTTAATATTTAGAGGATTCTTTTATTAAATAAATAATTTCGTATGTCCATAGTAATAATAATACAATTAATAAATTGAATTATTAAAGGTATAGTTCACCCACCCAAAAAATGACAGCTGTATCATCATTTACTCACCCTCATGGTCCAAAAGAGTATATGTAATACATTTTATCAAACAAAATATTTCTTGCTGAGGCTACTTTTTGTAATGTCTGTTTGATGCTTTTGACAACAATGACTTTAAATTATCTTTTGGGAGTAATTTCTCAGCCAAATTTGATGTGTAATTAATCTAATTAATCGCCTCATCATGTAATTAATTAAATTAAAATTGTATCATAATATTAACATAAATGTATTTTTTTGCTCGGATGCGAGTTCTGCTTGTATCTGTCACCTGTTCCGTCTTCTGTTACATTCACTTGTACGGTAAGCTGTTCTTTTAGAAATCTCTCATTTGTAGAGTCAAAAAAGACTGATGTGTTCAAAGTAAAGAAGGCACAGCCCATCGCACTCATCTGCAGACAGAGCACAAACACATCCATTAAAAACATCCAATACAAAGACTATGATGAAAATGTTTTAACACAATATAAAATAATACAATCACGCACCTCAGTAGTTTTAACCAAACATGGTGAAATCAAGTCTTTTTGAGAAATAAATCTCAAATGTTCCCTGCATACTTCCACTCTTGCTTTACCAGCCACTGGTTTACCAAATGTGTATCTATAAATACATGCTTTGAGTGATTAAGGATATCATTTTTTTTATTGTATTTTATAATTTTAATGCAATAAATCAGAAGAAAACTTCACTTACTTTCCACAAACCTCCATATTCATATCACTATCACCAAAACTTATTTCTTTTGGAGCGTTCATGGTCATTTCAAACTTGGGTAAAACTGGAAATCAATTACAGTGAATCAATTAAAAAGGTTGTGAATAAGATTTAATGATGCAAAAACGTTCTGTGATATTGTCACTTACCATACTTCTTCACCTCAAAATAATGTGTGATCGCCCGTTCACCAATATAAGCTATCAGTTTATAAATGCCTTGACGGGCCTCAGGGTTCAACTCATGAGAAAGCTGCAATATCCACCTTGTTGAGGAAATATTTTTCCACTGACCAATCCTGTTATTCTGAGTGTCCTGTTTGATCCCAAAGAACACAGTGGCGATATAGCTTAGCTTTGGGCATCTACATAGATCCTGACCATTATTAATAATCTGTAATCACTGAATATGTAATAACTGCAAGTACAACAAATGTGAAATGCAAATTCGATCAATTTTTTGTCGTGCATGACATGAATGGCTGTAAAAGATGGGTACCATGTGCTTACCTCCAACACGACTGCACTGTACTAAAAACATACAAACAAACAAAAAATTAATTCACTTTTTTTTATCCATTGCAAATAATGTATTTATTTAAAGGTGCATAGGGGTATGGTGCACATAATAATTATTAAAAAAATATATTGCTTTTGCTTGATACAAACCTTCTGATCAACGGGTACAAAAGTCCTATCCATGGTGACAACTCTGAAATTCACTGTGAAATGAGTGATGTGTTATAACATACGATTACAAACTTCACACTTTTCATTTATGAGATGCAGTGCAATATTAGAGACTCTGAGAAATGTGGGAAGAAAAT
Organism: Gymnocypris eckloni scoliostomus; assembly: GCA_027564155.1. Taxonomy (NCBI): domain Eukaryota; kingdom Metazoa; phylum Chordata; class Actinopteri; order Cypriniformes; family Cyprinidae; genus Gymnocypris; species Gymnocypris eckloni. The sequence goes on along the minus strand of CM050417.1, from coordinate 13,986,719 downwards.
GTCATTCGAATCTAATTTGAAAATTATTTCATTCAAGTACAATTTGATTATAGAAGCACTGACTAAATTAAATCTACTCCGTAAATACCAGATAGACTAGATAGTATAGATAGAAAACAATGTCATTTCCAAAATAACTCATATTTATACAAGTACTTATGTGAGCAGACCACACATTTTAAAGTAATCCTTCAGCAATTGCATTATAAATGTAATGTGTATAATTATATATTTATAGTGTTATATTTACATATGTGATGTACATAGATGAATGTGTGAGTAACCGTTTAGACATAGAGTAGTTGTTCAGTTTAGGTGTAAATAAAAAAAAACAGTTTATGTGATATATTTGACATTTAAACATATTATTTTTAAGATAGTTTTTGTTTATTAGCTTTATATACTTAGCACTGTTGGTTGCAAATAAAACCAAGCAGGATGAAACAGCCCAGTGGTTTAGGGTGTGGCTATCTGTTGTGCCCCACTGTGCTAATGCTCTTTCACTAATGGCATCCTATTAAAACAACAAACTAAACAACATCAGTATTCACTTTGAAGTGAACTTCAAATCTCAAAAATGAACTACTCACCTGTCTGTCCTGGAATGTAGATGGGTTTATCAGTCTGGATGAAAGTCAAATGGTAGTAACGTCTGAGCAAGACTTTTCTCTCTTCGGTCATCTTGAAGGTCTTCCCATGAAGTTCCACCTTCATTGTCTGCACTGATTCTGCTTCCACCAGAGGTGTCTGTTAGGTGATATGTTATTTAAAATCTTGACTAAAGTGTTCAAAGATGTGTGAATGCACATATCTTGCTGGCAAACCTGAAAGTTAAAGCAGCGATGAAACTCTTCCTCAGCTTTCTCCTGTAGCAGTAAAGTGCTCTGATTACCATCAACCAGATAAATGTCCATGACAAGGCTTTCATTGGGCTTGAGAAGACTTGCACACAGTTTAGCTTCAGATCCCGACTCGATCACTGCAGGAAACGTCACCATGAAAGATCTGTTGAGACATAATAATGCATAAAGAGTTGTTTGTCCAGGTTTTTTTCAAAATCAAAACCTAAAATGTCTAAAACAGCTCTACAACGTCTGTATTACAATACATATTCTAGAACTTATTAACCTTATTGTAAAGTGTTGCCAATATTTCTATGTAGAGATTACAAAGATATTACTAAACAGTTACCATTCAAAGTTACTTACGGCCCTGAGGCTTTTCCATGGACAGAAAGGAAGAGCGACGAAACTAAAAGGAGCCCTTCACAAATACACAGCGCATTGAAAGCCATGATGAAGGCTAATCGTGCAGAACACACTATGAACAAAACTTTGGCCGTGTCTTTATTTAAAAAGCCCACTCGTCCCCAAAAGCTATTGAGAAATAATTTCCCTTCATCATCAAATTAATGATTAATTTCTGGAGTTTCCTCCATTTGTTAATCCTAGTAATCTAATATCAGATCATTACTAAACCCGTCTTCCCAATGGCCACTGTGCAAAGGTCTCAAAACATTGCTTAACTACTCCTTCTAACACCATGTAAAGTTTGAATCATTTAAATGATCAATGTAATTAGAACCAGATATCATCCAAGAATGATACATATATATATATATATATGATTATACTGAGAAATATAAACAATATAATATAAACATAGAAACCTATAAGAAAACATTAGATTGCATTCATATTTAGTTTGCAATATTGTGTCATCATCATGCATGTTGCAATCAGTGAAAACCCATGGTCACTGACCTGCTGGCCCTGTTTACACAGTACACTCCACATATGGGTAAATCAATCTGACCAGCACTTTTCAACCATTTTTAAAATAAAACATCATCAATATCATGTAAAAAGTACAAATGTGAATTTTAAAGGGGTCATATAATGCGAGTTCTTGTTTTCCTTTTCTTTAGTGTGTTATGTAGCTGGTTGTACATGTACAAGATCTGCAGAGTTACAAAGCTCAAAGTCTCCCACAAAAGGATTTATTATTAAAACACACCCCCACACGTCTACGTGACCATGTGGAAATATTTGCGTAATGCTGCCCAAATGTACACGCAAAGAAAGAAGGCGTGGTTTCAGTAACTGCAGCCATGTCAGGGAGACGCTGTGTGTCTCTAGGCGAAAGCAAAAGCACTTTATTTGGCCTTCCGAAAGTAGATGCATTTAGGAATCATTGGTTAAGATTTGTTTACAACAGAACAGCACAACCAAGGTGTTCGAATTTGTGCAACGCATTTTATGGACTACAGTTTCCAATCAGAGTAGACTGCACTTGTCGGAAGGAGGGGCTTTGTAGAAAACGACGTGTTTGAGAGAGGCGGGGCATAGAAGACCTACAATAATGTACAGTATTTGAAAAAGAATGTGTTTTTTGAACATTAAGGTATGTCAACATATTATGTTACACCAAATGCACAAAATAATGATCTTTAAAATAGCATCATATGAACCCTTTTCGAGGGGTAACTTTCCAGTAAAAACACCTAAATAACTCGCCCCCTCATGGAGATTGCCATGTTAAGATCACATCCCTGCATTTTGACAGTTTGTAAACAAACTTGGAACTATTGCAACCCTCCTAAAATATGAATTTTGTTCACCAAAAAGCTATTGCCTTTGCAATATCATGGCAAAGTGAATCATATAGGGCTGGAACATTTGTGTAAGAAGTCGTACTAATCTCTTATTGGCAGATATGATTTGTCATTGCATTTGGTAAATTAGACTTTCAAGAAAACACTTGCAAATGGTTTGTAAAAGGTGTTTTTATGCATGTTTGTGAATCGAGTGCTTCGAAACTGCATCCGAACCCAAAAAAAAAAAAATAAAAATGGCATCCAAGATGTAGATGAGTTTGTAGCTTCATTGGAACTGATTTGGAGAAATTCAGCATTACATCACATGCTCACCAATGGATCTTATGCAGTGAATGGGTGCCGTCAGAATGAGAATCCAAACAATAATCCAGAAAGGACTCCTGTCCTTTTGGTTAGGTTGAAGCCAGCCTCATCCATATGAGGTTGTGAGGTGGTTCACTTGAATCCAATTCCATTTACTCTATCCTAAAAGATAAAAAATTTATTGTATGCCTTTTCATTTTGAAAAATATACATTTACAAATGTCTACATATTGCATGTTCTTTTCATTTATCGACTGTGCTCCTAAATGTTTTAAAATTAGGAACACAAGTGCTCCTAAAAAGAAAAGTAAGCGTAGAGCCCTGCATTTACAAAGAAATTCTAATAGAAATGTGTAGAAAATATGCTTGACATATTATGACAACTAGTTGAACCAAATTGCATTTAATGACTTGTGCATAACTGATCCAAAGCATTCAAAAAGATGAGAAATTCTGAGAATTTCAATTATGATCTGAGAAATGTATCAAAGTGAAGTTGTGATAAAGATCTCTACCGGGAAATTCATATCTCTGATAGTTCCATTTATAATTCATGATGTTTTAGCACATTTAAAATGCAAACTGATGGGCTGTGATAAAGGAAGGCTGTGGTTTTTGCAGAAAAAATAACACATTTTATGATTAAAAAAGGGTGATATAGGCTGTTAGATGCTAGTAGTAATAATTAAAAGATTTGAAATATTGGTGTATTATATATATATATTTATTTATTTTTATGAGTAATAGTTTCTTTGTTGTATTCTGTAATTGTCTTCTTCTGGAAATGCATTAAACCGCTCAGCTCACACACAAGTGAATGCTATAAGTGCTCATTAAAAGCACATTCCCATTGATTTCTCTCATTTGAACCCTGCCCACAACATTAGATGTTTCTCTCTATTTCTAGCTAGGCTAATAGAAGGATTATTCACACAAAACACAACTATATTGAAGTAACAATGATCAAAGGTAAGAGCTTTTGAATTGTTTTCTGTTATGAATCTTTTATAGTCTTCAAACTGTTGATCCTATCAACTAACTGTATAATAACTCAAATTGTAGATGCCAGTTTCCTGTGTGTGTCAACGGATGATATTAATGCTGTCCTGTTTATTTTTATTTGATTGTTTTATTGGAGTAAAATTTGTGATTTTAGGACTAAATAATGGATATAATAAGTGATATTTTAATTATTATTCTTGACTCTTGGTGTGAGAGAAAATCTTTTATAAATATAAACATCTGTTGCAAAAAAAACAGTTCCATGTTTATGAAATTAAATTCTGTTTAAGCTGTTTTTTGTATTGTTTCACACAGAGAGCCACATGAATATACAAATGATCATAGTCGTCCTCTTGTTCTCGGGTAAGAATCACACACAAATTTCATATAAGTCTTTAAACTTAATGTGATTTGATTAAAGTTACACTTTTTTAATCTTTAAGATTAAATCATACTGACAATATAAATGTATAACCTGAATGCACTGTAAGTCGCTTTGGATAAAAGCGTCTGCTAAATGTAAATGTAATGTAAAGATTTTAAATCACCCATGGTCTCTTTCTATACAATGTTTATAACTTAAAATAATTTGTACACACTTTCGAGGAACTATAAGACTATTTTACTATCAGAAGAGCACTGGTATTTATGATAATGCACATTTAATTCAAAATACAATACATAAGAATGATTATTTTCTTCCTCAGCTGTCCATTCTCGAAAGAAACCAGATTTTGGAGCACTCACAGCCTGTGTCAATAAAAACCAAAGCCTAACAATTGATTGTTACTACCCACCTTGTGACAACACAATCTTTAACTGCAACCTGTATGACGATGAGAAAGGAACGCTAATTGGCAGCTCATACGAGGCAATGGTAAACAATAATCTTTCATTTTATGCTACATCTGACGTCTGTCGACTCGTTATCAAAGATCATGCCAAGATTTACCATAACCAGACCAAGACTTACGTATGTGCTCTGTCACGGAGAAAAAGTAATGAAAAGAAGACACTCGTTGTGAAATACACTGGGAAAGGTTAGTGTCAGTTTCTTAAAAAATAATCTTGGCCAATAAATATGGTTTTTGCAAAAACATGGAACTTTGCCTAAATTTGCAAACCATGGGCATTTTGTGGCAAATTTTGTAGCTATATTCTGTCAAAATACTGTTTTTATAGATTTGTTGAGGTCAGAATTTTGCATTCTTTATTTATTTCTGTCTTTTTACATCAGTTCATTATCCTCCACCCTTTAACAGATTAAGCATCTTTTTTTCTTTCTTTCTTTTTCCAGAGCGACCAAAGGACTGCCGTGGAAGTGGACCATTACTACATGTCTCCAAATTGCTGTGGCTAATGGCAATTATTTTCTTCCAAGAAACTTACTTGTAAAATCAAACATCCTTCTCTACTCAAAACCTACTCATAGGAGTGGGGTATAGGAAACATTGTGGAATGGAAAATAAATTACATAAACTCACATAACAGATTAAATAGTGTAAAGCAAATTAGACTTAAACTGATTAGGAGCACAACCATTAAGGGTTAAATCTGTTCAGTAGCTATCCAACTTATTCTTCAATGCAGAAGTATGGCAAGACTTCCGGTTCATTAGCTGCTGGAAATAATGAGAAGAATAACAACATGCAGTAAGCAGTAAAACTGTTTGTGCTACAAATCATTTTGTTCATAATTAAGATAATACATTAAAATAACATGATAAGACACTGTGCAAATCAAGCAACAAAACAAGCTGTTTTGAACAGCTAAAAATAGCTGGATGCAGCTGAGACCGGAAGCCAGACACATTCAAGTTACAAATGATTGCCGCTGCGCCTGCTCTTACTAGAAGAATAAGGTGGATAACAATTTACAACAAGCCTTTATTGATGTTTCTTTAACTATGGCATTTGGTCCTGTGTCTGAAAGCACACTTTTAACACCCTTATAGTTTCATAAACTAAAAATGTTCAACAGTGCATGCATCATGAGACAATTTTGTGTGTGTGTGTGTGTGTGTGCGCATGTTGTTTTTTCCCCTGAAAATCATAAACATATAGGCCTATGTCACACTGTCACATCTCAAATTATGTATCATTTTATCATGACAATTACATTTTTGGATTTGGAACTATATTGTCAGTTTTCCCCAAAATAAACACTATGTAAAGTAAATAAGTGTTTGTGTTGTTGCTTGGAGTCTCCAGCCAGCGCCACCATTTTCTAAAACTGCAACCTGGACTCTCCAGACGTACAGGTCAGGTTCTCTGAGACTTAGGTTAGGTAAAGAATCCTAAAAAATGACCCTTAGTAAGAATCAGAAGTGTTGTAAAATACATGAAGACTGATTGTTTTATATATATATATAGGCTTTATAGACAGATAAGTTGAGAGTGACTCTTGAATGACCAGCAGATTTAAACCTGAATTGAACCTGTGGCTCGTATCTTTTAAGTTGTTGCGCTTGTTAAAACGTCATAGGTCACATGATAAAGTAAACATGGCGGATCGGATACTCAACGAGATTTGGCAGTATAGTACGTACTATTTTAGCACTCATTAAGTAAGTACTTATTGAAATTAAGTACCTACTCATTAAGTATGCAGTTTCGAACGCAGCCAGTGATGTCCAGGTCCTATTGGAGTTGACTTTGCGCGCATGCGCAGAAACTAACCCCCTGTTGTAAACAATACGGCACAAACAGTAAACGGTGAGATATAAATTAATTCACATAACGTTATTTATTTTGCTTATTTAAACACAGACTTCACGATGGCTATATTTACATGCAAGTAATTTATTTGTGGACGCGGTGCATTTAAAACATGTATTTTATTATTTGTCTGAGCTTGCCAGATAGCACTGGTAACTTAGCTAACGTTAGCTAACGTTAACTTAGCTTTCCTTTCAACTGAATCAAATGTAATCTCCATTTGTGTGGATTAGAAATCATTTTGTATGCACAATTTAGTTATACGTGTGCATCTAACGTTAATAAAATATTTATTTATTTAAAAATATTTACCGTGTAACGTTAATACAAATCCAGAGTGGGAGTGACTCCTGTTGGCCAGTTCTGTTAATAACGGCTATTATGTGTATTTTATAAAGTACACAAACATTTTCACAAATATATTCATGCTAACGTTTATATTGTGGTTTCCTCTGCTGGATCCAGTACAGGTTTGATCAGGCAACTGGCAGTGAACACACATTTGACCATTTGAAACACTGACTGTGGATATGAAAGGGTTTGTAGCAAATAACTATATATTTGAACTATACAATTGGTAATATTATTTACCACCATTTTAACAACGTTGTAAAATGTTGTGTTTTCAGACAACAGAAAAGTTCTGAACCTGACGTCAATGTTCCAGTCATTGAAGAAGGTATTATAAGATTAAGCACGATGCTGTAATACAAGTTTAATTTTAAATACGTTTTGAGAATTTATGTCTCTCTCTCTCTCTCTCTCTCTCTCTCTCTCTCTCTCTCAGGGGCAGTTGCTACTGCAGAGGACTCATCAGCAATCACAACTATTCAGTCTGCTTCGACGTTCTCCTCGGAGCAGCAGATTAAATACCTCTTCAAGACCGAAGGAGCTGGGGGGCAGGTAGGGGAGCTGTACCCTCCCTCAGGGCAGGTAGGAGATGGGGAGGAAGGGTTACATTCAAACCTGAGTGAGAACTTAGGCCCAGTTTACACCTGGTGATGACATTGGAGAACAATTCCATAATGTTATTTAGTTCTGTCCATTCCAGACAGATGTTAATACCAGGTTTAAACCTATGGAGGTATTTTTACCTCCATATTTTTACCCCCACACATGGGAGTCTAGCCTAAAGGAACACGACTTATAAAATATAATGTTTTAATTAAGTTGGTATTTATTTGTTTTTTCCTGCATGTGTATGATAAAAGTATCATTCCGGCAGCAAGAACGTCCCCGAACTAAATGAAGATAAATGTCTTGGTGTTTGATGTGTTTATTTGAACCAATCAGATAAGAGTAAATGGAGAGTCAGCGAGAGCCTCATTTGATTGGCTACAAGAAGATGGACCCGCCTCCCCTTAGCGCTTGCAAAACTCAGTTAGTGAGAGAATCGTGCCAAAACTGCAAACACAGATAAAAGAAAGACGGAGCTGTACATATCGGATAATTTCAGGAACTTTTTACCTTACAAACACAACAAGTCATTTAGACATTTGACAGTCTGTTTTTTTACACATACAGATTGGTTCTACGCGGTCAATCTGTTTCGCAGTTCTTTAAACTGCTGATTTCTCTTGCAAATCACTGTTCACAGGCTTGCAGTGCTTTTGACCGTATTTTGGCCAAAAGAGTAATCGCGGAAAAAAATGGAAGTCATATGAATGCAGATCATATTTATTTTGTGTCAGCATGAAGTTGCAGTTTCACAATACATGAATTACACTTACGGCTTGATCCGCGATTTACACCTTTACAAAGCTTCTCTTGTGCTTTACGCTTACAGTCTTATGTACACTTTCACAAATCTTACCATACACATGCAAATCTTTATGGCATAAAAATATACCTCCATATAAACCAGCCTAAATTGTTCCCATAGAGTGTTCTTTCTGATGATGACTCAAGAAAGATTTAGCAGTGATCTCTATTTTTTTCACTTTAACTGATTTTTACAAGTGTAAAAAGTGTATTGCATAACATAACTTATCCTCTTAATTTTCCTCAGGTTACATATCGCGTAATCCAACTCGCGGATGGGCAGCTGGAAGCTCAAACTGATGGTGCAACAGCTGTTAGTGTAGTGACTGGGTTTCCTGCTACAACACAGCCTGTTACGCAGGTGGAAAATTGATTCACCTGACAGATGAATAGAATTGAACCTGAATACATTTACATAATTATTATTTAAATATGTTTTTCAGGCTGTTTTCTCTCAGTCAGAAGGCTTGGAGGGCGATGGCACAGAAACCCATTACACATATTACCCTGCTACTATCTCAGATGCTGCGGCCGGCACCATGGTGACTGGTGTTCAGGCCTCAGATGCTCTGCTTAGTCAAAGTGCTCCTGCAGGTACATCAGCAAACCTTTTTTAACATAAATTATGCATTTCAATTGATATCATGTGCATGTATACACAACAGTGCATCACTGTTGCAAAACAGACTGGGTTTTTATGTTTATTTGTTTTTGCGCTCTTGCTTTAGGTCAGTTGTATGTTATGATGTCCCCGCAGGAGGTCCTTACTGGAGCCAACCAGAGGTCTATTGCACCTCGTACACAACCTTACAATGCGTAATGTTGCTTCTTCCAGCCTTGTTTAATACATTTATCTTTTCAGTTATTGCTGTTTTATATGCATTCTTATTTAAGTAACCACAAAGTGGTTTATTAAAAAACTACATTTGTTATTTTGATGTCAGTATAATTATGCCATAAGCCTATTTTATATTAAACTGTAAAAACAGTCAAACGTATAGAATAATTTATATTTTGCTCAACAAGGCTGCATTCATTTGATTAAACTGCTTTCTGATGTAATATATTTTAAATGTAATTTATTCCTGTGATGGCAAAGCTGAATTTTCAGCGTCATTACTCCAGTCTTGTGTCTCATGATCCTTTAGAAATCATTCCAAGGTGCTGATTTACTGCTCTAGAAACATTTCTTATTATTATCAATGATGGAAATAGTCGTGCTGCTTAATGTTTTTTTGGGGGAAACTGTGATCGCACGACCATTCAAAGCTTTGAGGTAAGATAGATAAAATAAAATGATATAAAAAAGAAAGAATATATACAAAAAAAATCAGTTAAGATGCATCAAATTGATCAAAAGTGAAAGTAAACACATTTATAACATTACCAAAGATTTATTTTCCAGATAAATGCTTTGAATTTTCTATTCATCTAAGAATCTTGAAAAAAATCTATCCTGATTTTCACGAAACAATATTAAGCAGCAAAAACTATTTTCAACACTGATAATAAGGACCATTATTCATAATTGAGTTGCAATAATAATTGATAAGTGAGCACCAAATCAGCATATTAGAATAATTTCTGAAGGATCATGTGACACGGAGGACTGGAGTAGTGGTTGCTGAAAGTTATTTTAAAGTGTAATAATATTATAAAATTATAGTTTTTTTGGTCATTTTAATCAAATAAATGCAGCTTTGTAAGCATAAGTGGCTTCTTTCAAAACAGAATAAAACAAATCTTAATTAAAATATTTTACCTGTAGTGTACAGTGCATTTAAATGAGCTGTTGACTGAACATCTGAAGTAATGGATTAGCTTTGGAACAAAATGAACCCAAAGAACAAAAACATTTGTTGTAACATACTTTATAAATATTTGCAGTAAGACAGATGGGCAAAGGACTTCAAGAGATGATAAAAGGCGAGCTCAGCACAATGAAGGTAACTGAAAAATAGTTTAAACATTTTAATGATTTTCTGTTAGTTGTGGGAGTTATTTGCAAGTGATTATTTCCAAACCACTTTACAGTTGAGCGAAGACGTAGAGACAAAATTAACAACTGGATTGTTCAACTCTCCAAAACAATTCCAGACTGCACCTTTGATTCCACTAAAACTGGACAGGTATTTGTTAGTTTGGTGAATATAGTTGTAGCAGCAGGAAGTGCTGGATTATATCTAATTTTGCTGCCGTGTGTGTTACAGAGTAAGGGTGGGATCCTATCAAAGGCCTGCGATTACATTCAGGAGCTGCGACAAAGTAATAGCCGGTTAGGAGATGATATGAACAGCCTTGAGAGGTTGAAGATGGATAACCAGCTGTTACGGCAAGAGGTATTTTACTGGTTGCACTAATAAGGGATCATTTAATTATCTAGATTAAATGAATATAGTAATTTAGGTCTATATAATTTACTTTCTCTTGAATCATCATTTTGATCCTTGTTTTATATTATATAAATAAAAATGTAATGAATTTATTTAATATATATTGAAATTTCAAAATTAGTCATAGGTGGAGGTTTTACAAACTAATTTGTTATCTAAAATGAATTGGCTAAACCAATATCAACAATATTCAGTTCAACAGCAGAAAAGTTCTTAATTTTAAGCTATTTCCCTGTCTTTATCACGTTCTTCGTTACTTTATTTCTTGTTCTCATTGATTGTTTTGTCATGTGTTTTTTTTAAAGGTGGAAGATTGGAAATCTAAGAATCAGATTTTGAGGAGCCAGCTCCGGCAGCATGGCATAGTTGCAGCAGCGAGTGCAGATCCCCAGTGAAGAGTTCAAAGGATGTTGGAGTTTTGGAAATTTAGATCATAAAACATTCAGTCCAGAAGACTCGATTTCCCGATGTTTTTAAACAACCTTGAACAATGCAGGACTTACATAATGCAGTATTCAACAAACTGGTGATGATTCTCAATTGGAGTCTTGCCTTATGTACATATTTTTTTTTTGTGTCCCTCATACTTTCATGTAATTTAGCATTCATTTTTTTATGTCAAAGGACAGGTCAGAGAAAGTTGTTTATTTTGTACTGTTACTTCTAAACTTTGTGGAAATGTTAAATCTTTGTGTTATTAGTACATTTCATACTTTTGAAGTTCATGTTTTTCAGCTCCATTTGTTCAAATAATGAGCATGTCAAATAACTGCCTGTTAATTGAGAATGCACAACATGGTCATAGTAGATTTCACTATGAAGTACTGAAATAAATAACACATTTTCCCACAACGCTATTCTCTAGATTCTGATCTGAATCTGTTGAACATCACAGCATCCACAAGTGTGTTATGTTGTAATAGGATTTTTCAGTCACCAAATATTAAGTATTTAACAGAAATATACAAACAATCTCCCATTCCTGGAGATATTCTTGTCTAATTTTGTTTTATAGCAAGTATTAGGCAACTGAAAACACTCCAGACTGAAAAATCAAGGCTCATGCAGCAGTGCAGGCCAGCCAGCAGGGACCTGCGTGAACATTGAGGCAAGCCATTTAAACATTTATTCCTTAACACTAACGTGTCTTTTTTTTACTAATTAGTAGTATCTCTTTTAGGCATCCCAGTACCTATCAAGTAAACATGATGACTTAGATACTAGTGTGTATTTCACTTGATACATGTAAAGTAGCCATTCTGACTAGTCAGTATTACTCATTAAAAGCAATCAAAACTAGTGAAGTTTAAACTTTTAGTGACATTTGAGATCAAGGTTACACTTTATTTGTATACGGTCCCTTTAACATTCTGTTGACTGTAAGTAATATTGCACCTACATACTTACTAGCTCTCAACAGAGTGTTGGTTGAGTATTAGGCTAGGAGACTGGTAGGGTTAGGGTAAGAATACATTGACATACTTGAAAAGTTACTGATAGTCAGTAGAATGTCTGTTTTGGACACTATTTCAAAAAAGTTTAGCAGATATTAGTCAGACAGTCTACTAATACTCTAATTAGAAGTTAGAGTTAGAATACATGTAGTTACAACATTAATTATTGTCAACAGAATGTTCAAAAGTTGTAAAAAAAAAGTTAAAGAGATCATTTCTTGTGTCTATTAAATAACTATCTAGTCACTATTGGAATACTCCGAGCTGATTCTCCCTATACGCAGAATACGCAAGCTGTGTGGGCCCCAAAACACCAGGGGGCCCCCTTCCTCTCGAAGATGTTTTAATTTTAGTTTTGTTTTTGAATTTGGCAGTGGTTATGAAAATATGAATGATCATTGCTTTTAATATGGTGCGTTGTCACCCTCTCTACATAAAAAAATCTGTCAAATCATGTAACGTGAATGTCATATAGTGTTTTGCACGAGACAAAAAAAAAACTAGTTAAATGCGTACCGAGCCGAGGAAGAGAGACTGTTTCTATTCGAGATGGAGTGAAACACGGACAACTGCGTTACATATTTCTGTGCATATATGTAACGCATTTACAGTGCCAGTGCCGATCCTAGACTTCTGGGGCCCTAAGTCTAGGATCGGCACTGGGAATACTTGTTGGTGATTAAGATAAGAATTCTAGTATAGAAACATATACGAGTTCGTTTAAATAGTTTAATGTTAAATCGGCTTGCCATATTACAAAGCCTGTCTCTTTAAGGATTTGCAGGGTTTCCGGTGACGCGATTCAGTTCACGGTGCAACTGTTATTAGTTGCACTATGGACTTTCCGTTGGCCCTGTGATGAAATGTTTATGCGTTGCCATTTCTAATAAATATTAAGCCAAAACAATGATTTGCATACTTTTAGTTGCAGGGCATGGCACGATTTTAGAGACACAGATCAAGGTAAATCAACTAACAAACGTTTTCACGTGAGCTACAAAAAAACGTATGATTTCTTAACTTTGTATGAAACCAGCGCTCGTGTAACTTTAATGCCACGTTATATATTTATATTCAAAACAAGAAAGAAAATAGAAAGTGCTGTGGGTAAGAATATGTTTGGAATGAATGCTGAGCCTCACTAAACTTGTGTCTGTATCTCAAGAGTGATTTTTCAGGTCTGTATGCTCATCTGATCGGTGTGCCCAAAGCTCTGTTACCTGGAGTGGGGGGAAAGAAAATATTGGATTTCTGGTGGGAAACTGTCAACACGTGAGTCATTATATTCGTTCTGTACTTTTAGCATAATTGTGAAAGGTGTTTTTCATGCAAACTAATGCAACACAGTATTTACCCTCTCATTTAGGCGCCAGCTCTTCAGTGAAGTCTACCTGGTTACAAATGCTGATAAGTAAGTCATAATTAGCCCAATATGTTTTCCTTTGTGTAAATATGGGCAGGAGGTTTGGTTTCTTTTGAGTGTGTGTGATACACAATGGCACCCATTAAACTTACTTAAGATTGTATATTGGTTCAAAACTGCATTCAATTTAGATACAAGCACTATGAACGATGGGCAACAGCAAACGACTTTCCAGTGGAGAATGTTGTGAATGATGGCAGCACAACTTTGGACGACAGACTCGGGGCTGTCGCAGACCTTGAATTGGTCATCGAAGCAGACAACTACAAGATGACATCATGGTGGTACGGGCTATTTTCAGAACATATTCCATTTGACAAAAAAATATATATAAATATATATAGCTGAAAATGTACTCACCCTCAGGTCATTCCAGATGCAGATGAGTTTTTCTTCATCGGAACTGAATTGGAGAAACTTGACATTTAATCACTTACTCACCACAGGATCCTCTACAGTGAACGGGTGCTGTAAGAATGAGAGTCCAGATAGCTGATAAAATATCACAATAATCCACACAACTGTATTTTAGTTACTTCTGGCCAAAATATGAGTGTATACTCCATAATAAAGCTTCCTCCAGTAAAGGTGCATCCGTTCTTGTCCTCTCACATCAAAATCCACCAACATATATGTTTAGAGCTGTTTTGAACTGTTTTTGCTTGTAAACGGTGGTTGGTCTGTATATATTTATTTTCTGATTCAGGCGAGAGGACTTTTTCACTGGAGAAATCAATATCATAGATTTTAGAGCCAATATTAAAAAACATTTAAGCTGGAAGCAGTGATTTGAGATGTGTTTTAAACATTGTGATGATGGATTTGTATACAAACAAGCAGCTGGAGCCATGTGGATTATTGTTATCATTGTGGTGTTTTTTTATAGCTGTTTTGGACTGATGGCACCCATTCACTGCAAGGGATCCATTGGTGAGCGATGTAATGCTAAATTTCTCCAAATCTGTTCTGATAAAGGAACAAAATTATATATATCTTGGCCCGAATATGAGTAAATTTTCACCAAATAGTTTTTATTTTGGTTTAGCATTTTTATTTATTTTTTTAGTTGTGAATTTACTTATTGCATTTGCAGATTGCAGGAGACATGCTTTGTGCTGATCAGAACTTTGATATTGCTCAAGTCATTCGCTTTTTCAGATCTAAGGTAAGAGAAGCTTGACCTATTGATTGTGTTGTTACAGGTTTATTTTAGTGGGTGAGATGTCATACACAGTGACCCAACCAGGTCCAATACTGATTTGTACTTTTCCACTTGCACCATACCCAGTAATTACCGCATTTACTGTATGCTCATACTGCACACAAACAACTGCATTTACTCTCACTAATTACTATTCCATCCACTCATTTACCTTGTTAAAATAATTGTTCTAACTCTTACTCAATTCTAATTCTCATTACCTGTATGTGATACTTCAGCCTGGAGAACTTGCTATATATTATGAGCTGGAGTCGGGAGAAAAGAGCTACACCAGAGGAATTGTTGAAGTGTGTCCAAACACCCATCGGTGAGACATGACACATTATTGTAGTTTTAATGGAAGAAATATCCTCTGATATGATATGAGCAGATTATATATCTTTTTTTCATCTATGCCATTTTCACATGCTCTAAATAGCATGGTTTATTGTTTAATAATTTTGTCAAAAAATGGACATTGTCATAAATCACTTAGGCAGATGTATCAGGACATCATCCAAATGCAAAGTGACAACTGTTATAAAAACTAAAATAGACATTAGAAATGTTTATAAGTGGCCTGGTGGAAGAAGTACCCTCTGATATTATAAAATTAGCCAAGCTTATTAGATTCTTCCTTTCTTTCTTTTTTATCAAGTAGGGTCACATGGCAGGTTCACATACTCTAAAAAACAGGGTTTAGTCAATTCAGTTTGTCATGGAATGGAAATATTTTTTTGCCATTATAAATTGTAGACAGATTTAATAGAAAATAGACATAAGACATAACCATTGAATATAAACATACCTAAAATAGTGACAGAAAAATTCAGACAAATATCTATTTATGTTTTGTACTGTATACACATACGCATAAGCATACACATAGACGTATGTATAAAGTCTGTTTACATGTTCTTTCAATTGTGACCCATATCTGATTCATGTGTTTACACTTGCCATACCATCTGAAACATCCCGCTTGAGTTGTTGTCATTTAGCGCCTCCACACGTGCTTCCTCTCGATATAATGTGACCTGTGCTGACAAAACAAGTCGGGCAAATTGGAAAAATTAGTTATTTTTATTTTCTAATCCTCCATTAAAAGACCTTCAAAATTTTGTATGACATTTTTGGAATTGGAAAAAAATGACCGCTACTCCAGTTTAAAGTCGCTATAGAGTCAGCAAGGTTGATTATGAGAAAGATTTAAGTTTTCCTCCAGTTCTTTTCTTATTAATAATTAGGCTACTGTATTAATAATCACAATATTGCTGTTTTTATTTATATTTCTTATTATAAATAAGGACAGATACAAAGAAAAACTGTATAGGAACAAATAGCTTAGAAAAACAAATAATGCATTACCTTTATCATTTTACATCTAAACAAAAGCATTCATATAGCCTACGAAAACAAATGATCAAATGTAAAAATCACTTCAGTGTGTTCATTTCAAATAAATTGATTATTAAAACTACAAAAGCAGTTAAATAAAGTGCCTCTTTTCTTTTAGGCTATTGATAAATAACATTGAGACAGACAGCCTACTGTAATGCAAGAATCATATAAAGTTACACATGAGATGTTTTTCCCCATCAGTTCCCCAAGCATTCACTTTAGACAGAACAGATTATGCTTGCGGGAATTCTGAAATACTGTAAGTGTGTATTTATCGGGATCGCACACCATCAGAAGTGCCGTTATGCTCACTCTTCAGATGACAGTCAGTGCGAGAAGCGAGCGGAGAAAAGATAATCCTCTCAGAAAATATACAATTAAAGATACTTTTAGATGTTTAATTACTATTTGGAGCATTGGGATCACTAAACGAGGTTTAATAAACTCGTTTTTGTGAACCTCAAATTCGACTAAAATCGACATTTTTAACTTTACTTATTTGTTATTTTTTGCCTGTAGCTCAAAATAGCCCGTATGCATTTACACTCTTTTTGCCAGCATGGGTCCCATATAAAATCGTTAAACCGCGGCAGAGTACTAAATTGTCATAGTTTTAATGACGTACAGAACGCGATGCCTCAGAAAATCCAATCTGCCTCTTTACACGACAGTCGCATTGGCACATATCCGAATTATATCCAATTTATTTCCACATATGGATGAGGCCTAAATCCGATCTCGCTATATCCGAATGCATGCGTTTTTTTCCTGTTTACACTGTCATAGAACAGATCCGATCTGTGTCACATGGGGGCTGTTTACACCTGGTCACTTCATGCGTTTTGTCTGATCGGATAGCTATCCGATCGGGAAAAGGCCAGGTGTAAATGCCCCCCGAAACGCATTCGAGACGGATATAAATCCGATTGCTCAAACCACTTTCAGGAGTTGGTCTGGGCCGCATTCCAGATGAAACTGGACTTGTGTAAATGCATCTGGTTGTTGAAACAACATGTGTAAATGTCACTCTTCCCAACATGTAAAAACCATAAACGTGTGAGTGTGTTAAAGGCTATATGACATTATAGTCAGATATGACTGCGCTAATGCAACACGCATCGCCACGAATGAGTAGCTGAGTATCTCTTCAGCAGGCAGACGCGCAAACTACTGCGAATAAAACTGAAAGTAAGACACAATCGGTCAGCACAGTAATCTTCATAACAAGTATAAGACAAACTTATCTTTCCAATGCTGATGCTGCGTGCTCTCCTATTGTGGTCTTTGAGATTGAAATGAGCTGATAATTAATAAAATGCAGCGAGCGCTTATCTTTTGATTTCGTTGACGTGAACTTCTTTAAATTTAAATATAGCACGGGAATTGAAGATCGGATTTAAATCCGTTTTGCGACGACACATTTATGTGGCCAAGTGTAAATGGAAACGCTTTAAAAAATCAGATAGATATCCGATCTGCAAAATGCATGAAATGACGATGTAAACAGGCCCATGAGCAAACAAATCTGAATTGGGTCACATTTAACTGGCAGTGTAAACGGGGCCTAATAAACCTGTTGTCACCAGGGTCATGCAATTCCTTGAGAAGCCTCAAGAGGGAATCACCGATTCTCGTCTGGCCAGCGTGGTTTTCTACTGCCTGCGCAAAGTGTCCTTACCATACATCTCTGAATTCCTCGTTCAACACCTAGACGTTAATGATAGAACTCTTGGCAAGTTTTGGGTCAGTGTTTAATGTATCTTTTAATTTAAACATGTAAAGCATCAAGCCTTTGTTTTGAGTGACTTTAGATGTTTACTGGTTGTAGGAATGGCTTATAAATAAGGAGAAAGTTCCTGTTTATGGGATGAAGTTACCGACAGGATTTCAACTAATTGGACAAGTGGTGGGTACAAATGTAGCATTAATTTGGGTTAATTTTATATATTTGACTTTACAAGATATATTTGTGACATGTTATTATTTTTGGTGAAAACGGTAATGCGTTTTTTTTTTCTTTGATGAATAGAAAGTTCTAAAGAACAGCATTTTTCTGAAATACAAAACCTTTGTAATATTATAAATAGCACTTTCCCCGGTTTCACAGACAAGGCTTAAACCTAGTCCTAGACTAAAATGTAAGTCTGAGCTGTTTCAGCTGAAAGACACTTGCACTGACTGATCTTAAAATATACCAGTGCCTTTGTTTTGTCTCAAAAAGCACAATAGTAATGTTTTTTTTCTAATTATGTTCAAAAACATTACTTAAATGCCTAATTGAATTATGGCCTAATCCTTGCTTAGTCTAAGCCCTGTCTGTGAAACCGGGCCTTGATGAATTTAATGCATCCTTGAATTAAATAAAAGTTTGAACAGTAGTGTATACCACATTATTCTATACATACATTCAATTCATGTTGAGCATATTAACATCTGTTTTTACAGGGTCTGTCTGACTACACGAAATGGCTCGCGCACTATTCTTCAAAGCAGCAGCTGTCCCCATCTAAACCCATTACATGCCGCTCATATGCCAGGTCAGGCAGAACACATTAGCTAGTATCCACAAATGCCTACTTTTCATCACTATACATAGGTCTGTGTGTTGACTCACAGGGTTGGACTCATGGGGAACCCCTCTGATGGTTTCAATGGGAAAACCATTGCTATGACTATAACGAACTTCTGGGCTGAGGTCACGCTCATGGAGAGCCAGACTCTGGTAAATAACTACAGATTCAGATAAGATATCAAGGACACGAGGAAAGTACTGTTCTTCACTTATCTTGTTCATTTTATCAAGGCCCTTCTACCTCATCCTCTGAATGATCCCACGGAATTCGGAAGCTTGCAGGATCTTTTTCAGATCAGCCGGAAAGAAGGGTTTGACCAATCATTTTTCTTTTCGCTTTGGAGATGGTTTGCAGAAGGTTTGTGGTACAACAAAAATTATTGTAATTAATCATCTTCCAGGTATTTGGGAGGTCTGAGACTGCTACAAGCCACCTGTAAAAAGTTTTACCAGTTCTGCTCTGAACAAGGGTGAGATGCTGGAATACAATTGTAAACATAAGTTGGCATGAAATAAAAATGCAACTTTTTCTAAACTTTTGACTAATGTGTATTTTATGCTAACAGCATTGCTCTGTCCAAGCAGAATTTTACTCTCAAGTATGACACAAACATTCCTCGGCAAGTGGTGAGACTTGTTATTTATATTATTTGCAGTTGTTTATTTCGAGTTGAAGTTCTGAGAGTTTATTTTGATGAAATAACTGTTTCTTTTGACTCCTAGGGTTTAGCTGGCAGTAGGTGAGTTGAACTTTGACTACAAACCTAAATGAACATTAACAGTCAGTTTCTCCCAAGCTCATTCGTGCCCTTTTTCATTTACAGTCTAACATATTGTATGATGTTATTCAAGTTTCAGTACACTTGGCGTTTGATCTTGGAAGTGGATGTTTGGTTTGAAACACTGTTATTAGGATCAAATTGTAATATTGTAACATTCCCGTTTGGGTGTTTTCTGTGTAGTGCGATCGTGTCTGCCACCTTGAAGTGCCTGATGAAGTTCTACAACATCACAGACAGCGTATGTTCAGCATTTGCCAATCAGTGATTTGATTCACAACTTTTTTATGTTGAAATAAACTATTAGCTACATTTTATCGTGGGACAGGATCTTCCTAAACCAATCAGAGCCAACTTCATCCTCAATGTAGAGACTGACGAGCTGTTCATCACAGCTGGTCTACAGGATAGAGTTGTGCAGGTGTGTACATTCATATTCATTTGACTCATCCACTGCGGGGAACATGATTGTCTCTATTAACTTTCTTATAGGTTTATGAAGGCTTGGTTTACATGGACTTCAACAAACAGCTGATGGATGAGAGGGGTTATGGTACCGTTTTTGATCCTAACAATTTTTCTGGGCAATATTAATAACATTTATCATACTGAATATAAACCTGGGATGTTCATCATTCAAAAGTGTGGGGTTTGGGGTTGGTAGACTTGTTATGTATTGGAATGAAGTCTCTTCTGTTCACCAGGGATACATTTATTTAAGAAAAAATATTTTATATTTAAAAATATAATTTATTCCTGTGATTTATTCAGGATGTTTCAGAAATCATTCTAATATGCTGATCTGCTGCTCAAAAATATTATTATTTTCAAAGTTGAAAACTGTACTGTATTTGTACAGCAATAGAAACTTGAATTTTAAGAGGCTTTACTATTATGTCAAAATATTAATTTCAATAGGAGAGTACATTCCCTTGGACATGAGCGAACTTCCCTTGTTCTGGCTAGCCTATTTGAGCGATCCAAGTGATTCTGGACGGATTCACAGTAATGTTAGACAGCGCTGGTTGAACGGTAAGTCCTACTTCATGTTCTGGTTTATGTGCTTATTGTAAAGAAATGAAACCATTCATAAGTCGTCCCCTTTCTGAACAGGTGAATCTGCTGTTGTTGATGTTATGAAATCATTTGCTGAACTCACAGATCAAGCCAGGTAGGTTTATCTTTGAGCATTTACCTTTCAGTAATTGTAGTGTTATACTTTTCATGCTGTAATAGTCTTGTAGCTTTAGGCTGATGGGGCAACTTTTTTGTGCAATGTTTTTTGGGCACTTTCCCATTGAAATGAGTAACAAATGTCTACCTGGATACGTTAGATTTGTCTCACCTGGTTGCCTGTTGACAGCAACATTGCTCAAAAAGTTGTCCCGTGTATCATCAACCTTACTGTTCATTCGGGAGAACATGTCGTCAGTGGAAAAAGATGCTTTTCTTTCTGTTTGCAGGGCTGCTTTTCAGTGTAAAGACTGGCCCAGACTTGCACAGCTCATGGATGAAAACTTTGAGCTAAGACGGTATGATGCTATAGTCCATCCATCAAACTCTCATATAAAGCTGCATAGAAGTTTGACAGCTTTTAAAATAAAAAACACAGTTTAATTTATAAGTAGTCAAAAATGCCACTGTTGAGGTTGCTATTTGTCTATCAGATCAGTGTATACTGACGACTGTTTGGGCCCTGGAAATCTGAAAATGGTACAGCTTGCAAGACAGGTAAATAAATGCGGCAATGCATCATTTCCTAAAGATCCCATAACTGATACCCGAGTTAATCCATGAATTTCTTTACTAAGGGCATTAGAGGTAATGTGACTCACAGAAAACAAGCAGCACATCTGATTGATTCTTTGTTGTCTGTGTAGTTTGGATCTGCAGTTAAATTGCCTGGCAGTGGGGGTGCTGTGGTTGGATTGTGTATGGACCTTGAGCGGCTGGTATGGTGGATCTTTGGACTTGTTTTTAATTTACATTATGTGCGAATTACCGTAATTAGGAGGAAACAACCTACTGTAGAGATTCTACTCCGAGATCATGCGCTATTGGAAATTGTTTCTATGGCAACATTAACACTTCAATATTTTTGCTCAGTAAATTATTTTAATGTATTTGGTTTAGAATTTAAATGTTTATATTATTTTGACATTACGAGTGCAATTACATCAAACATAAAGATACACTTGAATATACATGTTTAAGTTGGATGGGATTGGAAGGATTTTAAAATAGTTTTTAAAAGAAATCTCTCATGCTCACCAAGGCTACATTTTATTAGATTGAAAACACACAAACATTAATCATGAAATATTAAATAACTGTTTACTAGTTTAATGTATTTTAAAATGTAATATCACATGATTCTTCATAAATGCCACATTATACACAACATTTTGGTCAAAGTGTATAAATCTTTATTATGTTTTGACCTCTAGGTGGAGATGAAGAAGTCTTTCCAAGAGGCTGGATGTGTGTTTTGTCTTATTGGGCCGTATGATCCATCAGTGCAGAGTCATTACTGATCACTCAGTGAAAAGATTTAATTGTTTGTTTGCCAAAAAGTTTGCTTTAAAGACTCCGCTAGAGGATCATTCCTTGAAGAGAAATAAAAGATAATAAATACAAAATTATAATTCTGTCATCATTTACTCATGTCCTTCCAAGCATGTATGATTTTCTTCTGTGGAACATAAAAATATATATATATAAATTGTCCATACAATGAAAATCAATGGTAATCTTTTTTGTGGTTACTAACATTCTTCAAAATATTTTGTTGTGTTCCACAGAAGGACAAACGGTAAGTCATACAGAGGTTTGAAATGACTTGAGGGTAAGTAAACGATGAGACTTTTCATTTTTGGGAGAACTATTCCTTTTAAGTTTGTCTTCAGTTTTGAACTCGCCACTGTTTTCCTATTTCAGACTCATTTATCACAGGTCATTGTTTAGCAGAAGGTGGGGCTCAAATTGTTGTAGCCTATGTTTCGGATAGAAATGAGAAACAATTGACTTTGCATGGTAGCCTTTCACACCCATCCTGTTCTTGTGTCGTAAAGACATTTTTGTGCAGAGCCGAGAGTGTTTACTCCAGTAGACGTGATTGTGAATGGAGTTATTTAATTATATATATTATTAGTCAACACTACCAAGATATTTCTCTACTTGTGTCATATTGTGTTAATGAATCAAATAAATCCTTTAATTTACATTAAAACCTCACTTTACATTAGTAGCTATTGAAATGCAATGGTAAATACACGTGTTGTTATTTTGTTTATTTACTTCACTTGTACTTTACAGCTTTAGACTTTCAGGTAAATTAGGTAAATTAAAGCAGGTTAGTGTCAAGCATGACGCGTAAACGAGTCTGAGTTATCAGCGTTTGAGACGCATAATACTTGGGCTGTGTCTCAAAACCTCGTGACCTGCCTACTTAGACAGCATTTTTGGACATACAAGCCCGTTGCTCAAATGTGCTGCCATGTCCCGCCAATGATTTCCAAAATGTTGTTTGGTAAGTAGTAGGCAGCTCAATAGGTTTTTAAAAAGCAGTCATTATTTGTAGCTCTACTGTATACAAACATACGCTGCCGCTGTCAGGAGGAGGGACGAGTATGCTTGTAGTCAGTGTAAATCGCTAAATAAGCAGATGTGGATGTGTCGTCTTTGACTGTCGTCAGTATCGTTTGATGGGACTGAAGGATGGCAGCAAAGGAGGATCTTTACTCAAAGATTATTCCGCGCAGACTGAGACAGAACAGTTGCGTCTCTGTCAAACATGGATCCAATCTGGACGTGCTGCTTTCGATGGGATTTCCTCAGCAGAGAGCGTAAGTGCCAGATTGATCATATATAATAACGGTCTTCTTAAAATCGAATAAATGAAGAAAATGTTTCGTTCCTCGGGGCTAATCTGTAGGTGTCTCAACACGTTATTGAACCCAATTAAATGGTCATTGGGGTGAACTATTTTGATTTCAAGTCGTTATAAAGTCACGAATCTGAAAACAGTGGTTATTCTACACAGCCAATTGTTTCTAATATGTGGTTTGTTCAATAAATACTTTTAATTGTTTATCACTGTTCCTGTGGCTCAGTGGTAGAGCATTGCGTTAGCAGTGGAAAACGTTGTGGGTTCAATTCCCAGGGAACACATACTGACAAAAAATGTACATCCTGCATGCACTGTAAGTCGCTTTGGATAAAAGTGTCTGTTAAATGTATCATTCAGAACACTGATGTGCTTTTGCAGTCACATTCAGCATCACACAAGAGAAAGTCTGCAAGCTATTTTTGGTAATTGTGTCAAAAACCCACAGAGAGATGTAAACTAGAGGATTATGTCTAAATCAGTGATGTCATTTGCCATTAACTTAGCATGTCTGAAATATATATTAGCCTATACATGTAAAAAAAAATCATCTAAATTTATAATTAGAAATATAAAATTAGAGAGAGAGGAATAATGTGACTGAGATCCAAGTAAAACCAAAAAGTACAAAATATGAAAAAATAATATACTTGAATAATATACCTGATTTCCCGTGAAAGACTCTTTTAGAGTTAAGAGCTTTCAGACTTGTCCGTTGCCCTGGTGGCCCTCTTAATTTTAATGTAGGACTATTTTATTTCTTTTTTTTATTACATTTCACAAGGCACTAAAAATAAAGAAATTGTTGTAATTATTTATTTTTCCATTACTGGAAGTATCACAACTAATATCATGATTATTCTGATATTATACCCAATTTGTAAGTGCTTGTTTCATGTTCTTCTTTGTGTCATTAACGTCATTGGTTGTATTTTTAAGTTACAGTAAAGGAAGTTCACTTTCATTAGTCATTTCTATAATTTACAGATTGTCATTTTATTTTACTACACTATTAATGTTAAAACATGTTTGTGTATAGAAGATAACATTTAAGTAAAATAATAATCATTTGAAAGTTGGGGGGGGTCTTAGCATGCAGATGGGCCCATATGCCTGGCAAACTCTGCGACCATCCCCCCCGCCCCCCCATATCAACACACCTGACTGAAACCGACTGAGATACGACCGCCATCATACTGATCCATTCAATGTAATGAGGGTAAATGTGTCCTGTAACATGCGAGGAGGAACATCTGTGCTCATTACAGCATGAATGATTTTTAAGTCACAAGGTGTTTTTATTCCGTTCTTATTTTGGCACGTAAATGAGAAAACCCAAGACTGCAGCTGTTCAAAATTAAAGCACATGTAGTCAATGTGCACTCAGTCTTGTGTGGGAAGATGATTTTTTTGTGGTCCTGGTGTTTACTCATATGGTCCTGTTGGATTTGCATTTTTTTTTTTTATATAAAGATGATAACTGAAAATTCGGTCCTACTTTGTTCTCTCTCATGCTGTTCCAAACCTGTAGAAATTTGTTCTTCAGTGGAAAACAATATTAGATTTTTATTATTATTATTAATAAAATCACTCTTGTCGATATGACATTGAATAAGGACTGGAAATGTCAAGCTCCAAAATGACAAAAAGCACCCCAAAAAAGTAAATTTAATTTGTGTGACAAATACATTTAAATTTAAGTCATTATTAACTGAATCATTATCATTAGAATAATTCTGATCAGTAGAATTATTCTATTCAGTACCTCTTTGAACATCATATAATCATAATGATTCCAATCATTCAAATCTGTAGAATGATTTTGATCAGTAGAATTGTTTCAATCATAATCATTCCTATCACTAGAATCATTAAAATCGGTATCATTTTGATCAGTAGAATCAATTAGGTCATTAAAATCATACCTAACAGGAGAATCAATTCAATAAGTAGAATCATTCCAGTTCATAGAATCATATTAATCAGTGGAGTCATTCCGACTAGTTTTTGTTAAGTGCTTAAACAGATTATTTACACAAATATGATTCATTCATAAATTGAACAACTTCTCCCAACTCTCGGGAACTCACCGATTTCATGGTGAATGTCAAGATTTTCAGTGAATATGAGTCTGTGACGAATGGGGCGGGGCCGAGAGCCGTGGGAACGGAGCGAGGCCGGTGGAGTTAATGATAATGAACGACACCTGCGCCACTCACCGGTCTCGAGTCCCACGGAGGAGCTCTGGAAGAATAAAAGGAGGAGCGACGACAGTGAAAGACGAGAGAGGACCAGGCCTGGAGTTTTATTTTGTGTGCGGCAATCGTCGTTAGGGGCTGCCGCTTTTCTTTTGTGTTTATTATGTTATTAAAGTTTTGAGTGTTTGCCGGTTCCCCCCGCCTCCTTCCCGATCTACGAACTGTTACGGAGTCATTCAGACCACTTTTAGGATCATTTTATGGTGCATTTTGTCATTTTGGATCTTGACCGCTCTAGTCCTCTCTTTTTTTCATTACATTAAAAAGTTAACTTTTTTTCTTCATACTGGTTTGAAACAGATTTTAATTATTGGGTAAACCGTTAAGTCTGTTTCCACTAACCAGTCTTTCTTGTTATTCTGTTGCTCATCCATATATCACCGTTAATGCCTTGTCATGAGGTAGCATTTACTAGTAGTCAGTCTGTGCGTATAATAACTCTGCATCACTGTGGTTTTGTCTCAGGGTCGGTCACACTGTGTAAATTTCATCAGCTTCCTTCCTGAAATATGACACGCAACGCAGGAGATGAGATAGCGACCATGACCTCTTAGTGCATAAATACACAGATCCTGATCATCTTCCGTATTAAAAGGCCACATTATACCCTCGTAGCCTGTAAGGGTGCATTTCATGTTTTGTGGAAACAAGTGGGCCATCGGTATGGCCACACAGTTGGCCACATTAGCCAACAGGCCTGCAGGTGTTGGCTGGCCATATTTTGGGATGGACAGCTGTGCGCTCTTCTCTTCGTCAGTCCCCCGTGTGGCAGGGATGGCAGCTGGTACGTGTGGGCCTTGGGGCTTATGGGAGAGCATTTGTTTGTAGCTCTTGCCGGTCGTCAGTGAGATCAATTGTATCTTTTTCTTCTTCCTCTTTGGCTCAGCTCCCTCTGTGGCTGCTGGGATAAAGGAAACAGATGTAGGCCAGCACGCAAGCATCAGTAGAGAGCAAACCTCTCCTTCACCGCTGAAAAAACAGACACAGGCACAAGAGTGGGATCCACAAAGACAGTTGTTATAAAGTCAGCCTACTCTTCCACTCCTCCACTGTTTATAAGGGGCTTGTATCATTGTGTGTTCTCTCATTTGTGAGTCCACCATCTGTGGCTGTTGTGCGGTTGCCAGGTTGAGAGACGTGTGTCCAAATGCTGGTCTTTTATGGCTGCATTTTTTAGATCAAAAATACAATTAAAACCGTAATATTGGTAAATATTATTAAAAATAATTTAATAATTATGAATTATTAAAAATATAATTTAAAATAAAATTTCTTTTAAACACATTTTAAAGCGGTCATGCACTGCCTTTGTTTTTTTTTTTACTGTTCTCTGAGGTCAACTTATGTTATCAACGTTTTTGCATCAAAAAACATAATAATTTAGGAGTAATAGGCTATTTTCTGTCTCTGTTTGTTAAGCGTGGCAGATTGTAAACTTGGAAATAAAAGCCCACTTCTATTATTGGCTACACTTAACAAATATATATATGAGCCAACTTATAATTTTAAGGCAATCAGCTTCAGCAGATTTTTGAGTTTTCTAAACTTGTTGTTTTAAGTTTATACAACAAAAAGTTAAGAATCTCCTGCAAACATAAGTTGAGAGAACTCAAAAATCTGCTGAAGCTGGTTGCCTTAATTTTTAGTTGACTCAACTTTTTTGTTTTTTTATGCAGTGTAATAAATGTTTGACATCCTACATCCTTCACAGATGAACGCTGCAGTGGTTTAGGTTTAAAATGCAAAAATGCTCATATTAAATGATCTTTAATAACAGACAAAACAATAGTGATCATAATAAAAATAGTTACTCAACGTTATGTTGGATCCAATATAGTCAGCACAGCTTCGTCTTTTAGTTTCTTTTTTAACTAATACGATTTGGAACTTCATTAAAAAAAGTTAATCCACTCTTTCCTAATGCAGGGATCAGAAGTAAAGCAATGCAGACTGTTTTCCCACAGCTTGGCACTGCACAGTATCTTGTCTTAGGGTGTATTGACACCAGGAAAGTCCGATATATTTCACTTGTTTTGGACATTTTACATTGTAGCTATTTTTTGCCGTTTTGCTTCCTCTTCACACCACACTGTTTGCTCTGGTCTGAACCAGCTGAAACTAACCAAAATGCAGTCATGTGACAACATCCGCTTCACTTGTTGGCTAGATGTGTCTTTGAACACATACCCTAAACTGCTTTTCGATTGGTCAGAAAGAGCATGCTGGAAAATTCCAACGGTGCTCCAGGAAGTAAACAAGGACAGCAAACAGCACACTGTTATTATGGAGAGACAACTGCACGGGTGGATTCTCCGTACCTCCTCACAACCCCAAGTTTGTCCGTGACCTGCCATGCAAAACTGCAAACTGTCAACAAACACTTCCTCATCCCATAATGCACAGCCCATCTGACTACGGCAGCTGGTTTAGTCCAAACATGAGCAGTTCTTTTTGCAGTTGGGTCTGTTTTAGGTCGGATCGCGTTCTCACCACAAACGAACCGCTCCAGGGTTCGTTTGAAAGCATACCGAGACCACCTCTTCAAGGAGGTCTCCGTACGCTTGTTTGGTCCGCTTTTGGTGCGCACCGAGTGCGATTGGTGCATTCTCACCTGATCAAATGAACGGCACCAAGAGGGAAAACGAACTCTAGTGCAATTCAACTGAAATAAATGAGGCAGGTGTGAAAATAATTAAGCTCGGATGAGCTTTATTTGTTACATACACAATTATACAGAGTATAACCAGCAGTGAAATGTGTTCTATGCTTTTAATCCATCCAAGTGCACACACACCTGGAGCAGTGGGCAGCCGACACTGCGGCGCCGGGGAGCAGTTGGGGGTTCGGTGCCTTGCTCAAGGGTCTCACCTCAGTCGTGGACAATTCCTGCCAGAGCCGGGATTCGAACCCACAACCTCGGGTTACAAGTCCGACGCTATATCCATTAGACCCACGAAAGCACCCATAGGAGCATCTTTAGTGTTTGGTTTCCGTGTAAACCTCTCGTTATTTAAACTATGTGGGCGGGGCTAAACAGGCAGCTATGTAGAAGCAGGCGTTGATATTCTTCTGTGGTGGCGGTGCTTAGCTACACAATAACATCATAGAGTAGAGCATTTCAAAACTATTCTTCTGTCAGACCAGCTTCAATATAAGCTGTTTTTAGACTAACATGTTTCTGATTTCCTTTCCTTTATCCTTTAGAAATGGTTCTAATATACAGATTTGCTGCTCAAGAAAGATTTGTTTTTGTGAAAACTGATACATTTTTCATAAAAGATCAAAATGGCAGGATTTATTTGGAATAGAAGTCTTTTGAAGCATTATAAATGTCTTTACTCGCACTCATTATTAATTTAATGCGTCCTTGCTGAATAAAATTATTAATTTCTTTAAAAACAATTCTTAGTGATCCCTAACTTTTTAAATATATTACTGTTTAGGTGCATTGATGACTTTGACAATTTTAAATCTTTTAAATTCACTGTAGACATTGGAGCATCTGTCTGTAAAACTAGTTGTTGGAAGTGTTGTTTTGGATTGAAATAACTCTCTTGAGCGTCTTGGCAAAGATTCAGGCTAAACGGAAGGTCAGTAAACAGGAAACTTAAGGATGCAGAGCTCTGAGCTGTGGGGTTTCCCCAAAGAGCCGAGTTAAAGGTGTGTTCCTGCCTGTTTGGTCAGCTGGACGATAATGAAAAGACACTTTGTTGAGATTTTCTGGAGTGATTTATAAACAACATTTCGATGCATTGTTAAATAAGGACAAAATAGAACTAATTAAAATGGAATAATACAATTTACTAATCTTAATTGTGTTAAGACAGTAAAACTTAACCTGTAAAGCTAATCCGACAGCTGGTTGCTGTTGCAAGTCATGGTATGAATA
The DNA here is from genome assembly GCA_027564155.1 of Gymnocypris eckloni scoliostomus. NCBI lineage: Eukaryota > Metazoa > Chordata > Actinopteri > Cypriniformes > Cyprinidae > Gymnocypris > Gymnocypris eckloni. The sequence goes on along the minus strand of CM050417.1, from coordinate 13,957,063 downwards.
TTCACAAAATATTATCTCCTTTAAATCATCTCATACTGTGTATCACTAATACACCACAAAGATGTTGCTCTTGTTAGTGAGTTGTGTCAGAAAAACAGTAGTACTAAATGCTTAAATTATGAAATGCTTTTAGAAATATTATAACTAATTTTCCCTCTTCTCTATTTTGCATCTATATTTTTGCTCATGAAACACATGCAAATTCATTGAGCCATATATAGGTGGAGGACTTGCTGATCACAGATTTCCATGTTCAGTCATATTTGATTCAATATCGTATATGTCACCAGAACTTGTAAAGAATCACCCCACTGCACCTACATCAAATTGTATACGAGTAATTCTGGGTAAATTGGAAATAGTTTGTAAGACATAAAAAGGCGTCTGAAGACATGACAGGTTGTGAGTGGTGTGTGGGCGTTTTTTCTTTTTTTCTTGATTTAAAATGCGCATTTGGTTTTTTAAAAGGAAAATGTTACTTCAAGCATTATGACTTACTTTAAGCTTTAATGGGTGGATGTTTTCACTATCACACTTGGTATGCGTGTTAATTATTTATGTTGTCAAGAGCTTTTTCCATTAAATGAGATGAAATGAATTTGTTCTGTTATCCCCTCGTTAACTTGTTAAATAAAGTATATTCTGTTGCATGCAGTGCACTTACTGTGCATGAAGAAGTATACTAGTCATTTTACAGGACATTTAGGGTCTTTTTTACTGTAAGAAGTAGCCTATACGGTAGTAACAGATGACTCGATTTGGGCAGCTTTTACTATGAAAACGTGCAGGTCTGTTTCGATAAAACAGGGGAAAAGCATGTTAAATGCAAAAATAGCATGCACCTAACAATAGCATATCAATAATATTATATTATATGTTTAAAATTGCTTATCAAATAAACTTAGCAAAAATTAGCAATTGTTGTTGTTGTGAAAGACCCTGAGCCCAATCAAACTCTGATATTTTGGCACAAATTCACCTGAAAATCTGGCTAATACAGTATTTAGGCCAGTACTCTTGTGGATGGTAAAGCACACTTCTATATTTTGTTTTAAAAAATCCAATTTATTATATCTAATGTTAATAATTTGCATGTTTTTGGGTGACCATAGAAATATTATAAAATTTCAATGTTTGTATTTTAATAATCCCTTTGTTAGATCATCTGTTTTTTTTATATCTGGTCATTTATTTATGTTCAGGTATGCCACATATTGACTGCTGTTAATTAATCCACAGTAATTAATAATAACAATAGCAGTAGTAATATATTTAATTTGCAATGTGCCTCTCTCGTACTTAAAGCTGTAATAAATGTAATACATTTTTCAATAGACAAATGTTGCAAAAACCTATCACAAATTTAATTGAAGACCTTCTGTACTTTGAAACAAAGACAAAATGTTTTTGCTGGTCAGTGCTTCAAGCTGCCACGGAGAAGTCTGTTTTTAACTCTCATTTGCCTTTTGGCTGTGTCGTCTGTCATATCTGGTGAACCCTATCCTTGCTTCTGCTTTCTACAATGTTGTTAACTCAATTCTTTATTCTAAGAGATCGGGTTGACAGCAAGCAAACACACTAACTGGCCGTGGCCTTTGGTGAACTATTTCCTGTTTGAGGTAGCTGCAGAACAGAGCTCAGGGGAAGTCCTGGTATACCCTGTGGTTTCACTTCAGTGGTAATAGTTGAAAAGAGGCTATGTGAGGTCTTATAATGACCTGTTCACACAGGCTGAAACACTAATACACGCACGTTTCAATCCCATGCAACAACAGTCATTGTCTCATTTGGTTGAGCTTTCAGAACAGAAAACATTTCACAATGTATTTTTGTTCAGTGGGACGGTTATTTGGTCACACAGATGGGGCTCAGTTTGTTACCTCTTCTTCTAATTCTATCAAGTTTCCGGCTTTCTGAAAATGGCGACGTAGGGTATTCTTTATCATACTTGCAAAATTTTAGTGACTTAACAGCTTACAAGTTACATATTATATTATTATTCATGTGGCAGTTAAATAAGGAACATGTATTTGAGATGAGAACAAAATATTTACCATAGCACAACTTTTTTATATGCATATTGCAATAATGTTTAATAGTAAGAATGTCAATTGAAAAGTCTGCCACATGAAATTTCTTGGTTTATTAAGTCCTTTGACTAAAAAGGCACCTAAAGACAGGTTGTGAGTGTGGAGTTTGTGGGCAGTTGTTGTTTTATTTTATCTTGATTTAAAATGCATATTTGTTTTTTATTTTTTAATGGAAAATAATGCAGTTATGCATATTGCAATATTGTTTAAAAGTAAAAATGTCAATTTAAATGTCTGCCAGATGAAACATCCTGGTTTATTAAGTCTATTGCCGTATTTAAACTGGGAGAAAATAAAGGTTATGTCCCAGGTCAAGCTGTAATTGCAAACATATTTTTTTTATTAAATCTGGTGTCGAAACAGTTTTCATTTAAAATTGCTAGTAAATTTTGCACATAATTACACAGAAATGGCAAGTAAAGCTACAATTTCAAAGTAGAAAGCCTGAAATAACATTTTCCGATAAAATATTTTCAAACTTTTTTAAAAGTCCAACTATATTATAGTGCATATTTTATTAACTTTTAAAATGAAGACAGAAATGTGTCCCATATATTTTGTGGTTTATATCAAAGGATGTGTCCAAACAAAATGTTTGCATAAATGAATCTGTCACCTGATAGAGGCTAGTCAAATGAAGGAGATATGTTTATCTTTAAAAACCATTAACAGAACTATGCAAAATCAAGGAAAACATGACCCAGGCTGTATTACTGAAACACTTTCTATTTAAAGTTCATCAAGAGAAGCAGTATTCTCACTTCAAGAAGCAACCGCAGTCAGTGTGTGTGAGACTGATGTGCGAAAGAAATGTGAAGATCACCTCTCTCACACAGCTTCTTCTCTGGCTCATATGCAGAAATCATAAAAATATAATCTCATTTCATTTTACACACATTTTCCACTGTCACAGACCTCATGGAGTCATGGCGTGAGAGCATAGTATGTTTGATAAAAAAATGACACGCAGTCCACCGGAAAATATTAGCATACCTTGACTCTTATGCAACTGCTCATAGAATTCAAACATGTTGTCATCATATGCTCGCTCAGGCCTGCACTGTACAACATGCTTAATGAACTTGCATGCAGTGGTTCCACACAGTGGGAAAGCATTTTCTTAGCATTCAATTTAACAATACATTTTAGTTAACTAAAGATAATTTATGGTAACTGTATGGATACTCCCTCCGCCCATTTACCTGTTTTCGATAAGCACAAGAAGTGAAAAAGAAGTGTGCTTAAATGTATTGAAAATGCACTTGTAGTGTACTTAAAAGCAAATAATGTAACTTCAATGAAATTAAGTGTACTTTAAGACAATATACTATTATGTCAGTTTCTTAATGCACTTATGCACATTGTAAAAAAGTGCACGTTGTAATAAATGTCAAAATAAGTGCTTTAAAGAAGTACACACTAAATTTGATGTGTCAAAGCACACTGATTGGGCATTGGACTATAACCATATTTCAAAGACAATAAAAGTAATTAGGAATTTACATATAAATATGAATTAAGTACCAGTTTCCCCAAAAAATCACACAGCATTGCATTAAATATAATGAAATGAAATTCATTAAATAATTTATTAAATCTTCCAGAACATGCTGTAAACTAGAAATCCCAGGCATGGTTTCAGCAATGCGACACTAATGGTATGAAAAGTATTAATGTAGACCACATAATATAATACATATATGTAATGAATGGATTAACTATAGATATAATGTATTTTATGAATGTAAAAGTTTCTTTATTGCTCAATTTAAATGAAAGGCAAAAAGATGGCTTTAGCACACTGGCATGAATGGTGTAATAAACAATGTAATAAATAATTTAATACAAATTCTTTCTTTCTTTATATAAAGGCAAGGCACCAAAGGACATTCCAGATTTTCTAAATGTTCTAACTATATTCCTATCATTTTTTGATTTTGGATGCAGAATGAATGATCCTCACGTGTAGATGCTGATAATTCTGAAATATATGCTCTCTCTACAGATTGAAAGCTATGGCATCAACTGGGGGCAGAAGTGTTCAGCTTGCATGTGACTGGTGAGCTTTCCTACACTTAGGGTGAATCCCATTTCTCTGTCTTACCCCTTCCCCTTCGTCTTACCCCTAGCCCTTGTCCCTCGAAACCAAGTGGTAAGTGCTAGGGGTGAAAACATACCCCTATGAAATGAGACGCCACTTGGTTACTGTTACGTCATCATACATCGTCGCTAGCTGGCTGCTACGTCACCAGAGGCGACAAGTGTTGATCACAAACTTGCCGTCTAAAAGTGTGTGTATATGTGTCGATTGCGTGGGTTTAAGTGATGTTTTCTCTAGTCAGAGAAACGCGGGATTGTTGTGCAAATCAGCAATGTAACGTTAGCGTGTAAAAATAGTGATTTTTAAAAATATTTAAATTAAGAGCATGGTTGCAAATATATATGTACAGGACTGTGTAGAGCACAAAACAAGACTGTCATAATTTTAAATAAATTATTTAAGACGAAAATACTCTCTGGATGATCTGGCCACAATGTGTTCTGGGTACCCCTTGGTTTCAAGTAAGCTCGCGAAAATTCTTGGTTTTAAGGGGTATCTACCCCTTCCCCTTAGCCCTACCCCTCCGTCAAAATGAGAATTGGGACAGCCCTTACTCTCACGTGAACGCAAAACTAAGGGGAAGGGGTAAGACAGAGAATTGGGATTCATCCTTACCCTGCTTGAACTGGCGTTTCTTGAGGAACAGTACAACCCTCTAGTGGTTCATATGAGTCAGTCCAGTTTTTCAATGCATAAAACAATTCTTGTTGATTATTACAATTACACATTCTTTATTTGCTGGTTTAGCAGTGATGTAGTGTTCATGATCATGTGCATGCATCTCCATAGGCTTTTCTCTCATTTGGATGACCCTTTCTTGGATGACCCTTTACCCAGAGAGTATGTTCTGTATCTGCGCCCAAGTGGGCCATTACAAAACCAGCTTTCTCATTTCTGGCAGCAGTCTCGCTTGACTTGTGGAAAAAACAAAGCTCACAACATATTCCCACACATCACACTCTGCCAGTTCTTTATGGTGAGTCACAGTTTCTATTTTAATCTTGATTTATTAGTCTTGTGCTGTGTAATTTGACATTTCTTCATTTTATGCGTTTGTAGTGTCCAGACAATAAACTAGTGGCTCTGTGTGAAGCTCTGCAGTCTGCAGTGAATCAATGGAGAGGACGCTTCCCCAGCCCTCTGCCCCTGGAGCTCTACACCTCCACCAACTTCATAGGCCTCTTCGTGGAGGAGCAGGTGGCTGAGACGCTGAAGAAGTTTGCGGCTGATTTTGCAGCGGAGGCTGCTGCTAAAGCTGGTGGGGAGGCGTGATTTGTCACAGATGGTGCCTGCATAGTGCTCACGTTTTCTAATCCGCTCATTACTCATCTTCATGGTGTTCATTATACATATGACTTTCTTTCTTCCTTGGAACACAAATTCTTTTTTTTTTTTAAATAAAGCTAAATAGAAATATTTATATTTTTTTAAATGACAAACATTACTGAAATGTAAAATAAAATTCTAATGAAATTTAAAAATATAAAATATTAATACATATAATAATAGTATATATAATAATACTGAAATAACTCTGTTCTGTTTCTCACACACAGCTATCATGTGGCTTCTGAAAACATATATAGTGCACATAATATAGCAAATGGACAAATTGCATGGACTACTTTTTTTATGATTTTATAATGCTTGCTTGTCCTTTTTGGAGCTTAACATCCCCTGGACACTATTCTTTCAATTCATGGATTGCAAATACATTGACCTTGTTTTGTTTTACTGAAAAAAGAAAGATACGAGGGGGAGTAAATGGTGACAGAATTGTATTTTTTGAGTGAACTATTTCTTTAAATCTGTACTTATCAAAAGATAAACTGTAAATCAAACATTCTAGATGTTTTTCTTTTCCACTTTTCCCTGTTTTAACCATATTCTAATGAAATGAACTGATACTCATTGATCAAAATGCGGTGAATTTGAATAGAGAATGCTCATGACACTATTTATTTCATAGATGTTCGTGTGGAACCCCATAAAAAGCAGCTTCATTTGACTCTGGCCTATCACTTCCCAACCAATCATTATTCTGTCTTGGAAAAGTTAGCAAGAGGGATTGAAGTCAAGCTGGGTTGTGATTGGCTCGCTGCCCTCTTCTCTCGAGACATACGATTTGCAAATCACGAGGTGAGTTGAGCCTTATGTCTTTGAAATATTCTACTAGTCTTATTTCTTTCCCAGTTTTAATGTTTTGCTAGTTCACTGGAACGCACTTTAATGCAGACTTACCTCTGTTTCATTGTCAGACGTTGCAGTGATGTACCCCTACACTCCTCAGAACGACGATGAGCTGGAACTGGTGCCTGGAGACTTTATCTTCACGTCTACAGTGGAGCAAATGAGCACTAGTGAGGGCTGGGTGTACGGCACGTCTCTGGGTACAGGTGTCTCTGGCCTGCTGCCTGAGAACTATGTGAGCCCTGCTGATGAGTCTGACGCGTGGGTCTTCCATGGGTAAGTTCTCCAAATGATTTGCTGTGCAAGTTTGATAGTTCTCAGTGCAACTTATCAGTGTTACTTGCACGTACTTAGGGTTCAAGGGAAGGTTCATCTAAATTGTACTCATCGGCTCTTTGAGTAGGTACTTCTTTTGAATTAGTTATTACTTCACAAACGTGTGCAGTATAATTTTAATCCGGATCTACTACATTTGGCATGTTTTCCTACATTTGGCTTTACTTGGATTCACAAATACTCTCCTGTGGCCTAATGGGATTGTAACGTGTCTATTGGATGTGTTTATCTCCATTAACAGGTCACACAGCTTCTTTTGTACTTCCCCTTCGGAAAAGGGTTGCAAGGAGAGCAAATCATTGGATGGGCTGCTCAACATTCGATGCTTTGAAAACTCAAAGTTGGGAGAATCTGCCATCTTGAGTGTTATTTGCCAACCTATGCAGGTGCCTGTTACTGTACATTACAGCAATTAAAGTAACATTTCCAACACTTTTCACTTTGGGTTTGTGTGGTTACAGATGACTTCATTTATTAAAGCATTTTTGTGCTGTTGATGATAGGTGCTTTGCTCCAACATCCAGTCTCGGACCCCTAAAAGGACCTTGTTTGTATGTCGGCATGGAGAAAGAATGGATGTAGTGTTTGGGAAACACTGGCTCTCACAGTGTTCTGACTCTAAAGGTAATCTGAACAGATGGATCATGGTGTCTCGCTCACATGGTAGAATTAGTTTGCAAGCTCAGTTTGTCCTCCTGTACGTAGGCAGGTACGTGAGGAGTAACCTGAATATGCCTGCTGCACTACCTGCCCGGGTGGAGCACAGAGGGACTATGAAATGGATGCTCCTATCACAGTGGTTGGAGCTACACAGGCTAAGATAGTGGGTATGTCTGCTCAGTGTTATGATGTTGAGATGAATTCACCAAGGGAATTGTCTATCATGCTGTTTTTATGTCATCGTCTGATTTTCAGGTGAGGCTATGCTGGAAAGTAATACCACTATTGATTTTGTGTACTGCTCACCCAGTCTCCGATGTGTCCAGACAGCTCATGAAATCCTCAGAGGTACATACTGTAGTCAGGAATCTGTTGGCAGCAGTGGTCTACATGTGAGCATGTAAATGTGTTTTAGACCAGGGGTTTTAAATATTTTAGATGCCGTGTAGACTCCATTCTTAAAATATAAAATGCAGCTATATTTTCATGCATAAAGACCAACTTTATACTGTGAAGATATAAACATATTATAAATACACAATTGATCCGACATCACTATTTTCGAAAGAAAAACAGCTAATGTTGCATTAAATTGATCAAAAGTGACCGTAAATAAATGTATAATTATACAATTTAAAATTTGGTTGGTTTCCACACAAGTATTAAGCAGCACAAGTGTTTTTATAATATAATTGGTAAAAAAGAATTATATATAAATATTGAGCAGCAGATCCACAAATTAGAATGATTTCTGAAGGATCATGTGACATTGAAGACTGATGGCTGAAGAAAAATATGCCATCACTGGAATACATTACATTTTAAAATATATTAAAATAGAACACTAGACTAAATTGTAAATGATTACTGAACTGTAATATAAAAAAAAAAAATTAAGTCTGTATTTTTGATCAAATAGATGTAGCTATGGAGAGCACAAGAAACTTTACATAAAACGTAAACAAATATTACCAACCCTAAACTTTTAAACAGTAGCTGGTTTATAAAATATGATCTGGAAAATATTTATTTCTATAAATTACACTTTTCTTCTATTCTATCTACGAGTAGATTAACACAACGCTTGGATTAGACTAGAATTTTCTAGAAAGTTCTATGCTGCTTCAGAAATGAAACACGGTTTTCTACTGTACATCTTTATCGACTGTTCACTATATTTTTCTACTTGACATTAAAATTGTTATATTTAAATGCTCTCCATCCCCAATGTCATGTGCACCTTTTCTAGGAATGCAGCAAGATGGCAGAATAAGCATTCGAGTGGAGCCTGGGCTTTTTGAGTGGACTAAATGGGTGTCAGGAACATCTTTGCCTGCTTGGAAACCCCCCACAGATCTTGCTGCGGCCAACCTTAATGTAGACACAACATACAGGTAACAGATGGAGTGTTCATATTCAGTGTAGGAGCCATTTACATTTCAAATTCAGTCCTGATCGACGGTTGCCTTTCCGCAGACCTCACATCCCCATTAGCAAACTAACCGTCTCGGAGGCGTATGAGACATACATAAGTCGCAGTCACCAGGTGACCAAAGACATTTTGGCATACTGTAAAAATAAGGGTGAGTGATTCAAAATATTGCTTTTAGTACTTGACCCTCAGATCTATACTAACACCCTCTTTTTTTACATCAGGAAAAAATATTCTATTTGTGGGACATGCTTCTTCTTTAGAGGCCTGCACTCGCCAGATCCAGGGCCTTTCTCCTCAGAATCCTAAGGATTTTGTGCAAGTAGTCCGAAAGGTTAGTTTCATCCTTGTTACTTTAAACATTTGATCTTTATACTTTAAACATGATGTTTAATGGGAGCCGATCTTTCCGTCCAGATTCCATACCTGGGTCTGTGTGCCTGTGAGGAGCAGGGGGACTCAGGAGTCTGGCAGCTAGTGGACCCACCAATTCTTCCTTTAACTCACGGTCCCAACCACAGCTTCAGCTGGAGAGAGACCTTACAGCAAGAATGAGCTTATCTGCAGGGTCTGTCCACAAGAGACTGGAAGCACAAAACTGAGGATATTTTTTAAATGGATCTAATGTCACATCCAGGTTTAAGGTGTGTGAATAATATATGGGAAGTGGCAGAGTTTTTGTTTGCAGCTGGACAGAGGACACCACACTGAATATGAACATTTGTGATTATTTTTACTGAGCCTTTAAAAGGCTTTCTCAGGGCATTGGCGATCATTTTTAAATGTCAAAATGCACAGTGGCATAATGCAGCACTTATCATAAAGATTAAAAATCACTTCCTGCCATGCAAATACATACAATTTTGTAATGAGATGTTAAAGAACTTAAAGGCAATCATGTCTTAATCATTTCTCTTGCAAATGCAACTTGAATGCATAAAACGTGTAATATTTGTTTTAGCATAGCTGAATGGATATCAAATGTATTTGTAATATCTTTACATTAAAGCTGAAGTTAATTATTAAAATAAGAAACTTAGCAAACTCTACTACTTAGCAAACGTTGATCACACTACAAACAACACAAAACTATAATGCTATAAGAAACAGAACAAATAATTCACTGTTTACCTGGGTCTTTATGATTAGCTCACCTCACCTTTATCTGACATGTCTTCGGGTTTGAGTCGTTCATTCATCACGTGACAGCTTCATAAGATTGAACAGTATAAAATATGATTCACTTTTTTATCCCTTTTCAATCCATCGTGCTCTCGATCGAATATAAGCTCCATTGGCTTCTAGTTGAGATTGCAGTGACTGTAATTTTGTTGAATTTTCTGGGGATTCTTGTGTATTAACTACCAACGAGTTTATTTCTCCAATCAATTCCCCTTTCTTTCTGTTTTCTCCTCACTGATAAAAATGTACCTGTATCGATTGCTGTTTATTTAACCTTAAATTTAAACCATTCCCATTTAAGTTAGATATATTTACAGGTACATCTAAAAAAATAGAATATCACGAAAAAGGTCAGTATTTTTTGTCACTCATTTCAGAAAGTGAAACCCATATATTATATAGATTCATTACACATAGAGTGAAATATTTCAAGCCTTTAATTCTTGACATTTTGATGATTATGGCTTACAGATAATGAAAACCCAAAATTCAGTGTCTCAGAAAATTTGAATATTACATAAGATCAAAAAAAAAGGATATTTTAAACAGAAATGTCAGGCTTCTGAAAAGTGTGTTAATTTATATGCACTCAATACTTGGTTGGGCCTCCTTTTGCATGAATTACTGCATCGATGCGGCGTGGCATGGAGACAATCAGCCTGTGGCACTGCTCAGGTGTAATGGAAGACCAGGTTGCTTTGATAGCGGCCTTCAGGTCATCTGCATTGTTGGGTCTGGTGTCTCTCATCTTCCTCTTGACAATACCCCATAGATTCTCTTTGGGGTTCAGGTCAGGCGAGTTTGCTGGCCAATCAAGCACAGTAATACCATGGTCATTGAACCAGCTTTTGGTACCTTTGGCAGTGTGGACAGATGCCAAGTCCTGCTGGAAAATGAAATCAGCATCTCCATAAAGCTTCTCAGCAGAAGGAAGAACAATTTCCATGAAATTTCCTGGTAGATGGCTGCGTTGACTGTGGACTTCAGAAAACACAGTGGACCAACTCCAGCAGATGATATGGCAGCCCAAATCATCACTGACTGTGGAAACTTCACACTGGACTTAAAGCAACATGGATTCTGTGCCTCTCCACTCTTCCTCCAGACTCTGGGACCTTGATTTCCAAATGAAATGCAAAATTGACTTTCATCTGAAAAGAGGACTTTGGACCACAACAGTCCAGTTCTTTTTCTCCTCAGCCCAGGTAAGATGCTGACGATGTTTCAGAAGTGGCTTGGTAGCCCTTTTCCTGAAGATGTCTGAGCGTGGTGACTCTTGATGCACTGACTCCAACTTCAGTTCACTCCTTGTGAAGCTCTCCCAAGAGTTTGAATCGGCTTTGCTTGACAGTATTCTCAAGCTTGCGGTCATCCCTGTTGCTTGTGCACATGTTCCTACCCAATTTCTTCCTTACAGTCAACTTTGCATTTAATATGCTTTAATACAGCACTCCTTGAACAGCCGCCCCTTTCAGTAATGACCTTCTGTGACTTACCCTCTTTGTGGAGGGTGTCAATGATCGTCTTCTGGACCATTGCCAAGTCAGCAGTGTTCCCATTATTGTGGTTTCAAAGAACAAGAGATACCCAGAATGTATACTGTACAGATGGTCATTTATTGAAACTCAAATGTAAATATTCTAATATTTTGAGAAACTGATTTTTGACTTTCATTAGCTGTAAACTCAAATCATCAACAAAAAAAAACTTTGAAGTGTTGTACTTTAATGAATCTAAAATATATGAAAGTTTTGCTTTTTGAAATAAGTTACAAGAAAAAAATAACTTTTTCACCATATTCTAATTTTTTTTAGACGTACCTGTAGCTTATCAATCTCCTCAATGAGAGCTAACACTTGTTGGTTAAATCTATCATTCTTTAAGTCATTATTAAACTTCCAAATATTAGGAGAAATTTGAGGTTTCTTAAGGACTGATAAAGATAACCTTTTACATTCTGAAACAATTTTACATAGTTCACAAGAAATAAGTTAATAATCTAATCTTGATCATTGTCCATTTCCTGAGGGGTTAAACCGTATCCTGAATGCTGTTAGGGTTGGATACCTCCAATAATCAACCACATTTACAGTTTTATAGAAATTCAATATAGCATCATTATACACAGAATGTGAAGCTCTTTCCTGTCTAGCCATGAATCATGGACAATATTAAAGTCACACCCTATTCTCACGTTTTCTGCATTATACTTTTTTCCCATTCATTAACCAATTTTCCAAGTTTCTAAAACATTTCTCGATTAGCCACTTTGTTATTATAACCATAAATACGGAGTAATATGTAACCTGTGTCATGTGTTTCTACTGCTATCATTAGCCAATGGTCTTCTGTATCCCCTTCATGAAAAATTACAGAGCCTTCAAATCTGTTAAATAATACCATCACTCCAGATGAATGCGAAGATGTAGATGAACTAATCAATTCTCTTTCCGGCTCATACTGCATTAGTCACGGAAAAACCCGAAGACTCAAAACATGTGAACTATTTCCAGTGCAGAACTTACATGATGTTGCGCATGCGCGACTGAACGAATCACTTCACGAGATGACTCGTTCTTCCCGAGTCACATTAAAGATTTGTTAGTTCAAGAACGACCCATCACTTGTAGCTTAATGGCGTTTCAAGTTTCATGAGCAGGTTAAACAGGGTAAGTTTCCAGCGTTAAGCAAATTTGTCAGTCCACAGTGAAAATGTAACAGTAACACGACGTGTCACAGACAATCGGTATATTTGATGTTTAATACCACTATATGGAGGGGGATTTTGCCTTGATCGTCGAAAGTGTGGCTGGTTTGGACAACAACATTCTGAGGAGACAGATTTCATTTGAAAAAATATAATTATTAATTAACAGTAACACTTGGTCAAACGAAAATTATTTTTTATCTTAATTGCAATATACTATGCATAGCCAGATTTTTTTTTAACTAGCCTATTGATTGAGTTTCATAAAATACACAGCAATTATTTAATAAAGGCTTTACGTTTGACTAGATGAATTAGGCTACAATATAGGCTCCATTTAGCATAATAACAGATAATCTAATATAATATGTCACACTGTTAAAAATGAATATTCCAAACTAGTTCCATACTTTAAAAATGACAATGGATTATTTTTGTCACATTCTTCGACTAATAATTATATAGGCTACTTGGAAAAGTCGTTAGGCTATGTTTTTGAGCCTGCATCATGCATCTGATTTTGAACAGGTGCCTTTTTGTTTGATATTACATTGTTTCTAAGAAATGTAGGAATGGGAAAAAGGTAAAGTTGGGGTTGTGTGAGGGCACATTATCTTGTTTTAGTCAAGCGTCTTGTGCCTATATCTCATCTGACCTCGCGCCTACACATGTAACGTAGGCCTGCTTGTGATGGCGCAAAACCAGCCGATTGAAAATATCATTTCAGTCAAATGATTGTGTCGCGCATTTATCAAGTAGGCCTATAAGGTCACAATTTTCAGCAGTTCCTCGAAGTCAGTCAGCGGTAGTTACAAAAATGTGAGTATATAACAGTAAATGATCAAATATCCAATTAAAGAAGGCTTTTTCTTGTGTTTAATCCATTATAGCTAAAGAAGTTGCTTTTTGCTGAAGTTTTAGCTTCAGACTGAATCAGGCCCTTAACCCACAGGGTAAAACACAAGGTATGGTCTGGTTTCTTAGGACAACAATATTACATATTTAAATTAATGTACTGGTTTAACCTCATGTATCTTGACATTTGGCTTCTTCCTACGACCTGTGATTTGTGGGCTAATCTGATCTATTAGAAATATTTGTTCTCTTCGATACACATGCCCTCTGGTAACATCCTTGAAATTAGATTGAACAAATGCAGCATTGATGTATTTGTTCAATTACAGAGAGCTGGTCAGTTCAGGTCAGCTACTGTTAGAGATGCTTAAAGGAGAGAGTGGTAACAGCAAACATGGAAATATTTTAGATTAGTTAAGTGCAGTTTTAAACCACTATGTGAAAGTGTTCTTGCATTTATTTGTGATAAATGAAAACAATAATGGCAAATAACTCTGTTTAGATCTTGTTTGGCAGAATTAACATAAATGACTCTCTGATGAATCTTTCAAGGTCTAGTAGCGTTTTAGAACTTGGTCGTAGTAATATTAAATATTTAAAGTACTCTTATCACATAGTGATGAACCTGAAGCAGTTGACTCATTCTGTGTTAATGTCCTCTAATTACACAAGCTGTAAGCAGCCTTTTCCCCCTTCCTTTCAGTTTGGCACCTGCAATCTTTCAGACATGGGCCGGTTGGACCTTCCCCTGATTGGCTATAGAGAAGACTGACAAACGATTGGAGGATTTCATTGCTCTAAAAATCCAAGTCATTATTGGAGAGCAGTGAATCTCTGCAATCTAATAATGCTCTCAGTGTTCTTTTCAAGCTTTTAAACTAATTCGTGATTGATCACTAATTATCGGTGACGGAGCCTCTCGAGACAGCACTTTCCAGCTCCGAATGTTTGTTCCTATCTTAAAACATTTTGAAAGGAACTATAACTTAAAAATGGTTGACTCTGCTCCCTGGTGGAGAGTCAATAGACCGCCGTGAGACATCTGAGTGAACATTGATGTTCTTTGCCAATATGCAATATTGCCTCTCGACAGAATAAAACACCTGGAACTGGCTGTCTGGCTTTGATGGGACCGTAGTCGGCAATCAGCAGTGTTACTGCTCTTATTGAACCTCTTATTGGGCATTTGTATAGTGCTCCCCACACGCACTTTAGCAGCCAGACATCAGTTGACATATCCACATTCTGTAATTGCGTGACCATTGATTTCAGTTCCAGTCAAAAAGAGAAAAAAGGGAAGTGCCCTCTTAAAGACAAGACATATATTAGTGTAATGCCGATGGCAAAGGCACGTATATGTGGAGTGAAAAGAGCGCACACACACATACAGAGTGTGTGAAGACACTGAGCCCCTGGCTCTCCCTTTATGATTCAACAGACGTCTCACAGGAATAACCTTTTCTTTTCAGTGTTGATATTTGATATTGCCGTCTTTACTTGTTCACTTTTATTTCAGAGACCGAGTAAGTGAGTTGTGTAGCTTTTGATTGTTTGAGGTTTGCAAATCTTTCAAGAAGTTCTGTTTCTACAAATTATGGACCGATTATACAGCCTTAACCATCCTAACCACAACATTTCAAGTAAGTCTGCCAGTTTTCTTTCTTTTTGTGTGAAGTGAAAAAACATGTACATGTCAAATCCATAAAATAAATATATATATATATATATATTTTGTTTAACATTTTTGTTAAGGAGTAGTACATTAACTTGAATTTTAAAGACAAGAAAATGAAAATATATTTCTGTTTCATTCACACATCTATTATATTAAAGACTATTATAGGCTTTGAAAGGTGTTTGTTTTTATTTCAGATATCCAAAAACTGTTTCAACATGTCTAAATATCATAGGGAATGAAAAGAGCTGCAAATTGCAGCATACTACGGTGCTACTCAGGAAGGTCCTCAGGAACTTCCATTTATTTCCAGGAGGAGGCGATATAGCTTCATACTGTGCAGGGCATAGCTGCTCCACTGCTTCATGCAATCAGTGTAAGACCTGGGAATTTCTACTTGTTTGCTTGTTGTAAAGCTCATTTAGTTCAAGGCCAGTTTTTAGACTCTAACATGCACACAAAAGGTCCATTGTAGGGTTGTGCAGGTGTTTCTAGTCTATTAAGAAAAAAGAGCTAATGAAAACTTGCAGTTAATTTGTCGTTTACAGTCTGGTTTACACAGATAACTTATAGTAACTGTTTAAAAAAAAAAATGCTAACAATATAAATATCTCTAGTTTTTGTAGCAACAGGGTCAAATACTGCCATCTGCTGTCTCTAATTATTTTAAATGAGCATCATTAGTTTCATTATTTTTGTGGTAGAAAGAATATGCAAATACTTGAAGTGTGATAAATATAATTTGTTTGCTCATAGAACAAATGACCTGGACCATAACTGCTACTGTTTGCACAGATCTTTGTTCCAGGCTCATGAGGTTAGTAGCTTTATTAATGCACACAACTGGGAGAGATTAGGGTCTGATTTACTTACCATGACAAATTAAATAGTCCACTCATTGTTTGATGAGATTTAGCTGTTTTAAATGTGTCCTTTCTTTTTTAATTGCAGATGAAACCCAGATAACCACATGCTATTCAGCATCAATGGGACAGGCGGCAGCTGCCTTTGCATCGCAGAGAAGCACATTCATTTTGTTTTCATTTCGTAAAGTCATAGGATCAGTGCAGTGGCACTAACACTGCTGTGTTATGGCAAGGCGTGACTCAAGAAAGGCAGTAAATGTTCTGCCTTTGTTCTTGATGTAGTTTTTATGTACGGACAATGTGAGCTGTTTGTCTAACTGAAGTGGTGATTAAAGCTGACACATAGGACCAGGGCTAAGAGCCACTGGCTGAATCCACGCTAGGGTCTCTTAAAGCCTAATTGGCATTATTTTGACTTTGAAGGGTCACAGGCTAAAACCCTTTATTGTGAAAATCTTCCTCTCCACTTCTGCACCTCCCTGCACCGTTTTGTTCTTACCCAGTCAGCCACCTTCACCTCAGCGCGAGTGCTCTTTTTACCTCTTTTTCCCATGACCTTTGACCTTATGGACTGATCTGCAATTATCTGGAGCAGTCCTCCCCTATTTAATTCTCTCCTTTGTAGTCATTATGACACCCGCCAAACTAATCGGGCAATTTGTTTATGGAAAACATTGGAGGTTTTGTGTAAACACCTTTTGAAATTGTTTCAATAATATTGCCTATTTAATTAAATTTTGCAATGACTTGTACTCAACGGAATAAACCATTTACGATGCCCTTTTAGATCCTACCTAATGTTGCTGTATATTTTAAGACTCACTTTTACAGTGTACAAAAATAGCAAATATGATATTATAAAGACAATGTGATGTTTTAAAATACATAATTGGCATTTATGTTGTCTTTATACTGTTTAAAAAACTAAAAATATTTCCTATAATATTTTTAATTAAATTCAGATTTATTTGTATAGCACATATTACAATAAATCCAAAGCACCTTTAAAGAGAATATTAAAAATAAATCCCAGTGAGCAAGATAAAGCGTTACATTTGTGATGAGAAACTCCCTAAAAAGATACAATACCATCATAAACTTTACTTGAAAATATGAATATTGCAAATCTTACACTTTAACCCCCACACACATCTGTTTGTTGCCACCTGGACCCCATTCTGATAACCCTTGTTCTAGATAATGATGTTCCAGCATTTTAGAAAATAGAAACTATTTGAGGTAAGATATTAACTTGGTATTTGTTTGGTGCCTACAGGGACACGGTATGATGGACAGGTATAAAGAGGGAAGAGGAATGAAGAGAACGAGGTTTCTCATTGTAGGGTGGCAATCAGGGAAAGACAGGAAAAAACAGTGTGTGGGGAAAAAGAAAGTGAGAGTGTGTGAAAGACGAGAGAGCTAGAGGGAGGCGGAGAGAATGTCTCAAAGGACTAATGTCCTCATTGTACAACCTGGTTTGAATGCAGACAGATTCTCTGAGAAATTAGGGCAGGAGAGAGAATCACCAGTGCATTGCAGAAACACCCTGCAGAGATAAACTCACTTTTCTGAGACGGATAGCTTAAAATGTAATACCTAATGTGGAAAATCTCATAATTCATTTCAAAATGTTATTAGAGAAAAATTTAGATTTTAAAAGATAAATAATCAACCTGTAATTTTGTTTTGATTAATAAAAACAACTTGATTTATTTTGTAATTTTCTCTGAATAGAAGCTTGTTCCAGCTAAATCACGTTTTCTAGAATGAGTCTGTTTGCTCTTCAGGCTTATCAGCGCAGCGTGTGTTTGTGAGAGCGGGCTGGAGAATATGAGTAGTGATTCCATGGGTCGTGCGTGTTTTTGTCTGTGATAGATAGAGCGGTCTGTGATAAGTATGCATTTATGTGTGACTACAGCAGAGGTTTGTTTTACTACACCCGGCAAGCAAAAAAGTCTCATCCGGTTGATCAGTGAAATGGCAAATACAGCAGCATGAACACTGAGACAAGGCGCTTATCAGAGTTATCCAGACAGCCGCACACAGATAGAAGAGTGAAAACAGACATGCACACATGGGAGGTGTGTCTCATTCTTCCTGTGGGTGGAAACTTCATACTGTAAATCGTGTTCTACTATTACATTTTAAATATGTTATCCATAAAATCTTTGACCATTTGAATTGCTCAGTTTGTTTACCTTTCTCTTAAAGTTCTGTGAATTTTGTGTTATAGTTGTTTTGTTTGTGGTCATTTGTGTTTGTAACTTATCATTTTTAGCATATCTTAACGTAAACGTAATAAATTTCAGTCCTTTTCAGCTGCATGGTTACGTAAGGGTTACTGTACAATTATTTTGTTAGTGACATATCATTTATTACATGGCATACTTAACAAATAAAGAAATAAATACAGGACCTGAAATATTGACTGGAGTTTAAATGACTTTAAGAGAGTGAATTCAGATTGAAAGGCAGATGTGAAACTACAATACAAATTGCTTTTGAAATGTAGTGGCAGTTTAATGACTGTTGTAGAATAATTGCAGAATAAAGAATTTTAGATTATAGTATAATATACCATTTTCTATTACATAATATAATAGGTAAATTCATATTAAAGTATAAACATACTCTGGCGTTCAAAAGTTTGTGGTCAGTAAGGTTTAAAAAGGTTTAACACTATTTAGAAAGGACACATTAATTGATCAAAACTGACAGTAAATCCATGCATAATGTTACAAACTTTCTATTCATATATTTTTAAGAAATGTATAAAAATATAAATAAATTAAGCACAACTGTTTTCAACATTGATTAGAAATATTTCATGAGCAGCAATTCAGCATATTATAATAATTTCTGAAAGACCATGTGACACTGAAGTCTGGAGTAATGATGCTGATATAAATACGTCACAGGAATATTACATATTAAAATATATTCTAAAAGAAAAGTTATTTTAGACCTTAATAACATTTTACAGCATTACAGTTTTTTTATTGTATTTTTAAACCTATAAATACAGCCTTAGTAGGTTTTTCAAACACATAAAACATTGTACTGACCCTGAAATGTTTGAAAGGTAGTGTCTGTTTGAGTTTCAGTAGAGGTCAAGGAGTTCACTAAGTGAGGTGTCACCTCTGTTTTGTGAGAACTTGAGAAGAGCAGTAACACAAGTAGGTATTTCACATCTTACTTAACCAGTTGAACACTTTTTCTCAGGTGTCTTTTACCTCACACATTCCTATTCTTTGCAGAAAAAACACTTTGTTGGGAAAACCAGTCATTTTGAGATGCACATGAAGGGTCAGGGGGTTAAGTTAGGGGCCGTTCTCCCAGCAGTGGTTTCAGTGGAAACCGGGAGCCTCCTATTTGTGGTACAGACCTCTTGCCATTTAGCCACCTGCCTCCAATAAAGAAAAGCAAGCGGCCTGCAAACGCGCTTGCCTCAGGCAGCTGGATGTGTTATTGATCGGCTTTCCCTCCTCTCCTTCTGATGGAGGCTGGACTTTGGTCTGAGCTGCATTCCTGGGTTCTGTTCAGATCAGAGACTGAAGGGAGGGAGGGAGGATGTGGAGGGGAGGAGGGACCCAGGGGCTGGAAATCACTTGTCATGTGCGTATAAAAGTGTGCCTTTAGTTTCAGACCATGCTCACTGAGGCACGATCGGCTCCAACCAAATCCAGCCCCCAAATTTGAAGTGGAGGGAGGGGAAGTTACGGCGCTGACTCTTGTGTTGTTGTACTCTGTGTCTGTTTGGCTCCCACCCTGCGTGGCTCCTTCTGCACCTATGGCTCTACGGTTGAAAGGTGATCGCGGATTACTCTGGAAAAGATGGACGGCACTGACAGGAAGCCATGTGAGATGAGTACGTGCTCTTTTTCTGAGTTATTGGGGTTTTTGCACTTGTTCAGTTTCTGTTAAGCCAGGAAAAGCTTCTTCAGAAATATAAGCAGCAGTTGATCTAAAAATCTGAACAAGAATGTCGTCAAAGAAATGTTGAATTGTTGTTGAGCTTAAATGGAAAGAATGAACTTTGTTGCTTTAGGTCAGGAATCTGTGAAATAGAAGAAAAGGTCAGGAGTGATGTTTTCCTTCTGTTTACCCACTGGTAAAATGAGGTTAGGAGGCTTGGACTTGTGTAATGATGTGGGAAGACACGTGGACACATTCTCAAAACTCCTGCATTGACAGAGCTCAGAGTTTACCTAAATCCTCGAGAAGCATCTTATCAGCGCTTCATGTGTGGCTCCTCTGATTCAGAGGAATCTGTCTGAGATGTGACAGGAGGGCGGAAGAGATTTGTCTCTACTGCGGCCACGTGGGTATGATTAAAAAAGGGCAGATTTTATAAAGTGCTTTGCGGTTCACGTGGTTTTTCTGAATTATTTCTGCATCGCTTTCTTTGGCCGTGTGAAGTTGTATGCTCTTATGCCCCACGAGCTGTTGTCAGAGATTTTGGGGATTCTTACCACTAACATATTCTTGTGTGTTTTAAGAATCTGTGCTCTCATTGTCTTTACACATTATTGTGAATGGTTAAAATGTTTTGTAGAGTGATGAACACTAATGTACTTGTCACCTGCTTCATCTAAAGTAATGAAACAAGGCAGCAATACTATAATAAGCAGTAACATATCCAACTCTAATGGGTCATTTTCTGTCATGCTTTATAAGCTCATTAATGTAATCTTTTAGTGCAAATATCTTTTAATTGACTTTATTTAACTGCATGTTTAAATAGTCTAATTTTAGTTAATGTATCCTCCAAGGTGAAATCACCTGGATGTGTTATTTTTAAAAGTGTCAGACCAAGAAGATTGTCATTTTCAAGCCCCCCCCAGCTAAGACAATATAAGTTTTACTTTAAAATATACAATCTAGATTTAAATTGTGGACTGAACAACATCAAGACACTTGTATGACACCACAGTATTGCCGTCCAGGTCTGTATAGTTAGTTTGTCTGCCTTTTAAACCTTTAAGTCTCACTTTTAAAATACATTGTGTCATTTGTGCTATTAAACAGAAGCTGTGTTCATACTAGTAATAGCATTTACACATTTTATTGAGTTTTTTAACACACTTTACACTTTAACACACATTCAGATTTAATAATAATATTGTTGCACCTTTTGTGTTTGCCATTCATTTTTTCAAAATAAAAGCAATTTTTTTTTAAGTCTGGAGGGGAAACAGCGGACAGCCCATGAAATCATTGTCCCACCCAGCTGTTGACAGCTGTGCCGATGGGCAGCTCCCTTCTCCAGCAGGAGATGTAAAGATGAGCTGTTTATCGACAGATTAAACCGCTGTTTGATTTGCGATAAAGGCTCACCAGACATATCACTCCCTCCCATTCTTTGATACTGGGAATTCACAGCTGGGAAGCTCTATTTGGCAACAAACAGCAGTATCCCATAACCCACTAATATGTTTTCATTTAATTGCACCCTTTGGCAGTGTTTGTAAGTAACTGTTACATAATACTACTTATGAAAAGCATGTTTGCACTCTAAATCATTCTTGTTCTAGCACTTCGATAATTGCATACATTTATCGCCTTAACTTTATGGGTTTCTTAACTTTATGAGTGTTATTTGATGGACAAAAACACTCTTGGTAAGTGGTTAGACATATTTGCTTTTGAATAAAAGCAAATATGTATTGAAAGAAACCCGTGGGCATGTTTTCATTGAATATCATCACAATATATGTTATATCAATTTTGAGTTCTGAACTTCTGACCTACTAAAACATTTATTAAATTTGCTGAAGATCCTTGAGCCATTCTTTATGATAAATGCAGATCATTTTATTTGTCCTGAATACTGTTGTCTGAATCCTCAATCCATAGAGCATCACACTCAATGGTTCAGAGGCCATGAAGTTGTTATAAGCTTTTTAGTTGACTGCCTAATGCCAGCACATTTTATTGCATTTAATAATTAGATGTTCTACTTAAAAAAGCTTTGCAACTTCTCTGAAGGATGCAGTGTCATCCAAAGTTGCTAAGAATGATGATGTTCTCTTATTAAAACATTTAAAATATAAATTCCTAACTTAAATCTAAGTGGTGCCAAAGTGATACCATATTTGTGCTTTTTATCCATCAACCAATGAACTGGTAGAAATGACAACTCCTAAAACAGAATTAGAAATAACAAATTGTGTTAAATAGATGGAAACAAAGATATTATGAAATTGTTAACATTTTACAGTGTCACGTATACATCTCTAGAAATCTTGTAGCCAGACTGAAACCAGGAACTGTATCTCGTCCACTGGTTTTCAGGTGGGAGGTTGTGACCCCAAAGTCTGGTCTGATGATAGAAATTAGTGAAATTACTTGTAAGAAGATGCCAGCATGAACGTGTAACATGCATTCATCCTTAAAAACATAAACCAAATGATGTAATGAATAAGAAAATATGATTTAACGTGCGTTGAGGACAAACATATTTTTCCTGTAATTTATTATCGGCTTATTTATTTTTTTATCATTTAGTTTATAATTGTATATTTATATGAATTGTTTGATTTTTAAGACATATTTTGTTTACTTTTGTATAAGGGAGAACTGTATTGAGTCACTCAGTGTCTAATGCTAAATCTGGGCCCTCAAACAGAACCAGTTAAAAAACTGCTAACATGGACAGTAATGATGGACAGTAGTGGAGGCTTTCTTTAGAGACAAAGGGATAAAAGGATGTCACTTGCTTGTAGAAACTCAGTGTAGATGTCCTGAAAAGCAAATCTTAAAGATTTTGGTTCCTTTGTATTGAGGTGAAAGGTAGCATTTACTGTACCACAGCATAGCAAATTAACAGCTGTAGCTTTTTTACAAAGTAGTTAGCAGGACGACCTCAGCCTGTTGTTATGATGTCTTAGCTCACTCTGCTTTGGGCCAAAGTACATTGAATGTGTCAGATCTTTTGTTTGGTCTGGCAGACTCACGTCATTGCTCACACAACATTATCGTCCTGACATCAGCTGTGTGTTTGGAGTATGGGGTGAGAGAGTTCAGTTGTTAACACAACGCTAAAAGCATACCACAGAAGGCCACTGAGCCTTTAAGGAAAGCAGTCATTTTCCTATTTTCAAGAATATCCTGAGTATTATACGAGATGTTTCCTTTCCCACAATAGCAGGACACTGGGTACCCTTGGAAGCTATATTATTCCTGAGCTCTTTGTTTTCTCAGCAATCTTACCTGTCCCTGTGATGGATTTGAGTGTGAAATGAGATCAGCTGATAAAAGCAGCATATGCTGTAGTGGAAGCTGGTATTGTTCAGGTGTGAGATCCTGGAAGGTTTATGGTAGGCAGCAGCATTTCTTTGTGACTTTGGGTGTTGTTTGAAATGTTTTATGTCTTCCCTGTGGTTCAAGTGCCGCGACACAGAAATAGCCACTAAAGGCAGTTTAATTAACTCATAGTTTACTCTAGTTTACAGTCTGAATTGTTGATGAGATGAAAGTGTGTGTGGAGCAAAATAACAGATCTTTCTTTCAGGTGTCTTCACAGGCTGTAACATACAGCACAACCAATGCAGCTCAATTTATGAACAAATTACATTTCTTTGAATTAATTATTCAAATAGAATTTTTCAAATATTCATGTTTATAATTTTATAATAGTTGTTTTAGATATTTTTATTACACTACCCTTTCACTAAACTTCGAGGTAAGATGTGTGAAAGAAACTAATATTCTTATTCATCAGAATGCATTAAATTGACATTTAACTATTAATTGACTGCATTAAATTTAATTCAAAAGTGACAGTGAAGAATTATTTTCAACTTTAATTTTTTGAGGACCAGGGGCCTCGTTTATAAAATGTTGTGCAGAAACCATCCTAAATTTGATCTTATGATCATCTCTCGAATATGCGTACTTGTGATTCATAGAATGAACGTACGAACAGAAAACGCGCGTACGCATCTCTTTCAGAAGTGAAATCTATGAATCGCAAATTATCTTGAACTTGAATGGTTTCAGCTCTCTGCTTGTAAATGACTCGTAATTAATGTCATTAACATATAAAATATCACCAATCATTATAATTTAGAACAGCGAGCTGTAAGAACAGCTTGCATTAAAAAAAGCCTGCAATACTCAGAAAATAAGTAGACCCAGACGTGAGGCGTGAGGCGCGTGACCGTCTTTATAAATATGTGTGCTGGCGTGGATTTAAGCGTACGCATACGCTACGATCAAATCTGTGCATACGCACGCTTTATAAATGAGTTAAGTTTTAATTAAGTAATGGCTGCTGAAAATTCACATTTGATAACAATTGGAATAAATTACATTATATTATATTTAATATATTAAAATTAATACAAGTTTTAAAATTCAATAATATTCCACAATATTACTGTTTTTACACAAATAAATACAGCCTTGTTTATACTTCATTCAAAAACATTTTTAAAAAACCCAAACTGTTAAATCACATACATACATACATACATACATACATACATACATACATACATACATACATACATACATACATACATACATACATACATACATACAGACACACACACACACAAAATAAAATATATACTACATAGATTGGGCACTGTAAATTCTCAAAATTCTAATTTTTTTATCTCTATGTAAACTTTACAGCATAAGTGATTAGATCATTTATTTCAGATGTAAGCAAAATGGACCAAAATGAATGGGAACTGAATCAAGCTTTCGAATCGGGAGGCCAAGTTCTGCTTCCCAGCATAGTGGCATGAAAATGGAAAGCAAGTTATTGACAAATGTCCTGTTGCTCTTTCGACTGGTTAGGACAATGACTCAAATCTAAATATTGCTTGTCATTTTATTACCTTGTGCCTGGTAGGACATTGTGTTAGTTACTTTCCAGAAACCCCCGCCTAAACTACTCAGCACTTATTCTGCATTTCAATTTCATGTATGAGTGTATTATTATCATCATTTTTGAAACTGATTACCCGAAGTTTCAATTTTTTCACCTCTGTTTACTCCTCAGCAGCAGCAGTAAACTGGAGTCCACTGGGCTTTTGCACAAGTGGAGTTTGCCATTAGTCAGGTTAACAGCTCCCGTGGTTCTCCTGTCTCCATCTCTCCCTCTCTCCGTGGGGTGTTCGGAGTGCCAGACACTCACAGGTTGCCATTTTATGGGGCTCTGCAGAACCAGATTTATGGGGATGATAAAAGCTGTGCAGAGCAATAATGACACAGGCAGCTGCTCTGAGCAGTGTGCACGTCTTGTGCTGCCACATCCCCAGTCCTCTGCAAACTCTGAGAGAAAGACATATAAAAATGTATAAATGATGTCCTGTGGAAGACATTAGACGATACGATCCCCTTACATGTGTGGTGCTTATCTAGACTGCTGTCACAATGAAGAGTTTTGTGGCTATGAGCTTAGATCTAATGCTCCTGGCCTCTTATAGAGTGGTAGTTTTTTGTCATGTACTGAAGTAATCCATGCTTGTAAAAGCCCATCTCCCAGTCTGCGATAACATCAGTCATTCATCACTATAAATTAAGAGGGAACAAAAAGCTGATGGGACTTGGGCAGATAGAGAGGGAAGCCGCCACTGTCATTAATGGCCTGACAGAAGTGGAGATTGATGCCGCTTTGTGTTGCGTAATGGTCCAGCAGACCACCAATGATAAAAACAGATCATAAATCTACAACTATCTGTTTGGTACAACAATTTTATATGTGCTGTCTCGCATTTATTGGATTCATTCAGGACATATTCTATGACCCTTGGTAATGGTTGAACAATATGGGTTTTTCAGTGGCCAAGGCCATTATCTCTAGAAAGCAGGCTAAAGTGACAAATATACTTTTATGAATCACATTTTTGAGGAAATTGACTCCTTGTTTTTCTCAATATGTACCTAATTTCTTGTTTACATTTTTAATAGATTTACTATATTTTATTGGAATCTTTAGCACCTCTGTTAAGGCTGCACTTTGCATTATTTTGCCTCTTTAAAAGAGTCACAGTTTACACAAGGTGCTTTTACACCTTTTACACGCAATTTAACTTTATTCTCAAAATGTTTCAAATTATGTACACTCATGTGAGATGACCAATCATATATGTAGTCTAAGTTAAACATTTAATGCTTGATAGTGAGTGCGATTTATTTTTTGTCACATAACCAGCTGAACACAACTCTGTTTATCTCTGTGAAGCCCAAATTACACGAAAGTGTCAACGCCTTTGAAAGTATAAAGTGTCTGCACAATTTTTCTCTAGAAGATACAGCTGATTAAAAAATGTCTTTGTTCTTTTTTAAAACATGACAACTCTAGCATCTGTTGTTGCTACTGTCTACAGTAGTTTGTATTGTAGTTTAATTTCATTTGTCACACACACTGTACACATACCCTAGCGTACACCTAAAACCTGAAGTATATTTTGGGATTAACCCCCATTATTGGGTACTTTCACTATAAAATATAACAAAATGACAGTGTATTTTTAAAAGGCCATGTGCGCTGGGCTGGCTGATACTGATCTCAACATGACTACATTTTAACCAACTATATTCAGGATGCTTTGAACTCTTTTTACCTTCTTGATGTCCTTGACTCATGTTGACCTGCATAGTAATTTTTTGAAGGACGTTTTACTCAGACTCACTTTAAACCATGCGTTCTGTCAGCCATGAATCATTTGAGTATCACAAGGGTCCACATCAATTTGTTCTGTGTGTAATTTCTCCTGTTCTGCTCTGCTGACAGCAGTGTTTCTCTGTCCGCAGCTGGAGAGGAGAAGAACAAGTATGGGGCCCTTTGTTACCATGCTGAGAGAGACGGATCGGGTCAGTGCAACTGTTGTCATTTCATTCCCCCATCGTATATCCCCCAGCAACACCCCAGACCCATCAGATCAATCCTGAAGAATGGGGTCAATCTTGGGTTTCCCGGCAGATTAGCTGCTCGGGCAATACATGATCTGTGAGGATGAAACCCAGGCCAAATATCACTAACAACCTTCTTTGAAAACCCTTTCAGAACTACAGTTTATTCCAAATGGGCACATTTTGTTTACCTGCACAGACCTTGAGCATGCTTGGGTCGAGTTCAAGCATCTCTTGTAAGTGTTTTCAGATTGAAACTTTTATACAGCAGTCCCTGTCCATTTGAAGCTCGTAAGCCTCTCAAAAATAAACTCTAATAAAAAGCATAATGCCCAAGCACATTTGAAAAAAGACCGAACAAAAGAACACAATTTGTTAAAAAATATTTGTAAATAAAATCTCCCCTGAGATGTTAACTTGGTGGTGGGCACACTTTGCCTCCTGTTCAGTCACTCTCTTATGTCTTCTCATCCCTCTTTCTGTTCCATCATTTTTCTGGAGGATTCATATGCTAATAGGGTTCAGGAGATGAGGTGGTTCTCACGTTCAACTTGAAACTCAGGCTTTTGTGTGCCTTAAGCACAAGCTACAGAACAGAAGCTAGAAGTGAAATTAAAATCTGCTGAATGCCCCAGCGGGACGGGGAGGGGAGTGAAGGGGAAGGCAGGGGCGGTCCAGCAGCTGCTGATATTGGATAAATGTGAGATGCCCACTGTAGCGTTCCATGCCCTCCTAGGGGACCGGCTAAACGAGGCATGGCTGTGTGTTTCTTTAATCATACTGCAGACCTGTTCCTGGTCTACTGATCAGTGCCTTTCTGAGGATGATTATTTAGCAAATGGTACCCACCCCATGCATACCCTGCATTTCCATGGTGTTAACTGTTCTGATAGCGCCACTTATAATGCAAGTCTGACGTTTTGTTGGGACTCTTTAGTTATCATGAAAGTGGCAAAATTCAAATGAGTAGTTCACCCCAAAATGACATTTCTGTGGTTATTTATTTCACACTTGTGTGAAAAATGTCTTAGTGTTTTAATGTCCATATAATGGATCTAATGTAGTTTTGGACCCCATTGACGTTAAATGTATGGGGGGGACAGTTATAAAAAAAAACATGTTTTATGTTCCACAAAAGAGGAAAGTCATACAGTTTGGAGCAACATAAGGGCAAATAAATGATCTTTGGATTTTGGTTGAACTATCCTTTTAATGGCGTTCAGACCGGGTTGCAGTCGCTGTGCAGAGAGAGGCCATTGTTTCAGCGGTTACACTCAAGGTGTGCCATCTCTATGGCGACTACAAATCTTCTGTGCTCGCTGATGTGGAGTGTGCACACAATCAGGCCTTCAATGATTAATACAGCCTTTTGTCTTTAGCTCCAATAGATGTGACTTAGAAAAACACAGGAGCAGGCTTAAAATAACAACTCGAGCCTGTAATTATGAGCAATTTGGAGAAAATGTGTGATAATTGTACAGTATAGGCCTAGAAGTTTATTATTCTTCTCACCCGTAGCTGAAAGACAAAATATATCTAGCACTTTGTGACCAATCAGAGCAGCTTTGTGAAGGATATAAGGAATAGTTTTATGTGATTAGATTGACTTCAGTCTGCGTTTGCTTTCTCTGCCGGGATAATTGTCTTGGGTTTCATCGTTCATCAACTGTACTGTGTGTCTGTGTTTGTGTAAAGACTGAGAAATGGAAGAGAAAAGACATATTCTCCAGACACTGATGGGAATGCACAACCACAGAACACAAGATTGAATGGTGTTTATGCTTGTTAATCATCACCTTCCAGACCTGGAATGCTGTTGCATGCTCACATATCAGCCCTCGGTCTGAGAGGATCCTACTACTTCCTGATGTTATAAATGTTGTAACATTAGCTGGGTCAGAGATCCAAAGATATTGCAGTCACAGGTGTATGTCTAGTGTCCAGGGTTTTATTTTTGGCTTCATTATGTCGATGTTTGGCTGTTTTTATTATACGGTGTATAATATAGATGTGTGATCTGCAAACAAATGATGCTGAAATAACTTTCTGAACTGTTTTTACAGTTAGTTTTAATCAAATGGCATCAATGTGGTATTAGTGAATGAAGGCCCTATGAAATCCTTACATTTTTTCTAGAGGTGGGCATAGATTAATTTTTTTAATCTAGATTAATCTAGATTAATTTTGGAATTAATCTAGATTAAAATGGCTCATTTGAATTCTGCCGAAGGCATTCAGAATATGTGTTCTACCCAAATAATGACTAAAAGTAAGTCTTTGAGAACGGGTTTCTCAAGCCAGGTGGCACATTAGACCAGGGGCTCATCTCCTGTTTCCAAAATGCATCACAAACTTTAATCTCTTCCCGTCCCAATCCCACGAAAAAACTGGAGGAAAATCCCGTTCCACTCCCGGAAGAATGACTCCCATTCCCTCCCACTCCCGTGTTGTTGTTTTTTTTGCCGATAACTGTCAATTACAGTAAAAATATAGTACAGATCACAGCGTGCCCACCTGTGGAATTTTAGTTGAATAAAAACCCAAAATGTCGTTTTTTGTTATTATATTGAACTGAAAGCCATCTTATTATGCACAGTGTTGCACAGATTAAATTTCATGTAAATCATCCATGCTAACACACACGTCTTCTATTTTTTTTTTGACATTTCACTCTCTATAGATATATTTTTCTATGTACTGTATTTTTAGATATATTCGAGTTTCGAAGTTTCTCGCTCAAGTTCACATGAGACCTAAAGCGCATCCTGTTTGCTTAAAAGCGCAACGTTTCATTGTTATTCTGAGTGCACACAAATAAACGTAGAGTCTTTACAGATTCGAAAGATGTATTAGGCTACTTTTATCTGTATGACCAAAATTAGCGGAGATTTTAGGAGCAAGTAAGCGCACCGGAGCCTGTCTTGCAGCAAACGCGCTTCCACACAAACACTTCAATAGCGCACATTTCTCTAGGTTAACATCATATTGAGCGGCCATGTAAAGTTGCTACTACATACATCTTTCAGATGAAAAGCCATATTTGAGGTTGATGAATGATAGGTGAGCGTTTGGATGTCCTGCCCGATTGTATTACCACATAGACCAGCCGTTAACAATCTGTCCATCACGGACTGCGAGCCTCTAGGTCGAAGACTCGTTCTCGCCCCCTACAGTGCAATTCGGCTAGGTATACATCCGCGCTAAAATATCAGCGTGAAACTCATCATAGCTTGCGTAGTATAGACCCAGCTCCCAACCCAACTTTGAGAATAGATTAACGGCGATATTTTTTTTATCGCCGATAAGAGTCTCACGTTAACGCAGCACGTTAACGCCGATAACGGCCCACCACTAATTTTTTCCAAAATTGCTTTTTAATTTTTCAGGATTCTGTTTTTTTCTGTTTCAAATTTTCAGGATTCCATTTAAAAATGTCTAGATTAATAATCAAAAGCATCTCTAAATAATTGCTTTTATAAAAGAAACTATTGAATTTTCAGAAATACTGTGTGTTGTGTATTTACATTTTTCTGGTAAATATTATGGGCCATATTTTAGCGATCTAAGCACATGGTCTAAAGTGTACACCGCAAGTGCACTCAGGGCGTGTCCGAATCCACTTTTGCTAAAGATGGTAAAGAAAGTTTAAAGATGGGAAAACGGTCAGCGCGCCCGGGCTCAGCACAGGGTCTAAACGGGTTGTCCCTGATCTCTTAACGAGTAATTGGTGATTATTGGGCATAACGTGTAATAAACCAATCAGAGTCTCATCTCCCATTCCCTTTAAGAGCGATTTGTGCTCACTCCGTGGTGGATTAGCTATTTAAAGGGCAGAATTTTAAGGCGCACAAACTGAACGCGTCTCCAAAGTGCAAACAGATGCTTATGCGCAAGCAAACACTAGGCTAATTCTGATACACGCAATGACTATTCATTATGACATGTATTACATTTTTATTAGTGGTGGGGTTATCTAACGTGCTGCGTTAACGTGAGACTCTTATCGGCGATAAAAGAAATATCGCCGTTAATCTATTCTCAAAGTTGGGTTGGGAGCTGGGTCTATACTACGCAAGCTATGATGACTTTCACCCTGATATTTTAGCGCGGATGTATACCTAGCGAATTGCACTGTAGAACGAGTCTTGAACTAGAGGCTCGCAGTCCGTGATGGACAGATTGTTAACGGCTGGTCTGTGTGGTAATACAATCGGGCAGGACATCCAAACGCTCACCTATCATTCATCAACCTCAAATATGGCTTTTCATCTGAAAGATGTATGTAGTAGCATCTTTACATGGCCGCTCAATATGATGTTAACCTAGAGAAATGTGCGCTATTGAAGTGTTTGTGTGGAAGCGCGTTTGCTGCAAGACAGGCTCCGTGCGCTCACTTGCTCTTAAAATCTCCGTAATTCTTGGTCATACAGATAAAAGTAGCCTAATACATCTTTCGAATCTGTAAAGACTCTACGCTTATTTGTGTGCACTCAGAATAACAACGAAACGTTTTTTAAGCAAACAGGATGCGCTTTAGGTCTCATGTGAACTTGAGCGAGAAACTTCAAACTCGAATATATCTAAAATACAGTACATAGAAAATATATCTATAGAGAGTGAAATGTCTAAAAAAAAAAATTGAAGACGTGTGTGTTAGCATGGATGATTTACATGAAATTTTATCTGTGCAACACTGTGCATAATAAGATGGCTTTCAGTTCAATATAATAACAAAAACGACATTTTGGGTTTTATTCAACTAATAAGGTGGGTACGCCAGATCTGTACTATATTTTTACTGTAATTGACAGTTATCGGCAAAAACAACAACACGGAGTGGGAGGAATGGGAGTCATTCTTCCGGGAGTGGAACGGGATTTTCCTCCAGTTTTTCGTGGGATTGGGACGGAAGAGATTAAAGTTTGTGATGCATTTTGGAAACAGGAGATGAGCACTCGGTCTAATGCACCACCTGGCTTGAGAAACCCGTTCTCAAAGACTTACTTTTAGTCATTATTTGGGTAGCACACATATTCTGAATGCCTTCGGCAGAATTCAAATGAGCCATTTTAATCTAGATTAATCTAGATTAATTCCAAGATTAATCTAGATTTAAAAAATTAATCTATGCCCACCTCTAATTTTTATATTTATTTAGCCTACACAATAATATTCTTTTACACTGTTATCATACAATTTTGTATATTTGGCATATTTGTGTGCTGGTGCACACTTATTATCCCTTTGTGTAATAAGCAAAGTGAACGTGCGTTGTGGACCCGCCCAGAGGCGCATTTTCTACTAATACGCTCTTTAAATAACAAAAACGCCATTGACTTTAGACCAGGTTTGAGTTGGTCTATGGCGCAGTCTATTTTCCATTCCTCAAAATAGCAACTAGGGATGTGCAACAGCGATCGAGTACTCGGCCGTGACAGCATAATCAATAATGAAAACGATTCTGATTGGTTATAGTAGCTCTTTCGGCGGCACCCTGAGCTCTGATTGTTTAGTTTGCATCAGCATGCAGTTCAAAGTATAGACGTGAGAAGAGAGAGAAGCTTGGCTTTGAAATCCCATAGTGATGTCTGGATTAGCTTACATACTTATCTGATTAATCTAATATAGGATGTGTTGGGATATTAACATTTATGTACATGCATCACGGCGGAAGCGCTGTCTCGTACGCACATTTCTTCTCTCTCTCTCGCTTTCTCTCTCTCTCTCTCGTGCGCACGTAACTTAAAGTTCTGGCATATGCATCCTTTCGTGCAGATACAAGTTGTAATGTTATATCTGTTATGTATCTAATTTATCTGATTAATGGAAGTGTCATAGAACGGGGTTCAGTTTATTGGCATAAATTCAGCTTCACCTCAGGCAGCTATTCTTTTTTAGATGCTTCTTTTTTAACATTGCTTAATCTTAATCTAATATCTAATCATGTGCACATGTTTTCATGTCATATTTTTATTTTTAACATTAATTTTCATACCAGTCTTCAGATATCTCCATTACGGCCATGCCTGAAATCTGAAATCACCGCGAGTGTCACACACTTCAGGATCAGTGTAGTAAACTAACCTGCACGTCTGCGGCATTCATTCACACAGAGAGATGCAGAACATACAGGATTCAAGTTTAAATAATATTTTGTGGCTTAACATTCAGACACTAGACATCATGTTTTGATTGAAGTGTACTGACCTACTTTTGATTAATTCATCCAAAATTTGGCAAACTCCACAACATTCTGCTTTATACAGTAAATTCTGTTTTTTATGTCTGGATTCCACGATTCCATCCGTATTTTCTGCATCACGGAAATCATAGTGCCCTAGTAAATGTATCAAGTCTGTTCCCCTCAGGTTCACACATTGTCCTAACAGAGTATTCACAGGTGTAATTTATCACCTTAATTATTATCATTGTCAGACATCCAAAGAGCATGCAAATGTTTATCTTCATTTTAATCAGTATATCTCCTGTTTCATGTTACAGCAATATTACCTGTGGGACAAGTTTTGTTTGAACTTGCTGTACTTCTATAAAATAAATGACACTCAGTTTGATATTTTGATATAATGCAAAGACTTTCATATTTAAGTGTGACTTATGCTACATTTAAAAAATATTTGGGGTTGGCAATATTTGATTTAATGTTTTTGAAAAATGTCTCTTATACTTTATTTAATAAGAATTATATAATATTATCACAATTTAAAATAACTTTTCATTGAATAGATTTATTAAATATTTGAATATGCTGAGTTGGTGCTCAAAAAATTTATAGCAAGTATTTATAGCATGTATAGCAATAATTTTTATTAAATGTGTCCTTGCTAAATAAAAGTATGGATTTGTTATCTTTATTATTATTTTTTTAATCTTACTGACCTCAAACCTTCAAAGGGAAGTGTAAGTGTCCAAATGCTGAGCATATGTGTTTAAACATAGTTATTTTGTGCAATTTATGCTTTATAGTATCTCAATCCTCATTTTTGAACAGCTGTTTCCCATTTACTATGCAAAACTGCTCTTTAAAAATCACTTGTAGGGCCCAAATTTCTCAGGAGACATGAAATGACCTGAATGCTTGATAGCCAGGACCGAGCAATTTCACTGCATCCTCGAGAGAAATATGGGAACAATTATGTGACTGTATGTGCTTTGTAGAGAGGGGCACATACTGTCCGATGGGCCAAAGGGCCAGAGCCCAGCCCTGCTCCATGTGCTCCATTTATTAATTTAATTTTCCAGCCCGCCATGAGAGGAGTCAGAGGGTGCGCGACTCTCCCGGGCCCTAATAGGCTCGATGGAGGGAGATTTATTTATTCTTTTTTGCCCTAAAAGCTGGCCGTCCTCCAATCATCACAGATCTTGTTTGTTTTGTCACTGGGTGTGATGGCTGAATGTGTCTCAGAGGGAGTTGAAGAATGACTGCATCTCTCCCTGCGGTCGGGCCCCCCCACAGCTGCTCTGAACACCACACCTCAACTCAGCCTGGCTAAACTCGGCTCAACACGCCTGCAGCAACACCCGCTGCTTTTTCCTTTGACTATTTTTGCATGAAATATACATAAGCAACAAAGCACAGTAATTTGAAATATTTGTATTTTATTCATACCTTAATAACTTCCTGACAGGGATTTGTGAGGTATTTTTATATACAGTGTTAGTAACAATTTATGAATGATGTAATCAAATCAGTTAAGCAATGTCAGTAATGTACATATTTGCGTTTGCAAAACACTTATTAATAGTGATTTGCATTTAATAAAAAAAAACACACTTAATCAGTTCATGCAGTCTCTAGATTTCAAACCTAGCTTAAAGTGGCAGCTTTTTTTAATGCGCTAAGTAGCATTACTTTATATACTCAATTTTTATTTACTGATCGTTAAAAATGATTTCCTTCATCTTTTTTTCAGCAGTAGACCTACAGTATGCAGAGCAGGGGAACAGATTAATCAACAAAGTTTCCCAATAAGCAACTGAGGACGCACACACACACACACACACACACACACACATGCTTGTTTCTCCGAATTGTGGGGACTTTCCATAGAGAGGAGGCAGCTTATGTGGGGCAGCTCTGTCACACGGAGATTAGTGCGGGAAGCCAGGTGTGGGATGAGTATAGACACAGTATAGTGTCTATTAACCCAGTATAGACCACACTGCAAAGGATCATGGGCACCTTGCACTGAAGAAAGACCGCTTTGTCTTGGTTCGTCTTGATTTCAGTGTGAAAGGAGAATTGAATTGAAAATGTAGTACTTACAAGACTCCATAAAAGCCAACCGTCATTACAATAAAATGGACAGATATTCTATAATGGCGTGTTCAGTAAAAACACGAAAGTTTGTGCTCTAATGTTAACATTGTATGACATAATATTTCACAACACTGAGCGGTTTTGAACAAGACCCCCGGTTTGAGGCGGTGTCTTTCAGGAGCTTGACGAAGTAATAAATCCAGACTTTTCATTGAGCTCATCTCCTGCCACATTGACTTTCACAGAAACAGAACTGAATAGATGTTTTGTTCTGAAACATGTAGCGTGCTCTCCTCTGTGCTGTAATTTAAGTATTCAAGCCGCCCAGGTTCTCCACTCGTTTACCCTACAGCATAAATCACCCACTTGAGTCGTGTTTCCATTCCTGAGAAATACACTGCCCAGATGTTGAGTTTAGAGTAGAAGATAAATTACAGTTAAAATGAGCTCTCTCTCGAGTGCACCAATTTCTTTTAGGGGGAAGTTCACAGTGCGTTATATTTTTGGTTATTCAGAAGTAGAAATGTGCAGTGTTGATCAGGGTGTAAAGTTATTCACCTCTCAGAGATGTTTGGCCTGCTCCTAGCTGTTATTTGACCAGAGCAATTAGGAAGGAAACATTTGTCATTGGGGAATTTGTGACACATGCAACAAAACAGACACAGCTGCACACAAGCTCTCTTTATTTCTCCCAGCATTTAGCACTTTGTGTACAAGCTCAGACCAGTCAGATATCAATATAATTGTAAATGCTGTAGTTCTGTAGAGATATTACAACATTATTCCGATTCTTTAAGCATCCCGACCAGTTCTAAAACAGGAACTTTATCTCAAACAATACAGAAAGTTTGAAGCTGGGCTATTTGTTTGTTCAACCAATAGGAGAAGGGATATGTTTGGAAAACTTGTTTGACAAACCTATTTTTGCAGTTGTATTCGGTGATGCTAGCGGTACAGAAATTACAGCAACTCAAATGTCACAAGCCAGGTTTTCATCCAAAGTTGCGAATTTACCTTACGCAAAATTAGAATGTCACATAAAACATTTGTGAATAAGCACCGTTTCCACCGTAATCAAAGAGAACAGAATCATCACTTCCTGATAAACTTCCTGACACTAAATATCACAGAAAAGTAGAAGCCACTGAATATAATCATTTTCGCATATTATAAATGACTTGTGCCTCAAAGTGAGCAGACGAAACAATGAATGCAGTCATTGCTTTCGTTGATACCTGCTGTTTGGTAACGCAATCATGTAACAGTTCAGGAAGGAAATAATACAGAAATACTTTGATGACAGACTTTGCTTGGGCATTTCAGAATGACCATAACAACATTTCAGATGCTGTGCTACTAGATTGGTCCACTGGTTAGTCAGGTTATGCTGTCTCATCGTGCGAAGTCACATTTTTTGATGCGCATGGAGGATTGTATTCAGTAAATGCGTTTCCATCTCCCATTATTCGCATTAACCCTTCTTTTGTACAAGAGAAAAACCACCTCTAGCGAGCGTAAAACCATTTTTGCGAATTAAGGGATATTTTTCCATCACTAGTTTCTGATGTGATACATTAAATGCGCACTACTTATCATTTTTCTCATGAGAAAAAACCTTAATAGTCTTACGAGTCTCAAAAATGAAACCGTCTCTTCTCAGATTATCCAAATTGCCAAAATTGCAATCAAATTTCAGAGATCTCAATATGAACTCAAAACATTTCTCATTCAATGTCATTTCTCCTACAGAATTTTAGGAGAAACATCTGAGAGAAATGTGATACCTCAATAAAGCATGACTGAGAACAATAAGTCTCATAAAAGAACAACCTCCAAGCAGTAAAAAAATCCTCAAGGGACAAGTGCAGAAAATGTCCAGAAAAGGCCAGTTTGCTCTTTCACTTCAATCGATTTCACTGCAGTGACGTGTGTAACTGTGTGTGTCTGAGTTTGCTCGTTTGACGCCGGCGTTTGACTGATGGCTGCATAGAGTGAAGGCACAGGGCTTTGATATGCCTGACGTTCTTCTACAGCTCGGGCACATATATCACTTATTCACCCACTGCTGACACTTAATGCTGCGTAGCCCACATCAGCACTGCTGGGATCTACATTTAACACGCTGCCCAATGACACCATTCCAGTTGTAGAGATCTCCATACTTACCAAAGCTGGACACTGCTGGTTAGAATCTAACCTGCCAAGTCAGTGCTAAAGCCATGATAATCACTGCAGCTCTTCTGATACTGGAGACCAAAGTCCTGAAAAAGTCTGATTTATTTATGACAGATATGGAATTTTATTTTAACCAACATATTTCAGATATAAAAATTATGCAAAGATCAAATCTTTCCTGGACAGGTCATGTGGTTTAGCAATGCTAAGAGAAGTATATTCATTTAATATTAATTTACAGTTTAGTAGATGTCACACTGTTTTGTTTCCCTTGTTTTTCCTAAATTGAAAGTAAATCGGAAATAACAACAGATCCACTAGGCTACAACCAGGGTTCATAAAAAGAGGGCATATCATATGTCACATATTACAATATAATAGGCCTATTATTGGGGGGGACAGATTGGTATTTGGTGCAAAGTATATGGTGGTTACGCCCATGAGTTTTTGCAATTAGCTTGGAAGCTTTTTTAATAAATTGTTGTGAAGACAAAAGAAATCATATTATTGTACTTTTTTGATTGGTTAAAACATTTTTTGGGGGTTCTATTGTATCTATCTGATAACAGATCAATGTTTATTCCAGTATTGCACAGTGCTTCTTTGCTGCAAAGGTATAAAAACATCCAGGTTTGCATGGATGTGGTGCGATAACCCTGTCGGTGTGATGATAAATTGGTGGAGAATGTGGGATGTGGATGTCCAGTCATTTTAATAACTTTTAATAAATGATCTGTTGTGCAAGATCAAGGCATTTGTGTAAGTTCAGGGCTTGCCGAATGGCTCCTCGGCATAATGCTTGTGTCTGTATCTGCCGTGAAACCGGGGTATGTCTCAATCTGCCTTTGACACAACTGCAGAGCCGGATGAATAATGCATTTAGTACAACTGAAAGCCTTAGAAGTATCGAGCAGCACCATTCCTGTGGGTATGTGCTCCAGACACCTCATTTCATGCTGTTTCTCCTTTCCCTCCCCTCTTCTTTAAATGTCCTCCTTCTCCCTCTACTTCCCTTTTTCTTTCCCTTCACATTTAGTATTTCGTCAACATGACATTAACAAGTTATTACCACAGTATTTTAGACAGAAAGATTATAAAAAATTCTACTTGTTTTCTGAAAAAAGCTGTTTGCTTACGATGCTACAGTGTTCTGAATGGTTGCTAGGGCGTTGCTGTGTGGTTAGGTGTTCTGAAGGGTGTTCATTGTGATTTCTAGGGTGATCTGGGTGGTTCTGAACAGGCTCAAGTCAACACAGCAACCCTCTATTATATTTATATCTCTAGATGCGGCTGGGGTACTTAAATGTAAGTCTAAAGGATTGTTTTATCTTAGAAAAGTAATAC
The DNA here is from genome assembly GCA_027564155.1 of Gymnocypris eckloni scoliostomus. Classification (NCBI taxonomy): domain Eukaryota; kingdom Metazoa; phylum Chordata; class Actinopteri; order Cypriniformes; family Cyprinidae; genus Gymnocypris; species Gymnocypris eckloni. The sequence continues at coordinate 13,918,303 of CM050417.1, read as the reverse complement.
ATCTCTTGAACAAAGCCACATGATTTGAGGAATAGCACACAAATATGGGGTTAGGTATGTGCTAAACTTGAATTATTTCTGGGTTTGTTCAAATGCCAAAGAATTACATTCTAGAATTCTAAAAAATTACACTAGAATTATTCGAATCAAAAAGTCATGGTTTGTTTTAAAGTTTTGAGAAATTATGGGGGTTTATTTATTTATTTGTATTATTCATTTGTTTATTTATTGAGGCTAACAGAAATGAAGTCCAATTACTATGTAAATAAAATCTAATTCACCCAAGCACTACTCAAGCCAAACCTTGCTTAGCTTCACTGATCAAGCGTATGCATTTTTATATGACTAAGTAGTAATTTAGTCAGACTAAAGCAATAATTAGTCAGTTTAAGAGTTCAGCTGAAATTGTGATGCCAGATTTATAGACTTATAGATGATGCAATTGTAACTTGACATTGTCCAGCATCTATACATGTGGTAATTAAAGTTTTAATTGGCCTTGGTGTTGTGTTTGATTACACTTTAATTGAAGGTGTTATTGGTGCAGTGTAATTATACATTTAAGTACTGAGTAATATTAATTAAATACATGCACTTACTATATGGTTTGGGTTGGTATTAGGGTTTGGATTAGGGTTACTTGCATGTAATTATGCATCATTTATTGTTATTATAATAATAAGTACATGTATCGTGCGTAACAAAGACACCTTAAAATAAAGTGTTACCTTGTGTTCTTATTCCGAAAGACAAAGGTGATGTTCAGCAATTATGCTTTGTCACGTATATCTGGAAAGACAGATTCAAACTGGACCTTGATTATGCCAAAACCATCTGTAGCTCAATTATAGCTCTGCACGTAAATGCACTTATTCTCTTTGCACATAATCATTCTTTACTTGACATTTCCCTTCCTAGTGGAACTCTGGTTTTCTTACCGCTCAACCTGATAAAGCATTCTGCACCCTTGTTGTCATTAGGTTTGTTTATTTAAGTTCCCCGCTGGCCATTTTTGTGCGGCACATTTCCTTCCTCTCTCAACTCGCCAGCATCAAGGGGCACAGGAACGGGTCGCAGACCGAACGGGTGAGTCACTGGCACAGAGAGACCTATAATGACCTGCGGGACTGAAACACACCGTCGCACTTTTGTTCCACCTTTTAGTCTTCTGAACTGCTCCGTTAGATTAGTGTGAGAACTGTTAATGAGCTTCTAAAAATGGCTCTGCTAACGAGACATTGTGAAACTCAGGTTCACGCAAACACAGGCAGACGAACATACCTGAATAGTGTATTTACACAAGACATTAACACACACACATCTATACTTTTTTCGACTCTTTCTCTTGCCGATGGTATTATGGGAGGTGGGGGGTGTATAAATGTGTACTACGACTGTGGAGGCATATCTAAAGGAGTGCAGATACAACACCAAAACACTCACAGCTGACTTTCCACGCTGCTCTCGTCTCTAATGGTATTGCGAGGCTGGACCGGACTGAGCGCTCCAGGAGAGATGCACGCTGTCCGAAATTGAGAAGCGAGTGTGAGGCAGGCAGATAAACGTGTTCTCTGTGCCTGCACTGTCCTTTAAACTTCCAGATGGATTACTTTAAAAAAGGGTGAGAAAAATAATCTTGAGGATGAATGAAGTGCTTAAAAAGAGAGAGTGAGAGACGGGACAAAAGGTGAGCGCCGTCCGTCGATCTAACCCATTCCATTCATCCTCTTTTTCTTCATCATGCCTTGCTAGTTCACGCTTTCACACCCCCACCCCTCCTTTTTTTGCACTTGCCTTTGTCCTTGTCCTGTCTGTCTGTCTGTCTGTCTGTCTGGCCGGCTGAATGCGGGTGTCATGGAGAGAGAGCAAAGGTCTCTGCACCGAGGGGTGGGAGCGCGATGAAGCCATTGTCAAAGCCACGGCTAGGCATTGTGTTCATGTTCAGCCCTCTGTCCCCCAAAACTGGGCCTCCCGTGCTCTGAACCCCAATACTGCCGATGGAAAGGGGTTGAGCGGCTGCGGCACGGAGGTTCGGCAGCTGTATGCTGCTCCGCTGCGCCCCGTCCTGCGAGCTGGGGTGTCGTTCAGCGCCGAGCACAGCTAAAGGAGCTGCGTCACAAAGCGAAGCCCTTTGTTGATTCTTCCGCTCAGTTCTTATGCTCGTTCGTCCCATACATCTCCATCCACTCTGTGCATGTCTTCGGGATGTTACGGTTGTGTTTTGGCTTTGCCTCTGTTTATGCACCTGTGCTAAGCTATCAGCTGTTATACTGAATGCTCATGAATGTAGCGAGAGGTTTAGAACATTTACTGTATATATTTTTTTATCTGCATATGGATTACAAACATTCACACAAAGCATTTGTTTTGTTTCTTGTGCAAAAAATGAGTGAGAAATATAACCATAAATGTGTATACTTATAACCCATATATTTAAAAGTTTCAAAAACCTCCTGACCTCTATCTGAGACATCACACAGAGAAGGACCAAGAGAGATAAAAAGCTGAAATTAAATGGCATATCAAACCAATGTATTACATTTGGGCAGAGGTGAACACATAACACAATGTGATTTATGTTGTAATTAATTTTTTTAGACAGTTTATTTGAGACTTTAGTCTACTTTAAAGACTACCTTGATGCCCTTCATGCCATTCCAAACCTGTACAATGCACTTTTTTCCTACAAAACACAAAATAATATATTTTGACGAATGATTTTGTTGATAAAGTGAAACAACACTGCAAACATTTGTTTTAAATATCTTAGTCATGCAGGATTGGAACAACATGATGGTGAGTAAATGTTGATACAGTTTTGGATAAGCTGTTCCTTTAAAATCAACATGAAATCAATTCCGTTTCGGCTGACATGACTAAGCCCTCTCACCCGCTTCCCTTCAGCCACCTGTCATATCGAGACCACCAAACTCGTATAAATTCCTATTGGATAAAATCAAATGTAGTCATTTTAACTTGACAATGTCAATTTACAGAAGTAAAATGGACTTTGAATGTGGTTTTACGTTGATTTTAACTTCTAACTTGCACCAAATTGGACTTAGGTTCAAGTATTCTGAACCTGGATGAAATATGGCTATGACATCTAGTAGTTCTAATCAGTAGCTCTTTGTATCTCATAAAACAGTGGATAAAGAAAGATGTTTTGCCTCACTGCAGTTTTCTTGTTATTAGTTTAAATGAACTGGAAATATTAAATTATGTCAGTTTATGCTTAGTGAACTCAGTATTGTTTTTTTTATTCTACAGGCTACTGATATCTGTATAGATTGTTCTCTTTGGTGCTGTGCATTGGCAATGGAAGCTTCTCTAGTTGCATTCAGCTACGGCAAAAGCATGAGTGATCAATAGTGTTTTTCATGTGTGGCTGTAGGTGTTCAAATGTTTCAAACTTTTAAATGTTGTTTTTAAAGTAAACAATCCCATGTCTTACTCCCTGATTGACAGGTTAAATGGGAAGATATGTATTATAGCATGTCCTGTCAGATTTCATGCGGTCACCGTGCAGTTTTCATCTTTGTCCAGGAGAGGGAGGAAACTGAACGTCTTTCATCAAATCATGAAAATCTATCCCTTCACTGGCTCTGAGGCGTACGAGTGAAATCAGTGGTTCTGATCCAGATTGATTCCCTTTGTTGTGATACAATGATAATCTAAAAAGATTAGGAGATACTGAGTTCAAATGTTTTGAAGCGGGTTGCCTAATTTTCTCTGCATGTTTCTGTCCAAGTCTAAACTCATCCCTTCATTAATGACCGTTGTTTTTCTTATTTCTTCATTATATTTTTTGAAATACAGATTATGAAGATAAAAGATTTTATTGCCACAATTTCTTCATTAATTCTATAATAATAAATACACATTTTTATTTAGTTCAATTTATAAGAAATACATAAAAACAAATATTGTATTTATGAAAAAAAATTACACAAAGTTTGTATGTTACAATGAATATAATTGTTATGATAATTCAACCACTATCTGTGCGGAGCATCTTTTTGAATCCAAAATTTGGCAGATGCGATCTTAAGTCTTAATCGTATCTCATAACGGATATCTTGTTAAAAAGCCGTACAGCTTTGGGCAGGAATCCGTTTTGTTAGCTGGCTGCCTGCCTTTTAACCAACACAAAAGACAGAACATTTACTTGTATCTCAGTAACATGGCAGAATAATGCTAATGTAATAAAGATAAAAAATCGAATCCATTCCCAACAAAAAGCCTTTGAGCCTGGAAATATTCTGAAGCGTATCGAAGCCTTCCCTTAGTTTGTTGGATTTAATTTTATTTCAAATTATTTATTTAGTTTAATATAGACTGTATTAAAAAGGAGTATACAGTCAACATAATAAACAGAAATGATTAACGTAAAATTTTAAATAAAGATATTATATTTTTTATAAGAAGATTAAAAACCTTTTCTCATCCAATAAAAACAAAAAACGAAGCAAATGTCCATCTATGAGATCTCCGTGTTGTACGCACCACTCCGTAGCTGCCAGCAAATATATTGAGCTACCGTCAATTGCTCTCAACTCCCATGTTTTAAGTGCAGGATAAGATTACGGAAAACTAGGTTGTGATATACGGTACGTGCTGTCCCGGCTGGCCTAGCAGATGAGCGCCTATAGTGATTTAATAAGCGATGGGGTCCAGAGTGGCCGTAACGGGGCAGATGGCAGATAGAAACGCGTACAGTGCGGCCGGGACTTGATTTGTCTCCTTTCCTGTAAGCCCCTCTTGCGCCCCCCTTGCCACCCCCCTTCTCTCTGAGCAGTGTAAACACACAGCTCCAGAGGAATGTTGGACTCTCTGACCTCACAGCAAACGCTTTTCTGCAGTTCATTCGGTTCAGCCTGGCCGCGCTGTGCTCCGAGAGAGCGCGCACACTCACACGGGCTGCCAGATTTCCTCCTGCTCTCGCTGCTGCAGCGGCTGCCATTGTGCACACGAGCTACAGCGCTACCTCTCTGCATGCAACTGTGCACATTCAGCCATTTATGCCCACCACGTATGCTTTCAAGTCTGGTAATTTTGCCTACGGGCGCTGTTGGTTTGAATGAATTCCAATTGCCCTCCCCCCCTCTCCGTCGGATGCACGTCGCATGCACGGCTCGACCGTGCGGTGCCATTGGGCATAGGACAGACAGCAAGTTCTAAGCGGCTTTCCGGACAGAGGCCTACGCATATAGGAGCGGATTGGCTAAAGATAGATCAAAGCAGACAGCATCTGTCAGTGTGTGTACAGGCAGTGTAAAATTAATGTTTGACCTCCTCTCTCTTGCTCCGGCCACTTTTAGAGCAGCCTCTAGTGTGTCTGGGCTCTGATGAGATGTCAGGCTTCGGTCACAGCCACCAAGACTTGCAGTTATGACCAAAATATGAGGCCATGTCATCTCTGTCCATCTGCTCGCTGCATATGTTTAGTGATTTGCTGTGGTATAGATTGCATGTGTGCCCGCTCACTTTTTCAGCAGATTTGGTCCCTGAAGTATTTTTTTTCCATTCATTTCTCACATGGATTCTAAAGTCTTCATTGAAACACTATAGGCCTTGATCTGAGCCAACAAGCTATGAGGTAAAAACTGTAAAGCAAAATGTATATAAGTCGCATTATATGATATAAATTTTTTTTAAAGGGTTAGTTTACCCAAAATTTTATTCTGTCATTAATTACTCACCCTCATGTCATTCCAAACTACTTAGTTTTTATCTTTGGAACATAAAAATTAAGATCTTTTTAATGAAATCCGAGAGCTTTCTGACCCTGCATAGACAGCAATGCAACTACCACATTCAAGGCCCAAAAAGGTAGTAAGGACATCTTTAAAATAGTCCATGTGACATCAGTGGTTAACCAAAATTATTATGAAGCTACGAGAATTCTTTTTGTGTGTAAAGAAAACTAAAATAATGACTTTTTTAAACAATTTCTTCTCTTACATCTCATTCTTCGTAGCGCCTTCACAAGAGTACCACAATGCATGCATGTGATGCTGCTGATGCAGGAGTCAGCATGTTGGGTAAACTAACCACAAATTCTGTTTTTAAACTATTATTTAAAAAATATGAATAGATGACTCCAACAAAAGCATGTCCACCTTATTTTGCAATGCAGAAATTGGACTGTTTTTGCACAGCTAAACTAACTGGTGGATGACACCAGAAACGTCATACATTCAAGGTTAAATTAAAAAAACATTCTTAACAACCTCAGGACTCACAACAGGTCTGTTTGTAAAAGTTTAAAAGTTATCGTTAAAAATAAATATTCCTATGGCAAAAATGAATGGAGTTTTTACTCCCAGAGCTCAACTGTTGCACAGTATTGTCCTCTGCATGTAAGTAGTCATGCCGGCGGGCCCGGGGCGGGTTTCCAGGGTCCCTAATTAAAGCACTTTCAGTTAGCGAATGGGGCGGGGAGTGGGTTGTTGGCAGGGGGCTGAGATAACAGCGAGGAATTTCACCTGAACAAAGATGCTAGTTGTGTTGGCTCCCCACCAGGGGCTTGATCTACACAAGCTGTAATTTTCACAAAAAAGAAACCCTGTTCGGACTCTGCATATTGGATTTAGTCAACACATCATTCCTTGTAATGATCTACACTACGGCCCGCTTCCACCTTTTATGTAAACGTCGGCTGAGGATATTAATCTGGATTGCGTTTATTTATCTATACCGTCCTGATGGCATGTTATTGAAATAGGCATAATTACAGTACTAGGACTTTGTAATGGCATATTATATTCATCAAGCATCCACTATAATCTGCCAGCCTGTCCTGATGCAGTTTGATTAAACATAATTAAATAAAGCCACGAGACACACCAGAAGGGTATGCAGTGAAACTGTACTCTGCCCTCTGTTGGTATTTGAAGCATAATGTAAACTTAATACAGATGTTACTTAATATACCTCTAATATCTTAACATACCTCCTATTCTAGAACATTTTATTTTAATGTATTTTAAATGTTATTTATTTTGATTGTAAAGCTACATTTTCAGCATCATTACTCCAGTCTTCAGTAAAACATGATCCTTCAGAAATCATTCTAAAATCCTGATTTGATGCTCAGGAAGCATTTCTTCTTATCAATGTTGAAAATATTTCTGGTGAAACCATGATATATTATTCTTTGAATAAGTTTCAAGAACAGCATTTATTTAAAATATACTTTTTATTTTGATCAATTTAATGAATCCACGCTTAGTGAAAGCATGTATTTCTTACAAAAACCTCAACTTACTCAAACTTTTAAACCAGTTTTGTGAACTGGATTAACCAGATCATTGAAAATAATTACTTAAAATAATGATGAATAATAATCAGATATTGCTGCATTCTCATTACCTCAAATTAACATGCTAGTGTGTATAACTTAAGAACCTCACAATTCATGTCGTCTGTTATGTATGTAGTTATTGTGCTTTTAGATCCTATTTTAAACTTGTTCCCATTCATTGTAGCTGTATGAAAAAGGGTGACCAGTACCGTTCTTCAAAATATCTTATCTTGTGTCCCACAGAAGTCTCACAGGTTTAGAAAAACACGAGAATGAGTAAATGAAGAGAGACCTGTCATTTTTGGGAGTGCTATGACTTTAAAGCACATTCATTAGTGTAACTCCTCCGCCCTTCCTCTAATGCGGTACTTGGACTGAAGTCACTGTCTGATGGCAAAGTGCAGTGAATGCAAACTTTGTGAGGAAGACTGATGGTGTGGCAAAGATAAACAGATGGCTGCAAATATCGACTGCTAAATTATTCATCAGGGCTCCAGCTTTTGGGTAGCGACAGAGTGATAGAGTTTACTGGGATGATGAAAGAGATGGAGTGTGAGAGAGAGAGGAAGAAAGAAAAATAAAGAGCCCAACACCGGCATGAATATAATAGCCTAGCATCGAATTTGCCGAAGTGCCACCGCCTTGGAAACACGACCGTTATTCACGTCTGTTCTGAATGTTGATGTTGATGAAATATTATCCTTAGATGCTTCCCAGATGTCAGTGTGTGCTGTGTTGTCTTAGGTGCCGTCAAACATCGCTCTCTGATTGTGATTTGTGGCGATGTTGAATAAAGGCCTGTTGAGAGGAGGATAGCGTAGCATTAGCACTGCTTATGTCTACATGCTCATTACATGTGAGCGTTTACACGGCTGCTGATTTAACAGCACTCTGACAGAAGATGCGTTCGCTACCGAACATCATTGGCATCTCTCATACACATTTACACAGACAAATCTCTGACACAGACACACTGTCTCGCACTCCCTTTCACACACACACATGCATACGCCACACTCTCTTCTGCGTTTAAGACTCCGGGGAAATAGAGCAGAGATGAAACTACGTGCCTTCACCGAGCAAGGTCTGTCTGGTGTCATGGCAACCAGTGCGGATTTACCCCACCCTCTTCCATCAGCCGAGAGGAGGAGGAGAAAAGGATGGAGATGGAGAGAGAAAGTCAGGGAGGGGTGAGGACAGAATGATGCTAGGTGGTCGCAGTGCTGTTTGCGTTACTGAAAATAAAGCAAACTAAAATTAAATGGAATTAATATACAATGTTTAATATATAAATATAAAATATTAGTCCAATTTATTTTTTTTACTTGTTAATGTTAGTTTAAAATGCAAAACAAAAATGATATATATATATATTAGTGTATTAATGCTAATAATATATACAGTAATATGTATACACATACACGCATGTTTAATGAAATTTAAATATATAGAGAGACTCAACTATTTTTTGAAATATTTTTTAAATGTATAATTTAAAACATACAAATATAAAAGTATAAGAAGCAGAAAAATTATACATATGTGTGTGTGTGTGTGTATATATATATATATATATATATATATATATATATATAATATATTAGTGTAGTAATCCTAATACTATATATACACTTTCACACGTTTAATATATAAAATATCAGTACTGCAAATAAATTACAAAATTAGTTCAATTACAAAAAATAAATTAAATTAAATAATAATTTAAGTTAATTTATAAATATTATATAATAATATCAAGAGAGAGAGAAACTTAAAAAAATCTATTAATAAAGGTATAATATAAAATATGTAAATATAAAAGTATAAAAAGCATTTAAAAAAAATACAATTAGAAGAGCTTGAAAAATAAATGAAACAAAAATGCCAATCTAGGTGTGTGTGTGTGTGTGTGTGTGTGTGTGTGTGTGTGAATTCTAAAACTAAACTGAAATCAACAGTTAAAGGGTGAAAATGAAAGGTAAACTAAAATGAAAAGAAATTGAAAATAAAAACTAAATTGAAAGCTATGCAATAATGCTGGGTGGTCAGAGATATGTTTAGAAGAAATAAATAAGCATTTAAAACTGTTGGAGGCCAGAGCCTTATAGAGGAATGATGAATTATTCTTGGAGAGAAAAGGTGGATTGAAGGAGAGAGAGAGAGAAAGAGTGACAGGGTCAGAGCACAGGCCAAAGATTCAGAAAGCAAGGGAGCGTGGAGGATGATTTGAGAGAGAGAAAGGAAACAGCCTAGAGAGAGAGGGAGGCAAATGGGACGGCGGGTCATTTAAGGACACTCACAAAAAATTGCCATCTCTCATGGGCTGATGACTGCAGAGTGAGACACCGAGCGAGAGCGAGGACTGCAGCAGGAGATGACGCCCAGTTACTGCCATAAACCACCACACAATACAGCACAGCTCCATCGGCACCACAAACACTCAGACAGTCACGCATTTCTTTTGAAATCAAGCAGTGCAGTTTATATTTAATTCTCAACACACAAAAAAGATGCACGTAAACCCATTTTATTATACCTATTTTTACATTTACATGTTTGAGAGCGTAAATTTGGTTAGCATCTACCAGGAAATGAATTTACTCTGTATATTTAATTTAAACATACCTTCAGTGTTCCCAATAAAATCAATACCAAGATCTAGTAAGTTTGAAAATCTAAATGTTTAATTTTATATTTTTTATATTCATTTCTATCCTAACTATATAAAATGTTATGGTCCGCTGCATTGTGTTCATTACATTAGCACCTGTGGGCCACTGAATACTTTTGTAGACCTCTGTAAAGCCCTATTCAGATCTGACTAGTTTTCATAGTTTATAGTTTCATAGTCGTACTTTAATTTGAATCCCATCTGAATCGAACACATCTGTGTTTTTCTCACTCAACCTTGGTTAAAATGATGTAGCAAATTACCTACTGATTTTCAGGTCCTCATCCCATCCAATATGTCCATAATTGTGGTATATTATTTCATCCCTCATTTATTTTGACCTTCGGCAAATACTGTAAGTATATCTGAATGTATGAGAACGCTGCCTGGTGCACCTTCATTATGGATTTGAACCTTATGCCAACTTTCTAGGTAAAGTAACCGTTGGTGGTTCTGCTTTCATCTAATTTGACATAAAAAGAAAATTAAATCAATAAGCAAAGTCTGATCCCGGAAACTGCTTGGAGTGGCTACGTAGTATGGTCCTCACCTTAATTAACTCCTTCCCTTAATTACGTAACATAATGTTATATAATTAATCACAAATCAAGTCTGGTTTATTTCAGTGGGTTTTGTGATGAGATCCAGAGCACATAATCATCCTTAACACCCACATCCAGACAACAAACACTCCTATCTTACAATCTACACACATCCCAATATAAATCATACAAAATAACTGACTTGTTTCCCTTCTGAGGAACACAAAAGACGTTATTTTAAAGATTCTTGGTAACTAAACTCTTTTAGTAACCGTATAGACAAAAACACTGATTTTTCAAAAATAGCTTCTTTTAAGTTCCACAAAAGATAGAAAGTCACACAGGTTTGGAACAAACCCGAGGGTGAAAAATTGATGACAGAATGTTCATTTTTGAGTTAACTATTTCTTCATTTCTAAACATTGCTATTTCCCCTCAATTGGCTCTTTGATAAGTGAAGCGTTCTAAGCAATGTTGCTTTTCTTTTAACAAAAAAAAAAAGCTTTTGTATTTCTTAGTGAATTGAAACATTATTCTTATGCAGAAGTGTTACATTAAAATACAACAAATTCTGCCCTTTGCTTTTTGGACGGTTTTGGGAAGTCCCTCCATTCATGCTGCAGACAATTTAACCATGAGAGCTTTTTGCCATTTTCAAGGTATTTTTTGTAGATAATTGAAACCTGGATCATGTCCACTTTTCTAATCCATCATAATCAGCGAGGCTTTTGTTGGGATATGAGCACCCCAGAGGAAATATTTGAGTGATGAGAGAAAGATAAAATTACAACTACACGAGCAAAGAACATTTTTAATGCAACAGACAACATGTTTTGCATTGTTCAAGTCAATGGAACGTGGTTTATTTTTTCATAGCGTGCATGACGATCACAGTACTGTCATCGGATGTTATTACAGTTCACAACGTAATGTATGATTAGAAAGTATATTGTGTATTCATGTCCTTCAGATTGTTGAAACATCATATTTGCATATGGCATATTTTGAATTAAATTGTCATTTATGGAAAACGTGTTTAATTAACAGTGTGTCATATTCCATTTATGCGATAATTCCCTCTCGCTGCAGTCATTAATTGCTTTTTTATGCACATTAATATATACGCCGCACATTAATAAGCTCGTGACAGTCCATTTTTGCATTGCTTGTTCCTTATTTCTCAGTCCTACGAGGTAGAACCAAGAGCAGCCCACCATGATATGCCAAACTAAAGAAATGAAAGCCCTTAACCACAGAGGACAAATAGACTAAAAGGCTGCTTTCAAACATGCTGTGCGCAGGTAGGCAAGGAGAGACAGTAGCCTGCCTGGGAGCATGTTGTTTAATAGGCATACAGGAGCCATACGCTAATAGCTCTATGCTGACTTTGCCATCGCTTGGAACGCAGGGTCATCATAATTAAGGCCATTTACCATAAAAGCCAGCAGAATTAAAAAAATATTTGAGTGCAATAAAAGAAAACGGTGAGCTAACCCAGCAAGAGCGTGTGTGTCAGAGAAAAACAATTTTTTTCATCTCCCATTGTTTGACTGCATGCCCGGAATTGTCTGTCTGTCTGTCTGTCTGAAAAATGCAAGGAAAAAGTTGATCGTAAATGAGAAATCCAGCTTTCAACCAATAGTTTGCAGGCCAGGAATGGGTGGAATGTGTTTGCACTGGCAAACGGGAATAACAGTTAAGATAATGGTAACAATAACAGTGTGTGTGTTTCCAGTGGGAACTACTGTATACTGTGGGCCTGCTTAGGGGAAGTTAGTATACTAAAGAGTATGCACCACAAGACCACAGTTCATTTTTAGGGGGTTTGCAGCTGGGGTATCTCATTTTCATACAATCGCAAATACGTAAAGGAAAGTAAACGTGTTAATTGGAGGTAAATGCAGATGAGAAGAATGTTCACTGAAAATCTCAACAGCTCACTGGAATCTACAATGTGAATGGATGGCTGTGCTTTGTCTCATTTTGAAGTAATATCTTTTTTGTTTTGTTTTCAGGGGTTAATTGAAATATGCACCAACAAGATTTGTGGCACGAAGTACAAAGTCATCATTCAAATGTAAGTATGTGTTTTTTTCTGTGCACATCCATTACTGATATTTGCAGGCATCAATTGGATGCCTTTAATAGCTGCTTGTGTAAACAAATATTTGGCACATGGAGAGAATACAAAACTTGTGTTTGCGTGCAGCTGTTTTTATTCTCTACTCAGCCTTGAAACACAGCAGCTGACCCACCACCAGCTGCTCAACACACACACATATGCGAACACACAATCTTTAAGACCATTATTGAGACAGAGAATGTCTAACCAAATTTAAGTCTCTACAGAATTCAATTTGAGTTCTATTGATATGAAAAATAGCAATCGTCCACCAGAATTGTTGAGATACATGTAACAAAAAACATTATATTTCATAATTGTGACATTATATTTCACAATATGAGATCTTGCATTGACCTGTTTAACTTTTTTACTCACTCAGAAACAGTGCTTTCATACTTTCAAATTAAATAAGGTGTCTACCAGTGTTGGCGAAGTTAAAAAGCTAACTATATAAAACAATAAAAATATAAAACAATGTATCACTGTTTCCACAAAAATATTACCCAGTAACTATCAAAACTGATAATACTAAGAAATATTTATTGGGCCACCAAATCAGCATATTATAATGATTATAATATGCTGTGGCTGCACTGCTACTTGTTAGAACAAAATAAATAAATTATTAATGGAAATAATGGAAAAGCTTCAAAACATCTGAGCTAAAGTCATTCTACTGAAAAAGTGTATTTAAGTTAATAGCCTCATAGTCACTTCCCAACACTTTTCCTAGACGCTGTTTAATTACCCAAAGAGAACAAACCCCAAATGTTACTCCACACGGCTACTCTCATCAGCGCCACCAGCCCAGTGCACTCATTCAGAAAACAGCAGCTTGTGGGCTGACCTTAAGTCAGGAGCTTCTTTTGATGAGTGTGAGTAGAGGAAAGAGAGAGCCTTATTTTAATTGCAGCAGGGTCACGGGGTCAGAGCAGAAAGCCGAACCGCCCGCTTACACAGACAGGGTCTCCTCTCAGGCTGGAGGCCGTCAAGGTGTGCAGAATGTGTGATGAGAGGCAGAGAGCTACAGAAACTGCTTCTACAAAAATTACAGACAATTTGTGTTAATGACAGGCAGACTTTTGCACTAAGCGCTTCCATCTGCAAATCATCTGAAGGTCTCACCAATTTAAGGACGGTTAAAAATATACCGCTGGATCGTTGTAAAAGGTTGTCTGCTTTCATCTATGAACAGATGAATCTTAAAATAAATAAAACACAATGGATTTGCTGTGAAATCATCTTCAAGCTCTAGGGTCAGACCGCAGCATTTTTAAACTTGCTGAATCCTGAAGCTGTTTGATGTCAATTATGCTGTTTTCACACTTGGTTTGATCGCTTCCACCTCCCTCCCCCGGCCCCGCAGGTCTCTTTTTACATTGTATTATTCGTCTCTGAACCGCTGTACATTTGCTTCAGCTATGTGAATAACACTTTGATTACAAGCGGCAGCTGATTACTGCTGATGGTTTTGAAACAGTATTCCTTTTAGGCTAAGCTTAAGACTGGTTTTAGATCTAGTTAACAATTAGAGTCAGGACTATCAAAAACTGTTCATCCAGGATCACATTATACATTTCTTTTTTTTTTTTTTTTTTGGGGAAGACCAGCAACATTTCTAATATTACAAATAATAGTTTATCATTTTGTATTAGTAGCAGTCATAGCTGTATTTCTTATTTTTCTGGAATAGCAGCATTTCTAATATATTAATTAATACAATTATTATTATTGTCTAATACTCTGCCAACATTTTAACATGATCACAAAACAAAACTGAGACTGTGTTTTTTTTTAACTTAATTTTTGCATATGGCAAAAAATATTGACATTTGTCTATATTTATTGATGTTTGTCGATTCCATTTTCAGAATCAAGGAACTGCACACAAGTTCAGAAAACATAATGAACCCAACGAACTGAAATTTGACATCAAACCGACTCAAGGCTGCACCAAAGATGTAGAAAACAGTTTTGCAGAGAAGCACATACTATGGAGCCACATCCACCTCAGGCGTCACGATGTTTTGCCTCTAACCGAAGATTGATTAAATCGCATTGCTATTAGTCAAGGCAAATCAGCCAATGTCTCTGCAGAGGACTGATCGTGCTAAAGTATCATGAGATACAGATGGTAAGAAAATCCTGCACTATGGATGAGCAGAGGGTGGGAAAGAGAAAAAGAGACCGAACGCTAGACCAAGTTATGTTAAATGCTTTTTGTCAGCGTGGCATCATCTACATTCAGACTTTGTTACGGCTTGTAGTTGTACGAGATGATTTCAGAAACACTTTAATGGCTTTACTCCCTCAAGCCGGGGCTGATATAGTGATACGCCAAAACGAGCTCCTAAATAGTGTCTGAAAGCTAATTAGGAGAGCCGCTCAAACATAGTACAGGGACGGTGATGAATTTCACAGTCGAGCCTTTAGACTGCACAAATAACCCCAGATCAACCATTCACCCGCTCACCTAGATGAATGATCTGCTCTGATAGACTCCCGCTCCCTGCAAAAGGGACCCTGATGAAAGCGGAAGAGGTGCTGTGGTGCGGTGCATTAGTACGCCAGACGAGCTGTCAGCCGCTCTCCCTCTAGTCTGGCTTCTCTGGGTGTGAAGCTCTGCAGTATCTGTACATTAATGACTGCTGCTGAGAGGCCACCGGCTCTCCATCCTAAGCAGCCTGACCTTCGCTGTCCTTGGCATTCAGACCGTGAATGAGGGAGAGCAGGAAAGAGGGCGGGCAGGCTGAAAAGACAGGAGGGTGTTGAATAAAACAACGAGGGAAAAGAGTGATGATGGTAAAGAAAGAGAGATAATAAAGATGGGACGATAGAATGAGGCAAAAATAAAAAAGAAACAGACAGAGTAACACCCCTGTTGACCCGAAAGTACTAGGCTTGTCAGATGGTTCCTCATTTCGTCTGCTAATAAACAAGATTATTATAGTCTCTGAGTGGATGCCCAGGGGCAGCGAGTCCATGTTACACTAATAGAAAGTATGGAGTGACCTTACCCATATTAGTGTGTTTGTGTGTTAGCGTCTGGATGTTTGGTTTTGCTGTGCATTTGGCCTATGTCTGAATGTTTGGGTTGGTTTCTTGTGTATTTTAAGGCCTTGATACAATTCAAATTAAATCGGATTACCAAAATCACTTGCTATTTGTTTTGGGATATCGAAACCGCAAACTTTCCAGAAATGTTCACTTCCGCTGGTAAATACCTTTGGATTGCCATTGGTCAATGGCGATGAAGTATTAAGTAGGTGTGCTCTGAGGCTCCTCCAGTGGGCAGCCGTGGCTCTAATGGATAGAGCGTCGGACTTGTAACCTGAGGTTGTGGGTTCGAATCTCGGCTCCGGCAGGATTGTCCACGACTGAGGTGAGACACTTGAGCAAGGCACCGAACCCCCAACTGCTCCCCGGCGCCGCAGCGTTGGCTGCCCACTGCTCCAGGTGTGTGCACTTGGATGGGTTAAAAGCAGAGAACACATTTCACTGCTGGTTATACTCTGTAAAATTGTGTATGTGAAAAATAAAGCTCATCTGAGCTTAATAATTATTATTATTTATTATTATCCTTCTTTGAAATGGAAATCTTCTCCAGTTCCTTGTTTCTGTTCAGTCCGTCGAGATCAGAATGAGAGTAAAAAGAAACACTGGAAAGCTGTTTATAGTAGAAATTGAATTCTAATTGATAGTGATACTGAGACTGTTGTTGTTGTTTAATACTGTAATGCTGCTTGCTTCACAGAAATCTATTTTGTGTTTATTTGGCACGTAGCACATATTTACACCATCTAAATGCAGCTCTTAGTAGCGTGGGCAGCAATGTGATATTCGCTAAGAGTAAACCGCTGCTGAAATATTTCAAACTACTTTTTTACACCTAAACAAAGAACAAGAAATGACTGTGCTCACTGGGGGGGTGTTAGAGTGTCCAAAACTATTAGGCTGTGCAATTACTGGTTTAATCATGTTTGAAGGAAATCCTCTGTCAAAAGGTTTATTTTTTTTTAAGTAATCTACTAGTCAGTAGGAATGCATTGATATTCAGGTCAAAATTGGTTTCATGGAATGACTGATGGCAGATAAATGGCCATTGTAAATCTACACTAAAATTAAATTAAAACACAAAAAACTCATATCTTGTTTTAGATGTTTTATATCCTATACGTTTATTTAGATGTTACAACATTATAATGTAACATGAAAAGTGAATATTTTTCTTTGACATCTGATTATATAAAAAAAAAGATCTCAATTAGAAAAATAAGTGCTCATAATAACGTTGATTTGATAGTCAACAGAAGCAAAGAAAATATTGAAAATACATAAAAGAAACAAATATGTCATTTTGTACTATAACATATATATCCAGGGTAGTTAGTAGGGATGTGCAATTAATCGTATGTGCACAAGCTAGGCAATTTCACGTTCATAATCAAATGCGATACATCTGCGATTATAAACACGATATTGCCTAGCTTGTCAGTGAGATACGGCTCTGTGTATTAACTGCCGCTCCATTTTAAAGCAGGTGATGACGATTAACAGCCAATCACGGAACCGGCTTTACTTACGAGATGCGCATGAGTATGGCATGCGATTTAATTGCACAGCCCTAGTAGTTAGGTAGCTTTTCTTAATATCATATCCCTGGGGAATAAACATATTAACAGACCAATAATGTGGAGTCAAAAATATTTTCTTGAAGATGGCGAATGTCACCAAAAGTGCTTTGATGCAATTTAGAGACACATCTTCTAGGAAAATGTTGTCCTGACACAATCTGTTATTAAGGTCATCTGGATAGGGTCTAGTTTATCTTCTTTTTTATGACATAAGTCTGAAAGCTTCTCCAAGAAGTAGCTTCTCTAAATTGATTCTCTTTAAAGCACCTAGGCTAAAAATATTAAAGCTAAACATAAACTAAAATGGTGGTTGGACGTCTAGCCGCCCATCCTGAGCTGTCTGCAGTGTATATTTGTTTCTCTGTATGTGTGTTTAAGAGTAGAAAGTTATAGAGTATTTGGAAAGGGGCACTGCTAGGGTCAGCTCATGTAAAAATAGGAAGATCTGTTCAGTGCTTCTTTAAACGGAAGTCAGTCTGTCTTCTGCTGTGTTTGTTGAGACATGTGTGGTATACATGTTCAACAAGGGCACTCTGGGATTGGGAAACTATTTTGTATGCTTGTGGTTTGGGAGGCAAAACAGTCCCATGAATGCTAATGGAATGTGGCCTGCTTCCACTTCCATTCGCTTGGATCTGCTTTAGCGCCAGAGCTCGTAATCATACTTGCTCATTAAGCAAAGCCATCAACACTCGGCAATGGACGTCATTCTCGCTCAGGTGTCCGTTCGTTTCATACTCTTGTCATTCAGAAAGTGTGGGATAAATCCTCATTTTCCATTACCGCTGGTTTCCTCTCAGCCTTTTAGCTCGGAAGAATTCTTTCATCCAGCTTTTGATCGTATCTATTCAATTAGTCCTTGGCCTCCGTTCTGCTCCTCATCCTGAGCCCGCCAAAGCAACATAAGCCATATATCTGCTAGACCCTCTCAGGATGTGACCTCCGCTGCTTTTCACAAGGATTTCAAACAAGGATTGTGTGTGTTTGTCTTAAACATATCCTCATCGTCAGCGATCTGCGGCTGAAACGTGAGCCGGACTCTGCTTACGAGTCTGCATGAAACATAATTCAGTGTCAGAACGCGCACAGAGGTAAAAACTCAAAAATGATAAGCTCAAACGACATGAAACTTTAGAAGAGGAGCTGCGGGAATGGCGGAGGTGTGTGGGGTCTGGGGCAGGTTGCAGCGTCCCCAGGCAGGCCCCGTACGGCTCGGTCTCGGAGCAGAGAGGCACAGAGGTGGTTAGGCAGAAACAATGGCTCTCTTTGTATGTTGGCCTGGCTTTGCAGAGCTTCAAGATGTCTTCCCCATATGAAGCTGATCATTGTTCCCTCTCCTGCTTTCCTTTTTCTTCCTTTCACTGGTTGTCCTGCTCACTGTCAGCCTGACATGTCTCTCTCCCCAGGCACCCCAACAACCATTCAACACAAATATAAAGAGAAGTCACTAACACTTCCATCCTGCGATCGCACTTGTGTGTTGCTCCCTATGTTTGTTTGTTTGTTCGCTTTGGCTGCCATATGTTCAACCATGAGAAGAAGAGACACACTTTGCCTGCTGTTCCCTAGCCTTGGCGTGTTTAGTACAAACAACAACAAACACAACTTATGCGCTCGTCTCATCCGTACGCTTTTTTGGTTTTGACGGGGAGAGTTTGGCGCCGTGTTCCTGCAAAGCGTCTTTTAACACCTGACAGACAATGAATGTGAGGTCATTTGCAGGGTGGTGCGGTATTGAGTCTCAGATTCCTCTCGACATGCATCATCAGGTATGCAGTGTTTTTTGGACCATCGTTGTATCTGTTTCATGGAAGTCATTGGGCGTGAGACAGAAAAGCATACGGTTCGGTTTCAGCCTGCTTTCTAAACTTGGCCATTTGCCCCCTTGTGCCTATTACCTTACTCCTTCCTGATCTGAACGCTGAACAGATAATACTTATCCATATGGCGGAATATTACTTGCAGTGTTGCTTACAGGGGAATCTGAAGCACAGGCTGGTTCAGACCGTTGGGTCACAATGGTCGACTTATCCACTTGTCCGGGTAATTCCACAGCACCAGAAGGCGGTGCTAGGGGGTCTGCAAGAACAATTTTGTTTTTTGTTTTTACATTGGAACTTGTGATGATAAATCTTAAATACAATTTGTTTAAGGTAATTTGATATTTTATATCACCAAATTTAATTTCATTCTAAATCCTAAGACTGGTTCGGAATCATTGAATTAATTGTTGTTTCTTGAAGTTTTATTAGCATTCCTTTTTTACTCCAGAAATCACCGTAAGAGCTGAATAAAGCAATTATAAAAATGTACATTAAAATTTCATCAGCGATTTTCACAAAGCACGGTGTACAAATACACAAACCTTATGCCTTTTCGGGGGTGCTGAATAAACTTATAAACAGTCCTTTCGTGCACGAGTTGCCATCTTGAAGAGTTCACTCTTCATCCATATCATTTCTCTTTACTCTCTCTTTTCCGTGAAAGCAGATGCCGTTTCAAAATAAAAGTCCCCCGTAAACAACGGAAACAATGCGATCTTTAAACAATGTTTAACATACAAAATATTTCAAAGCCAACACAAAACAAATAGAGAAATTAAAGATACCTCTTACTAAAATCTGTTACAATTGTGATTATTTTTGACAGTTTTTTTGTCATTGGACTAAAGCAGTGGGTTCAAAAATGATAAGTTAATATTTACTTTTTGTGCTTTTTATTAGCGTTATTTTAAACATTCACAGTTATCAAATTCAGTAATATTTCAAAAGACTTGTCAGAATTCATGAGATTAATTGTGATATATAATGTGAATATAACATATTTCTTATTCTATTGACTGCACAGTTTCGAACAGTGAGAAATCAAATCTGCATATAATTTTATGGCAGTGTAACAATAATAATAATAAATATTTTACAGATAATATTTTAACTATTTAGTCTAATGACAGTATGGCTAATAATAATTTGACAGTTACACAATTGAAAAATTTTACAATTACAATTAACTTTACAATTCATATTTTTTT
The DNA here is from genome assembly GCA_027564155.1 of Gymnocypris eckloni scoliostomus. Taxonomy (NCBI): domain Eukaryota; kingdom Metazoa; phylum Chordata; class Actinopteri; order Cypriniformes; family Cyprinidae; genus Gymnocypris; species Gymnocypris eckloni. The sequence continues at coordinate 13,897,994 of CM050417.1, read as the reverse complement.
ACACAAGATTTTTTTATATTATATTGTATTATATTAAACCTTTATTGCAAGGGGATCATTATATTTTGGGAACCTTTGGACTAATCAACTAGTCATTCATCAATTAATGAAGTCAACTAGTTGAACTTGATTTTCCTTATCTATAATTTTTTACAAAGTTTTTTAGTGGCAGTGCTTATAGCATCTGTTTAGGTTAGCACACTAGAACCCTCTCTGAAAAGTTGTTTTGAAATGCATCCCAGTGCTACAGCCATACTCATTCAGATGGATGTCTTTGGCTGTTGGATCGCATCTTGCTGAGTTATTGAAGATCCCACAGTGAGTGTCATATTTTTAAGACATATGTACAGTTAAAAATATTCAAAATTTTGGTAACACTTTAGAATACTGTTCCATAATTAATTAATAACTTCACAAGAACACGTGAGTAACACTCTAGTAACTACTAGTAACTAACAAGAAACTCTGATTAATGAATTCATAAGTGATTGTGCTTAGTGAAATGTGGTAGTTCACTATTAGCTAATCAGGAACTATTATTTTTCCATACCTCCCTAAGAACTAAGAACTACGGTATACAGGTTCATAATTCATATGAATAATACATAATGTATAATTAATTCTAAAGTAAAGGCCATGATAACCCACTAATAATGACTCCAGTATTACCCAATTCATCAGAAGGAATGACTAATTCTTTGGATAGGTATTCTAAAGTGAATAGCATGATAAGTCCCTAGTAATGACTGAAATCATTGTAAGCTTTTGAGAGTTTTGTAAAGTATTGGATACTAACTATTCAGGTGGATCAGTATTCTAAAGTGAAGATTGTGATAACGCCCTAGTAATTACTGAAGTCATTGGAAACTTTTGAGGTTTTTGTAAGGTTCTGGTTAGTAATTAATTTAGCTAGATTTGGTAACATTTCAATTATTACTAGCAGGTTACCGTGATCTACACTTTAGAATACTGATCCAAATAATTAGTCATTTCTTCTGAAGGATGTAGTAACACATGAGTCATTACTATCCAAAACCTTACTCAAAAGCTTACAATGACGTCAAGCAATATTAGGGAGTTATGATGCTTTTCACTTAAGAATACTGATCCAAGTAATTAGTGATTCTATTAGAAGGAATTGTTAATTCTTGAGTCATTACTAGTGGGTTACCATGATCTTCATTTTAGAATTAATTATACATTATGCATAATTGACATTAATTATGAACCTGTATACAGTAGTTCTTAGTAGTTGTCCAGGGTATATATAAAACAATAGTAGTTATTGATTAGCTAATAGTGAACTAACTACCAGTTTCAATTGAGCGCTATTACTTACAAAATCAATAATCAGAGTTTCTTGTTAGGCAGTAGTAGTTACTACAATGTTAATAGTGCATTAGTCACTTGTTTCTGTGTAGTTATTCATTAACAAAGGATCAGTATTCAGACATAACAGCATGTCTCACGACCCCTGCGTTCTGTCCCATTTCCCCCAGTTTTTCAACACAAGAACACATCTTATGTAAATGCCCCCTATAAGCAACACATCTGATCAAGATCGAAAGGTCGACTAGTCATTCAGGAACCCACTGACTAGTATGTTTTGAAAATACGTAGATCTGCTCATCCCTAATTTTAAATTGGTCAGCTCCTGCTTTAATCAGCTTTTTCTCTTACCGCAGAGTTCTTCTCTGCTCTTTATTAAGACATCACGCTGTCAGGATTTCATAGAAGCTTATTTTTACAACAGCTGTCTCTTAGCACGTTTTTAGATGGCTCCGTCTCCTTTGTGCCTCTGGTGAGTGGCATATTTCTGGAAGAAGCGCTCATCCTGACTGTGTCGCTCTTTTAAGCCAGGCTTAAGGAAGTTATCACACACCTTCCTCCCTCTGCAAAGAGACAACAGATAAAAATAGATGGCACCAATGCTAGTTAATGCCTGTCGCCCCAGACACATGCATTTGCATTTCTTTTATGTGTGTGTATTCGTGTTTGTGTGTGCATGTTTTTTTCCCCCGTCTACTGCATCGCCCATTTCCCTTTTTCCTACCCTCATTTTTCCCCTTGCATTGTGTCTTGTGTTTTGGATCCTCTTGGGGTTCAGTGTGCTTTTAGGAGACGTGGGCAGTCCAAAGAGATCACCACTGAAAGGCAACAGCAGACAGTTGGGTAATTAAAGTTTTGGAAAGGCAAGTCTTTTCTGCCTGTATTTTCTTTCAGGCCTTTTTGAAGAGTGTACCGGCCTGTCTGCTCTATGAAGGGCTAGATATTGAGTCCAAAGCTGTAGGGCAGCCATCTGGCCTGAGACCACTCCTTTCGTCCTGTGAGAATGCTTCGACTTTTACTCTCTCTCCCTCCCAAACCTAATCAAACCAGGCTTGGCGACGTGCTGTCATCGGCAAAAGAGCAGAAAAAAGACTACTGCTGTTTTTCAACACTTATGTCAGTGCCGCTGTGAAATAGCACTGTCTCGAGACTCCTCTCCAATCGGCTCGCTGACAAGACATGAAATCTTACAAACATTAAAACCTGGCAGCAGAAAATATTTTTTTGATATTAAAGTATTATTTACTTTTGGAAAGACCCCTTGACCTGGTGCTGAGAGCTTTTCATTGGAAAAGATCGGATGCTCGTGCTGTTGCTAAGATACTACAAAATGGTCAGCTTAGTTTTGCTTTCGGACATTTGAAAATATATTTAAAACACATCTGAATGATGAAATAAAGTGATATCCTGTGTAATTAAAGCTTTTTGTACTGAGTGTGTCTCATAAATAATCACTCAAAACACAAATTCATGCAAAGTGGAACCCCAACATTATTCTTTCCCTGTTATTTGGGCTTTTACGGTATAAAATATGAGGTTTTGCTGTGTTAAGATAAAGACACAAGGCCAGTACTCAAGAACATTTTGGCAAAGTGCATCAACATTCAACAGTTGATAATTAGCATCTGGGACATTTGAGTGTATGCAAAAACTCTTTCAACATTCAAAAAGTGAATGCTTAGAGATAAGTAGAAGCAGTTTATTGTAAAACCAACTGCATCTATCAGCATGAGTGCTACTACAAAAATATAAAAGGCCTCCAAGGATAAATAGCAGTATTAAGTAGTAAACAAACCTCAAACATTTACGGTGTCTCTTGAGATTTATTTTAGTCTAAATGCTGAGTCAAAGTTCGTGAGTTTGTTGTAAACCGGACTACTACTTTGCTCATATCATAGCATCCACTAAAGCTCTTTATTATTAGATACTGAATAAATATTTTTCTCGTAGGTGGTATATATGCTAATTGCCTTTTGAAAACCATTTCTGTATGTTCTTTCTCTTGGCTTGCTTTTAATGAGGTCATAGTGGGAACATTACTAGATTGCATTAGGTCACTAAATGCATTACTCTAGACATAAATGAGATGCACTGTATACTTTACATTTACTAGTTATTAGCTGATGCTTTCTTAGCAAAAGCAAAATAATTGATTTTGATGACTTCTACTTAAAGGGGTCATATGATGCGATTTCAAGTTTTCATCTTTGGAGTGTTACAAGCTGTTTATGCATAGATAAGATTCCTGAAGTTGCAAAGACTAAAGTCTCAAAACCAAAGAGATATTATTTATAAAAGTTAAGACTCGACCACGCCCCCCCTAAACCGGCTCTTTTAAACATGCCCCCACATGTCTACGTCACTGTGTGGGAAGATGTGCAAAACACCGCCCAAATGAACACGCAAAGAACGACAGCGGAACTATTATTCTCGCTTTAGTATTATTTCTGCCGCCGGCGCCATGTCGTAGAGACGCTGTGTTTCGTTGTGAAAGCAAAAGTACTTTGTTTGGACTTCCAAAAGAGGACACAACTAGAAATCAGTGGTTAAGTTATATTTACAACACTGTTCCAGAACAGTTCAACCCAAATATTCAGAGTGTGTGCAGCGCATTCTTCGGAGGACTATTTCCTGAACCTGGGAGTAGCCTGCCAGTTGTTGCTCAAAGGCTGTTTCTATAAAGTGAGGCAATTCCAACTTTGCAAGCACAGTCTGACGTTTCAGACTCACAGCCTGTAAGTATGTTTTCTTATTCAAAGAATTTGAGCTGTGTAGAGTAGTGATTGTTGTTTGTCGTTTCTCCGATTACAAATGCAGACATGATAATGTTTACACGGTTTATGCAAAGCGACGCATAAAGGGCCATAGCTGGCCAATCAGAGCACGCCTCGCTTCTCAGAATGATGAGCTTTGTAAAAATAGACGCATTTCAGAAAGGCGGAGCATAGAGGAGCAACAATAATGTACAGTATGTAGAAAATAATGTTTTTTTTAAACCTGTAAACAAATACACTAAATAATGTTATTTTTAGCAATGTCATATGACGACTTTGAGTAGGTCACATTTTTAAGGGATTTTTTCTCATTGACTTGTGTGCGTTGTATACAGCTCCTTTACCTTTTTCTTATATTTTAGTATTCCATCAAGTACAACTGTTTCTTTCCATTTAATGTTGTTTTTAAAATGTCTAGCCTGAGGCATGTCGAACAGCCTCTGCATATCTAAACATCTGTAAATGCAAGCTGTTGAGTTGTCAGAATTGGCATCTCAAGACACTCATTTTGCGGTCAGGTTTATGGTTATGGATACCACATACTTACTCAGTCATTAAACTAATGCCTTAGATTGCACTTATATTAACTCATCGCATAAAATAATTGTCTTGACTTGCATGAAAGGCCCCATTAGCCGGTTTAAAATAATGATTTAGCCCAATCTGATTGGCTCACTACTTCTTGGCCTAAAATCAGATTATATGTTTTGCCTAGTTCAGAACCATCATCAAAGTGTCTGGGCTGAGGGGCCATTGTATAGATGCTTGTTGTAAAAAAGGCTTTAATGTCCTCAGTAAATAGTGATCATGGTTGTTTTGACAGAAGGTCAAGCGCAGTTTGAAGCAGCTCTGCATCTTTGTCACACAGCTGTACGGCTTTAATTCAAGGCTTAAGAAGGAGTTAGTAAACTACTGACACATTATTTAAATGCATATGAGGGGCTTGTGCCAAAGCGTTTTTTGTTTTCTTTTGCACTTGTTTGCACATGTTGCTGAATGTTAAGTATTACTTATAACACATTAGCGGCAAATACTGTGCAAACAGAACAAGTTGCTGTTTGTGAATACACAAACACATGAAAGCGAGCTGATCTGAGTTATATGAGCAGTCTACCTCTCAGAAGCAATTACTATTCATTGCCTGTAGTTCACCCCTTTTCATCCCATACATTCCAGGTTTAAAATGATAAGCTACAGAAAGTGAATGACATTGTGACATGCATCCACACATGCTGTCAATATCGTATACATGAAATAATGGCGGCTTAGTTTTAACATAAAGAGAGAGAACATGTTGAGAATAGCAGATTATTGATGCTCACTTTTTATGTGCCTCTGGAAGTTCTCTTCAGCGTTCAGTTACATCTTTAGAGAAGGACAAATAGTTCATAGCTGAATAATTCAGCTGCTTGACTTTTACAGCCATTCGCACGAGGATTCGTTGTTCAATTTAGGTTTGAATTTGAAGCAGCAGTGCAAGCTTCAACATGAATTTGAGGCTTAAGACCTTTTCAGCCACTCTGTATCAGGAGTGCCGGCAGTGATGCCCCCCAAATTGGTTTGCAGTATTGCCCTACATCCACTACTGCAGGCTTACAGGAGCAGATGTCATCCGATTTAAAAAAAAATAGCATGTTACTGTTAGGTGATACTTTAACATTCAAAGTTTGGGGTTGTTTGAATTTTGTATGTTTTTTGAAGCTTGCTTAGGCTGACCAAGTTTGCATTTATTTGAAAAACAAATACTGTAAAAACAAGAATATTGTGAAATATTATAAGAGTTTAAAATGTCAGTGCCCAGACCATACGCTGCACACTGCATAAAATGTATCTGCATGGCTGTCGTCCCAGAAGAAAGCCTCTTCTAAAGATGATGCACAATAAAGCCCGCAAACAGTTTGCTGAAGACAAGCAGACTAAGGACATGGATTACTGGAACCATGTCCTGTGGTCTGATGAGACCAAGATAAACTTATTTGGTTCAGATGGTGTCAAGCATGTGTGGCGGCAACCAGGTGAGAAGTATAAAGACAAGTGTGTCTTACCTACAGTCAAGCATGGTGGTGGAAGTGTTATGGTCTGGGACTGCATGAGTGCTGCCGACACTGGGAGCTGCAGTTCATTGAGGGAACCATGAATGCCAACATGTACTGTGACATACTGAAGCAGAGCATGATCCCCTCCCTTCAGAGACTGGGCCGCAGGGCAGTATTCCAACATGATAACAACCCCAAACACACCTCCAAGATGACCACTGCCTTGCTAAAGAAGCTGAGGGTAAAGGTAACCCGTGGGGCATCCTCAAATGGAGGTGGAGGAGCGCAAGGTCTATAACATCCACAAGCTCTGTGATGTTGTCATGGAGGACTGGAAGAGGACTTCAGTGGCAACCTGTGAAGCTCTGGTAAACTCCATGCCCAAGAGGGTTAAGGCAGTGCTGGAAAATAATGGTGGCCACACAAAATATTGAGACTTTGGGCCCAATTTGGACATTTTCACTTAGGGGTGTACTCACTTTTGTGGCCAGAGGTTTAGACATTAATGGCTGTGTGTTCAGTTATTTTGAGGGGACAGTGAATTTACACTGTTATACAAGCTGCACACTTACTACTTTACATTGTAGTAAAGTATAATTTCTTCAGTGTTGTCAAGTGAAAATATATTATAAAATATTTACAAAAATGTGAGGGTGTACTCTTTTCTGTGAGATACTGTAGATGTATTCAGGCCAAGACTCTTACCAAACATGCAAAGTTTGGTGCAGATCAGACATTGCATGTTTAAGTTCAAGTCATTTCTAGTTGCCAGCAGGTGGCACTATGATTATAACTGAATATTGGCCTTTATATGTGTTTAAGCCAGGACTCTTATCAAATGTGTGAAGTTTGGGGCAGATAAGGCATTGTATGGCTGAGTTACAACAATTTTACAACAGATACTTTTTGTAGGTATTGGTGCGTTAAATATGTCTGGCAAATTTAAGTGAAATGTAGCTCGAGGGGCACTTCCTGAAAAGTGAAAAAGTGGCGCTATTGAGCCATTTTGCCACATTAACTTCTGAAACCCATATCGGATGGAAATTTTAACCACCTCTGGTGTGTGTGCAAAGTTTGTGGTGTGGTTTGTGTTTAGGCCCTGAAAAATGCAACTCATTTTGGTGAAAATAATAATAATAAACAGAGCAATTCCAAGAGGGTCCTTGCACTGCGGTGCTTGGGCCCTAATAAATAATTAATTAAATTCTTATAAATTAGGTTGTTCACTTAAATAACAAAACATGTTTGTTGTTGATGCATAAATCAGTCTAGTAGTCAATTCACAAATCTTGATCAACTTTATTTTGGGGGTCTGTTTCTGGGTAAACGTCTCTTAAATGCCCTAAAATGAACCATAATGTAAGATGGCTGCTGCAGCTTGTTGTAATTAACTTGTCCTGATAATGTCTGGTAACATTGAACCTATGCCAGTGAGCAGACCTCTCTCCTTTGGTGGTGTCCACTAATGCTCCCGCTGTGGCGGTAACACTAACCTGGCTCACACAGCCCGCACCCCAGCGCCAGCCCGCTTTCTACTTCATCAATCCAAGGCGATTATTATGTTTCTCTATTTGTGAGTGTGAGAGGGAACAGGTTCACAATAGCTCCACCAGAACTGCTCTGTATGTGTGTGTGCTGTAGAGGTACAAAGGCTCCTTACCTCAGAGCATTGGCATTCCCTGAGCGAATAAGCAGGATACAGAAAGAGAGAGAGAGAGGGGTGCACAGTGGGGGTATTCATGGGCCCCGTCCCCACGGGAAGGAACCAAGGTCGAGTATTAGCCCCTATTAAAAAACAAAGCCAACCCTGCAGGGGCCTGGCACTCACTGCATAAAGAAAGAAAGAGAAAGGCAGACTATTGGAAGACAGAGAGGAGAAGGACTTTAAGGTTTAGGCCCTCAGAACTACCTTTCCTTAAACAATCCCAAGTTTCCTTGAAACCTCTTGGATATATCGTTGGACTGAACAATCGTTCTTATTTGGTTGAGTTGTTCAGCACAAGATATTATCAAAATTGAAAAGAAAAGAAAAGAAATAGAGCTGCTGAAGCAGTAGCGCATTTCATTTTTGCCAACAGCTGCACCGAATGGATTTGCAAAAATAATGAAAAGTGGTTACATTGGTTGCCAGTGTTGCTAAACCAAAGAAAGCCACAGGAAATGACATCATGACAATGCTTACTGACTGATGGCACCACAAAAACCAAATCTCAGGACCTTTACTGAGCTGTGACGTCTATTTAATTTTTTTAAGAACCCCAAAAATAATCAGGCACTGGTTATTGTATTATTTTATGTTATAATACATTAATGTATTATTATTTAAATATATTATTAATTAGCTAGTTATCTTGCATATAGAATATACAGTGGGGCAAAAAAGTATTTAGTCATCCACCAATTGTGAAAGTTCTCCCACTTAAAAAGATTAGAGAGGCCTGTAATTTCCATCATAGTTATACCTCAACTATGAGAGACAAAATAAGAAGAAAAAAATCCAGAAAATCACATTGTAGGATTTTTAAAGAATTTATTTGCAAATTATGGTGGAAAATAAGTATTTGGTCACCTACAAACAAGCAAGATTGCTGGCTCTCACAGACCTGTAACTTCTTCTTTAAGAGGCTCCTCTGTCCTCCACTCGTTACCTGTATTAATGGCATCTGTTTGAACTCGTTATCAGTATAAAAGACACCTGTCCACAACCTCAAACAGTCACACTCCAAACTCCACTATGGCCAAGACCAAAGAGCTGTCAAAGGACACCAGAAACAAAATTGTAGACCTGCACCAGGCTGGGAAGACTGAATCTGCAATAGGTAAGCAGCTTGGTGTGAAGAAATCAACTGTGGGAGCAATTATTAGAAAATGGAAGACATACAAGACCACTGATAATCTCCCTCGATCTGGGGCTCCACGAAGATCTCACCCGTGGGGTCAAAATGATCACAAGAACTGTGAGCAAAAATCCCAGAACCACACGGGGACCTAGTGAATGACCTGCAGAGAGCTGGGACCAAAGTAACAAAGGCTACCATCAGTAACACACTGCGCCGCCAGGGACTCAAATCCTGCTGTGCCAGACGTGTCCCCCTGCTTAAGCCAGTACATGTCCAGGCCCGTCTGAAGTTTGCTAGAGAGCATTTGGATGATCCAGAAGAGGATTGGGAGAATGTCATATGGTCAGATGAAACCAAAATATAACTTTTTTCGTGTTTGGAGGAGAAAGAATGCTGAGTTGCATCCAAAGAACACCATACCTACTGTGAAGCATGGGGGTGGAAACATCATTCTTTGGGGCTGTTTTTCTGCAAAGGGACCAGGACGACTGATCTGTGTAAAGGAAAGAATGAATGAGGCCATGTATCGTGAGATTTTGAGTGAAAACCTCCTTCCATCAGCAAGGGCATTGAAGATGAAACGTGGCTGGGTCTTTCAGCATGACAATGATCCCAAACACACCGCCCGGGCAACGAAGGAGTGGCTTCGTAAGAAGCATTTCAAGGTCCTGGAGTGGCCTAGCCAGTCTCCAGATCTCAACCCCATAGAAAATCTTTGGAGGGAGTTGAAAGTCCGTGTTGCCCAGCGACAGCCCCAAAACATCACTGCTCTAGAGGAGATCTGCATGGAGGAATGGGCCAAAATACCAGCAACAGTGTGTGTGAACCTTGTGAAGACTTACAGAAAACGTTTGACCTCTGTCATTGCCAACAAAGGGTATATAACAAAGTATTGAGATGAAATTTTGTTATTGACCAAATACTTATTTTCCACCATAATTTGCAAATAAATTCTTTAAAAATCCTACAATGTGATTTTCTGGATTTATTTTCTTATTTTGTCTCTCATAGTTGAGGTATACCTATGATGAAAATTACAGGCCTCTCTCATCTTTTTAAGTGGGAGAACTTGCACAATTGGTGGCTGACTAAATACCTTTTTGCCCCACTGTATATAAAAAAAATGTCTTAGTCCCATGCAATAAACATATAGGGTTTAATGCAATGCCATTTTATAATTTATGGAGATAATATTATATATATTTGTAATGTTTTGAATAAGTTTTTATTGTTGTATTTTTCATTTTAATTTTAGTTCAAGTTTTAGGAATTTTGTTGTTGTTGTCATTTTTATTAGTTATGTCTGTATATTGTTTTTATGTTATTTATTATTTTATGTAGTTTTTGTTTTTTTAGTATGTCATGTGAAAGTAAAGAAACTGAGAAATGATGCAACTAGCTGGAATAAACCCAGTTTATTCATTTTATTTCAGCCCATTTTTATTTTATGTTGGTTTTAGGTGATTTTTAGTATGGTTTTAATTTCAGTCAACTATACTAACCCTGGTCCTATGTTGTTTGGCGCCTGAAGTCCACAGAAAGTCATGCAAGTTTGGAATTACACAAGAGTGAGTAAATGACGGAGTTTTCCATTTTGGGCGAACTATCCCTTCAAGGTCTTTTATGCATGTGCTTTGTACATTAGATTCTACTATGTAGATATTTAGAATATTACTGAAACAGTTTGTTTCACCAAAAGGCTTTTTTTAGACAAATACAGGCATGAGTTGCTAGATAAAACACCATAAAAAACGTCTTTTTAGCTCAATCCTGAAATATTTTACAACTCCCTCTAGCTCTTCAAAAATGTTCCCATCTACTAGAAATGGAAAACATGTGTTTATATGTAAGCACAGCCAACATCTCCTCTCCCGTGTAGCAGTTCACTTCTCCATGGCAACAGCAATTACCATGCATGTCTGTAACGATGAAGTGAAAAATGCCATTTCTATAGAATCATGGACTTTTATGTGAGAAAAGATTCACTGTTTAGCTTGAGAATTAACCTTGAGAACAAGCTAATATTGTTTTTATTTTATTTTTTACTTTTCTGTTTATAGTTTGACGTTTCAAGGTAAACATGTTTGGATTGCAACAGCCTTTGTTTTCTGGAACTTTATGCTCATTATCACGTTCTATGCATTGATATTTTGCATTTCGTCATATTTCCTATTCAGAGTGTTCAACACCTTTTGTGTCAAACCCTCTATTTCCTATAGGAGCAAGTTTTTCTCTTCAGTCAGCAGTGGTGATTCACAGTTACAATTCTTCTTCCCTCTTGATTAGAAAGCGGAGGAAGGAAGTCTGGGCAACTTCACAGGAATTGCAACCACAATGGCTCGTTACCTCCAGAACAAAACACTCCATACACATCCCATGAGGTATATTTTGAAGCTACCCACTGTAATGAGTAATAAAACAGACCGGAAAATGGGAAAACAGTTATTTAGCAGCTCATTGGAAGTTAAACATTGTCGTTCAGTCTTTGAGCACTTTTGAGCTCAAGTACAGGATGAAGCAATGTCATAGTCATTGCCCCTCCGTGGCTCTCAGCTGCGCCCCATCGCACCTGCGCTTTCCTCTTGGGCAGGTATCCTCCTCCCCTCACATCTGGCCGTCTCACCTCAGATTCCTGGCATGCCTCTCCCAAAGCTCTGCATCCTACAGCCTGTCTTGCGTCAGGATCGAGTTACATAAATGTCCTCAGAAAACCTGTGTACATTTAGACTTGGGCCTCTCACACTGGCAGGGACTTCAACTCTATCTGCCAGCACTCTGCTTGCAGCTGCAGTGCACTTAGAATGTTTGTATGTACCTGCCCCCCAATCGAATTCCAATCCTATCCCCCAAAATAACTCTGCCTAATTGCCCACACTGGGCAACGATGAGAGGATTTATCACCGAGATTGATTTTATGTGCAATGAGGCCGTCGGTTAAAAGAATCAATTGACTGATATTGTTGAGGCCCACATTAGTGGGACAATTAGAGGACTTGATGGGACACTCTATCCTCCTGCCTCTGCACGCTCGAACCCATCTTTTGTCATCAGCATCACAACAACTTGATCGTATCACACAGTGTGTGCAGTTCATGGAAATGTATAATCGTGATACATTCTCTTGGAGAATCAAATTAAATTTGCATTTTATGACAGATTCTGGGATGGTAGAGTCGCCTCGTGAATGGCCAGATCGTGGAAATGTGGTATCAGACTGTGGCTGGCTCTGCCTGGGCATGGATCTAGAGCTTTGCCAGATATGAAGAGGGAGTCAGAAAGCCCATCATTTATAAAATTCTACCAGGCCCGGTTTGGCTAATCGGAGCACCGGGAGGATTCCCGATGGGCCTGTCTGTTTTTTTTAGCCATGAGGGCTGGTGTAGTCATGTAGTCAGCACTTTTGGACTCACAGCACTCACAGGACTTCTTTTTATTTACTATTTTATCACAGTCCATTGTTATTATTTTCAGTGGACCATACCTATAACAAATTCTCAATTGATAATGAATCATTCTTTTTGCGCAAATGTTTGTTTTATTTGTGAACGTAGCCATGTGAGGGGGGCTTTAAGACCAAGTGGAATCCTCTGCCGATGGCAGTTCCCTTCACCATCAGCGTTTTGATTTAGCCAAATCAGTTTGGACAAATGCAAACAACTTCTTGATCATGACCCCATAATCCAGGAAGGCAGGAAAACATTCATTCTACCTGAGGGAAGACCTTTCATTGTAAGTTAATGCTGTTAAATAGAGAGACAAAAATAAATAAACGTCTACTTGCTAATTCTCCTGTCTAACCAGCTGGTCAGTTCTGTTGCAGACCGATTTTCCCCAGTGCGCTCCCTGGGCCGCACCACATGTGCCAGATGTGAGTCGTCTTTCTGCTCGGAGTCAACCCCAGAACATGTGAAGTTCATCATGTCAACAAGTTGTCTGTGTGTTACTTTTTACTCCCCCCTTTTTTTTTTGATTCATTTCTTAAAGCTACTCCATCCTGATGACTTTGCAGCACATCTTGCAAGCAATTGCAATTCATATCCAGAGAAGAAACTTTTTTTGGCAGGGCTTCAGACAAGTATAAGTGTCCGCTCTTGATTAGAGCAAGGCCGGGTGAGAGGATCATCTCCTGACAGGACGTTTGCTTGATATATTTACAGTGCAACAAATACGACGCATGAGATTTTGAGATGCACGCTTTGGTGACATATCGAACAACTTGGCTTGTTCTGTTAATTATTGTGAATACATTTCATTTTCTAATAATTTTGTTTACAATGACGTGACATGTCAAGGGGCTTGTAAGGGTTTTCAACTCCAGACAGATGTTTCTTTTAGACATTATTAGATAAATAAAGACTTCCAGCCAAATGACATATATCTCCACAACCTTATCTGTGACGTCTAACTCATGAGTTGTGCTGTATTTCTTTGTCTCAACACCCCATTTAGAACAAGCTAGACCGGCTGCAGTATATTTCACGGATCTTAAACGAATCTCGTGTTTCATAAATCAAATTATTTCAAGTTATTCTTCATTTCTGCCTATTTCATTATGTCACAATGAAGAACTGTGTCCGGTCTTCGCTGTTTAGAGCTTTAACGGGAGAAATAGGGGGGAGTTTGTGTGTGTTCTGTCTTTTTCTTTTTCTGCAGACAGACTGGGGATGTCAGGTGCATGATGGGAAGTGGGTTCGCAGGGGACAGCAGTGTGGCGTAGGGCCAGAATCAATTGGCGGTGTAATGAGATGGCTTGGTGCCAGGTTTCCATGGAGCTCACTTTCCTGTCCTTCACTGGAGGATTTGTAAATTAAAGAGAGAGAAAGCTTGGGAGGGAGACAGGAGAGAAAAGGGAGAGAGGCAAACAGAAAGAAAAGGAGGGAGTGGGTGGCAGAGGAGTAGCAAAAGGGCAAAACCAAAGGAGGGGGCACGGAGCTAGACAGAAAGGTGCAGCGATTAACAAAAAAGAAAGGGGGGATGCGAGACAGAGCCTTGGAATGCTGTAGCTCCAGAGAGCTTGGCACGGCGCAATTCACCAAAGATGACGGGGCTTCGTAATGCGTGCTGTCTTTCAGACATTTTTCGGTTTTTGATGCCGAACTCAAGCTCAGGATCTCAGAGATAAGGTGCGCTTGGCGTAGGGATGAAAAGAAGGTCTTTCCTTTCTATTTCTGTGCATCTCACCGATTTCATTTCTGCCCCCTTAAGCCAAGAATGTGTGTGATAAATCATAATGAAATCAATGCAGTGATATGCCTTTAATCCAGCGAATCCGTTGTCGTGATTATGCAAGAAGTGGCTAATTAGCATTATAAAACATTATTTATTCTGAGAATAATTCACTTTGCGCCTCTATTACGAATAGCCTTGGGCAAAAAGTTCTTCTTTGCTTATCCTTCTCGCAGCTACATTTCTGAATACAGTATGATTTAAAATTGAAGGTTTTCTCGCACACAAAGGACTCTCGTCTTGTGGAGTTAATGAAGGTCTTTTTGTTTGCACAAAAGGCAACTTTTTTTCATTAAGGAGATTAATTCTTCTACGCCAGGAGTGATTTGTTTCCAAGATCTTCAGTTTGTCCATTTTGAATTGACCACCAGCTTTCCCGCAGGCACCACAATGTTTTATGCATACCGTTTATTAGTTTGATTTGTCTGTTTATCCAGACTCATATAATCCTTTTCACTCTGATGACAAATTTACAGCATTCATACTTTATGGGCCTTGAAGTCTTTAAGCTGGTAATTTATTTAAAATTAAACCAGTTTGCAGAAGCTGGAACTATCCTTGTCTTGATGCCCGGCTCAAGTGGTGTGGATGTTTACGGTGCCGGCTGGACCCATGTTGGATTAGAAGCCTGAAGTATATTGATGGAGCATGTGAGGTCAGCTGGGGACACTCAAGACTGTAACCCTCTGAGAACCACAGAGGAACCGGCTGAGTCATGGTCTCAAAATGGTTTCAACCAATCCTGAAATGTGGATGCAACGGTGGAACAGAGTGGATAGTGTTGCAGTGGTTCATGGATAGACGGGAACAAAGAGACTTCTTCATGTCCTCGGAGCCTCACATGCATCATCTTGCATAACTCTTTCTGGCTATACTGGGATACTATCCTCTTATTTCTCCAATACATTCTTAAGATGTGGAGCACAGATAACATAAAGCAAAGGAGAAGATGCTTGAACCTTACCGCAAATCAGAGCCAAATGACACTAATTGGTCCGCCGGCGCTGTTTTCTCTTGACTGCAGACCGCATTGTAATGAAAACAAAACGCCACTTTGGAGCATTTTCTTTCCCACGAGATTAACAGTAATTAACTAGTATCACTGCTGGGCAGCAGGTGATGTCTCAGCCCGGGACAAAGGGCTGAATGGTCACGCTACATTTTTGGACGTAATTGAGACAGAGTTTATTGCATATATAACCATTGTCAACTGCGCTGTTTTATAGATGTGCTAATAATAAACATGCTGGGACTTAATATAATGTAAAGGCCTTGGTTTTATAGCTGAAGGTGTGGTAGATGATGTACTGTAATTCTTCTGTTTTGCATTTATTATTTAATTAATATGTTACAGAATTCAAATAATATTAATAATGTATCACATAACAAATTATATATAATTGAAAAAAAAAATTACATTAACATTTTTTTTCTTTTTTGAGAATGTTTTAGTATTTAGTTTAAAACCACACTTAAGTTACTTTTGTGGGGAAAAACCTGATGATCATGTTCTCCAGTATGACACGAGATGATCCAAAAAGCCTTACGAGCTTCAATGGAAATGTCTGTTCAAAGACAGTCACATGGTCAATTTTACAAGTCATTTAATTTTAGTCACCTAGAAATCATGTAGGATTTGAAATATTGATTTGACATCAGAACTTTTCTGTGTTACTTTCCAGTTTTAAATCTGATTCTAAATCCTAGATTTCGGAGTTTTGGCCCATCAAATCCCACTCGGTCACTTTCTGGTGCAGTTTCTAACTCTGGCTTTATATCTGGCTGGTCAGGGGTGAGACAGAGAGATCAGACCGCTGGCCCGTTTGTCTCAGATTTTGGTTAATGCAACGGATTGGTGGAGCAGTGCCGCAGCAGTGCGTGAGTAGAATATCAGAGAGAGAGGGAGAGGCATGGAATTTGGAGGGGTGAGACATGTTGCCTTCTTGACTGAGTCTGAAGGCATATGTTTATCACCGACATGCTGCACAATGTACACGACTCACCCTCCCTCTCTCCACCACGCTGGGAGTCGAGTAGAGTAGAGTAAGAGGCGCTGGAGGTATTGCTTACAGTCAGCGCTCCGGGGGAAACGCCACAGCGTGTTCACATGGCTTCTCCCCATCTCCTGGGAAACGGCACATACCCGCCGGGCATTCAAGACTATTAGGGTGTCAGCTTCAGTCTGCTGAGTAGAACCAGCATCTTAAAGTGTGAAAGCTGGAGATGATGGGCGGGTTTTAAAGTGCTGTGTTTGGCCTTATGCTAACATTAGTGCTCAAAAAACAAATTCAACTGCCGCCTCCTGCTAGTTTTTTTTTTTTATATATATATTTAGGTTTGTTGCTCTGATTTATGTACGTCTACATTGCTAAGCACTATATTTGCAGACTGCTGATCCTTAGAAGATGTCCCACAATAAGACTCTCTATTCTTAGCCGGTGCACATTGATGCTCTTCGCTGTTACCCGGGGCCCACTAGTATTTCAATTAAAAAAAATCAAATTTCACTAGAACATGTTGCTAGAAAGATATCAGTTAAGACAAAAGAAAGGAAACACTGGTTTTCAGTCATGTACCGAAAGTGTCAGTGTTTGCCGAAATGGCAAGTCAACCACGAAACAATTTCGCCCCAGCAAACAATGGCACGGGGCCAATAAGACTCTTTCAGAAGCTGGACTGAACTGCAGATTAGTATTTATTTTTGGTGCAGAGAAGTCTTCCAAGAAGTATGTGTGTGTGTGTGTTTTGGGAGGTGTATGTGTGCGAGGGTGGGGGGTTTGGTTGGGCGGTCGGGCGGTCTGGGAGAGGGGAGCTTGAGGACTGCCGAGGAGTTGTTACCTGGGTTGCTCCTCTACAGCTGGGGGTGAGAGAGAGGCAAGCGGAGGAAACCAGGTTAAGGGGTGAAGAGACTGGTGCACAACTCCATTTTCCTTTTTGCCGAATTTCCACAGTCGCTTCTTTCTTTTCTGTTTCGCTTCATTCAACAGAGTGAGTAAAAGAGAGGGAGAGGGCTATAGAGAGCGAGTGAAAGAGAAAATCAAGCCAATTTTTTTAAAGACTCGATCTTGGCTCTCTTACAAACAGATGTTGCCTGTCATTTGGTTGTTAAGCAGGCACATAGATCGTACAATACTGGGGTTTACTGACTTGCTTTCTCTTATTTATGGTTTTATTACAAGGAAAATCGATCTCTCACAAACATGGGAATTATTTTTTCCCAATCCGTTGTCTTTTTTGTATAATGTATTTTTCCCTCGCTTAATCTCATACATTTGCTCGTTTCTATTTTTTTTTTAGTTGCACATTTGTGTTTTGGGCTTTCGTGGGCCACAGTGGATGTTCTCCATACCTTCTGCCAGTGCTGTAAGTACAGTGAGCACAGTGAGACCTTTTGGAAACAGTAAACAGACAGTCGGTAAGCATTTGCTTCTTTCTATTCGGCATATTTGTTTACCACGTTTTATTTTCCTGTGCTTTATATTTGGCATTTTTTTATCATTGTTGTTGTAGCGATCAGTGTTTTGGTGCGCAGGTGGGTGAGGCCCGGGCGTGTTTTTGTGTTCATCTATGAAGTTGATCTGATGTAAAATCCTATATCCGTTCACTTTGGTTAAGAAACACAGGATCAGTCTCACTCCTGCTGACCCCTATTCAGCTGATTTTGAGGAGTCTTTCAACTTCTTGGCATAGCCCCACTAACATAGTTAAAGGATCTTGGCACCTACTTCAAAGTCAGTCTGTTCGTTAGTATTCAAGTAGTGGGAAACGGGAAGGGAACACGAAGTGTCAGAAGCTCTTCACCGGAGGTGCGGTGCCAGTCCAAATCGACCATCAAATAATTTCACACTGAGCCACGTGTTATTAATGACACTGGGTTTGGCTTTGTGGGCCAGAATTACTTCACACATCTTTATTATGCTCAAGAGGGTCCTGAAACATTTGGATGCAGTTTGAGTCATCTCAGTTTGAGAGAAATGTTGTTTCTGTTTGGTGAAACAATATACTAAATTTAGACAATAAATATAATTACTTGAATGCATAGGTGCTGCCCTATGAATGATTTAGTTTTTGAAATATATAAACAAGACTTTTAAAGTCAGCCATTGGCAGTGCTTTATTTCAATGCTTGATTTTCTTAACCAGAAAAACAATAAAAGCTTTAAACACATATTTGTTATATGATGCTGTGCTATACAAGACAATTCTCAAGCTTAATCAAGTAATATATACAGTGTTGTGTGGTCAGCTCAGGGGAAATGCAGATGTTTGGCTTATAGATGTACTGACAGGTCTTTGATTTGACACGGCTCAGCTGTTGTCCTCTGTGGATTGGGCTCTGCAGGCCCATGAAACCTAAGAAAGATGGTCCGATGGAAGGCGAAGATGCCAGAGAGCTAGAAAATAAAAGGTTTAGGCATGCTTTAGGGGTGGCATTCTCAGTATAGTGTTGCTCGTTCATAATTTTTTATATAAGATGAGCAGGTGCTTGACGTTTCCTGAATGATTCAGAAAGCCGTGTGCTTCAACCGCTTGACACCTGTACGTTTGCACTACAATATTTTATTGCTTTGTATATTCTTCTCTACTTTCACCTTATTAAATAATTTGCCACTTGTTACAGTGGCAATAGAAAAACACTTGTTTTAGTTCATATATAGCTTAAGCTTTTAAATCAACCGAATATATTGATATT
Organism: Gymnocypris eckloni scoliostomus; assembly: GCA_027564155.1. Lineage (NCBI taxonomy): Eukaryota > Metazoa > Chordata > Actinopteri > Cypriniformes > Cyprinidae > Gymnocypris > Gymnocypris eckloni. The sequence goes on along the minus strand of CM050417.1, from coordinate 13,879,096 downwards.
GAATCATACAAAATATGAAATTATAATAATTACAATATTTCTATATTTTTAAAAATGGTAAATGGTCACATTCAGTTCTGTCATCTATAATATAATAAAAAATATATATGAATATTATTCAATTCTTGAGGATTTTTGTTTTATTTGACTGATGTTTTCATTAAATAAGTACAATTATTTTAAGATATTAATTTACTTTAAAATATAGATTCCTAGTGCAGTATCTGATTGGTGATTTTGTGTTTTTTCTTTCTTCTAGCAGGTGGTTAGTAGAGCAGACACTAATAATCCTAAGATTATATCCGTCTAATACCGATTGTTCACTGTTCATGCTTCTTTTCTACACATGCCTTTATTATGTAGTTACAAGATGATGCACTTAAAAGACGTTTGATCAGATCCTTCAGAGAAAGGTTGGCTATTGGCCAGCTTGGACACACCTTCGGTTTCCTATTGTTCCTAAAATTCCTATCTGATTCCCCTTCTCTATTGTCTTTCAGCTTTTAGAGTGTGCTTAGATTATAAGGAAATGTTTGAATTGCTTGTCTTACTTGGAAATGGACAAGCAGATGTGTCATCTAGAAGACTGATTTAATCTAAACTGATATTCGGTCAACCTCTTTAAACTTAGCAGCACTTTCCAGTAACACAATATCAGAATGAGTAAGTGTGATGCAATCAACTCGTGAAATCACTTTTTGACCTGCTTTTTAATTAACGTAGCTTGCCATATGTGTTACAGTTGGGGATTGTTTTTTGACACCTCTTGACTGTTCTTTTCACCTAACTTTACACCATGTTTCTCCATATTTGGCTTTGTTCTGTGTCTTCAGGCACACTGCCTCCATTTTGAGAGCCTTTTCAAATAGAGCCCTTTTAAATGGAGAGGTTGCAGCTCTTTTCTTTTAAAGTATGTTCAGAAAATGCATTGCATGATTATTAAAAAAAATATTAAACATGTCAAAGCCATGATCTATAGCTAATGTAGATACTATACATACAGTATAGTTCAAATTTTAAGTAAAATCTTAAATTATGAACGAGCTCTATAATAGTTTAACCATTTAAAGTAAATTCATATTTTGGATTATATATTTATAAGATATGCAAGTTATCTCTCTCCTCCTCTAAAATAGAAAATATAATAATACCATTATTGTCTTTAAAAGTCATTGATAAAAGGTGTTTGAATGTGCATTTGTGGTAGTGCTATTCTATTGTAGTCATTTTCATATTTTCATTAAACAAGGGTTTTTTCTTCATTGTTTGCTTGCTGTTCTTGCACTGTTGACTTGGCTTTTAGATTCATAGCCCACAGGAGAGCAGTGAAGACGTGTCGAGAGTCATTTACAAGAATCTAGTCCAAATATCTCAGTGTGTGTTTGAATGTCTCCGATGATCTCGCCATTGTGGAGACATTTTCAGTTGTATCCAATCAAAACAGAAAATAAAGAAGCGGAGGCTTTTACTTTGGACCCATCAGATTTCTTGATTGTTTGTTAGCTGAACCGTAAAACTGCAAATATGTTTTGCACCTCAGTGTATGAGCTGCCATTCCTATTTGCATATGCAATAGTCTCAGCATCGCAATATGTTGCCTGTTGGCAGAAATATTATTTTACATCACTGAAATTCATTTCCATATTTAGAATTATTTGTTTTGATATTTTTTAATGGAATATCGGAAGCCGATGGACGACTTCTGAGCTTGTTTTTCTTCTGGAAGAGACCTGCCTGCTGACACAAACCCGTAGATCCGAACTTGTGGTGACTGTCCACACAAGCTTGTATCTATAGGTATCTGTCTGTGTGGCCTTTACACCTACTATTCAGGGCCTCGTTTTAAACCATCCTGCATTCAGTAGGTAGAGTTTGAATAGTTTATTTAAACCGTTTACTACAGAAAGGGAGTCTCGTCAAAATTAACATTGTTGATTTTCTTTCTCAAATCGATAGAGGTCAACTGTTCATCTCTCTGGGTCTCTGCGGTGCCCCCAGGCTGAGGTAGTAGGTTGTATAGTTTAGAGTAACATCACAGGAGATAACTGTACAACCTCCTAGCTTTCCCTGAGATACACACGCTCCTGCCTCAGCAACTCGACAAACAAACTTGATCGTGATCTATAGCTAATGTAGATACTATACAGTATACTTAAAATATTAAGTTAAATCTTAAATTGTGAACGAGCTCTATAAAATAAAAGATGTGCAGTCGTTCTTACCAAGGAGCTATGTAAACAAAAGCACATAAACACCATGGCATAAACAAACATCTGATTTTATTTCCCGTAAAATGATTGAGCTCAAAATGTGTTCTGTTGAACTAAAATGAGTCCCAGAAGCAGACACTGACCAGGCACACAAAACAGCTCGAGGTAAAACATAAAGTCCTGGTAGTTGTACTGACTGATCTCGGCAATCAAGCAGCTTTTTTATAGTCTGAGAAGTGTTGGTTTTCTACTCTTCCATGTAATACAGTTAGTTTGGGTTTGGTAATATTTGTATTGATTTGGAAAAATATTCTTATGCTCACCAAAGCTGCATTTATTTGATCTAAAATAGTAACAGTAAAAACAGTAGTATTGTAAAACATTATTACAATTTAAAATAACTTTCTGCTTGAATAACCATCTTTCAAAGGGATGACGGAAATATACAAAAATCTTGTTATTCCTTTGAATTTTGTTTATTTTTCTGACTCAACAGGCAGATATCTGTTCTTGTTATAATCAGAAACTCACTTCATTTTGATCAATTTCTCTCAAAGAAAGACTTCTTATTTTGCGTCTCCAATAAATGTATATTGATTAAAGCATATTTAGACATTTGCGATGGAAAAAACGAGACCCAAATACTGAGAAATACTTTTTATTTTTGCAGTGTGACCAGTAGTTAGTTTTTTATTTTTATAAATGTTTTTATAAAAAAAGCAAAAGATCTGTAGGAAAGTGCATTTTCTAATTTTGAAGCATTGTCAGTACAACATATTTAAAGACCATATTGACACATTGTGTACTTTTCAGTTTATCCCTTAAAATGTATTTACTTGGTCATAAAACAGTCTTTAAGAAAGTCTTTAACTTTTTCAAATTTAACATAAAGCCTGCAGAAATCCTGACAAGAAAAGCGTCTTATTATTGATGAATAAAAAGTTCAAAAGAACAGCATTTATTTGAAATAGAACATTTTCATTAACATTATACATGTTTACTGTCATTTTAATTTATTGCATCCTTGCCAAAAAAAGTATTCATTACTTGAAAAAAACTTACTGTAAAACAATAGTGTATTTCTATCTGATCTAACCCTTAAAATAACTTTTGTTGATGTATATTATATAATATTTTTACATTTTGACAAAAAGTAGCTAAATTAGATGCTGAGCACATTTTTTGAGATTCCACATTTAACATTTTCATATCATTTCAAAGCACTCTTGAACAATATATGTTTATCCATTTCACATACATGGTACTGACATGGTCTTAAGTGATTATTTGATAACTGTCTGGTTATGTCAAATTAATGTATTAATGTCACTTTTTTTATTCTTGCATTACAAACATTTCATTTTTGTATCATCAGTGTGATACACATTTTTTAGAATTACTTTGCTCACTTAGTTAAACCCTTATTAGCAAAAACTTCAGCTATGTGTTAGCAGATCAAGTCTACATAAAAAACTTTACTCCTAATTAAACAAAGTGTTGGTGAATCTTAAGGGTTTTCAAACTGTCCACCATTTTATTGTAATTACCAGAGGTGGAAAGTAACGAATTACATTTACGCTACTGTAATTGAGTAGCTTTTTGTACTACTTGTACTTTTTTTGTAATGTTTTAATCTGTAATTTTACTTTTACTTAAGTATATTTTGTGGGAAGTATTGTATTTCGCTACATTTTAAAACACTTCTGGTAAAACTGCAGTAAAAAATCGCTTGTGGAAAAACTGCAGCAAATAATGGGCAGAAGAAGAAACTGGCGCTAAAATCACAAGAAAGATGCAGGCCGGACAAGAGATTAAGGGCGTTTAAACCATATCGCGCTCTTGCGCTTAAGTTCGTTATTTCAAATGTAGACGGGGCGCGCTCATAATGGAAGCGATTGTTGTTTCTTTCTCAAATCGCATCGAGATAAAAACATCTCAACTTTTCAGAATGCCGCAAGCGTCAGGTCATGTGACGAAATTTCCTTCTTGTAACGGAGACGCAGCTGATGGTTGCTTAGCAACACGCCCGAGCGCAACCGCCCGAGCGCATTGGAAAAAAAGCAGAAAGCAGTGCGCCTACGTTTTTATGTGAACGGCCCCTAATGGTGCAGACCCAGCTGAAAACCAACCCGTCATATTCTGCTGAAGTTGAATTCAAGGAAATGAAGTGAACCCCTGGCCATATATTCATGCTCTATTATGCAGTGTTAGCTGTGTTTGCCTCGGGAGACCGAACTAGCAGCTTATAACAATCGCCCTTCGCAAGCATGTAGAGGTAACGTAAGGTAAATACTTACATCATTGCATTGGTGGTTAAAACGAAGCTTTTAGCAAAAGGTTTTGCACAAATGAGCCAAAAAGACAGTGGTGCAGGGTGTGCAATATCATCTGAGATAATATAATAATTGTTGTTTTGACGGAGTGCTTTCTTTCATCTGCGTGATTCAGTCTGTTAAAATGCGTTTAGAATGATCACAAAATTGAAGATATAGAAGCAGAAAATGTATATATTTATATAATTTAATATAGTAAGTCAACATCACATGAAGAAATGCTTTTCTCAAAAAATCACCATGATTACATAGACCTGTAGTTTTCTTTTTACAACAGTTCAAAAACAAGAAGTTAATTAAGAGACTTTAGACACCACATTGCCTGTTTTTGCTCTATTTCGACAACAAAAATAATTCCAAACACAGCCACCAAACACAGTTTTGCATCTCTGACTGAGCAATGACGTGTTTCATTCCTTGAATTAACCGTTTAAATGATTCTGTTCAATCGCAATGACTCTCTTATCAGTGACTTGCTGACACCTACTGGTGGTTCTAATTTAACATTTAAAGTATCTTTTGATTATTATTTTTTATTTTATTTCTAATGACTATTTAACATTTGTGACCCTGGACCACAAAACCAGTCTTAAGTCACTGGGGTATATTTGTAGCAATAGCCAACAATACATTGTATGGGTTAAAATTATACATTTTTCTTTTATGCCAAAAATCATTAGCATATTAAGTAAAGATCATGTTCCATTAATATATTTTGTAAATTTCCTACTGTAAATATATCAAAACTAAGAGCTTAATTTGAACAACTTTAAAGGAGATTTTCTCAATATTTGGATTTTTTTGCACCCTCAGATTCCAGATTTTAAAATATTGTCCGATCATAACAAACCATACATCAATGGAAATATGATTTATTCAGCTTTCAGATGATGTATAAATCGCAATTTAGGAAAATGGACCCTTATGGTTTTGTGGTTCAGGGTCACATTTTATGTCTTATTTATCAAAACATTATTTCTGCATTTGTAACAGCAGGCTAAATGCATTTATGTCAGTGTAATACATATATGCCACTTCAGATGAAGCTTCTGCGTTTCCTCTGCATTGCAAAGATTAATTTTGTTGATACTGATTTAATTTGCCTGGTAACAGCCCAAATGTCTTATAATTCTAATTAACTGATTCCTTTAATTAAAAACACTTAGTTTGAGATTTATAGGCCCATATCCCAGGTGTGTCAGACTCAGTTCCTGGAGGGCCACAGCCCTAAAGAGTTTAGTTCAACCCTGCTCCAACACACACACCATGTAGTTTTCAAATAAGCCTAAATGATTAGTTTAGCTGGATCAGATGTGTTTAATTAGGGTTATATCTACACTGTGGGGCTGTGGCCCTCCAGGTACTGAGTTTGACATCTTTGGTTCAGTAATGTAATGGTACTTTTACTTGAGTAGAATATTTTGTACTCTTTCCACCTCTGGTAATTACCCAGTTATTCAGAATCACATTGAATATGCCTTATATTTTTATTAAAGGGGTCATATGATGTTGCTAAAAAGAACATTATTTGGTGTAATGCAATGTATGTATGTGGTTTAAGGTAAAAAAAAAACACATTATTTTCCACAGAAAATACATTATTGTTGCTCCTCTATGCCCTGTCGATTTTTACAAAACGCATCATTCTGAGAAGCGAGGCATGCTCTGATTGGCCAGCTATCCAGTGCATTTTAATTGGCTGAATATCTCAAGCGTGAGATGGAAATGTTACGCCCCTTACCGTATTGTGATGCCGTGTCCTGACGCGACGACACAAAAACAATAAAACCCATTACAAACGAGGCATTTGTTGCATCCAGTGGGGACATAAATATTCATTAATGACTTATACTGTCTTTTTATGCATCGCGCCACGCAACATTACCATGTAATTTGTGATCGTAGAAACGCCAAACAAGTAGTACTCTACACAGATAAAAACTCGCGTTTTAATCGTCAGTGAATCGTCTAAATTCTTTAAATAAGAAAAATAACTTGCAGGCTTTGCATATACATTTGGGCGGTGTTATGAAAATCTCCCCAAACCGTGATGTAGACATGTGGGGGCATGTTTAAAAGAGCCGGTTTAGGGGTGTGGTCGAGTCTTAACTTTGATAAAGAATATCTCTTTGGTTTTGAGACTTCAGTCTTTGCAACTTCAGGGATCTTATCTATGCACAAACAGCTTTTAACACTCCAAAGATAGAAGAAAACTTGAAATCACATCATATGACCCCTTTATATTCATTTTCTAAACACTCTCCAAATGCATGTATGATGCACCTAACACAAGGACATTTCTAGGTTACATTTATGTATAGAACCATGTTATTTTTTGGAATATATTACAAATTGAGCCAAACTGTCTAATAGTCTGCATATTTAAAAAAACATATTTGGCTATCAGATTATATAATTTATGATTACAACCAGAGTAGTATTTATTACACACTACTACTATACATTACTTATTATGCAAAAATAAAATAAGGATCTTCGGTAACAGCATTAAACCTGAACAGACATAAATAGTAGTGGGGATTTTGATTCATTCCAGTAACTCAAATCTTTTGATTCTTTTCACCAGATTTGCATAATTTGTCTTTCATTTACATTGCACTAAATGCAACAAATCAAATAACAATGTCCGATAGACACACATTTCTGCCTTCTTGCATGAGTTGCATCAATTTTCAAATTCAAATGACCCCCTGAATAACAAATCAAGACTTCTCAACAGTATTTGAAGGCCTAGTTATATATTATAATTTGATACATGGTTATACTAAATATAGTATATATATTAAAGTTAACATATGGAAAGTTTATGGTCTCATCATTTTTATTCAATACTTTCTATCACTTAGAGCCCAATAAAGATGAAGAGTTTACACTTCTGGCTTGCTTTAATCTTGAGGTTGATGGATGGAGTTTAGTCATCGGCTTTACTAAATAGGAAACTCTCAGATGATGTACAAAGACTAAAGTTTGTATTTACAGTCAAGTAGATATGTCATGCTTAAAAGCACACTTTAGATGATAGCAGCATGCTCCATTTTCTGGAGCGAGAATAAAGTACTGTACATCACCTCTGATCCCCGAACAATGGAGGCTGAAATAGATTTAGCTGTTTCTATTAATGCCCGTGCTACCGCCGGACCTGTCATCATCTCACACCAGTTAAAAAGACAGATCACACTTAAAGAAAAATACAAACAAATATCCTTAATTGCCATATTAGCTGTTTTTTCAGCAAGATGATATGAGTGTGCAAAACAACACCATCTCTTAATGAAATATTCATCAGCAAGCAGATTTGAATGATTACAAGAAAATATTAATGATAATTAATAGTAATTTTATTAGGTTTAAAATGTCTAAACAACATAGCCGTATATATATTTTTAGTTTTGTTTGTCTGATTGTACATTAACTTTATTTTTGCTCTCCTGTAATAGGATGCTGAGAGCACCATAACACATATATATGCTCAGCACACAAAGCTTGAGCAAGGTTGAGTGAGATGTTATCTTCACTGTAGATCTCACTGGCTGGAGATTTCATGTGCACCCTCCCTCACAACCACTGCTGGAGTTCTGGAGCAAAAGGCTGCCCCCCAATGGTGCCGCTTTTCACTGCCACACACACACACACTGAAACAGACAGCTGTACTTTGCTTAGCATCTGATTCTATGACCCCTTCCAGGGTTTATGTATAATCTGTAAATGTAGTCTTTGATGTTGCTTTATTTCCCATCTTCCCGTTAATTTCTTTTTTCATATCTCTGCGGCAACACAACTGCGATAACGTGTCTCTTTTGCGTGTGACTTTAGTCGGCCAAGAGAGTCTGTGTTCTGCGTAATGTCAGCCTTGAAGCTCGAATCCAAAGCAGATCAGAGAACGGAGAGGGTCTAGAGCACAGAGGTTTGTAGCTCTCTGCACCTCTCCTTGCTAATCGCTGCCAAAGGAAAAGAGCTGTGACAAACAAACGTCTTTTTCAGCTCGCCGCTCGCGCTCTGAGGCATGCATGAATGTTCCTTCGCTCTTTCTTCTATTATGAAAGCTCTCGAAATGTTTTACAGACATACTCTTGTGCTGACATTCTAAAAAATACACAGGTTTAACTCCATAAAATGCTTTGTGTCTGCCTCGTTAGCTTAATGTAATTTGGCCTTTTGCATTTGGTAATTGTGAGACTATACAAGGCACTAAAGAATATGCTCTCAGTGCAAAGAATACTTACAATATGATCATCTTAGTCTCACAAGGTCTCTTGTATTGATCTATTTCTTTTTTAAACTGAAAATTACATCAGGACATACAGTATCATTATTTAATTATTTTTAAACAGCCAATAGACTTCATGTAAATCAGCCATAAGCATAATTTGCAACTTGCTGGTCAGTGTTATTGGGGGAGAGGCATTCTGAAAGAGAGCATTTGATTGGACAAAGATTTGTGTAGTTCGGGATGAGTCATCAATATTTTTGTTCCATTTTACCAGTAGAGAAAGATGTTTAGGATTATACTAAAAGCCACAAAACACTCATTTTAATTTTATGAGATCTTGATAATACTACGTAATTACTCCATTTGGTAGTACGTGATGATTATTATTCGCGTATTATAAATATCCCTAAATCAAGGGTTTATTTGGGTCCTAAAGAAGTCCCTCTTCCCTCGTTCAAAGCCCTCATTAGAACTTCAACCACAATGTTTGTTATGCAAGGTATGATGCACTATAATTACACTGCTTTGCTAATGGCCTTATATTTTACTTCTCTGGAGACACGTCTGCTAAACATAGCTGAAGTCATAATCTTACAGTGAGCACTAAGCAGTCTATACAGCAGGAATAGCTGGATTCAGTGTTAGAAAAACTCTACAATTTTGCTGGGGTGGGCTCATAAACAGTTTGTGGATTGCCATGAAAAAAAAGCCATATCCTCTTGAAATAAAAGAATCACAATTGTCTGGTTGTTCCAAAGGCCCACACAGTGAATAAGTGCTGATCTCATTCAGTATAATTTTAACTACTTGGATATTTTTACAAGCAAGCAGTAAGGGATTTAAAGAGCTGAGATGTTACACTGAATATTCGATGCAATAAGCAGGCACGGTATATACATGCACACATTTATACATGCATGCTAAATACCTGGAAACTCACAGCATATTTGTTTTATTTCCCAGAAACCTTTGTGTTGTCGCAGGGAGTAGCTGACAGCTGCCAATCAGTCCAACTATTTTGTCACATGGCATTGTCTTGAATGCAGATTTCCATGCACCATGCAGCAAATATGCTTTTCTAGGTCTTTAGCATGCATATGTCATTTTGTGCATGTATATATGCATGTGCGCGTGTCTGCTCGCTATAGGCTCTAGGCGGCAGCCGGCACAGTCAAAGACGGTCTAATATTAGCACCTCGCTGATGGCTTGCTGTATCTGGACGAAAGAGGGTGATAAATGAGGATAGCATTGGTGGGGGCCATGGAGCCGAGGGGGAAATGTAAAAGGGATAGCATCTCCGTTTTACCGCCAAAATGCTTACATGCATGTCCCGTCGGCAGAGAGGATATAATGCTCAATTTACATGTGACACCTAGAGATTATCTAGAGACTGTGAGATTATGAAGCAAGTGAAGGAAAGAGAGGAAGAGGGCAGTGTGGTGCCGGTTTGGTGCTTCTCCGCTCCGGTCACTGATTTGATCCCATGCGCTGTTGTCTGTCGCTAGCCTCCCTGCCTGCCTGGCTTGTCCCTCCCCCATCAGCTCGGGCTGCTCTCCCCCCTCGCTCTGCCCAAGCCTGGGGGAGCCAGTGGAGATTAAATGTAGCCTCTATAAGCCAAGCACATCATGTAGCTGTGTTTCTAGGGCCTCTCACTCTCTCTCTCTCACTCGCTCTCACTCTCTCTCTATCTCTGTCTTTCTCCCTCACTTTCATTCTCCTTTTAAAGGATAGTGTTTATGATGCCAGGCATGTGATGGAGAACTTCTAGAATGTCACTGTGAATACCAAAATATTTTACAGGCAATGAAGTAAAAATTACAAAAATGTATAAAAATCAAAGAGCGTGAAAGTCTATGCCTTTTTCTACACTATTTCCAACATACTCCACTAACATACTCCCCCCATGGGTTGATACTGCAGAGAAGTGGGCCTCTGGCTTTAAATGATCACAGCTGTGCGAGCAAATTAATGGATGATATTTCTCTGTTCTCCCCCTTTCTACAACTTTTTTCAACATAGATTTATAAAGAGGGACCAGGGGTGTCACGCTTCTACGTTTTCCCCCTCCTCTTTCCAATTTTGCATGCATCTCAGTCTGCTCAACTCTGAGAGAGAGAGGAAGAGTGTGCATGTGTGTGTCCTGGGAGAGAGAAAGCGAGCGAGAGCGAGAGAGATGGCGAGGGAGGGAGAAAATGAAATGTAAGACAGATACGGAGAGTGAAAGAGAAGAAGGGGGTGTGGAGAGAGCAAGCTAGCGAGAGTGAAGAGCCAGTAACACGGTGCATTGATGCATCGTGCTCTTTCGGCGGGACGTAGCCCGGGGTTTTTGGCAGCGGCAGGCTGCCTGTTTTCCATCAGCCAATCGAGCCAGACCTGGAATAGGGATATATGCACGAACGGAGTTGCCGCGGCTGAACAGCGCTGGACGAGTGAGGTGACTGAGAGTCTCTGTACTGTGCTGTGTGTGCGTGTGTGTTCACCCCTCCTCTCCTGAGATCCAGCAGACTGGCATGATTTGCTGGTGGTGTGGCCCTGGCTGCTGCTCGGACTGTCTCTCATCCTCAGTGCCATCACACTACCCTTCGGCTTTTTCTCATCTGCACGCTTTCCACCTTTGCGGCTTTTGTCGGCAAGCTGTGGACATACGGACCTTTGCTTTGATATTAACATCCATCCATCTCGCCTCTTGTCCACCTCTCCTCTCTTTCATTCTTCCTCTTTCGTTTCACGCGAACAGCCTTCCAGTCAACATGATCGTATGACTCTCCCTGTTTCTAGCCTATCAAATCTGCATGATTTTGTCAGCAGGTCTAGCAACAAAAGTTGAAATCTGAGATTTCTCTCTCTCTTTCTTTCTCTCACCCATTTTCTTTGTCGAGCAGGCTGCGGGAGAACTGTGATCGGCTTCATACTCATCCTCATCCTCGCACCAGGGTGAGTTTAAAACCATTTTCTGCTTCTCCCCACCCACAGCTGTAGCATCTGTTAGTGTCTTCATTACCTTTGTCTGAAGCTGCTTGTATTGGGCTTGCCAGTTAGCAGTAAGCTACGTTTTCTTGTATTATCTTTTATTAACACTTCATGGTTTAAGTAATGTTACAGTTTAGTGCTTTAACCAGTGATGTACATCGGGGATGCCAGTAGTAAGTCACAGCGACTAGACTGAGAGCGTTTTATGTTTAGCATCGAATGCTTGTGAGAGCGAGACCAGAGCTGGTGGAGAGTTTACCTGGAGCCATTTTTTTTCCAAAGTGTCCGTATTGTTCGATGTTAGAGACTGAGCTGGGGTATTGGGGAAAGAGAGCGATCGAGCTTGTGGGGGGAGGGAGAGATGGGTCAATGTTGTGTCTAGCTGAAGGTTGCACTTGTTGTGTCACAGACAGACAAACAAGTGTTGGGGCAATTGGGGGGATGCACAAAATACTGTGAGTAGATAGGCCTTTTATAGCCATAAATGTTTTCAATTTTTGTTGCTGGGGGACACATCAGTGTGCTCGAATTTTGTTACAGGTTGGCAGTCGGTCTGCAAATGTGCCTCTCACAATCCCTGAGACCCTAACTTGTGACGTTTTCCTGTTATGTGCACGGGTTAGGTTCTTGGGAGCTGAGAGGGGTGCTCTGTCATCAGCCCGCCGGCATCGGAAACAAAGACATTTTAGTCAACAGTGAAGCGCAACTGTCAGAGGAGAGAGGAAGCAGCTAGCCGTGTGTATAAAGGGACAGTGTGCATGGGAGGGGGGGCATTGAAGAAATGCCGGCATACAAGTCATGTGATGCACTAGTGGGTAGGATCAGCTGAGGGTTCATTGTTGGAGGGATATGGTTAGAAAGAGGAAATCTGTTTCCTTTGCATTTCTTGAGTTTAATTTCAAATGCTGCCAAGCCTTGAATGTGTGTTAAAGGGATAAAATAAACTCTTTCATAATTTAGACAACCTTATGTTGTTCTAAGTCTGTGTGATTTTTGTGTGGAACACGAAAGAGGATATTTTGAGAAAGGACTCTTCTATTCAAAATATCTTCTTTTGTGTCCCACAGAAGAAAGTCATATAGGTCTGAAATGATTTGAAGGTGAGTAAATGATGACAGAACTTTTGGGTACACTATCCCACCTTATCTTAAATTTATTCACATTTAATTTCACATCTCTTCATTTGAGAGCAGCACAAAGTACTATGGAGAGCGTCATGCTAAAGGCTCGGTACACTTGTGTTTGACCTCAGAGAGCCCTCAACTGCTCACTTTGTAGATGTGAACGTCATCTTTTTAATGTGTACTGAGTCATGTGTGTTTGTGTGTGTAAGTCCCTCATGTTATGTGACATGGCTTTAGCATGTAGCATGGCTACTGTTGTATGGATGTGATGACAGGGCCTTACATATTTGGTTGCTGGCTAACCTAGATGTATATCCCTTAAGGCACTGGACCTTAAAGATGTGCAACTGGAGGACATCACCCCTTCAACCAATTAATACAATTTGGTGAAAAGCATTGTGTTATGAGTGTAAATGTTGAGAGATGGGGCTTTTGAGAGTTCACCCATGCTCCTTCGTGGTTTGTTCCATTTCTGAAGTGTCTTAGTGGACCATTTATACACTATTGAGGCACATCTGGCTGCTGTTTGAAATGGCATTGCGGCAACATTTCAACAAAGGAATGACGCAAAATGAGGCCAGAGAGTATTTATTGCAGTCTCTACACAAACACCTTTACAGTCTAAGATCTTTTTTGGCATTTAGAGAGACACTAAGAGGCTGCTTAATGAGATCAAGGCTTGCCCACAGTTTATGGACGGTGCGTTGCCTCGTTTAAGGCATCGGCCGCTGCATCGTACATATAATGCATGATGCCATCACGCCCACATCCCTGTCTGTCTTTCTCTCTCTACCCACCATTACACCCACAGTCTGTCTCCCTACCTCTCTCTATCTATCGGCACCCACTGTTGCATTCAAAGAAAACTCTCTTCATCACAAACCCAGTCGCTCCTGTTGAACGCTTTGGGGTTTGAGGTGTGCCAGTTTTTGCTAGCCAGCGGCATAGCACTTTGTCCTGGTACATGTCCAGGTAACCATGCTCTTGCTCTCTAAGAGGATTTGAATGGTACACTCTGCTTCGATTGCTTGCTGAATTTCCAATGGAAATTGTCAAGCTCTTGCACACATTTCTGAGGCTTTCCAGATAAAAATGAAAGGCTTGTAGTAGCCGGTCCCTATAGCATGGCATAATATTGGCTTTACCCCAGTCTCTGCAGTGCTGTGCTCTGGCGTCTGGGCTGCAGCTCTATTGTTCACTCCTGTCTCTCTGTGCTCACGTTGCACTCCACTGGCACTAGGACAGCCTCCCCGAACCTGGCCCACTTTTAAGGTGGACCGGTGAACATGGAGGAGGCAATGCAATCACATTTAAGGCGGACTGCAACAGGTTTACTGGCTTAGAACAAAGGCTGCCGCAGTGAGGCAGGTTGTGCAGGTGGAGTGTTAGACAGCGCCAGGGTGGGTGACGCCCATGGCGAAGCAGCACCGAGCCGTCTGACACACTTGCAGACAGATCCATACAGTCGGGTCCACTTGATCTGCTGAGGCTTCATATCCATCATCCCACCTACCATGGTGAAAGATTTGCCCCAGTCCGCCATAGGAGTGTCCGTAAGCGTCCTTCTGAAATGCTAAAGTACCTCAAGTCTAAAATTAGTGCAAAGGCAGCCTGTTTGATGGAAAGAGATTATTACTTAGTATTGAACTATGGAGTTTAAAAGTTGCATATGTCGGTTAGTATAGTGACTATTCCTTCTACAACCAGTCAACACTGATCACTCTGATTGGGTTCTCTTAAAAAGAGTCCGGACTCATGATGGTGACCACATGCTAGTGCGATTGTTTATCACAGTGTTCATTTATTTTTAAATAAATCATGGCAAGATGGTGTGGAAGCACGTTGTCTGTCAGAAGCAACAATATTTTCCATGCCCACAGGTGGTGTTGCTTAGTACTTGGTTGACATATAAATGGAAGGTGAAATTGATCCAAAGTCTATCCTGAGACCTAAAATAATGCTTCTATAGCACTCATTGCTTTTGACCTATAATGTAAAGGAGGTTGTGGCTGAATATCTGCCTACTGAGCCATCACATGGAGAAGGTATGTGCTTGTCCATGCTCTCCGTTGTTCTAATGGACTTTCTGGAGTAAGTGGGCAGACTGAATGCTCATGTATTGTCAGTAGGGAAGGATGCATTTCAGTGATTCTTATGTGAACACGCAGTAGATGATCATGTGTGTCTGTCATACCTTCATCCACATGCAACATTCCTGAATACTTTTTCCCTCGGGACAAGGGTAGGCTACAGCTAGTGCACTGATTAATGTTGCAGAAGAGCACAGCTGTGTGTGTGTAGTCAGAGAGCAATCATAGTAATGATATATCAGCCAGCCAGAATAACCATTCGATATTTGATCATTTTGACATTATTGGCATCAGCTGACTGCCCTATGCTTTTTGATGAACAGAAGTGGTACATTAAAAATATGATTTTATCCAAAGCGACTTACAAAGGTGTAATATAGGTTCTCTCCTGTGTCAATTCCAAAATCAACCAACAGCCCTGTGAGTAACATTCTCTATCTCAGTTATTTTATTGAGAATTTGCTAAAACTTTGTAAAATAACTTTAAATTAAAGCTACTTATTGTATGTTTTAATAAACATCAAGTTGTATCGGCATATATCAGCATTATATTGCCTATCTCACGCTAGGTTTCAACATTGGTCCAGTTGCCTTAACCACTATGCCTGTATGATAGAGAATGGCTGCATCTACATTGGTCCAAAGTTGTAGCGCAGGCTAAGTTGCTTTCTTTCATAATAAGCATAGAGAATTTGCTGTCTGCATAGCCATCTGCGCAGACAGACAGGCAAGCTGGCTTCTCGGACCTCAGGACAGGTTAAAGCAGCTTAAGGATTAGCAGCACAGGCATAGGAAGATTAATCAGCTCACAGGCCTAAACTAATTAAGTCAGCGGGGAAATGTCACCAGTGTATATCAACAAGCCTTTCTCTTTCACTCGGCCCTGCCCAGTTCAGGAATGCACAGATAGGTCAGCCCTCTCATCCTCTGTCCCGGACTGTCCGTGGAGCTCACCGAGCAGAACAGTATTCCTTTCACTGCGCTCAGGTCAGTTGGTTCATATGGAGACAGCCTGGAAATCCCCTTAGTTACTGTGGGAATGTGCTGCTGAGTCGGACCTGTTCTACTTCATCTCACTGGGCCTTACTGAACTCGAACTAGTTCTAGGTGGCTAGTAGTGTGAGATTACCTGTTGCATTCATATCCATTAACTTTTAGCCAGTTAGTTGTTTTTAAATAACTTAGTTTAATCAGTTATTCAAAAATTTGTACTCAAAGGAAAGATCTGAAAAATGAGTGGGCCACAATTTACCTGGGTCATGAATATTAATGAGGTGATGTAACACATTCAAGCCATATTAAGATTACTGCTTTCCAGCTGCGCTTGCACTCAACTGCCGAGGTCGTTTTTTATGTGTGTGGCTACACTTTTTTCTTTACACTGTGACCAAACAACACAAAATGACAAGCTCTTAAAATTTGATTATTGCTCTAGAAGTGGATAGGGACAAATTTAGAGATTTCTAAAAATGGAAGGACATTAAACTGTAGCAGATGTACTTAAGGTTGCCAGAATTATGCAGTTGATTTCCTGCCACAGGACAAAGGCGCCAGTGCGCTCACCACACACCAGCTACAGGTGGAGAGGAGAGAGAGTCATTGAGCCAATCAAATCGATGGGGAATATTAGGAGGCCATGATTGACAAGGGCCAGTGGAGGGAATTTGGCCAGGACACATAGGGTTACACCTCTACCCCTGTGTTGAACAGTTTTGCTGCTTAATATATTTTTGTGTGGAAAGTTCAAAAGCACAACTTTTATTTGATATAGAAGTAACGATCAATTAAATGCATCCTTGCTGAATAAAAGTATTAATTTCTTGCAAAAAAAATTATAAAATAAAAATCTTACCAACCCCAAACTATTTAATGATGGCATACATTTAGCACAAGTGTGTTGATAAATTGGGGTGAAATAAACAAACTTTTAAAAACTCATTTATTACCCTCATTGGTTCTTTTAATTTTGCACTCAATCAGAATTTCTAAGCGTGATAATCAATCTTCGCCTCTATGTACATAATTCTCTCCGTAATCACGCTCGGTGACTAATTCATTTGTGATTAATAAACATTGTCTCTTTTGGCTGTGGCCCTGTTCTCTCGGGAGCCAGGAATTGTCGCTGTGGTGACTGTTGTCAGTGCGATTTGCATGACAGTGGTTGATGTTTGTTTCTTAGTGATTTGCCAGGGGCAGCTAGTGGCCAGGTCTCCGAGTGCCGAGAAAAGCATGGTGGCAGCTCTGTCTCTCACTCTGTCATCATCAGCACTGTGTGTGTGTGTGTGTGTGTGTGTGTGTGTGTGTGTGTGTGTGTGCTGCCGTCAAATGAGGCACAAAGGAACATTCAAATCATTTTTCCCACACTTCCACAAGCACCTTGAGGAAATAATGGCCCCAATGCAGTAAAGGGCAATGCTCATTGGTAACGGGTATTACAGATTGCCAGAGCTGTATCCTAAAGCCTCCCCAATTATATGGCACATGTCACATAAAGCCTTCATTCACACTGGAAGTCTACGCATATTATAAACGTGTTCAACTGTCAAACGTATTAATTCTTTGCTGCGGTGCGATCATGCCCACCTACTATGGTGTTTGGCAGAGCATGAGACGCTTTTTGTTATTTTGTTGTTTCAGCCTCTCATATCTCAATCTCATTTGATGTTGAATTAGTTTGGCATCAGCTTCACATAACCTTATAGGATTGGAGCTGCTGTGCTACTATGGCCAGAATATTGATAACAGATGTTCAAATGCTATCAGATCATTGTTCGCATGCCAAAGTAATCTCTCATTATTATTTGTTATTGTTATTATAGGCTGTTGTTTTTGTTTGTCTACTTCTATTTTTTTGTTTCAGAGTTTATTAAAGATTAACGAGAGATTTTTGATTTATTGGTGTTATATTGAAGCCGTATTGTTTAATAAATGGATGTTTTAGATATTTTTAAATGCATTTTATCAAAAATGTATGAAGGATATAATATTATATTAAATGTGGTTTCAGATACCTGCCAAACATTGAAAATAATTTCTATGCTGGCATTTTTCTGTACGTTTGAATGTGAAATTAAAAGGTCCGTTATATAGGAACTTTTTTGACTCAACCTCATTTATTGTCAAGAGGATTTTTGCATTTTTCTGAGCATGTAACATTTTAATTTAATTTACTTTTCTTTAATTAAAAACAGAAATGACATGCATATTTTCTTTAGACAGCTGCAGGATTGAGACGGTGGAGTTGTTGAAATGGAGAGCGGCACAGGGAGAGATGTGGGTGCTGTGGAGGCAGACTGTCACTGTCTGTGTTTGTGACTATTGACTAACCTGAACAGAGAGACAGAAGACAGGCTGGTGTGAGCCATCGGCCTCAGACTGTCCTTCCTGTCCTCTGCTTAGAAAACATGTCAGACGTGCGTCCAGAGATGCCTGCTTTGGATGGACAGCACGTCTTCTCCTTTCCTCAACCTCCAGGACAACATAATACACAGTGCTGGCTTGCCCTGATGTTAAGAAAACCAATGCAACCCATAAATACAGATATATAAAATAAAGCTTTTTAGTGAATAATCTCTAGAGGTTTGACATTTCTAGACTTTACATAGACTGCCTTTTCAAACATTGCCCTAATGATGAGTTTAACTTTTAAATAAGCTTTAAAGACGACGGGTTAGTTGTCATGCTTTTCACTTCAGTGAAAATGTATCAGGTTGGATTATTTTTGAAAATCAGCTTCTGTTTAGACACATACAGACAGTCTTTGCTAAGAAAACACTCTTGAATATCTTAAAGTTACAGCTCTTTATATATAGTCTCTCTCTCTCTCTCTCTCTCTCTCTCTCTCTCTCTCTCTCTCTCTCTCTCTCTCTCTCTCTCTCTCTCTCTCTCTCTATATATATATATATATATATATTAGTGCTGTCAAATGATTAATCACATCCAAAATAAAGGTTTATGTTTACGTTTACATAATATATGTATGTGTGCTGTGTATATTTATTATGTGTATAAATACACACACATGCATGTATATATTTCAGAAGAATGTTGTTTATATATTAAATATATTTATTTATAATATATAATTATATTAATGTAAATATAGACTTGTAAATATTTTCAAAATATATTCTGTGTGTGTGTTTATATATACATAATAAATATACACTGAACACACATATATTATGCAAACAAAAACACTTTGTATCCGATTAATTGCTTTAATATATATAAATCTATATACAGTATATATATATATATCGGTGAGTTGCCTTTAAACATTTTATTATTAGCTTTTCAGCAAAATGTAAACACTAAAATGATTATGAAACATAAGTAATTAAACAAATATGTGAAGGTTATTTTTATGGCAAAGAATATTGAAATTAATTAATTGTGTAGGTGTATAACATTTTTTAAATAGTTTTAAAAACACAGTTTAACCTTTCAGTTTAAATTTGAAAGATATTATATAGCAAACACTTGGTATTCACTTATTGATCAACAATATTACAATATGGTTTTTGTCTGAATAAAAATGTCCTTTTAATTGGTATGGCAGAAATTAAGTGGGTTTAAAAAAAATATGTTGGAAACCAACATAAAACAAAACATTAATGCCAAATCTCATTGCTACTGTTTGATTGGTCAATTTATCCACGTGACAGTTTGCCCCGTTATCCCCTTTTTGAAAGGCTATTTTCATTTTCAGCATTTTTAAAGACACAAATCTCAGGTTTGTCGTCATCGGCGGAGGTGTGTGTTTGAGGTTTAAGGTGCAGTTGCAGGTCGCGGTGAAGATGTGCGTGAGAGGAATGGAGAGATGGCTCAGAGACTAAGCCTGCTCTTATAGTCTGCCATCTCAGTCAGGAAAGCCTCGGCAGATTATCCTCGAGCTGACAGCAACCAAAATAGAATGAGCCTGATTCCTCTTTTTGTGTATGTGTGCACGCGCTGCCCTTTTTCTTAGTCTCTGTCTGTCTGTCTCTTTCTCTCCCACTCAGTTTCCCTTCTGCTGTCATTTTTGTTTTATTCACACACTCTCCGAATCCTATCCTCGCATGGCTTTTGGCCTACTTGTTGTATTATGAAGCGTCAGTGTTTCTGGGTAAGCGAATGTGTGAATGCCGTTGTGTACGCGAGTGTGACCGCACCCCATTGATTTGTGAAGGAATCAGCTCCAAACTCTAAATCCACGATTGGCGCGGCCTTCCTTCCAGGGCTCAGTCAGCACAAATTTGTGTCTGCCTAATGTTTTTAGGAGCATCCAGTAAATGTAAATGCCTTTATTGGCGCCTCACCGATGTTCCTTATTTATAACTTTATTGACAGGCTCAAGAAATCCCAAGGCTACGTGTGTTTGAAAGCTGATTCTTTTCCAGACCACCGTGAGCGATAGCTCCCTGCGTTTGTCAGTTTAAGACCTGGAGGGATAACAAGCCCTGTTTGTGTCTGTAATTTACGGTCCTTTTGTTTTGAATATAACATGCTATTGTTTAATCGTAATGCATTGAAACCTTGTATGTTTTCAGATGATATGTAAATCTAACAGCCTCCATGTCAGACACGGACTTCGGGTCGCTGAGTTTAGCTCCGCGAGTTCAAGAAAACACTTCGACAATGGCGTAGCAAATGGCTGTTATATTATCAGACCCCAAGGAGGCTTTTCTGCGTAAACCTGCTGACCCTGACGTCTGACTGTAATAAACCCCCCCGTAGAGGCTGGATCTAGGGGCCCGAGTCTCCCTCTCTCACCTTCCTAAAACACTTCCAGTTGCTGGCTCCCCGCTCTCTGCCGTGGCTCTGACGTCAGTGTCAAATCTCCTGACTTTGTCTTGATTGTATTAAATCTGCAAAACACAAATTAAAGTGAATGTTAAATAAATAAACGATGAAATGCTTCGGCTTTCTGCAGCTTCTTTGTTTTCTCGGCTCTCAAGGATGAGTGAAGGCAGGTTAACGGGGACAGTGGGCCAAAAGCCATGGGGAAGGGCTTGTTTTCGTGCAGGCTTTAGCAATACTATCCATTTCAAATTAAATTGGAGCTTCCTGCTTCATAATCATCGTCTCCTTTGAGGGTATTTAAAGAAGCTTTATAATATAAAACATGTTTGGACATATATCAAGACATATTTTAGATGGTTAGAAGCAAAAAAAGTTGTATCAGTTAACAGCAATTATTACAAAAGAAAATTGCCAGTTTATAATTCTTATCATAGTTTATTTTCTAAATGTAATTATGCTGATGGACCACATACAGAGAGGCTCTAAAACACATTCAGACATTTCAAAACTGATGAATCTCTTTCTAGTTTGCAAAACATTTCACAAAAAGTTTGTTAGGTTGCTTGGACACCTTCACCCCTCAACGTTCAGCAATTATGATTTTTTAAACAGCATATTATTTAAGCAATAACAAGGATAATGGGCTGTTTTACGTTTGTGCTGACTGGAGTTTTTGATCTTTGTTTTAAGTTTAATGCGTTCTGTTTGTTTGTGCTCAATTTTAGGGCACTTTTGTTTTCTTTCAGCGGGGGTAATAAACCCATAACGCTGTCGGCCACATTCATTTAGTTTTAATATCCTCCGCTTCTCATTTTTCCTTGCTAATCATTACTGATGCTGCTTTGATCCTCAGCAACCGGTTTGTTATGTGAATTCTGAAGACCCCTGCGTATGTTAGCAGGAATCCACAGCACTCTGCATCTATTTCTAATGATTTATTAGCCGCTTTAATAGCAAGGATATTTTCAGTGTGTTGCTATAGAAACTATATAACAGTTTGCTGTGTTATTTTTCAGGTGGGGTTTTAAGGCTTGAGGAAAATGGTGGTCAGCTTAGTCTCAGGTCTCTATACACGGATACAAAGCTTGTCTGTGTGTAAAAGTTTCAGTACAACTTTAACTGTTTTTTTTCTCCTTTTCTCTCCTGCAGTACATAACAAATCATCAAAGCCGGGATTAAAATTTCGTGAAGGAGCAGCTTTGACTGCTGGAAGACTTAAGCGTATTAGCTTTAAAACCAAGATGGGAGTTTCAAGTGATGTATGGCAGACTTCAAAGATGTTTTAATCTGTCAGTAGGCATGCTCTTGCACGGGCTATTTATATTAGGACACAGTGTTTCTCCTGCCTGCATGTCCTAATCAATGCTCCAGCTAGACCCAGCCTGATGTTGGTGTTAACCATTTATTAAACAGCTTCACTTCCTCTAGATTGTTTCCTCTGCTTTTCTTTAGAGTGCTCTTGTAGAGGCATGACATGTACTTATTTTGAATACTGATGTGTCATGTCAGTTTGATAAAGATATTATGATTTAATGGTCACTCTGCACTTCTATTCATGCTACTGAAATGTATTTGGACACTTGTAGGTCACACTTTAAAATGTACATTTCTCTGCATGATATCAGTATATCAAACCAAGTGTCATTTATTTTACAGAAAGACAATACATTTGACAAAAAGAGTTTGGTTTGGTTGTTTGGACACTTTCTGGTTAGCGTAACATTCATTGTTAATGGGATGGATTGCAGCTGTGTTTACTCTGATTGAACACATGATATCTAATCGGCAGTATCTTGTGGTGTGACATGCTACACATCTTCCACATCTTCAAGGCATTTTGTATAATGTTAATAGTTGGGACACGGACACACTATATACAAATGATATGATTTGTAAGTCATGGCGACTTATGTTTTAACATTGACTCTTAGTTATATGAAGTTCAACGTTTTAATTCGGTTTAATGTTAAGTTGAAATGACTTTTACAGCCAAGTTGATTATATTTAAAATTTTAAGGCAGCAACTAAATTCTTTCAATTGAAATAGGTTGAATTTGTTTACAGGGAATATTGCTACTTTTCAAATTATTTTTTTTTGTAGTGCAGAACAATTAAAAATAATTAACTATCAAAAGAAAATTGTGTTTAAAATGTTTTAACTAAAATAAATGGTGACCACAGGACTTGAAACACATTTTCCTAATACATTTATATAAGATTTATAATATTGGAAAAAAAATAATACATACATAAGCATGTGTTAGATATTCACATCTGTGAAATCTTGATGGAAACTGTCTTCATACATCCACTATAATGAGTTAGTAATAACTGAAATAATATGCTATAACTAAAATAGCGCAAGCTATTTCTGGAGCCCCAGCATCGCTTGTTTACATCTGCTACTTGGTTTGATATTTTTATTTTTATGTAGCGCATCAATAATCATGTTTCACTTCAGTATCCAAGTCATTTCTCAGGTCATTTTTGAGGTTTATTTCCAGCAGAAAATTTGAACATTCCTGCAAATACACAATCTGTCTTCTACATGTGAAAGTTTGTTAAAATGACAAGAAAGTGATCATTTCAGGTTTCGATCATCCAGCTTTAACCGCATCCAGAAAAGAGTAATATTACCTGAACGTAGGCGCTATATCATGATGACGTGGAAGATATCATTCTGTACAAAATCTGAAATACCGCTGCTTTCTTTATGACTATGATACAAAATGCTCTGTTTATTGATTTATCCCAAAATAACCTGGATAAAAGGAGTATAAAGCCCAAACTTTTTTCATCCGTGTATTAATTGTAGCACTGTTCTTGTTGTTACTTAAAACTTTTGTTCACTAGTGACTAAGCTTTTTTTTCTTTCTTTTTTACTGTTTTTATTATTATTATTTTTATAAATTATATTTCAGCCTAACAATTTGTGTGAAAGTTTTTGAACATTAAAGATTTCATACTTTAGTGTCACATCATTTTGTTTAACTTTTTTGAATCCCACAACACTCTTGATATTCCCAATTTGAAATGCAATTATACATTCCAGTATATGAAGTTTTATACCCCACTGTGATACAAATTAAGAATGTATGTCTTCATTTGATCATGTGCTATTTTCCCGTTTTTTCTTTCCTTGTCACTATGTTAACTGTGTCTTTTTATGCATTTGCAAACACTGTTCATGCAAAGGATTATAAACTATTTCTAGATGTGCACACAAACATTTCAAATTGAATTGACCCTTTTCCAGACACGTTTCTGTTGGAAATGTTAAAATATTGCAGGTACTTTGAATGAAGAGCAGTGTTCTCTGTGAACATGGCCATGTCTGAGGTAAGGTTTTTTTCCCACTGAGATTATTCATCTGTTTGTTTTGAGCTGTTAATTTGTCATCAATGGCTTTCTTAGTGTTATGGAGGTTTATACTCAGAAAATGGAGAGAAAACAAAGACAAAACATCTCAATGTTGAAATGTTTCTCTTTAGATCTCTCATTTAAGCTCTATAGTAATACACTGCTGAACATGTTACAGACTGTTGGAAGTCATGCTTGCGTGATTTCTGGTGTGTTTGTCTGAGACAGTGATGTCACTCTCCCTCATTTAAAGTGAAATGTTGCAGTGTGGTTTCATGCATTAAGGAGGAATCTGAATGTGTTTTCTGTGCTTGGCTATAAATAGCAGATAACAGCTTTTTCCAGTTCCAGAAATAGGTTCTGTGTAATTGGATTCCAAGCCGAGCAACACTTTCCACTTAAACAAGCAAATATGCAGGACATGCATTACCATGTTGAATTAAGAGTGCCACTTTTGTACAGACTTGGAGCCCTGCCACGTCTACAAGATGAATTCATCACTTCACGGTACAACACGGGGCTCTGGATCAGACATTTGACGTAACACAGCTTTTTATAAATAACAAAAATGACTAATTTAATTGAGTTAAAATTTCAAGACTGAACTTAGTTTTTTTTTTAAATGGTTGGGATAATTCTAATGATTATTATTATTATTATTATCAGTTTCATTTGAGAAAGGCAAAGCAAAAAGTATTTGTCTTAGTTCTGTCAATGTGTTGTATGAGCTGTGGAAGAAATGTCATACTAGTTTTGATGACAATTAATTTCCAGCACACAAAGAGACTGCTTAAAGAGACTTTCAGTCATTTATAGATAAACCTTATTTATTTTGTATAGACTTTATAATAAACTTTATTTTAAAAACTGTTATTTCCCAGATTAGTCAAAACTAACGAAAAAAAAGCCTTGTTAAAGGGAAAAGCTTGAGCTATTTTGTACCTTGTTTTGCACAAACTGTATATTTCTGCACACATTTTTTACTCAGATTTACTTTAAGAAATGTAGGCTGAGATGAAATGTAAGAATTAAATTAACCTTCCTGATAGCCTAGTATTCAGCATGCATGCTATTATCTAATAATCCTGGACCTGTTGTTTATTTTTAAAACTGCAACGATTGAATTATTAACAATCCTTGATTGGAATTTTCTACCTCATAAAACATGTTCCTGCTGTTTGTTTCTTTTTAATTAGGTCATATGATGCACAAGGACAAACAAATGATTTGTTTGTTTTAGTCTGAGCGCATTTTATCAAGTGTTGGCTAATTTTTGCAATCGGGTTTATTTTTTTTAATTTTTTTTTTTTTAAACAGTTTAATTTATCGCACGTCATAGGCAAACTTATTAAGTATTCTCAATAGATGCTGTCCTCACCAGGGACTGTTCAAGGGCATTAGATATCTGCTTGAGCTTACTGTATATTCATCCACACACACACACACACACACACACACACATAGCAGAGCTGTGTGTGGTAGCGGCTATGCGGCTTTGATCAGTGCATTTCCCTTGTCCATTGTCAAAAGCAGTCTGAGAGGCAGAGATGTGTGTGTGCTGAAGTACGAAGCTCCATTGAAGTGTTAAGAGGGCGCAACTTTCTTCCTATTTTCTTCCTTCCCTACCGTTCTTTCTCGTTTTATACGAGTCTTTATTATGTGGGCAGAAAGTGAGGGGAAACGGGAGGGTGCGTGAAGGGGGCTCTCCTGTTTATTAATATAGGAGGCAGGTTCCCACACACGGAACAATGCGTTAGCCAAGCGAGGCGGCAGAAACTACACCGTGCTGGAAGTTAACCGAAAACATGCACGACATGTGATCGGCTCATGTGTTTTACAAAAACGCGGTGCGCGGAGCATGTGTGCTTCTCTCTGAAAAGCACACCGTCTACAATTAATTCATGTTGTTCGTGAATGAAGCCGAACACGAGTCCTAATGTGGCAGACATTCTGATGGAAAGACTAACGCAGAGTCATAGGAAATTGCAGATGGTATCGGCCAAGTTCAAATGCACTTTCACCCCCGTCCCTCCTCTTCCCTTCCTGCCATTCTTCTCGCGGCACAAACGGCCGTCAGCTAGGTATGCGTTCATTCATTGTGTGCGGCAGGGGGTCTCTCACTTCAAACTGGCCCGTTTGAAAGAGGGCTGCGAATCCCACGGAGGCCCCTGAGCCGTGAGCGGAGCAGACAGGCGTGACTGGACCGGCAGACATCAAAGTGGCTGGAGCCCTGCCCACACCGTGCCCCTGCCGCGCCCGCCCGGAACAGCCTTCATTAGGACACCGTTACATGGGTCACTGACATAGATAGAAGAGTGCCCGTGATAGAGAAAAAGCATCATTTGTGTTCATGCTGGTTTGATAAGATTTTTGTAAATGTTTTACACAATTTTTAAGTTTCAATTTAATGACTCCAAAATTGTGGTAGGCTTTAACCATCAATAGGCCTAATTGATTATTGATTAGAAAAGTTTTCAAATATGCTTAAAACTTTTCTTTAAAAAAGAGGGTTGTACCACATGACATTTTACAACTTTCACCAAACTCCCTTCTCATTAAAAGGTCGAATTACTGTAACTTGATTCTAAAAATAAATGTACACCTTGAATTCATGTGTGTACACACTATTATTAAAACAAAAAATACATGTTTTTCAAGGTAAAAGTATTTTGTATTGAACAGTTTATACGTTTTTATTAAACTTTTTTTCTTCCATAAATGGAACAGTTAAAGTTAGGCTGTACATAACATTTACCTCATGGCTTTTGTGTGTTGATATTAGTATCTGTTTCGAAAGAAAGTAAGTAAAAAAAATTACAATATAAAGTGCAATTATTCAAGGAATTCATTATTTTCTGTTTTAGTATTTGCATGATTCATACATCAAAGCTAATTTTCTTTAATAGATTGTATATATCATTGACACAGCTACAATAGGCTGCATTATCTATTGGGTAGGTTTTACTCTGAAACTATTTTCACTCATAAATATGATGAATACATTATATTATTTTATATTATCTACATAATTCATACATTAAAGGTATTTTAGGAACACTCTACAATAAGGTCCATTAGTTACGCTATTAATGCATTAACATTGAGCAAATTTGTTACAGTATTAATTCAACTTTATTAATGTTAATTAACAAAATTATGACTATTTCATTAGCTCATGTCTGTTAATTAATATTAACAGATACAACTTTTCAGTTTAATAATGTATTAGTACATTTAGAATATTTATACTATTAATATATCATATATTATTAATTGTCACTGATTACTGTGAACTGGATGAAATTGCACAAATCTAACAGACTGTTTTGAGATTTGAGATATACCTTTTTTCTTTTAAAACACTCAAATACTCTTAATTTACAATTTTTTGCAATGAATCTTTAGCTAAATGTTCACCAAAACAAAACAAAAATGACATGAAAATGCATGGGTCATGGAAATGTAAAACTTAATTCCATGGAGCTTCTAACAACTTCAGATGTCAAATATCAATGTTTCAACAGGTCCTTGTCTGCTATAAGCCCTCTTTGGACTGGTCAAGCGAGACGTGGAAAGTCCCATCAGGTGAATGGGCTTTGAAACATCCCCGACCGGGGATGAGAGCATTGGGTGGTGCTCCCCCGAGACAGACGGGAGCAGAGAGCCCCTGCTCTCATTCAGTCCTCTCTGGGTTTGCACACAGCTTCTCAAGTGGCCCATGAAAGCCCATTACCTCCTTGTGGGAGGGCTTAATTGAAGCTGAAATGCAGAGAAACAATGGTTCGCAGAAACCTGAGTGAACGTAAGTATGAGCGCAGCACTTCCCCATGGCATTAATGGTGGCATAAATGACAATAAACTGCTTTGTAACACAGCGATATGGCCCTATATATCTGTCATGAGCCGGGCTCATTAGGGAGGCCGTACACAAAGAAGGCAATCAGTCAGGAGGTACACGGATAACTGCCACTGCTCGCATCATTAGCCATCCCACCGATGCCATGCGATACATTCTAGCACCTCAGCCACCGGCCATACCATAAAAGAGACGGGACCGACTACAGAAGAAGAGCTCAGACAAAAACACTTCGCAGAAGCTGTGAGGCGAAACATAATTTGTTTATTCACTGCGCAGGTGCTGAGATTACACCACATGGAGGGAGGAGTGGTAAAAGGACACTCCTGAGGATGACCACCATGCATCCATGGATAAAGCTTAAAGTGCTCATTCTTTTCCTTTGAAAGCAATTCTGCTTCAAGCTGAGGTGTGTAATTTTTTCGATGGTAAAATACAATCTCAGCTTAATATGCAGTGGCACTCACAAGGTGGATTTCCTTGAAAAGCATGAACGTTGTTGGTTAAAACCTTGCTTTGTTCTCAACCAAAACGAATCAGCCAATCGCCCGAATCTGGGGAGGGACTACCAGTTTGGTCAACCAATGAGAGTTGCTGGGGGAAACCTGTTTGCAAATCATCATTGTTGCAAATTTAATGCATTCCTTTCTTCTGTGAAATAAGAGAACACTGCAAGAAAAAGGTCACACTATATTTTAAGGTCCAATTTTTGCTATAACAAACCATTAACTATGACTTTTGATTAATAGTTAGTAAGGTAGTTGTTAAGTTTAGTTATTGGGTGGGATTAGGATTAATAGGCATGATAATAAGCAACTAGTTAATAGAGAGAATTTGTCCCTATACAAAAAAAATGAAGTTGTAGAAACAAAGATTATTAGAGTAAGTTTATAAGAAAATACTATTTCTGTCTTTCGACTTCAAAATGTCATGTTTAATTCAACGTTACTTGCATTTCTTTATAAATATTTGTGAAATGTTCTTCCGGTTTCGAAGTTATTTTTCTACTCCAAATTTATTTAACAGTGAAGATATTTTGGAAAATGTCTTTGCACTTTTTGTCAATGGGGTCCTATGTTTTTGAATGCATTGACTTTCATTGTATACAAAAAAACTTTTGAAATATATTTTATGTAAGAAATAAAGTCATCCAGGTTTGGAATGACAAGAGTTTGAGTAAATGGCAGAATTTAGGTTTTTTGGTGAACTGTCCCTGTAAGCCAAAAGACAATGAATAAATAATAAATTATAAAATTGAATTGGCTCTAAATTAACAACAACAACATTCAAGTCATGCTGAAGTAAGTGTATAACATTCTAATATTATATTTATAATAACAAAAATTAGCTAAATAAAGGGACAATAATCTTTCACTGGAGTCATATATTAGATGCAGACATAACTGTAACGCATACGTTTTGCCTACAGGGAAGTGTGTTATGTCACTGCATTACCCAGCTCCCCTTGCATCACAGACTGTTGCCTTGGAGATACGAACTGTGCTACAGCTGTATGAGCTGCAACTGCAGACACAAAACCATGCAATCACACACACACTTCAATGCAGCACGCTGTTAAATCTGCTTATTTTTTAATCTTTTATTTTTCACTCATGGCTTAAAGCCATTTTTATTGCAATTTCATAATCGTTATATAAAAGAGCACTATTTTTTCCAGTAGAGTAGGCTAGTACTGAGATTAGCACAGTGAGTGCAGATGCTCTGTGTAAATCAGTTATGAATCAGGTAGTGTTTAGTACAGAACAGAGTCAGCCATGGTAACACTCAGTAACTTTCTCCATATGCGTCTTGTTTTATATTATCAAAGCCCCCCATGCTCTTACCCATCCCCTTTCACCTAATTCCCTCCACACATCGACCCCCCGTTTTCATTCTTTCTCCTTCGAAAAACTTCCACACCAGAACTCGGCTGCTTCCCCAGTATTTGATCAGTTCATCATTACTATCCTCCCAAAAACTCTTATGGACCAGTTCTTTATGTTGTCCTGACATTCTTCACATTCATCTTGGTTTGTTGCCATGGGATAATAAATCTGCTGAAAGCCCCCTCAGAGTCAAATACCACAAATAACTCAAAGGAAATATTGATTTCTAATGTATGTTTTGGATTACTTGGATTATTTCCTCTATCACTCTTTTTAAGTTTTTAACTTTCATTGTTAAAGGGATAGTTCACCAAAAAAAATGTATTCTGTCATTAATTACTCAACTCGTATTAAAAAAGTAAAATTATTGTTGTAGCTTCATAACGTTATGGTTGAACCACTGATGTCATATGGACTATTGTAACAATGTCTTTACTACCTTTCTTGACCTTGAACGTGGTAGTTGCATTGTTGTCTATGCAGAGTCAAAAAGCTCTAGGATTTCATAAAAAATATCTTAATTTGTGTTCTGAAGATGAACAAAGATCTTATGGGTTTGGAATGACATGAAGGTAAGTAATTAATGGCAATTTTTATCTTTGGGGTATCTAGTGTTTCTAGATTAATGTGTTAAAAATGAAAAGCCCCCAAAAACAATTATCCCATCAGATGTTTCAACTTTCCTGAAAATTGTATTTCTATAGGCCAATGATAGAGTACGCTGTGGTAAATGTGGTACTAACAGAAAATTAATAAAAAAAGTAGGTCTTTTGGTTTTTTGAATGTACAAGTTTATGTTATATCCACATACAATGGCATACAATACTATACAGTAGGAGCGTTTTAGCTAAAATCACCCTTTTTATAGTGTATATTCAGGGTATTTTCACAGTTTTTTATGTTGTTTTTGAATATGTAGTTGACAGACTGACTGAGTGCTTTGATATTAAATATTTTTGCCATATGAGAATATTTTATACTCATAAGCAATGTGAACAAAACCAGATGTCAGTTGGCTTCCACTGAAAATATAAACTTATGTAAGCTTAGCCAAGTTTAGGTTATCTATAAGAACAGGAGTGTTGTTTGAACATTTTGTACCGAAGCTGCAGACCAGCAAGGAATCCTTCAGTTAATCATTTAGGCTTATAGCGCAATCTAACCAAACATGATTTCTTTGTTAGTCAACAGCACAGCAATCGCGCACTTGTTCTGCTCAATAAACGCAAGAGGAACACCTGTACCATGAAAAAAAGGAGAGTTTCTTGCTAGAGAGAGCCTCATCTTGGATGTGTGATTTTACTGTGTGCAGTGAGGCAGTAAAATCGGAAGGCAATTACCATGGAGAGTGCACACTCCTGAACTAGCCAGCCTATGCAAGCATGCTGTGTCCCATAATGAGGTGTGACCAGACTCATGAGTTACCATGGAAACTCCCACCAAACTCCCACCACTGTAACGCCATCAAATCTTCTATATGATAACTCCCGCCCCATCCACTGTCTGTAGTAATGGTTAACCAGTTATGGGTTGATAGTTCAGCAGATGATGCAATACAATGTCTGATTCAATTTCAATAACGAGACATTTTAGAAGGGTGATATTTAAATGCAACTCATTTATTAACACGAATACAAACAAAACATTAATCTAATAGAACAATAATTCAAGAAAACTGTTAACAGTTCATTTGGTTTGGCATGAGGCAGAGGGTTTCAGATTCTTGGCAGTTTGGAAAATATTTACTGCTAGTATGTCTCTTGATATTGCCAGGATAAACATAGATAAATAAATAGCTCAGCTTCTTGGGCAAGAATATTAGTAATAAAACTCTGATCTTCATGGCTTTATGTTGATAAAATAAATCATTTTGTGATTTGGTGTGTTTTAAAACTTTCTGGCGCATGTTTTCTCTGTCCTGACCTCCTCCATCACCCTTTTTAAGTGTGATTTTCAAGTGTTTCTAGATTAATAACGTGTTAAATTGAAAAGTCACACTACCCTCATTTTTTATAAATCCTAGTTTTAAGTAGAGCTGACAACTGAATGCATTAAACTCATAAAAATAATGTGTTAAATTATTAGCATGAAAAAAGCAAGTTAGCATATTGGTTAGCAAGTTGTTTGCTTATCAGCTGTTTAATTTAGGCCAGTGATGATTATGCTCAATAACAAACAATTAACAAAACACGCGAAAAAAAGGTGCAAAAGCTGTCAGTGACGGAGTACACCTTTGTACCTTATTTACCCCAATGGTGCATAAAAGTACTTTGAAAGTACATATTTGTACCAAAAGTGTACATATTAGTACCTTTTAAAAAGATGCCAACCCAGTGACAGCTTTTGTATCTTTATTTCTGAGTGTATATCGACTCCTAAAGGTACTTTTTGTCGGATTTTCTACTGTTTTTAAGTCTCAAATTATCTTAATTTGAGGGTTTTTCTCAGCAAATATGTGATTAATTAGATTATTTTATCATCTTAATACTCAGATAAAATCAACTGAAATTTGTTAATATCTAAAAACCAATGGAATACCTTTTCCACATAAAATATCGAAATAAACTTGTGATTATTTTTGACAAACAAGTCATTTCCTGAACTACATGTGACAGTTTTTCAACTCATGAATGAGACCGAGCTCAGAAAGGGAAACTATGTGGGAGGTATGACTTGAGAAGTTGCCCATCAGACCTTTGAGAGTGAAACAAAATGGCAGAATGGCGGGTGACGGGCTGCACATGTTAACTGCTACACAGGTTGCAGGTCCTGAGCGGCTCATTCTTCATGCCCAGCGCTGTCCGGTCATTTTGTTCACTAGTGGCACATTCCTTCCTCTTGGCCAGTCTTGTGTTTATTTCCAAGGAGCAGTCTTTTTCCCAGGTCCCTCTTGGCCAAGAGCGAAGGCTTTTGGCAGAGATCCACATTGAACAAAAGGCCCGGGCATTCCAGCTGTCTGTCTCTAATCCCCAGTGTCAGCTCGTGTTAATGTTGCAGCGTGAAATCTGAAGGCGCAAAGCGGCGTGGGATATTAAAAACTATCGTCAGAATTCCTCTGGAAAGGCAACTAGTCTGTTGGTGGCATTAACGAGGGCTGGTGCGTTGCCATCTTGGAGACGAGGGGTTCTGAGGCCTGCATTGCAAGTGTTTGCCGCAGTGGTTTGAGGTGGCGAAAGGAGAGGAAATTGATGAATGCTGTCTTCAGCGATTTGCTCCGGGGCAAGAAGAAAAGGGAAGAAAGTGACTGATGCAGGACTAAAGCAGCATTTCCGTTTTTTTCTCTCTGCCTCCTCAGCCTGGAAAAACAGACAATAGGCGAATGACACAGCTCTGTGGATGGCTGATTATCTCACATCCCTTCACCTCACATACTCCCCCCCACTCTCTGAATCGCCACTAATGTCCAAAGAGTGAATCAACCTGTGCGCTTGGGTTAGTTCACCCAAAAATGAAAATTACACCATGTTTTACTCACCCTCAAGCAGTGGTGGACAAAGTACACAGATCAAGTACTTGAGTAAAAGTACAGATACGTATAGTAAAATATTACTCCAGTAAAAGTAAAAGTACTGCTTTTTCAATTTTACTCAGTGAAAGTACAAAAGTACTAAATTTTTATGTACTTAAGTAAAAAGTACTGATAGACAGATTTATTTTGCAATTTTATATAGACTACTTTATTTAATTTTATATTAGCACATATTTTTATAATCATAATGCCCAAAATACCTGGGTTTTTCCCAAAATAACCACTATATAGAGTCAAGATATATATTTTGTTGATATGGACTACATTGATGAGAGTGATGTAGTAATGTTCACTGTGAAGCTTACACTGCCATGTACCTGAGAGAAAACAGATTTCACATCTAATCTTCACCAGGAAGAAAAAAGTGTTTTAGAACTTGTTGTTTTGCAGAACGTCTGTTATATATGACATTAGAATTAGGCCTGAAATTAGGAAGAACATTTTAAAGAAAATCTAATTATATTTTCATAATGATTTTTTTTCTTCTCAAACCTTGTCTGTGGTGTAAACACCCCTGGCCCAATGCCCCCAGAGCGCATCATCACTTCCCACTCTGATAATTACTGTAGTTACTATGTTCTGAACATCACATCCTTTCTTTTTCCCTCAGATGGAATCTATCTAGGTGGCTGAATAATGAAATTTGGACTTTATATCTAAACATTTCCTCAACTTAGCACCAGCAAGCTTGTTAGCTAGACAGTTAGCATCAGCTAACAATATTTACTTATTTTCAGTATGGTTATGAATAAACATTCATATCTGTCTACTCGGCTATTTGATCTGAACAATATAAAAATGTATACTGTTGATAAACAATATAAAAACAGACGTCACATAGGTCTAAATGCATAGCATTTTAATAAAACTGCTAACGTTACAGCAGCGGGGAATATGAACGTGCATGAGTTATTTTATTTAATCGGTGTTATTTTAATGTTTTGTTTTTTGACCTAAAACATAACTTTAGAGACTGATGTTGATCTGTCTGCATTCAAGCATTTCAGCGGGCTTAAATAGATCACCCTTTACAGCAGATTTAGTTCACAAACAACTGACAGTTTTGACCTAAATATTATTTTCAGTTACAATAATTAATCCTAAAATTCGACATTAGTAACTTACTTTTCACAGCATCAGTAGCGCGCGCTCACGAGATCTCCCGGTTCTTTACTTGTGAGTTCAGTTCACTGAAGAAGACTCGCTCTAAACGGATCATTTGAATCAGTGAGCTTTCGACTCGAGAAATTTGTGAATAAATCGTTTGTTGCGATTTGCGAACCGATTGAACAGGTTCATTGAAAATAATCAGTTTGTTCATGAATCATACACCGCTTCTGCGTCTCGGAGCACGTGATGTATTATAAGGAGTAACGATATGTTTTATGAAATGTAGTGAAGTAAAAAGTACGATCTTATGCTTTGGAATGTAGTGAAGTAAAAGTAAAAGTTACTCAAAATAAAACTACTCCAGTAAAGTACAGATACTTGAAAAATGTACTTAAGTACAGTAACGAAGTAGTTGTACTTCGTTACTGACCACCACTGCCCTCAAGGCATTCTAGATGTATATGACTTGCCTCTTTCAGACGAATCCAATCAGAGTTATGTTTAAGATTTTCCTTGCTCTCCCAAGCGTTAGAATGAGAGTAGACTGGTGTTTTTGTTCAACAGTCCAAAAGTACACAAAAGAGCATCAATCCATTTTAAAACATGCATCACACGGCTCCAGGGGTGAATAAAGACCTTCTGTAGAGAATCGATGCATTTTTGTAAGAAAATTATCTGTATGTAAAACGATATAAACAGTTTTGTGTAACTTCCGCTGACTGTCGTACGCGCGTTCAGGAAAAACTGCCTAACACAAATTTTTTTTGTGTTAGTTTTTTTAATGCTCTGATTTTAATTTGCATATTTATGTGTTTTGGGAGCAACACGTAATGAAAAAAGATGTGCAATAATGGGAGTAATAATTGACAATATTTTCATAATAATATATAATATTTCACAGGAATACTGAAGTATAATTTATTTCCCCATTCATTTGTTATGTCTCCCAAAATGTGTAATAAACATGCTTTTAGTCCCGGTGTCCTCATATGAGGAAATCAACGTCCTGTTTCGTAAAAGAAAGTCATATTTTGCACATTTGTTGATTTATGACACACAGTTTAACTATTAGTCAGATTGAAATGATAATTACAAAATATTATCATTTTCCATAAGAGTGCTGTGGTTTGATAGTCGAGCTGTGTGGAGGCTGATAAATGCGGGTGGTCAGTTAGAGGCAGGTGGAGAGGAGCGTGGGGCGGTAATGATATGCAGAAATGAGGCAGAGAGCGCGATCTCGCCTGAGAGGTGGGAGAGATACTGCTTGCGATGGGCGCAGTCTGCTGCTGACTGCTTTCTGATGACTTGTCAGTTTGGGAAGGACAGGCTGTTTGTCTGTGCAGCTGGGTGTGTCTCATTATCACATCAGTGTCATCTTTCTCTGTTTTCATGCAGCAGGCAGATCACACCCCTGTGAGAGGATCAAACCCGACACACACTGGTGTGTGTGAGTGGAGGCGTGGGTTGATACATTTTCACTTCATTCATTTCCTGTTTAAATCTGTTCCTTCCCTGTTCTTTTCCTTTTAATGTATATTCCCTGTACTTTCAGGGGACAGTGGGGTAAGTTTTGTCAGTATGTAATTTAGTGAACTGTGCGTTATTTAGTCATGTGACCATTAATAAAATCTGTTCACACGTGTAAAAAAAGAAATCCAATTTCTTTACAAAGTTGTGCTGGTAAATAAATAAATAAATATAAAGTTTGGAACAATTAAGATTTTTTAAAAACATTTTTGAATAAAAGTCTCTTATGTTCACTACGGCTGCATTTATTTGATAGAAAAATGCTTTGGGGTAAGATGTGCCAGTGGCTCAACTAAATATGAGGCTAGATATGTAGCTTTTCACTTGCTAATTTAGGAACATACAAAATATGTTTTGCACAAAAATGACTTAGAGTAGGAATGCACATTTACCTGATGTGAACCAGTGACATTGAGACGCCGAAATCTAGCAAATCTAGCAACACCTGGCCCACATTCATTTATGAATTATTTTTTATGCAAAATTTTACAAATTGTCCTTGACGTGAGCAAGTATTGTCACTGGACTTGGTCATTTCTATTTCTAATCCTGTTTTATATGTGTATTCTAATAAGTTCAGTTGACAGCAGTCATCCTGAAATGTATGTAGATGTATTCGTTTCTTGTATTGCCTCTACTTTATCTAATCTCTCCTTGCCTACGTAGACAACTACTTAAGTACTGTAAAATGTGGCACAGTTTAGTGTTTCGTCTTTTTTTGAAGTGTTTTGTCTTTATCAGCTTTGGACCTGATCTAGTCCATCTATGTACAGGCAAGCTGTTAACATTGTCAGATGATATCAGTTAGACAGAAAATTAGCTTTTTCCATTCAAAGGGGTTTCCGAAATGTGAGTTTTGCAAACTTTGAGTCTTTGAGGTGCGTTCACAGCAGGTAAACGTACACGGACAGATGTCTGTTGGAGCGAGACTTCCCAGCAGTCTCGGGCAGGCGGGGGCAGGGGTGTCGCTGATCGATCTGCTCTGCAAGCGAGATGGCGCGCGGCTTTATCATGTTTCCCTCCGGCTCCAGGTCTTTGTGTGGGAAGTTAAGAGCCCGAGTCTAGAATGCCAAACTGTGTTCTTAACAGTCAGCTATCTGTCTCTCTCATCTGTGGCCTAGATGCGAGCACCATTGCTACCTGTTCGAAAACAAGAAGAAAAGAGGGGGGAAGAGAGAGGCAGGATCAAGGACAAAGCTGGGAGCGGAGCAGCAGAACACAGTGTCTGTTGTATATGGGTGCAGGCTTGGCACAAACAGTGGCTTTTCTGTAAAACTACCCCACTCCTCCCAGGCCTCTGACTGGGCTCTCAATACTGCCTTTGTCCTTTCACATCACCAGTGACATTGAGAAGCCAAATCTAGCAACACCTGGCCCCTTGCAGCCTCTCTAGCGCACGCGGTACGACGCACAGCCCTGGTTTGTGCCGAAAAAGACGTATGGAGTTTATTTCTTTAACCAGCTGCGATATGGGAATGGGATCGAGCTCTCAAAAGTGAAGTTTTTCCCTGAAAAACAGTCACTAATCTCGTTTTAAGCAGGATATGCTGCATAATTGATGAGGGACTCTTTTTAAATCTATTAAAAGATATGATTCCAGTATTCCTAGGGAGTCCCAGTCCAAATCAAATATTCGTTGCCGTCATAAGGTTGGCTGCTGAGACACTTTGCAGTTGGGCTGAAAGTATACTTGCATATTGAATGTCTTGTGTCCTTCGTGGTATGTTATGAATAATTTTTTCCCTCTGAAAAGTCGCAAAAGACCAAGGACAAACTAATTAAATTACAATTTATCAGAGTGCCGCTTTTCACAACAGATATTGTAAAACAGTTTTTACGAAGTGCCAAGAATGGGTACAACACCAAGGCCAAGAACGTATTATAGTTCAAGGTTGCTTAGAAGTAAAAAAAGTAATAATAATAAAAATATAAATCTTTTTCTTGTACAAGGATGAATGGGGACACAAATACCTTTTCTTCAGTTTAAATGGCTATTTTTCAAAAAGAACTGAGGAAATTCAATGGAATTTGTTGTAATGCCAGATGTTCACCATTCCTGAAACAGTTGCTTCAGTCTCTGCATGTAACATGTTTAGGGAATGCCTGCTATAGTATGCATAAACAATTGGAACACAGTCAGAATGTACATCCCTATTAACATGTTAATTTGGTCTAATAGCCTAATAAATTGGAACGGATGCGGTGTGAATGTAAAGAATTTCCTATTGGAAATCTTTTATGAAAATGTTAATATAAAACAAAAATGATTCATAAAGCGATGAAACAAAATTCCTTTAAAACAGATTTTTTCTTTCCCTCCTTTTTATTCTCTTTTCCTCATCAGGCTTGAACGGCTGCAGGACGAAAAGGGAGAGTCAACCGCCGTTTTGCTGTGCAATCCGATCTGTTGAACACGGAGGGGAGGGAGGAAAGATAAACGGTCTTTCTACAGGAAGAGCCTGATTAGAGGTGAGCCTGCAGCAGGCACATTGGCTGAGGAACCAGCCAATCACAAGGGCAGCCAGGGAGGGCAAAGCCGCTCTGCCTTTGGCCAACTGTTTCTCTTTGTGTCACTTCACTCTTGTTGAACACAATGTATCCGGTATCAATCTGGTATACTTAATTACAATATGAATTTACGTCATGTAATTCATGTCATATGTAACATGTTCTTTGAACATTTCAGGTCACGTTCTCTCAGCGCATGTATTATTAATGGATTTAATGGCTCACTGGTGTTTCTTGTAATATGCATGCTCATGAACATTAATAAAGCAAACACACGTGTTTTGGGAATGTACTTTATTGAACTGTGGAGGAATTAGACACAAGGGTCTCTATATATCATGCAGTTTTGACAGGGTTTGCAGACATTATAATAAGGCCTTTAAGAGTGTTTCTTCAAATATAGGCACAAGTCCCAGGTGCTGATTTTTAATAACAGATTTTTATTTATTTATTTTTTGCTATGTAAAGATCACATTAAAACAGTTTTAATCTTAAAATATGAAAATACATAATACAAGTATTATTAATGGTACAAACTGTAATAAAACCATTGCAACATTATAATAGGAAAATGTATATAACTTATTT
Source organism: Gymnocypris eckloni scoliostomus (assembly GCA_027564155.1). Taxonomy (NCBI): domain Eukaryota; kingdom Metazoa; phylum Chordata; class Actinopteri; order Cypriniformes; family Cyprinidae; genus Gymnocypris; species Gymnocypris eckloni. The sequence continues at coordinate 13,839,989 of CM050417.1, read as the reverse complement.
TTTCCATGGTTATTCTGATTTATAACAAAAATAATAGAGCATTTTTATTACATTTAAAGTTATCACTTTAAAAATAATCAGAAAAATATTGTTGTATTTGTGTGAAAATTATAAATGTAAATTTATTACAGATAATTAATAAATTAATATTTATGAAAATCCAGTCACAGAGTTGGCATCATTTGTCAGGATTGTGGACTTGTTTTTACCTCATTCTATTGTTTACCTCATTCCTGAGTTTTCCAGTAGTGTTGGTCTGTTCTCTGTTATGATAAGTTGTGTTTGTAATTCATTATTCCATGCACCTGAGATTCATTGAACTTATTCCTTGGCCTTTGTCTTCCTGCCTTCTTCCTGCCTAATTTATTTGCCCCTAATAAAGCATTTTACAAAACATAAGTAATTTTATTTTTATTTAGATACATTATAGTTGCTAATATTTTTAATCTTTTCTTTTTTTTGGTTTGGTTAATTTTAATGTGTGTTTGTATTAGTTTTTTATATTATTTTAAATTATTTTATTTGTTTATATAGTTTTCACTTATTTCAGTTTTTGTCATTTTAGTAATCATCAAAATAAACTAAATGAAAATGAGATATATTGTCTTGGCAACTAGCTTAAATAAAATTAAATAAATAAATATTATAAAAAACTAAAGTTTAAAATGTCCATTTCATAATCATGACTTTCAGAAAAACAAACACGGCAGAATCTTCCTGTGATACTTTTATTTCCACTGTAGGATGTTGTTAGTGGACAAATGAAATAAATTATAGTGAGTGTGGAAAGTGCTTCAAGAGTTTATTTTCACAAATGCGCCTGATATTTGAAAGAAACAACTTTATGCAGTTTCATGGTTTCTGAAAATAGCAAACGTCTGCTTGAAAACTTAAACATGTCACCTAGAAAATGCTTTTTTAGTCTGGGATGATATTTTTGTCAATCCTTTCTTAGATTTACATAATTCTTCTTTCATTTATTGTGTATAATGTTGTCCAATGGCCCATTCTGCTTTGCCAAGAGGCCATCGAAAAGTGTTCCCTTCCAGCTTTGCCATGTCAAAGTGGGAGCTTTGCTTAGGGCCACAGTATACCCATTCATGTGGCAACCGAAAGTCTGGCCAGCAGACTGTGTCGGCCTGTATCACAATGCCGGAGTGAGCACACATGTCAGCTATCAGTCTCCTCTCTCTCAGGCTCAGAGTTGGCAGTGCTGAGCGAAAGGGTCAATTTGCTGCAAAATGCCATCGGAAGTTGGCGCACACTCATATGGCATAGATTCCATCCCCACACTCGCTCCCTGAACACTGAGCGGGCCCAATCCCCCGCCCCAGACGTTGCCTGCTCACTGCTTCAGTGAGTCGCTGGAATTAAGGGATCAGGAGAGGCAATTTGGTATTTTCCTAAAACTCGGAAGTTGGCAGCAAGAGCAGATAAGAAGAGTGCCGGAGATATTAGTGAGAGCGCTGGAGAAGCAGAGGCCTCAGACGCAGGTGTTGTTACTATATATACATGCTCCTGCTCACCTTACAGATGACAGCAAAGGACACTGGCGGAAATGGACAGTTATGTAAACATTATGATTGGGATTTTATCCACAGTTGGTTCGGAATCGCATAACCTCTGGCTGGGACAGGCTGCGGTTTAATCTGTGGTTCAATGACATTGCAATGTTAGTTTTTCCTATCTATAATTCATTTAAAATCATTAAAACATTTGAAATTAAATTCTTACATAAAATGAGTTGAATACTTATCTATAGGCATTAATTCAAAACATTTTTGGCATATAGTAAAAAAAAAGTCAAGGTGAAATATCTATCCTCGTAGCAGTATGAAGACAAAAGCCCCAATAAAAAATTAAACATTCTTAAGGCATAAAAGCATAAACTTTTATCTTTATAATTTTCAACATATTTTGTAACAAAACTGTTTAATTGCTTATAAATATGAAAAAATGTCTGCAAGTCACGTGGTACAACTAACTCCCAGAAACTGCAAGGAAAAAAATTGTGTATCATTGCTCATAAATATAAGAAAAATGTCCTTAAGTCATGTGGTATAACCAACATCCCAAAACTTGCGAGAAAAAAATAGCATTTCATTGTTTATAAATAAATAGAAATAACCAACATTCAGAAAATTGCAAGAAAATAAGTGTTTCACTGCTCATAAATATATGAATAAATGTCTGCAAGTCATGTGGTACAACCAACATTCAGAAAATTGCAAGAAAATAAGTGTTTCACTGCTCATAAATATATGAATACATGTCTGCAAGTCATGTGGTACAACCAACATTCAGAAAATTGCAAGAAAAAAGTTTCATTGCTTATAAATAAATGAAAAATATCTGTAAGTCATGTGGTACAACCAATATTCAGAAATGTGCAAGGGAAAATGGGTTTCACTGCTCATAAATATATGAATAAATGTCTTAAAGTCATGTGGTACAACCAACCTTCAGAAAAGTGCAAGAAAAAAATGTTTCATTGCATATAAATAAATGAAAATGTCTGTAAGTCATGTGGTACAACCAACATTCAGAAATTTGCAAGGGGAAAAAAAGTGTTTCACTGCTCATAAATATATGAATAAATGTCTTCAAGTCATGTGGTACAACCAACATTCAGAAAATTGCAAGAATTATTTTTTTTCATTGCTCATAAATATATGAAAAAATGTCTGCAAGTAAAATCTTACAGACACACTGCAGAACAATAGCAAACCACGCCACGAAGGTTAAAACCAACATCCAGTAACTTGCAAGATAAAAAAAATAGCATATAAAATTAAATTATTATTTCACAAGAAAGTTTTGCTACACATGACACCTTGCATTGCCATAAATATCTTATATCACTAAATTACAACTTTGTTTAAAAATGGTGCAATAAGAAACCAGCTTGAAATCAAAGAGTTTCTTTTCTAAACCTGGCATGTGTGTATGTTTGAAACTAAAATGTTCTACTTTTATTTTTCTTTCTGTATCACGGACATTCTCATATATCACTAGTCCTGGGCTAAACCTGCTGAAAAGACCACTTAAAACCAGCTGCTTTAGCTAGTAGATTAGCATAGCCATGTCAACTAAATGGCTTTAAAAAGATAGTTTGCTGGATAAGCTAGTTAGGAAGCCTAGGTAGGAACACCAGCATACCACCACCTGACGGCATCTGTTTCCTCACAGCAGATACAGCAATATTTATCAATCACTCTTGTACTACACACTGTCCCCATTGTCACATTCATACAAACTGAGATCTTTCCAATCTCGTTTTCATTTGTTCTCCTCCTCCTGCTCAATGTAACAGCCTTTGTGTCACAGGGAATCTGAAAATAAGCAGAATCGCAACGGAAATGCTACACACACTGCAGAACAATAGAAAATCACGCCACGAAGGTTAAAACAAATGTGTCTTTTATGAAGTGAGGGTGTCATTTGCTACAGAAGGGTGGGGGAGACGGAGCTCAGTCAGCGAGGAAATGACAATATCCACACTGTCCCCGGCATGCGGCAGCAGTGCCGAACCAGGCGCCACCACGGCTGAGCACTGAAGAGCAGCGACTCATAGGAAACATCCATCTTCACATTCGCCGAGAAGGGGAAATAATTATGTTTCCTATGTGTTGCTCATAACAATTCACTGAAAGATGGAGGAAGTTAGTGATGACTGTGGTTATGTATGTCTTAAAACACTTTCATCCAGCCTTTCATCAGTACTGGGGCACAAGACACCATCTAAAAAAAGTCTCCTAGCGCTGGGCATATACCGGTTCAAATGGTAAACCGATTTGAATAACGCACACGGTATGATTATTATTTTTTAAATGTACCAGTAGAATGGCTAAGCAATGTAGACAGTGTTGAGAATTGAGAAGAGATCCCTACACTTCTGACTTATGGTTAGATAACTTTTAGAACTATTACACTATTACACAACTCATTTATTAACTGGGCAAATAAACCAACTATAAACCAACAGAAACCAGAGAAAATAAATCATGAGGAGTGAAACGTCTGATTAAATCAAAGGCCACATACACGTTCAGTAATTTACAGGAGTGGCAGTTCTAAAACCAAATTAACAAAGAAACAACAGTATTTACAGAAATTCTACACAGCACGGATACAAACTCATCATGGGTGAAAAAGGTGACAGAGACAGCCCCCCGTATTTTTTAAACACTTATAAAATACTTAAAAGCCTTATTATTTTTAACTTTACAGTTGTGCAGTGAAATTCACTATAAAAAATGTATTTTCATTTATGGAGATGATGAAAAAATGGAGCCCCTGCCCCTTTGAGGTCCGACGCTAAAGTGTCCCTGCGGTCCAGTGAGCGATAAGAACGATATACAGAGTATGCTGTTTGTGTAGGGCACCAAGTCCCGGGGCACCAGCATCCCAGTTATATTTATATATTTGTGGTTATAAAAACAGACCTAAGCCAACAACACCCTTTAAAATGACTTAAAATGCATTATATAAAACAATGAGGCAACCCAGCTGAAAAAAACATAATAGAACCATCACAAAAAATTCTAACACAATCACAAATAAATCACAAATGCCATTACAAACCATCATACAACCACCATTTTCAACATTAAAACCATAAAAACATGCTTTTCTGTAGTTTGTTTTGGGACATATTCAATTGAGATTCATTGGTTTTAACAAGCCACCAATCGAAGTTGAACAATTACCTGTAGAAACCAACAGGATCCATTAAAGTTTCCATTAAAATCAATACAAGACCCATTATAACCAGTAAACGTTACAAATTTTGTGATGGTGTCTATTGTTTTTTTCCCATCACATGTTATAAATGCCTGTAAAGGGAGCCAAAGGCCTGGTAATTGCTGGTAATACACTTACATCCTGATCATATCCTTGTTTAATAGGCTATTGACTAAACATTTAATCCAAATATCCATTTAACCTTTAATTTTTGGTCACCTTCTTGCTATAGGTGACACAACCCTTACAAAAATTAACCATGGTTTTCGTAGTAAAACTGCTTAATTTTCTTTTGTGTGATTTCTGAATGCTTAAGACCATAAAATTAATCAGACAACTGTATTACTGCCATAGGTAACTGTCTAGAGCTACGATTGTAATTTGTAAATAATACAATTGAATTACAATTTATTTACTTTTATATTTATTAAAGTTCTATGTTGATCCCTATGGTAGGTGTTTATTTATTTTTTTACTTTCACAATATTTGAGGGAGGGGGCACAACAAGGGGGAAGGCGTGGCCTAATGGTTAGAGAGTCGGACTCGTAATCCAAAGGTTGGTTTTCCACCATCTTCAAAATAGCATTTATGTTTAGCAGAAGAAGGAAACTCGGGTTTAAAACGAAGGTATAAAATGAAACACTAGCCTATTTTAATTCTTGGGTGAATTATTCCTTTAATGTTAATAAAACACCAAACAAAGAGAAAAATCACTCACTACTCTTGACTGAAAGACTTTAATACAGTTTCTTTAATAGGAATCAATCTATATCGTTTTTTATATATTTGTTCATACAGTTTCTTGAATTCTCCTGCTAAATACACCTATTGTACCTGAAAATAAAACACGGTTTATGTTATTTGTATATTGTGTGTATTTGTAATATGTATCTTTGTTCTATTTTTTTAATAACAAAGATAAAATAATGAGAAAGATTTTTATCTTTACTCACTTTGGCCTAAATATCTGCCATACTTTTTAATATTTTGTTACCTTGAAAGGCTTTGTCTTCATAATAGGGAAATTAGTTACAGTAATCTCCATTGTCAGGCATAGATTTATCAGTAACATTTTACTGGGGTACAGACTACAGTGGTCATTTTCTGGGTCTTACACCCCAGTAAAAAGGGTCTAGAGATTCCCCTGCTTTTATCCACATCAAAAATATGTTTGAAAGCATCAATTGCATGTGTCGCACATTCTGGAAGAGAAACAGAATAGACCGAAAACTGACAGACACAGTGCAAGTGTTGATTTTGTTCAACGTAATGTGCTATAAGAGGCTGAAAGTGGCTGGGGGTATTTTTGGCACCACTTTACATCCTCATACTGCGTGTTAAAGAGGTGTTAACTATACCTCCATTTGCCAGAAGTCCTCTGTAAATATTTACAATTAATAAATAAAAAAAATCTGCAGCCAGTCCAATAAACACAAGATGCCTAATACATGGGAAAGGCTTACAGAAGATTAATGTTCTTTTGAAAAAGTGTAAATAGCAAAGAGACGTCCCTTTCGGCTGTTTGTTTGCAATGTCATGCCAACGGTCCAGAAAAGAGGATGGAGCTGGTATCAGGAGAACAGGCTCTTGTTTGTCTTTCTCACGCTCATTGGCGAGCTAGCAATGTCCCAAATGTCTGGACTCATTTGGCTGAACCTAAAAGGGACGAATAACGTGGCACTGCGGTGGCACTCGCCAGTGTTATTTCTGGAAGTAGCAGGTAAGAAAGACGGGCGAAATGACATCCGTGGTACCTGTCGGCACTTCAGACGGGATGTCGAGGGATGCCACGGCCGTCTTCCAGAGCACCGCAGGCTCTGATTCGGCAGCTGGGCTGGAGGTGGTAAGCCAGCTCAACTGTGCCCAATGTTTGTGGAGATTTGGCTGGTGCTGATGGAGACTAGATGACACCTCTCCAAAGCTAAACATAGCAACCGGAGTGGGGCCACGTGTAACAAGAGACAGAGCAGTCCTGTGTGCGTGTCAAAGCTTAGCCATGTCTGAGAGGCCCGAAGAGGGAGAATTTAGAATTAGTATGTCAATTAACCTGTTCATCTACGGCAGACAAATTAAAACTGATTTTGCCCCAGCGGCCTGTTCCGACACAGCTGGTTTCCATGTTGCTGAGCTTCGTCCTGGCAAGCATTCACCAAATCGACAGGAGTGAAAGGAGGATGAGAATTAAAGGGGGCACCTCCATTGTTTGGGAGTGTTAAGTTCTTTTTAGTTGTGATGTAATATTTGTCCGTAAGCTCACAGTTAGCACTACTAAGGGGCCCTGTTGCTAGGAGAGGAACAGAACCATTCACTTCTATTGGCTGCAAGGACCTGTGGAATTGGCCAATAAAAATCACTACTACACTTGGACAGTGCTGGCTATCCACACACAATTATATATAAAACAAGTCTTTAGGGGCGACTTACAGGCAAAGCCATTGTTGTTGTTTTTTCGTGTACTGGCCAATTTTGAGATTTTGGTTTATTTTGCTTCCCAAAGCATGTCTTCTTTTAGACTAGTGTGAAAGAACACAATGAAGTGTTTATTTACAACAAAATACATAATTCAGTTTATTATTACTACACTTTTTCTATTTGCGTCTGTCCATTTCAGTTGCAACTGTAATATGACAAAAGCAGCTTTCATAAAAAACGAATTTCCTCATGCACTTTTCTACCAAACTTTCCAGGTTTATTCCAAAAAATGGTGTAGAAAAAAGAAAGTAACAAACTTTACAGTTAGAAAGTACTTCCTTGTTCAATGTACTTCAATAATCTTTGTTTCATTTACAACTTTAAACAAATTAAGTTCATCTATATTCTGAAGGGTTCTACAGAAGGGTTTGTTCATATTATTAATCTGCCTTATATAACATTTATGTATTTTTTTTTGGCTGTTGGCATTATTTTCTGATTTATGAAGTGATAAAAATAGATATCTAAAATCTCCTGTGTAAAATCATAATTTTGAACCTGCCTTTATCTAATGTCCAGATTTTTGTTCTGGAAATGAATGCTAATTAGTACATATGTAATGTTTACATATGTTTAATGTACTGTGATTAATCAGTGGGGGATGTATGTACATTTTCACAAGTGGTGTCTTGCATAGACTCGGGATGTATGTACATTTTCACAAGTGGTGTCTTGCATCGACTCTAATAGATTGTCCACATTTGACACAAAATTCGTGGAGGGAAATACATAAATATAAAATGTTGGGTGTTTTGGATGCCAGCAATTTCAAAGCAAACCCATGGTAAAGTGGTTTCTCCATCTCTTATACTCCCAAAGCCAATGCCAAATCCTTTCAGACTTGCACTTAATGCCCCTTAGTTGGTGTTGTGACAGCAGAACTCCCAATCACAAGAATTTATATGAAAGGGTCAAGGAAGTTATATCACTCTTGAGCAGAGAACAAACCGCCTCCGGCGCTAGGCACAGAGGGAAGTCATGACCCACCAGAAGAAGGGCCAAATCCCTGTCAGAAACACTGAAAGTAATTTATATTAAGATTTGAAGATGTAAAAGAACAAAACACATTTTCCAGATCCACTTAAACTGACGTAGGACAGAAGGTCTCCCACAAATGAGCACTAAAAACTTACTTGGTAACTTCTCGTGCCCTTGACCTGCTTCTGCCACCTGCCAGGTGACCTTTCACCTCTAGGAGCTTGCAGTTCAGGCTCCTGGTGTTTTATGGTGGCTAACGCAGACAAACACATCAGGCCTGTGGAAAGACCAATGATCAGTAAATCTGAGCAGGTGCTTCATATGTGAAACGGATAAATATGAATGAGATTCTCAGTATTTTTCTCCAATATGAACATTCAAATATAATAGTTTATACAAAAGCATGTTCAAATATTTGATAAAAAATCATTAAAATAGTGCGCAAAAATGTTTGATAAGCTTTTAGCAATTACTGCGATATTTAAGAATGAGTAATTATTTTATAAAATGTAATTAAAATCTAATTAATTCAATAAAATGGAATTAAAATAAATGTAATTATCACATATTCAGGATTTGATCAAAGCTAAGAGATCACAGAACAGCTGATCCTCTAAAAAATGTATTAATTAAACCTCATAAAATGTTTAACATTTATTTTGTTTACTATTTGTAAAAGTATTAAAAGTTATTAAATTGTAATTATTATATATTTTTATATTTGTAATATTATACATTATTACATTCTTTGTCAATTGAAATACTATTACAAATCATTAAAATTGTGTGCATAAATGTTTGATGAACTTTTAGTAATTACTTCTGTCAATAACATGCATTAAAAAGTATATAATACTTTTATGAAAATGCAGGTAAAAAAAAAACACTACTACTCTATTAAGTAATAATCATGATTTGGTGCAAAGGTTAAATCTCTCAAACCCTAAAAATATCTCACGTGTTTTCATAAATAGATTTTGTTTTAATTTTAATTGTGACATTGTTTATTCTCAGATCAAAAACATATTCAAAAGTTGTCCCTGATGAAATGATGAAAGCTGAAGTCTTGAAACACGATCTGCACTCTAAGAAAGCTGTTTTGCGATTTCCTCTTTTCAAAGAAAGCGGTGGAACAAGGAAAGAAAAAAGCATCTCGGATGAAGTGCTCCAGTGAGCTGCACTATTCATTAGAGAAAGGAAAAGAGCCAGTTTTGTGCTGGTGCACCCACTGCTGGTGTTTCCTTTCAAATGTAGGGCTTTTAGTTGTCTTGATGATCCATCTGTTCTTTATAATCATATAGTTATTTCTAAAAGCAATTATATAATCATTTCTGTCAGTAAAAACAATTCACATTAAAATCAACAACGTGTCAGAGGAAGAGAAAACAAGACAGAGTCATTTCTACCTTTTTCAGAGGATCTATTTTTAGACCTAGACCTTTCTGTCTGACCTTTTCTCCAAAGACACAGATCCATTACCGCATAGACCTCATGTAATTGTTTGTCCCAGTGCAGCTTTGACATTGTAAAACTTAACGGTCCTTATCTGTACACACTGGACCGCTAACATCAATTACCTTCCCATTACAAACCTCAAAGAGCATGCAGCATCAGTGCAAACCTGCTCAAGAAGCTTCAGCTTAGGAAGATTTCAGTTCTGACATTCTAGATAAAAGTTTAGAAACCAGTAGGCATCTGTATACAGTATAAATATATAGAAGTCAACATTTAAAGTGGATCAAAAAGCATTTTGACAAGAACGAATTTTGGCTTTAGGCTTTAGGACAACTTTGATGAAAGATTTTGATCCACTATATATATACTGTTGGTATAGCTCTTACAGATAAATAATATAATTACAATTATTTTTCTATTCATTTTTAAATATTTTCTGTATGTAGTTTAATGACAGGTGAAACTTTATCGGAAAAAGTAACAATTATTTGTATCAATCTAAGAATTCTGATAAATTATTAAGTAATTAAGTATTTATATATGTGCTTAGATGAAGGCATTGTTTTCAGTTTTCCTCTTTTTTGCTCTATTTCTCTTTGCCAAGCTATAAAGAATTCTCTATTTAATTAATGATATTAACAGAAAAGCACCAAAGTTCATTTCATATTGTTATAGGAACTGTTCACTAGATGTCTTCTTCTGTTATAGTTGCTCTTCCCAGCAAACATAAGGAATAAGGAGCATATGTGAGTGAAGGAGCAGTAAATTGAGACACGAGAGACATCTGCTGGTGCTTATAGGAAACTGCATTATGATTCAGATTTCCTTCAGTCCATAACCTTTCATTTTCATGTCATTTCATTATTTATTATGACATTTTCAGGGTCACATGCAAAACTCATTCTAAGACTCAAATTAGCCTTTTGAGGGGCATGTTTTGAAGAAAAAATATAAGACAAAAATAAAGGTCAATTATAAATGTATCCTATCAATTAGACTTGAAAAATTCTGGATTATTACAATACAATTTTTTTTTTGAAATATGAATAGTTATATAAAAAAGCCATACAAAGGATGATTCTCATTTCTGTTTAACAACATGGCCTAGTGTTCTTCATCCCTATGTTTGGTGTACGCATGTTTTATTTACAATCAAATCTGAATTCTTCAGACAAACACAGGTTCGAGTTTCTGAATAGATGCCTTGTGAGATAAAGAGCAGCTCATTGATGAAACGTTCCCTGAAGCGTTCAGCTGTGAAACCTCAAGCTGCGCGCTCACCGTGACGTCACTCACGCACGCAACAGCCCTCCATCTGTGTTGGAGGAGTGTGATGTGAGGATAAATAAAGGACGACAAGTTCAAATAAACAGAGACAGGAACATGCCGCACATAAAGACATCCCACCTCTATAAACATGTCTAATTGTGGTTCAAATAAAGCCCACACATCACTAAACACAGGGCAGAAGGGCCATGGCTGAGGAAAGGAAGCAAACTTTTTGCTTTAGGTTGTCTTATTTTCAGAAATGTCTTTTATTTCATATCATGTCTAATCAAGTAAAAATAAGTTGATTTGAGTCAAATTTGGAGGAGAAGAAAACATTCGTTCTTGGGTGGCGTGGCCTAGTTGATTAAAGGATGTGGGCTGTTAACCAAAAAAGGTTGTAGGATCAAACCCCAAGAGAGTGATCTTTTATCTATTATGCACTTGAGGAAAGCCGTTGACGCCAGGTCACTGCAGCCGACTAACCCTCAATATGCACTGTGATTTGCATTGAATAAACTGGTAAATTAGTTCTGTGATCAATTTTAGTCACATTAAGGGGAATCTCATATTCACACATTAAAGAAGAGTTCACAGACAGATGCCGCTATTTACTCACTTCCTGTCTTTGCACTGGCCGCCCTTATAATGAATGGGAACTGGAGCTTTCAAGCTTAAAAAGGCCACAAAATCACCATAAATTGGTCCAAATGAACAGTATGATATATTCAAAGTCTTTTGAAGTCATGCGTTGAAGGGATTCCAAAAAAGAACATTCTGTTATGTCGTTCGACCTTTGTTCATCTTCAGAACACAAATTAAGATATTTTGTATTAAATCCGAGAGTTTTCTGAACCTGCATAGACGGCAGGGCAACTGAAATGTTCCCAGACCCAGAAACGTAGTAAGGACATTGTTAAAATAGTCCATGTGACATCAGTGGTTCAACCGTCATTTTATTTATTATTATTATTATTCTGTGCACAAAAGAAAACAAAAATAATGACTTTATTCAACAATTCTTCTCTTCTGTGTCACCGTAATCCGTTATTCACGACAGTACCATGACACATGCGTGTGATACTGGCTGCTGATACAACATGCACGCGCCAGGTTTACAAGCAGAGGAAAGCACAAATTCAATCTTAATTTATGATCTGAAGATGAGTGAAGGTTTTACAGGTTTGAAACGACATCAGGGTAATTAATGACAGAATTTTCAGTTTTGGGTGAACTATCACTTTAAAGCTAGTTGTTGCGCTACTAATATCATCTAGTAGTGAACTACACAAATAAAGCATGTTTTTCATATTTTCAACATCACGTGTCAGTCACCCCCATCTCGAATTTCATAAACACAGCTCTCACAGGTCTATAAAAGTTAAGGTAAGTAGACTCGACAGTTAAAAGTAAGTTACATTCAATAAAATGTACAACATATTTGAAATACTTCTAACTTTAGGGTTAGCTTAACTGTTACCTGTCGAGAAGAAACTCCACAAGTTTGTCTTACTGATTGAAACCTAAACATTAAATCTAATTCCTCCATCTTGCAAAAACATAAGTTTACCCTCGTTTTATTTTTCTCCTGTGTATTTTGGCAAGTCTTTGAATTTTGCTTGCAACACAGCCTACAACACAACAGTAGCCACGCCCCCAAACTCTCACTATTGGCTGCCTGGAGCTATGCAAATACATAAGATGACAGGCAGGTAGGACATCCTATCGTTGCATTCCAACTGAATGCAACAATTAAGTGAACATTTTATGGCCCTGAGCCTTCCACAGAAGATAATTATTTACTGCTATGAGGATGTGAAGAGACTTTGTTTTAAACCAATATCAATAAATACATATTTTGACAAAATTGAAAAGATTCAATTAGAAAACCTTGATCATTTGTTGCTTGCTCATAACTGTTCACAAGCAGCAATTTTAATCATCTTCATTAAAAAAAGTTATAAATGTAGCTCTGTATATCACAAATAAAACTATTATTATACCCAGAATTCTTTTTAACCACTTTTTTTTTAGCTTTGCAGACAAGTTTTTCATTAAAAATATTTTTTATAAATAAATACAAATTTGCGTTCTGAATGTCATACAGTTCCGAAATGACATTAATAATTGTTTTTCATTTTGGAGTGAACTATTTGGAATTTATTCCCACCGCCACACAAAGCAAGAGGAGTCCGATTCAGTTTTCCACATTTATTTCAGCATAAGTGGTTCATAAAACATCTCAGACTGTACCACTTACAAGTTTCTTATCGTTAAAACCCTCAGTAGCAGGCAAGATCAAAGATTTCGACATGGCGGTGTCCAAGGTCACTGCTATGTAAAAAGTGTTACATCTTATTGAACACAAATAAATGGGTTTCAATCTGGGCATGACAAATATTGCCACAAATGGTTGCGAGTAAAGAATACAAACAAGGCTAAATAAAAACGGTGGCTCAGGATTCACAAGTGCTGCACTGGAACTTTATACAGTGGTAATTCACAATATGTCAATACACACATTTCCTATCGCATTTCAGTCTTTTTGCAATTGTTTACTCCTTTTACTCGTCAATTTTCTGTGAACGTGTGCATGTGTGATCACATTGACATACTGCTACATACTTTACTCAGTGTGTTGTAATAAGGCAATGTGGTACTAAAAAGGACAATTTCACTAAAAACAGCCACATCTATAAACTGAACAGTTTTAATTCCAATTAATAATGGAGAGGATATCATTAATAACGACCACAAGCATTTGAATGTAAACTGGCCATGAACCTCATTTTAAAATCCTTGAACATTAAAGAAAAAGGGGGTAGATCATATGCATTTTCCTTTTTTCTGGTCACCTCAATACAAGATACATAAAAAAAAGAAATACATTCATAAAGAAATCTTTCAAACAACACCCGGAATCAGTTAAAATGAAACATGGATTTAACATGTAACTTCACAATGGTTCGGGAAGGCAAGACGTCTGCTCTACCCTCTGCTTTTCTTAAGCTTGGCACAATAATGAAGCCTTCTGGTCTGTTCAGACGAGAGCTGCAATATGGAACTACTGTACAGCACAATAATCTCCGAATGAAACACACTGCGCTGCCTGTGGCAGTGTGACTGATATCGCTGGTACATCTACACTAACCCAGTTCCCTGAGAACACTAAAGGACTAAAACCATGGCAGCACACAGGATATGCAATGTGATAATATTTGCTAGATAAAATGTGTAGGATAAATCAAAGACACAGTGAACATATGGACTAAGCATGAGACTTAATGTGGACAACACTCAAATAACTGTCTTAATTTTGGTCATTCTTTTCTGAAAACAACCAAAACAGGTTACAGTTTTCACATTTTCAAAAAGCAGAGGGAATTAAACCTATTGCTGAGCAAAGAAATTAACAAATGGATACAAAGTGTAAACAAGGTAGCATGGACAAATTCAGGCCTACTGACATAGTGACACAAATCGAGTATATAGAACAAAAATCTGATCCTGTGCAATTTACTGTCAACTGCCTTCCCTTTTCATCAGCATTCATTGGTCCATTTTTCTCATCTGCACACACATGAGGTTTGCTTTTTAGATTTTGTTGTTGTGTATTTTGTGTTTTTGCACTGATGTACTCTAGGTGCTTGTTTTGGCTTTAAGCAAATGCAATGCTCGTGTGAGAGTTTGTTGTACAATAAGGGTCTTTTCCCTGTTCAGTGAGTCTGCTGATCAGCTGACAAACTCCTTCACAGTTTGCTTCAGTTAATGCCTACAAAGTCCAACACCCACATATATTATATATAAAAAATAAGTTATTGCGCATCCGAAAAAAGTGCATCTTATTTTCAAAAATATCTCTTTTGCCCCATGCTTTCTTTTCTTCCTCAGGTTCCAGAAACCCAAATCCAGCATTTTTCTAAGAGACCGGAGGGGTAAAGAGGAAGGGGGCTCGATAGCTTGAAGACATGCCAGATGGGCACGTAAGAAAACATGAGGAAGTGGAGTGAGAGGTGAAGGAGGAGAATAGAAGAGTTGTCCAGCTATGCAATCACCATGGGAACGTCATCTGAAAAGCCACTGATCATAGGATCATCTTCATCATCGTCACCTTGAGAAGAAGGGAACCAAGAAACATCTTAGTAGCCAATTTTCACAGTGTGGAAAACTGATCTGAATTTAAATGAACTGAACTGAATTCAAGTCAACAAAGAGCAGAAGTGAACTGAACTAAAGTGACCTGATGACAATGTTGCAAAACTGCAGTGAAAAAATCTAAACCAAAGTTAACTGAACTTTCTAAACCAAACTTAACTGAACTCATTTAAGCTGGAAAAGCGGCTTAAATGACTGAAGTGTACTGAAAACAGATTTTGAAAACTGGTCTTACCCAGCTCATCTCCTGAGGAGAAAATGGCAGAGCCCAGACGAGAGTTGTAGTGGCTGTTAGCGAAAGCGGTGAAGCTGTGCTGTAGCCGACGGTGTCTGAGGTAAAGCACCACCAGGCCTCCACACACACCCACCAACAGCAGGAACAACACTGGGACCACCACCGCTGCTGTGTCCTCTGATTTACCTGACTGAGATGAGGCATCGTTTGGCCCTGAAAGATGACATAAGTCAAGATCAACAATTGCCTACAAAGATAAAGAAGAAAAAAAATTATATCACATAAAAGCTCATGCCTGCAGCTTTGCCCAGTTCATCATATAACAGCACCGCTGCTTCTCCACACAGCTGGTTGTTGAGCAGACAGCGCGCCCGCACTGAGAAAGTGTAGTTATGTCCCACCAATAGGTTGCTGATCTTGAGGAACGTCTCCGTTGTGTTACCCAGACACTTTGTGGAGTTGCTGACACTGTCATGCAGATACACCTCATAGCCCTGAAGGATCAGATGATTATTAGTCAAACCATTTCATAAGTGAAACAAAAGGAAATAGAAAAGAAAAGCCAAAATGGAAAGTTTCAGAGGTGGAAGAATCTCGTTAAAAGATAATGTTTTTTTAATCATCACCCACAATAAGACCCGAAATGTTCATTAATTGAGTAAATAGAGTCATTGGGGGTGTTATGTAGACTTTAAAGGTGTGTCTGGTTTCTAACCCTGCTCTCATTGAAGGTCCGGTCCTTCACAGCCAGGCTCTTCCAGAAGAGGAACACATGATCCTGTTCGTCTAAGATCTTGAGGGCCTCAGGCGCAGGCAGAGGAACTGTGTGGAAAAATACAAGACAGCAGGACATTTTACTAATAGTTGTTAATACACTACCTCTCAAAAGTTTGTGGTCAGTAGTACTATTTTTTCTTTTAAAAAAGTAATACTTTTTATTGAGCAGGGACACATATAATTGATCAAATTGCCAGTAAAACATTTATAATGTCAAAGATTTCTGTCTCAGAAAAACCTGTTCTTTTTAACTTTCTATACATCCAAGAATCTTGATAAAAACTATCATGGTTTCTACAAATATATTAAGCAGCACGACTGTACACTGTTGATAAAAAGAAATGCTTCTTGAGCAGCAAATCGCCATATTAGAATGATTTCTTAAGGATCATGTGATCTTAAAGACTGGAGTAATGGCAGCTGAAAATTCAGCTTTTTCATCACATACATTTTTTTTTTAAAGCAATAAAAGAGATGGCTATACCCGTGTTGAGTGTGAAGCTGGCCTCTTTGCTCATGTTGAGCAGCCTGATGGTGATGCTGTAGCGTCCTCCAGGCTCCAGGCCCTTCAGCGTGTACTCCACTGTGTTGTTCTGAGTGCTCACCTTATAGTCCTGCTCCGTTTTACGAACTGTATCTCGCACGTGCACTGCGTACATCTGATATATACACAAAGATGCTTGAAACACCCCATCTGACATATAACTAAATGTTTTATAGTAAAACAAATTAGTCTAGAACTTGACTATGCGGTCATACCAAAGGACTGCTGGGAGAATCGTATGGCGGCTGCCACTTCAGAGTGGCCTGTGTCTTATCCACTCGCACCTTGTGCAGGTTTCGAGGTGGAAGTCGCTCGTTGGGGATCATCTTCACTACGGCATAGACCGATGGAGGCCCGAGGTATGGAACGATCACCCTCACCTGAACAACAAACACACAATCACTTCATCATGGTGCCCAATTGGATCTCTAAAATGAGGAGTAGGAGGGTGGACACTAACCAGGAAGAGGAACTGCTTGTCGCTGTCAACAATCAATGTCAGACTGGTTGAGGTGGTATTCACCCTGTGAGGTCTGCGGTACAGATCCAGGAAGGATGTGGCGTAGAACACTCCATACATCTACGAAAACATGGAAACGTTACAATGATGTCTTGATAGACACTTTTCAACTTAAAGGTCAGGACAGTGAAATTTCAGGATAATTTGGAGGGTCCATTATCTATAATTAATTGTTTAATGATGTTTGAAGCACAACTCAACACCTTCAAATCATGCAGCTTTCGGCTGAAATGCTGTAAAATTTGCACGATTACACCTAATGTGAAATCAACATGGAGAAATATTTTGCTCTTTCCAAAAACATGGATTCCTATTGAAACGACTGAATATCACTGAACAACAGTAAATGTGACCGCACCGTTAGCTTATAAAAATAAATGCTGTTCTTGATCGCATCCCATAGTATTCATTTTCTTCCGTTTTCATACTTGTAGATACACAAGTTTATATGAATTAGGGCTGGGTGATATATCACAAGCGACTGTCATGCGCATCTAGTCAGTAAAGCCAGTTTCATGATTAGTAGTGAATCACCATCACCTGGTTTCAAATGGAGCGTCATTTAATACACAGATCCGTAGATCACTGACAAGCTACACAATATCACGTTCATTATCGCAAATGAATCGCCTTTGATAATGAACGCGATATTTCCATCCCTTGCGTGGGGAAATTGATCGCCCTCATGTGAATTGCAACTGAAAACACTGGATAACGGCAGTGAAATTTTGCAGAACAATGATAAATATGACCGCATATTAGTTTGTTCACGAGAAAAGGCCTATTCAGACCAAGAAGGATAAAGATAACTATGTTACCTACATTTGCGTCCACACCAACACAATAACGTTCTATATTATAAGCACAATCTGTAAGCATGCTTGCATTTTCTTATGATTTGTTCTTTTTTATGTTATGATCGGAACAAGTTTAAAGTCCGGTAGTGTGTGATCCTCAGTCATTTAGTGTATAATGCCGCCTCATATGTTTTCCTCTGTGACTACTACGAAAGTCCGTAAGTGTATGATGCCTGGTATTTTAAGATCTGTTCAGCTTTTTAAAGTCGTGTTGTGTATTCCAGCCTTTAGTCTTACCTCAGCTTGAGGGCCGGTCCAGTTGCACTCTACAGCGGTCTGGTTGAGCGGCCGGGCCTTCAGTGATGGCTGGGCAGGTCTGGTACCTTTGGTCTGCTTGTGGAACAGAGAAGTAGGACTGTCTCCATCATCCGTGTGAGCCCACACCGCCACCTCATACACCGTTCCTGCTGTCAAGTTAGAGGCTGTACAGAAAACAACACACATATTTTATGAAGCTCTAGAAAAGCTGACATGATGTTTGATGACTGTAAAGTGTTTTACAGTACCTTTCAACGTCTCTGAAACCGTGTAATTCCAGCTCTCCTTTACATGTTCATCAAATACCCATGAAATGACAACTACATAGTGCTTCACCTAAAAGAGAGAGATCCATATTATATTTAAATATTATATTAGGAGGAGGTCATAAATGTAACCCACACACAGAGAAAAAGTTAAATGACTGACCTGGACTTTATAATCATTGGTGATGGACAAAATCATGGAGTCCTCTGTGATACTGGTGATCTCAACATGATACACTTAAAACACAGTGTAAACAGACATAACTTGATGTTTATGTAATCCATAAAAATATTTTATGCTGACATGATGTATGACTGTAAAGTGTTTTACAGTACCTTTCAACGTCTCTGAAACCGTGTAGTTCCAGCTCTCCTTTACATGTTCATCAAATACCCATGAAATGACAACTACATAGTGCTTCACCTAAAAGAGAGAGATCCGATTATATTAGGAGGAGGTCATAAACATAACCCACACAAAGAGAAAAAGTTAAATGACTGACCTGGACTTTATAATCATTGGTGATGGACAAAATCATGGAGTCCTCTGTGATACTTGTGATCTCAACAACAGGAGGAGAGAGAGCTAAAAAACACATTATTAAAGAGTCATGATACACTAGAGCAGTGTTTTGTCCAAACACTAAAACAGACATAACTTGATGTTTATGTAATCCATAACATATTTGAGGTAAAAACATCCAGCAAATAATCATTAAAGAAATCAAACTGATACACTTAAATGATCTGAGATGACCAAACACCTGATAAGAGATGATGCCATCCCCTCAGAGGAAGCCAACCTTCAGACAGTATATAGAATTATCAAATTTTGCTTAAAAAGTTAAATATATTAAGTTTCTGCAATCTAATCAAACTTTGATCTGTTTATATTTATGCTGAAAAGGGAGTTTAAATGACTCTTGATCGCTTTCAATTATCCTATAAGATAAACATTTGAGCATAAATGTCCAGCAGGGGGAGTCAGCGCTCCTCTGCGAACATGTCAGTTTCTTTTATATAGTTTTCTTACCTTTTGAGGAATAATGGATTTAGATTTCGGTCCAGTTTCCCATGCCTCTGCTTGTGACAGCAGCCACCTGACAAATAACAGATAAATAAAGGTTAGGTAAAGCTATGATCACCAGAAGTGTACATGAAACAACTTCATGCAGGTTTTAGAGTGTCTCACCCTGAATCTGTAGAGCGAGCTGGGCTGCAGGTTCTTCACTTCTGCATTCGTGATGGTGCTACGCTGGGAATACCACTCTGCACTGTCCTTTTCACTGTACTCCACCTGCAAACACACAAGCTGGTTAGATATAAGTATGTGTTGATAAATTCTATAAAGTACTGAAGGCTTCTCACTCACAATATACTCCCTAATGAGTCCATGTGCTTTATCAGGATGGTTCCAGGAACACAGTACCGTCCCGTCCTCAGCATTGTCAATGCTCAGCTGCAGATTCTGTGGAGGGTCTGGCACTGTCACACAAACACAGTTGTCAGCATATCTCTTCCATGTAAACCTGAGCTGTTCCATAAATCATTTTAGGGACTGTGCTGCAAAGGCAGACTTACATCCTTCTGGTGTGCGTAATGTGAGAACCTCATTGGTCCTGTGCTGTTTGCTGAGACACTGAGTCTGAACCTTCACCTGGTAGGTGGTGTCCGGCATCAACACGGTCAGAACGGCACTGCCCTTATTGCTGTTTGTGTCCATGGACATCCACTGCTGGACACCCACCTGCCTGGAAAATATATACAGCTTTATTACTGACCTGAAGACATTTACTGTTGTGTGTCGATCATGGGTTCCCTATATAAAGTATTTAGTATGGCGGAATTATTATAAAATAAATTAAATGTCTACGGCCAGTTGCCTCATTACCTACTACGGCCAGTTGTCCTTTATTTTATATAATATTTTTATTTTAATACAATGAAAACAATAACAAAATTAATACAAATAAAATTAATAATGGTTTAGTGGTCTGTGATTCTTTGATTCAACATTAACATGTTCCACCAAATAAAAAGCTTAAAATAAACATACAAAATAAATAATAATAATAATAATAAAAATTAATAGTAATAAAGGTTAAGCGGTCTGTGATTTTTGGCACAACGTTGTAGTGGTCCACCTGAGAAAGCTTAAAACAAACAAATAAAATAAATAAATACAAACAAAATACAAAACATAAACCAAAACAAAGCATGAAACAAAAAACAAAAACAAGCAAACAAAGCAAAGAAAATCAAAGTAAAGCAAAGCAAAGCAAAGCAAAGCAAAACAAAGGCAAAAATATATATTTTTTAAACATTGAAGTGATCTGTGGTTTTTCTCCCCACAGTTCAAGTGGTCCATTACCTTAAAGGCTTAAGGCCAGTTTACATCAAGGACGATAACTATAAAGATAACGATAAAGATATAGTTCTAAAAATTCTCAATATTAAAGAGTCCACACCACAACGAAAACGATAAAAGCACAGATAAACGATATCGCTGGAATCGATTTCAGAGCGATTTTGTCCAGTTGATGAATGATACAAACTTTGACACCCAATCCGAATCCATCCTGCTATAACTAGCTTGAGAATTTAAAGCTGCAGACGAGCCGTGCGCTTAGAATAAACAGATGATATTGTTCGCTGGTGTTGACACTAATATTGTTATCTTTATAGTTATCGTTCTTGGTGTGAACGGGGCTTTAGAAAACACAGTTGTAGATGAACACAACGCCTGAATGAATACCTGAAGTAGATGACAAAAGAGCAGGTGGATGCAGGCATATTTTTGGGCCTTGACCAGGTAAGTGTCACAGCTCCAGAAAAGTTGGCACTCCACTGAAGATTTTGAATTTTGTAGACCAGCAAATCCACTGAGAAAGGGAAAAACAGGGTGAATCAACAAGAACAGTCAGTCGGCTTACTGTGGTATAATACTGTTCTTGCTGCAGTCAGATGTCAATGGCAAATACACCACAAATGTCTCTCAGTGTCTCACTAGTGCAGTTGTCCTCGTCACTCCGGTCAGAACAGTCTATGAAGCCATCACACCTCTCGCTGTTCAGCACACAGGCCTCACCATCCGCACAGAGAGTACCATTCACACAGAGCAGCGGTCCATGAGTGGCTGAAATAAAATGGGGAGCTTGTTAACATTTACAGATATGTGAAGACATTAGCCACACCACCCCATTCCCAGTTTATCCAAATATATAGAGCATAATGTATTTTTATTTGACAGTTTTGATGAAAATGGTAATAAAGAGTGGGTAACTTTTGTACTGTGTATGATTCTCTTATAGGTACTTACGACAGTTGTCCTCATCAGACCCGTCTACGCAGTGAGGATGTCCATCACAGCGCTGCCAATCAGCGATACAGACTGGAGGCTTCAGGCACAGGAACTGATCTTTAGTACAGCGGCCCAAAGGAGGAAGAGTTGCCAATGAAGTCACTGAGCCTTTGACTAAGAGAAACACAGAAACAGCATAAAACAAAAGGATAATACATATAAAGACTCAAGGGTTCAAAAGTATTTTAAGTTGATTAAATCTTAATCCCAATGATTAAATCTTAAAAGCTTCTCAGTCTGAATAAACATTAATATAATAGTTTTTTGGTAACACTTTACAATAAGGTTCATTAGATAACATTAGTTAACATGAACTAAGCATGAACAAGCATTTATTAATCTTAGTTAATGTTAATTTCAGCATTTACTAATGCATTATTAAATCACAATTTGTGTTTGTTAACATTAGTTAATGCTCTGTGAACTAACACGAATACCTGTATTTATATTAACTAATATTAACAAGTATATAAAATAAAATAAAATAAAATGAATATTGAAAAAGGAGTGTGGAAACAATTGAGAAACTCACTTACTTATTAACATTTTTGTTCTATTTTTAATGTTATTATTAAGTAACACCACTCAGTAGTATTAAGCGAACTGCATAATTTGTGTGAAAATGAACTGTGGGAATGTTGCGTCACCCACGTCTGAGCTGAAAAGCATTATTTTGCATGTATGAAAATGAGTGTCAAATGTCACAATTAAAAAAAGCATTTAATATATATATGTTATCAGGTATATATATATATATATATATAGAGAGAGAGAGATCTGACTCTTTCACAAGCCATATGTTTGACACCTCTAGTATTGGCTAGGAAAAGAAAAGAGGAAGCACCTGTGGGACAGCCCACTTCATCGCTCCCATCAGGACAGTCAGCATAGCCGTCGCACACCCAGGTGTTCATAATACACGCGCCAGAACCACAGCGGAAACGATTAGGAGCGCAGGTAGCTGGACCCGGCGCAGGTGTGTGAGGAGCTCCACCATCTGAACACAGACACAACATAATTAACTATAATTAATCCACTGAGCATTCTCTTTTGTCAGCACTCTACAAACAAGGTTAACGACGCTGATTTGTGTACCTGAGCATTGAGATTCATCAGACCAGTCACCGCAGTCATTTTCCCCATCACACTTCCACCAGGCGGGCACAGCTCATCGGTGACACAGAGAGCACAAAACACATTAGCAAACAAGCACAGAAACAAGATAAACAGCACTTTCTCAAAGCCGCTACAAGCATGACTGGACTAGAGCTTATTTATCGAATGCTCAGATTGGAAGTCTGCCACAAGTTCCTGCTCACCACAGTTGGCCTCGTCTGAGTAGTCGCCACAGTCGTCCATGCCGTCACACTTCCACTCCAGGGTCACACACATTCCATTAGAACACTGGAAGCTGTTGCCGTCACATGTTTTCTCAAACTCAGGGTTAGTTGCTGTGGAGGAGCAGGTGAACTAATCAATATATTACAAAACACTGCATTTGTGCTCTATCCAAGGTCCACATTTAGGACTGTCAATTAAGACTGATTACAAATCTAATTACATGATATGCCGAATATTTAATCAAATTAAGTTGAAAGTAAGTGCATATATAAATTTTGCAGAGAAGCTATTCTGAATAATTTATGACACTATGAAAGACAATACATTAATGTAGCAAACAAGTATGAGAAAACAAAAAAGAAATAGACTGCAAAAAGTGGTGAATACATTAATTGCTTTATTTTTAAAAATCAAAATTTTTACCAATCAAAAGTATGGGGTCAGGAGTTGTTTTAAAGAAATTAATACTAAATAAGAGAAACGAAATACTAAATAAGAAATTAATAAATATTAAATAATAAAACCTGTTCTTTTGAACTTTCTCGTCATTAAAGAATGAAAAAATGTATTATAGTTTTCACATTATAACATTGATATGTTTTTGGTGGCCAAATCAGCATATTAGAATAATTTCTAAAGGATCATGTGGCACTGAAGACTGTATGGCTGCTGAAAATTCAGCTTTGCATCACAGAAATAAATGACATTTTACAATACATTAAAAGAGAAAACTATTATAATTTGTGATATTATTTCACTATATTACTGTATTTTGATTAAATAAATAAAGCTCTGTTGAGAATAAGAGACTTCTTTCTAAAATTATTATATAACCAAATTTCAAATAGTATATTTATGTTAGATTTAATAGATTTAAGGAATATCTCAAGGAATTGACATTCAGGTCAGGGGGCGTAATTAAATGTGTACATTGTAATATTTTTATTTATCAATGTAATTAATTGCACAACATTTACATTGACAGTCCTAGTCAGAAGCACAAAATGGACATTTTGGCTAGTTCCTATAATGAATAGTATCTAATGGTCACATTTCAGTTAGCAAATGTGTTAGACTCACAGCAGCCTGCAAACGTCGGGTCCTCATCAGATCCATCGGAGCAGTGCCGGGTACCGTCACACACCAGAGACTGGAACAGACACTGTGCTCGGTTTCTGCACACAAACTCCATATAGTGTGCACAGAGGGGACCTGCAAGAACAGACTCTTATTATTTCTCTAGTAACAATTACAACACAAAAACCAACAATTCCACTTATGTATACTTGTATAAAAAGCAATACCGCAGTTTTGCTCATCAGCGCCTCCTGGACAGTCCTCCACACCATTGCAGTGAGCACTAGCAGGCAGACAGGTGCCATTAGAGCACAAGAAGCCATTACACTTTTCTTTACCTGAAGGACAAAACCAAATAGCACAGAATTATATATGAGTGAGCAACATTATTAGAGAAACTGATGCTGATGCATTCGGTTTTCCAAAGAAAAAAGTCAAATGCAATGAGTGTGAGTAAAGTAGTGATTGAGACTGACCACACTGGGTTGGATCCTCGTCGGAGCCATCCTGGCAGTCGTCATCTCCATCACACACCCAGCGCTGAGGAATGCAGTGACCCGTGTGACATTGAAAACTACTGCTCTCACACGTGTGGTGACCCACTTTATGTGACAGAATGAGGAAGAGAGAGAGACATTGAAGATGTAGATGTGATGTATTTCACTGCATATTTCTTGCACCGGTGTGTAAATGAGTGTCTTTTCTCTCACCAGTACAGTTGGCCTCATCTGACCAGTCCCTGCAGTCGTTGTCTCCATCACAGCGCCAAGCGTCCCGAATACACACACCTCTTGCACAGGTGAACTCTCCCGGTCCACACTTGTGAGACTCTAAAAGAAAGCAGATGCAATATTACCGTTACAGTTATTTTAACTGAATAACTAAAAACACATAGCAATTATAGCTACAAAAAAGGTCCAAAGAATCCAAGGAAGCCAAACAGATAAAAAAAATGCAAAAAGTAAATCTTGTTAAAATTAAGGAATATTTTGTAAACTGTTTTAAATTAATGAACAGAAGATTTGTTTTAATTTATTAACTAGGTTTGTTTATATACAGCAATATAACAATTTACACTCATAAAAAGCAGTATAATTATTATAATATTTTCTCATTTCTTCCATGAACATATCACTGTAGCTCGCGGTGCGTAGTTGTACAATGATCGGTGTGCGCAGTTCTGATTCAAGTCAAACACACCAAAAAGTGACCAGTTGGCAGTATATAAGTGTTCACAGATGAATCATTTAATCAGATTTAAATTGTTTCACTTTAAAGTTTTAACTGATTGATACAAATTAAGTTAATTCTATCAAATTCACACTAATAAAATTTTTGCTTGTTTAATTCAGAGCAGTGTTATTTTAGAATTATTTATATACTACTATTGTATTTATTAATATTTTAATGATATTTTATAGTCTCATTTCAATTTTAGTTTCAGCAATTTTGTCACATGTTTTTGTGATTTTTTTATCTCTATTTCTATTCTGCTTAGATTTTTTTTAAATCTCACTTTTAGTAAATTTTGTACTTCATTTTGTACTATTTTATTGCAGTTAGTTTCCAAGTCCAAAAAATGAATTCAATTAATATTTTAAAATATTTGTTAGTTTTAGTTCAAAATACCAATTCAGAGAAAAATTAAATAAATGAAAAAAGAACACAAACATTTATTTTATATCACGCCCAAAATCATCTCAGTTATGAAATGATTTTTTACATGTAGCCCTAAACACAAACACATACCACAATGCTCTTCATCACTGTTATCGCCACAGTCATCCTCATGGTCACACTTGAAGGCCAGTGGAATGCAGGATCCTGAGGCCACACAGCGGAACTGGACCGCAGAGTCACAGGAAGTGGTGGCTGCAGAGAGAGAAAAATATATGAAACATAGATCATACACATTTCGGGGGTTTTATATGAGATGTCACTCACGGCACTCCTGTTCATCACTCATGTCGCCGCAGTCGTTGTCACTGTCACACTTCCAGATGCTGCTGATGCATTTCCCATTAGCGCAGCGGTGCTGGTTTGGCAAGCAGGTGTGTTCTGAAAGAGTCAATAAAAGTCAAGAAATCCATTTAAATTTCATACCTAGCATTTAGAGCTTTTGATATCTGATACTTCTGAGTATGTCAGACCTGTCTTAATGCATGTATTATTGCGGAGCTGGTATCCACTGGGACACTGGCACTGATGCTCTCCTGAGGGTAGGATGGTGGTGGAAACTCCATCGGGACAAACACAGTGATGCTTGTTTCCAGGCTGGGGAAGACACAGAAGGCTGCATGGCTGATCCACACAAGCATTCTGACCTAAAGGAGAGAAATACAGCTTTAAAAATAATTTCTTTATCCAAGTAAACAAGTATGAAGCTGAGCCCATGAAATCAATATATTGTGCTTTTGTGCTTTTATTGCTTGTTTGTTAGCTTTTTTACTACTAAAAATAAAGTTGCAAAAATAAAATAAAATGTGTACAAATACACTGATTAAAAAGTATTCCTCTAATCCTTTGTAAACAGACCAAAAATATTGAGGACATTAATTATTTTAAACATTCAATTCAATACAATACAAGCTGAAAAGTGGAAAAAAGAACAGCCCTGCAAGCCCTATCATGGTCTTTAAAGGTGTATTTGCCATGTGTTTTAGAAGGACTGTCTTCCCTTAAGAACTGACCTATGTTTTTTCCCTTGTAGAAGATCTTGAGATCCATCACTCCTGTCAGTCTGCTCACTAGCATCTCACTGTCTGGTGAGCCTGATTTAGGTGCTTTGAAGATTCCCATTCTAGACCAGTCATCCCAGTACAGGTCATTCTACATCAACAAACACCAGTTCAACAAAGTGTCCATAATCATTAAAGACAGTTTAATATCAGTTGCAACATTCCCAGAAGTGATAACATTGGGCCTACCTTAAAAACAGCAATAGCATAAGGATGTGGCAGGCCCTCCATTACCACAGTACGGCGGCCTCCATTAAAGTCTGCTCTTTCAATGCGGTCTCCATATGCCTCTGTCCAGTACAGCCATGATTCATCGGCCGTTATGCCGTTGGGCCAGCGAACTGCCTCAGACACAATGCAGGCGATGTTGGAACCGTCCATCCAGCTGCGGTAGATGCCCGCTGCACGATCACCCCAGTCTGTCCAAAACATCAAGCTAAAAGAAACAGCAACTTAGTGGTCAGGGTGAAGGGAGCATGCGGATTGTTAAGGAAAACAAGTGATTTGTGGGAACACCGTACCTCTCTGCTGGCATGAGCGCCAGGGCTCGAGGCTGCTCCACCACTGAAGAATTGACCAGAGTGCGTCTCAGGTCTCCATCAGAGTTGGACACCTGGAAGAGAGACAGTGAGAGGATGACTACAGGAATGAACACCTGTAACTGATGTTGCTGTAGTTGTTTTAACCTGTGGTTACCTCGATTTTGTGAGCACCAGCATCCACCCAATACAGCAACCGGCTGATGGGGTCAAATGACAGCGCCTCCACGTTTTGTAAGTCCTTTCTGACAATCACTTCTTGTCCAGAGCTTCCATTCAAACACAGTCTCTACAACACAAAATCAAAGAAAATACTTATAAGATTAATAAATGCCTAATAAATTGTAATAATAATAATAATAATAATAGCAATAATAATAATTATTATTGTTATTTCATTTTTAAACTATCTAAATCTAATAAAAAGTTGTGTTTTTTCATTTCTGATTATTTATAAAAAAAGACATTTAAATACAATAAATAAAGACCAGGATGATATTTCTAGGAAGTTTAACTGCTCAGAACAAACAAAGGACCCATGAACAACTCATGACCACAAAGTTGTGAATAATCCAGGTATTGACAACCAGATCACTTAAAAGTTCACTTAATTTTCCACAACACTGAATTTGTCATGGGATGTGTTCAATAAAGACATGCAATATTATAATTCTTTGTGCATTTTTTAGCTTAAGCACGTTGTGTTTGTCCATACTTGTGACTTTGATGAAGATCAGATGACATTTTATAACCAACTAAAGCAGAAATCCAATTCCACATCATTTTTCTTGTCACTTTTAATTTGCTTTTGCACCGTGTAGTTCTAGGAACTAGCCAGCAGGGTGGATCCTAGAGAACCAATTTCTCCCTTGGGCCGTTTTCCTGGTTGCACCAACTCTGAAGTAGCCAACAGCAACGTCTTTATTCGCTGCTTTTACAAACGTCAACAACCGGTGAATGGAGAACGCCATGATCGGAGTAGTTTTTGTTGTGTTTTTTGGGTTTCATTACAACGGAGATGGAATGTAAACGCACAATTTACAGGATTGAAAAAGCATGAAAATCTGCTTTTATTTTATTGCTTTTATTGCTGCAGTCAATTGTATTGAATTATTAAACATTTGAATATATGTATTTAAAATATAATATATTTAATACACCCATTTTATTATTAAAATTATGAATGAATGATTCAATGACTCATAAATACTTACTGGATGAATTAGCGTTTTTGAACAAATCTCTTGAATGAATGATTCAATGACAAATACATTTTTAAGGTGGCGACAAAATGCTATCGACACAAACATTATTTGAAGCGTTACTTTCAAAAGGGGATTTGCTCTATTTTGATCACTACCATAGACATCAATGTTTTTATATGAATTACAAACTTTTATCACAGTATTTCTGTGATAATATGACTGACTGTAAGACCGAAATACTGTGTAGTTAAAAAGACTGTGAAGCTGTTTCTTACCCAAACATGCAGATTTGAGTGTTCTAGTATGATTGTTTCAAAGGTTTAATAGACACAGGCGAATCGTTGTCATTTAAAAATGGTATCGCATGGGTGTTTGAATCGAGATCGCAATCTTTTAACGATTAATCATGCAGCTCTAATATATGGTACAGATCCCTATTTTTATGTGCATGAAGGATGTTTATTCACCTGTATGGTGTCCAGTGAAATATCAGCCCAGTATAGGCAGTTCTTCTCATAATCAAAATCCAGAGCCACGGCCTCATGGAGACCCGAGAGTGGAAGCGGCTGGTCTGTACCTGTGGCCAGGTCATACCGATGAATGGAGCTCCTCACCGCATACAGGATAAACTCATTACTCTCTAAAAAAAGAAAAGTAGGTAAGAGGTCTTAGTTAAGAGGTGAAATAAGGTCTTATTCCTGAGAAATACATTACATATTTCACCCGAACACTCCCATGTGAGCATTTAATTTCAAAACCATTGGCACTAAAAGAGAATTGTTCTTTGCTAACAGCTTGCACCCTTCTGGGAAGGCTTTCCATTTTCTGTTTCACTGCAAATCGTAAAAGAAAACTGATGGCACTGCTGAGAGTCACATCACTTCCTTCTCCCGCTGGATCAGATCTCAGCTTCTGAAAGGGCTGCTTATTTACTCCCAGCGTCCTCTAGTCAGAGAGGCAAGCCAATCAATGTGGCCACTGAAGCGCGGTCAAGTGGCTGAGAGCCACAATGCTGGAGAGTAGAGGCAGTCTAGACAGCGACGGCTCTTAAGAACAGCTCGGTGGGGAGATGGGCTTTGATCACACTCCAACAATCCTCATTTGACTTTCAAATCCCATCTTAAGGACTGACTGTCCACATTACTTTATTCAGCTTTTATTGAAGCTAATCAGTCCATGTCATCTCAGCGTGGTCACATTGAGGCATTACTGTATTTTACACATTCATGCTTATACTATAGACCAGTGCTTCTCAAAGTCCGGACTATGGTCCGCATCCGGAGGGAATTCAATCAGGACCCGCCTCCATTTCGTATTTCAAGAGCACTAATTATAATTCCTACTTTGATAACCGCATGTTAAACTTGTAAATAATTTGTTTAGTTTTTAAATGTCTGTTTGGAGATGGTCCAAAACGAAAGCGCATGCGATGAAACTTTTCCTTCATGACATTTGTTGTCATGACGTCCAGTGAGTTTGACGTTTGATAATCGGGTGGCATTTCACTGAAATATGAGTATTTTTATTATTATTATCACTTATATAATGGCCATTTGACTTATAGCAGTGTCCAGTGTTTCCCATTCATTGATTTATTTGTGGCGCCCGTCACAATATCAAAACTGACCGCCACAAATAGATTTTCCAAAAGGCTTATACTTGGTTGAATAAACTGAGCACTGCACGTTTCAAGATTGAAATGCAGCGGGCGTTTTTACATGAATGTATTTTTGAAAAGAACCGAGCATCTTCTAAAAAGCTTAGATGTCATTTTCATTTCATATTTCCTGTAATGCCTGATAAATCTGCGTTTGTTTGAGCGCATTACTTTGATTACAGCCGTTACCGGGAAACCGCTTTATCTCTGACTACAACAGCGTCTCCTGCTGGCAGAGAATTAATTTGCATTTGCAAGTCTGTGGGAAACACTGGTGTCTGTCTGCAAACATAAACAAAAAGCATGCTTCAGAACTGTTTTGAGAAGGTGCTTAAGTTTTTAGCCATGTATTATTCCTATGAATTAGGCTACTACTACTACTACTACTACTATTCTACTATTACCATATTGTGCCCGGCAATAAACATTTACTCAAACTCTCTTTTATGAGATAAAGTGAAAAAAGAAAATCGGCCAAACGTATCAGCCAAAATAATCAGCATCTAATATCGGCTGCCCTGATTTCTAAATATCGGCATCTGCCAGAGAAAAACCCTTGTCGGTCGACCTCTATTGCAGACACTTAAATTAATTGTTTTGTCACTGACTTTTGCTCTTGTTATTAATGTATTTTGAATGCAAAGGGCACTTTATTTAAAACAAAATTTGTGTTCATTTCTTATGCAGGCTACTGAATGTTTATTAAAAATAAGTTTTATAATAATCAATTGTTCAGTTCCGGACCTTTAACACTAATGAAAACTCAGATTTGGACCCCTGAATGCAGACTTTGAGAACCCCTGCTATAGAAACACATTCAGACATGTGTAGACATTACAGGGATTTTATGTGTCACGATGTCTCCTAAAATGCATTTCCAAATATCCTTTTTTAAATAGCCATCAAATGTGTCTTTGATTGGGTTAAAAACAGGACTGATTGTGTTTTTGCAACCAAACAAATATAGAAAATTCTGAAATCATTTGTAAAAATGTCAAAGAGTCAAGAAGAGAAGTGAAAAGGGTCTAATCTAAACTATATTTTGCATCTGCATACAGTTAGTATGTCTTCAGTGATTGACATTTGTTCAAGCTTCAAAATGGAGAAACAAGTTAACGACCGATTTATGCCTCATTGACAACATTCCCAACAGATATAGACCTTCAGCATACTAAATGTACACTACTGTTAAAAGTTTGGGGCTGGTAAGTTTTTTTTGAAAGATGTTTCTTCTGCTCACCAAGACTGTATATATTTTATGAAAAATGAAGTAAACATTACTTCAAAGTATTACAACTTAAAATAGCTGTTTTAATTTATTTTAAAATGCATTTTATTCCTATGATGGCAAAGCTGAATTTTAAGCAGCCTTCAGTCTAGTCCTCAGTGTCACATGATCCTTCAGAAATCATTCTTACATGATGAACAGTTGTGCTGCTCGATATCTTTGTGAAAATTGTGATACTTTTTTTCAGGAATCTTTGATGAATATAAAGTTCAAAAGAACATTATGCTATACTTATGCTAAGTATAAATGTATTTTAAAAGTATACAAATTGTATTAGTTTTCTAATTCATTTACATTTTCATTTTGCAGCATTATTATAATTTTCACCAACTATAAAATGTGCAATATAAATATACTTGACTTGTTTCTTCACTCTTATTTTGCTCCATATTCTTGTAACTTTTTTCCTGTGAAATAAAATGTCAAAACTGCACTTTATCATATCTATATAATGCATTATAATCAGTTCTGTTGCAATTTGCTTGGTTTATTTTTCGTTTCACATCAGGATTTGAACCTGTTTAACATTTCACACTAAACAAGAACTGTACCACTAAACTATCCCATCTAATTATAAAGGCCTTTTGGGTCTGGTATTGTCTTTTGGTCATGTAAATGTCTTCACTGACACTTTTGATTCATTTTCTAACTGAAAAATGTGAACAGTAATGCGTTTAAAAAAGACAAACTTGCATGTAATGTAAAATAAAATAAATAAATCATTTTTTGTATCACTAACATTATTATATTAAAATCGATATCTCAAAAATGTTCCTACCTCAAAGATTTTTCTTGATAATTGTTTTGTTTTATTAGTTTGAGGCTGTGTTATGAACTTTGACTCCACAACTTCATGTTGCATCCATAGGATTGTGTGGTGTTACATAACGAATATGATTGAATAAGCTGAAGAGGAGGATGTTACTGTACCTTCCACAGGACAGGGCAGCATTTCTCCATCCAGCCGAGCTTCAACATCTCCCCCACTGCAGCTGTCTCCAGAAACCTTCCTGTACCTAAAGCATCAGATGACACCTTAACATCAGTGCAAATCATTTATTACATTTCACAGCAAATTTCTCTTCTTGAAGAACTTCTAAAAGTTGACACTAGGTGATGCTGTAATTACACGTCTATGAATTGTCGTGCTTTCGTATAAATTCTCCTTTTGCTGTCCTTATGCTTGCGTAATATATTGAGAAGTACCAAAGTTGTGGCAAGTTTATCTGAAACTGCTGATTCCATTCATCATTTACTGACATTAGAGATGCTCAGATCTGCTGGTTAATTTAAGTATGATAGTTATTCTAAATATAATGGCCGATAACCAATGCATAGCTAATATTATGCTTTTTAGACAATATATGCAGGTGCAAAAACTAAGTTTAGTTATTTCTGATACTTTGAATGTTGGTTTTACATGCTTTTTCATAAATTAACTGAATGAATAACCACATAAATAAAACATATTGATACCTGCAGCAATGATGCATTATTGTAAGCAAAATATTATTTCCCTGAAACAAGCCCTTAGAGGGCAAGAACATATTCAGAGTTGTGTTAAATGGGTTAAAAATCAAAGTTAAACATTTATTATTGTGAAATATAAATATTATAATAAATAACATAAGCACAAGAAAAAATAGTAATTAACTTTATTTCCCATTTTTCCCAGGAATCATCACTATAATTGTGATTAATCTCATTTCCTCACATCTCAACTGACTGATCAAGAGATCTAAACTCATCCAGCTTCATTCGGTTCAAGTCCGTGTTGTAAATAAATCGTCTCCTCAACTGCAGATAATGAAAGGAGAGATACATGGTGACACAGCAATGGCAGATCTAATAATGCTCCCGGGGCTGCAGCTGATGATGGCAGCTAACAATCTGTATCCAGGAGGACACAGAGCCTTTAATAAGTATTTACCCCTTAAGACCTTCTCATGTTATGCTGATTTACAGCACTGAATCACAACAGATATGATTCAGCTTTATCGAGGGAACAAGAGTCTTCAAGTGCGACCTCTACAAAGTAATTTGAAATAATTATAAAAATAAGAGTAAAATAACTGATTTCATAAGTATCCACCCCATTTAATATATAAATATAAATGTGTGAGATATAACACAACTATTGTAAACAATCAGTGGTGCAGTCATTCTTTTTGTAAGTTAATTTAATTTTAAATCTACTAAATACAATTTAAATTCTGCCTGGTCAGTATTGTATGATAATAAAACATGAAAGGAGTTCTTTTTTTTCTCAAATCGGTACTCAATTAATGTTCAAATGTTTGGTGAGCATAAAAGAAGTCTCACCAAGACTGCATTTATTCGATCATAATACAGTCTCTTATATTGTGAAAATATATATTACATATTAAATATTATTACAATTTAAAATATTTTTTTCTATTTTATTGTATTTTAAAATGCAAAGGGCAAAGGTGAATTTTCACTATCATTGCTCCAGTCTTCAATTTCAAATGATTCTTCAGAAATTATTCTAATATGCTGATTTGCTGCTCAAGAAAGATTTATTATTATTATCAATGTTGAAAACAGTGCTGCTTAATATTTCTGTGTAAGCTGTAAAACATGTTTCTAAGAGTCCTTAACAAATGGAAAGTTCAAAAGAACAGCCTTTATTATAAATATTTTGTAACGTTATAAATGTCTTTACAGATACTTTTGATAAACTGAATGCATCCTTGCTGAATAAAAGTATTAATTAAAGTATTAGTACTGACTCTAAGCTTTTGAATCGTAGTGTGTATAATCAGTTGTGTTTTTGTAGGTAAAGGTAACATTGATCTCACCCTTTGCTCCGGCGGTAAGTGGTGCCCACCGGACAGGGTACTGGTGGGGCATAAATGTTTCCAGAAAACTCAGGATCAGGCACGCACACCTCAAGAGACAGGTCCTCACTCAGCTTAAACCCGTAGTCACTGCAAACAGAGAAAGATGACACAATAAAGTAGTGCAAAATGGATTCGGGTGAATAAAATGGCAAAATGATAAAAGCAAAGGAAACCGGGGTTTCAGCTCATACCACTCATAGTCCTGTCGAGTGCAGGAGCAGTTGGACAGAGTGACGGGCCTGTCGAAGTCCTCGCCGTTGAAGCAGGTGGCGTGAGGTGAGCGGCGCTTGTACACCATCTCTCTGCCGAGCAGACAGCCGTTTCCCCTCTCGTCAGAAGGAGACCAGCGTTTATAGTCGCCCTCCGAGCACGGCACACCTAAATCATAACATCAGATGTATAAACTGGCTGCTTGGGAATCTGCTGGGCAGTTGCTGAGGTGTGGTGGCTACAAGATGCACCAATTATAAGTGCTCTGTTCTCTTACCAAGAATATCACTAGCGTTGACCTGCAAAATGAGCCAGCTGTGTTTCTGGTCCGCATATGAGCCGAAGATGGTGAAGATGGTGCTCTTCTCACCCGGTTCAGTCAGCAGCTGGTACACATATACCTCCTCCTCTGAGAACTGGAACACCTTCCAGGTTTCCCCCTCATTGGTACTGAATCTGAGCCAGCAAAAGACAAGACACAGCTCATTTTCCGACCGACAACCACCGTTTGATATCCAAACATTAATCGCTAACTGATAAGATTTGAATATTAAATTAATGTTAAATAAATAATACAATGGACGAGTGTCTGTGAAAAATTAAAGATATACCTACAGTGCTTCTGAGAACAAAGAATAACAGAACGAAATATAAATAAAATTATAAAATAAATAGGCCTACACAACATATTTTTCACTTAAATAATTCAATTAAGATGACACATACACTGAATCATTCTATGCACTTTGAAGAACCGCATGTTTTTCATCAGACATAAATCCTCTCATTAGAAGAAACAAAATGAACACACGATGTAAATAAGAGAATAGTTGTGCAGTAGCGTAGAGCTTCATTGAATATAATGAAACTTTGTGAGATTGCGAAGAACTGAAAATGAGTAACAGCTTTTTATTGATTCCAAACCCATTCAGAATTTGAATACATTCACTGGTGCATTCACTCTCTGATAACCATTTATCAAATATTGCCTTTTGCCATTGTGTTGCCTTTATTACTTCAGTTAAGTGAAAGTGGAGGAGGTGCATGCACAGCAAAATATGTCTGCAGGCGGCACGGCAGTTGCACGTCCCTGTGAGTTAAAAAATATGCATAGAATATTTTTCTTAAACAATGCAGCTAACTTTAAAAATGACTTGCATTTTTTTTTTAAACCTTTAAATAATTTAATAATTGTATTATTAAAATATTACAAATAATTAATATAAGATAAATAAGAATGAATCGGTCAAAATTATTTAGGTTAACAGTAAAACCATTAAAATATGTTCATCCCTAAAACAAACCAAATAAATTGCGAAAGAACTGATGATAATGCATAATGATCAACAAAAAAAGCAGATTTGATCTTTGATTTTTTGCTTCATGTGAAAAAAGATATGGGTGTTCAGAGCAACATAAGGTTGATGAAATAAACTGCATAAAAAAAGAAACAAAATCAAGTAAAAAAAAAAAAAGGAAATAAAATGCTGAGCCAACACATAATTACAACTGACAAAACTCTGAAAATAAATACAATATTAACTGAAATCATCATCATCATTACAAAAAATGCCAAAAGTGCAATATAATTGGATTTAGCAAATTTGGACACATTAATCGCTACTTTCTGTGTTCTGTGCAAACCCAATTTTTCGTTTTTTTTTTAATTGCACAGAGATGCAGGTTCTCACCTCTCTCCATCTGACCCCAGCGCTACTGGATACATAAACATTGGGCTTATTGGCCAGATTCTTTCCAACAGATCCTGTGCAGAAGATAGTAGAGAGAGAGAGAGAGAAAGGGAGACAGAGAGAGAGAGAGAGAAAGCGAGTTAACCGTCAATATTTACACTGTATCTGGTGTCATATATCACAGGCCTCAATAACTACTGACATCAGGTGACCATCTGACAAAACGACAGCGTTTAAAACAACTATAAAAGGAGTATTTATGTTTCATGATGTAAACCACATGAGAGATGGTCACAAGTGCATCTGACCACATCATATTTGTAGTGTACATGCTATTGCGTCAGCCAACTCAAAATTCAGACCACAATAGAGACAAAACAGAAGGAAATTAGCACAAAGAACAAACCCAGCAAAGGGCAAGAAACACTGTGTTCCTGTCAGATGCTTCCGCCTTGCCATTGTGACAAGAAGCCCAGACAAGGATACTGTCTGTCACCTTCTACTTCTACATCAGAATCATCGTTTGACTTTTTTCGATGCCATGCGTTGTACTGCTGCGTCAACGCAGGTGGTTTTGTCATTAATTAATTTGAGTGGTAATGAACTTAATTTACATTAATCTCCTTAAGAGAGATATGTGGCACTTAACACGCTTTTTTGCAATAAGAACAATGCTGAGGTGTCGTGGCTCTCAGCTGGCTAAGTCGATGAGGGCGAGGGTGTGTTTGTATGTGATAATTAGCCAGTGGGTGAAGTACAAATAATTAGCACATCTGCGCCGGAGCGATAGCAGCCGATGCAGTCAGACATTTTCACAAGCCTCCTGTGCCTCTCATCTTCATGCATGCACATTATCTAATAATCATTTAATTAAAGGCCTAGCTGCGGCTGGCAGAGAGAGAGAAAGTGCCTTCCAAACCGTGCAAAGAGAGCAAAATCAATGTTTTCCACCAGGCGTGAACTCAAGAAGTCGGGCTCATGCACTTGCTCCCTATCATTACAGTGTGTACCGTGTTCTCTGAAGGGACCTACACACACTTGGTTAACAGGAACAAAGCAACATAAACAGGAAGAAACAGAACAAGCTGCTAAAGTGTTTGCATTTCCTCTCTCACGCACATATGAGAGGAGCAGAGAGCAGGTTGTGTGGCCCACCTGTTGCCATGATGAGGCCAGGTGCAGACTCTTTAGACAGAATAGGGATCCTGCGCAGCTGAATATTCAACAGCTGACTCCATCTCTGGACCAAGTGCAGGGAACAGCCCTTGTCCAGCTGAGAGACCAAGAGAAAGAGATAGTAACTATGTAATAATAAAGAACAGAGCACAAACAGTTCACTGGAAGCATGCAAAAACAACTTCCTCCTACGATCGTCAAGCTTAGCAGTCTAACTCCTTTTTCTCAAACACAAAACCACAGGTCATGAACATGCTTGGCATCACGACTACTCTCAAATACAC
The DNA here is from genome assembly GCA_027564155.1 of Gymnocypris eckloni scoliostomus. NCBI lineage: Eukaryota > Metazoa > Chordata > Actinopteri > Cypriniformes > Cyprinidae > Gymnocypris > Gymnocypris eckloni. The sequence goes on along the minus strand of CM050417.1, from coordinate 13,802,031 downwards.
TTTGCAAATCTCAAAATGAATATCCATTCTTCATACTATACATTATAATGTTTTGATGCCTGAATAATTTGTAGCATTTAAAATGAAACATTTATTAATATGTTTTAAATATAATATGCATAATATTACATTTCTATAATTATTCAAATTTATTTTAGTTGACAGGATTTTATTTTTATTGATTTAAATTAGACAAAATTAGACAAAACAACCTATATAATATGACTTTTATTAGACAAAATAATATAAAATTGTATCTAACATTTATTGTTATTGTCCATACATTTTAAATAACTACTGGCTATGTCACTATGTATATATATATATATATATATATATATATATATATATAGACTGAACACTCAGAAAATCCAGCAATAATCAACCATGAATATTATATTTCATCACAGTGGCATTATGGGTAGTAGCGTGTGGTCTGAATGGTTATAAATTTATGAAATTATAAAAAATGTATTGCCAAAAAGAGCAACTTGGACATTTTTGGCATAAATAGAATTGCGGCATAAATTGTTGGCATAAATAGAATTTTGGCAATACATTTTTTGCATAAATATAAACGTATGCCAAAAAGTAAATAGCGAGGTTTTTGGGATTTGAAAGTGTCCACATCGGATGCGTTTGTGTGCTAAAATAGACTTAAATAAATTAATGGGAGTTAAACTAAATGTTCGAAACGGGTCACAAGGATCATGCTTTTATATGTTGGATTATTATTAATTGACATGACATAAAAAAAAAAATAAGGGATAGCTACCAAAAAACAAATCCTTGCCCCCAGAGTATTTGGCTGATTAATCTAGTACTCCAGTATCAAAAATGACCAACATCCCTAATACCTGGCAGTCTATGGTTCCTCCCAGGCTGTCGGCTGCAGGTGGCTGCAGAAGCTCCCAGGTTCCTCCTTTATCAAACGTGATGACTGATCGCATGTTGTCTTCAGTGACCGATCCATTGATCAGAGTGGCCACAAACACACCCCTCAGCCCTCGACCCGGTGGAGATCTGCAAACGGCTCGTTGGCAAAGTACCTTTCAAACACACAAACACACAAATCTGTTTCCATGTGCCATTCCTATCTGCCAAGAGAGGGGGTCTATGAAAATGCCAATGGCACGCGAGCCAAGCGCATCTCATCTGCATTCCGCACTGCAGTAATTGCGTCTCTGCTCTCAGGCGGCCGTGCTGAGCTCAGTGGTTTGGCGGTGGGTGAGATCCCGCTCTGCCGCAGAGTAAAACAATAGCATGTCCTTGGAAAGCTGCGTAGGAATGATAGATTGCTTTTCTACTGACAGTGTGAGCGGAGGGACCGGTGGGCGAAGACATAGTTCTTGCATTATAGAGACGAGACCTCACTAACCTGCTTATGGGGTTGAGGCGTGCAGAGGCAAAATGGATTTACAGCACTGATGAGGGGCTATCACTAAACCAAGAGGAGTTCAAGTAAAGGTGACGAGACCAAAAGCTGTGTAAGACTGGGCTTAACCTGAATTATTGAAGTGGGACATGTTCCTGACTCAACATGGTTGTTGGCTCTCAGACAACCTTTCTAACTACATTTTTGGGCTGGGGCTTCAACCAAAATTTGCATCAACCTATGATTTCCTTAGGATTTTAGGAATTATGGTTAGTGTGAAGTTAAGAAAAAGGCATAATGGTAAGTGTAGGTCAGTGCTTCTTTTTTTGCTTGTTTTTTTAAGTACAATGTATGTTGAAAGTTTCTATTGAAAAATGCAAGAAATGCATTCATTTATTTATCTATTTATGCATTTTCCGATTTACAATAATGTTCAAAGGTTTAGGGTCAGTAAGATTTTTTTCCAAGGAATTAATATTTGTCATCAGCAATAATGTATTAAATTGATTCAAAGTGAAAGTAAAAACACATTTTGTACAGAAATTCAGGATTCAAATAAATACTTTTCTTTTGAACTTAATATTCATTAAAGAATCCTAATTTTTTTTATTATGGCTTCCACCAAAATATTATGCTGTACAACTGTTTTCAACATTGATAATAAAATGAAGTGTTCATGAACACCAAATCATCAGCAGGTTTACAAAGCAAACCACAAACATATGTCCTACTTTGGTAAATCACTTTTATGGTCACACCATCTGTGTTAATGTACTGTTCTGCAGCAGGAAGGTGTCTCTCTCTCACACACACTGTGATGTTCAACTGTACCTGATAAGCGTGTTGCTCCCAGAGCCATCAGGGCTGTAGAACAGCACGTTCTCCAAGGACAGAGAGAAGGATAGGCCCAGTGTGTCCGAGATGTACAGGTGCGTAACGTTATTGTTGTGGTTCACGCATACGAACACCTGTTCCTCCGAAGCATCTGCTATGTAATATTCCTGCAGAGAGGACAGTAAGGAATCGCATGAGACAGGTAAACAACACAAAGCTTTAAAAGTCATGACCATAAATATATTCCTGAGACTAAACGAAGCTGACGGCACTCACCGTGATGGGGTGGCGGGTGTTAAACTGAGCTGCTCTCATTGGCTGCCGGTTGTAGGATACCCACAGCTGGACAGACTGAGACTCATGGCTCCCAAATAATGACTGTGGAAACACATTCTTTAATGAGCTTAACCAAAACAAATAAATCAAACTGGATATCACATATTACAATTGGTTAAAACTACAGACAACTGAAACCGAAACTAGAAAAAAAAAAAATTACTTAAAAAAAAAAAGATCTATTCTTATTTTAATTTAGTTTACCTTGATGTACTAAAATAAAAATAAAACTTAAATAAATGCAATATATGTATATGTATATAACTAAAAACTACTAAAAATGACAAAAAAACTAAATTACTAAAACTTTAGCAAATTAAAATGAGAACTGAAAACCTAAAATTAAAAACTGATTCAAAATATTAAAAACAAACTATAGCAGTATATCAATGATAAAATAACACTGATTAGAGAGATTAATCAATAATGTCATCTTATGTCCAATAATATTTTAATATTTACTGTACATCTAAAAACAATTAATTATTGTCTTCAGCTTTGACAAAGTAATAACTATATGATCATTAGACTACGAAAAAACCAATATGCATTTTAATTATTTTATTAATACAATTCTTAAAATAATATTAATAATTTAAAGAATTTGTCTAATAATAACAATGTATTATTATTATTATTATACAAAGTCATTTACACATTTAATTAATACAAATACGTTTTTTTATATAATTTATAATTGTAGTTGTTGTTATTTAAGGCATTATATTTATACAAAGATGCTTTGGAATCTGAGTGTTCAGTTTTATTTTCTAAACATATTTGGTTTGTTTTACTACTTTCCACTGCTACTCAAAACTGGAACATGGTGCAGCAAAATAATTCAAATTAAACATCACAGAGTCATAAAGATTTTATAAGGTAATCTGATACATTCAGTTACCATAAACCGTGGCATAATATCAATATAAATATGGTCTGAATAGCAGACAATATCAGCGTGGGGAGATAAGCCCAGCCAGCACTGTTTTCACTGGGGTCCTGTACCTGATACCACATAATAAGGACTACTGGTGATTTAGTATGTCTCATTTGTACTTCTAAAACTGCTGGTTTTTCAAAGATAAGAGAGAAGGAAATCTGGTGCGTGAGGTGCGAGAATCTAGTCAGTGTCCCAGCAACCTAGATGTGCCTCTGTCTAGCACTGTCTGAAACAGCAATGTGTCATGAAGGGATGATTCTTTTCACTCCTTCTTCCCAAGTCTCTCGTTCACTTTCTCCCCCCCAGGAAATCAAAGCTTCAATCAATTCTGAAGTTCAAGCGGTTCAATAAGTCTCTCCTTTGTACGACAAGCTGTCACTGTAATCAAGCTGTGGGTAAGTGAGAGTTGCTTACATCAGGTTCACAAAGCCTCACAAAGCTGTGCATTTAAGTCTCACTATAATAAACAGATTACATGCAACCAAACTAAAGATTTGTGTCTCAAATCACTCACTCAATATTCACTACATAAATACCTTGAGGGAATTCAAATGACAAAAAACTACTACCATTCAGACAGACTTTTCCAAAATGTTTTCTTGCTGTGTAAACAAGTAAACAGAATTGTCCTAAAAAATTGACTTTTCCTGCCTGTCTAAAATCCAAAGATGCCTTTGAAAAAGGAAGTGAAAAAGGCAGTACTCGAAACAAAACAAAGAACAGATTCTCTACATTAATAAAGTTTATTGCTGTTTCCTAGATCATACTGCAAAGTCAAAAAGGGCTGCAAGATGGGAGTGGTAACAGGCACAATACTAATAAACACAGCCAGCGAAAGGGATTTATTGGGTCGGTGTAAGAACAACAGGAAGACAGCCTGTCAGATTAAAGTGTATTTATAAGCATAATCATCCTGAATAACAAGTTTAACCACTTCCTTGTTCGAAGGCACAGAGGCTCAGTGTTTTCTTTCTCAGCTCTCCGCACTGCCTCATTTTAAGTCACACCATTCATGCTATTGATTTATCTCGCTGTTAACGGCTGTCTCCAGGAACAGACTGCAGTGTTGTGGAAGCAGCCAAAACACAATCTGGCTTTAGAGAGCAAAGACCAGGGAGATCTCTCGAAACAGACGCTGTTGCCGGGAGATCTTAAGAGAGCAAAGTGTGCTTTAACAACAATCTAATCACAAAGCTGCAACAACCAGATACAGATGCCAATGTTTAGATCTGGTACCATAATATCAGAATAATATTTTCTTGTGTAAACAATGCATCATTGCATGCAATTACTGGACAAGGTAATTAGAAATGATGGAAAACATTATAAAGTATTCAGTATTTTATATTATATTAAAATATTAAATAAAAGATATATATAGTCTACTTGGCATATGACAATTCACAACAATTCTCAAACTCAGACTCATAACATCAACATGACTCTATTTAATAATCAGTAAGATATTCATTATTCTCTACCATCCGTATTGCTGCTATGTATATACCCTGTACAACCTGTTTACACATTATTCTGCTACCTGCTTATAAGCAGCATTCCTGTTTATATTATTTATTAAGTTTACAGTAATTGCACTGTCCACGGAGCGGACCGGACTTACATTTTACTGCTGATTATATTCTGTATAATTGTGTATGTGACAAATAAAAATATTGAATCTTGAATCTTGCAGAATGTGTTATTTTGCTGATATCTGACTACCACGGACAGCTGCAGTTTTTAATATTCTTCATATTCTATGTGGTCAGTTCACATCAGTGATAGAAATTAATATTTTCATTTAAGTTTAGATTTTTACCTTTTATGGGGAATTTTAAATTTAATAAAGCCATTTTTTTCTAAAAGTCTGCATCTTTTGAGTCACATTGTTACATTTAATCAGTCTATTAGAATAATAAGACATTTAGGCCAAATGTTTATGACACATTATGTCATATAATAAGACTAGGTTTACACAACAACGTTTTGATATTTTAAACATAATACATTGAATACTGATATTTGAAATTATTTTAAAATGAAAAGACACTTTGAATGTGAAATTATAACCGCCAGTAGGTGGCAGCAAGTCACTGTTAATAAGTGAGTCATTGCCACTGAACCGAATCATTTAAATGGTTGATTGATTCAGGAACAAATACCGTCATGTTGCTTAAAGACGCAAAACAGTGCTGTGGTGGCTGTTTGGAATTATTATTTTTTGTTGGCGAAATGGAGGAAATTTTATATATATATTTTAATAGTTACTCAGTTTAATATATATAATTTCATGGGCCGTGTGCAGTTTTTTGAATATGCAAATAAATGTATCAAGTTGCAATCTCAAATTCTGAAAGGTGCTATTGTAATTCAATAGCATCATAACCGGCACCTTTCAGGAAGGTGCAGAGCTGCTATAGAGATGTATGCACAACGTTTCTGTGATTGAGCCGTTAACGAATCCTATCAGATGGTTAGAGGTCGGAGATTTTTTCCCATGGTTCCATTTGCACCTGACACGTAGATCCAACCACCAATTTTAGCCGTCACAGTATCATTAAGCATTTATAGGCAGTTAGCCACAAACATCCCTCTGAGCAAACTGTCATCTCTCATTCGGCTGCCATAGTATCAGAGTGTCCCTGACTACAAACTTGACAGCAAAACTCGCTTATAAGAAGCCTTCTATTCTTACATGCCAACATGAATGGAATAGTTTCTGGCACAGCCGGCCTAATGAATATCTGGCTTTGGAGTCACTTTGCTGTCTTTGTGGAGGAGGCATTTATCTCTGGAACAACAGCCGTACTGTGCTGGCAGTCATTCCCATCGCTTAGTCTGGAAGACCGATCAGACTTTCAAGCATGAGTGAGACTGTGTAGATGCAGCATGCTGAAGGAACAAAGTGTGAAATGTTCTGCATTGCCGAGATGGTCGGTTCAAACCGAGGACCAAACAGTAAAGACTACTGAAGTCTATAGAGTCACAGGAAAAAGAAAATGACATTTCTCTTTAATATAAAGAGATATAAAGGTTCTTTAATCAGTCTGTGAACAGACTCACAAACTTCGTTTTTTGATGGCTAGCATAACTGTTTACCCTAGTTAAATTTGAAGGAATTGTTCAGCCAAATTTGCTACAAATGTACTCATCCTTCAGACCATCCAAGATGTGGTGCCCTATTTGAACAATCTAAGCGCATGGTCTGAAGCATACGGCACAGGTCCACTTTTGCTAGTTTAACGACGGGAAAAACGGTTGGCGCGCACAATGTATGGTCTAAAAGGGTTGTCCCTATTCTCTTAATGGGAGATGGGTGTGTTTTGGGCAAAACGTGCAATAAACCAATCAGAGTCTAAAATCTCTTTAAAGCCAAATCAGGCCAGTTCATTTTCTGCCATCTGGAATTTCAGAGCATGATGGCAAAACCTGTAGACAGGAAAGCTATCTTCATGAGCAGAAATTGTCTGCAGAAAAACAGATATAAACATAACATGATGAATAAATAAAATATTGATCATTTCATGAGCAGAAATTGTCTGAAATGAAATGATTTTGCATTATTTGATAATTTTTATATTTTTTTATTTTAATATGATTATAAATTGTTTAAATTTTATTGCTTTATTAAATTTGTTAATTCTTATTTTTTCTTATTTTTATATTCTTTGACTATCTTACATATAATTGCTAGTCACAAGATGACAATAATAATTTTTGCTTTGATTTATTCATAATATTTTTGTGCAAATATTTTAAATAATCTTGCAGAATGTTGTTATCATGTATCTGACTTACCACGTGACTGCATTTTTGATATTGCTTCATAACAATTTCCTCAGTAACAATGAAATAATGGTTTGTTTTAATTTAGATTTTTTCTTTTATGAAATGTTGAATTTAATCCATTTTTTCTAAAATCTGATCTTTTGACATCCAAATTACATTGAATCAGTCCATCAATAATAAAACATTTGCAAATCATTAAAGTTTGCTATAATAAGACTAATTTACATTTTATGCAAATTTGTTATTCATTTCATGGGCGTGTTTTTTTTGAATATGCAAATACATGTATCAGTTGCAATCTCATTCTGAAAAGATTGAATTCAAACATCATAACTAACACCTTTAATCAGAGCTGTATAGGAATTATTCATTTCTGGATTTATTAACAATCCTATCAGATTTGAATGGAGTTTTTTTTTGAATTATTTGAGAAGTGAATAAAAATTTTGATTTCACAGTGTCATTTAACATTTATAATTAGACAAACATATCTGATGACTGTAATATTGTTATACAGCTGTCATAGTTTCAGATGAAATCTAAAATTGACATCAAAATTCAAACATAGAATTCTATTCTTAGTGCAAATGAATAATAGTTTCTGCTCATCAATGAATATAGTTTTGAGTCACTTTCAAATTCTTTGTAGAAGCATTTTATCTCTGGAACAAAAGCATGTGCTGTTAGTCATTACGCTTAGTCTGGAAGGGATAACTTTCACATGGAGAGAGACTGTAGATGCAGCATGCTGAAGGAACAAAGTATGAAATATTCTGCATTACGAGATAGTGTTCAAACCGAGCAAACAGTAGATACAAATTATAGAGTCACAGGAAAAGAAAATGACATTTCTCTTTAATATAAAAGAGATAAAATTCTGTTTAATCAGTCTGTAAATACAAACTTTTATTTTATGGTGCATAATTTTATATTAATTTGAAGAATTGTTAAAAATTTGCTAATAAATGTATATCCTTCAATCTGTGATGTATTTACCAATTAACATTCTGAAGCATATTAATATGCTTTATTTTGCAAATATTTGGCGTGCTAATATAGTCTAAAAATTGTCTATTCTCTTAATGTGGTAATGGCGTGTGTTTTACAAATGACTACACAATAATTATTAATCCCTTTAAACCAGATTGCATAGGAAGTATATTTTAGCGATTAATTTTCAAATCTAAATAAAAATTTAAATTTAAAGCTTTAAACTGCACAAAGTAAACAATTCCGTTATTAATATAGCATAATCAAAAGCATTATCGGCATTTACAGTTGGCTGTAGGCTATAACCAATAATAATAATAACAATAATAATTTACATTTAGTAAAACATGATTTGCGAAATGCAAAAATCAGATAATTTAATAAATATTTCAATTTTGTGCAATGATTAGAAATTGTTTAAAGTTTTGATGCTTATTATTTTAAAAAAAGTTTTTTAATTATTTTTATTTACGCTTCTATTTTTCTATCCATACCAGAATTTCTATTCTGAAAATTCTCATTTTTTAATATTCAGTTAATATGTTTCCATTTCGAAACTTGTTTGTTCTTTTTAACGTAACTGCATTACTTTACGAGAATAACATCCATATTACATCACTTCTCGACAGGTGTCCTCTCAAGTAACAATAATAATAGTTTGTTTAATAATCGCTAGCCAACAGAAATGTGCTCAGAATGAAATTCAGAACGAGATAACATCACCTAATCCACCAGTAATTGACCTACTCCAGTATCAATTAATTTCATGTAAATCTAAAAATTGAATTTGATGTTCCAATTTCTTCTTAAACTTGAAGTTGTATTTTAACAATTTGTATTTTAAAACAAATTTTGATTTTGCAGTCAAAGATTTCAGAACAAAAAGCTGTCTGAAAATGCTATTAAAAACTGCCATAAAAATTCAATTGTGCTAAACTTGAAATCTTAATATTACCACAGTCAGAACTATTTACATTACATAATATTCAGTTTTGTTAAATGAAACTATTCCTTTAATCCATCAAATAGTTTTTGTATTATAAGACCTCCATTTGAAGCAGTCAAACAACTAACTCATTGAACCCATTGAAACAGTAATCAAATTAACATCTGATTCATGATTTTATGGAATCTTTTAATTAAAGATTTCTTGCATTGAAAGGTATTTTACTTAATTTTTTTAATTTGAGACCTTAAAACTTAAAATCTCTCTCCATCCTCCTTCCGTAAATATCTTCCTCCATCAAAGTTCAGATTACACCCTGAAACCAGGTTATCCCTAAAGCAGCTTGTAGGGCTACAGAGAGGTGGGGGCGTGAGAAGAGAAAAGGCTTAATTATTACTAAGAATCTCTATGACATTATGGATAAATCCCTGAGATGAGAGGACCTTGGTTTCCACAGCTTTAATTAGTCTTAGAAGCTTCTCACTGCCAAAGGCTCTTGTGATATTCATTATGATAATCCTATTAGCCGGGCTGCAGATAGAGGGACTCAACACAATAAGAGCAAAAGAGTGAGTCAGAGAGAGACACAGTGACTGAAAGAAAAGAAAAACTGAAAAAAGGGAGAAAAGACTGACATCAATGTTGTCCGACTGGCAAGAGACTTTGGATATGTTCTAAAACCCAGTGAACGCCCTTGCTGCCTACTACATACATAGTAAACTGTTCATCTAATAAATATTCACAAATTACTAAATGTAGAATATGTTAGGCAGCAAATCACAAAGTATACAGACTTGACAATAACTGTCCAATAGTTTGTGTGAAACGCTCTTGTACTTGCCAGATACACTGCAATTGGTCACTAATGTATCATTTGCATCTTTTTAAGCCTTGTTTGTTTAAAAATAAGCGATTAAAAGCTTATTTGGTAGCGAAAGACAATCACCTTACATCGCGAATGATGCAATACATATGCAGCATACATACATATTATTACACACTATGTGTGTTATTTTAGGGATGGATGATAACCAAATCTTCATCGTTACATTCGATGAACATAATGATTTAAGCAATATTACATAAATTACATGCCTTTTGCTACTGCGTCAAAACAGACTCAAAATAATAAACCACAAAAGTTAACAAAACTTTCTGTTCATGTCCTGTTTCATTAATGAAGCTATAAGCTCCTGCAGCTCAAATTATTAGTTTTGCTTTCCTTTCATTTCACGTTTAATATTATATGCACTCTTAAAAATAAATGTGCATTGTTCTTCAAGCGATGTTAAAAAAATATTGAGTTGGATGCCCACTTGAAATTATTATTTATATTTTTTATATATAGCCTACATGAATTTAACTTCAGGTAAATAACATGATTTTTGTGAAACAGAATTTTCTTTATTCTTAAAATATTAGACGTTAATTGTTATTTGTTTATTTAGAAAGATAAACTGATCAAAAGAAGCACAAAAAGGTATTAAAAACAAAAATTAGTTTAACAAAATGATGTTCCAATCATATTTCTAAATTAAATTAATGAAAGGAAACAAAATAATGACCAATTTGCTTTAAAAACCATTAAAACTGAATCAACTTTAATACTCAACAGCTTTTGAGAGCGAAGAGAAAATCAAAACTGAATTTGAGAATATATTGCACAATGCTAATATATTATATCTCTTCATTAAAATTACAAAAAGTGATTAACTCAAGAACAATGAGATATTTCTTCTTCATTGTTTGATTAATATAATGATATGACAATAGGAATTTATTGTTATGAAGACAGGCATATAAAATTAATATCACATAATAATATTTAATTCAGGCTTAAATATGTTTTACATTCTAATATTGAGATGCATTAATCAGATTTAAAGATTTTCTTTTTTAAATAATATTAATGTCCATGCTCATTTTACCAAATAAAATGTCTAGCCTTATGAGCAGTTGATAATCGACGGACTGTTCTGTTAATAAATCTCCTTCGGTTTATGTTATTTTATATAGCAATGTATTTCAGTCAATCATTTTTACAATCGTTAATTTTCATTAAATAAATTGCTATTTCACTATTCTCTACATTAATTGAAACCTTCAGGTTTAGTTATTAACAATTGAAAGCTGGATAATTATATTTATCTTCTCTGTGTGTAGGTTAATTAATTGTGTGTGTGTGTGTTTTTGTTGTGTGTGTGTGTGTGTTTGTGTGTGTGTTGTCAGCAGGTGAGGTTCAATTTACATGCGGCATCTTAAATAATGTTAATAATACCCAGTGATTATCGAATATTACTTTTGCTTAAAATGCTCCATCCTGGCCAGCATAGGCAGCATCCTAACAAACTGAAGTCTCACAAGCCTGTCAATTTTTGAATGTTCCACAAGGTAGAGCAAATCCACAAAGTAAACAGAGACCCGACTCATAATTTTTTCCAATAGTTTTGTGTTAGCATGCTGCTAAGCTAACACAATACATTAAGAACAAATATATACAAAGCACATTAGGTAAAATAGTCATTTTAACTATATTAATCTTTATCAACACTTATCAGTATTTGATGATTAACTAACATATTCATAGACAACATTTCTCTTGCTTCGTCCACCAGCTTGGGATTTTTTTTTGGTTTGTTTTATTATGCTCATTTCAACACATTCTGGTCTTCTCATGAAAGAATTCACGAATTGGCAAAATATTTATCTTTAGCATTTTTAACCAAACATCTTGTTTATGTAATAAAAAGCAAGATTTTTGACAATAAAATATATGACCAAATCTTACAGTTCCATAGATATGAATGAAATTTTACTCCACGATAACGATATACAGTGTGAATAAGTGATGAAATTTTCATTATGTATTTCATACATTTTGTTCATATTCAGCCATTTCATAAAATCATAAAGTTCATTATAAAACTGTTTCTCTGTATGTACACACAGCACATATTGACAGAAAAACACAGAATTGTTGACATTTTTGCAGTTTATTAAAAAGAAAAAACTGAAATATCATGGTTAAGTATTTCAGATATTGCAGCACTCATCATATATTTAACTCAGGTGCTGTCCATTTCTTCTGATCATCCTTGAGATGTTCCCACCTTCATTTAGTCTGACTGTGTTTGATTATACTGAAAGGCTTGATTAGAAAGCCACACACCTGTCATGATCTAAGACCTTAAAGCTCACAGTGCATGTAGAGCAAATGAGAATCATGAGGTCAAAGGAACTGCCTGAAAGAGCTCAGAGACAGAATTTGAGCCAAAGGCACAGATCTGGCGTTACAAAAACTTTCTGCTGCACTTAAGGTTCCTACATTGTTGGAAGGCTTTCAGAGGTGAGAGAGGTCAAAGATCACTGTGGCAGATGGGAGAAATTGTCTTTATGGCAAGCACTATTTCATATTCATTCCGTTGTCTGACAACAGAAACAGGAAAATATATCAATGAAATCAGTTTTATTGAGAATTTAGCTGCATCAAAATACAGTATGTGGACACAGAGAGGGAAACAAATGTAATAATAAATGCACATTTTGCATGTTCAGAAGAAGTGAGCCTGTGTGCAAAAATGTAAACAGGTTTGTGTCAGTAAATTGCTCAGGGCAAAGACAGAGAAGTAGTGAGAACCTGGTATTTCTTTTTTCATGTGTCTAATAGACATGAACAAGTTCTTTGAAAAACATCAATGACCTTTAAAACATGTCAAGTCTTCATGCTCTATGTTGAGTATGGTTTCAATAATAATAAACATACATTTGCATAAAGCATCCATATTTGTCCATGCCCATATTTCAATACCCCAGGTTACCAGTTGGAAAACACAGCGAATGCAACAATGGAAGCCAGCAAACGGACTGGGACAGATATCACAGATTCTACCTGACCTACAAAACACCGACATCCATCTAAAAAGAATTACAAGTACAAAATGAGGATTTGTAAAGAAAAATATTTTTATATAAGCCGAGAGGAAACTGATTTTCCTTTTCTGTAAAACAAACTTGGTTCTCGCAAGCCTAGTATTTTCTCACCGGAGCTTATGTTACTCCTACGTTCCAGGTCATTTGCTGGAATGCCATTCTGTCTTGAACATGCATATGATAGTTAGCAGAAGCTAGAGATTACGGTTGATAAAGTTTTAAATATAGATATATTTCTCACAAATATACTTTGAGCCATGTGGAGTACTCTTTTATTGGACTTCTTACTATTTCTTACTATATGGAAGAGCCAGGACATGTTTTAAAGGGGTCATATGATGCAATTTCAAGTCTTCCTTTCTCTTTGAAGTGTTACAAGCTGTTGCTGTTGCATAGGTAAGATCTCTATCTATAAAGTGGGGAAATTCCAACTTTGCAAGGTCAGTCTGAAGCTTCTGACTCACAGACTGTAAGTACGTTTCTGCTACTGACTAATCAAAGGCGAGGTTTGAGCATTGTAGAGTAGTGCTTGTTGTTTGTCGTATCTGTAATCATAAACGCAGACATGGTAATGTTTACGCGGCGCGATGCAATGCAACGTGTAAAAAGACAGTATAAGCCAATATAATGAGTAATTATGTCCCCACTGAATGCAACAAATGCCTCGTTTGTTCGTTAATGGGTTTTATTGTTTTAATCTCATCTCGCCGGGACACGGCATCACAATATGGTGAGGGGCGTAACATTTCCGTCTCAGCGCTTGAGGTATTCGTCCAATCACAACGCACTGGATAGCTGGCCAATTAGAGCACGCCTCGCTTCTCAGAATGATGAGCATTGTAAAAATCGACACGTTTCAGAGAGGCAGGGCATAGAGGAGCAAAAATAATGTACACTATGTGGAAAATAATGTTTTTTTTTTACTTTAAACCACATAAACACATTACATTACACCAAATATTGTTATTTTTAGCAACGTCATATGACCACTTTAATATAACTGCATATACACCTAGGAGGACCTGATGAGTAAATCATTGGGTAATTTGCATTTTGGGGTGAACTCTTTAAATCTTTAAAACTATTCTACCCAAGAAATAACATTTCTCTTGTTCGCCATCTTATATTTCTTCTTTTATCAAGCCTCGTAGGAGTGCATTCTGGGTTTGCGCTCTCTGTGTAGGACACACATGATGCTGCCTTAGAATCCGGCCAAAATTTGGCCTCTTAGGGGGCAACATAACTAAACCGCCTACCTTCTGGAAGTCTTCATCCTGGAAGCCTTAAATATTGCCTTCCAGGCAGCTCACTAGGTTTTGGAACAGAGCAACACGTTGTGTAACTTTGAACATTGCTTGTGTATTTTCACAGTTTTCACAGTCAGATATTTAGCAGATGCTTTTATTCAAAGTGCAATTATTACAGGCTGTCCCTCATGGGACAATTATGATGTTTCAGGGCACAATGGTTTTGCGGGATTCAAACCTGCAACCTTTTGGTTACCAGCCCAGATAATTAAGTACTACATCTTATAATTTATGTATTTGCTAAACACACCAGCAATCCTCCACACTCGACTTCAAGACTTTAAATAAGCCTGTTATCACTGCCTGCTCATCTTGAGCGGGATCATTCCTCCAGCTCTTCAGAGGAGTGTTTACTCACACTCACAGGAGAGGCATTCAGGGAGTTTGGCACAGATCTGACTCTCGGCACTCTGCACATTTTCCGTTTTTTAACTCTAGCTCAGCACTACATTTCTTCCCATCTTTTGCTATATAAAAGCCTGAAGCTACAAATTATCGTTCAAAGGTTTGCGGCCCTCGGTCTTGTTGCAGTGCACCCTTACCCTAGTGGTTGTGGCAAACATGTACTTGTCCCGTATCTGGAAGCTGTCCACCTTCTCCAGGATAACACGGCGGTTTTGCTCATCCTGGAAGAAGTCTGTGCTGCTGAGGATGCTGGAGTCTCCCTGGGGCTCGTGGCGCTGGACAAACACTGTGGTGGGGTTGTCGTACGGTTCTACACCCCTATGGGAATAGAAAGACACATATACATGGAATAATTTGTTTGGACATACTTGGAAACAAGTAGCATGTGGTGGACTTCTGATAGCCCCCTCTCATTAGTTTTTTTTTTTTGGTTTAGCATAAATTTGTGCTGCATTTTAGGTTTATATGGCAAACATAAAAGCAGCCAATAACATATTTCTGTTTCATATTTATTCAGAAATCAACCAACAACATATTTATTAGGGTTGTTCAGATCAGGATTTTTGAGGACGATCATCGAATGCCGATCACAGAAAGCAGTATCTGCTTATACCGATCACCGATACCGATCTTTTTAAAGCCTTATTTTTATTATGTAGAATTATTTATAGTGATATGCCAATCAGGATTTTTAGACATTTATTCAGGGCCTGAATTTCATTTTGAGAATTAATTCCCCTCTTAGGTGACTCTTGTGAGAGGGGATTTGTTTAATTTGAGGGGTGGAGGGGGCATTATTTAGACATTTTCCAAAATATATATTTATCTAACCTAAATGTTTGATCATGCAGAGCATTTTTGAGTAACACTTTAAAAATAAGGTTCATTAGTTAACATTAGTTAACAACATAGTAAACATGAACTAAAAATGAACAATACTTCTACTAGGGCTGTGCAATTAATTGAAATTTCAATTCGCCAACGATTATGAAAATACAATAATCGATATAAAACTATTATTGCGCCCACTCCTACATGAAATCAGTAAATCAGTAAAATCATGTAATGCGACTTTTGCAAAATGGGACGTGTTTGAGTTATTAAAGTTGATTAGATTTATTCATGTTTTAAAAGAACTTGCGCTGTTCCTCAGGATTTCAGTGTATGCTCTCAGAGACACATGTAAAGTCATCTTTTAGCGCCTAAATACAAATACACGCAAACATGTGTTAAAATGCGGTGCTAAGTGATTATTCACATGACCGACAAAGGAGACACCCCCCCCCCTCCCCCCTTGGGTCTTTCTGTCCCAACGCGCACACACCTCTCTCTCTCTTTCTCTGTGCGTATATCTGTTCAGCGAGCAGCAAAGAGTAGCAGGGCTTTCAGTTAAAACAGATATTATGTTGCTTCTCCAGGGCTCTAGACTGCGAGTTGAGAATGTGTGAGTAAAAATTTGACGTGGTCGCACTTGTGCGAGTGCATGGTCTGCGCTGCTCCAAAGTGTCTGCTTCATACAGCCCATGCTGCAGAGCCACGGGACATTGTAGCAGGAGTCAGATTTCACTGATCAAATGAAGAGAGGCGCTTTCAGCGTGAGCGCTTCAGGTTTATACTCACTGGGTCAGCACGAGCGAGAAGGTGCGCGCAGCAGACAAATCTAGCCAAAAAGCCATATGTGTTGACTGTGAAACATAGTAGACTTTAATTATATGCATGTATGGTGTAATTGCTACCTTTTTGTGTCAATCCATGTTCATATTTACTGCAACCAATGTGCTGTTACTTTAATTCAGCGTGGGCAGTGGAAACGATCTCTGCACTGCTGCAGATACACCGCTCCTGGAGTGCACGTCTCCAGGAGAGCGTGCGAGCACTGAATGGTTTAAACACTGGCAAGAATTAAAATAAATGCAATTTATGAACTATAGTGATGACGTGACCCTGCCTCAATTGTGCAAGTGACATTTCCGGTCAACTGTTCAGCGTGCAGCTCACTTATAGTGCAGATGCGATTTGATTTGAAGCCGTTTGCGCATATTGAGAGAGAAAGAGAAAGCGAGTGCGGTGATTCACTCACGCTGTTTGTGAAATTACGTCTCATATAAGGTTTTCAAATTATTTTATAAGTTAATTAAATTAAGAAATATGAATTGTACCTCACCTTCAGCATTATAATTATTTCACCCATGACAGAGACTGAGACTGTGCCTCTGCATGTCGTGCCAAACCTCTCACAGCAGACGCATCATCAACTTAAGATCGTTTTTGTGAGATCAGCTTTTTTAGAGACCGCCGATCAAACATCCCCAAGCGATTAGCGACTGATAGTGATCGGTAGCCGATCAATCGGAGCACCCCTAATATTTATGTGTGTTAATATTAAACACTACACTACTGTTTACATGGCTGGGGTTAGTAAAATTTGTGTCTTTGTAAGAAATTAATACCTTTATTCAGCAAGGTTGCATTAAATTTATTAAAAGTAACTGTAAAGACATTTATAATATTATAACAAAAGATGTCCATTTAAAAAAAATTGCTGTTCTTTCGATTTCTATTTCAATTAATACAAAATAAAAAAAACACAAACATTTTAAGCAGCCCAAATGCTTTTAATATTGATAATAATAAGAAATGCTTCTTGAGCACCAAATCAGAATATTCATTTCTGCAGGATCATGTGACACTGAAGACTGGAATAATGGCTGCTGAAAAATCAGGAAACACGTGAATAAATTGTTTAAAAATTAATTTTAATTAATTATTAATTGCAATAATACTTCACCATATTAATTATTTTAATATATTTTTGATTGAATACATGCAGTCTTTGCATAACATACTGTAATATAGACTTCTTTCAAAAAAACTTACAAACCATTAACATTTAAACAGTAATATATGTATAAAGTTGAATAAGAGCTTCAATAAGTTCATGCCTTTTCAAGCACATTGCTTAAAAAATAACAACTCCATTAATAAAGTAACATTAATACAATTTCCTAATGATATGCAATGTGTTACACAGCAAAAATGGCACAGGGCATCTGCTGCAGCATTTATCAAACGTGATCAATTGATACTTCCACCTGCCAAGCTAATCCAGGCTCTTTACATATCACAACTCACATTCAGCAGAAGAGGCAACCAAATTTCCTCATCTGTCTCCTGCATGATGTTACTGATAAATTATTCAGGGTGAGTGCGGGAGATCAAGACTACAGACAGTGCGGAACGGGCAGCGGTTTCAGATAAACGGACAGGAGTCTCTCTCTACTCTGGACAAACGGCCTGACTTCACTTCTGCTGTAAACACACAGGGGTGCTGATTGTTGAGACGGGCTCTTAAATCACCAAACTAGAGGATAAAGGGATTATCTCACAGGGGAACAAACACACAAACCTCACTGTTTGCTTTCTATTTCACAACTGGGGTTTAACACGTCCAGGAGCATTGTGAGAGACGATAAAAGCAGCCCTGCAGCTCTGCCTTTAGTTTGTCTAGATTAAAACTGAAAACCAATTGAAGGGTCAGAGGATACAGTCAGCAAACTCACACCCAGAAAACACACACACAGAATGTCTGTTTGTTGACCTTTAAAACAGAAGTCAAGCTGTTTGAGAGAATTTCTTTATTCCGCTACTAAAAAAAATGAGGTATCACAGCATAATGTGCAGTATGAAAAATTGAGATTTGCTTGAGATTACATTTAACAGTATTATTCAATTATTCATTTTGTTTATTAAGATTAACATAAGTTATCTCAAATTGTAAAAATAAGAGAAAATCTGCATTTAAATAAATCCTACTGACCAGCTAATAATCAATATAGAACTGATACATCATCATGCATCCTTAAGAGATCCAACATCTGAAAAGGGTGATCACCTTCTTAAAAAAAAAACATCTGTTTAATTCCAGAAAAGACAGAGCTGTTTGAAATGTACAGGTTCTTCTGATAAACCTGAGCCAGGCTCAGTGTGAGAGCTCTTAGAGCAAAGAACAGAAGGGTTATCGCTGCAGTAATGGTGTAGTCGGTCTCCGAGCTCTCGAGTCATTTGTGTTGGGCCATCGCAGTGGGCCGCTGATGTTATCTCCACAGGCACTGACTGCCACTCCAGCCGATGAAATGGGTTACGGCTGGCAGACACAATCAATTATTAATATGGCCGCAGTCTGAGGCTCATCAGAGAAACATCCACAACCGACTGTTTCAGTCAAGCACCCTGTCTGACGGAAGCCCACACGCTTGAGAACACCGACCGCTTCCTTATATATCTGACTGTAATGATGCAATAATGTGCCAAACAAATCTGTTCTTGCATCAAGACATTGTAGACATTTGAGCTAAAGTAAAAAAAGCGGTAATCACGTCTGTGATGAATTACAGTCATAACATTCTAATTAGCTCCGGTCTTCCGGTCGGATCATATCCTGGAGCATTATGTTTACGGAATGGGAGCGTAATAAGCGCCACTCTGTTATTTCTAGTTGCTTCTTGTGTTCGATGCCAGTCCCTGATTGTGCAAACACTAAGTGTTGGCTGCAACCCAAAGCAAGAGTTTCACATTCCTACATAAACTCGAGAACTGAGAGAGGCAGCACAAAGAGCCCTCTCTAAATTCCTGTAGAGCAAGCACTTGATTTGCCAGCAATCTTCCTGAGCTCTGATCATTTTGTTAGTTTAGCGTAACAAGTGACAAACTCACAACCCTGATCTTTTAGATAGCAATCGAAACCACAGAACTGAGCCATATATGATCTTTAGCATCTACTATACAGTAATTCTGAAATATTACTACAATTGAAAATAACAGTGTTCCATTGAATGCATTTTAAAAACAACATTTATTCCTGTCAAGGCAAAGCTGTATTTTTGGCAGCTATTACCCCAGTCTTCACCATTACAGATCCTTCAGAATTCTGTTATCATCAATGTTGAAAACAAATATGGAGCTTAATATTTTGTGGATATTTTTTTCAGGATTCTTAAATTAAATTTCTGCATTTACAACGATAATGATAACCGATAATGATAATCAATAATTTGACATTTGAAAACCAATAACCAATATGTTGGCAAATAAAACTAAATCCGAATTTGTATATCATTTTTAAGAAGCAAGATATTAGAGACTAGCCATGTCTCAAACACGTCAACATAAATCAAACATTTACATTACAGCAACTTTCTTTATCAAAAAAAGCCTCACAAATAAATAAAATAGTGCTTAATGCAAGTCATGGACAAAACGGAATAGCCTCCACACGGACAATAACGAAGGAAATAATGCATTATTTATTGGCTTTAATATATCAGCCAAATTTTCTTATCGGGTCGATAACGACAACAGTAAAAATGTGCATTTATCGGCCGATACCGATATATTATGCATTCCTAAACCTTGGTGAATAAAAGTTCTAATTTCTTTGAAAATAAACATTTTACTGACCCCAAACTTTTAAACTATAATGTATACTAAAAGGCTACTGATGATAAGTAGACAACTGCATTGAAGCTATTTGAATTTTAAATTACTATCATATAGTTTTATATGTCACTATAATCATAGTGACATAAAAGATAGTAAATCGTTTTTTTAAACTGGTTCATTTAAAATGAATAAACTGTCAAAACAACCATTTTATTAAAATGAATTGAAATAGTTTATGCTTCATAAGACAAAAGGACAGTAGACATTTAAGGAAGTATGTTTAATTGTTTACTCCGTTTGTTTGGCTGCAAAGCTGCATGCAAAATATGATGTGACAAAAAATAGCAATGTAGCATTTTTTTTTACTGCTACTTACTGGAAAATGTAACTTGTTTCTAGAAAAGCTACTATGTTTACAGCACTGAAAAATGTGGTCAAATTAAAAGCATGACTACTTTTGGCAAACATAAATCATACCCATACACACATAGACAACATTCCAAAACAGATTTCACACTGGACACATTCACAGAGGGATTTGCGTCAACACTCTCAAAGAGCTTGATCTTACCAGAAGTAGGACTTCACATGTTCCTGAATTAACACCCACGTCTCACCAAAGTCATCTGATTTCCACAGCTGCCAAAAGAAAATTTAAAAAAGAAAACCGAAAGAAGGTTAGGTCCTTGAGAGTCAGCAGTTTCCAGTGTAGCATTTATTTTGATTCAACATTTATCATAAACCAGCTTCTCATTCGAAAATTACAGCTGATTAGCTGAAATCAAAACATGCTGCTTAGTGCAAAATTCAAAAGGGCAAATCTCTACAAACAACTAAAGGCCTAAAATTAGTGCCACTCATCTTACTAAAACTGAGCACACGATATACAAAAAGCCCAGTACTGATGGAAGGCATTAGTGTTCATACCTGTTTATTGGGGTGAGAACTGTCATATCCGAGGACCAGGTTAGACCGCTTACTGTGCAGCAGTAAGTCTATGGGCTTGAATGGGATGGAGAAACCCTGAACAGTTTGGCAGACGTCAAAGGTGTTCCACAGGTAACTGTTTGTAGTGTCCGTAAATAGATACTGCAAAGGAAAAATTGAGAAAAGACGACATTTTTATAAAAGGGTAAATTCAGCAAAAAAAGAAGATTTAGATAGTTCAGCCATAAATAAAATGTCATCATATACTAATCTAAAATTACAAATCCTATATTATATAAAAACATAAAAAGACATGCAAAGTGGTGCCAGGTATCTATTTTCCATACAGTGAAACTGGGTTTATAATCCCCAACTCCAAAAAGCACCATAAAAGTAGTCCATATGACTCATACAAGATTTATAAAGTAACATGATCTGATTATGGGTCTGTTTGTCTTGAAGACTTAGAGCTTTTTTGATGCTTTTAATTGCCATTATATATATAACCATCCACTTTCTTTGTTTGAAAAAGAGCATCATCAACATTCTGTTAAATATCTTCTTTTGTTTTCCACTGGTTTGGAACTTGATGGGTAAATATATGACGACAGAATGTCATTTTGGGGTAAACTATCCATTTAACCTCTGTAGTGGTTGACGACAAAAACAGAAGCTCTCAAAGTTACTATATTAGAGGTGTTTATTTCAAGCGGTTGGCTCCATGAAAACATCAAAACATTTAAGTATAGTAAAAAACATGTTTAACATTATTAATTATTCAGATTATGCATTTCTGTTGTTCCAATCTGCCCCCTTCTCTTTGATCTTTTGTTTAAATTGCTTTTGCTATAAACTTTGTCCTCTCCATGGCCTGGTTATGGAAGCAGGGCAATGAGGACTGGGACTGAAATGCTTGACTTAAAAAGAAACCTAATGTTGTATGGAAAAATGAAAGAAAAAGATCAAAAAGAGGAAGTGGAGCATATTCATTTGCCGCATAACCTATGATCACCATCAGACCATCATTGACTCATAGAACTATATTTTTATGTTTGATTTATATACCTTATCGTCACAATGTTGTTCAGTGTTCAAGTTGCCACGCGGTTGCTAAGGTATTCTGAGTGGTTTCTTAGCAGCCCAAGTCAAAAGAGCTTAGAGAAGACTCTTCACAACAAGCCACGTGTCATAGTGAAGAATAATAAGAGATCATCATTCAAATATATAAATAATTCTAAATAAGTTACATTTAAATATGAAATAAAAATATAAATTAAATGTTAAATATTAATTATGATTATTAGTTATAATTATTATTATTAACTAAAATATTAATAATAAAAAGTATAAAGTATCGATAAAGAGTAATACTATTGATTTACTGATGCTAATTAACTTTAATATATCATATTCTAAATACATACTATAATATCTGAGGTCTATATAATAATTTTATGAATAATAATAGCCAATAGTAACTCCTTACGAAATCCATTCACACTTGCAAGTCAAAGCCACAATAAAGAGATCAATCAAACAAACATGCCCAGTATGCCTCAGAATCAATTATGAGTGCAGCTCATTCTGCACACAGTTAATCATTTGAGATTTTATGTCAGGATTATTAATTTATCACAAATGCATTAAAATACTCCATAACAAACCACACAAGCACCCTGCCAATATCTCTATTAATTATCCCATCTGTAACAATCAAGATTTAGAGTTCTTCTCTCCATGCGGATCAGCGGCGCAAGTTACTCCGATCACGCGAAATGTAATTAAAGAGCCCTGTGCTTCTACCAAGAGGTTGTTTGCTTCACAAATTACACTCGTAATGCTTTAGCGTCAGTCCTTCAGCAGCAGCAGGCGTCAGCTGCAGTGCCAGCCACATCATTGACTCCAGATGATTGGTCACCGTCTGCTGCCGTCAGCCCAATAACGCAATGCAGAGTCCCACAGCAGTTCTGCCACATCTGCAGCTCCCCACTCCAACTCCCATGAGCCTCTGCACCTCACAGGGACTCACTGGACCAGCCCGTTACGGTGGGTGCCAAGGGCAGAGACCAAGCATGTAGCTTGTGTTTTCGCCCAGCCCTTGGAGCTGCTCGCTTGGAAAACACCATCTGTGAGTGTATAAGTGATTGGAGTGGTGGAAGGTCACAGCTGCAGATGGCCGGGAAGCGTTCGGTGTCACCGCGGTCTTGTTTGACCTCGGCTTAAGCTCACAAAGACAATAAAACTCAAGGATGTCACACAGATAGTCCAGCTAATGTCTCCCGCACACTTACTCGTTTGTTGTCGGCAGGGCTGTGATAAAACTGCGAGATGACTTGTTTCTTGCCTTCCTGGTCCCCAGACAGTTGAAATTTCTCTGATACGTGAGTGAAGGTGGTTCCATAGTCATAAGACACGTACACCTGTTAAATAAACAAAACCATGTCAAATTTCAACCTGATACACTGCTGAAATTGAGGCTCTGTTCCAAAACCTAGTAGCTGCCTTGTTGTTTTCTGTCTAAACAGTCAGCTGCCTTCTAAGTCAACATCTTAACTGAAATGAAACCTTTTAATATCCTGATGGAAATTAAACCTTTCTTAATAGTGAGCAACTCCTTATGTTTCAAAAACAACACTCTTTAAGTGAACTCCATGTATGACTTTGCTCACAATTGATTCCAGCTTGATGTTAGCATGTTGCTAAGCAAAAAGCATAATAATCCAATAAGTAACGCTAAAAAAATAACGCATGAGACTCTTCTTATCATTATATCCTACACTTCTTCACAAAAAGAGTATAAGTAAGCAAATTGGGACGCACCAAAGACAAATTTCCCTTCATGGACAATTAAGTGTATTTCATTAAATGTATGTGTCCAACATCAAATGAAAAATTTTACAGACTGCATTCTGGGATTGTCTTCTCCAAAGAGGACACATGCAAATCTGAATTTGAGAATTTGTCTCAAAGAATGTAAGTGATCATGATTAGGCAGTTAATCTTTTAAAAGAAACTGATTTTGGAAAAGATAATTTCTGTAATACACTCTCACCTGTAATTACTTGCAATTTCCTATGATAAACTGGTGAGCTTTTACTTTTATATGCTCTGTCTTGCTTTTCACAAAGAACACCTGTAACGCACTACACGGGTGAGCAGATAGATAACAGCTCCAGCAGCCCATTAAGTTCAACCGCACCACTTTTGTTCTCGCATTTGCATTAGAGAATGCTCTGCAATTATTGAAACTTAGCAATTATTGCCACGCAGATGGAAAAGTAACATTCAAGGGTGCTAGGGAGTCTTTCCAGGTAGTGCAGATAGTTGGACCTGACAGCATTTATGATATAATAAAAGTGCAGAAACTGAAGAACAGAAGGGGGTCTTTCATCTGTATGACTCAGAGAGCACTAAAAAGCAAAGCTAGCCGGTCAAGATATTCTCTGCATCTTACAGTGAATAGTCTGATATATATAGACTTATATATACAATGTTGAAAGTCAAAGTTATGAAATGATCTAGGGGGAAAAAAATGATATACTCACCGAGCTGCTCTTGGGATCTGTGGCACCAACGCTGTCTCTCGCGAGCGCTACTATGACATTGCTCTTCTCTCCAGCCCAGTGGACGACCATTTGATTATGAGAGTCATTCAGGTTGGCCTGTGAATACAAAATATGATGAAAAACTCTTCTAAATGTAGCCGACTAGCTACATTGTAGCTGACATTTATTTTGCTGTGGTCAGAGATGTATCTAGGTTTCCACAGCACAAATCAAGCTGCCATGGCATAACAACTGGCTCCAAGCTGATTTTCAAAGACATTTCTCTGTTTCTGCTTCACTCACTGGGTCCTTTTCCAATTCTGCCGTACTGCATTTGTAATATCATAAAAATGAATCTGTATTTGACACCCTCTAGTTTGTGGTATAGACTGCAGATGTCACTTGTACAAAAAGCCAACAGCCTTTGAGAAAACAAACACAACCGCAAGAAGAGAGAGCAGAAGTGAGCTGAGCTACACCACAGTGGCAGGAAGACAAACTACGAGCTGCAGCGTATTAATCTGATCTGCTGAACAAAGAATTGTGTGTAATCTTTTCATATCTCCCTCCTCTCTTTCCACTAGGAACAGCTAGTCTCATCTTTAATTCAAACTTCAGCATGAGGTCCATGGTATCCTCAAATGGGTTCTCCTTCGATAACTTCTGTCAGACATTAAAGAGAACTTGCAAAAGGTTGTTTTTGTAAAGAAACAAACACCACTTCTTCTCCTGTTTAAGGAACACTGTCATGGTTCACTGGCAAAAAAACATATTTACTGTACCCTAAAAGTATGTTAAACCACTTTTTGTTTGAAAGGTCAGCTTTCAAACTTTCAACAAAAGAAAACTAATTACATTTGTTATAGCATTTAAAACAATATACATTATATGATTACTGAAAAAGGCATATTGATGTTCACTTTAGAATGTTGGTTTTTTGTAATGTACAAAATGTGACTCTGTCTCTGCCTCAAACTACCTCACCTTGAATGCACGGTCATATTTTATTCGCCATGACACGGTAGTAAATCTCCCTGTATTGGAGGCCTGCTTGGCAAGCAGCGTGTTAATACAACAGAGAATTTAGGAGACTGACAGAGATGTTAAGAAAACTTACAGCAGTGGTTTTACATATAGCCTCAAAACACTTTTTTTTACCTCTATGCATGAAACAATACTTTTCCTAAATTCATTTAATAAAGTATGATGTGATGTGTAACGACATCCTGACAATATTTTTCAAGCATGTGCTAATGTTTCAGTGACCGGTCAAACTTGTTTGTTATTAACTATTCAAATTAGAGTGAATTTAACCACATTCATCTGCCATCAGTCAAATAACAGGTTAACCTGCCCCAAATCAGAATCAGAAAGAGCTGTATTGCCAAGAGTGTTTGCACACACAAGGAATTTGTCGGTGTTAGGAGCTTCCAGTACAGAAAGTACAAACATAGTGCAGACAACATATAATTAAGGTAATAAAAAAACACTAATAATGAAGAAAATAGACAATAATTATGAATAACAATAATAAAAATATAAAAAAATGTCCATAGACATAACTGTGAATGTGCATGTGTCCTGTGTACAGATAAAGGTTTGATGAGTTATTTACAGATGTACAGTACTGTGGTATCGGTATCAATTTTTTTAATGATATCCAGCCCTATATTTCGGTGAACTATCCCTTTAAATATCCCCAGTGAGCTGTGAATAGTCCGCCATTTTATATCTCCATAGCGATTGAGGTGTTCTATTATTGGATGTAATAATGAACATAACAGTCGTCATTTACTCCCAACATCTGAGCCACTGAAGAGGTAGTTGATTACATTTGTTTTTGAAGGGAATGCGCCTCCCCGATCTACCTAAATGTGTCTATGTTGGCACGAATCATACGTGATCCAGGAAGAGAAGAGCGGGGTGATGAGAGCTCATTAGCATTTAAAGGGACACGCACCAAAATGGTTCACTGTGAGCAGAGCTGTTTTTGACAAGGTAAAATTTTTTTTGCTTTAGGCTATGTTCACACTTGGCGTCTTTTTTGACTAGAAAAAGTTGACAAGAGCGCTTTTTTAATGAAAAACAAAGCTGGCCGCGTCTGTTACAAATAGCAGCCGAGAGCGGCTTTTGTTGCCATAGCAACAGCTGCAACAGTAGCCTAGCGCTGTGTGCTGCAGAAATGTCAAGAAAGAGTAAAAAGTTGGCTCTTGCATTGGCTTTTGAAGTTAACGGGAAACAAAATGTCGATTCACAACGACGTATCATATATCATACAGCTCCTTGTGCTCGAAACTAGTACGATCAGTCTATCTACCGCACCTTCTCAATTTTTCTTGTTGTTATGGAAACGACAGATCTCCATTGGTGGGCATTTTTTCAGAAAAGTTAAACTTTCAACTCGAAAAATGCTCAGAGCTGCAGAAAAGACGCCCAGGACTTTTCACGGTTTAATCCATAGGATTATAATGTAAAACAGACTCCCAAAGTATGTTATAGACTTTTCATGAAGACCCTAAAGAATAATATCAACTTGTGGAAAATGGCCATCTGAGAAAAACAATAATTGGACACCCCTGCCACATACCTAAACTTAACAACTAAGTTTATCAATAAGCAGCTAATTAGGAGTTTGAGGGAAAACTCTTAATTAATAGTGAATGTGTTCCCTAATCTAAAGTGCTACCTTAACTGGCTTTTATTAATCAATTTGCTTAAGTCATTATCTTTTACTGAATGTTTTTTATTTATCAATCGAGTTAAAAATGCCACTGGACAGAAGTCATTTGAACAAACCAATGAATTTTCAACTGAATTAGCATGGAGAAAATGTCAATTTGTACTTCAAATGGTACATTAAGTGATTTATTGTTGCCTGTACGATTTTAAACAGCTTATTAATCTCTAAAAACAGTTCTCCACCATCTCATCAGGATGTGTTGAAGAGCTTTTCCCACCACCTTGCCAACAAACACTTTGAAAGAGCAAATGGTTGAAACCCGATCCATGTCAGCCCAGCAAACTCTTCAGTCTGCTTATTCAAAGACAGTTAAAGGCCTGTCTGCAACTTCTGGTTATCCTGGAAATGGACTTTCTGCTAATCTAACAGGGCACTCATTTAGACTGAAACCGTAATATCCTGAAAGCATCGACGGTAAGACAAGTGCAAATAACTTACAGTTCATTATTGCATGTCTTGTTGAAAAAGCAATAACGAATTAGAGACTGTGTCTGTTTCTTATGCATTATTCAGCAGGGAAACAGAAGGAAGAACGAGAGAGCGGGAGCACTAGAGCATCTTCGCCCCTCGCTGCAAGCAACGCATGGCTTGAAACCATGACATCATCTCTGCAGCACTAACATTTGGGCCAACAGTTCAACAATTTGCCTACCCGTTCCCTTCTGGCAACCAACCATACGAGAAAAAATACGGGTGAACCACACACTTAATATCACTGTGGCCGTAACCAAAGGGAAACCGAGGAGTCATTATCCTGTTAAAGGCTTAAAGTACAGTTAAAGTCTGTTTTATTATTGCAGTATGGATCATTACTATGTATGGGACCATTACAGGGATGTGTTATGCTACCATGTAATGAACATACTTGAAATATCCATTCGCACAAAATACGAAAAACTGAAATGTTCATTCTCTTTTGATATTCAGAGGAAGCAGTAATAAATCATCTTAAACCAAAACGTATAACAAGATTAATACTGGGTTCATCTATAATTTTCTTGTTGATGTTTAAAATTGTGTCTTAAGGGAACAATAAAGATTATATGACTCATCTGTGTTAATTTGGTTTCACCTTGAGCTTAATGCAATAGGAGGACTTCAGAAAAACCAAAACTAAACCGGCAGGCTGTTCAGACAAGTTCCAGTAATACTCCATTGAATCATTATAAACATCTACACCGCCCTCCATTTTCCTTCCCCAGGGTTTCGAACTTTCTTATCACAGAAAACGAAACTAAAATACTCTGCAAGCAAGGCTGCTTAAATGTCATGAACAGGAATACTAATGTGATCCAAGTGGCACTGTGGTCATTTCTGAAAAACTAAAAAGGAATTAAATGCAAAGTTATTTTGCAGTAACTGTCATACATACAAAAATAAGTAACTTGTTACTTACGACGTCTGTCCAAGATTATGATTCGGTCTTAACTAAAAAGAGCATGTTTAAAATACTACACGGACAGATAGAAAGTAAACGAGAGCGAATAAAAGCAATTACCAAATGAGATTAAAAACTGACTTCACATGACTTAGAGATTTGTGATGTAAGTCCATGCGTATCCTGCGAAAGGTGAGGTAATGTCAAGACAACTCGTTTAGATTCCAGCTATTACTTTATGGTAATGATTCTGCATTACATACTTTACATACAAACAAGACCAAAGCATTTGCTTGCCAGAAGTCTACTTAGCCAAATATATGAGGGAACAGAAGATCCATGAAATGAATTCAATTTAATAGAAAACTTGTTTTGAATGCAAAACATTCTTCTAAGAATGAATTATTGCTTCATCAGTGCTGCCGGGTCAAATTGTGAACTACTTCCCATTAAACTATCCCTCCAAAAGCAATACATATAAACAAATGTGTCAAATTCTAAATATAAAAATAGATTGTCAGTTAAGCACTCGTTGTTAAGTCTGTCTTGGGGTTTGGCACTGAACTGAATATTTATGATAATGACTGTCACAATTCTCCAAACTTCATGAATAATTGTTGTGAGTCACAGAAAGTCGGCAAAGACAACAACAAAAAGACCTTTTAAAACAGTGTATATCCTTGTCCTGGCAGAGCTGAGGACTTTTCTAGGTTACTTGATCACAATAGACAAAAAGAGTGGATTGATGTCTGTTATATTTTACCTAACACTGCTTCCCTATGTGACAAAAACAACACATAAACCATAAGGTCTGAAAGAGGGAAGGAAGGAAGAGGGGGCCAGATGGGAGATCTTAATTAGATCATCTGAGGGGGCAATTCACCTCATAGCAACTGCAATGGACCCCATCCAGGATACTAATAACACTTCATAGAGGATTTCCTGTACACTCAACAGGGTGAAAAGGGGAGAAGTCTCATCTTAGTGGCCGCCTGCGTCTCAAACGGCACATGCATTACAGAAGAATTATATGATGCTACAATATCATCCTATATTTTGAAAAAAAAAATTGACATTGAGAAATTTTCCTTTGTATATCACTAGAAAATAAAACTGATTAATATATAAAAAAATACTGCAAGTCACCACTCAGATATATTTATGAGTACGTATTCATGTTTCAAATGTTTTAGTTTCACAATGATAGTAAATCAACAAATCAACAGTCATACAGTCATATACCATCCACCTCTATTTTAGATTGCATCGACACAAGTGAGTCACAACGAATCATACCTCGAATCATAAAACACCTGCTGCAGTAAATGATTGTATTTGAGCTCATGTGAGGTCAGCCAGCTCTTGCAAAAACCACAATACCTGTATATACTCTTCCAACCACAATCTTGTGTCTGTGGACATAGTACAATGACTGTTTTTCAGACAAAATTCTGTGCTTTGACCTCTTCGAGAGTTTAAAGTCACAATGGGTCTGTGGTAAAAGCAAAACTAGGAACTGCTGCATGCCTGACTTAACAAACATCTCGAAGCAAAACACTTGAGGGGGTAAAAGGTTTAGCTGGGAAATTTCCCAGCAAGACTGTGTAACCAGTTATGCCTCTCTGGTTTGTTAATGCTTGTGTAACAAAGCTGCTTCCTGACGGTAAACAAACAACAAAACATTGTGTCATACATTTAATAGGAACAAAGATGAGCCGAGTCTTTCTAATTCCAAAGAGACTGACATTAGGCATAGGCCCTTTAGTGTAAAAACAACATTGTTTATATATAGGGACAACTGGGGTTACTTTTCACAAGGGTTTTATCTCAGCAACTATAAAGTTTCAAGTCAAAAATATCTGTTGGGATATTTTCGCATTTTGCTGATTTGTCTGGCGTTTCAAAATTAATTTACCGTCTAAATGTCGCTGCAAAACCTACAATAAGTTGTTTGGTGGCATGTTACATTGTGACAACTTACCTTAAATGAGAAGGTTTTTTTACTGGAGCAATAAGCAAGACAACTAGCCTCAGTCTCCTATACATCAGAATATTTCATTGTATAAAATAGCTTTCAATAAGTATTCGATGCCCACTGAATGAATGCTTTTTCTTATTCTAGAAGGAACATCTAGTATTAGCATCACTACAGAGACAGAAATAATAGAAAAATTGTCATGTATGCTTAATACATCAAAGAAAATCAATGATATCTGATTCTAAATATTGTTTAATAATACGTAATGACTCGTTGTTAAATATAACAGAGAGAGAGAATGAAAAAATACTTAAAGTCGTCCGAATAGGTTTTTTATTTTACAATGTACGTACTAAGAAAAAAATTATTTGTTTTGGTATCAAATACCTTGATTGACATAACACGCACGAGAGAAATATGAGACTGTTTATTTGATGGATAATGATGAAACCTTGGCTTATCATCCCACATTCACTGAAGTCACTGCTATATAAACAAAAATATATGTATTATGTATCATTATTTTCCCTCACCGGAGAACCAATATTTTGGTGAAGGGAAGTACGAGAACCTTTCATCTGACAAACAGGTCAATTACACGCCTAGGTGACTGCGTGCAAACCAAAGGTGAATGATACACAACTATTGGGAATGCTGGATGTAATATTTATGAGGTTATGCAAACTCGCGAGGATGTTTTTGCCTTATTATCAATGCAATCACACCTAATGAATGTAAACCTCTCTTACCCTTCCATAAACCTTTGGCACGGGTAATCCAGCAGCATTCCGCCGAACGCGATGCTGGTGCGCGGATGAAGCCTCCCTGACTTCTCTCTCCAGACGCACGACGCGACTTTCTCCATGCTCCAGGTGTGCACGCACTAGGGAGAAACCCCTGTCCTGTGGTAGCATGAATCTCTGGTCATGGTGAAGTCGAAGCGTGGAGGAGATCGCGCCAGGAACGAGTAATAATAACAGATACATGGCACAGCGACTGAGCGCCAGCATCTTGCGTGTCTGCCCTGACGCCATGTTTGTGTAAGTTGAATGCGATGTGTGACAGCGCGCCTCTAGCGGTCAACCGCATTCACACTCATTACCATGGATACAGATGGCACATGATGGCACATGATGTTTTGTTTTGTTTTACATAAACTGTAGATTGGCAAGACCAAAATAAAGGATTGTTTCAGAGAAGATTTCACAGAAAGAATGTTTTGCATTCGTAGAATTGCGTTAAATGTAGCCTATGAATTAAAAAGAAGAGGAAGAATTATGATAATAGTAGTAATAATAATAATAATTCTTAATTGCTTTATGAAGGGAAAATAAATTGCAAACTTCACCAAACTTGATTCCTATTTAATAAAAAACACAAGATATTTATAATGTAAAAAGGATACATGTATAGCACAGGAGGTTTTTGTTGTGGTAAAATGTTTGGATCAGAATAGAAATGGATTTAAAAATACCTTAAGAAGAATTCAGAAATAAATCGGCCATTGCTTAATGTTTAAATCAAAGATATGACATCCTTATAATTGCATATTTTGCAGGATCTTTTCATCACCTCGTGAGCATCGCCTGATTTTGAATTCATAGTTGTCCAAAGCCCCCATCTGCTGGTCAGAATGTGTAAATACATTATATATGTTTTTATAAGACTAATTTTGCCACTAATAATCGCTGTGGAATAATCAGTAGTAAGTAGTGTTTGTTTACTATGAGTTGTACTCTTAGTAGATTACAGCTGCGCGCGTTTTCTGTGAGCGCGCGATTAATGACAGTTCAAACGCGGCGGTTTGATAAGTGAGGTGAACTGAACTGCGCTGACCGAGTGACCAAGTTTATCGAAGGTTACTAATTTTCTGGTGTTTACTTTAGTTAATCAAACAACTGATAGGCTAACGTTACATTCCATTATTAACTAATATATGGGATCATATTCCCGCCAAAAGTATTGCAGTCACGGATCGAAAAATAATAAGCATAAATAAAAATAAAAAACATGTGTAAAATAATAACGCACAAAATCGAAAAACAAATGCAAAATTTTTCAGAATGGCAGTCAAGGATCGAAAAATAATAAGCGTGAATCAAAAATGTAAGCACATTAAAAAATATATTGCACAAAACTGAAACGTGAATTCAAAGTTTTTCAAATCGCAAACAAAATCAGGTTTCCCGCTCATATTTTTATTTTTTGTGTGCTTACGGTCTTTTACCCTTCGCTCTTGTTTCCACGTTCTGCGCTTGCGTTTCCAAATGTTGCGCTTAAAGTTTCATGTAAATCAGGGCGGGCTTCAGGGTCACCATTGGTCCACTAGCTCAAGATTGACAGCAGCTCCTCTAGCCAATCAGTCGAAGGGGGAGTTGACGTCACTCCAATGCGACTCGTGGCTGCTGTGGCAGGTGTGTGAAGAATATGGATAACAGCAGGCAAATCTCAGGTAATTAGACATAAATATTGTGTTAGTGGGAGATAGAAACATTACCTTTGTGTGGTATGATATTTTCTGCAAGCTCTACGTAGTCTGAGTAGGCCGATATCTAGTCCGTTAACACGTGTTTTGTTTTTCACCAAACCATAGAGTGCTGAAGGGGCAGCAGAAGTGGAAACAGAGCCATCCTACCTCACTGTCCCTAGAGTCGTGCAATGGATTACAGGCCAGGGGCATAAGCCACTACTGCTTTTGGAACAGAAGGCTTTTCAGATAGTTTTCAAATTTGATCATGACTGTAAGCACACCATATGCTACCCACTAGTGAGCGCTTGCACTAATACAGTTACCTTTCCAGTAGAACACATGACAACATACAAAGACTTTAAATACATCGTTGTACAAGCCATACAATCAGGGGGAGCATTTAGCAGGGTTTAAATATCATGTAGTGCTGGATTTGAGTTCATCTCTTAAACCATAGCTTTTAGTGTTACAGTTAACATATTCCTTATCTCAACCTGTTGGGAGGTCTGCAGTACTTTTGTATCTACATTAAGATATTGAAGATGAATTTTCTATTCTGAAATGTTTTAAAAGTGAGCCTCTGTTAGAGATGTTTCTGTAGTTTATACCTGATTTAAGATATGTAACTTGCATTTGCAGTTCAAATTTCTCAAATCACGCTCTGTTGTAGAGCTCTCCTTAAATTATTTTATATCTGTTTTAAGGTACTGATGTTGCATTTCGTTTATAAGTTACATGTTTTCCAAGAGAACCTTGATACAGAAGTTTGCCACTATAGTAGGTATTTGACAATGTTAATTACAATAATAAAAACTTTCAGAAGTCATTGCTTTTGTTTTATTTTCATGCCAAAGATGTCTAGTCACACATTTACCACAGTTATATGAAAATAAAATTAAGCTAACAAAAATAATTCAATTATTTGTTTATTCTTGTGTGGTAAGCACTGATCAACTTCACAATAGTTAAATGACACCATAAACTTTACAAGATTTATTTTTACACAACTTATAGTCTGATGTTCTGAGCTCCAAAGTATGTTATTCAAGAAACTGCTGCACAAAATTTAACACTGATGAGTAAATATCTCGACCAAAATCTCTGGACTGTGAGACTGGATTAATGGTTGTCCTGAGTCGAGTCATTTCATACTCTGAGCAGACACTCCACCTGAGGGACCACTACTCAAGTGTTCTGCTCCTCCAGTGGGTGAGTGCCATCTTCCATCAAAATGTTGAGGTCCTGGATTAAAAAACGAAAATAATAATAATTGAACAGTATAGACAAAACATACATTATATTGTGCTTTTTTATTCATTGCAATCATACCTCTATGTCACATGAAACATTGACTGGATTCTGTGCAAGTCCTATTTCCCACAGCTGATTGGGGGAAAGATTTTGCTCTGTTCGGATGGAATGGTCATTCCAGGCATCAGTGAAAGTATCTAGGTCTCTTTGGAGCCGTGGAAGAAAAACATAATGTGCACAGAAGAGGTGAATGGTGTTTGATGGATCAAGAGAGCCACTATCTTCCAAATTATGTAGAACATCATAATGCAAGTTTGAAACAGAC
The DNA here is from genome assembly GCA_027564155.1 of Gymnocypris eckloni scoliostomus. Lineage (NCBI taxonomy): Eukaryota > Metazoa > Chordata > Actinopteri > Cypriniformes > Cyprinidae > Gymnocypris > Gymnocypris eckloni. Next base: position 13,767,126 of record CM050417.1, on the reverse strand, counting down.
ATCCACACATCTTTCCACAGCCGTTCGATCCGAAATGTGAGAGACAATACAAACTTATTTCTAAGTCATTTATAATTCCAAAACTTGAACAAATTGATTACCTACACTAAAGCAACAAGAAATTACCTTTGATTATGAACGCTCTTCCCCGAAATGAAACTTCCTCGGTCACAGCCCTGAACAGTGAACATCCACCTTGCAATGTTCACATTTTCTACACCTTGGTCTGCTCTTACCCTACACATTAAGACAGTAAATGTAACATTAACACTACATAGTAAGGTTGGACAAAACATCCTAAGATGTTGGGTTGAGAAAGCCTGGCCAGAAAGTTAATTAAAAGTAATATCCTGAAGTTTGAAGCAGTTTTAAATGCTTGATGAGAATTTTAAGACCATGCATGCAGTCAGTCAGTCAGTCACTATGTATATAGATAGGATGTAATCAAATGTACATACATACCTTGAAGGAACTCCATGCTTTTCTACTGCCTCGAGGAAGAAACCTAGAGCAGTCTCTGCTCTGTTGTTGGTTGCAGCCCCCAGATACATGACCTGATAAAATAATTTAGTGAAGTTATTGGCATCTTACACAATTATTCCATGATTGTATCACACACACATGAGTCACATCAATAAAGATCCACCACTAACCTTTCTTGAGTAGCCATCTATGCCCCCAAATATTACTAAGCCATATCTGAATATAAAAAGAAAACATCTTATGCACACAGGCACCTTTAATAACAGATAGGATCTCTTGCTGTACAACAAGTGACTTCTACAAAAATAATTTAACCTACCTGATCAGCTTGTGGTTGGTGTCCAAATGCATGAGGGACAGAGGGGCCTGAACTGAATATGATCTTCTCACAACATGTCCAAGTTGTGACATTCTAGCAAGGACTCCAGCTGAATCAACTCTATTTATAGAGTCGCAGACTCTGCTCCACTGGACCCGATGACCAAGAGCTTTCAAGTGTCCTCATCATTCTGTAGCCTGAGTGTGGTGATGTTGTTTTGATTGCAACCACAAGATTGTCTAACTCTTCATCAGTCAATTGACTGTATGTTCCTCTCACTGTTATACCAAACTGTTGCATTCTGCGTTCTATGGTTCGTGTTGACATGCCAAGCAGTTTTGAAATGCAAGGTACAGTCAGACCAATTTCAACCAATCGTCTGAGGTGCTGCTCAGATACAATGGTTTTGGGATGTCCCGTGGGTCCAGCAATTTCATTTACAACAACTGAAGAGGTACGTCTTGTGTCCAGGTGATTAAAAAGAACATAACACAGGTTTGAAAGACACTGCATTACCTCTTGAGGTACATGTTCATGACTTGTATGTGAAGTGATCAAACCCAAATCATTTGTGCAAATAAAATATAAATAATCCAGGTCTAGAGGCAAGCGCTGCATGGCCTCCTGTAGTCGTGACAACAATCTCTCTCTAAGAGCAGCCTTGACACCGCCTGTTAATATACATGAAACATTAAGTAAAATTATCGAAATAAATTAAAGCAATCAATTAATTATTTGCACCTAAACCAAAATCGGCATAATTCACAAAACAAACATATCACCTGTCACCCACTAACAAAATATTTATATCTAATTACCTGAGATTGTCCGGCATTTGCCTGCTGACGCTGGTGGTTATCCATCTTCACACAGCAGCCACAAGTCGCATTGGAGTGACGTCAACTCCCCCTTCGACTGATTGGCTAGAGGAGCAGCTGTCAATCTTGAGCTAGTGGACCAATGGTGACGCTGAAGCCCGCCCTGATTTACATGAAACTTTAAGCGCAACATTTGGAAACGCAAGCGCAGAACGTGGAAACAAGAGCGAAGGGTAAAATACCGTAAGCACACAAAAAATTAAAATATGAGCGGGAAACCTGATTTTGTTTGCGATTTGAAAAACTTTGAATTCACGTTTCAGTTTTGTGCAATATCTTTTTTTAATGTGTTTACATTTTTGATTCACGCTTATTATTTTTCGATCCTTGACTGCCATTCTGAAAAATTGTGCATTTGTTTTTCGATTTTGTGCGTTATTATTTTACACATGTTTTTTATTTTTATTTATGCTTATTATTTTTCGATCCGTGACTGCAATACTTTTGGCGGGAATATGATCCCATACTAATACCCTTTTGTCAGAGATATTATGTAAGTAATGTGATTTAATTGAAAACGTCGAACACATCAGCTCTCACCGAGGCTAACAAACTTGTGGCGAGTAACGTTATTGAGATCCCTGGACAAAATATTCAGTCATTGAAATGAGTTCAAATTATCCAGATGTTTGTCCTAACGTTAATTATGTTTAATAAGGCTTCGTTGATTTTAAAGTGGGAATATCTTGACCAAAAATATGATGCCAGTTTTCTTTGGTCACAGGCAATGACTCAACGCAGTCTCGAGAGCACTAAAGAGGCGGTCAGAGGAACGGAAATGAAAAGGTCTCAAGCGAAAATACGCGAGGTGAGGATTTCGAGGGCATCATGAATTTAATTAATATATCACAGAAATCTACGGTCACAAAATATCAGCCAGTTGTTAACTTCTGTGTTGTCTTGCTAGTTATTTGTCTGATTTCTAACTGATTTGTTTAGGCCTACTAATACTCACAAACATACATTATGTAGGTTGAAAATGCTCAATTTCCTGAGACATCTCCAGCAAAAAAGAAGGCCCAGCATTTCAGATCAGCAGCTGGAGACATGCCTCATGGGTTTGAAGTAGCATTAGCAGGCAAGTCTTGGTTTTTCTAATAGAATAAATACTCTCTTTATCAATTATTTGACATGTGAGGTTGTGTATGATGGCTATATAAGTTAACTTATGTTTTAAACACAGCAATTATTTTTCATGACCATTCCTGTAGACTTTGACGTGTGAGGCACGTTACTCAGTTTTCTGTATGTCTTTTCTTTTCAGAGGCTAACCGAGAGGTCAGTGTCCTCTTTTCCAAGTACTCCGAGGTCTTGAGGTAACTGGATGCATTTGTGTGCCTCCACTGTGTCTCATCAGTAATAGATCTATACGTTTGCACTCAAACATTAATTTCACATGTTTTCTTCTAAGGGAAAGAGCTGCTGTGGACGCTTCACAGCTTGGAGAACTGGAAGATATACTTACTGAAGCCAGGAGCTTGGAATCTCATCTTAAAGAGAAGAAGGAACACCTGAGACGATCTTTGGCTGTGATCTCTGACAAACTACAAGGATAGGTTCAGTTCTTTTCAGCGGTGTTATTTGATTCACATAATGCATCTCATTTGCTATTCAAGCATCAGTTAAGACATTGTTAAAATGTTGATTATACATGTTCATATTATAATTTAGAAAGATGTTATGCTGAAATAAAGCTAATATATGTGGTGACAGTCACAATCTGTTGTGATGTATCATAAAAACAATTACATATATATACACAAGCATTTATTATTTTAATAAATTCATTCTTCTGGCAGACATTATTTAAATTTGAAGTTACTGAAATACTATAATACAAGTTATTAATTCAAGAGAGAAAACAACACAAATAGAAAAGGAGAAATGGGTTATTCAGAGACAGCTTGATTGTCTTGCTAAACATTTGGGCTTTTTAAAAGAGCCTCACTGTCTATTTTGGAAAGTCCCATGGAATCCATACGGAATGTTGATAGGTACCTCAGCCCGGCCCAGTTCTTCAAATGTTTTTGCATCCAGCACCAGAAGGAAGGTGCTCTTGTCCTAGAGGGACAATTTCTCATTAGCCAAGCCATATACCTCATTTTTGAATAGCTAAAAAGCAATATTTTAAACCAATAAGGAGCATGTCATTTTATACCTGATTTGGGGTAATGACCACGGACAGAATGACTCCATCATCCTCTTCTACAGCACCAGGTGATGAAACAAAGATCGGTTCTGAGGGATACGTGCCTGCATGTTTCCACACCTGTCATACGTTGGAATATTAGTTCAGTTGACAACATTAAATTCACTAACACAATTTCAACATGCATTAACTTAATACTCCTAACTAACCTTTATTTGTTTGCCTTGAAGGTCCATTTTAATGAGGGAGTCTCCAACCAGGTGTCTGAAGCCACATGCGTAGAAGTAACGGTAGGGACGGGAATTGCACATTGAATAGTTGATATTTGGGAATTCCAGACCTCCATATTCATGGAGATCATCACCATGGAGATCTTCATGTGTGCAAAACACCTGGATAAATACACAATTTACAATATTTGTTATTATAGCAAAAAACTCAATTTGGAATTGTAGATGTTCACACATAGGTAAACGTTATCCACACAAACCAACCTTATTCTTGTCCGTCTTGATGGCCGTGGCAGTGCTGTTAAAGAGCGTGTTGAGATTTTGCCCACAGGGTGTATGACTGTCCACGTTCAGTGGCAGGACAAAGCGGCGGGGGAACACTCTGCACATTGTGTTGTATACCTAGCAAAGAAAAAACACACATTAAACACTGAAGTACACTGAAAAAATGCTAATCAATGTCACAAAAATGTACATAGAATAGGCAAGTATCACATTAAATTAAATGTGACATTTATAAATAGAAAGATTTAAATATTGTTTTTAAACGTACATCAATAATTGTTGCATTTACAACTTCAATTTTTTTTTTTTACAGTCTAGTTATGTGGAAAAACTTGAGAAAAACAAGGGTGCATTTACAGATATAGCATAAAAGTAAGGTTTTACCTCATCTAGAGCATTTCCAGACTTTTTTAGATTCTGAATCAGGTAGTTGTTTATTGCTTGGCCATCATCAGAACAGCACATGTCTATGATCAGGAAACCGTTTTCTTCATAACAGTTTATCTGATGGAAGGTTGACAGTGACTTTGCATAATATTTGATGAGGCTCAGCTGTAACCAAAGCATAATAATTTCAAAATGAGTAATACTAAATAAAATAACATGAAAACATAGTTAAAAAAAGTTGATACAGTATGGAGTTATTAGCAGTAGATACCTTTCCTGTGCGTTTATTGATTACATGGAAAACTGTGTTTCGTTTGGGGTCCCAGTATACACCCTCATTGATTTCCTTTCCACGAAGTTTGCTTGTCACAATCTTCAAGAGATCAATTTTGATTGGCTGCTCGATGAATGCCACATAGTTCTCTGACATGGCTGCAACAATAATGTAACATTTTTATATAAAGAATTTCAAATAAATGCTGCTCTTTTAAACATTCTAGTAATCAAAGAACCACCATTTCCACAAAATATTAAGCAGCACAGCTGTTTTCAACATTGATAATAAAAGTTTTTTTTTTTCTTGAGCACCAAATCATCATATTATGATTTCTGGAGACTGCAATGGCTGCTGAAAAATTGCTTAATTACATTTTAAAATATATTCAAAAGAAACCTTTTTTAAATCGTAATAATATTTCGCAATATTACTTTTTTATCAATATAGCCTTGGTGAGAATAATAGACCAAAATTAGGGGTACACAAACATGGCGGTTCGGTACGGACCTCGGTTTTGATGTCCCGGTTCGGTATGGTTTCGGTACAGCAGGAGGAAATAATGCTAAACACATTTTTTTTTTATTAAACAATGTTTTACTGAACAAATTGCTATTTCTTTAAATACATTTTAATTATAATTTAATTTTGTATCTTTTTTTATCGAACTGTCCTCAAAGAGCACCAAAACGGCATTTATTGTCTGAATTATCTGAAAAAAATGAATGATTTGTTCAGTACATGTCCATACTGAAACCGAAAGACCCGTACCGTAAAAAATGTCGGTACCAATACGTATACCTGTGTAAAATATTAAACCAAATAACCCCTAACCAAAATATTAAAAACTCTTACAAGCCCTAAACATTTATATATTTAAAATGTAAACAGTAACTTTATATTCACTTATTTCTTTGCTAATATTCAAAAGTTTGTAGGCATTGCTCACTTACCAAAGCTGTGATAGTAGGATGGTTTGGACTTGTCCTCTGAGGGGATTGAACACACAACCGAGGCTCCTTCCAAGGTATCAGTTGGATTCACCTTATTTGACGGCACCATGATTATATTGTAAAAAGCACCTTAAGAAAAAAAAATCAAAGTATAGCAATTTTTAACAATTCTTATCTTTGTGTTTTGGACAACTCAAACACTTTTAGACATTTCTTAAATTCAGTCAGTGTGATTTTTGTTGTTGTCGTTAATTTAAACTGCTGACAAACCTTTTCGAGTGTAAGAGTTGCCCATGTTGTATGTGGTTCCATCATGATCCACATGGGGATGAGCTGTGGCTCCATTAACCACAACAAATTTACTCCAGTCCACCTAAACACAACAATTGTCTCATTTCAGATTCAGCTCGTTCTACAAACATACTTTATACATTTTTAAGTCATAATTAGCATGTACCTTTTCTTTTGTTTCCAGCGTCTGTGGGTCTATTTTGTGCATGAAGTTGGTCTCTGTGCTGACATAGTAGTCTCCTTTATACTGAACAAAGCTCACATTCGCATTGTCACTTGGCTCTGTGGGAGGAGAGAGATGACATGCTCACATATTCAGACCACTTCAGTCAGAACCAAAGATTTCATACTCACTCGGCAGCTCAAAGCGCGAGAGGAAGCGCTGGAAGAAGTTCTTGCATGGGTCTGGCATGGCGATCGTGCCGAATTCAGACACCATAATGCGGTTATGCTCAAGGTTTTCCTTGTAGCAATCACTGTTGAGGAAGCGGCTCATGTACGTCACCTTTCCATCCTCAATGTGGAATTGGTGCATAAGCGCCATACCATCAAACCAGTGGTTGAAACTGAGGAGCAAACACAAACGCTTATTTATTTGCTTTGATCATTCTGATCTATAGAGTTCTCAAGAAGCCCAGATGATGCTCACCTGCTTCTTCCGATCTCAAACTTTCCAGGTCCATTCCTGAGGAAATTGCCTTTGATCCAGGAGGGATGTTACCTGTAATTGTAGTTGTGATGGGCTCTGGGGTTTCATCTGCAGAACACACCAGATTCTCAATGCACGGCAGACCATGAACATCAGTGAAGTGTTGGTCTTTGTTCTGCAACCTGGTCTTTTTCCAGCCTGTGGGGGAAAGAAGACTTTCAGATCTGAAGTTTTGTGCGCTACCTACATTGAATCTATTATTAGAACAGTAACCTACCAGATGTGCTGCTGTTCAGATGGTTCACAGAAGACATGCTGGTCTGCTTGTGATGGCTTGCTGAGCTGAAGATGTTTCAAGAGCTGTCCTGGAGACTCCCTTGTCTCCCTCTACTAACTGGACTCTTATAAAGAGATCTGTTCGGTCACATGGTGCTTATGCAATACCAAATCACAGACACCAACTGTTGTTTGCTTATCTTACAGTTACCCTGACAAGAATGGTATGTTTTGAATTCAGTACAGGGTTGCTCTAAGCTAAAAGAACTAATTAATTAATACAAGAATTAATACATTTCTTGGAGCGCTTGAGTTCAAACACACTTATATAGAAACAACATCTGTCACTATACCATTTTTTACTCAATGCTTATATAAAAATATTTATCAATAATATCAGAAGCAGTTAATTATACTAGAGCAGACTTGTGGTGTTATTTTTAATAGCAAATTAATCATTCTAAATCAATCTAATCTGTCTGGGAAATTCCAGTCAGCAGCAAATGATGTAACTATATCCTCACTTTAACTCAAACTTATGAGGGAAAATAGGGGAATAACTCTGAAATCTTAATGTTATGGGGGAAACATGTGACCTTACCATAAAATATAACAATCAAACCAGCTACGCTGAACCACAGACATATTAATACATATATTAAAACAAATATACCCTATAGTGTTCACCTAAATTGATTTGAAATGTTTGTATACTTTTATTTATATATTGTTTTAAAAAATCTGCAACCGTTTGTAATACGCATACTATCACTAATTGTCCTGAATTCAGACTCAAACTCATATGCACCTTAACAGGTTATGAACCAGTATGGCAGATTAAAACTAAATTAATAATTCTATGAACTTTGTTTGAAAGTTATTCACAAGCATAGAATATTTCAGGCATATCATAAACAGAAACAAATGGAGACATTTTAGCTAATTTTGGAATAGCATTATGTTAGCTAATTGGTTCTTTAATTTATTAAAACTTCTTTGTATTTCCTAGTTGTGAAATGTAATACCAATTTGAGTCAAAATTGTCGGTACATTCAGCAGTACTCCACTTATTATGTAATATTTAGCATAATGCGCATGAAATCCATGGATTAGGAGCAAAATGTTAAAATCAAAAGCCCTACGGTAAATTGCAATGAAATGTTTAGTGTCTGATTTAGGTCAGGGGCCGGATCTTCATACATCGCTAACTCGGTTAGCTGAATTTGATTGTTGACGATTTCGCTTGATCTTGAATTATTTGGTTCTTCGAAGCTAATCCTGGACTTGCTGTCATAGCAACAGGTCCGTAAGCTTAAACCTGCTCGGGAGCAGGCTTTTTTCATGTAAACAGGATTTGATTGCATCTTAGAATTAATAGTTAAAATCTGTCCCAGCCACTGCTACTTTATTATAACAAATCTGTTTCAAAGATAAATATAAATGAATTGCTAATTACAACATTGAAATAAAATGTAAAGCATGTGCAAATATAATCATATTTCGTTTATCTATTATAACATTTATGTAGTTTTGTTCGCTTGGCAGTTTCCTTATCCACCTTTATCTTGTCGTAAAAATGGGCGCGGTCATTTGTAAATTATATGGGTCTAAGTTAGCTTCGGGTCTCATCCACGTCCAGCTATTTTTAGCTGTACGAAACAGTTTGTTTTGCTGCTTGACATTGAAAATTGGTGTGCCTTACCATATTGTTGTAATGTATTATCTTAATTATGAACACACTGTTTTGTAGTGCAAACAGTTTTTCCGTTTACTTCACTTTGTTATTCTTTGGCTAATGATCCGGAAGTCTCGCCCATAGGCTTACTTCCGCATTGAAGAAAAAGGTGGATAAAAGTCCAGAAATGTTTAAGTTTTTCATCTGGTGTCTTTTTTAATTATATGATGTCATTACGTTGCTGTCTTGCCCAGCCAATCGCTGCATTGCTGATCATGGTTTCGAATATCAATACATCGAGTTCTCGGCTTGAAAGACCAGACAAATACTGTGAGAAGATGATTGACAGGGCAGTTTAAACAGTTACATGATGCACGTAACTAAGCAACAGAGCGTCCGTTAAAGAAGCAGCTATGATGAAGTAGTATGTCCCAAAGCGTGCCTACTATTCTACTACATACTCAAAAGTATGTACTTTTTCTTCACAAAAAGAGTACATACTTTTAAGGCATAGTATATGCAGGCGAATTGGGATGCAGCATCAGAAAACACAATCCAGCCATACTAATTATCAACAACAAGTGCTTTCGAAGAACTGAATTAGCCAGATACTGATTAGCGCGATATAATATCATCTTGGATGTGTCATTTAATCATCCGAGTTGGATGTAATAAGCGATGTAAGAAGAACGGGCCCCTGATCGTCTCTTCTTTATTTTTATATTGAATAGATAGTGTTATATAAAAAATTATAAAAAAGTGAGTTTTCACATCCTGTACAAAATAAGTAATTGTCCCATTTTTAGATCAATCACAGATACAGTCATTAAAATGAATTATGCATGGGAAAACACAATTCCACCAAGCCTGCAGGGGAATATCTGGGTCAAATTTAATCCTAAAATCTGTTCTTTCTTCATAAAGAAAATGCAACATGGACTTTTGGACCATTACATTTTTATTTGACAATTCCTTTAATTAATTTACTGTGAACAGTATGCGTATTTGTAATGAATGCTTTCTGGGAATTTCCCTTAAAACACATTAATTGTGAAAAACCAGACTGATCTTGTCTCATAGAAATCAGTGGCTCAACAAGTCACCGTCTATCCTGTTCAGAAGAGGTTTGATTCTTTCAGGTTAAACAGAGGTGAGCAGCTTATCTAATGTTCCCATCTTTAGTGTTTAATTGATTTACTGATGTGGTCCAACACAAGTTTGTTCCAAATATCATCTGCCTTGTAAGATATACATTGATTACCTTAAATGGAGTTACATGAAGTCAGTGAGAGTAACTGGTTTTATGATAGTCCAAACTGAATTTTGTAACATAGAAATTACTGAAAGCTTATCCATCCCAATCTGAGCTGCTAACTTTCACTTCCAACCTTCAATCAGTCCAGCAGAACCTTGATAGCAGAACACTCTTCAAAAGTGCATCTGACCTCTTCACCAGCATCTCCTCTGGCTATTGCAGAAAAACAGTACATTCTTGAATCTGACATAAATAAACTAGTGTGAAAGTATGAAAAATGTATTGACCTTCTGAACAAAAGCAGCATGTATTTAATTCTTCGCCTGGGAATTTCCAGTGAAGTTATCCAATAATCCAAAATATGACTCCGAGGACACATTCTTAAGATCAGAACTGCATAGCTTAACTTAGTTTTCTCTTAAATTACCTCAAAATGACCACCTCAAATAAAGGTATCCGCAGGATATTTAAACAGAAATATTCCATACATATAATATAGTATTCAATGTCTAACGATAATCAAACAGCATTGAAAAGGTCCACTTACAGATCATTGTGAGCATAGTTAACCCCATTCACAAAACTCATCAGTGAATATAGCTGCATTTTATGACTGTTTGCATTTGATATCTGATTTCATTACATATTTAGAGGTTAAATCTATTTATGGTTGTGATATTACGTGCATCACCTGCAAACCACATTAGATTTTCTTACAAAATACTTTTAAGCAGTCTTGGACTCCATCTAGTGTTAATAAAAGCATATTAAAACAAAACCGTTTCATCCGATGATCAAGCTTTATAACCTTATCTATATGCCTTATCAGCTGGTTTTAGAGAACGTTTTTAGTTTATAGAACAGTTTTCCCTTAGAATAGCAATGACTGGGACCACTGAAATGATAAATACTTGGTAAAATTGGAGAATTTTAAGATGCGCATTCAGCTATTTAATCTTTCAACTTTGCCTATTGTAACAGAACAGTGGAAAATCCTGTTGGCTCCAAAGAAACCATATAATCCAAAAAAACGGCCTTTATTCTTAAGTGCACAATTGTACCCAAAGCTTCAATCTGCATAGAAATCTTGTCATACAGATTACACAATTCTCCATAGCACTTTAAACAGACAAAAGTGCAACCAGACCAATCATGTCATTTTCAGACATGTACAAGATCATCATAACAAGACTTGCAAAATCTCGGTCTAAAAAAAGTCCTGTCGGGAAAAAAAGTATCTTTCGAAAACTCACATTTTGTCATTTAGATTCCATTTACATCATTACCCACACAAGCTTGGATATACCATTTTAAACATCTAAGCAATTTAAAATGAAAGACATAAATTGCTTTTAATGCAAAGCACATCAAATTACAAATTGCCTTTCATAAATGATTACTTACTTGAGCAGAAATATAGCCATGCAAAGTGTGAAGCCAATTAGTTCATTTTGCTGCTTCAGAAACACTGATTTGCCAGACAAGAGAGTGGATGACATGCAAAGATTTCCATCTTAAGCAAAAGCTGAGCATGTTCTGAACAAACTGACAACATTAACAAAAACCCTGCAAATCGACACAAATGTTGTCAAAAATTATATTTATAGAATTTACATATTAATGTCACAAATGTATACAATTAACTGGAACTATGATGCCAAAAGCGTATCCCATCCCCATCTCAGTCCAGTCATTTACTCCACAAGAGGGCCACAGCTTTACAAATCCCCACGTCATGGTAGTTGAAGTAGCACAGGCCGGCGAAGGTGACGGTTGACAGAAGGAAGAGGCCAGCATTAGCCATCTTGATTTTAAAATCTCCGTGAACGTAATCGGTCAAAACCTGGCCAAGACCCCTGGAAAACACAAAGTAGAATGTTGTCTTTTTTCAATAATGATATTGATGTTAAATGAACAGATCACCCAAAAATGAACAGTGCAAAACATGTAGGTGGATTTCTATGTAAGACGACAACAGGGGATGGACTTTTTCACTGGAGGAAGCACTATTAAGGATTATGGACTCGTGTTGTGGCCAGAATTGACAGTTTAAAGTTAAAATGTCTCAATAACAGATTTGTTTAATACAAACAAGCAGCATTTTCACTTCACAAGATGTTAATTGATGTAATGGAGTCATGTGTACACATTCACTGCAGTGGATCCATTAGTGAACAAGTGATGTGGTGCTAAATTTCAGCTAAATCTGTTCCCATGAAGAAAAAAACTCATCTACATCTGATGGCCTGAGGATGAATACATTAAGCAAATGTTAATTTTTGGGTGAATTATTCCTTTAAAGCTTTAACTTTGTTTGGTTAAAAATGATCCCGAAATCAATATTTGAGAAAGGACATAACCAGCCAGTGTTCAAAACTATCACCTTACTTTAGCCCGATTCACAACGGTTAGCTTATAATAATATTTTATCATTTGAGTGATATGGGTAGGTTTTCGCGGTAAATTCGAGCATGTCACTGCGTCATTACATCACATCTGTAAACATGAAGTCTTCCCGGCTACTAGGCTATCGCAGGTGACGGATCGTTTATAGCCTTTTCTCACAGCAGCTACAATAATTAAATGTATCATTTTGATGGTGGATTGTATTCCAGAAAGGATTATGCATTTATGAAACACATGTGAATGAAATTATATTCCAGTTTGAAATGTGCTTCTCATTACAGATAGCCTGGATTACACAAGATTTGCATTTTAAAGAACACCAGTTCGAAGGGAGCAGCATCATTTGCTTTTTGGGTTAAAATAATTTCTTGATATGAAATTAAAATGGCATGACAATTAGATTAGACTGTACAGAAGTACATGAAATCTAATACACACTATATTCAGTCAAAGTTTCTTTAAGACAAGTCATGTCACTCAGCGGCCATCTTTGAAATGCCTCTCGGGCATGCAAAGTGCAGCTCCTATCTCTTTGAATGGGGAAACATCAAATTCTTTAAAACCTTTCACCAAGCTTACGATTAAATGTCATATTTGAAATCACCAAAGAAATCTGACAACAACTATCATTAATGTTTTTTTTCTCTCAAATAGTGTTATAAAAAGCTTATTTTGCAGGCTAGATCAGCCATTGCGCATGCGCAGTCCTGAGTGCACGTCTCAGAACGCTGACTGTTTCTATAGCAACCGGGACTTCTTACGGTAGTTGCAGTGACGCACTGATTTTACTGGTTAGTTCTTTCATTCAGAAGGCGGGGCTTCCTGAGGGTGAGCGGCCATATTGAGCGTTGCATTTTTCCCCATTCAAAACTATATGAGTGACACGTCTTGGGTATTCTATAGTCTTTGACTCAGTCATGCAATGCTGATGTTGTTAACATTAATAATGAGAATAAAGTATAACAATAATAATATGCACAGTTTGAGGTGATATGAGCTAACCGATCTTTAGATTAAATCACCATTGGTAGATTCACCATTGGTTCAGAACAAACGTGGCAGACTTGTTACTTACACGTTCAGATGGCAATAAACGGTGAAAATTATTATTTGGGTCATATATTCAAAGACATAGGCTAGAATCTGTGATTGCAAAGTACAGTAAATATCCACACTGGTGCAGTGACTGTCCGCCACACATACTCCTCAAAACATTAGATTGATCCGCGCTGGAGCCGTTCCAATTTACAACCCACGCAGGGAAGAGAATTCTGCAAAAACTGCAATTCCAGGTTTTCAAACAGAGATGGCCAAAATGACAGAATGCAGCTTTAATGATTAAAACAACATTCTTCTTTTGTCTCCTTTAGAATTTAAATATTTGAGCTATTGGATATTCAAATCATACATTAAATTAAGCTTTCAGTAAAAATACGAGACGTGCCATTGGCTTTTAAGATGTTAAGTACAACAGGTCCAAGAAATTTTACAATCCAGAAAATAACATCTTATTGCAGCAATCTATACTTTTATCTGTACTACCTTTACCATTATTAACATTAAATAAAAAAGCTAAAATTTAGTAAAATACAATATATACTTGAGTTTTTAAAACTATTTGTTTAAATGTAGTCAAGCATATGGTATTTAGTAAAACTTTCTAGATCCAGGCTCAAGCATGTTTAAAAGCCAGACTGTTACCACATTTACACCCAACTGAAATAATAAAAAAGCTAACTATAATGTACCTATGTGACCCTAACAGCTTTGCTAAAATTAGAAGTGTGGCCTTGAGTGCCAATGTCCACAGGGAGGTTAAATCCTTACATGAAAGGTACAACAGCCACTCATGACTTAGCTTTGCAGACACCTTCATTTCATGTCAGAAACTATAGTGCAACGTCAGTCACTAAACTGCAGAGTCGAAACTTCATATGGAATTGCAATAGTCACATACTAAATATTAACAACTGACTGTGGCAACTTTTACTGATAATTCATCTACATTGTTCTCAACAGCATTCAATAATTAAGAAAAAAGCAAGACAAAATTAACAACAAAGGACCATTTCATTTTGAATATGTCAAGCATTAATTATAAAACACATATGCCTATTCTCTTACCAGTGACCATGTAGAGTAAATGAAGCTGCTACAGTGAAGTCAACAGCAGGGCCGGGGTAATAGTATGCAACGGGTGCCAAGCCTAGCAGAACTATGCTCAGGATCCGCTCTCCTGTCCAGTGCAGAGAAGCAGCTTTGGACACAGAGCCCGCTATTAAATAAAACAGTTACACATCAACAACTGTTCTTCACAACAGAGCATCTCCATCAACTCACATTCAGTCTCTTAGTGGCACATGTCTCCATCCTGTACCCCAACAGAGGCAAATAAAAAGCTGAAGATGACATTCTGAGTGTTTGAGCTTTAAATGACCAATGTTTTCAATCAAATACAATTTTAGGAATAGACAAAAAGCTCGGTCTTGATTTACAATGTTACAAAAAACCCAATCTAAATCACTAACCATAGTTGGACGGAGTTGCGTGGATCTTTGCTGATATCAAGTACGGACAATCACGATCCTTCTTCTGTGCGGCCAAAGGTCTGATGAGGGAGGAAGAGCGAAATAACAGAGCTGTGGAAAGTGACAGGAATAAACAATACAAGGAAACATACGTAATTAAAGGGGAAAGGGTACTCAGAATTCAAATTTCACGTAATTAGCTGTTCATCGGTGACGAATGAGGTCACTGATGGATGTTCATACAATGCTTATATAAATCAAGTCATATATAAATTGACAAATTACGAGAATAATTATAACTTCTATTTTGAGCCTTTACAAATAACGTTAACGGCCACTCTCTATAAACAGACATTATTATACGCTAATAAAATCCATGCCATCTTCTAGTCTCAGTCTCGTTATGTAACGTTACGTTATTGCGTTTACCAACACTTTTACATAAATATAAAGTTAATTGGTTGATTTAGAGAAAGAAGAGAGACAGAGCTGATAAATGTATTAAATGACAGGGTTAAGTTAGCATGCTAGCTATTCAATCCAAGTACGCGTGCTGCGATTAACATGAAACATCATTGAAGAATGATTTCTTTAAATACGGTCTTGAAGCTAAACAACCGTGAAACGAGATGAGGTGCCGAGAAGAAAAGCATGAAAAACACTCAAACTTACGGCTGACACCTCTGTGGCAAACAGAACTTATCCTGACAAGAGCCGCCATGATTCTCACAACAAACCCAAGGTCACTGGAATCACCCGGATGTACTGCTGCCAGAGAGCGGTGTGATAAAGTTAACCTTTATGTGGAAAATATGCCAATACAAATATTACATATACTAGAATACTTGATTTAAATATAGTATATCTCACAGAGTTAGTGTTTTAAGTATATTTACATTTATTCCAAAACAATAACTCAAGGCAGTACCAATTTAAACAAGGTTTCATTTATGAACTGATGTTTTTTCAACTTATTCAACATATTTTCGGATCAGTCATTAAAGCTAATTACGCAGGTTACAGACACGGAGATGTCCCTTTGATTTCACCAAACCTAGTGCTGTGAAAACTTTTTGCCTCCTTCCTGTTTTTTTTTATTTTTATTTTCTAGCATACTGGCAAGGAGTCTTTCACATCGCTGGGGAGGAATTTTGGCCCACTCTTCTTTGCAGAATTATTTTAATTCAGCCACATTGGAGGGTTTTCGAGCATCAATGGACTGTTTAAGGTCATGCCACCGCATCTCGATCAGATTTAAGTCCAGACTCTGACTTGCCCACTCCAAAACCTTAATTTTGTTTTTATTGAGCCATTCAGAGATGGACTTGCTGGTGTTTTTGGATCATTGTCCTGCTGCATAACCCAAGTGCACTTGAACTTGAGGTCACAAACTGATGGACAGATATTCTCCTTCAGGATTTTCTGATAGAGCGCAGAATTCATGGTTCCATCAATTATGGCAAGTCGTTCAGGTCCTAAAGCTGCATAGCATCCCCAGACCATCACACTACCACCACCATGTTTGACTGTTGGTATGATCTCTTTATGAAATGCCGTGATGGTTTTATGCGAGATGTAACGGGACACACACCTTCCAAAAAGTTCAACCTTTGTCTCATCAGTCAACAGAATATTTGCCAAAAAGTCTTGTGGACAATCAAGATATTTTTTGGCAAATGTGAGACGAACCTTTTTGTTCTTTTTGGTCAGCAGTGGCTTTTGCCTTGGAACTCTCCCATGGGTGCTGTTTTTGCCCAGTCATTGACCTTTATTGAGGCAAGTGAGGTCTGCAGTTCTTTAGATGTCTTGGGTTCTTTTATGACCTCCTGGATGAGTCATCATTGCGCTTTTGGAGTAATTTTGGTAGGCCGGTCACTCCTGGGAAGGTTCACCACTGTTACAAGTTTTCTCCATTTGTGGATAATGGCTCTGACCATGATTCGCTGGAGTCCCAAAGCCTTAGAAATGGCTTTATAACCTATAATATAATAATGACTGATACATGTCAACTATTTTGTTTCTCATCTGTTCTTGAATTTCTTTAGATCGCGGCATGGTGTGTTACTCTTTAAGCATGCTTCACTTTGCCAAAGTGGGTGAGTTGTTTTGGCGTTAGTCTTCCCATTAACACCATCTTTTAGTTTTTTTCAGACTGAATACAGTATAAAAAGATTATGTAATGTATTAAATGTGTTATTGAAATGCATTACTTTTTAAATTTATGTTTTACAAGTTGTATCACAAATAATAAAAACAAATCATTTTTGGCAAATACACAATTTTATTAGTCTATGTAACATTTTAACATTTCACTTAACTTGTAAATATATAACAAGAGGTACGTAAATACAATTTAATTTCAGTTGAAGAAAATATATATCATTAAAGCTGTTAATAATAAAATAGTCTGTATAAATACAGTACCAGAATGTTCAGTAAGGTAATACCATGTCAGCAAACTAAAAATAAAATAAAATACACTGAATAAATGTCAAGTTTTTTTCCAGTTGTCTAGTTGCATTGTTACATGATATGTAAGCAATAGAAATACAGTTAGCAATAGAATTCAGGATAATGAATAATGATACATTGCACTGAATATCATGATTCTTGCATAACTGCTTAGAAGATCACTAGCATTTTAAATGTACACACAATTTAATAAAATATCAAACAACTCCAAAATGCCAACCACATCCCTCAACTTAATCTACTCATTTACTCCACAAAAATCACAAAAAGTATTATAATTTTTTTTTTTTACAATTGGTATTTGACAAATAATATCATGGCAGTGGAAGTAACAAAGTCTGGCAAAGGTGATGTTTGACAGAGTTCTGTGCTATCCATTGCTTCAAGTCATATTTGGACATCTCTGGGAGTGTAGTCCGTCAAAACCTGGTAAAGAAAGAGCACAAGAGGGTTACATATCAAATTAGACAACAATATGGTTTTCTAAATGTCTTTAGTGTATTAATAAACACACCGTCATGCTTTGTTTCCTACTTTGCATTGTTATTTATTTTATCCACAGCTCTCAGAGCAGATTTCATGGCGGTCTCAATCCAGGCATGAGGTCTGGCCGTGTGCTCTCCTGCAAAGTAAATCCTCCCCTCATTCTGGACTATAGACTTACTATAGTCTTTCATCTGGAATGGAGTGAAGATGGCAAAGGCACCATGGCTGTAAGGATCCAGTCCCCACTTTTTCACAACACCCCCGGTGTAGAGCTGGCGGATGTGTTCTCCGTGGATCTTCACCAGGTCATTCAATACCAGATGCTTCAACTCCTCTTCATTTATAGTCTGTAGGAATGCAGCTTCATCAGAGGAGGTGTACGAAGCCAACACAGCGCCGCCTGGTATCCCGGAGAAATTATGACTGGGGTAGTGGATGAAACGTGAAGGCAGATCTGTGATGCTTTTCCCACCCCGGATGCCATCATTCTCCCAGAACCTTTTGCTGAAACTCAGCACTACTTTTGTGGAGCTGGAATAGTGCAGCGACCTCAACGCTTCCATCTTTTCAGCCGACAGAGGAGGCTTGAAGTCAATGAGGAGCGTTGCTTTGGCTGTGGCCGTCACCAACACATAATCAGCAGTAATGCTGGTCAGGGTGTTGTGGTCGCCCCAGTCTTTGTACGAAACTGTCACGTTGTCCTCTGTTTGACTGATAGCCTGGACTTTTGAGTGTGTAAGAATTGTGGCATTTAGCACAGTGTAGAATGCATTCGGGAATGATTCAAAGCCACCTGCAAATTCAAAATACCTGAAAAAGAGCATTGATGTAGATATTTGTAATATGTTTGACATCATTTGAGATTTCAGCTGATATATACTACCAATCAAAAGTCAGTTAATTAGTTTTTTTTTTATAAATTAATAATTTAATATTAAAAGGATGCATTAAATTGATTAAAAACATTCAAAAAATTATCATGATTTCCATAAAGAAATATAAAGCAGCACAGCCGTTTTTAACATTGACTGCTTATCTTGAGCACCACATTTCACAATATTAGTGTTTTTACTGTATTTTGATCAAATACATGCAGCCTTGATTAACGTAAGAGACTTCCTTTAAAACATTTAAAAATCCCAAACTTGTGCATGGTAGTGTTGAGGACATTAGTTTGCGTTAACTGTAATATCTTACGTGTCATTGTCGCTTATATCACACTGGATGTAGAGCATCTCAGTGAGGGCCGTGTAAAAGAAGCTCTTCTCGTTTAGGATATCACCGATCATTCGCAAAGCTCCTCTGCTCAAATTTCCCACATTCACTAAATACTCCTGGTACAGATTGGATTTAGAGACATCCTGCCATTAGTACCCATATTAAATACACTTTAAAATTAATTGTAAGTGTTAAATCTGATGACATATTACAGATATTTTACCTTGACTGAGTATGAATCATATTTGTTCAACATTTTCTCACAGCCCATTTTCTGCAGATCAACTTTTAACTAATAAAAAAAGGCATTATTAGCAAATAAAAGCAGGATAATGGAATTTTGTTTAGAAACATTATTAATTAACCTTGCCCAAAGCCATGTCAAACAGTTCTCTGGCACTTTTCCCTTTCTCCCCGTCATTCACGGGGTAGTTCAGAACGTCTGGGTTCTGCTTCACGGTGTAGGTTTTATAACGAAATCCGTTTATATAATAGTACGTGTTCCTGTCGTCCTGTACAAATGGTCCAAGCGCCAGGCCTAGCTTCTTTGCAAAATGCAGGAGAATCCTTGAAAGTGATATAATTGAAAACAAGTTAAGTTTTGACCTGTGCTCCACCTTCTGGCCACCAGGGGTCGTTGTCACTTGAATAGCAGTTTCACATGTTAGATTTCCTGTTGTCTGCCTCAAGTTATTCATTATGAATTACACTAGCAAATAAATCTCTGCACTGCTGACCGTGACACAGTTTCACACAAAGTATTGCACTGTCTATCCTCAGAAAGTTATACGTAATGAATATGAAATAGAATTTGACTCTCATAGAGATTAAAAAAGAACTTACTGGTGGAAACTTGGGATCCGCATGGCACCAAGTTCTGCATACCAACCCTCACTTTCATTCCTATACGTTAGAATTCTTCCACCTATACGCTCACTTGCCTCAATAATCGTCACCTGTAAGAGCAGAGAAGAGAAAACAGAATTAAAGGCTATGTTAATTGAAATTAAATAAAAGGCTACGGAAAAGACCTTAAATAAACTTGAATCATGCAGTGCTTCAGGGAAACATTTTCTAGGCATTTTCTCTGCTTCACCTATTGTATATTATGACATTTTCTTTAAACAAACTGATTTCCTCATACTGGGAAAAGCCAGGTCACGAGATTGAAGACATCATTTTGGAACTTGCAGAAAGTTATTATATTAGGCCACATCATGAATCTCACGCAGAAGTGGTTCATGTGGTCTGGTGTCAAATGGTTAAACCCAGCAATATAGATAACTGAACTAATAGATAACTGGAAATATATGCCTATAAAGAAATGGAGAAATCATATTGTTCTGCTTTTACCAAGTATTTCTAATAATCTCTTGTAACTAATGGAGACATGATTTGGACCAGTCTTCCTTCAGTTTAGATGTTTTCAGAGAGCTCCATTTGCATATCGTGTTTTCATGGGTCTGTTATGTGTTTGTGATAAAGGTTGGTTTGTGCTATAGTGTTATGAGACCTTATGTCCTGCATCCTCCAGGAACTTGGCAGCAGTGAGTCCAGCAGCACCTGCTCCAACGATTACCACATGCTTAGGGTTCTTCGCTGGAGGGAGACCGTGATCTGTTAGCTTCAGAAGGTAATCATAATCAGAGTCTTGTAAGCACTTGAAAAGAGTGTCTTCGTCCGCCGTGGTTCCACCAGCATGGTAGGTGATAACCAAGATCAGTGCCAGCACTGCAGGTACTATTGAAAACAGACAGCACAGTGTAAAATTATAAAAGAAATCATTTATTAGGCTATGTTTGAAATTAATTTTCATTTATAGGCCTGCAAACCCTTAAAATAATTAAGCTTTCATAATTAAACAGCATTTCAAATGTGAATTTATGTAAACAAACTCCACTCAATTATCACAACATGCACTGACAAATGGACTAAGCCTTTGGATATGTTAGTAATATTAATATTTTCTATTTTTATTTTTCACATGTTTTACCCGTATTTGGAATTGCATTTGAGTCGTGTTTTGTGGTTAAAGAAATGTCCGTAAACCTAGTCAGGACATAGCCTGTCCTGACTCCTGACAGAAAATGACCAGAAGATACATTTGGGCTATAAAGATACATTTGATTTTGACAGGTGTTTTACCCGTAGTTTAATGCGCATTGGACTGTGTTGGGATTTTCTAAGTATTTGGAGATGGTTTTCTACGACAGTAGGTAGGTGTAGTTTTGACAGAAAATTAACACAAAAGTTAAGTTTCACAAAAGTTTTTCGCAAATTCCACTTATTCTTCATCATTTGCTGCTATACCTTTTTATAAGGTGTCTACTTTATAGGCTATGAATGCTTCAGAAGTGCTGCCTAAGCTTTGAAGTGTTACAAATATTCAGTATAGTTCCGTTTTCCATCAAAACGATCCTGTTTTCCCATTTACTCAATACCGGAAGATTTCTCCACACATGAAAGTGTTTCGGTTTACTTTCTTTTTATGAATGAAAAAGATGGCACTTCGCCACTTTTGGAGTCCATATACTTTAAACTTAGCACAGCCTATGTCTCCGCAACTTATTCAGACAAGTATTTTGACAAATCAAAAGTACATGTCCTTCTAATACTCACAGTATTTACACGGGCTAAAGCTTTTAAGCATTTTGAGCTGCGCGAGCCAGAAGCCGGAGAGCCTCGAGCACCTTCTCTCGCGGAAAGTGGAAAGCGAAACCTATGGAAGACAGAAGCAATCTGCGAAATGATGGAGAAATGTGTGTAGCATAATTACCGTTATATCACTATAACAGTATAAATCACAAACAAAATACAAATTATACTCCCAGTCCACTGGAATAATTGACTAGCCTGATACTCACCTTCATAATGGAAAATGGTTAAAAGTGGTCCAGAGCTATACTTAACCGCTATAATTTATAATCAAAGAGTGTAATTGCTCAAATTTAATTGACTGAAGAGACGGAGAAGACTGATGAAGTATCTGGACATGCTATAAATATGTCTAAAGTCCCTTTCAGAGTAATGAATCATGTGTGGGCTCCCCTATTCTGCAAGAAATATTTTCCCACACAGACTCAAGATTCAATCACACTGAACAAATTAGATTAGTGAGCTTTAGTATTCATTAACATACCTAATTTCCGCTAGAATCAATCATTTATAATCACTCATTTATACGTGTATTCTTCTTACTATCAGGCAAGCAAAATTTAGGATCTATAGGTACATTTCTATCAAATGTACTTGTTTCCACTTTATGAAATGTTCAAATCTTATGCTAATAAATCATAGGTCACTTACCAGAGCTGTTGTGACTCTGACTGGTCTGCACTCTGTTTTATATACTACACCATGCAGAAACTGAAAGGATGGCTATGATGGTGATGATGTGTTTAGCCACAAAGTTTCCGAGGCTGTCATGTTGCAGGTTAAGAAAGAAACCGACATCTTTATCTTTATAGACCTATTCAATGGGAAGACATGAAGATATGGACTTTTTTTACTCCTGACTACAGCACATTTATTCCTTTTAACCTCAAAGTTCTGTTTCTTGAGTAAGATCAAAAGGCTGGTCACAATTCTCCTCTTCCCTCTTTTCACAGGACTTTAGCAGTAAAGCTGGAGCCTGTGTGAACATGTCAAGTCAGGTCTGCATAATGAGTGAGACTGAGAGGCATGCATGTCACATATACATACATGCACAGTTACAAGTTTGGGGTCAGTATAGGTTTAATATTTTATTTTTATTTTGAAAGAAATGAATACCTACTTTCAGCAAGGACAAGTTAAATTGATAAAACGTGATATTAAAGAAACATAAACATAGCATTTTTGTTTTTAAATAAATACTGTTCTTTTTCATTTTTGTATTAATCAATGAATCCTGCAACAAATAGCCCATCACAGGTTCCAAAAAACATTAAACTGTTTCCAACATTGAGAACAGGCTAAATCAGCATATTAGAATGATTCCTGAGAGATCATGTGACAGAGAGGAAAGGAGTAATGGCTGATGCAGAAGCGTAGAACACACTTTTAATAACACTTAAAATCATTCCTCACATTTTTTCAGGGCAAGTGTGTTCACATAGAGGTAGTTTCAAAAGGCCAGTGTGAATATAGATTTAACTTAAATGAGACAGGATGGTCTGTGCATGACCTGGTGCTTTATTTGTATCCAGAATGAGACGACGTGAACATCACAGAGCGCTCAACAATCTCATGCAGTGTGTGTTTCATTCATAGAGAGAGCGCTCTTAAACAGAACGTCCAAGACAACTCATAGAAGTAATAACTTATGCTAGGAAATCCCTAATATGGACAAAAGCATCCAGCTATACTGATTAGGCTGAATAAAAAAGCAGAAAGGTTTGGACCGATGAAGATATTAAACACATGATTGTGGCAATATGTGGTTTATTGTCCAGGTTATATCCATGTAATTAATAGTACACATAAATAATGGGTACTATATATTTATATGGAAAAAATATATATTTCTACAAAATAAGAAAAATGTGGACATCATGCAGTTCTAATGTTTTCACCCCCCAGATCGTGTTTCCTTCTGGAGCATCAGTGAATGTTTGAACCTAGTTGTGTTTGAGTCCCTCGATTGTCCTCAGTGTGAAAAGATGGATCTCAAAATCATATAGTCACTGCTGGAAAGGGTTCAAATATGCAAAAGATGCTGGTAAACTGAAGATTATGCAGGCCATGGAGAATTTTTCTAAAGAACAGTGCTCAGTTTAACTGTTCATAACAAACAAGCGACTCATGAACAACCATCACAAAACAAAAAACCATTGTGGATCATCCAGGTAACCACACACAGAATTAAACAAAGGTTCCCAAACTATTGAATGTGGTTATTTTAATAGTTTCAGCTATTTTACTAAATGTAAACATATTTTATGTAAAATATCTTACTCAGGACAGTACTAAATAAAAAAATAACATGCATTTTGTATGATCTCTGTTATTTTGTTATATGTGTGTATATATTCTGCTACTATATATCTGAAAACTTTAGTTTTAAAGATAATTTGATATTTGGATAAAGTGTGTTTGGAGGTGTTTGAGACACATCTCAACCACTAATCTAGCCTATTTAAATGTATATATAATGATCCAGTGATCTCAACATATTTTATATAACTTGATGCCATCTTGGCATGAGAACTACTGAGCTAGTGCAAAAACCGGAAGTTCAGAGACAATATTGTAAATGGCTGCACACTTGTTTTTCTGTCGCATTTGGTGGCCCCACACATCTTTGAAGATGACTCGTTTCAGAAAAACAACCATTATAAAACTATTACGAAATCCCAGTAATTTCTTTCTTACTTTGAAATGAAATGTATACTTCATATGTGTATGTATAATGTCATCAGCAAGACTGAGGCTTGTGATGTCTCAAATCAAATCAAATCACTCACCAAGGCACAAGAAAAACAACAAAGAATTTACATATGGACAGACAGTGCAAAAAAACAACAACAATTTACATATGGACAGTACATATTTACAGACTGTACAGAAGACAATATGCAAAATACACATACATATACTCAGTACACATAGTGTACTATAAAGACACACTGTGTGGCGGGCAGTTTTGCACGACCCTTTGCAGAGCCCTGCGGTTGCCAGCGGTGCTGTTTCCAAACCAGGCGGTGATGCAGCCGGTCAGGATGTTCTCCACAGTGCAGGTGTAGAAGGACCTGAGGATTCTGGGGCTCGTTCCAAACTTCCTCAGCCGTCTCAGGAAGAAGAGACGCTGATGTGCCTTCTTCAGCACTGCATCTGTGTGAGCAGACCATGTGAGATCCTCGGTGATGTGAACACCGAGGAACTTAAAGCTGGTCACCCGCTCCACAGGTGTCTTGTCGATGGTGATGGGTGTGTGTTCTGTGCTCTGTCTCCTGTAATCCACCACCAGCTCCTTGGTCTTGTCGATGTTGAGTGAGAGGTGGTTCTCCTGACACCATTTAGTCAGGGTACTCACCTCCTCTCTGTAGGCCGTCTCATCGTTGTCGGTGATCAGGCCTATCACCGTTGTGTCATCAGCAAATTTGACGATGACGTTGGAGCTGTGTGTTGCTGTACAGTCGTGTGTGTACAGGGAGTACAGGAGTGGGCTGAGGACGCAACCCTGCGGTGCACCAGTGTTGAGGATCAGGGGAGATGATGTGTTGTTGCCCATTCTGACCACCTGACCTCTGCCTGTCAGGAAGTCCAGGATCCAGCTGCACAGAGATCTGTTCAGTCCTAGAGTCTGGAGCTTCGCAACCAGTGTGGCAGGCACTATGGTGTTAAATGCCAAACTATAATCCACGAACAGCATCCTCACATAGGTGTTATTATTTTCCAGGTGGGAGAGAGCAGTGTGCAGGGTGAAGGCAATAGCATCGCTGTGGAACGGTTACTGCAGGTATGCAAATTGTAGTGGGTCCAGTGAAGCAGGCAGCACAGAGCAGATGTGTTCTCTGACAAGCTTCTCAAAACACTTGCTGAAGATGGGGTCAGAGCAACGGGCCTCCAGTCATTCAAGCATGTGATTTTATTTTTCTTTGGTATGGGCACAATGGTGGATTTTGAAGCACTCAGGGAACCACAGACAGAGAGAACAGATTGAAAATGTCTGTAAAACCCCAGCTAGCTGGAAAGCGCATGCTGACACGCCTGGTATACCATCAGGTCCCACGGCTTTACGGATGTTCACCCGTTTAAAGGATCGGGTTACGTCCCGACAGAAAGCGTGAGTGGACTGACCTCTTCTGCGGCAGCCTGGCAGCGCTCTCTGTGTGCGGTGTTATCAGCCTCGAACCGAGCATAAAGGTGTTGAGCTCTTGGTGAGAGGCGGCAATGTTCACAGTAGCTGGTTTATTCCCTTTAAAGCCTGTGATGTTGTTGATGCCCTGCCACATGCTTCTTGGATTATTGTTGTTGAAATGTTCTTCAACTTTGTTTTTATATGTTCTACATGCATTTGCAAATGCTCTACATGCATTTGCAAATGCTCTACATGCATTTTTCTGTTTCATGATACTATCGCCTCATATCAAACTTTTTTGTTTGTTCAGCTGATGCCATCATATACCACCAGTAGCTGGCCAATGTCAATAAACGACCTTGGTTGCGTCAGGTGCTCTGCTGGCTGTCGGTTATCATATAGGCTTGTTATTTCATTGAGCACACAATAAACACCCTGGCACTGAATGTGTTTTTGTGGTCATATAACTTTTTCTCATGAAAGGACTATCATTTAGCAGACACTTCCCCAGGCTAAAAGCTTAACTGTGACAACCACATATCCTGTAGCAGACATAACCACACGCTTGCACATAAACATGCTGTTTAAGTCTGCCTTTATCATGAACAAATGTGTTTTCATAAGCTCCTGATGTCATATGCTGATAATGCAGGTATTTATTGGTTGTCCATAAATATATTTTTATTGGATTATATATAGTTCTCCTTGGCTGTAGAAATGTTTACAGATGACAGCTGATCTTTTTGATTTTTTTGCAAGTACTTTAAGAACCTTTCGGTTTCACAAAAGGTTATTTGTGGTGAAAGAGGGTTCTTCAGATTATAAGAAGGTAAGCAAGAGATGATTCTTTAAAGAACCTTTGACTGAAGTGTTCTTTGTGGAACCAAACATGGTTCTTCTGTGGCATCACTTGAAGAACCTTTTGAAATACCTTTATTTTTAAGAGTGTGTTGGGTTGTTTTGATTAAATAATAATAACTAACAAAATACAGCCAAATAACACAACAAAAACATAACACAATAAAAAACATGATTTATGAAAATTAATAAAACAGATTTATCTGTTTTTGCAAATAAACTCTTCAAATAGTACATTAGACAATTAATGAATCTGTTTAGTAAGATTATTTTTTATTAAATAATGTATTTGTATTAGTGCAAAGTATGAGAATATAATATTCTGTGTATAATATGTGAGTGAATATAATATAATTTGTGTATAATATATCTATGAATATAATATTATGAGCTATACTATTCTGTCTCTCTTAATTCAGAAGGAAGTAGCTTGTGAAGGAAAAGTATAAGAAGACAACATCTCAATCTCTCTCTCTCAATCTCTCTCTCTCTCTCTCTAGAGCGGAATTTCTGAGAATGAAGATCTTGAGTGATATATTGCAACATTGAGTTGATGCCATTGTGACATTGTAACTATAACCTACAAATCAAATTAAATAGATAATTTCCATAATGTTCTGCTTTTGTTTGTCATAGTTTAACATAGATGAACAAAAATGAATATTCAAAACAATTTGTGGACAACACGCATAGTCTACTCGGTTTTTAATCTTTAAAAAAAATAGAGATTTTCTGGTGTCTTCGAGATGATTTTCAAATAACACTTCTAATATTTAGAAGGACGTGAGACTTTTATTATTAAATAAATGTTTTCACTTATTCGGTACTTTTATTTTGAAACAACAGTGTTTAGGTTGCGCAGGAAGTTAATGCGATCAACGTGTTTTTGTGTTTTTGATGCCACGTTCACGTAGCTCATTTTATTTCAAATGTATTGAATAACAGAAAGGTCAGTTTATCCTTTACTGTTTTAAAACACTATGTTGCTGCTTAATGACTGTAACTTAGTTTAACTAAATAAACCTTTAATTTTACTGAACGGTTGTGTTAGATAACGTTAGTTTTAAAACGTCAGAGGAAACCAATTAACGTTAGTGAACTAATGTCAACAGAGATGTTGCCACACTCATGTTTACATGACAAACAAACAAAATGTTTATATTGGTATTTTATCGCTTATTTTTGAATATCCAGCTCATTTGCTTGGCTATTGGATTAACATAAAAGCGATTCTTTCTCAAATAACGATATTAAAACCTTGGTTACTCAGACAACAGCCTTGTGTAGATCATATATAGAGCTTTTGAAACACTAAACTTTAATGTGGTATGCTGTTTGAAGGTTTGATATCATGTCGAAGGTGTCTATTGGTAAAGTACTGCTCCGAAATGTCATCAGACACACAGACGCCCATAACAAGGTATTTTAACTTCTGAATTTGCATTATTTCAGCATTTGTATATCATCTGAATCTAACCAGTCTTTGTTATGATTAAACTTCAGATTCAAGAGGAGTCTGAGATGTGGAAAATGAGGGATCATGAGCGACAAACCTCGTCTGCTCATTTCCCAAAGCAGAGGTACAGACCGCACAGCTTTTGTTTATAGCTCTTGATGTCTTTTTCTCTTTAGTGAGCATGTGTGATTCTCATTTAGGGGGCGCATGCACTGTGACCGTTACTTGGATGACTCCGAGGGGTCCATGCGAGAGCGGCTTGGAGACAGGAGAGATGAGATGTCTGAGAGAGACGAGAGGGAGGCTCGATACTGGACCCGAAAACTGTATGAGTTTGAAACCAATGATCCCGACAGGTATTGCTGGTTGGTTTTCTTCTCATGGTGTATTAATTATTTGTGTATGCTTGAGGCATTTCCTGTGCTCACTGCTCTGTCTCCTCAGATGGGGCCACAGTGGCTTTAAGGAGCTTTATCCAGAGGAATTTGATCCTGATGGGTAAGGAGAAGCAGTCCTGCCACCGTCTAATGAATATTCAGCATATTTTTGCAGGATCGTTAAAGAGCAGAGGTATTTAACATGGTCTGTTGTGGTAATGCAGGGGTCCATTATTCTTTTGATGATCACATTGACATTATTGTTAATCTTGACTGAAATTTTGTGAAACAATTTACAAAAAATCAAATAAATAAAGAATATCATAATCAAATAAAAAAAGAATACATTCTAAAATAAAAAACATCACATTTAATCCAAAGTAAAATTATTATGTATACCATGTGTGTAAATTCAAAATATTCCTGTTATAGAGTCCATTTAATCTTAAAATAAATAATTTTATAGAATAGGGGTCACCAATTATGGTTTAATCCTGGACTAAATTTTTTTTATACATATATATAATTTTTAATTGAATAAAAACAAGTTTTAAATATTTCACTGTCCCGCCAAAATTAAAATGTGTAAAATGTCATTTACAAATATATGTATATTTATCATGACTATTTTTATGCCTTTGCAATGTAACCATCAGAGAAAGACATGTAAATACAAAGGTTAATGGACGACTACTTAAAAAAAAAAAATCTAAATGAAGTCTAAATAATCCTAAATCATATAATATATTTTAATGATGAATTTATGTAATAATAGTGATATAGAACTTAATATATACAATTATTTAAAATATTCTAACATATTTTGCTTGTTTAATGCTGTATTCATTATTTTATTTCAGACAAAAAGACTGCAGTAATAGTAAACACAAAAGAAAAAGACACAAGAACAAACTAGACGCTGACATAGAGAAATCTTCCAAGAAGTCGTCTAAGAAGAAGAAAAAGAAAAAGGAGAAGAAGAGAAGGAAGACTGCTTCCTCGGGCTCTGAGACCTGCAGCGATGCAGAGGACACCGTCAGGAGGAAACAGAGGAGGAAGGGAGGTAAGAGCAAGCGGAGGAAAAAAGAGCACAAAGATAGAACAGAGGACAGTGACACAGAAGACAGCCGTTCAGACACAAGGACAAGAACGCACAGGAAGAGAGTCTGCCCGGAAACGGACACGCTGACCAAACCGCAAAGAAAAAGCGGAAGAACTGGAAAGCGGGGAATGAGGAGAGATCAGAGGAGAGCTCTGATGCTTGACTTTTTAATATTACCTGTCTGCTTGACTATGCTAACTCTAGACGCATTTCTTCTGTCTGTGCATATCATTCATATTTTGGAGACTCTGATCATGGGTCTGGAGTCATTAACTTGATCTTTATACCTCATCAAACAGACACTTGATGGCCTTTTTCACCATGTTTGCATCCAGGAGAATTAGTCTAGTTTTATGAGGTTGTTTGCTTTTTTCTAAACATTTGTATATATCTCTGAACATGTTTTTTATTAATCGTCAGACTGAACTATTTTTATTGTCATAAAAACTCAGGTATTCTTCTACCGTGTGTGAAATTGAATTGAGATTTTTTAAAATACTTGTATACTTGAACCTGTCAGTTACGACAATACAATTTAGTGTGTGTGTGTGTGTGTGTGCGCATATATATATATATTTTTTTTGCCAACAACAATTTTGTCAAACATTATTTGTGTTCAGTTCGAGTAACTGAATATGTCATATCGCAGTTTTCCGGAAGGTGACACTGTTGCACACCAGACGAAAATCTCGAATCAAATCTGCCTGATTGTCTTTTAATGACTTGTTTTGAACGTTTGCTTGTAAACACCTACAGTAAATGGTATTGCGCTACTGTTTACTTTCCGACATTTACGGATAATGGCTACTTCCCCTTGCTAATGTGTCCGCTTTCACTGATTCGTTTGCACTAAACTGCCAAAGGTCAAACGTTCATATCATATATATAGAAGTATATAATTAAAGCTGACTTTGGAACAACATGTTTTTATTAGTAGGAGGAGGAGGAGGAGATGACTTGTTTGTCAGTGTTTACCGTTGCTCACTTCCACGGAGTCACTCCACGTGCGTTGTACGAGCGGTGTGTATCGGTGAGGGATGACCACTGATCACCGGCTGCCAACTTCCGCGGTAAACACGGAGCAGTCGGCGTAAAGAACATTGCGTCTCTATGGTAATGAACACTGCCCTTTCCTAACAGCCTGGCACGACGACGCAAAACAACTCGGGAAATTATCAAACACTTTCAAGCTTCATAATGAAATCAAATTAAATGTGACCAGCTTTCATCAGCTGAGATTGAGCTGTTCTGTGTCTTCATTAACACGCAATTCGGAGGAACACGCTGTTCAGATTTGATTTTGCTGAGGTGCTGATCCGTTAAGATTGTGCCCTTTTGGTCTTTGTGACTCAATTTGATGCCCCTTCATTGACACCAAACCAGTGTTCCTTTTAATTCATATAAATTTCCTTCATAATTATCAGTAATCTCAGAATGATCAACACATCATCATTAAAAAAGCAACACCTTACTTTTATTAAGCAAGGATGCATTAAATTGATCAAAAGTGACAGTAACGACATTTAGCATTATAAAAAAATTACATTTCAAATAAAACTTATTCTTTTAAACCACATGAAACAAACCTTGGGGGGGGGCACACTTTCCACAAAATTATTGACAATTAAAGAAAATGTTTCTTTATGAGCAAATCAGAATGATTTCTGAAGGATCATGTGTGTCACAAAAGTTGGTACAAAGCTGAATTTTCAGCATCATTACTCCAGTCCTCAGTGTCTGTGCACAGCTCAGTGCACAGCTTCGCATTAACTAAAGAAATTACATTTTAAAATGTATTCTAATAGAAAACAGTTATTGTAATATTTAATTATGTCACAATATGACATTTTATTGTAATTTTGATCAAATAAATGCAGCCTTACATGGTAGTGTAACTGAACATCTTAAGCCTCTATAATAAATCTTTTGTCACTCCTATAATTGTTTGATATTAAAGTCATCATTTATGCTTTCTAAGTTTAACAAAGCAAAATCTTCCCCCGAGGAATCAGCTGCATACTTGATCTACTTGATGTTTGTTCAGTAGAAGTCTGGACACATGATGAAGAACCTCAGATTTTGCCTAGAAAGAAGAACACTGATCTCATGTTTTTATTTGATTCACATTACTCAATTACACAATTGTGTGGGGTATGTTCCTTCTTCAAGTTAACCATGTCAGAACTACCTTAGCCATGCAGGGCAATCCAATAATCCTTCTTTATTGAGTTCTGCCTGCAGAGCACTGCATATTTACGTCATATTGTGACGGTGTATACATGCTTGTCTCTATCATAAGATAAGAGGGCATTACCAGAAATTGGGTTGAATTATTTCAGGATATTCCTCACAATAGTAAAACACATTATTCAGGAATGAGCTTCGGTTTTGAGTTAAATGTAATCTGCGTGATCTGTTGGTCTGGACTATATTTGACGTAGGTTTGGTTTACAGAGGATCAGATGTGTGCATCACTGTGTATATAGCATATAGATAGAGATTACACTGAAGTGTGCGTGTGCTTTTAGCTCTTTATTGACATCATATCTGTGAGTCACCATGTGTTTGATAAAATCCCATTCTTGGAAGTGGATGATAAGTCTCATTTATCGAATCTAGAAAAAGATCATATCCTGAAGAGGATAACAAATGGGCCAAACGGAGGAAGTATGATTCATCCTCAAAGTTGGTACTGA
Organism: Gymnocypris eckloni scoliostomus; assembly: GCA_027564155.1. NCBI lineage: Eukaryota > Metazoa > Chordata > Actinopteri > Cypriniformes > Cyprinidae > Gymnocypris > Gymnocypris eckloni. The sequence continues at coordinate 13,734,642 of CM050417.1, read as the reverse complement.
TTTCTCAGTAAGTTTCATTATGAATGACCTTCGTCTATGTGGTCAGTCATTCATTCTGCTTTAACAATAGCTTCTCACGCCAACATTAAATAATGGCTGCCATTATTATATTTTGATTTATCAATTTTTTCATATTCATAGTAACTTAAAATAGAAGAAAAACATTATTAAATACACTATTTTCAAAATGTAGCAGGAAAATGGTCCATTGTCAATAGTGAGGCAATGTATGAAGCTCTGCTCACACAGAAGTCCCTTTCAAACCAAGCAGCTTTCTGTTGTTCATCACAAAGTCACGGGACCAATGTGAAACTGTTGTGAAATCTGGGTAAATCCTTCAATTTCATGTAAAATTGCTGATTGTGTGAATTTCTGTTTTGGTACCATTTATACCATAACCATTGATCAGCAAATTTTCATGGGAAAATCAAGTAATTTTAATAGGAATCCATGCCATTTGTGCGAGGGCAAAAACATTTCCAACAGATTTTGGAACAGGTACAGTTGCTTGGTTTGAAAGTAAATTCTGTGTGAGCTGTGCTTTATATATCACTACATAATTGACAAAAGACAGTGGACCTTTGTTTGCCCATGAAATTTCGCTACTGTGAGCGCAACTTGAATAAATGAATTTAACCCACAAATATTCGCCAAACATCAAGAATTGTGCTCCTCCATAGTAAAGTCCCTAGTATACTTCAAGCAAAATCAAAGAGCTAGTGTGACGTCGTTTAGAACAAAATCAGACCAAAACGAAGTTTGATTGTAAGTTGTTTCGGGAGTTCGAAACAGAGTGCCAAATCAATCTTTCCGGAAAAGAGTTTTCCAGTTGGTAAACACCTTTGAATTACCATCGGTCCATGGCAATGATGTATTGAAAACAAAAATAACAAAAAATAGCGATGCTATTGCGATGCCACCATGATGCATGTGTGTAAACACGCAGCGAAGACTGACACAAAAGAGCAGAAATTGTTGAATAAAGTTGTTATATTTGTTTTCAAGTACAATTACTTGCGATTGTACGGTTGAACCACTGAGGTCACATTGACTATTTTAACAATGTCCTTACTACCTTTCCAGGCCTTGAACATCTCAGTTACACTGCTGTCTCCGCAGGGTCAGAAATCTCTTGGATTTTATCAGAAATATCTTCATTTCTGTTCTGAAGATTAACAGAGGTCTTGCAGGATTGGAACGACAGGAGGGTGAATAACTCTTTACAGAATTGTATTTTTTTGGTGAATTATCCCTTTAAGGGGATGCTGCTCGGGTGTGTGTTCACGGTGTGTGTGAACCTTGGATGGGTCAATTCCGAGTATGGGTCACCAATACTTGGTCATATGTCATGTCACTTTGTCACTTTAAGTTGAAATTCTAATTGAAAGTGACACTGAGATGGGTTTTAAGCTGCTTGCTTTAAAGCAGTCTATTGTATAAAGTGCTAAAAATAAATATGACTTGACTGAATTTCAAACATGTCCACATATGATTGAATGCTTTCTTAACTGCTGTTTCCTCACTGCTGTCATTCTTTTTAGTAGTTTATTTTTCCGTTATTGGGATTTTTGCTAACAGCAGACATTGCAAATATATTTCCAACTTCTTTTTACCCCTAAAAGAAGAATGAGAAAAGAACTTTGCCTTGAGTATGTGACCACAACTAATTACTGATTAATACTATTAATGTCAAGATTTATGACATTATTGCAGCTAGAGTTTAGCATAGAAAACCTGATCAGATTCTTTTTATACTGTTTTAAAAAATCACAGTTATAGTAAATATTTCTCAAGGTGAAGTCAAATGACGTGGTTTAAGCATGGTGGACCCCATGGCGCTCATTAACATGCCCTCTGCTGAGAATCTTTCAAGGTTAATGGAAAGCTCCTGCAGCCCGTGGCGTGCGCTGAACATACACTGTTTCCCGGATTGCTGTCCAAATCAGTTGTGCATCCAGGCCGACCCTCTCACACACTTTGCTTCAATTAGCCACCAAGTGAATCATGGGTCAATCTGCTGCCGTTGCCATGACAACCTGACGTAAAGGTTTGGATTCTGTCGACACTACTGGAGGCTTCACCAACATCACTGCTGAGAATTTATTATCCCGTAGCGATGCATTCAAATTAAGCATTCTCTAAAAGCAGGGCATTTATCTAGCAAAACTAGAAAAATAAAACTTACTCAACTGTCCTTATGTATTCATCTTCATTAGATGTGGATAATTACATGCTGAATGTTTCTGGAGTGTTCTGGTTGCTTAAGGCTATGATTAGTATATAAGTTTTCAATTATGTAATGAAAGTCTACTGTAGAAATCCAGACAGATAACCTTATTACAGCCTGGGTTTCATAACAGCACTTGCCTGACCTTTGCCTCAAACATCACACTCTTCTGTGTTGTTTCATAATATAAAGGGTGTTTGAGCAACCATCCCTCGTGTTTAGTTTAAAGTAATCCAGGGCACAGTCTGGCCCAAAAACACCCATTACCAGCACGATGCCTCTCCATCACCTCTGTTAAACACTCAGAGGCCTTTTGGAGTGACGTCAATGAATGTCTTTGCCATACTCAGAAAAAAAGAGAAGGATGGATGGATGATCCATGGGGAAAACAGCTTTCAAGAAGCTTTGATTTGAGCAGTCAACCCCTGCCCTCCCTCACTTTCACATCCCTGCTATCACACCTCCGCCTGCAGAGCCTTGGGACGCAGGTTTGACGTCAGCGAGTGTCAGCTCAGCCCATAGTCTGCCTCTGCTGCTTAATGGCTGCAGTAATTGATTCGGAAGAGCAGAGCGAGCCTCCAGCTAATTGGCCTGTGGCAGCAGCTGCTCTGTTTCAGGTCTCTCCTCACATCTTCTCCCAGTTCACGTCAAACAAACAGAGCAACGCACTTTTATTAGCTGTGCAAATATGAGGGGGAGGTTGGCCGTGCATCATCTGACGGATGAGTGAAAAGTACTCTGGAAGGTTCTACAATGTGTTATCAGCATTTCACTTTGGAGAAGTGCATGAATATGGTGTTTTTGTTGATCTTAAATTGATATCAGCCAGTAGCATCTTGTTATAGCGAACTTGAACAAGGTTTTCTTTGTGTGAAAGCAATGGATCATTTTGGATCTGACGCTCATATTTTACTAAGTTGTTTCGTAAAAGAAAAATCATTTGTGATGTTAAAGGATAGTTCACCCCAAAATAAAATGTCATTAATTACTCACCCTTTGTTCATCTTTGGAACACAAATTAAGATATTTTTGATGAAATCCCAGAGCTTTTTGGTCCTGCATAGACAGCAACTGACAGTTAAGGCCCAGAAATGTAGTAAAGCCATCATTAAAATAGTCCATGTGACATCAGTGGTTCAACATTAATTTTATGAAGCTACGAGAATGCTTTTTGTGTGCAAAGAAAACAAAAATAATGTATAACTTTTACAAAAAATACTTTATTCTACAATTTATTTTCTTCCGTGACAGTCTTAGATGCATGTTCATGTGAGTACCATGAAGCATTTATGGAATTACCTCCCTTGCTAACCAAAAGATAAGCTCAAAACATCCTGAGAACAAAAAACTAACGTTACCAGAACATTCTTGTAACCAGAAAATATAAACTTGGCTACATTTACTGTAAAACTGTGTAATTTATAAATAACAGTACATTCATGTGCAGCTAAATGTTCAGGATGTGGTCTATATACAACAAGGAAGTGTTAACAGCAAAAGTGATTCAGAATAAGTACAGTACAGAATAGTTTTCAGGTTTTTTTCACAATTAAAACTCCAAAGGACACTGCAATAAATGTTTCATTCAGTTCAAAAACTGACCATATTATGACAAGACAGGCAACCCTTTACCTAAATCTGTCCTCCTTTTCCTGTGACCCTGAACTACCATTCTTCTTTGCTTTGTTATCCATCACCATGCCTACTTGCTTATTAGTGTGCTAGCTATTTTTGAAAAATGACTCACCAAAATCATGCTCATTGTGCAGAGACAATGTACAATACTCATCTGTAACATTGACCCTGACAGCCATGTGCGGTTTGAATGTTATCACCAGCACCGTTCAGTCTAAATTGTAACCTGTCACCAGCCCACATCTTCAGGCATGAGTCATTCACGCTAAGTTGGTGGTCTATGGTCTAGAAGTTGAGCGAAAAGTGATGTCTGTGGTTGAGGTGTAAGGCTAAATGTATTTCCACTGGATGAACATTCATCCAATTAACTTTTGACATCATATCCACCAGGATAGCTTCATCTGCTTGCAGTTAATATGTTTATGTCCGTTTGGCAAATGTACTGTGATTTTAACAACTTTATGTCTTTTGAATTTCCAGGGTCATCAGTTTATATGTGGTAATTGTACATACACTAAATTAAATCTTAGCTGTGAAAATTGAACTGTAAAATTGCAGAAAATTGCATGTCAGGATTCTCCCATGTATTTTTAGCAATACATCAGGAAACAAGAAAGCACAAGTGGATTAATTCAAAGAACAAATGTTCTTTTCCAGGTAATGACTATACTTTTAAAGCAACAGTTCAAGTACAACATCTAATCAGACATGATGAAGTAATTTATGCACACGGATTATTCAAGACACTGGTGTGTCCTCATATACCAGAGTGAAGTAAAAATAGAAATATGATAACACATTGTCAGGTGTAAATGGAACATCGGTAATTTAATGCATAATACATCGCCTTTGCTCAAATTTACACTGCCCAGGACAATTTGTTGTCTTCAGAACACAATTTGAGATATTTTGGATGAAACCGTGAGGCTTGTGACTGTCCATTGACTATGCAAAGAAAATAAAAATAATGACTTTTTTCAACAATTTGTCTTCTCTGTGTCTCCATTTTGCACCATTTTGGAGAATATCCGCTGAACACAAGGATGCGCTATTTTCGATCAAATCAAAGCGTAAATACACATCAAAACGTGTCCTTGTGTTGCGGCTGACACAGAAGAGCGTACGCAGTTTGCCTTCAGCGGCTATTCTCCAAAATGGTGCAAAATGGAGACACAGAGAAGACAAATTGTTGAAAAAAGTCATTATTTTTAGTTTCTTTGCATACAATAAGTATTCTCGTCGCTTCATAAAATTCAGATGGCAGATGGAGTATTCTGACGATGATTTTCATACTTTTCTGGACCTTGACAGTGTAATTTACTTGCCAGTCAATGGGACAGTCACAAGCCTCCCGGTTTTCATCTAAAATATCTTAAATTGTGTTCTGAAGATGTAATACTTGTGTATTATTGGGTTTCTATCAGTGTTTTTATAACCTCTCTCCTTGTGACGGCACCCATTTACTGCAGAGGATTAATTGGTAAGTAATGTAATGCTATGCATTTCTTCAAATATGTTCCAATAAAGAAACAAAGTTTTCAGCAAATAAAACATTTTGTGTGAACTATTCCATTAACTGGCACGTCCAAGATGTTTGATGCAAAATGTGAATTTTTTAGGCTAAATATGTCCTGAACAGATTTGCGAAAACCATAAGTGTCACAATTATCCCTGCACTCCTGTAGCATAAGGTATTATGGTTTTCCCATATGTGAAACAGACACTTTGCACACGGGTTTATGCATGCATGTACGTCAGGATCATGTTTATCCTTGAGATGAGGGCGTAGGGGGTGCAGGCTGAATCTTTTCCTTCCCAGTGGTTCCTAAAAGTGTGTGCACATGAAAGAGCTTACTTGATGTTATATAAACTTCAAGGGCCAAGGGTGGTCTGCGCACACCTAGAGGGGCCTGGACCTTTGAGGAGAGAGTACAGGAATCATGTTCTAACATTAATAAGCTCAGAGTGGAAAATATGAAGGAAGCATCTGAGGAGAGAGTATACAGGCGATCTGGAGCAGGGCTGGATTAAAGAGAGCCTGATGTGTGGGAGGAATGCTTGACGTCATTCGGAGTGGCCTCCAGCTACTTGATTATTAACAGCTGACAGCCACCCTCTGCAAGCTCTTTAGGGTCATATACCGAACTAAACAGAATGCAGAGTGCTCAGAATGTGGATATTTGATATTTGTTTTCTGTTATTTCTCTTTTAATATCATGGGAATGGACAGAAATAATAAAGCTTTGTCAAAATAAAGAACTCCAGATTTTATACTTATATAAATAAAATAACTCTTATGTTTGTGTTTTCAAAAAATTATAAAACAGCAATTCTGATTTCCTGGCATAGCCTAAATAAAACTAGCACTTTCATTCAGTAGCTTAAGAACTTTTAAAGGATGGTTCACACAAAAATGAAAAATCTGTCCTCATTCATTCAAACTCATTTTATTCCAAGCCATATTTTTTTCCTCTGTTCAGCACCAAATTTTCGTGATTGCTTGAATGAATGGGAACTGGAACGGCATGTTCAAACCTCAGAAGTGTGCAAAAGCACAATTAAAAGTATTATAAAAAATACTACAATTGTACATATATGACTCATGCGCTACATTCCAAGTGTTATGAAACTTCCCCAACCAGTGAGCCGTTCATTTTCATTGACCAGACGTGAATTTCAAAGCTGCTGTGTGGTTAACAGTTTTCTGCATGACTACATCTACCACGTGAATTTGAGTGTATGTGCTTTAGACGGACCCCTGCTGAAAAAAACAAAACAATAGAAACCACCACAGAATTTGTAATGGTTTTACTGGTTAGAATGAGAATTGTACTGGTTTTAATGGAAATGGGCTCTACTGGTAGGCCTAATTGGTCGCCTTCTATTGGTGGCTTGATAAAACCATTAAATCCTAATGGAATATGTCTGAAAATACACTACTGAAAAGCATTTTTAATGGTTAAAAGTTTTTAATGGTGATGGTTTGTAATGTTTGTAATAGTATTTGTAGTTTAATTTCTGTGATGAATTTCTATTGTTTTTTTTTTTCAACAGGGACGTTGTAGTCCATAACATCTTATGCTTTAAAAGTACTCACTGATTTCAAAATATACGTATGAGGTATGAAAAACATTTTGTACATGAGTTTGGAAGTTTATTTTACTCATAAATCTAAAACCTCTTTGTTAAATATTTATAATTATAATCAAAATGTATATTTTAACTGATCAGCTTTATATGCTTTATTTTTTAAAACCATTTTTATATTTTTGTACAATTGTTATTATTTTTGTGCTATTCAATGTGCATTAATACAGTTTTTACAGTCTATTATTAATACATGAGTTGTAACAGGACTTTGAATTTGTTGAGTGTTTTCCCGTCAGCCCGCGCGGCGAGCGGAAGTCAAGCAGCAACGCCTCTGCAGTCTGCAGTGAACATTCAAGTCTAAAATGGCAGGAGCTGAGGGAGACGATTCGCTTTATCCCATCGCGGTTTTAATCGATGAATTGAGAAATGAAGACGTTCAGGTAGACATCAGTCTAAGAGAATCCGAGTGTGATTCATATGTATAAGAAAATCGTGTTTTATTAGCATCTTCCAGCTCTGTCCTTTAACCGTGCTAGCGATACATTTACGTTGCCTTACAAAAGAAACATAATTTTCTTCTCCTTACTTTTCCTCAATATTCTCTCATGTAACTGCTTCCAGAAAATAATCAACTTGCATTAAGGTTTTTAGATGTCTATTTGATCCATAACATAAAGCCTGAAGATAGAAGTCGGATCCGGGCATAATAAGCTTGAAATCGACCGGTTTATTCTCAACATTTATATCGGCGGCATTTTTTGGGCTGTTAAAACGATTAACTTACATTAGGATGCTAGTCACTGTGTCAATATCCAGGTCAGTGTTTCTCGATCCTGGCTCTGCAGAATTTGATGTCTTTACCTGACACACCCAGGTCAAGTCTTGAAGCCTTTACTAATGATGTGTGTTAGATGAAGGAGAGCTAACGTTAGTAAACTGTCCTCCAGTAACGTTAACGTGGATGAGAACCACTCACCTGGATTTTATGCATCGTGTGATGAAACATAACAGTAAGTGTAAGGTTTGTATAATTTGTGACTGTTAATGTTATTCTGTGCACATCCTCAGTTGCGGTTGAACAGTATTAAGAAGTTGTCCACTATTGGTCTGGCACTGGGTGTGGAAAGAACACGGACTGAACTACTGCCATTCCTGACTGGTAAGACATCCCAGTATCTGTATTTCAGAAACAAATGATCTTGACTTTTGTTTATTAATCATCGCTCATCATTGTTGTTGTTTTTGTGCTAGTAGTTCAGATATTTACTTGGCCTGTTCATTTATTTTCTTTGTAATATATTTAAACATTTATTTATTGCCTTTTTTGTAGTATAGAAAATATACTTATATTATTTAAATATTTAATTACATAATTTATGTGTATTTTAACACATTTGTTAAGTTTTAATTGACAAAAATAGCTAAAGTTGCGATGTAATGAAATTAGCAACAGATGCTTTCTTCCGTAATGAGATGCACATCTGAATGAATCTGATTATTGAAAAAGAAAAAAATGTAAGGCAGGACTTTGTTCAATCCACTGATTGTTGATTTTATTGAGGCATATGTGAATGCAAGTTTGCAATTGATTTTAAGACCTAGGCAGAGTTTAAATGGAAATAAATGATTGGACAAGTCCCTCATATGTCACCAGAGTTCATCGTTTTCATCAGAAGATCAATACATGTTGGTTAATTTACAAGGCCAGAAATATTATGCATAAATCTTTCACTATAAGATGATAAGATCAATAACATGCATTTGGAAAATAGTGTGAATGAATTATGCAGCTGCGATGCATTAACACATTGAGCCCCATGAATCATACTCTCTTTTGGTTCACATGCAATCCTTTGGTATATTAATTAGGCTTTATGTTTGTCTTTTTTAAAAAATATAACTATCATGATCATGTCCAAAAATAATTTGAACAACTATGAAATATGTGGGATATAAATTGTTCTATTATTGTTTATTGGCCTTTTGTTGTTCTTTCAAAGATCTTGGTCTGTTACACTTGCTTTTGGTTTGTATTACTTACCTAAACATCAATTAGCTAACTGACATCCCTTCATCTGCAGACACCATATATGATGAGGATGAAGTTCTCCTTGCCTTGGCTGAGCAGCTCGGGAGCTTCACTGTACTGGTTGGAGGCCCAGAGTTTGTGCACTGTCTCTTGGTAAGTCACTAAAGGCGAGGCATTTGGTTACTTAATTAAAAATGACCAGATCAGGTATTGGCCATAAGTTGAGACACCGCTCTACATGTTTTCATCTTGCACTTCTTCTCCTCAGCCTCCCCTGGAGAGTTTGGCCACAGTGGAGGAAACGGTTGTGCGGGACAAGGCCGTGGAGTCTCTGCGAAAGATCTCTCAGGAACATTCCCCTGTAGACCTAGAGGTGCATTTTGTACCACTTGTGAAGCGTTTGGCCAGCGGGGACTGGTTCACCTCCCGAACATCTGCGTGCGGACTGTTCAGCGTCTGCTACCCACGTGTGTCCAGTACGGTTAAAGCAGAAATCCGTCAGTAAGTTCAAAAGATGCTTTGTATTTATGACGTGTCGTGCACTTTTGGAATCACCTTGATCGATGCGGTCATGTTCAGTATTTAATGTTATGGTTGTCTTCACAGGCACTTCCGCACACTTTGCTCGGATGACACTCCGATGGTGCGTCGAGCTGCCGCCTCTAAGCTGGGCGAGTTTGCGAAGGTTCTGGAGCTGGACTATGTTAAGAGTGACATCATTCCTCTCTTTACAGCACTAGCATCTGATGAGCAGGTACACATTCGGATATAGAAAGACTGTTTATTTGGGCTATTGGTTGCTCAGTGACATGCAGCTTGGTTTGTTTTGGTTGTGTGTTTTTTTTCCTGAGTTTTCAAAAGACAAGTTTCTCTGGGTTTCCACCAATAATAAAAGCTCTATGGTTTAACCTTTTGAGAGCAAAGAAAACAACAAACTTAAATATCAGTATGATATTATAAGTACTTAAATATGATAAAAAAATATACAAAAAAGATGCAGGAAAATGTATATTTTTTCCTTTGATGGTTACACTGCATGTCATTTTTAGAGTCATTAAATTTGAGCATTTCTTTAAAATTATATAAATGTTTTTTGAAACCAACATGAATATAAAAATTTAATTTCTAAGAACTTGTAACATATGTTTAGAACTTTATATTAAGGTTTTTATTTTCATGGGTGCTCTTATTTGTCATATATCCAGCATTTTCTTTTCTCTGCAGGACTCTGTGCGTCTCTTGGCGGTAGAAGCTGGGGTCAGCATTGCTACTCTGCTGCCACAGGAAGACTTGGAGGCTCTGGTCATGCCCACTTTACGTCAGGCTGCCGAGGACAAGTCCTGGAGGGTGCGCTACATGGTGGCAGACAAGTTCTCAGAAGTGGGTACTTATGAAATGCATATTTGGCCATTATTCACGTCGCCTCTGAGACTCTGAAACAACTCTGGTTGTTTTTCTGTTTTTGTAAAGTTGCAAACAGCAGTTGGCACAGAGATCACCAAGACCGATCTGGTCCCGGCGTTCCAGAACTTGTTGAAAGACTGCGAGGCAGAGGTCCGAGCTGCTGCTGCCAACAAAGTGAAAGGTGAGGTGTCCCACTGCCAGCTTCCCAAAGTCTGATGTCTCTATGAAAAGAGCCACACAACAACACCCTTATCCCATGGCCTGTTTATCTCTGCAGTATTCTGTGAAAATCTGCCTGAAGACAGCAGGGAGACCATCATCATGACTCATATTCTGCCATGCGTCAAGGTACACATTTTAATCTCGCCCACTTGTTTATGAAATTGCTTGTGGCTGAACAGTTATGCCGCACTGTGCTGGCCAAGTTCTCAGGAGGGGGTACTTAGAAAACTTAAGCTTGTTTTTTGATAATGTGATATCATATCTGGGAAGGTATCCAGGTTGTCTCTGCAAAAGATCTGGTTGTTTTTGTGTTATTTTGGGGGTGTTTACATTTTCGACATAAACAAGTGGTAGCTTTATGACAAATAATTATTTCATACACATGCAATAATTTAGCTCATACATCAAACGTGCATAAATATATGCAGACTGAGGTTTACACCTCGTCTGTACAGATTATAAAAGTTTACTCCTCTTTAGGACATCATCAGCAGGTAAGTTCATTCGGCTTGTTGTTGAACTGTCCGTCCTTTCTGAGGTGATGGGCAGCAGGGGTCACTGTTGTTATCTGTTACACCTGTAAGTGATCCGTGTCAGCTGTCTGTCTCTAGGATTAGACTTCTAGTATTTTTATTTCTTGGTGTATGCTTGTGACTGACTGAATCATACTGCTAGAGGAAGTGAAATGGCATTTTATAATTAGTGGTGTCTAAATATCTCACCCCCATTACTGAGGTCTTAGAAGAAAGACAGCATCACAAACATTCTCTATTCATCGACACATTTCTAGACAATTGCGAGTGAACAGATCTTGCTGTTAGCCGGTTAGACAGAGACCTACAAGCTGAGCGGAGCGAACACAACACACACAACTAAATAAGTTTCTTACATGTTACAGTACAGAGTACATGACAGCAACAGTTTTTAAAAGAATTACTCCACTTTCATAATAACAATTTCCTGATAATTCACCCCCATGTCATCCAAGATTCATGTCTCCCTTCAGTCGGAAAAAATGTATCAGTCGCAACTTATCTAGCGAAACCATCTGTCATGTACTTAAAAAATATATTTATACACCTTTTAACCAAAAATGCTCGTCTTGTCTAGCTCTGCGAGGCACATGCCTGTCTGTGTACAACGGTTCAAGACAGGGTATGTCTAAAAACTCCCAACACTTTTCTCCTACAACTTCAAAATCGTGCTTCATTGTTGTTTTACCTTTTATACATTTTTTTTGTAAAGGGTGTTTGACCCTCCTTGCACGTTCCTTTGTAAGCACTGGGTCGGTGCTTCTGCAGCGATGTTGGAGGAGATAATGAGTTGGGAGTTTTTGGACTGATTTCCCCTCACAGTGCAGAGCTCAGCGTCTTCTCCACAGGAATCAGGGGAGGTTTGAGTTTTCCCGGGTCTGCGTGTGCAACACGTGGGTGGGCATAAATATGCGAATGTTTTACTTTGACGTCACCTTGAAACAGCTAAAGATTAGTTTTAAAACGACTCGTTTTCATGACTCCGAGTCGACTCTTTGTTTTGAAAGACAAAAACGTTATACTCTGTGCACTTTTAGATTTCAAACTTTGCAAGATGTTTTCATTCACTAAGAGTGTTACACACTGCATGAAAGGTCATTTTCAAAAATCCATAATAGGGGCACTTTAACTTATGATTCATTTTTGACCTTTTGAAATTGCTCCAAATAGTGACTTGGTTTAAAAAATATTCATATATGATTTATAATCACATCTTCTGCCAAAATACGATCAAACTCTAGTACTTTGATTTTAGGCACAAAATAAAAAAAACAACAAACAAATGTTTTGTTCTGTTTGAAGGAGATCCCATGTTAATGTATTAATATTTCCCTGTATTAACTGGCGATTTAGCTGATTGCTGTGGTATGTTTGTTTTATAAGGCTCTAGTTCAGGTGATTTGTGAATTGAATCAGTCGGGTCTTCAAAAGAATGATTCACCTGCGATACCTGCTTAACATATGGTGTAATATAATGTTTGGTCTTTCACTTTCTGTTTATAGTTATTGTTTTATGGAAGTGGGATTTTAGAGTGGAGCACTGTTCAGGACAAGCCTCTTTTTACTGATCTAGACTACAAAGAACAGTGGAGCCTTTCGGTGTTCCTGCTTGAGCTTCACAAGGCGTTCTTTGCTCATGAGAGTCTCATGACCTGATGTTTGATATCTGTTAATAAGCTTATGTAAGCGGATCATTCCTCACAGATACAAACAGCTTTCTTCTTGCTTTGTCAGCAGATGTGATCTGCAATTAGCCTATACATACAACTGTTCGCCAAAACATCAGATCAAAGATAACGCAGGATTTCAGACCTTCTGCAGCATTTTACAAGCAAATAAATGTCCAGGTTCTCAGGCTCAAATGGATCTCGCCTCCTCCCTCACTGTGATGCTGTCTTTCTTCAAAGACCCCAGTAATGGGGGTGAGATGATTAGACACCTAATGAATCAGTTTAGGGAGTCAAAACATTTCCAGATACGCTTTCAGTTTTTTCAGAAATAGCGTAGGTGAGCAGTTTGGGTGGCTTGTTGCTGCATTGTTTTTAAAGTAGACAGAATTACTTATTTAATATACCATATTAAAGGGATAGTTCACCCAAAAATAAAATTTGTCATCACCCACATGTCGTTCCAAACCCGTAAGACCTTCGTTCATCTTCGGAACACAAATTAAGATATTTTGATTTAAAATGCTCCATTAATTCTTTTATACAGCAAGGATGCATCAAAAATGTAACAGTAAGGACATTTATAATTTAATCATTTTATTTAGAACAAATGCTGTTTTTTGTACTTTCTATTTATCAAAGAATTCTGGAAAATAGCACAAAATCCATATATTTGAATGATTTCTTTAAGATCACCAAAGACTGGAGTAATGGCTGCTGATAATTCAAAATGTCCATCATAACTAATATCCAGCTTCGTACAGTCTCCACTTTTGCAGAACAGATAAGACTTTTAAATTGGCTGCTGATCTTGCTTAGATTGGCGTGTCAGTGGTAATGAATGCTTCAGATTGATGAGCCTCCTGGTAAATCTTCAATTTAATGGTTGTCCGAATGGTTAGGATCTTACTTTGAACCATGCGCTGAGTGGATCCAGCTGCTGAGGTATTTTGCATGGTGATGTGGACTTCGACCATGTGCACACACACACACACACCATTTCGCTCTGACACAGTTGTAGACAAAGGGCCAGATTGGTTACATCACTGGAATGTTCTTGTATATCCTGTGCTGCTGGGCCAGTGCTGTCCTCTTACATAAGAGCTCAGAGCCGGAGCGGCGCTGTGCTCGGCTGTCTGTCATGTGTAAATATGAGTTCCTCTTTCTACAGCATTTTTTTTCATAAGCTCTGTAAGGACTATGGATAGGGTTTTGTCTTGAATTTGAAGGTCTAAATAGGATTGCCTCAGGCAAATTCCCAGTCCTTTGTTAAAGGGGTTATGTCATCGTCAGACAGATTTCAAAAGTGCCGCCCATCTGATGTTTAGCAGAGTTGTGATGGACAATTTCACAGGATGTTTGTAGATATTTACTCTTCCCAGAATGAAGGTTAAATGGCTTGATTGTGATCTCTAGTCGAGTTATTGTGAAGTCAGGTGGAATTTAATCTGTGGAGGTAATGCTGAGCACCAAAACAATGTTGATTTAACCCTGCTTGGGTCCAACTGTGGTGCCAGCTAATCTGATCAAACAAACCGAAAGCTGAAACTAGCAAAGTAAATATTACAAAACAAGTGCATTATTCACATTAAATCTTCTTTTTAGGAGAAAAATAAGTGGAATGGTGGACCTCTGTTGGATAATGAGGGTGGTGTAGTGGATACAAATCTGAACTGGTAATGGATGATTGTAGTTTTAAACCCCTGAGACAATCCATGAGTCACTGTGTCCTTAAATTTTTTGTACTGGTGAATTTTCTATATGACATGATGACATGTCCAGTTTTCACAATTGGGATAATCTACAGTAGATGAAGTCCGATGCTATTTACGTGTAGGATGGGACTTTGTCTGCTATGTCATTCATAGATAGATGTTTTTATATATTTTTCTTCAGAATGTATTTTTAATGTTGATTTTTCTGACACACACAATCATTCTTTCTCTACTTTTCTCTAAGTGACAATTTGTTTGTGTTACTGAAGAATGTATGTATTCAGTTTAAATGGCAGTAGGCTGTACTGTATATCTGGTGGTGTGTCCTAAAAATGACATTTATTTAAATGTCAGATTTACATTTATGCATTTAGCAGATGCTTTTATCCAAAGCGACTTACAGTGCATTCAGGCTATCGTTTATTGTCAGTATGTGTGTTCCCTGGGAATCGAACCCACAACCTTTGCACTGCTAACGCAATGCTTTAACCACTGAGCCACAGGTTTTCATCTTCATCTCAAATCTCGATCTTCATGTTAGCCTGTGAGTAAACATTAGTATGTTCGCCTTGTTCTGCAGTGTTTGCCATCCGAGAGGCTGCCACCTGCAACCTCATGAAGCTGGTGGAGAAGTTTGGAGCAGAATGGGCCCAGAACACCATTGTGCCCAAAGTCCTTGGCATGGCCAATGATTCCAACTACCTGCACAGGATGACCACGCTCTTCTGCATCAATGTAAGTCTGGATGCACTGGCTGGTGCCTGTTTCTTAAACCTACATGTTCTCCCAGTCGAAAGTAATTGAATTAATATCTGGTGTTGCAAAATGAGAATAACTGAAAGCCTTTTTAAAATTGTATTTATATTTTTTTGGGTCAGGCTCTGTCTGAAGTGTGTGGACAGGAAATCACCACCAAGCACATGTTGCCTGTAGTTCTCAAGATGTCCACTGATCAGGTGGCCAATGTGCGCTTCAATGTGGCCAGGTGCTTACAGAAGATCGGACCAGTTTTGGACAGCAGGTATCTTTAAATAATAGCTGCCTGTACCCTTTTGTATCTTGATGGCGTAAGCAAACAAACCAGCAATACTAACAATGATGTTTTTAATAGTGCTTTGCAGGCCGAGGTTAAACCAGTCCTGGAGAAACTATCTACAGACCAAGATATGGATGTGAAGTACTTTGCTCTAGAGGCTATAAGTGGTACATTTCCTAATATCTCTTTAACCTTTGATACATGAATCCTCTCAGAAACATTGTTTCATTTTCCCTTATACTGTTTTTTCGCTCTCTCTCCATAGTTCTTGCCTTGGCTTGACTGACTTCCTCACCACATCCAGTGAAAAACTGACAACACAAGATCTGTTGCATTATATTTATTGTTCATTTTGAATGATTAAGTATCGTCGTTGTGTTCTTGTTTACTCTCAAAGATATTGAATGATCAAAGGATGGACTTTCTATCAAGGTTTACCTCAAATATTGTTAGTGCAGCTAAGCTCTGCGTTCTTGTACAATGTATGTATAGCTCTTCACAAACATTACCCCATGAGCCATTCCAGTGCGCTCGTATCGGAATTGGTTCATGCCTGCTTCAGCATGCCATTTGCTTTTCTTAGACCCGAGCTCATCCTACCAGTAGCAGATGTGCAAAATGCCTGTTTATTTGCTTTTATAGATTTGCTAGCGCACAGCACATTGTTTACATGTGTTCCCTCTCTAGAGGGGGGGGAATCTCTAGTGCTCACACGGTTTAACCGCAGAGTCCTCCGTGTGCACAGTGCAGACTGTGTTCTGAACACATGGTTAGATTGCGGTCTCTTTAGAAATTTGAAGTCACACCTTTATAATGATCTTTTTTCCATCTAGGGACCATATAATTGAATCGGTTGTGCTGTAACACGGGATGCATGTATGAAACAACATCAGTTTACGCCGTTTTGCCTGCATTTTTGTGCTCACATTGGTCACGAATAGCCCCTTTTTAAACTTGTTGTAGATTTTCTCAAACTTTTGTGCCAGTGAAATATCTAGTTATAATACTATTTATCGTTCTGTAAGTTTTTCAATATACATTTTTCGCTTTATGTGGAAGGCATGTTATAAATGTGGTTGTGTCATAAAATCTTTCGGCTGGTATGGAGGAATATTGTCTTTTGTGGGACGTAATTCAGCAATATTCATTGTTACATGCACCTTCTGCATTCTGAGGAAACCCTTTGTTCATGCTCAATATCATGAGAACTTGTAGTTTTGTTTTTGAACTCATTTGGGAACTTGGTGTACTTTTGGGACTAAATAAAGTAATTTGAACTACGTATCCTGCAGTTGTCCTCCTTTGACGTACTCTCACAGACTAATCGTTGCATAATTCGAATTGGAACGGCTTGTGCGTCACACCTGTTAGTATCGTCTCTTAAGAGTTTGTCATCCTATATGAATTTGAAAAATTAATGTGGAAGCAGGGTTTTGATCTCCTGATGAACTGTTTTCTACAGTTACCTGGCTAGTGATCGTATTGACTTATCTGGCACTGCTCCTGAGTATCAGATGTCTCATTTAAGCAGAATTATTTCAAAGTCGGTAAAAACTCTTAGGCTGGATTTGTGACTAGATATATTTGGAACAAATTTGAACAGCTCACATTAAGTTATTAGTGAGTGTAGCAAATGCCTGTATCATTTGAATTTAGACCCTTACCATTCTTGAGGTATGTAGTCATAGATCAGGCTGACTTTAGTTCAATGCTTTTCATGGGTATTTAATACCGTCTCATTACCTGAACCTAAATGTGGAGACAATGGACCATTAGTGAGCTGTCTAAACCTCAAATTTGAAGTCAAGTAATTAACAATAATGCTGAGCACCAAAACAATGTTGATTTATAGCATGTAGAGCAGAACTAAAAGTGATGTGGACCTTGAGGAAAGTGGATGTTAAAGTCAACTTTTTAAGCTGCTTCCTGTGTAGTTGAGATGGGTCATTGTTGCCAATCGTTTTCAGATGTTCCTACTTATTTATGTAATGCCAGCTGTGCTGAAGATGACTAATACTCACTTTGTTTAAAAATCATGCTGAAATTCAAAGACTAATGGCACTTAAATGTACTGGTGAATTTTCTTATATGACATGTTGTTACATGTCCAATTTTCACAATGGGATAATCTACAGTAGATAAGTCTGATGCTATTTAGGTGTAGGATGGGACTTTGTCTGCTATGCCATTCAAGATAGATGTTTTTATTGTTCTTTTCTTCACTTTCGTTTCTCTGAGCTGATATCATCTATCAACATGGTCTCGACTTTCATTACTACGCTGATGACAATCAGATTTCAGCACGGACTGAAACACCACATCTATCAGCTTCCTTGCTGCATCTATCTGTGGTATCAAGTACTGGACGAGCGCTAACATGAAATTTGGGTATTGTGTGATGATTAGTCAAAGACAAAGCCAGATTCATGAGTCAACATTAAAGTTTAAGTTCTCTTAAAAACTATATCTAGGTGTCATAGTTGAATAATCCCTCTTTTTAATATGGCACTTGTTTTAAGAATCTACATATACCACTGAGCCACAGGTTTTCATCTTCATCTCAAATCTGATCTTCATGCTTAGAAATGTGAGTAAACATTGTTAGTATGTTCGCTTGTTCTGCAGTGTATCCGAGAGGCTGCCACCTGCAACCTCATGAAGCTGCGTGGAGAAGTTTGGAGCAGAATGGGCCCAGAACACCATTGTGCCCAAAGTTCATTGGCTGATGGCCAATGATTCCAACTACCTGCACGCAATGACCGCCTTCTGCATCAGGTCATGCACTGGAACGCGCCATTTCTCCTCACATTTCTCTGCCTTGAAAGTAATTGTATTAATATATGGTGTTGCGAGAATAAATGACCTTTTAAAATTGTATTTATATTTTTTGGGTCATCTGTCTGAAGTGTGTGGACAGTGAAATCACCACTCTCGTGAAGTGCCATGGAGTTCTCAAGATGTCCACTGATCAGGTGGCCAATGCGCCATCGTTATGACCAGGTGCTTACAGTAAAATTATGTTTCGGGTTCACGCATGTGGTTTATGGGATTTGAATGTAATTTGTGAGAATCTCCGTCTCATAACTCTCGGCTTGAGGTAAAAGGAGTCATCCATTTTCTTGCTTGCAGGCTCCGGAGGCCTCCAGTCCTCGTGAATCCACAGACCTGGGGTATGGATGTTACTTTGCTCGAGGAGAGTGAGCAGACAGGCCTCGCCTTTCTCTCCCTCCTTTGATACATGAATCCTCTCAGAAACACTGGTTGAATTCACGCAGGATTATCTGTTTCCTAGCCCTCCATACGATGGCCATCTTGCCTTCAGGGCCTACCAGACTGACGCCTCAAGGAACATCCGAGGGGACTGGTCTGAACACAAGATCTGTAAAGGAGCTGAGCAGAGCCACTGACTTAGCTCTCAGAGCCACTAAGCACACTGCACGCGCCGTGGGTTCTTGTTTACTAAAGGTATTCGGTGATCAGAGCGCCATTTGTGGCTAAACCTCAGAGGAGAGCCGTTTCACCGCTATGGGGCGAGGTCAGACCGCATGCGTTTCTGCCCGCTTCAAACGTGCTCTCCTCACTCAAACCGTCACAGCCACCCCTAGGGGCTTGGCCGGACGAGTTCATCCTCATTTATTCTCGGTCTGGCAGTTGGGGACGCGTTGTCTTTCCCCGCATGCCCTTTGCTTTTCTTAGACCCGAGCTCATCCTGGGACACAGTTGATTCTCCCCTGCATTTGCTTTTATAGATTTGGAGAAAATCTCCCCAGTTATTGATCTGTTTTGGTGCTGGGGGATCTCTAGTGCTCAAAGCAGAGGATTTCTCCTGGGTGAGAGATGCCATTTCGCTGGCTTACAGTGCAGGAACCTTCCTTCACCTCTTAGTCTGGGCACATTCTACTAGGGCGAGCCTCCTCTCAAGCTCTTTAAAGGGGTACCCTGGAGGATATTTGTGTTCGGCAGGATGGTCCTATCCGCACACCTTTGTCAGGTTTTACAACCTTGACGCTGATACGGCTCCAGGTTCTCAGGTCCTGTCTGTTTGAACCGACCGTATGTTGTTGGTTCATTATTGGGCCAGATAGGCAGCATTTTCAGCTTGGCGTGTTTGGTATATCGTTCGATGCTACGCGGTGTTGAGTTACCTATGAAAGAGAACGTCTTGGGTTCAATAACCCTTGTTCTCTGAATAGGGAAGGCTGTTAGACAATGTGGTTGTGTCGACAGGTTTCTTTCGGCAGAGAAATCTGAGGAGTGGATGGCGTTTTGTCGCCAGTATGACCTGGCGCGTCATTCATTGTTACATCGCACCATCAGCCAATGCTGCATTCTATATGGGTTTCAGACTCGGTCACGCGGTGCGTTCCCGATCATGAGAACTACGCGGTGTCTTGTTCCCTATTCAGAGAACAAGGGTTACGGGACTAAATAAAGTAATTTGACCATGGGTTCAAATTAATGTTAAATTTGACAAATCAGAAGACAACAATGTAACCAACCGACTCACAAAGACCAACATTCATTGACATGAGGACAACTAACCTCAGTTGCCTTGGATTGAGATTGAAATCTACAGCAATTTTAAGGTTTTTCAAGGACAACTTTAAATCTGGGAGACCTTCTGTTTTTGTTCCTCTGGCTCTGAACATACAAATTATTAATCACTGTAGCAGTTCTCATTTCATTGTATTGTAACAATTATTTCAAAGGCTGTAAAAACTCTTAGGCTGGATTGAGACCTGAGTTTTTACAGGTCAGCCATCACTGACCTCATTGGATCAGTTGTTTCTGTCCAGTTTAGCAGACCATTTTAATTTGTGCCAATCATGATGCTCCCCTGAGGATAAGATGTCTGATAGATCAGGATTCTACTAGTTCGATATGTGTTTTCAGGGCCGATCCGATACCGATTACAGATCAAGTAGACAATAACCGATATTTTGAACCGATATACATGTCTGGTGTAAAATGAAAATTAATGGCCAAAATTAATAATAACAGAGCAAAAAAAACGTTCTTTAAATGCTTTTAAACATGTCTTTAATTCTGAAAACTTCCTGTTAAGATCAACAACAACATTAATATTAAAAATATTAATTAATAACATAAGTACAAGATCACCCAGAAGCATTCTGTAAACATTTTGTAAAACTTAAAGTAAACGTATGGCACAGATGTGTGATTATTCTCAACAAAAGTTGTAATAATTGTGTTGTACATCATTCAAATGGTATGTAATAAGCTAAACTAACTTATTTATTTTGACAGGTTGCCATGAGGACCTTTTAAGTTTCTTTTCCTATGTATATCTCTGAGCTGATATCATCTACTCAAATGCGACTGGTCAAATGCTCATGAAGTGATTTCAGCGAGCAGTGATGTTGCCACATGTTATCATGTCCTCATTTAGTGCATCATCTGTGGTACTGAAGTCACTGCGAGCGCTAACTTGAAATTTGTATGTGTGTGTGCAGTAAATGAAACCGCACGTCCTGTGTCATTCATTAACAGAGATGCATGCAGGATACTATATTTAAAGTGTTTTTTTGAATAATATTTATAGATATGGCCACTTGTTTTAAGATATTTAAATGTTACTGACCTACTTTTGATTAATTCATCCATGACACCAGATTCATGACATTCGTTATACGGTAAATTAATTATATGACTGCTATCCTGCATTCAATACTCGCATTAGCTTCACATTGTTTTAAGGGTTATATGTAGGTGTTTTGCAATTTTCAGCAAATCTGCTGCTGCTTTACCTTTGAGAGACAACTGATGCGTGATCACTGAGGCAGCTCCAGTTAGCATGTGCTCTCGGTGTGAGACTGCCTTCAGTTTTCGCGTTGATTGGTCGGACTCGTGACTCTCTACATATCAGATGAGCGGTGGGCGGAGATTGCTCTCAGAGATTGAGAGATCGCCTAAATCTCACAGAGTTTTGAGCTCAGACAGGCTGCATCGAGCCAAATAGTGCATTTAAACATTAAATACTGTTTCACCTGTATTATTTATTCACCAATAAATAATGTCACCTGTAAATAGTATGTTTGTTTGCATAAAAAAAAATAAAAAAAATAAAATAAAATAATAAAAAAAAAAAAATTATCGGCAAATCTGTTTTAAAATGGCCGATATCGATAATCGGTAAAATGCTTAATATCGGCGTGCCGATAATCTCCCAGGCCGATAATCGGTCGACCCCTAGATTCTACAGCAATGGGACAATTATTGCATTAACCATATTTGTCTCCGCCATAGCTCCTCAAGAGTTACACACTTCTACTGTCAACCTGGCTGCCATTGTAAGACATAAGTAACAATGTGACTTGTTTATGCTTTATGCAAGTAGAGCAGTAACCAAAAATAGATTTTGTACTGTAATTTTACACTTTCTCATTTCCATGTAATAATGCAATGGATTGAATTCAACAGAACTGCAGTGAGCAGACAGCATGTGTGAAATTGACCTTTTTCAAACTACTGGAAAAGCCTTTTACCCACAAAATTATTTTAGTTGTGTAAGAGAAATATTTAAAGGTTGATGATTTCGAGAACAGTGGAAAAAACAACAGTTTCTCCTCTTGTGTAATTTGTGAGCATTCTTGTGTGGTGAGCAGTCTGGAAATAGGGCTCTTGCCTCATGTGCTCAAAACGAGTGAATGAGAGTGAGAAAGAAAGGACGAGAACGTACATGGAAGTGTGAATGAGAACAAGGGAGCTTGATGGGGTCATGTGAAAATCACAGCAGAGAAGATGAAGCTCTCTTGGAGAGTGAACTCTAAACGCTCTACTGAACAAATTAATTGAAATGGTCTAATAGGGAACCGAAAGTTTCGTAAGCAGAAATGCACATAATTAAACCCACAACCCCCCTACACACAAAAACTGCATTCATTTGTTTAATTGACTGATGTAACCTGAAATACTTTGTAATTTCTATGATTCTTGGAGTGTTTGAAAGAGGCTGTTTTCCATTACACTGCTTTTCAGTTGTTTTTCAATCTTCCTGTCTTTTTTTTTTTAAACTCCATTTGAAATTGCATGAACCATATTGCAAGTGACAGAACTTGAATGTGTGCATCGGCAGTTGATTGGATTGTTGCTTCGTAATTGCTGCAATGTTTTCATGTGAGTGACAGGTGTGCATCAAGGAAGAGTCATAGACCTTAATCAGGGTAATGCCAGATTTCATTTTCAAACCACAAGCCTAGAAGTTTTAATTCTTGTCAAAAATGT
Source organism: Gymnocypris eckloni scoliostomus (assembly GCA_027564155.1). NCBI lineage: Eukaryota > Metazoa > Chordata > Actinopteri > Cypriniformes > Cyprinidae > Gymnocypris > Gymnocypris eckloni. Next base: position 13,711,839 of record CM050417.1, on the reverse strand, counting down.
AGGGTTAGAAGTAGGCTAAAATGTGTTCAATGGAATGTACTTTTGTAACAATTGTTGAAATAGGAACCCTTTCACATTTCAGGGTTTCCCAGAAGCAGAAGTCATCATAGAACTGGAGACGCCATCACATTTATTTTGTGTTCCTAAAACTTCCTATGCTCAAAAAAGGCCTAAAAAAAATCTCAATTTCAGAAAAATCAGCCTCATTTCCATCAACTTTAAATGTTTACATGCTCATGAATTCAAGATTCAAAAACTTTATTATCCATCAACCAGTGATAGAAATTAAATAATAACAAGCCTAAGACAAAATATCCTGACAGAACTGTTTGGGCTTGTTCAGAATCGAAATTTCAGTAGGAATAATATAATTACTATAAGCCTTCCTTCTAGCAAAAGGAGTTCTAAACCGACAACCTGATGGGAGTAGCTGAAAGAAGCAATGCAAAGGAGGAGAAGGGTCAGTAACAATAAAATCTGCTTTCCGCTTTGCAGCACAATTATAGAGATCTAAAAGTTGAGTCTGTGGAAATCCAATCATTTCAGATGCCTGCCTAATTACTCTTGATCATTTCCCCTTGTTTACAAATGTTAAAGATACACTGCTGTTAAAATATCCTGTCTTACATTAAAGCCCTTTAGCCTTCTCAAAAGAGTCGTTGTTGAGCTTTCTTATTGACACTATTTGCCTGCCGTGTAAAAGATAAATGCCTGTCGATCTCAATGCCCAAATACGTAAACGTCTCAACCTATATGTAGCCTAACCAGGGATTGCTCATATCTCATACAAGCCACTTAAGGCCAAGTCATCAGCATATTTCAAAAGTGACATACCCCTGATATCACACTTGATTTTGTGTGTATAGATAGAAAATAAGATGGGTGATAACACACAACCTTGTGGAACTCCTATTCATAATAATCCTGTTCGATTTAAAATCACACATCCAAACATACTGAGGTCTATCTTTAAAAAAATCCTTAATCCATAGTACAAGGGTTGTATTAACTCGTAGTCTCTGGAGACGTTCCAGTAACAAACCAATGAGTAAAAAGCAGATGTGAAATCCATAAATAAAATCCTGACAAGTGAATTTAAAAGGTCTAAGTGTCTAGTCGCTCTATTCAATAGAGTTAAGCTTGCATCCTCAACTCCCCGTTTTGGCTTGTAAGCACACTGAAGCGGATTCAAATACTCGGCTACCTTGCTCGTAAGCTCCCCCGCAACCACCTTCTCCAAACACTTACAGAGAATTGAGGTAAGAGCCACAGGTCTAAATTTCTTCATCTCCTTAACATAGGTTTTTGGGGATAGGAATAATGGTTGTCTCTTTCCATGCTCTCGGGACACACCCAGTGTTCAAAGACAACTGGAAAAGCTGAGCCTCAATTGCTGAATTTAAATAAATGTGGAGGAACGACTCATTTATAATAAATACCACAACAAAATCTTTAATAAAAAAAATTACATATCGATTTTGTTTTTTAGAACGCACAGGAACCCATCATGTGCGAGACACTGCAAAGTGCGCGATTTATGTAACGGTCAGTTGCTAGATGTAGGGTAGTACAGAGGAGACACTTTCTGCTTTTTTCATCACTACACAAAAACTAGATGCTGAAGTGATTTTTCATATGATATTTCTTTAGCTTGTGAACTAAAATATAAATTGATAATAGCCATAAAAGTAGTTAATATTTCCCACAATTAGCTCCTAAACACGGTGCATTTTTGTCTCAACGGTACCCATGGTGTACAGTTGAAACAGTATGGTACAGTTGAGACACCCATTCTTAATGCCCTACAGCTGGCAAACCATTTATAGCAAATGTAATACATTATAAAATTCGTTTTAAATAATTACAATTTAAAATGTTATTCATTTATTTGCTTTATTTAATTCAGATTCAGTTAAACAAAACAGGAACAAATATTTAACACTACAAAAATATATGCCAAACAGTACAAATGCAAACATAACAGTAAAAATAACAATATACATACCCGTATATTCTATAACCCTACCTCTAAACCTACGCATCACTCGGATCAGCATTTTAACATTTTCAATCACTCTGTATGACTTATAAAGCTTGTTTCATCATGGGGACCTAAAATATTCCCACAAGGTGAATTTACTGGTGTTACGATACTTGTGGGGACATTTGGTTCCCATAATGTATGCACTACCAGTACACAAACACACACAGCCTCCATGCATTTTATTTTCTATGATTGAACTGTATTATACAGTACATAGCAACCTAAAGGGTGTCTCAACTGTACCCACTACTTTACCACATTGTATATTTCTTAAAATGCTATGTAATCCTTTTAACATTCATGTTAGAATATATGTCCATTAATAATAGTTGAAATATCACAAATATAATTTTGTAACAGAATTTGCGTAGCATGTGTAATAATGACTTATCCTATTATCATAAGTAACACTGTACAACTAAACAGCATGTGAAGCAATCGGAGACCAATCCGGTTATAGCTGATACACTGGGTCTCAACCGTACCCCTCTGACATGCTCGCACGTTTCTCTAGATTATGAAAAGACCTTGCATGGCACATTGTCATAAAATATGCCTATGTTTAGAGCACAGAGTAACGTTTGCAATTATATGTGTTAAGTTTAAAAATCATGAAAGAATACCAAGATATTCAGTGTGGAAGGGACATGGTGAAATGAAAATCACACCTTGGGAAAAAACTTTTGCCAATATCTTCGGAGTGGAAAGACTTCAAATTTCCCACGATCAAAGAGAACACATACATGTGGAGCACAAAACACGGCTCGTGGTTCTGGTGTACACAAGTTATTTAAGGTGTTTCAACTGTACACGTCTCAAATGTACTCACCCGATCCGTCCTAGTTTGGGTTTGACAACTGTAGAAACGTATCATTTACACAGCAGTTTAGAGGAGTGACTAAAGTCTGTCTGAACAAAAACCCAAAGTCAAGCAAAATTGATGGTAGCAGCTCCGGTCGAAGACAGTGATTGAACCCTTCAGATGATGACACAGCTCTGCAAATTACCGAATACACACATCAAAACCATAAAAAGTATACGACACGTGTAGTTAAATTCCCACCAGATAAAACAAACAGACACAAAATGCTTTGTTCAATAAATCTTTTTAATCTTAACAGCACATTAGCTTATGTGTGGTCAACAACCATGAAGGTAAATGCAGAACTGGAGGATGTCTAAGGAACGGTGTTCGCCAGCAGGAGGTGTGATTAAGATATATGGCAACTAATCTGTTCTTTTTGAACTATTTATAAGAAATATTGCTATTAATACTTTTGAATGGCATATACTGATTGACCAAAAAAACAGCACTGTTACGAAGCTGACCAGGAAGCTCCAAACTCCACACGGTGGGGTTATACAGGAACACTTCTGAGGGGACTTTGGTTTTGTACCTTTGTAAAACCTGGGTCTACATATTTCCTGTAATAATACCAACAGAATCAAACCGAAAAACTGAATTATCAAAGAACAATTCATCCCAAAATTAAAATTCTGGCATTTACTCACCCTCATGTCACGCCAAACCTGCACGGGCCATTTTCACGATACTTTCCTCATTCTTTTGCATTCTTATTGATGCTTGAAAGTGTTTCACAAGTTTGGATCGACATGAGGAAGAGTAAATAAAGACAATGTAAATTTGTTGATGAACTATCTTTTTAGGATCTGAACTTAATAGAAAGAAGAAAAAGGCACACGGAACACTATCACATTAAATACATTTGTTGCATTTTGAAAGCACTTTCAAAGTTTCTAATCTCTACTTTACACAAAACAATCACCAAGTCGTGCTCTCTCTGCATCCTTCTTTGAGAGAGCGTGACTTGGCTATTGGAAAGAGATGAAATTTGTGTCTCTTATTTGAAGAAACAAGCAGAACAGGTTCACTTCACCCATCTGCCATCTCCTCAGCTACATTTCCTTTAGTTTGCTAGACAAAGTGCTCCAGTATATTATCTGCCTTAATACAGGTTCTGTTATAAAGAACCAAACCTTGTGATCAGTTTTGAGTGATGATCATTTTCTGTAGAGTATCTGATATCTGAGTTTAGTCAAAGACTCTTCATTTCAAGTAGAACAGATTTACTAAGTGCTGCTAACAAAAACAATCTCGTTTTGTGTCATAAATGCAATGAATTGGCCGAACTATCCAGTGTCTTGTGACTGAACATGAATGCTGATGTATTCTTTAGTGTAAAGGGGTAAATAACACCAAAATGATAATAATTCAATTCTCTAGTCTAAATCATTTGAACCCATACCAACATCGCCCATGGAGGTGATGATGTCACCTGACTTATAAACCACTCATTATCATCACCATGTAAAGAGAGTCATGACTCATCTTTCACAGTGTGCCAGGAACTGCGATATTAGCAAACAAAATAACACTGTTGTGGTTTAAAGAGAGTAGATTGTTATTTTTAGGGCCTTTAGGATGAGCGTGAGGAGGAAATCCAGTGAAAAAACGATCAAAATCACAGCTTCATCCACAAATGTCTGCAGTTTTGGCCGTTTAAAAGTTGAATCTGGTGATAGCAGTTTTGGGTGGTGCAGTTCCAACTTATGGTCCAGATGAATCAGTATATTGCTTCAATATTGCCATGTGTTTTGAACTAACATTGCACTTTTTGAGTGCGCATGACTCGTCTTTCATAATCAAAGTCTGACGCTTTGAGTGATTTTGTTCAGAACAAAACGCCATGTGTTTTGAACTAACATTGCACTTTTTGAGTGCGCATGACTCGTCTTTCATAATCAAAGTCTGACGCTTTGAGTGATTTTGTTCAGAACAAAACGTGTCTGTCAATATTTAATTGTGCTGTCGAGCAGGCTCCGTATTGCAGATCTAGGCTGTCTTTGTGCTACATACAGTGCGTAGCGAGCAGCTCCTATCCTGCATTCGTTTCGGAGGTGAGCCCCCGATGCAGCTGGCCCGAACGCCACGCCATCCGGCACTCTATTGTGAGAGAGCAGCAGGTGGGACCACTGGAGAATGAGGAGGGAGGTAGGGAGGAGTTTCGTGAAGTATAAAGATTACAGCTCACATTCGCCACAACCTAAACGTCGAATGTACAAAACTCGGCCCATCCCCGTGACGTCAACTCATCCGTCAATTAATCCGTAGTGAGTCAGAAATCAAGGTAATACTGGTTATTCGAGTCTCGGCTTAATTCACCAGCACAAAACCATGCTGGGAGTCCACCGTCTCCATTTCGCTGTCCAGAAATGGGTCCAATGCCAGCCCTTCGTACCCAGCCGCCGCCCTCTGTGGGTGGAGGTAGCTGCCCGGGATCAAGCGGATAGTCATATTGCTCCGGATACAGTGCTTCTCCTGGGACGGAGTGGCTTAGATTGCAGGCTGGGTAGGTGTAGTTCAGGGGCTCTGGCTGTTGGGGCAGCAGCTGAGCGGAGAAGCTTTGTGGCAGAGCATGCATTTGAGCATAATGTCCCAGGTAGGGTTCATAGGTCAGGGATTCTGGGTTGGGCTCCATTAGGGGGTGTGTGTGTACAAACTGAGGTGAGGCCTGGGGGCTCTGCGGCTGCTGATGTGCTGCTGCTATCGAACCCTGCTGGCTGAGGTGGGGCTCCGGAGTCCTGGTGGCCCATGGTTGCACAGGGAGCGTAAGGGTCCTCCACAATGTGCAGCTGGTTGAAGTAGGCCTGCATTTGGGATTGTTTCTGAAGATACAGACGTTTTTGTTGCAGCCTGCAGATTAAACACAAGGGGTTTAATAGACAGATAACCCGTGTGACATTAAAGAAAAGTTTGTTTGTGTTGAACGCCATGCCAGCTTCTGTGGTTATTTCCATGGCAAGAACAATTAATACCAAATTATATAAGGATTTTAAAATGTATTTTCGCTTAAAATCTCTAAAACTGTATTTGGCTTAACTCAGTTAAAAATCTCTTCAAAAGAGTTAACTGAATAAAAAAGTTCTCACAGGGTTAAAGTCTTAGTTCACCAAAAACTGAAAATTAGCAGACGTGAGAGAAAAGTGATATAACATTTTAAATATGGATATTTTTCTTATAAAAACCCATCGATTTTCTACAGAAAGCCTTTTACTCACCCCCCAGAGCCTTGTGAGGCACATTTTATTATGGATGAATGTGATTTATTTGACTTATTCAACATGACTGTTGAAAATACCCCCCCAAAAAGCACAACCATTATAAAGCTTGGAAAAACAAGGAAAATTGTTCTCTGATTGGATTCGTCTGAAAGAAGAAAGTCATATACACCTAGGATGCCTTTAGGGTGAGTAAAACATGGACTCATTTTTCATTGTTGGGTGAACTAACCCTTTAAAACCAGCACAACCTAATAAAGCATGCTTCAGAGATAAAGGGTTTGACGTCCAGGGAAAGTGGAGTAAACCGTAGTACCTGTGTACCTGCAGCTGCTGCTCCAGACTGCGAGGAGTTTCTTTGCAGAACATCTGGCAGCTGCTGGGGCTGTTGGCCATCAGCGTAGCATTCTGTACAGATACACAACATCAAGGATTTTGACATGCAGAGCAATAGAAATCGTTCTGCACTGCCATGAACATCTTCAGAAATACTGCAGTGAACTTGTGGCCTTTTATCACTTTTATTGATAGCGATAGCAGAAAGAGGACAGAAAATGGAGAGGGATATACAAACCCGATTTCCAAAAAGTTGGGACACTGTATAAATTGTGAATAAAAAAGGAATGCAATAATTTACAAATCTCATAAACTTATATTTTATTCACAATAGAATATAGATAACATATCAAATGTTGAAAGTGAGACATTTTGAAATGTCATGCCAAATATTGGCTCATTTTGGATTTCATGAGAGCTACACATTCCAAAAAAGTTGGGACAGGTAGCAATAAGAGGCCGGAAAAGTTAAATGTACATATAAGGAACAGCTGGAGGACCAATTTACAATTTATTAGGTCAATTGGCAACATGATTGGGTATAAAAAGAGCCTCTCAGAGTGGCAGTGTCTCTCAGAAGTCAAGATGGGAAGAGGATCACCAATTCCCCCAATGCTGCGGCGAAAAATAGTGGAGCAATATCAGAAAGGAGTTTCTCAGAGAAAAATTGCAAATAGTTTGAAGTTATCATCATCTACAGTGCATAATATCATCCAAAGATTCAGAGAATCTGGAACAATCTCTGTGCGTAAGGGTCAAGGCCGGAAAACCATACTGGATGCCCGTGATCTTCGGCCCTTAGACGGACACTGCATCACATACAGGAATGCTACTGTAATGGAAATCACAACATGGGCTCAGGAATACTTCCAGAAAACATTGTCGGTGAACACAATCCACCGTGCCATTTGCCGTTGCCGGCTAAAACTCTATAGGTCAAAAAAGAAGCCATATCTAAACATGATCCAGAAGCGCAGGCGTTTTCTCTGGGCCAAGGCTCATTTAAAATAGACTGTGGCAAAGTGGAAAACTGGGACGCCATGTCATCCGGACTAAAGAGGACAAGGACAACCCAAGTTGTTATCAGCGCTCAGTTCAGAAGCCTGCATCTCTGATGGTATGGGGTTGCATGAGTGCGTGTGGCATGGGCAGCTTGCACATCTGGAAAGGCACCATCAATGCTGAAAGGTATATCCAAGTTCTAGAACAACAGATCCAGACGTCGTCTCTTTCAGGGAAGACCTTGCATTTTCCAACATGACAATGCCAGACCACATACTGCATCAATTACAACATCATGGCTGCGTAGAAGAAGGATCCGGGTACTGAAATGGCCAGCCTGCAGTCCAGATCTTTCACCCATAGAAAACATTTGGCGCATCATAAAGAGAAATATGCGACAAAGAAGACCTAAGACAGTTGAGCAACTAGAAGCCTGTATTAGACAAGAATGGGACAACATTCCTATTCCTAAACTTGAGCAACTTGTCTCCTCAGTCCCCAGACGTTTGTAGACTGTTATAAAAAGAAGAGGGGATGCCACACAGTGGTAAACATGGCCTTGTCCCAACTTTTTTGAGATGTGTTGATGCCATGAAATTTAAAACCAACTTATTTTTCCCTTAAAATTATACATTTTCTCAGTTTAAACATTTGATATGTCATCTATGTTGTATTCTGAATAAAATATTGAAATTTGAAACTTCCACATCATTGCATTCTGTTTTTATTCACAATTTGTACAGTGTCCCAACTTTTTTGGAATCGGGTTTGTATATAACAAACAGAGAATGTCAGATTTGATCCCATTCGCTAAATGCTAGAGTTTAAATACTAAACTACATTATCTGCAAATGTCAAGAAACTACTACAAAACTCACTGACAAAGGTATTGTGTGCGGCTGCTGTAATGGTATTATGTGGTTTCTAAGGTATTCTTAGTAGTTGGTAGGATCTTGCTATGTGGTTCTTCCACCAGGTGAGATAAAGCAGTAGTAATAGTTATGTTTTTCATAAATTATTATTAGTAACCAACTCTTATAGACCATGAGGCTTTGGAACTGTGCTTTATTAGTGTACACACATCTCAGATGAGTGTTATTTAGATGATATTGGCAGAAATAAAGGTGCGTCACCTGTATTCTGTGAGAGAGGTACTGCGGCTCCAGACTCTGTCTCCTTGACAACAGAGCAGGGTGTGTTCCACCCGAGAACAGAGCCATGTCATGCTGGTGACCTCTTTCCTCCTGCAAAAATCATACATACACACAGAAAACATTTCAGCACCTCGCTAGGCAGCGACATTGATGGCTGTGCACTCAAATGCATGAATTCATTACTCGGTTATGAAAAGGCTGAATAGCTGTCCACTGACCCAGAGGTATTCTGGGAAAAACATGCCAGTCTGCTCCAGAAGCTAACCCTTACAATGCCACATGCCTCTAATGGAAGATAACTTTCACTGCTCTTTTCCTACTATATTAGCCTAGTAAAATGAACTCGATTTAGAGCAGATTTTTTTCCTCTGACTTCATCTAAACATTGGCGCCTGCCCTGCGCCGGTATCCCTAAGTGTTATTCCCATAAGTATTTATTCATACTAAATCTCTGTCTTTGGTGAGTCTGCATTGGAGCATTGGGCACCAGTCACCAGCCTGCTACTCAACAATGGCCGCATTCAGGGGGCTTACCGGATGGACAGTAAACAACTGACAATTGGCTGCTTCTTCTCCCGTAATTACATAAGCGGGGCTTGTCTGTGTGTCAGTAGGGAGGTTAGAAGGGTAGACGAGTTCAAGTGAGGGCATTCTGATACTTTCCTACCAAAGTAACACACAGTGCTTCTTGGAGTTATGCATTTCCCAGAAATGGAGATTGAGAGGGTTTTGGTACCCAGGACATCCCAGCATGACTCCAATGAATCAAATTGTGTGCATTATATATATATATATATATTTATTAGGAATAGATAAAATAATAGATTTTATTTTTGAATAAATTAATTGGTTTTTCATTTTAATCCATTTTGATTATTTTATTTAACAGAAATTATATTATCAGTATATCAAGCTGAGTGTCACATGATCCTTTAGAAATCATTTTAATATGCAGATTTGTTGCTCAATAAAACAGTTGTGCTGTTTAATGTTTTGATCTTATATAAAGAGAGAGAGATAACACATGGTCAGGGTCAATTTTTTGAAAATGAGATTTATCCATAATCTGAAAGCTGAATAAACAAGATTTCCACTGATGGTTAAAACTATTTGAAAATCTGGAATCTGAGGTGGCAAAAAAATCAAATTACTGAGAAAATCGCCTTTAAAGTTGTACAAATGAAGTTCTTAGCAATGCATATTACTAATCAAAAAATAAGTTTTGATATATTTAAGGTAGGACATTTGCAAAATACCTTCATGGAACATGATCTTTACTGAATATACTAATGATTTTTGGCATAAAAGAAAAATAGATAATCTTTACATGTATAAATCTTTAAAATAAATACAGACCTGTTTATTATTTCTCATGTTTTAAAACTGGGATGTCAGAATTTTGAACAGTTTTGAAAGCAGAATGAAATCGTTATATCACCGTTTTTTCTGCAGACATCTGGGGGCTCTAAGTTTAAAACCTCTGCATTAGTCATTCCTGATTGTAAGGGATGCTACAAAACGATCTCAGATTAGCTTAAACCTGTGATTTCTAGTAGCTTCTCTGGTGGACTGACCTGTAGTGCAGGATCCAATAAATCATATGGATGGGTCTGAGGGCTCAGCAGCCCCAGGGGAGGGGTTTCTCCAGAGCCCATCTGCTCATACACCTTATTTAGCTCCAGGATACCTTTGGTCCGTGCCAGATTCTGTAGGTGCTGTCTAAAGGCCACCAAGCCTACATGAAGAGAGGAATAAGATTATGAATAATAGCACTGTTATTTCCGAATGACTTACAGATCATCAGATGATGTTCCACCCCCAGTGTCCACATCCATGTGTGGTCATGAATTTTCACATGGGAGTGTCAGAAAGCATGCAGTGACTCTCATTCCCTCAGGCCCATGCCACCTCTGACTGCTCCGGTGTGGTTCTTCCATGTAACCTCACTTAACGTAACTAATCAGTCTATTTCAGGAGAAGATATGTCCAGGCAGGCAACAAATGCTTTATTCATTGCTCAAGAGCACATTAAAATGCCGTTTATTGGCTCTCGACTCCGCTGTTGCTGAACGGAAGAGGGTTGAAAAAAGGATTCTCAGGTTATTTTAGGGCTTCAAGTGATTAAGGGTAATTATTCAGGCCACAGGATGAGAGAACTCAATAGGACCGAGTTGGCCTAATCTTCAAAGCGCTCTCTGATTCACTCAATTAATCATATGACAGGGGTGGTCATTTAGAGGAAAAAAGAGAGAAACGGAGAGAAAGTGTGAGAAAATAACCGTAAGCGTGAGGGAAAGAGAAGGAAGAGATATTGAATCCAATGCATGAACCACAGTAGGGTCCAAACACCTGAGACCGTTAGTAAATGTGCAAAATTGTACACTTCTTAAAATGATTGAATGTTTTTTAATTTCAAGCTAGTTTAATTTTATTTATTTGAATTTATCAGTGTAACAAACTAAGTGTCACACGATCCTTCAGAAATCATTCTAATATGCTGAATTGTGCTGCTTAATTTTGTGGCAACAGTGTTACTGTACATTTTAATGCATCCTTGCAAAATAGAAGTATTAACTACTTATTAAGAAGTCTCGTTGACCTCGATTTTCAATGATGTGTATAAAGTCTCAGGATGTTGCTCACCTTGTGTGAGTGAGGTGTCTGATGCTCTGCGGCCCTCGCGGAAGCTGATGGGAGAGCGGTTGTGTGTCTCTCTCCTCTGGGCGCTCAGCGCCTGCATGGTGGGTTAGCGGGCCGAGTGCTCATGAAGGGCAAAGTCATGCGGGTGACGGGCGTGTTGGCCAGGACCACCTCGTTAAGAGAGGGTGCGTCCTCCAGCAGACTGAGGTCACTGTGCATTGAGCCCATGTCGTACTCAGAGTCCACGCTACCCAGAGAGGGGTTATGACCCACACTGAACAGATTACCTGGGTAAACAAAGAGAGGCAACAAAGATTTATAGCCTTAACACTTCTCATAGACTGTGATTTCTTTGCCATTTTTAGCCAAACTGATACTATTAATACAAGGATTATGAAGTGGAGTTTGAACCTATAAGCTTTTGGTTACCCTTAGGCTGATGATAGATGGCGCAACTTTTTTTGAGCAATGCTGCTTGGGCACTATTCCATTGAGAATGGGTAACACATTTCTATCTGGATATTTTAGATTGGTCACGGACCCTGTGTCTCACCTGGTTGCATGTTGACAGAAACATTTCACAAAGTTGCCTTGCAACATTGCTCAAAAAGTTGCCCAGTGTATCATCAGCCTTAATCCACACCCACCTCCGCTGGTAATGACTCCTGGCTGGTTGGTGACCTCAGACAGTGTGTGTCTGCGCTGACCAAAGCGGGCCATCTGATAGGCATTGAAGACATGAGTATCTTCAGTGTCCAGCTCCTCTGTCTCGATGCCCTCATCTATAGATGTCTCCATCATGTTGCTGGGGGACGAGGCGCTGGATTTGCGAACAGCCAAAGGGGGCAGAGGGTCCAGCATGCAGCCATTGACCTGCAAAGCAATGTACAGATCTCTAAATATAATGTTTTTTTTGTAGCAAAAAGTAATTGAAAAGCTTTTCTAGGAGGACCTGAAATCGCAAATGGCAGATATAAATAGAAAGTCGCAAACCTGAGACTTGACAATGTCACTTTTTGAGAAAATATAGTCTATAAGGGTGTAATTTATACATATAAGGTTGCATTTATGAGAAATATATTTGCAATTACCAGAAACAAAGTCACATTCAAAAATTTAAGACAATAACACTAGAGATCGACCGATATATCGTTTTACCGATATTTAAGCATTTTACCATAATCGGATATCGGTTTTGTAGTATCGGATTCACCAGTAAATGCCACCAACTTGTGGTTGTTTTGAGAATTGCGTGCAGGACTGCCATTGCAGCGCGTCTAAGGGGAGACCAGACTACAACAACGGCGGCGTGCACAGGTACTTGATTTGAGAGTTAGTCAACTTTATTTAACATAACAGCCATTAATGCACAAATTGGATGTATTACATAAAGGCCTGATATGCAGTTTATGCAGCTTGTGCTGAGTTGAATTCTCTCTTTGTTGTATATGCTCATCATTAGTCTCGTGAAGTCGCTTTCATATTGCTGTTCACTCAGTGGTTGATGCTCAGGAGAAGCTCCAGCACAATCACCATATGGAACTTTTAACAAGATTCACTTGTTTGAAACAAGCTAAATTATATTAACATTTACTAAATAACCATTATTTCGCCAATAAACATCAAAATAAATACATCTCTAAATTAATTATTTATTATCTCCGCAAGTGATCGCAGTTTGAGGATAGTTCTGTGTAAATGCATAGATAAACCGCGCTGTCAGCAGTTATTTCATAAACATTTTAATAATTCTGATATAACATATCAGTTATGAAATGCAATAAAAAAGGATGTTTTGTTTGTTATAACTTATTTCAATATTCCAGAGAATATTATTTAGTGAATTAACATTATCCAGTGAATTATTCTTCACTCTTTAGCCTATTAAACAGCGTTTAAACCTAAAACTGTAGTTTAAAATGAAGTTGATATGACTTCTGTCCTTTATTTTCTCCATTTGAAAACATTAGATATTCTTTTGCTTATTGTTAATATCAGTGTTGCTGATGATGCTTTTTATAAATAAAATGTTTTTAATGTTGTAATTTGAAGATTAAATTTAACATTAAAGAATGTTAATTTTCTACTGTTTTTGTTAAGATGACTGAAAGGAGGAAAAACCAAAGCGAAGAATGGACTTACTTCACTCTTTACTTTATAACAGTAAATAAATATCGGTTCTGCATATCGGTTATCGGGTACATAAACATGCAAATAATTAGTATTGGTATCGTTATAAAAAAATCTTTATCAGTCGATCACTAATTAACACAGCAAGATACAGCACTGACACATAGAAAAGTCACAATTATAAAGTCAAATTTTGAATGAAGTCACAATTATGATAAAGGGAAAATATAAAGTCACAATTTGGAGAATTAGTGATGAGAATTAAAGTCACATTTGAGAATTCAAGTCATTAAATATATGAAAAAAATGTGAAAGTCACTAAATTATAGTTCAAAAATTAAGAATTATTCACCCTCATTTTGTTCCAAACAGATAAAACATTACGGCTGAACCACTGAGGTCACATGGACTATGCACTATTTTAACAATGTCTTTACTAAATCTCTGGGCCTTGAACGTGGTAGTCGTATTGCTGTCTGTGGAGAGTCAGAAAGCTCTTGGATTTCATCAAACAAAATAAATGTATATGTGTTTCGGGGGTGAATGATGGTCTTACGGGTTGGAACGACATGAGGGTGAGTAATTATGACATAATTTTCATTTTGGGGTTAACAACCCCTTTAAGTCACATTATGATACATTCAATTTCTTTATTACTCTGAAGTGGAAGTGGAATATATATGCAATTGATGTATTTCCTTTAAACGATTTGGGAGATGACAGCCTTTTAGGATGTTTCTTTGTCTTTGGATGAACTCTCACATATGTAGATAAGACATTTCATCAACATGCCTTCAAGCATTGTATTTCCAAAGAACAAGTTCTAATCTCCCATCAGCCCTCATAAGTCACTCAGTCAGCACCACACAAACTTTAACATGCTTTGCGATGTCAGGCCGAACTTCATGAACATTCCCTAATGAATTGGGGACAGAGTGAGAGTAAACAAAAGCACTGCAGTCTCTCTCTTTTTATTGCTCCCTCTCTTTCACTCTTGCTTTTCGCTCAAACGAATGAGAGAGCTGGAGAGGAGGGGGGTGGAAGTCTGGAATGCAGGGACAGGAAGTGTGTTTTGGCTGAGAGGGCCGTCAGAGCCTCATGCAGACGGAGTACACTGAGACATGCCATCAAACACACACACTCAACCGACATGGATCATCTGGATGAGTTGAGTTTCCTGCAGCATGCTGGGCCAGGAATGCTGTTTTCCCAACGCAGAGTTAAAGAACAGCTCCAGATCCTCTCTTTTTCTTCTTTCCTTTCATCTCTCGCTCTCTTTTTTTTACATTTCAGCTCATCATTTTGCCCAGCTCCTTTGTTATTCACACACAAACAGTGTGATTATACAGACTCTGAACAAATTATATAATCACAGCTGTCCCCTCCCTAATAGGGGTTGTGCCGGGCTCTCTGAGATCAATCTTCATATTTTAAACATCTCATATTGAGTGTCACAATTCCTCCTCTGAACTTAAAGGGAAAGTGTGTCATTTTTCAGTGCTAAAATGTCTAATCTTATGCAGAGACAATTATAAATAAGCCATTTATTTTCTTAAGTGTAAACACCATCTCTAAGGTGCTTTCAAAATATGTATATTTGAACATCTCAACTAGTCCGACAACAGCAACAATGCCTCAACCAATGGTGTGAGTTTGGGACAGGGCTATCTGTTTGATCAGCCAATAGCACATGGAAGGGGTGATTGGGGAAACCTGTGTGGAAACAGACACTATTTGTACAATTGTTTGTCATTTTTTTGTAAAGTTTTATTTTTTACTAATGTCAACAAGTTCTTCAATCATAAATAGCCCTTTTTTGACCTAATCAATTTGTGATGAAAAAAGATTAAACCCAGGGTTATTAATGTTAACTAAAACCATTACAAAAGTAATTTGAAACCAAATAAATAAATGTAAACTGCAATAAAATGTGAGAAAGCAAACTTGCCAAAGCAACATTTTTCAGTTTCAATTAAACTTGATATACTCAAATAACAAAACTAATGAACACAAATTAATTGAAACTATAAACCTTTAACAAAAATTAAAGTGAAAAAAAAATCTACATATTAACAAACACTAATAAAACAATGATAACATTGGAAAGGACTTGATTTTTTTGCATTAAATATCCTATTTAAATATCATGACATGTATATAAATACCAACCAAATAACTTCCTAGTACTTTGTTTTGCATCAATTATTTCCTCTGAAAAACCAAACCCAAACATGTTTGGTTACATTTACCGATGCAAGTTTTACAATAAGAGGAATTTTATGAGAAATTGTTTATTGAACACATTGTTCAAGAAAGGAACTGTCTGATGCAATGTTCAGTCTGAAAGCCATGAATGCGCACTAACTCTGTAAAAATGGTAAAATAAAGGTAAAATGGCAATGGTAAAATACCGGTGCACACAAAGCCAGACAGTTTGTGTGCTTGAATATGAGAGTGAAAGAGGGAAGAAAGAGTGGAACGACTAAGCCAAAGCGAATGGACAGCTGTCACGTCCAATGTGTGTGTCAGTGCCAGAGACCACTGCAGTCTGACCCGCTTATGTAAGCCAAACAGCTGTGGACAGCCTCAAGGAAACACACTCACAGTGTATGTCTCACCTCTCCATCAGAGACAAAAATGACTAAGGGTGCTAAAAACCATCAAAGTAAACAGCTAATCCCTCATCAACGCAAAAGGCATTAAAACAAAGTATGTTTATGAAAGAAGAGTCTTGGGAGAGCAGATTACTGTCTAAGAGTGACAGCAGAGAGGGAGACAGACAGATAAAGATGAAGACAGAGTAAATAGGACTCTAGTGAGATAGAGTGGCAAAGCTGGCCGGCTCCTGTGCTGTTATTCCTGTTCTGTATGCCAAGTTGGCAGCCGATCTGGCCGTCTGTCAGGATGGTTCGGAACAAAAGGCTCCTCGGGGAGCGGGCGTGATGAGGAGGCCTGAGCAAACAGCCAGGCCCACTGCCTGACCTTGGAAGGACTGAAGTTGCTTAACAGCAATGTAGGGAAGGAGAGCAAGAGCACTCAGTGGGCAGTAGTCAGATTCAACTCTGTCACAACAGATGTTTGTACCAGCTAATCAACACCCCCAAGAATGGGATTATGGGGGATTTTGTTTAAATGCATATATGGTAGACAATGGGCGAGACATTGCAAGAAAAATATTTTTATATGTGGGAACAAAATTCCTTGATTATTTTAGCCTCTATCTATCTATCTATCTATCTATCTATCTATCTAATCTACCCATCCATCCATACATCTTTCGATCTATCTTACCTATCCATCCATGATCCATCCATCTATTCGTCTTCAATCCATTCGTCTTTGATCTATCCATCCATCCATCCTTGATCCATTCGTCTTTGATCTATCTATCTATCTATCTATCTATCTATCTATCTATCTACCCATCCATCTTTCTATCTATCTATCTATCTATCTATCTATCATCTTACCCATCCATCCATCCATCCATGATCCATCCATCTATTCGTCTTTGATTCATTCGTCTTTGATCTATATACATCCATCCATCCATCCATCCTTGATCCATTCGTCTTTGATCTATCTATCTATCTACCCATCCATCTTTCTATCTATCTATCTATCTATCATCTTACCCATCCATGATCCATCCATCTATTCATCTTCGATCCATTCGTCTTTGATCTATCCATCCATCCATCCTTGATCCATTCGTCTTTGATCTATTTATCTATCTATCTATCTATCTATCCATCTATCTATCCATCTATCGCCCTTTAACAAAACAAATATTTTTGACATTGTTTCTTGGTCTCCATTTCATCTAACTATGGTATTGGCATTCAAAATTGAGGAGGTCTTAAACATTTGCTATGCTACAGTCTAAACCGGCTACAGAGAGTAACAAAAGCTTAATTCCATCATAATTCAAGCTCTAATAAATTTCTCACTCACTTTGGGAGTCCCAACCTCCTCCTCCATGAGGCTGTGTTCGGTAGCACAGGAGGACTGTGGGAATGTGAAGGAGTCTGCAGAGGCTTGAGGCACAGCTGGGGATCGCAGGAGACGTACGTTCTGAGGCAGGAGGCTCATCTGAGGAGAAGCACTGCTCGCCTACAGAGCAAAAAAAGAGATACACCAACAGAAACAGTCAACTGCTTCCCAACGCCATGTTTACATTGCTGTTCATTTCATTTTCAAAGACAATTTGTAGAATAATACCTTGACGACAGTCTGCTCTGCAATCGTACTGGGACGTCTCTGGCGGGCATCGAGTCGGGGCTCCACTGGGAAACTGCAGCGGTGGGCCTTTAGCCTCTCAACCAGCAAGTAATAGATAGCAGCAAAATGATTGTAACTCTTATTCTGAAGAGACTGCAGAACAGATGGGGAAATTATTAAAAAAGAGCCACATTAGTCAAGCCTGTGTGAACAAAGAGTGCAGTTTAATTTCTTTTTCTCACCTCTATGGTTTTGTGCTGGTCGATGCCCAGGCTGTGCATCAACCGGAGCACCTGTTCACTGTATTCTCCCACACCAGCCTCCCCCTCTACAGTCTGCTGATATAACATCGGACGCTGCACAGGCACCTCCATCACCATCCACTTGTGTTCCTTTATTTGTGCTATAGACAGACGCTTGGACGGGTCTAAAACCAACATCCGCCTGATCAAATGCTCACAATCTGCACAGAAAAGAGAAAAAGAAAAAATATAAACATGACACTTGCCAAAAATAACACTTGCCAATATAAGCCTTCCGGTTCTACTCAACTCGCTCCAAGCGGGATTCAAACCAGCGCTTCCAGCATGGGATGAAGGTGCACTACAAGGACACTAAAGACCGCAGGCGAGTGAGATTTACCTGCACAGCTCTTACAAGCTGGCCTCCCTTACACCAAAAAGGTAAATGTGAGTTGAGGGGTAATGTTTTTAAATCATACTCACTAGCTTGGGGTCATACATTTTTTTTTATTAATACTTTTAATAAGCAAGAACACATTTGCTCGACAGTAAAGAAAATGTTACAAAAGATTTTCATTTCAAAGTTTTTGAACTATTCATCAAAGAATCAAATGTTTTTAACATAATACACCAAATCAGCATATTAGAATGATTTATGAAGTATCATGGAACATTGAAGTAATGGCTGAAATCTGCTTTGAAAAATCAGCTTTGCCTTTACAACAATACACAAAAGTACTTAAATAGAAGTTAATTTATTAGGTGTTTTGCTTCACATGTCTAAGAACACCCACTTTAATATACATTTAATAAAAATAAAGATTTGTGGAAGAAAAAAAACATTTATGGTCATTAATTGTGCTACAATGATTCAAAACTCATTGTAAAATATTCCTAAATGCACATGTGACAGCATATGCACCAAGTTACAATGTTGCTTTGCAAAACCCAAACAGCCGACAGTTTACTTGGCCAAGGAACAGTTTCTTCTGATAACACTTACCAGTAAACTATTATTCATCAAGTATTATCATAATTGTGTGAGCAGAAAGAAAGTTCTGTGCTTGTTTCAGCAGTGAGAACTGAGCGGCTCTGTACAAATCTCAACCTGAAAGGGTCACAGTGTGTTTGCTTCACAGTAAACACTGCTGCATCTGAGGCACACAGTACACTCAGAAGTGGTGACAGCCTATACGGTCCAATGCTTGTGAAACACCCAACAAAAGACTGTCAGACTAAGACAAACCCAAAACACATTATCTCATCCAAGAATGCACAAGGCCTTTTGTCTGTCCCTGCCCTTGACTGTTGACCATGTCTGACTCAGCTAGGCTGAATGAAACTGACATCATGGGACTGGTGGTGATGCGGGCTTTCTCAATGCTCCTTAGCATCTCGTTGCAGACCATTTTATTCCAAGACTCGCTCATCCTGTTAATCTACTGCATGTACGGTTGCTGGAGATCCTGTGAGACACTAGAGCAAATAGAGGGAGTCGCACAGCTACAGTAATACTCCTTGTGCTGGAACACAGTGGGATGTCTTGCTGGAAACATATTCCTCCTGATGGCTCCCTCACTTCAGCAGCGGGAATCAGAGAATATTATTACCATATTCATGTAGAAATCATATGCATAAATACAGCTGCGAGGAATGGTTCTTCAGTTGCAAACTGATATGTTATACTGATATTTCTAGCTTTTTAATCACCATGTGCTTTAAAGACTGAATTGAGAACAGCATTTATGTTACGACTGAAAATTTGGTTATTTATTCCTCATGTCAGTAACAACCTGTATGACTTTCTTTCTTATTAGATGGAACAAACTAATTGGAAGAATGTTGGTGACCAGTTTGGGTTGCTTTGACTTCCATTATATGAACAAAAAATACAATGGAAGTCAATGGGAGGAAAAGCTGTTTGGTTGCCAACATTCTTAAATATCTTCTAATTTCTTTCACAGAAAAAAAGAAGAAATACATAAAGGTTTGGAACAACGTGAGGGTGAGGAAATTATTGCATTTTGTGTAAACTATCCCTTTCAAGCCCAGGACTAGAATTTTTAAATCCTAAAACACAGAATGTCTGAGTCATTTTGTAACTGACTTGTGTTTTGAATCATGGAAAATGGCCCAGCGTCTTTGGGCTTTAGATCTTACACAGCTGCTGTAGATTCTTGTTTCCTCTTGGAGTTCATTGATCTTGACTGTTCAAAGCAGCTCAACACCATTTCACCTCTTCAATCATGGTAAGGATGATGTTTTCGTGTTGGTATGCAATGCTTTGTTTTCCCTGTACATAAATATGTTTACATTTACCTAAAATGTTCAGCCCACAGAACCTTGTTTCAGAAGTATCGTCGACTTTAACATCTGCTTAAGACCCCAGTATCAGAGGAAGATCAGATGCTGCTTTGGTTCCATGCAAATGATGCAACATCAGTGAAGCCTTAAATGTTACTGATATATTTCAACAAAAATCTCCAGCTGTAAACATTCCGTGTAAATGCACTATGTAGCATGCAACAGCAAATGCTTTTTATGGTATATATGCAGATTAAGATGCAGCTAAGATGCAGGACTTCTGCTGTGTAAAGACAATGTACGGCTCGTTTTGTCCTCAGATCACATAGTAACAATTTAAGCTTAGATCCAGATTGTTCACAAAAATCTTTTTCCTGCGTAAATTCAGGGACATGTCAAAACTAAAGATTAAAATGTGTTAATGAACTTTAACCAGCAAATACAATTATCATGGCAAGAACAAGGAGAAATAGAACAATAAAAAGAAAATTATATATATAAAAAAAAAAATTTTTTTTTTCTCAAATATACTTTGATTTCTGGTGACACCTA
Organism: Gymnocypris eckloni scoliostomus; assembly: GCA_027564155.1. Taxonomy (NCBI): domain Eukaryota; kingdom Metazoa; phylum Chordata; class Actinopteri; order Cypriniformes; family Cyprinidae; genus Gymnocypris; species Gymnocypris eckloni. Next base: position 13,691,134 of record CM050417.1, on the reverse strand, counting down.
TATATAAAAATGCTATAATCAGTATGGCATGCAATGTTTTTCCATTAGTTTAATTAATCAAAAATGATTTAACCAATTTCAAGTTTTTTTTAAGTTATATGAATTTTTTTAAAGCCATTTTATATTTTTTTGGTTACACTTATTTTAAGGTCCAATTCTCGCAATTAACAAACCGTTAACTATGACTTTTGCCTCAATAAAACTCCTAACTAGCTGCTTATTAATAGTTAGTGAAGGTAGTTGTTAAGTTTAGGTATCGGGTAGGATTAGGGATGATGAATATGGAGGATCAGAGAGCTCTCAGATTTAATCAAAAATATCTTAATTTGTGTTCCGAAGATGAATGAAGGTCTTACGGGTTTGGAACGAAACTAGGGTGAGTAATTAGTTAGAGAATTTTCATTTTTGGAAGAACTAACCCTTTAACAATTTATTTTACAGTGTACTAAACACATTCTCCTAATGTGCAGCGAAACCCAGATTTCTAAGTAGAAGTATCTTCCTTATCCATCAATTTTATTTCACCTCTAACTATTAGACAAATACTGTAGGAAAGTTTGGCTTTTCTGATATTTGTCCTACAGTACATCATGCCATTCCTGTGCAAGTTCCTGAATGTTCCATCGTCTCGAGTCCTCATTAAACCTACCAGGATAATTCTGGATAAGTACTTCTCCTTCACAGAGAAGTAAGCCAAAACTCCCTGAATAACACACCAGGCGCTCATAATCTTTCCCAATGGTGCGTGCGCTGTATTCACCGTGTAGCGTAGTGTGTAGCATGTAGTGTGTGGTGTGTACTAGCAATCTTGGCTAAAAGCACATTGAGGAGGGGGTCGATACTCCGTATGGGGTGAAATCCTGTCTGATGAGAGCATTTGAAAAGGAAATGTAAAGGAAAAGCACACACTGTTCTTTTCATTTTGGGAGTTAGGCTCAGCTTCACTCCGAGACCCGAAAGGGCTTAAGTTATTCGGTAAAAGTCTCAATGTGGCTTAATTGTTTTAATGTCTTGAACAAAATCAACTGACCCTTACCAATCAGGGGCCATCCTGCCAGGACCGGTAGTTTAGCGTATGTTCGCTCTTCCTTGGGTTATTTGATCTGTGCTTAATCACAGCGAGCAAAGCTTGTGTAGAATGAACGAATGTGACATTATGACTCTTACGTCAAGAGCGGCCCACCACCCTCCCTCTCTCAGAGTCTTCCGTGAACTGGCTCGCAGCCAGTGAGGATAGTCTGAACTGTCTTGCTCTCACCCATTACCCTGTCACTTTATCTCTCTGGCCCTCCTTTCTATCTCGATCACAATCTTGGCCTTCGTGCCTTGAGCTATTCTGCCTGTAAAATGAGTGGAGCAAATGTTGACTGCTGTGATTTATTTAGCATGGGCCACTCACTTTAAAGCGAGTGGGTTAACAACTAGTGGTCTAATCAGTTTTAAGGAAGCCCTGTGTAATTAGATTGGCTTTCTAGTTCACTTGACCCTGATTGGATGGGTTTTGTTCAGGGGCCTTTATTAGTGGGTTAATTCAGCTAGCGTGATCTTGAGACATGCTTTCAAAATACTATCTATGACTTAAAGTTGACACCCTATAAAATAGACAACAGTGGAATCCATGCTAAAATATATACTTTAGGGTAAAATATATATACACTGTTTTTATTTTTAAAGTACCATTCAAAAAATTGGTGTCAGTAAGATTTGTTTTGTAAAGTAATACTTTTATTCAGCAAGGATGTATTTAATTGATCAAAATTAATCATGTTACAAAAAATATTTATATAAAATAAATACTGCTGTTTTGAGAGAGTCATGAAAAAAAGTATCCACAAGTTTCCAGAAAAATATTAAGCAGCACAACAGTCTTCAAAATTGATAATAATAAGATATGTTTTTAAGCACCAAATCAGCATTAGAATGATATTAGAATGATTTCTTAAGGATCATGTGACTATAAAGACTGGCGTAATGGCTGCTGAAAATTCAGCTTTGCATCACATGAATAAACTCCATTTGAAAATATTTAAATAAAAATGATATCTTAAATTCTAATAATATTTAACATTAACTGCAAATAAATGCAGTTTTAGTTAATAAATACCCAACCCAAACGTCTAGATTACCTTTGGTGTAAATCTTTGAAAACACTAATAATTTAATAACACAAATGCAATTTAACAAAATTCAAAACGAACATCAAGTTTTCCTATTTACATATGTGATGCGATCTGGGAAAACCCGTCGGATGTCATGCTGGGACGTTTTCAGGAAATTCGAAAAATAGGTCAAATGTGATTTTTTTGGTCAAAATTAGGTTTTCATAAAATTATTATTCTACAACATCTTTTCTAATCATCTCTGAGAAATTATCTTGGCAAAATTAACTTTTTAGTGCAGAAAAATAGCGATTTATTGCAGCAAGCAGAAAATATTTTTCTCTTAACGTGCTGCGGAGGTGCTTTCTCTTAACACCACAAAAACAGTTAACCTATCCTATCAAAATAAACCACGTAACATATATAATAAATGTGCATCAATGCATATTTCCCACCAGTTCCTGTGTAAACTACAGCATGCAAAGTTTATTTTAATATTGTGAGATGGCGGAGCACAAGAAAACAACGCAGTCTGAAGTAGCTGCACAATTAAACGATCTTGCTCGTCTCAGTCTGCTCAATCTTGGCTTTGTCAGTGCCTAAAACAATGTTATAATGGACTATTTCACATCCAGAGATAAAGGATTGGATGATAAATTTACTAAAGAGGAGTCCAATAACAGTCTGTTATATGCACAGGTGCGCTGCACTCGCTTTTCTGTGGTACACGATTCATGCTATCTAAACAAACAAGGGGTTATCAAAAGTTCAGAGACTATGCCCATGATAAACAACGGAAAACTCTTCAGGGTAACGTTAGTCTGTTTGTATAATGATGCAGTATAGCGCTCCTTACAGACAGCTCTCGTTAAACCCGTGAAGTGAAACCAGTCTCACTTTAAACCCGTTTGTCTCAAAATCCCATTCCTGAAAATCATAGCTATCAGTCAACTTCAGATAGCCATAACTTTCGTTACGGTCAAGCTATGGACAACATTTGGAAAGGGCTTGAACCCAGCTTTCATATTATATCAAAACCTAAAAAAGGTTTCTGTTGGCTTATCAACAGAATCAATATAAATATTCAGTTTACTGGTATTGACCAGAATTATAATAATCACTGCATCTCGACCTCATTAATAGACTAGACGGTTACAGGATGACTGATTTACTAGAGGATCATCATGACTCATGTCATGTTCCACTGCTAAACGTCTCCGAGCAGTTAGAGCCCTTCCTCTTTATACAGGTCCAGACACACACAAAACTGTAGCCAAGCACTTATGGAATGTTTTAATTGACCAGGCTTGAATTTCATGAAAAAACAGCAACTGCTGCCAGAAAACCTTTCCTAGTGGCGGCTTCGTGTGCTACGAGAGCGTCTCACCTTCTGTCATGAAGTAAGGGATACGGAAACGGCCCTCCAGAACACGCTGCCGCAAGATGGGGAGAGAGGGGCCATCGAAGGGCAGGGCGCCACACACCAGCACGTACAGAACCACCCCCATACTCTGCAGGAACACACACACAGCGTCAGCTCAGTGGTGAATAACACGATTACAATGTGCAAATGTGCAGGTGGACACACTTAAAGGGATAGATCACCCAAAATGATTTATATTTATTTACCCTCATGTCAGTTCTAACTTTGTATGAGTTTCTTTTTTGTGGAACACAAAAGATGATGTTTAGCAGAATGTTAATGCTGCTCTTTTCTCACTGTATATGAGAATATTGCCTAACAAAAAAGTTATATGGGTTTGGAAGCGAGTAAGTAAATGATTTTCACTTTTGGGCAAACTTTTCCTTTAATGGCAGTAAAAGAGAGCTTTCACATGATCTGATCTCTATCTCTCTCACACGGACCACAGGGTGTTTGGTTTACGCTTTGACGTCAGCAGTTCTCAAAGGTTGAATAGGTGGTAACACAAACAACAGTCAGCTGACTCACTAATCATTTACTGTCAAACACACTGTGGTGTGAACCTGCATGGATACGCTGGCTAGTCAGATCAGTGCAGAGCGGCATTACCCAGATATCCAGCTGGGGTCCCTCATACTGCTGTCCCTCAAACACCTCCGGGGCTGCATATGGAGGACTCCCGCACCATGTGGCCAGGGGCTTTCCTGACTGGAAGAAATTTCCAAAGCCAAAATCTGCAAGGATGAAAAAAAGAGAAAGGTGATATAAGAATGAAACTGACAGGGTTCACTATGTCTGTGCTCAGGGACATCAGGGAGATAATTTCAGCTTTAGGGGGACAATAAAAGGAAGGTTTCATTACAATATTGATTTTAAACCCAGGTTCCCATACCTAGTGATGTTTTTCAGTCATTTGTGACTGCTGTGTTTAAAAATTAAAAGTTGATTAAATACATCTATTCCTACCCTACACATATTCTTATAAACTGATTTAATAAATTACACTGTTGCTCAAAAGTTTAGGGTTAGAATGATTTTTTTTATGATTTTGAAGTCTCTTATGCACACAAATACAATAAAAACAGTAATATTCTGAAATATTATTACAATTTAGAATAACTGCTTTCTACTTTAATAAATTAAAAATGTAAATGTATTCCTGTGATGGCAAAGCTGAATTTCAACAGCCATTACTTAAGTCAAGTCACCTTTATTTATATAGCTTTTAACAATACAAATTGTAACAAAGCACTGCACAGTATCAAAATAGGCAAATTGTGTCAATAATGTAAAATGACAGGTTTAACAATTAATTTTCAGCTGAATGCATTTCATTATTGAATTTAGTAATGGCATTGTCCAGCTCAGTTCAGTTTAAATAATATCTGTGCAATCAAGTCGATGATATTGCTGGAAATGAAGTCTTAAGTCTTCAATGTCTCATGAACAACATTGAAGAGACTAGTATTTATTTCTTGTAACATTATAAATGGGTTTGATGGCAGTACTGATAAGTATTATGCTATTAATGAATGCTGGATATATGTATTAATTTCTTTAAAAATAAAAAACTATTCTGAAAGGCAGTGTACATTACATTTCTATGACTTTTCCAGGGCTAGAAGTCTCAACTTTAAAATTCCAGATTCTTATGAATAAAATATTTATAAAAATAATACCTAACACAGGTTTATGACTGGTGAGACATATGTGTGGTGGTTACATTTTCTCAATTTACCCACTTTTGGCAAGTGTGGCAAAATAAATAATGGATCCTGTAAGTGTGTGAATCATTTGTCATCAAACATCAAGAGTTGGGAAATATAATATGCTTCCACTTGCGTACCGTAATTCCTGTGCGAAATCACTTTACCAATGAACCAGAGGTGTTAAGTTTACCTTAAATTACCCATGACTCTGAAAGTACAGACAATGCAAAAACATCCTTCTCTAATAACCTAAGCCAAAAACACATTTCCTCCACACATCCTCATAGCTCACAGAACGATGCTTATGCAGCCCACTTCTTTCTACTTCGATGAGTAATATTAGTGCTGTACTCATTGAGAGGCCATTCCCAAAAAAAGAAACATTTCCACACAAACTTTGCCATTTGCCTGCAGTACAGTGAGACAGCAATTTTTATATAGACAGCTTTTTTTAATCTTTCAGATCCAATGAAAACAAACTTTGAGGATATAATCATTTAAAATGTATAGTCTTTACACTTTATACATTTATTGAACAGAGGAGAAATATTGATCCTGCAAAACAGATCTCTCTCCAATCAAATGCTTTCAAGAATGAGAATATCCCTCCATGTAAAACTAACTTGACTAGAAAATAGTGGAAAGTTATTATGGCTGTGATGTAACTAAAGCCCACTGGCTATTTTATAAAAGACACAAACCCTTTGAAATGTCTCATCTTAAATTCCTGTTTCAATAGGAAATACATCAAAACTACATCACAGGGGTCTTTATGAAAGAAATAAACAGTTACTTGATTTATACTTTGACTAGCTGAGAAGCTGTAACATTATATAAATTATGAGAAAAGGTCAGACTAAATTACATAAGGTCACTTAAAATGTGACTAAATTGGCATTATACAGTACCACACTACGTCTACTGGCAAATGTTGTATAACACAGTATGCTGACAACAGCCAATGAAGAAACAGAGGGTCACTAAGCCAGCACACAAGCTGAGCAGCATCTGTAATAGGGCTTAGTGGATCATGCCGTGCAAACCCTGAAGATGGAAACCGTCATCACCACCTCACTCTGACTTCAATGGGTTGGATGAGCTTTACAAAGTGTTCAGAGATTAGATACAAAGGCCAATACTGCCAGAAGTCAAAGACGGTGGTGCAAGATGGCAAAATATACTCTCATAAAACTATGAAAGTCCTTGTGTATAACGGTCAACCTTCCTTAAAAACACAGGCTACAAGCCTGACTTTATTCATAAATGTGTGCAGCTGTGAACTTTTTTTCTAAAATGTATAAAATAATATTTTCCAGAAATTCTTTTTTTACTTGAAAAGCAGATCTGCGTGAGATATTAGGATCTGCTTCCAAACAATAGATCTTTGAATTAGGTTTATTTTTTCTTGAGATTATTTTCCTGTTTTAAGCATAAACCTCACTACATTTTGTTCGATTTATGCTTAAAACAGGAAAAAATTTCAATTTGGTAAAAAAAATTAAAATATATATTTATTTAATTTAACGCAATTCTACTGTTTTAAAGTTATATAAAAATAAGTAAAATTATTTGATATTCCAGTGATAATTTCACCATGCCTACTGCATCCCCTAACATTTATTTTTACAATAAAATGTATATAAATGTGTATATGTATTATATTTTTTATTTATATATACATACATGCAGATTTTCCCCAGTGTATTCTGTTTGGGATTTAGTAATTCAATTGAATAATCGAGATTATCACTGAAATGTCAAATTTTATGATTTTATTTAAATTCCAGTGGGTATTATAAGTCTGTCTAGAATCTGAGCTTCAGGGTCTCATAAAATGAAAATGTGAACCTTAAGGGAGAGATAAAAATCAGGCATGTTCATTTTACATTGTGACTGTGATGTAAGAAGCCAGTATGATGAGTCCATATCAGTTGCGCTGACCCACTTCATGAGTTGAATTCTGAGCAGGAGGAATTGACGTCAATGCTCTAGGCAGTCCAGCGGCAGACATTGCAGAAGTGAACCTCGACATTCAATACAGGAATCACTCAATCTCATCTGGCCCCAGAGCTTAACTCCTGCAGCTTGGAAAACAGTGGCTAGTGCCATATTTACAGGCAGAGCTGATATTTTTGTTACTTTAAATAAAAGCTTTAATTTAGGTCAATAGCTCTGGCTCTCATAATTTCGTTATGCATTGGACATACGTAACCACGCTGTGCATTGGATTGGTGCTGGAGGTTGATTGTGTAAAGATCTCTGGGGATCCAATCCTAAAATGTTCATACGGTTTCCCAATCATTGCCCACCCCCAGGAAGTCTCTCACTCCCACAGGTTTGCTCATTCAACAAGATTTATGGGAAAACAGTTGTATTGTACACTCTTCTCTTGCTTTGAAATTTATATATGTCATGTAATCACCATACAAACCACTGTAAAATGAAAAAATATTTAGCTCTATATATCCGCATAGTATGGAAATATGTGTTCATGGTTTATAGATTAGAGTTTCACTGTCTTCTTTTAGTCATGATGCAATCACAAATGTTTGAAGTGGAACATAAAAGGCTGATGACCTTTCTTTGTGTGACCCAGCTTCAGCCATCTTCTGAAAGTCTGACTGCGAATCAGTGTGAGGGCTAAAACAAAAAGGACCTTCAACAAAGCCTTTTGGGATACTCCTCTGTGACTGACCACTGCATTACTTGCTTTGCCAAACATCATATTCTACCAACATGAGAGTGGAGTTTTGGGCAGAGAGCAGGTTGACGTGTCAGGGAAACTGACAATGTTTTGTCTGCGTGTGAATATGTGTGCACATATGTGTGTGGGAAGTTCTCCTTTCGCTGAGAGAATTGCATGGATGCTCAAAGCCTGGCTCACTTAATAGTTAGTAACCTCTTGATTGCTCAAATTCAAATGAAACTGCAAATGAACCTTAGTCTGGATATATAGCTCAGCACAGAAAGCATCTGTGTGCTCTTGACGCAAGTCATGGCTCCACCAACTGAGTCATCATTCTGAGCGGTTCAGCTTTGATTAATAAATTGCCCATCACACCCTTTAATTAACTATGGTGAAATCGCAAAAATGTAGGTAAAAATCTTCTAAGGCAAGCGAAAATCTAAACCATTCTGACTCCAACTTTCGGCTCAGTTTTGTGTATATATGTGCTATAAACTTAAATGATGTTTTACATTACAATCCAGAGTCTCCACTTCAGTGTTGATAAAAGCAAACAAACATACAAACAACAGTTGTTTTTATTTTATGCTTTTTATTTGTGCATTTATCCAATTGCATAAATAAAAAGCATAAGTAAAATAAATAAATCCTATTTAATTGTGCATTTATTGTATTATATATTATAAAAAAATAATTGTTATACCTATAAATGATGTATTATATAATATCAAATAATATAGTATAAATAATAAAAAAATTATGTAAGATAAAATAATATAAAAGAGTTTTAGATAATACAAATTTTAGATAATGTAACAATGATAGCCTTTTACCAGCAATCTTGATGTTCATGTGTCCATCTAGCAGCAGATTCTCCGCCTTCAAGTCCCGGTGAACGATGTTTCGATTGTGGCAGTACTCAACAGCAGACAGAATTTGCCAGAACTTGCGTCGTGCCTCTGGTTCGCTCAGCCGTCCATGCTTGGCTAGGTAGTCTAAATAAAGATAAAATGGGGTTAACTAAACATCACAAATACACAAAGCACAGACATTAATGAATTAAACATTTTGCATGGGCAATATAGTGTAAAATGGGTCATAATAAAATGGTACTGGACAAAAAAAATTGAAAGTAGAAAACCATGACCACACATTGCACCGGGAAAGGCTCCGGCAGTGTGGTGTGGCTATAGTGGCAGAGATTGATGAGCCACAACAAGGAGGCTCTGTGGTGTGTGAGTGGGGTAAACATCCCCCCGGATGGTGTAATCATGTAGTCACCACACCCTAGAGTACTGGGTCAGTCTCTGGCCCTCGGGCTGTAGCCAAACCTACAGTCCTCACACATTCCATTCCATACTCGCCTTGGGACTGTGGGTACATGGCAGTGTGTTTAAGGCACTATTCTCTACATACTCCGTTTTTCAAATATCAAAAAACAATTATCAAAAACAGACAGCAATTTGTGATTGCAGAATTACTATGAATAACCTAGCCTTAAGGTGTAGCGTAGCTTCAGAGAAATTTCACAGGCAGTAAAGGCATTGTTGATTGTCAATAGTTTAGAAATGTATGAAACACAGCTCAGAAGTCACTTTCAAACTAAATACATTTTCCTCGGCAAATTCAAATTCTACAGGGGAACTTTACGTCCTCACACGGAATTTCCAATCACGCTGATTCCTACAGAAATTACTGATTGATTTTGGCAACACAATTTTGCAGAGACTGCACTGTACTATAGAAAATACATTAAAGATAAATAAATAATATTATACACACAGTCACACACACACACAGGCCACATTATTAGGTACACCTGTTCAAATGGTTGGTAACAAATTGCTAATCAGCCAATCACATGACAGCAACTCAATGCATTTAAGCATCTAGATGTGGTGAAGATGACTTGCTGAAGTTCAAACCGAGCATCAGAATGGGGAGGAAAGGGGATTTAAGTGACTTTGATATATTATTGGCACACTTTGGGCCCCTTAGTACCAATTGAGCATCATTTAAACGCCACAGCCTTCCTGAGTATTGTTGTCCTCCCTTTATGACTACAGTGTACCATCTTCTGATGGCTACTTCCAGCAGGATAATGCACCATGTCACAAAGCTCAAATCATCTCAGACTGGTTTCTTGAACATGACAATGAGTTCACTTTACTAAAATGGCTTCCACAGTCACCAGATCTCAATCCAGTAGAGCACCTTTGGGATGTGGTGGAACGGGAGATTTGCATCATGGATGTGCAGCCGACAAGTCTGCAGCAACTGCGTGATGCTATCATGTCAACATGGACCAAAATCTCTGAGGAATGTTGAAGCTATGCCACGAAGAATACAGGCAGTTCTGAAGGCAAAACTGGGTCCAATCCGGTACTAGCTAGGTGCACCTAATAAAGTGGCCAGTGAGTGTGTATTTACACTCTCACAAAAGTGAGTACACCCCTCCCATTTAAGCAAATATTTTAGTATAATTTCTCAAGGGACACTACTGCACAAATTAAACTAGGATATATTTTAGAGTAGTCAATGTGCAGCTTTTATAGAAGTACACATTTAATGTCCTCTAAATATAACTCAACATATAACCATTATTGTCCTAATAACTGGCAAAAAAAATGTGTGAACATGTCAAAACTTTGCCCAAAGTGTCAATATTTTGTTGGGGCACCATTGTTATCTAGCACTGTCTTAATCCTCTTGGCCATGGAATTCACCAGAGCTGCACAGGTTGTTGCTGGCATCCTCTTCCACTATTCCATAATGACATCACAGAGCTGCTGGATGTTTAGTCTCGCGTAGCCAGACCTTCAGACTGACGGCCGAAGGTCTGGAATAGATGACAGCCTTCATTGGTCAAGGCCCGCCCATGAGGCCGTTTGACTGACAGGTCAAATAACCAATCACTGTTCGTTTCGTTCAACATCACACTTCGGGGCGTGGAAATGTCGCCACAATAACAACTGGTGTGTGAAACTCTCGGACATATTTTAAAGATTCTTTGGCGCAAACTTTAAATATTTCACATACTTTTGAAAATCCAGCTTTTAGTTGATCCTGATAAGCGTCTGTTGTCACAGTTGTAAACACAACGGCTTTCTTCTTTAGTGAGGGGGTTTGGCGCCATGGTATCTTTGTTTCCAGGCGGAACGTTAAAGAATGCAACACACAAATCCTGCATAATCTAACCAATCTGACGACAACTTCGACACGCTTGAAGTGTTTCCAGATATGTGTACCATATGCAGCAGACGTTTAGCCAACGGTCCATGGGCGTGACGCCTGAGGCTGAGACTACTGGATGTTAGACACATAGTGCTTCTCCAGCTTCTGCCTGAGGATGCTCCACATTTGCTCAATAGGGTTCAGGTCTGGAGACATACTTGACCACTCCATCACCTTCACCTTCAGCAGCAAGGCAGTTGTCATCTTGGCGGTGTGTTTGGGGTGGTTATGTTGGAAAACTGTTTCTGAAGGGAGGACATCATCTTCTGGTTCAGAATGTCACAGTACATGTTGAAATCCATATTTCCCTCAATGAACCGCACCTCCCCAGTACCAGCAGTAGTCATGCAGCCCCAGACCATGATGCAACCACCACCATGCTTGACTGTAGGCAAGGCACACTTTTCTTGGTACTCCTCACCAGGACGTCGCCACATATGCTGGACACCATCTGAATCAAACAAGTTTACCTTAGAGTCATCAGACCACAGGACATGGTTCCAGTAATTCATGCTCTTGGCCAGGTTGTCTTCAGCAGGCTTTTTTGTGAGCCAGCTTCAGAAGAGGCTTCCTTCTGGGACGACGACCATGCTAACAGACATGTTTCTGTGTGGCGTATGGTCTGAGCACTGACAAGCTGGCCTTTCACTTCTCCTACCTCTAAAGCAATGCTGGCAGCACTCATGCATCTGTTTTTTGAAGCCAGCTTCTGCATCTGATGCACAGCACAAGGACTCAACATCTTTGATCGACCCTTTCAAGGCCTGTTCCGACTGAAACCCATCTTGGAAAACCTCTGTATGACCCTGGCCACTGTACTGTAACTCAGTTCCAGGCTGTTACCGAACTTCTTATAGCCTAGGCCATCTTTGTGGAGAGCCACAATTCTAATTCTCAAATCCTCATAGAGTTCTTTCCCATGAGGTGCCATGCTGAACATCCAGTGGTCAGTATGAGAGAATTGTACTCAAAGAACCAAATTTGAACTGCTCTAAAACAAGATACACAAATTTGTATGGTCCTGTTAAGCAGACAAAAACATGAACACGATGAATAGGACATGTCGCTTGCATGGTTAAACGATGTATAGCTGTTATCATTTAGGGTGTACTCAGTTTTGTTGCCATAATTTTTTGAAAATAACGGCTGTATGTTGAGCTATTTTCAGAGGACAGTATATCTTTACGGCTATACAAGTTGAACATTGACAACTAAAATATATCCAAGTTTAATTTCTATAGTATTGTCTAGGGCTGCGACAACTAATCCATAAAATCGATTATGAAAATAATCAACAACGATTCTCATTATCGATTAGTCGGGTCTGCCCACAGTGCACGTCCAACTTCAGCCGGTTGCTCAAATTACAGCACTGAATAACGCATTTCTATGGACAAAATGCATCTAAAAATAGTGGAGGAAACAGAATGAGATGCCGTGGGAGAAGTACATGATCCAAGCTGCCCAAAACATGATCATTCTTTATTTTGAGCTTTAAGTTAATGCATTAGTGTAAAGGCTTGCCCTTGCTGTGACACGTGTGCGTGCGTCCTCAGCGCAAAAACCATTCCGTTTACGCTCATATCCTTATGAATAAATGTCACAAATTTACGCAGGCATTTCCATTTTTGCATTAAGGGCCGTCCTGACAGCATGTGTTAAGTTTAAAATACAGAATGAGCGCCGAGCGCGCATGCACGCGCGTCAGACAGACGGAACACAGAGGGAGACAATTAACAGGATATGCAGCGCAAAAATATCCATTATCCATTTGGTGATTCCCAAAATTATGTTTTAGCTTTCTGTATTGGTTAGTCCTCCAAAATGCGTAAGCCCTTTAGTAACAGTAGTAGGCTATTTCTAATGCTATAATATAATTATTGCTGTTAATAATTATAATATAACAGCTATAAAATAATTATTGCTGTTATCTATGAAAGAAAGGCAGAGCACTTTATAGTGTTTTTTTTTCAGATATCCAATTACAGTCAAAAAGTACATAAACAATGCAAGCTGTTATGAGGTCATTTTTGTCATAAATACTAACTAGTTGATTCTGTTTGTAATTTGCCCAATAAATGACAATAAAAATGTTAAATCTAAAAAAAAAAAATTGAGAGATTCCTAAAATATTGGTTTTCTCTTTATGACAGGTGGTCTGATAAATTAAGCCCTGCATATTTTCATAGCATTCAGTTTGTTTGAAGGACATTGAGCAGAATGTGGAATAGTGTGTTTTTTGTCAATACAATAATTGTATTTAATCCGATTAATCGAAAGAATAATCGATTAACAAAATAATCGTTAGTTGCAGCCCTTGTATTGTCCCTTGAAAATATATACTAAATTGACACATATATACAAGATATACTAAATTGGTAAAGAACATTCTGTGAACATTAAAATGTATATCTTTATTACTGACTGAGTAAGACCATGTCAAAGACTGAAATTATAATGAAATTAATGGTTGAAATAAAACTTTGATGCTTGTCATCTCGTAATTCGATTTTGAGACTTCACAGACAGGAATTTTGAGACTGAGATTTCACAGACAGGGTCACAATATATACACTACAATAATAATAATTTTACAAAAATGCCAAATGTAAAATTCATTGAGCTAACCAATTAGATACCAGATGCAACATTCTGAAATTGTGCTCCATTTTAAACTTATTTAGGACTATGCTGCTAATCAAAAACACACCTGACATAGGAATGTCTCATATTTGTGTCAAATGGCCAGCAGGAATCTACTTTGAGATAAGATGTTCATACACTCTGCTTTATACCACTCAACCTGCTGTAATTACCCTCACTAAATTACAGACTGTGGACTTTGGCCAACAGAACAACATATAATTCTGGTGTCAGCATACCAGGTACATCAGGCCTCTAAAATGCAATTGTTATACATTATTTATTTTCTTCTCTTAGCCATGTGAGTATTAAAAGATAGACCTAAAAGAGCCTGAGCGGACCAGCTGACCTAATAAAAGTTGCTTCTACTTTATAAGTAGTACATCTGAGTTTCTCTCAACTGACCCTTACAAACCAGAGCGGCAGTCGCACACAGTCACATGGACTGACAAACTGCCTTAAAGAGACACGCGACAGGAGAAAGAGTATTTACTCTTCTCAGTAGGGATGTAACTGTATGAAAATTTCTCATCACGATTACAGTGACCAAAATTATCACGGTTATCAGTATTATTACGGTATTTTTAAAATGTGCTGGAGATATTCAAAAAGTACCACATAAATCACTTCAAGTTTTATATATTAAAAAAAAATCAACAAACAACAATTAAAATGACTTTGTATGCATAATCACTAAAACAATAACATTACCAATGATGTTAGGATTTTAAATGAAAATTTGACTGACAACAGTTTAATAGCATGTTCAAATATCTAATGTAAATGTTCAAATAAAGCTTTGAAAAAGATTAATAAAAAGGTAACCCTCACATTGCAGCCTTTAAATAAAGAAAACCCTGCAAAACAAAACAATAGAAGCCCAATAGAAACCATCACAGGAATCCCAATGGTTTCCATTAAAATACCATTATAAACCATCAGCCTTTTCCAGTTAAATCATTAACTGGAATGTTTTGGGCATTTGAACAATAGGATTTAACATCCCACCAATAGAATCCATCACATACCAGTAGACACCATTATAAGTTTCCATTAAAACCAATACAATTCCCATTATAACCATTAAACCCATTACATGTTATATTGTGTTTTGGGCAGGGTTCTATTGTTTTTGTTTTCCAGCAGGGAAGGGTTCAGTCAAAATGATAATTGGTTAATAAATAATTTTATGTATTTTATCTGCTCCATAAATAATTCTAGATAACTTATCTTAATTGTTTAAATGTGCCACATGCGCTTGTTTTTCCTCAGAAACCGCACACAGGCAATAAGAGTCTCTGTAAATCTACTCACTGACACTAGGGGGCGCTTTATTTGGAGAAGCTGAATTACAACTGTTTCCCGTGAACTCCGTGGACAAAGCAGTTTTGTGATTAAGAACACTTCTTTAGGTATTACATGGAGGGAAGATGAAAACAAAATGCCATCTAATAGTTTCTGAAGACAGTCAGAACTTTCAGAGGTACATTCATATAATTAATTCATTCATATATTCATGTGTATAATTCCCTCAGCACTCTTTTAAAACCTCCCAGTTTTTTGCCTTATTTTCACTCAAAACGAAACTATTCTGCTGCTGTGCGCATGTGAGAAAGTTACTCAAAACTGTGCTTTATGCCGGACAGTATTTATTTATCATGAGTTGTTCAAATCGTGGTAATCGAATACGGTTTTATTGATAATTAAAAAATGAAATGTTAATACTAACCGTCGGGAATTTTATCATGATTTATCGTCAAACCGGTAATCGTTACATCCCTACTTCTCAGCAAGGTGCCTTTTTCCTGCAGTGCTTGGGTTTTAAAGCATTATCTGAACCTTGTAGCAATATTGCCATTCACAAAAAACTCATGGTATTTTAAGTGTTCCACCAACATTAATTCACTTAAATAAAATAAGTAAAATACAATATTTGTAATAATAAAATTATAAGTTTATAGTTTATAAAATGATAAACGGAACATTTTTGTTTTTGCCCCCCTTTTTTCATTAGCCAAACTCAAAGATCTAAGACTTTTTCTATGTACACAAAAGGCCCATTTCTCTCAAATATTGTTCACAAATCTGTCTAAATCTGTGTTAGTGAGCACTTCTCTGCCGAGGTAATCCATTCACCTCACAGGTTTGGCATATCAAGATGCTGATTAGACAGCATGATTATTGCGCAGGTGTGTCTTAGGCTGGCCACAATAAAAGGACACTCTAAAATGTGCAGTTTTATCACACAGCACAATGCCACAGATGTCGAAAGTTTTGAAGGAGCATGCAATCAGCATGCTGACTGCAGGAATGTCCACCAGAGCTGTTGCCCTTGGATTGAATGTTCATTTCTCTACCATAAACCATTTCCAAAGGCGTTTCAGAGAATTTGGTAGAACATCCAACTGGCCTCACAACCGCAAACCACGTGTAACCACACCAGGCCAGGACCTCCACATCCAGCATCTTCACCTGAGATCAGCCACCCGGAAAGCTGCTGCAACAATCGGTTTGCATAACCAAAGAATTTCTGCACAAACTATCAGAAACAGTCTCGGGGAAGCTCATCTGCATGCTCGTCGGGGTCTCGACCTGACTGCACTGTATAGGGCAGATGGCTAGGGGTGTAAATCGGATGGTTTGTCACGATTCGATACGATATCGATTCTCATACCCAGCGATACGATATTTGCGATATCTCAAAAATTATACGATACGATTCGATTTGATACAGGAGTATATCGATCGATATATAGATATTATCATATTATATAACAACCATCTACATTTTTATTAACTCACAAATGCAACCAAAATATATAATATGAACATAAATTTAAAAATGCTACTCTGGGCTCAGTGCTAAACATCTGTTCTACAGATAACCAAATTACAAGCAATAGCAGAAAATAAATACAATTACAGACACAAGTTCAATAAACAGTGCTTTTCAGGTTTTTCAGCTCAGTCTAAAATACATTTTCATGTACGCTAAAGACATGTAATAATCAAATGTAAAATAACTGCATGGTCTTCACTGTATAAATTAAATAAATTAATTAATTAATTAAAATTGAATACTTTTTGATGTTACAAAGGTTATTTAGTCAGGAGCAGTGAGCACTTTTCTTTGACAGCATTATATTTATTACTAGTTTTCTTTCACTTTAAGAATGAAAGCACAGATTTAATATACTGATACACATACCTTTTTTCTCCACTGTTTACATTAAGACATATGCTTTTCTTAACCTACTGTTTACAAGGATATTAGCCAAAACATGCATTTTGATGTAGTTTTGTCTGAATTTATTCATCCATGCTCAAAAAAGCGGAGGAGAGCTCAATTTAGTATTCGCGCAGAGTTGACGCGGCTGTCTGTCTGTGCTTCAGATATGCGTGCATGCGCTTCAGATGTGTGTGTGCGGAAAACTTCTCACACAACACGCGACTGTTCCGCCAACAATCCCGAGCATCTTATATGCTCTCCTTGTGCCTTCGGGCAGTCCTTATATCGAGTCCTGGTACGTGAGATTGAACGAGAATGCACGCGTTGGTGGTAATGCATAGACATCGTTACACCCCTACAGACAGCGTGTATGGCGTCGTGTGGGTGAGCGGTTTGCTGATGTCAGCGTTGTGGATTGAGTGGCCCATGGTAGAGGTGGGGTTATAGTATGGGCAGGCTTATGGTATGGGCAGGCGTATGTTATAGACAACAAACACAGGTGCATTTTATTGATGGCATTTTGAATGCACAGAGATACCGTGACGAGATCCTGAGGCCCATTGTTGTGCCATTCATCAACGACCATCACCTCATGTCGCAGCATGATAATGCACGGCCCCATGTTGCAAGGATCTGTACACAATTCCTGGAAGCTGAAAACATGGTTCTTGCATGGCCAGCATACTCACCGGACATGTCACCCATTGAGCATGTTTGGGATGCTCTGGATCAGCATACACAACTGTGTGTTCCAGTTCCTGCCAATATCCAGCAACTTCGCACAGTCATTGAAGAGGAATGGACCAACACTCCACAGACCACAATCAACAACCTGATCAACTCTATGCGAAGGAGATGTGTTGCACTGCGTGAGGCAAATGGTGGTCACACCAGATACTGACTGGTTTTCGGACCCCAATACAGTAAAACTGCACATTTTAGAGTGGCCTTTTATTGTGGCAGCCTAAGGCACACCTGTGCAATGATCATGCTGTCTAATCAGCATGTAGATGGATTATCTCGGCAAAGGAGAAGTGCTCACTAAAACAGATTTAGACAGATTTGTGAACAATATTTGAGAGAAATAGGCCTTTTGTGTACATAGAAAAAGTCTTAGATCTTTGAGTTCAGCTCATGAAGAATGGGGGCAAAAACAAAAGTGTTGCGTTTATAACTTTGGTCAGTGTATTTCATGTTACATCACATAGGTCTTTCTAAATATATAAGCATATAAAATAACTTTAAGAGAATTAGAAAAATTGTTAAAATAATAAAATATAATACTTCAAAGGATACCATGGTATTTTATCATTAATTAGATGACCATTTATTTTAAGCTTTTCACATCATTATGCTCTTTCAGCATCATTCTTCATACTCTTGCTGTTTGAATTTGTTTTAATTATAAGACATTTTTATATTTAAAAGATATAAAACAGTCTCTTAATTTATGAGATAAAACTGCATATATAAAAGAATAATACTATGGTATTAAATATTCAAAAGGAAAACTATGGTACTTCCATAGTAAATGTGCAAAAAACATGGTAATACCAAGATAAATTTGGTAATTTTCTGTTAGAATACAGAATACATTTCTTCTGGTCTTCAAACACATGTACGCTCTTTCAGTGAATCATAAATGATCTAGACAGGAATTTTGAGTTTTCCTATACTACCATTACTAATGCTCAAACCTGAAATTGACAGACTAAAAATAGAGCCTGAGGGTAAAGGCAGGGATCAAGAGGCCGAGGGCAGACACGGGTGTCAAGAATGATCAGCTGACATGTTCAAAAAGAACCTTTTCTTCAGCTCTGAATTTTTCTAAAATATGCATGGCCTACATTTCTCCCCTCCACTTCCAAAATTCAAATCAATGTCCCTTAGCATTCCCTCTCTCTCCTGCTTTGCCTGTGCGTTCTGCAGCTCCTACTTATTCGAAGTTGACCCAGTTTGCAGGTCCCTCTAATGCTTCAGCTCTGCTCTGCGGTGCTGGTGGAGCAAACAGGCTCTCGTGGTGGGCTTCTGGGCTGCTAAGCTCCACCACGGGGGACCGAACTAAGCACTTCACAGCACCAAGCTGCTCTAGCTCTCTCTTCTCTCTCTTTTATCCCTGTGAAGAGTATCTGATGGTAGTGAGTAGGGCTGTGCGATTAATCGAAATCGAATTGCAGTCGCGATTTGAGACGTTACGATTTGCAAATCGCAAAGCCTGTGATGTGGACGCGATATTACTCTGTTCCAGAGCATATGCATGACTACCAGCCTTAAGTGGCAGTCTTACTAACCAATAGAGTGAGCACACCTCCGTTCTCCTCGATCAGCACTGCTCTAGTCAACTGTTTAAACGCCCACTATTTAAAAAGGGTCCGATCGAAAGTTAGACAAATTAAAACGAAAGAAAAACGTATTTAACTTCAGCATCGAAATGACAGACAACTAGGGCTGTGACGGTGGCAGATTTTTACCACCGCGGTGGTAATGGACCAACTACTGCAGGTGGCGCGGTGTTATGAGATATAGCGTTATATATATAAAATTCTGAAACGCAAAAATAAATAAATGAGGCTCAATCATCTATTAACAAACATACGTGTTTATTTTAGCACTTACGTCAGTGAACACTCAGCCTGCAAAACACTAAAATAAATATCAAATAAATAATACAGTTAAATAGGAAAGTAGCCTTAAATGAGAAAGTTAAATACACCCGGTCTACCTCACGCGAGCGGCACGACCAGAACCCATTATAATCAGTGATGCTGTCTACACCAGATGCGCGATACAACACGACAAATCGGTCGCAGTAAACTGTCTCGTCCTATTTATGACGAACTGAAACAAAGTTAAAATGTCCTGTGGACAGACTCAACCTGTTGTGTTGCGACGTGGCATCCGGTTTAGACACGGTTCACTGTTCTGCCACCAAACAAGCGGGTGCGTTAACTCCTTGTCTGCTGCACGCGCTCTCTGTGGAATAGGAATCGCGCCGTATGTTGCCACATTTCTTGTTAACATCTTCCATTTACCGCAGTCTTATTCGTATTTGGAGAAATCCTCACCAATACACACCTGATCATCCGGGCGTTTGCGATGACGTGAACTTGAAGACACTTGTACAAACGCGGATGGGTGACATGAATGGAGATGATTCCAGATCGGTGATGTAGTATTTGGTTTCCCAACAAGGTCCATCGCTCATCACGAAATAAATATGCTGAATGCAGAATAAACAGTAGGCCTATTTTCTTGCGCTCAAACCTGCCAATCTAAAGGAAGCGCCCTGTATGGCGTTTGAGGTCATTTGTGAATTATCAGATTTATAGTCGAAATAAAACAATTTGCAACTGTTACTATTATTACACTTGTTTACAAAACTTTGTATTATGCTTGTTATAGAGTGTGTGACGTCACGTGCACTACCGCCAGTGGCAATACACAACCGCGGTAGCAACCGACCACCGCCGGTGACGCGGTTGTCACGGCCACCGTCACAGCCCTACAGACAACGAACAAAAGGTAATTTGCAAGAGCTGCCGAGGTAATCCACAACGCATATCAAGAGCTCCCTTATCGGCTCTGCTTTCAGTAGCCTATGGGAGAATAAATGATACATGCATTTTTAGATGTTTTTATTAGTAGGCTACATGAACGTTATCTTACACATTGTATCTCCCTAACAGGTTAATTTTAAATAAGTTTATAATGCATGTTCATCGATTCAGAAGACCGAACACACAGGCACAGCCCGTGTCTCTGAATGCTTCTCATCTCGCCCCACGCTGCACGTCTCACGGACGAGCCATTTACACTTGCCGCACACACAAAGCCTGTCTCGTAATGCTCTTTTATATTCACGGCCTCACGCCCGGTTCTGCTCCGCAAGTCTCTCACAAGTGCATCTGGTAATATGGTCAAGACCTGACGCACGCGTGCAAACTTGTGTCAACTCGTGCCTGGCTCCACATTTAAAACTAATGTAAAATAAGTCTAACTGCTTGCCAATTTCACTTGTATGAAATTAAACATTCAGCACCTTGTTCTTAAAATCCCCAATACTTCAAAATGAACAAATTAGCCCGTGTAACACATAATACTTGAATAATTGACTAAATAAATATTTCTTTATAAAAATAAACAAATCTTTCCTGTGAAATTCAGTAATTCTGTAAAAGTAGTAATACCATTATAATCATCCCTGCAGAAAAAAACACAAAAACTGAAGAACCCCTCCCAAAACACAATAAAAACTGTAATGGATTTAAAGTGGGAATTGTATTGGTTTGAATGTAAACTATAATGGTGTCTACTGGTATTTAATGCATTCTATTGGTGGGATGTAATATAGCAGATGGCAACCAATAGAACAACAGTAATTTGTGGGCAGTCGTGGCCTAATGGATAGAGCGTCGGACTTGAAACCTGAGGTAACCCAAGGTTGTGGGTTCGAATCCCGGATCTGGCAGGAAGTGTCCACGACTGAGGTGAGACCCTTGGGCAAGCCACCGAACCCCCAACTGCTCCCCGGGCTCCGCAATGTCAGCTGCCCACTGCTCCAGGTGTGTGTGTGCACTTGGATGGGTTAAATGTAGAGAACACATTTCACTGCTGGTTATACTCTGTATAATTGTGTATGTGACAAATAAAGCTCATCTGAGCTTAATCTGTATTTGCTGTAATTCCTATTGTAATAATGCCCAAAACTAAAATGAATTTTGTCATGGTTTTTATGGAAGCTATAAGAATTTCTGTGATGGTTTATATTGTTTTTTTTCAGCAGGGTAACTATACTTATACTGTGCTGCACATTATTGACCATATTGAGCTGAAGCTTGACTGCAAAGTTAAAATCGCAAATCAAATCGCAATATCTGTCAAAAAAGAAAATAAATCGCTATTAGATATTTTCCCCAAATCTCACAGCCCTAGAAGTGAGTGCCTGTGTTACGTTAGGATAGCTTAGAGTCAGTGATGCAAGCACACACCAGTTGCTCTTAATGGTTCCAAAAGTATCTTTCATAATTTGTGATTGGAGACTTTTGGTCTTGATAGCGATGGCACATGCTGTAAATAAGTTGCATAATCATATTGTGCAACAGAGAATCACAATAGCTGGACAGCCTGGCCTCTCCATACTATACAAGACAGTAATTATGTGGTAATCTCAACAAAAACTGTCATGTACATATTAGTTATGCTATGTCGACAGATAATTGTATTTGTATATTTATTTGTTTGACCTCGGCAACCTCATTTACATTTATGCATTTAGCAGACGCTTTTATCCAAAGCGACTTAATTAAGGCTATACATTTTTTTGTCAGTATGTGTGTTCCCTGGGAATTGAACCCATAACCTTTGCTCTGCTAATGCAATGCTCTAACCACTGAGCCACAGGAACATTTCAAGTCTCTATGGGACATTTGGCTGTTATCTCACCCCATATTACACTTGGGCAGGAACAAGTAACTTGGTTTGCCTCAGCCACAATATCCCTTTCAAAACAGAGAGGATGTTGTCACATCCATCACCAGGGTCATGGTGTCCACACAAAGTACACGGCAACCACGAGTTTGTAAAAGAATCACGCCAATTGTCTGTTTTATCGTCTAGCAATAAAACACTTTACCAGAATGAGCGTGCTGATTGGTGACTAGCCAAACAGTACATGACAAATATGTTTACCAAAAATACAACAAATACATCCGAAACAAAACCGTATTAAGTTATTTGTCTGTCTGCAATGAAAGCCATTACAGTTTTGGACCAATAGTATTTCACTGTGGGCAGGGCTACTCTATCTATAGGCTTTATATGACAGAATTTCCCTAAAAACGCATTCAAACTCAAAAAGGGTACTGACTCCCCAGGGTAGGAACAATTTCTTGGTAGCATATCACATTGCCGTGTACTATGAAACAGACACACTGTTATGTAATAATAATGTGTGATGATTATGTGAGTTTTCACAGGTGGTGCACAGCAGCTGCTGCAACAAAGTCAAAGAGATCAGTCACTGGAAGTGATGTAGTCTACTTTTACACCACTTTCACCTTCAACAAGTGATTTTTAAAGGGATAGTTCACCTAAACATGAAAATTCTGATTCTTAACATCCATGTTGTTGCAAACTTGTTTGAATCTTCTCCGTGTGAACTTACTGCCAGAATATCTTTTTTCCCATATACTGTAATACAAGTGAATGACTGCAGTGAACAAATCCTATATACAATTTCATTACAGCAATCCATAGGAATTGGTCCCTAATATTCCATACAAGTCATACAATGAATGGACCTAAATTTTAGTGCAAATGTGTCAAATGGGCTGTTATTTTGGGGCTTTTTGAAGCGTTAACAAGATTAAAAACTCTTTAACTTGCCCTCATGTCATTCCAAACCTATAAGACCTTCATTCATCTTTGGAACACAAATTAATATATTTTAGATTAAATCCAAGAGCTTTCTGACCCTGCATAAACAACAACGAAACTGAAACGCTTATGGCCCAGAAAGGTAGTAAAGACATTGTTAAAACAGTCCATGTGTCATGGTATTCTTGTGAATGATGTCAGAGACTGACCCAGGAGAGAAGAAACCTTTGAATAAAGTCGTTATTTTTGTTTTCTTTGCACACAAAAAGTATTTATAATATTATCGTAGAACCACTGATGCCACATGGACTATTTTAACAATGTCCTTCCTAACTTTCTTGGCCTTAACTTTTCAGTTGTGTTGCTGTCTATGCAGGATCAGAAAGCTCTTGGATTTCATCAAAAATATCTTAATTTGGGTTCCGAAGATGAACAAAGGTCTTACAGGTTTGGAACGACATGAGGGTGAGCAATTAATGAACTATCCATTTAAAACTTTAGTCCCCATTCACTCTAACTGAAACAGATGACCAGTAATGGTACTGTATTAAAAATTGTCCCTTTGTATTCAACGGAAGAATTTAAGTCACCCAGGCTTTGAATAACAAGAGTAGGAGTAAATGATGACAGAATAATTTTTGGCATGAACTATTCCTTTAATTTTCTTTGACCTTCAATTTTGCTTTTAGGTTCGCGCGTGTTAGACAGAACAGAACTCCAAAGCAACGGAAAGACAGACAGCTGAGCCGGCAGAATATGATCATCATCGCTGACACATTTGTTGCTTGTGACTATGATGGTTATTCACATAGACTGTGTTTGTCTCGCCTGAGCTAATTTCAGCCTGACCTTTGTCACGATCATCTGAAACCAAGATGTTAGTCTGAATACACACTTTCTCCGTGTCAGTGATGTGGAATCAGGATAAACTTATGGGGAAATTGATAAGAGGTAGATTTGGCTGCCAGACAGCATAAGCAAAGCATCAAATTGTGAATCAACAACAAGAGCGAGAACAACAACAACATCAAAATATGGTAGTCCGCTTTTTTCCAAAAAAGACACTCAAATTGTACATCCTGTGAACTCTAAATCATCTCATGTCAGTCTTTGCTAACCATCCCGAATACCACATTCATCCAAAAATGTATAGATATTTAAGCCCTGTGAGTATTATTGTTTGCTATAACAATTATTCATTATGTGATATATTTCATTTCAGGTACCAAAATTTGCATCGCACCATTGTAAATGGCACCACTTACCAAAGATTTCCCCATTCTTGGCGTATTCTGTCACAAGGTACAGCATATTCTTGGTCTCCATGACCTGCGTGAGGATGAAAAAATAATACGTTATGGGTAATATCCTCTGTCTTTGATAGCGTGCATAGATACAAAATACACATGAACCACAAAGTGAGAGCAAAGAGTGGGTTGAGTGATAAAATGACTGCTACATTCAGCTGAAATCTGAAGTATCCCATTGAGTTCACAGTATTATAATGAAACACACATGAATCAGAGTGGGATGCTCGATTCACAGTGCAGTGTCAGAGCCAGCAATGTGTGGGAGGACTCCAGAATTAGCCAAAGAAAACAAAGAGACGAATAGACCTAAATGTAGCGAAGAGAAGCGGCATGTTATAATTCAGAAACATTCGCAGAGTCCCACATAATAAACACTACTGTCGGCCATTTATACAGTCAGTTTGTTTCACTGATACATCGGCCTAGAGAGGCTTTTGTGGAAATCAGCCTTATCTGGCTCAACTTGTAGGTTTTTTTCTTGCCATTTATAGGCATTACAGAGTTGACTAATAAAATCAACAACCAGGCCAGAATATGAATCATCTTTTAAACTCCTAAACTAATTCTCCTTTCCAGAAACATGTTTTGATGGAAGCTGTGATCTCAGAGCTGTTCAGAACACAATGATCAGAAAGCACTTCTTATCCCAATCAGCTGCCAAATGAGCAAATAACTGTAAATAACTCAAATTATATGATGTGAATAGTTGATACTACACTAGGCTGTCTGTTATGTGACACCAGCAGTCACATTACACCATATTCAACAAAATATGACTATCAATCAATTTTAAAATACATAATATTAGGGGTCGACCGATATGTGTTTTTCAGGGCCGATACCGATACCGATTATTACAGATCAAGTAGACCGATAACCGATATTTTGAACCGATATACGTGTCTGGTGTAAAAATGAAAATTAATGCCAAAATTTATAATAACAAGAGCTCTGACAAAAAAAAAAACGTTCTTTAAATGCTTTTAAACATGTCTTTAATTCTGAAAACTGTTAATAACAACTACATTAAATAAACAGTAATATTAAAAATATTAATAATAACATAAGTACAGAGATCACCCAGAAGCATTCTGTAAACATTTTGTAAAACTTAAAGTAAACGATTTAGCATATTGTGATTATTCTCAACAAAAGTTGTAATAATTGTTGTAGTTGTATTACGTGATAGTAATATATTCGCTAAACCGAACTTATATTTTGACAGGTTGCCATGAGGACCTTTTAAGTTTCTGTAGCCTATGTATATATGATATGACGATCGCTTTACTCAAATGAAACGGTCAAATGCTCATCAAGTGACTCTGCGAGCAGTTCTGGGGATGATGTTCATGTATTTATGTCCTCATTTAGTGAGACGGCAGACGCTGAAGTCACCGCGAGCGCCACGTGCGCTTCAGTATGTATGTGTGCAGTAATGAAACCGCACGCCTGTGTCATTCATTAACAGAGACGCAGAACATGCAGGATTCATATTTAAATAGTGTTTTGCGGCTTAATATTTATATATACTAGTCCATAGCGCGAGTCGATTTAAGTACTGACCTACTTTGATTAATTCATCCAAACTTCGACACATTCCATGACATTCCGCGTTATACGGTAAATTCCATTATATGACTGCATTCCGCGATTCCGCATTTTTCGCATCGCGGACATCATGGGTTATATTGAGGTGTTTTGCAACTTCAGCAACATCTGCTGCTGCTTTACCTTTGAGAGACAACTGATGCGTGATCACTGAGGCAGCTCTAGTTAGCATGTGCTTTCGGTGTGAGACTGCCTTCAGTTTTCCGCGTTGATTGGTCGGACTCGTGACTCTCTACATATCAGATGAGCGGTGGGCGATCTGTTTTTAAAATGGCCGATATCGATAATCGGTAAAATGCTTAATATCGGCGCCGATAATCGGCCAGGCCGATAATCGGTCGACCCCTACATAATATGCCTACTCTAATACACTGCAAATAATTTAGTGTAGAAACAATTGCTAGTAATTCTCAAACAACAACAAAAATGTAACACTTTATACACAAGTAGTAACACATTGAATTAAACCATTGATGTAGAAAAACTAAAATAATATTTTCTTGTAAAACATACTCCAATAAAATTTGTTTTATTTACAACCTAGACAAAATGATACGCAGTGTATGCAGTGTTAATTTTAAAAGTAATGCATTACAATATTGTGTTACTCAATAAAAGGTAACTAATTGTTTTACTTAGTTACTTTTTATGGAAAGTATTGGATTACATCCCTTTTACGTTTTTGATAACAAAGAACCCAAAAGTTCATTTTTGGCCCTTTCACACCAAAGTGAAATTAATACGCCTCAGGCTAAAGGAAGTGCCTCTGCAACTCACTCCCGATTTATCTTTATATGGGACAGGAGACGTGTCGTTGAATAAATTGGAAGACAATGTAACTTTACTTATAAAAAGTTATATATAAGATATATCTTAGATCTTAGATATTTTTGTTTTTAATTTAAAAGCAATGGGTTGCTTAATGCTTTACTAGTTACTAGAAAAAAGCAATCTGATTATGTAACTTGCGTTACTTGTTAAAAAATAAATAAATACAACACTGTGTATATATGTATGATTTTTATACAGTGGTTACATTGATTACGTTCTGGGGTAAGAAAAACTGTTGAATAAATGATGTTATTATTGTTTTCTTTGCACACAAAAAGTATTCTCGCTGGTTTGTAAACTTCCGGTTGAACCGCTGATGTCACATGTACTATTTTATCGATGTCCTTGCTAAGTTTCTGTGCCTTGATCAAGGTAGCATTCTTGCTGTCTATGGAGAGTCTAAGAGATCTCAGATTTCATCAAAAATATCTTAATTTGTGTTCTGAAGACGAACGAAGGTCTTACAGGCTTGAAACGACATGAGGGTAATTAAGGAAATAATTTTCATTTTTGGGTCAACTAACCTTTTAATATATTCATGCTTCATAAAGAACTTGATTACGATTTTAATGTGCTTGAAATGCATGTGCGCTGCGTATGCACATGTGATCCCATCTGACATGACCAAAGAAAAAGCTGACATGTAATGCTGGTGATGTATGATGTTTGAATAGAGGCAGATCACCACAGTAATTATGGACTGTCCTCTGCTGCATTACATGTACATGAGGGTGCGTGTGCGGAGCAGCTGCTTGGTGTTAGGACCCTGAGCCGTGGCAGATGGGGCAGAGGGAAACCGGGGGTTAGAGATGAGATGGCAGGGCCTGCAGAGCTGCCCTCTGTTTATGAGGCCTGGAAGGAAATGACTAATTGACCCATACCGTTTGAATGGCGTAACCATTGGAAATAATGATACACTGTGATTACACGGCAAGGGCTTGGACTGGTGCCGCTACTTTGTATAATAAGGAAGCGCTATTCCCATTCCCAAAAACCAAAGTGACCTAAAGTCTTACATAATGCTGCAGTGAAGTCATACTGGGGAGAAGTTATCTCATCTTCTAAGTGTTTGTGTGACTTTGACTCCAAATTTTGAATGATCTCTACTTAAAAAAAAAGGCTTTTTTTGCTGGACAACTTTAATGTCATGTGAAAGTTTACTATGAAAAGTAGTTAGCTATTAACTTTGGTGTATCATATAATATTTACTGTGAATATTAAATTATCGGTACAGACATTGGAACTACAGATAATAAATTGTTACACTATATTTGTTTGCACTATTGTTTTTTTTGTAAAAGACCCAACCTTACAATCTTATGTATCATTGTCAATTTATGTGTGATCCTGAAAGACTTTACCATTGTTACCAAAGTTACCATTGAGTGAAAATGCCACAAAAAAGCCACATCTGTATATGACTTGGGCTGTTTGCATGTTCTGCCACTGCTATTATTTAATAATCAATCTGTGTTTACATATTTCAGATGGACTTTGTTTGTCGCGCCTCTTGCAGTTTTTTTTCAGCATCCTACGCTATGATTTTGTTTGGTGTGTATTAATGCAAGAACAAGTCCTGGTGTCAATGCTACCACACACAGATGTCTAAACCCATCTTTCCACTGTTGCCTTGTCCAAATACCCACACATTAGCGGTCTTGGCCACTTGAGAGCACATGTGCACGACAGGAAGTACGCATGCAAGACTATCCCAGATCTTAAAAACAACAAAGCGCAGTGCCCTTAACGCACCACACTAAATCCACACTTGAATGAAACTCCGGAGCGCTATACAAGGCTTAGTGCATCCCATTATGCATCATGTTTTGGAATAAATTGTGAGATTTTTGCCGAGATCTCATGAGAGGTCACAAAAAACCTTAGTAAGTTAAATATTAATATAATAATTAGATATTATCACATATAATTGGGTAGAAAATCAAAGTTTTGCATGTTTTATTGATGTGATATTTATTTTGTACAATATTGGCAACTGTTTTTTATTTAATTAGAAGCAACACAAATTGTGTCATGTTATAGTCTAGGATACTTAGAAGTTGATTTTAATAGGCATATTGAAAACAAAAATAAAGCTATGTAAACACTTGCATTTTTACATTATAAGTGTGTCCCATTAGGTAATGAAAAGCATACACTTGTGGTCTTCATCCTCACTTGAACACTTACAGGAAATACAGGAAAAACGTCATATAAGTAGTCAAGTTCAAAGACCAATTATAAGATTATAAAAAGCTACATTGTGTTATTTATTAATTAATTAGCTAAAACTTAAAAGCAGTTATTGTACCAGCCACAACAAGCTGTAGACTCAGTTATCAGCCCAGAAATTCCACACTAGAACATCCCTCTTAAAACCTCACTATTTTTTTAATGGGGATTTAAAAAATATATATTTATTTACATTTAGCAGATGCTTTTATCCAAATCAACTTAAAAACGAGAAGCACCACAAGCAATTATTCATACAAGCGCCAACAATACTGTTAGGAGATGGCCTGGGCAGGCATTACCTGATACAGTTTAATGATGTGCGGATGGTCCAGCATTTTCATGATCTGTACTTCACGATAGATCTTCTCCAGGTTCACAGCATCCAGCTGGGTCTTATCGATGATCTTTATAGCCACCTGTTTAACGAAGAGCACAGAGACACACTTTCATTGGCACGGAGCCAAATGCCTCGAGCTACTGAGTATTCATTAGTCTTGTTGCTGTCTGCAGTGCAAGTCGATCCAGTCTTCACAAGTCCCAGCGTGGATCAAAGGCAAAATACACGTGAACAACGCTAATACACACCCACCTGAGCGTCTGGTTAACGACTTAACTACTGAAGTAGACTAATGATCCAACTTTATCTTATCATTTTCCCATCACAGGCTTTTCATAATTTGCCAGACAAATGGGAGAAGAATAGGAGTAATTTACCATTTCATAACCACTCATAGCTTAATTACCCTTTTGACTGTATAATAATAATCTTCAGGTAAATACATAGAAGTGTAAAAACAGAACAGATTCCACAGTTAAGACTTTGACCGGTGTTCTATATCATTACAGTGATATAAACATGTATGTTGTGAAGATTCACAACACTTTGATACTTCAGCTTACTTCCTATACTGTTAGTATGAGGAACCTTCATAGTATAATAGAATAAAAAATATTTGTAAAGACATCTTGAAAAAAATATCAGTCAATCTTGATGTACATTAAACCACAAATAATTTTAAATGCCAAAATAAGGCTCAACATAAGGATTTTTTTCTGCTGGTCAAGTCAGTTAAATGTCTGCCAACATTTTCACCAGCCCTACCACAATTTATATATTTTCCCAACACGCTTTTAAAAATGTTAATAATAAATGCATTATTAAATATACTGAAAAATAAACTGGTGGGCCCAGTGAAAATATTGGTAAGAATTGCAAAAATTCAGGCTAGCAGAAAAATAACAATATAATGAAAACCAAAAAAAAAAAAAAAATCTATAAAAATATTGAAAACTATATTATTCTATAAAAATATATATATATATATTCAACTGATATATATATATATATATAGTAGGGATGGGTCACGATTTTCGAATATTCGAATATTCTATTTAATTATAGAATATCGATTAGGTTGTGCGATTATTTTCTAAAGGTGTACCAGGGCTTGACAATAAAGACTGTCCGATGGTGTGAAGGACGCTCGGATTTGTCACTTGCCAGATCGGGCCACTGCAGGTGGTCACTAAATTGTATCATTTGCATGCGTTTTTAAGCCTTGTTTGTTTACAAATGTAAGCGATTCAAAAGCATTTGGGCGCGAAAGACAACTCCTTTCAGTACATGCGTGTTGTGTTCTGTTCTGTGTGAACAGCGCGCGACACGCGCGAGCCGCCTGAACGGGCAAACACATGAAGTATGTCTAACTAGCCCTCTTGGCAAGTAACTTTAGCAATAATTCATCTATATTGAATTTATATACTGGAGTACAGATGCACAGATCAACAGGATATTTGTTTGTTTTATTTTAGAGCATCTTCTGTTCCGTGCCTGCACACAAACTGCGCTGTCGGCACTCGGGCGCGGCACACAGAATTTGAGCACTAACCACGCCGGAGAACGAACTTCTGATACGTGCAGCCTGATTGCGTGAACAATAGACCTGTTAAGCAATATATTGTGAGAGGGCCGTTTGCTACTGCGTCCCAAACAACTCAAAATAACAAACCAAAGTTAACAAAACGATGCACTCCACAGAGTGCTTCTCTGCCGGCTTCACGTGCTGTTTCCCATTAATGAAGACGTGACGAGCTCCCTGCATTCAAATTATTCGTTTTTTGCTGAAATAATAACGTAATATTCCACTGGTTGATATATTATATTTATATGCAAAATATGTGTGTTGTTTTTCGTGTTAAATGTGAAGAATGACAGGTTGGATGCCACACTTATTATTATTTTTGGTATTTTTGGCAGAGTATACAGGTGTAATTTTAACTTCAGGCAATGTAACATGATTTTATGATCGTATTTTTGACTTTATTCTTAAAATATTATGACGTTAATTATTTAGTTATTTATTTGAGAAAGATAAACTGATCAAACGTGCGCTGGCCGCTTGGTATTTAAAAAAAACAAAAACTTGAATTTAACAAAAATAAGATGTTCCAATCATATTTCTAAATTAAATTAATAAAGAAAGGAAACAAAACAATGACCAATTTGCTATTAAAAACCAAAACTGAACTATTTAAATGGCTACAACAGCAGCTTTGTAACGGAGAGGAGAGAGAGAGAGATGGGCTCAGACTCAGCAGGGAATTCTGAGAATATATTCTGCTCTATATTCCTTCCCTTGTTTCAATTCAAAGTTCACATCAACCATTGTGAACAACACTCCTGCCTTCTTCATTGTTCATTTAATATATTTATATATATGAAATAGGTTATTGTTATGAAGACAGACGTTAAAATTATGTTCACATAAGTGCCCTCATTCAGGCGGTTCACAATATGTTTTAGCGCGTTATATGTTTTACGCCTAATATTCATTGATGCATTAATCAGATTTAAGATTTTCTTTTTAATAATATTAATGTCCATGCTCATTTTTCAAATAGAAATGTCCTAGCCTTATGAGCAGTTGATAATCGACGGACTGTTCTGTTAATAAATGCCTCCTTCGGTTATATTAATATGTTTCAGCAATCATAGGCTACTTTACAATCGTTAATTTTCTTGGGTTAAGATAGACTATTCTCTGATTAATTAAACAGTTTGTTATCATACAGATTGAAAGCCTGGATGGTCTCTCTCTCCTCTCTGTGTGTGTGTGTGTGTGTGTGTGTGTGTGTGTGTGTGTGTGTGTGTGTGTGTGTGTGTGGGCGTGGGTGCGCCGAGGGGTGCGATTTTCGAATAGTAATCGAATAATACCCAGTGATTATCGAATATTACTAGCTTAAAATGCCCATCCCTAATATATAGATAGATACAGCCCTAATATATATATATATATATATATATATATCAACCTGGTCTAATAAAAATACGTATCTCTGTGCCCTTTCTGTGTGACACCGTTTTATGTACCTTACTGCATGTTTCGCCACAGTTTCAAAGAGAAATGTCCACTGAGTGGCGCTAAAACACAGGTTAAATAGGTGAACCCTGGCACGTTTTTATTACGTAGATATAGGTACATATTGCTGTGTTTTATTACGTTGCTACAGGTACGTATTGCGGCAGTTCAGAATTCAAATATCCAGGGACCGTCGCTAAAAGCTAATGCTCTATCGTGTTGGAAACATGCCTTATACCAAACCCAACCCTAAACCTACCCGATAGCGTTAACAAATGCAAAACTGATATAAAAATGTATTTGTTGATGCAACCGTGCTATTTCAACTTCCTTATATGCAGATTTTAAATGCTTTGTCGAACCGTGATTACACAGGATTCGAACCGGAGTTCCTCGCCACCAAAGTACATCGCCGTACTCCGAGAGCTACCGAACAAACTTACCGTCTATGAAAACCTATATATATACGAGGCTGGGTATGTGTGATGATAACGTTCAAAAGCATCAGTTTTCAAATCTCCCAGCTTTGTAATATTATTTTGAAGTCGTAACATGATATTCTTCAAGTAAATGTGCGAAAATTACGCTTTATGTACATGTAGTTATTGGTACATATTTTTTTTTTACATTTCACTACTGATTATATCCTGTATAATTGAGTATGTGACGAATAAAAGAACCTTGAACATTGATATTTCTGGTCTCTGTAAAAAGTGCACCCAGGTACATAAATACCATGAGACCAGGTAGATATATACACATATTCGGAGTGGTTTATAATTGTAACTGATGCTTTAAAGAAAACAATTATTTAAAGAATAAATAAGTAACAATTTGCAATTTTAACAAAACATAATTTATGTTTGCCAAGGCAGCATCTAGGTGATATAAAAATCCACAGATTTTGCAACAACAATCTTTTTTTTTTCACATAAATCCAGATGTTTACATTTGAAAGGCATAAAAACAGATTTGCATGATCAACAGAAGAATAACAATGTACTTGACAAGTGACAGCTCTGTCTATTGGCATGAAACGGTCTCACACTGACCCCAGGCCAGCCTTGTTGTTGACCCCTGGAAAGCATAACGGTAACTGACTGAAAACACTACAGCACGTCACTATGAATCAGCTCTCATGGTTAGTCATTCGCATGGGCAGTAACAGTGATCCAACTGTCCGTTGAAACCATGAACAATGCAGGCAATACACAAAGCAGAAGACACATGCTACCAGAGCTTGTGTATTCTGAAGACAGCACAGAGGAAGAACAGAGAAATCACAAAACACAGGAGACATGATAGGAAGCTGAGACGGTGTCGTCCCCACAGAAATGAAGCCGCATCAACTGTGAACAACATAATCCTGTTAAATATCATAATTCCACACAGTGCTCCAACGCTAAACTCTACATCTGCAGACTTGCAGACAGTCTGAAAAAAAAACCCACAGAAGCACCAAGCATAAATTACAGCTCGCACCTACAGTTATAACACCCCGAAACCAAAACTTTACTTCAAAGCAAAAACAAAAATGTCACCAAGGTCAATACCTTGGATTTGTAGAAATCATTTAACGTGGATCGCACTCACAAAGCACAAACATTTTAGAGCGGAGTATAACAATATTTTTAAATAGTTTATGACATTTTTTATGACACGCGGTAACCTTGTGTCATGCTCAGCAGGGTTTCTTTGCAAGGAATGCGAGACATTCATCAGCTCATGTTTTGTGATGAGACGACATCCATTATCACAAAATCACCCTATGCTTATGCAACCATTGCACAAATGCACAACAGCATGGCCTACATTTAAAGGGCCCTAAACCAGCATAATTTCTTGCCATTGTACACGGCCTTTGTCTTTCTTTGACGACTAGTTTTGGACACCCTGCACTTTTGGAATACTCTGCATATTTCCATTGAGGTGCTCGTCTGCTGGACATACGTTTATCGGTGCATGCAAAGCTGCAGAAAGGCTTCAGCTAATTGTAGTCAACATACTTTGGACCAGAGTCTGAATTGAACTACAATGCAACTGAAAGGGCCAAAATGCCTTAAATTAAATGTTTTAATTTTTAAATGTTTTCATTTTATAATAAGTACACTGATTTTAATTTCAATAAGTTTACATACATTTGGAAAACAAATGTTTATAAACAAAAATATTTTAGTCAACATACTTCAGACCATAATTATTTTAGTTTATTGTTATTAACATTTCATATATTTGGATATTAGGCTTGATTAATTTACTTTCCAATAACAAAAATTATTTCATTTGAAACATTTTGCCAACATAAAAATACATATTAAAAAAAATTCAGCCATGATTAGAAGTTATAAAACGTTCCTAAAAATCAAAACCATGTGGCTCCTTAAAAAAAACGTGACACCGCTTCAAACAGGTTGTTTGTTACCCAAATAACGTTACACGCTAAAGTTCTCACATAGGCTAACTAGTAGCCTATCAACAACAGTATGATATAATCAGGCCAGTGTGAGTAAAACTGGAACTTGTCGTAGTTTTCTGTGCGGTGCACAAGGGTTAGTTAGAGGGCTGAGCAGCTGATATATTCTCTAACGTTACTCACCTCTGTCTTGGTTATACGATGTCTTGCCAGTTTTACAACAGCGAAATTTCCCTTTCCAAGAGTCCGCTCGATATCGTAGAAGCCCACACGGACGGGACCCCTGAGCACTGGCTTTTGGTGACAGTCAGCCATGACCATGCTGTTAGTGAAGCACTGGGGTTTGGGGAGAGAGGATAGAGACCTGCCACTTGAGCCTCAAGATAACGAGGTCGGCAGAGGCTAAAACGTGTAGAAAATGCCAGCGTGCCGGCCAGGGTGCTCGCTGACGGTACGCTCCAGTCTCAGCAGAAGAAGCAGGGGAGCGTTTAGGAGCGCTGTGATGTGTCACGCCACCTCCTTCAATACAATAGAGCTCTAATATTTCAGCTGTGTCTGCGAGAGTACACGAGTTGACTTGCAGGAGGCATCATGTTCTCTGGTTGACGTGCATTGACGTCAGAGCCTATGGGGGTATTTGTACAAGGGGCGGGGCTTCGAGGCGCTACCACACTCCAGTGCCAATTCGTTTCCAAGACGACCAGACCCACCTCTTACGTCAACGGCTAGAGCGTTGCTGTGTTTGCTCGAGCGCTGTGTGTGTGTGTGTGTGTGTGTGTGTGTGTGTGTGTGTGTGTGCGCCTGCCGCCAGCAACTTTGATAAAGTCTCTCGCGTACTTCAGTCGAGGAATGAGAGCCGACGACGACGTGCTCGCTGTTTGAAGGCGATACGCTGTGTTTTCCGGCTTTATAGTCTCTTAAAAGCAAGTAGAAGTTTAGGGCTTTCAGTCTTTTAGATTCCACAGACCTTCCAAATATGACGATTCTCGTACGAGAAAACATCATCGCGCATTTTTTGTTTAATTCTGTTATTTTAGTTTAATTATTTTAACCCATTAATTTATACTATGAAAAGTATTATTTGGAAAATATTTAGTTGCTGATAAGTTATATTATTACTGTAGGCCTACTGTGCTGTTATATGCATTCATATACAGACGAACCAAAAATTATTCTGACACCAAATATATTTTTGTATATGTTTTTGGATGCAGGACACCATAGTTGTCCTGATTTGTAAGTCGCTTTGGATGAAAGCGTCTGCTAAATGACTAAATAATTCAATAAATAGTTCATTTACGCAAGTGAGGATAGCAAAATAAAGTAAACTGCGACTCATTATATCCAAAAATTATTTATACAGTTGACTACCAGTAAATTATTAAGACACTTTAACCTGACCATCTTTTGCTTGTGTTTTTTCTTTAATTGCTAATGCTACCTTTTTACACCGCAGACTGAACACAATTACTAAGCATTGCTTGATAATTAGTTGACCTAAGTTGGTATTATCTAATTGTGTACTTAAATTTAACAGCTGACAGCCATGTGTGAGACAGTTTGTTCTGACAGTTTAAGTTCTTGTCACATTTATTTTATAAACTATAGCGAATAAGCTTTGATAATGTGAGAAAATTTGAATATGAACTGAATAAATTTTGGTTTGACTGTATTTTTCTTTATTTAAAAATATTTACTTATTTAAACATGTGTATATTGTTTCTCTAAACACTTCCACGACCCCCTTTGCGGCCTCCTGGAGGTCCCTGTACCTCAGTATTATTTTGTGTATTTGGTGTAACATAATATGCTGACATGCTTTAATGTTCAAAAAACATTATGTTTCAAATACTTGTACATTATTGTAGGTCCTCTATGCCCCGCCTCTCTCAAACCGCTTCGTTTTCTTCAAAGCCCCTCCTTCCGACAAGCGCAGTCTGCTCTGATTGGCCAACTGGCACAGTGGATTGTGATTGGCCGACCACCACAAGCACAATCTCCAAGCGCAAGTCGGAAATATAATGTTCCTTACCATAATCACAAGCTTTAGCTTTCAAAATAAATGTAAAGACAGTTAATAATGTCCTTAGTTTTACCATCAGTTCAAGCCGAGAGGGGAACAGAGTCACGTGACAGACACAGAGATGATTCTGGTATGTGTTTGCACACAAGCCACGATTAAGATGATTTCTGATGTGCTGTACACTCTGCTGTAATGTGACCCTCTCTCTCGCGCTCTCTCTCTCTCTCACACACACACACACACACACTATGCGCAAAACTCCGCATTTGAACAGTCAATTGCAAATACTTAAACTAATACCAAAACATACTTACAGTCGCTGATTCAGAAGCGCCAGATTGGCAAAGCAAGTCAGAATAAAGGTGCGGTCACACTACACTTTGAGCATACGAAATAGTTTTGCATGCTGCAACGGTCGTATGACGTCACGACCTGCAGCACTGCAGTCTTAAATTAGTTATTTTAATTCAGATACGAGGTTATGCTGTGACGTATCGATCTGCCGTTGGTCACATGGTATCACGTGATGCGAATTCGCAGGCCAGAGTTCACCAAGTTTGAACTTTGGAACGCTGCGAAATGCGAAACTTTTCACATGGGCCTGCGTTTCAGGTCTGACGCATTCGCATGCTATGAATGGAAGTCAATGGAACAAAAAGTGCAGTGTGACCGCCCCTTTACCTCCTTTCACAGGTTCACGAAATGGTCATCCATAAAATGTGTTGCTGTTCTGTTGCAAGTAGTCTTAATGATTCCTAAATATATCTACTTTCAG
The DNA here is from genome assembly GCA_027564155.1 of Gymnocypris eckloni scoliostomus. Classification (NCBI taxonomy): domain Eukaryota; kingdom Metazoa; phylum Chordata; class Actinopteri; order Cypriniformes; family Cyprinidae; genus Gymnocypris; species Gymnocypris eckloni. The sequence goes on along the minus strand of CM050417.1, from coordinate 13,653,185 downwards.
AAGGCCAAATAAAGTGCTTTTGCTTAGAAACACTCAGGTTCTCCCTAATGCCGAGTGCACACTGCACGATTTTAGCCCGATTTTTCACTCGCCGACAGGTTTTGATAAATCACCAATAAATGCCCGACATCGGAGGCAAATCGGTGCGCGTTCACGCGAGTGACAATCGCGCAGTGTGAATTATCAAAGACACGATCTGAGGTCCTCACCGACACCCGCGATATATTTGGCATGCTAAATATATGGAGCTGTCGGAGATTCACAATCCTGCTGTGTGAATGAGTTCTGACTGAAAAATACATCAACGATAACCTACAGCCAACGAGAGAGCAAGATGCAGGGCAGCGGGAAGCTCAGGGAGGACTCTTTTTATTTTTTTTACAAAGTGATTAATGCTAATCATTTACAAACAATGTGTTAACATTTTGCCATTAGAATATACAGATCAGGTAGGCTACATGAAGATGAAGAAGAGGCTAGGGTTTTCCTATAAATACTTTTCTTCTATAAAGGACAAACTATTTATTAATTTTAATTTTTCATCACTTTGAGGGCTTTTATAAGCTATAAGAAATAAACTCATAAAATGCACAACACATTGGTTTCACTTTCAAGTAGGCTACTTAGATTTGTGCATATACAAATTTTCCCAGCAGAAGTATGCTTGTTAAGAAGTCATCTGTGTTAATTACTGTGTGTTTGGGGAGGACTTATAGACCGTAATATCAGCATGATCTTGTGTTATTTCCTTCACTTCTTGTGTGCGGTTGGCTGTAGTTTGTGGAGCAGACAGAGTTGTAAAGTCATGCAGTGTGAAACCTCCTGTCGCCAGTCCATCGTGCAGTGTGAAAACAGCAGTGATCCGATGACTTTGAAAATCGTGCAGTGTGAACTCGGCATAACATGGCTGCGGTTACTGAAACCACGCCTCCTTACGCAAATATTTCCACATTGTTATGTGTACATGTGGGGGCGTGTTTAAAGAGCTGATTTAGGGGGACGTGGCAGAGTCTTAACTTTGATAAAGAATATCTCTTTGGCTTTGAGACTTTAGTCTTTGCAACTTCAGGGATCTTATCTATGCACAATCAGCTTGTAACACTGCAAAGAGAAAGCAAAACTTGAAATCACATCTTATGATCCCTTTAATAAACAAGTCATTCATATCAAGAGTATGTAAGCGTAGAAACGCATTACAGACGGTGCATGATTTGTATTGGAAAATGTAATAAACACATGACATGAATGCAACAAATATGTCCTCAAATCTGCACGTAATTTAGGTTTAGGTGGCCTGTCATATGGCGACATCTGACGGTCACATGCTGCACTGCAGTCACTCATGTCTAAAAAAAACACTTCACTGCTCCTACAGCTCTGATGACGTCAGGGATCTTAGCTGCATAATAATGATTTTCCAAAGAATTGCGTTTAGCTCAAAATATTTGCAATTAATTGACAGTGACGCAGTCACTAAAAGGGTACAAAATGTGAAATAACAGATTCTATTTGAAAATGAGTCATCCTAACACGATGTGAAACTACAAGCATGCAGCAGTGACATTTGACTATATGGAAAAGTAGAGATCTATTCTCAGCATGACAAAGAGCACTGAATGAGATTTCAAAAACCTTTTATTCCTTATCAAATACATTTAAATAAAATCATTTGTTAGAGTTACATCGCGTCAAGGTCAGGCCATTTCCAAGACATTTTCATGTTCTTACCAATTAGTAAAGCATAACTAACTAGAAACATTTATATTCACTATAAAATATATATTATCCCTTTGCAGGCCTGATTATACATTTCCCAGACATTTCCAGGTCCTCCAGGAGTGTGGGAACAATGTTGATTAAACACAAATGCATCCATTAAAAGTTATTCTGTGTTCAAGAATAAGTCCAAATAACTTGACAAGGATTATTAGTATTATTATAAGGAAAGACAACATATCATTTACAATCCAAACACAGTAAAACTCATTTATCTTTCTGCTCATAATTTGATATCCAAAAGCAAAATACATTCAATATGTTACAATAATGTTTTATACGTACAAATCCTTTAATTCTGTTTTCACACAAAAGAGCTTACAAAGCAACTCCCCAATCTTTAAAAGCCAGTAGGTATCCTTTAGAGAGGCCATTCTCAGAGACACAGAAGGATGTTTTTGAGATGGGCTGAGAGGTCAGCGCACTCTTTCGTGAATTTTCAAAGTTCCAGGATGCCAGCTTCCACACAGGAAGCTCTCACAAGCCGATGACACCTTTATGCTTCTTTGTATAGTCAGTTATGGGAATCTGTACACCCCTGCATTAGACCCCCACTGGCTTCCCCACCGGGTCACATTGTGCACATCAAAGAGCAGACATACAAACTGGAGATGAGAACAAACATGGTGGGAGCACCAGCCACACTACTGGGAGAGACTTTACTAGTCAGTATACACACTGTATAGTGTTTTAGTATCCATAGATGTCATTGTCCACCCATCCGGCCTCTACTGCCGAGGAGCTCCGGCAGGTCTCGTAGATGTCATTAGTGACAAAACCACACTGCGTGGGGCGGCTCGGGACGTTCTCGTAGTCCTCAAACTGACTGATTGTGGACGTCACACTAAACGTTCTGTTAATTTCAGAGCTCATGTACTCCAGATGAGCTCCAGACTGGTTGAATTTGTCGGTATGTTTATAATCACTTTTTGGAGCTACTGGACGCACCCACTGTCCTGGCACGGCATAGATTTCATTCTGTTCTTTTCTCCTACAAAGACACAGTCAGAGAGTATTGTATATGGCAGGCTGACAGACAAAATAGTTCATAGAGAATAACAAACTAAGAAATTATAAAGAAGTGTGCAGTGCATTACACACCTATTCGACATGACTCTGAAACAGAAAACCCCCGACACCACCAATATCAACAGCAGCATTACAGGCAGAGTGGCGAGGAGGATGTAGTAAATATTACTGTCATCTGAAAGAAAATCACACGTATAAATTAGATAGATAGATAGATAGATGGTATTTCAACCAATATTCAATTGACCATTCTTTTCTAAAAAATACCAGATGACTCAGAGAGTTCAGTTTTTATCCTGTCATTGTCCACTGTAATGGGCGGCTGAGTCAGGTCATCAGTACCTAAAAACAATTACAGATCAAATCAATGTGAATGATGAATTAGCATTCATAGTGTTTGGCCTTTATGATTATATTAACCTGTTATGGATTTTCAGCTTGACTACTGCGAGCAAAAGTACAATTCCACTTCCACCACTAGAGGTCATCATAAGCCTTATTATTTGTCTTTTTAAACTAATAAATCACCCCAAAATTAAATTCTGTCCTTATTTACACATCCTCTTGTCCTTTTAGAGTAGACCTATATAATTGTCTACATATAGTTTTAGCAGAATCTTATTGCTTTTCCATGTAATTAAATTGAACAGGAGACTAAATTATTATTTTAGTATTATTTATATACTATTATATTATGTATCAATATTTTAAATTACCTTTTATTTTAATATTTTTAAGCTTTTGTATTTGTATTTTATGTTTTTGTCTACTGATTTTTATTTTAACATTTCTATTTAGCTTTAGTTTTTCATCTAATATTTATTTAATTGAATCTTTATTTTAATTAATGAAAAGGATTTTAAATAGTTTTAGTTAATGAATATAACACTGGTAAATAATAAGACGGTTTACACTTTATGGGGAACTATCCCTTTAATCTTCAAGTTATGTGGGCTATAATTTTGTTTAATATGTAATTAAATGTACTATAAAATACTAATATCTCACAATAATTTAAACACATACAATTAATATATTAAGTAAAACAGAAGATTATTAGACCCATTATTGTGTCAGAAATAGTAGTAAATGCACCAGAAAAAGCTTAAGGACTTGTTTACCTGTGAGCGTGGTGATATTTCCTGCTGGAGTGGGGACAGGATGCTTCTCTAAACACACACAGGAGGCGGCACAGTTTACATTTGAAGTCCTCTTACATAATATATGTTTACACTAAAGATGCTTGTCTCAGATTTGTTGCTTATTAAATATCTAAATGTGACAGCTAGCATTAACATAAGCAAAGGCCTACCGTCTGAGTACTTGCAGATGAAATTATTCTTGAATTGCAGTTGTAGTCAGTCCACTTGAACAGGTTGTGCTCCTTCTGGCCAGCAGAAGATGAGGGCCTGTAGAATAACGCCACACACTGATCAAGGCCACACGAGGGCTCGGTCACCAGCCAGTTCCTGGAAACACAACGGACTCACATTCTGTAAACTCTGGATCACATTTACTATTTTGTTTCACTTAAAATGTATAATTTACTTACCTTCATAAATCAGAAGACTTAGAATATAGAATGCATTAAAGAAAAAATAACATTATTTATATACTATTATAGTATTTACCGTTTACATTTTTATTTCAATTATCTTTTATTTTTACACTGTCAGATTTCATTTGAATTTTAGTTGAAGTTTTAGTAATTATGTTTTGCTATTGTATTTTTTTTATTTCTATTCTATACACATTCACATTTTAGTAGTTTGCTTTCACTGAGAGAACACATCACCAAACTACTAGTTTGTCATCTACTTACCATCATGATTCATAAGACTTAAAATACAGAATGCATTAATAGAATATAGAATTATAATTACATAGTCCGTTTTTTCTTTTACAGTTTTCATTTTAAGTTTTAGTAATTGTATGTGATTTTGTAATTAAAAAAATATTTCTATAGCTTAAATTGTTTTATTTCCATTTTATTCATTTTAATACTATAACTTAGTTATTTAAGTTATTTGCCACTTAGTTAAGTTATTAGCCAAGGTGTAATTTCTAATTTATGTATATTATATATATATATATATGTATATTTAATTTTATTCCAGCTTTATTACCAAAAACTATTTTGTTAGTTTGGAGTTTTAGTAATTAACAATAGCAACAACACTGGTACGTAGACCACTTTTATGATTTGTTGTGGCCTTGTTGTGAAGAAAAGTCGTCACAGGAATGACATGAGGAAATGATGAAAGAATATTTCAGGATGTTATTACTGCAGATATCCTACCTGAATGTGGCCTGACTGTAATCCAACCAGTAATACTGTGATGAACACTCAGCATTATATCGTGGGCTTCTTCGTAGCCCAATCCAGAAGTCTCCATCAGAGGCCCTGAGCTCCTGAACAAATCTCTCCACCAGACGCTGCTCATTCTCGGTCTCAATGCTGAGCAGCTCTCCATCATCCTCCCTGCATTTCTGTCTGGCTGCCTCAAAGCTTGCTCTGAGCCTGCTGTCCTGGAAGCTTGTGATCTTATAGCAGGGCTTCTCTGTCCCTCTCCGGCATATCCTGTGATCTGCAAACCACATTACCAAAAAAGCACTGATGTTGAACCTAAAGTAGGCTACTATTGTGGAAATGTTGTAAGAACCGTTATAGGAAAGTTGGCACAGGGACACTATACGAGCAAACAGAGGAAGAAACCAGGAGAACTTCCACAAACAGTCAGGCGGAAAATCCTCGCGAGCAAAGTAATGTAGGCGACAGCTGTGTAAATAACAGCTGTGACCCAAATATAAAACCCGAAAACTGTACATAAACACACCACTGAACACAAAGAGAACTCTGTGGTTAAACGTTTGTTGTATCACCAGACGCGTAACTTATATTCGTCAAATATGGTTCTGCAACACAAAAGCTTCAGAAATCTGTATTTAAAAAGACTGCAGTCTCTTACCCGAAACAATCATATTATTAGACTATTACTGTTAAATATTGTGAATTTAAGATGCATAACAAACTAACGAAGTAAGATAATTTGAATATCACCGTGTATGAACCGACATTTTACATAAATCAGCACAAACTCACCACCGAACGCGCTTGATGCGCAGCAGGGATGGAAACAAACTGCCAAAACAGTTCCGATCAGTTTGATGAACTCCATCTCTACATAGTTTCAACGGGTGTGCGATTGCCACGCCACGACACGACTCTCTAGATCCTAGCAAAACGTCAGACGACACAAACGCTGGCAAGTTTTCGCTGTGACTGCTTGAGTCTCCGAATGAAAGCGTCTGCTGCTGCTGCTGCACAAACTGTTGGAGCTGTTTTTGCTCTCCCACTCATTACGTGCGAATTTTAAAAGTGTTCCCAAGTACTTTTTCTACAATGCAGGTTTTATGTTTGTTAGCCATGTTAAATAAATATAATAGTTAAATAAATACATTAGTTGACAAATGTGTAAAAGATTAGGATAGAAATGTATTTATGTGTGTTTAGGCTACTTATTTTTTACATATATGCTAACTTCGGAAGCCAGTGTGTGATTTTGATTTAAAGGAATAGTTCACCCAGAATTAGACATTTGCTGACAGTTTACTCACCCTCAGGCCATCCGAAATGAGTCGGTTTCTTCACTGGAATGGGTTTGGAGAAGTTTAGCTTCGCATCTTGTTCACCAAACAGATCCTCTGCAGTTAATGGGTGCCGTCAGAATGAGAGTACAAATCCTGATAAAACCTCACAATAACCCACAAGTAATCCACACAACTCCAGTATATCAATTGATGTCTTGTGAAGTGAATAGCTGCATGTTTGTATTTAAAACAAATCCATTAGTGCAATCATTTAACTTAAAACCAGTCAAAATACCATAAAAGAGTCCATAATCCATAATAACACTTCCTCCAGTGGGAGAAGTCCATCCCCTGTTGTCCTCTCACCTCACCCCCCACCTTGGACTGCTTGATCTGTGCATATTTTTGTCCTGATTCAGGCAATACTCACTGAAGAAAGTAATATTATGGATATAGGACTTGTTTTTTAGCAAACGGTTTTACATGAAAAAAGGCTAAATGATGGAAGCTTATTACAAACAAGCAGATTTTCACTTCATAAGATATTAATGGACTTTAGTTGTGTGATTTATTTGTGAATTGAAATGTTTTTGTTCTCATTCTGATGGCACCCATTCACTGTAGAGGCAATGTGTTACTAAATGTATCGAATCTGTTCAGATGAAGGAACAAACTCATCTTAGACAGCCTGAGAGTGAGAGTTTATTGTTGGGTGATCTACTCTTATACTGTTACACAATCTTTAAATTATGAAATTGTTGTTTTGTTTTTATTTGGTAGAGCTTTCACTTTTGTATGTAAAATATGTTGCAGGATATAAGTGAAAAGTAATTATGTGCATCAACTTTGAGTAATCTTTTGTGCTCTTCCTGTATCACTAACACTAACATCACTGTGGTTTACAGTTCATATAAAATCTGTTCAGAGACTGATTTTGTTTGGCTCATTAGCAAACTGGCAGAGGAAATAAGATGACTTTTTATGAGGTTGACTGGTCTGTGCAAGTCAAAGGAGCTCAGTCACTGCTGTTGACCTTGCCAGCTCACAGTCAGACGCACACTATCCTCAGAAAATAGGAAGCCAGTCAGGAAAGGAAGCACAGAGTTTTTAAACAGCCTGTTTCCTCTTCATCTTTGTGGTTTGTTTTTTTGTCCTTTTTTATTTCTGGACATTTTCCCCTTGACCCGACAAAGAAAACAAATTCATTAAACAGCTTAAGCTGGGAAGTATAAACTGCAAAACTTTTCTGGTGTTCGTGACAGTTACAAGAGGCCCAATTACAACATGGGTTAAATTCATGAAAGAGACAACCTTCTACAGTTTAATCATATGCAGTGAAATCTTTGTAGAGTATTATGAACATCCTGCAGATGTCATGAGGTTTTGTAGCAGTAAGGGTGAGGCCATCAGGCCAGTGGCATTGCATGTGTAGTTTGTTTGTGCTGATCTCTGGCAGGCTGCCCGGACTCATTGCCCCTCCTCACTGAATGTAGTCTGTCATGTCCCTTTGATTAGGCACAAGTCACTTCTTTAACCACTTCTGAACATGTGCTTGACTTTTGTATTCAAACCTTTAGAATTCATTTTTCATTGTTCTATTTACATCATTGCATACGTATTTACATGTACATTGTTCTATTAATGTTAATATTGAGTAAGTTATATTTCGGTGGATAGTTCCCCCAAAAATGCTAATTTTGTCATTAAATACAAAAAAAAAATAAGATCTTTGTTCATCTTCGGAACACAAATTAAGATATTTTTTGATGAAATCTGAGAGCTTTCTGACCAGGGGCGGATCTAGGGGTGGGGCCAGAGGGGCACCGGCCCCTGTTGAAATCTGATTGGCCCCTGAAGTGCCCCTGTCCTGTCAGTCATCGCTGATTTACATCAAGCTCTCTATTGGCTGCGTCGGTTCGTCGTTTGAAAATCAACCTGCTCAACGGTTTCTGTCTACAACTGCTAGTGCTGTGTTTTCAGTCATGGTCTTCGTCCCCTTTACGGGAAGTACCTATTCAAAACTTTAAAGTAAAAAAGCATATTATGGTTGATGTCATTTAAGTTCTCTTTCTCTAATGTTAGAAAGCTAATCAGCTCAGGACTCGACGAGTGCCCGATAGCCAGCGTGAAAGCCACTCGGGACCAGAGCTGCCAACTCTCACGCTTTCGCCGTGTGACACACGATTTTGCCTATTTTCACTCGCACTCACGCCACATATCCAATTAATCACGCAAAAAAAAACACGATCTTGGGCCAAGTTCGTTCCTTTTCAAACTCCTAGATGGCGCTGATGGCGTCTATGGCTGGCAGCACCCCGAAGTTAGCGACAGAAGAAGAGATACCCCGAAAGACAACGAGAGAAACTACCACCTCGAGAAGTCGATGAAGAATCTGAGCTGAGACTAACGTTAGGTATGTAACAATGAAATCTCGTCCAATTGAGTACTCACTCTCTTAAACGTTAAATCTTGAAATAAATAATTTGTTTGTGCGTGTGTCTGTGAACATGATTTAGTGTGGTGAATGTAAACTTAGCTGTCATAACAGGCAGCAGGAGAGCACCCTTTTAACTTCGTGGTATACAGCATGCTCAAAACATCCGTTCATAGCATTTTTTATTTACTCACATGCCATTTATCTTTTTATTAACAGGCCAAAGAAAAGGACTCCCTGTGGATGAAGACTTTTTTTCTGTAGGACTAAAACAGCACTTCGAACAGGTTTAACATAAATTTAACATAAATACAGGAAATTTGTGCAATAGAAGTAGGTATGTTTTTGTAACTGAGAGTAGAGTTATTAAACCAACATGACCATAAATTATTTAAGGTTTCAAAGATGTCCCGTAAGAGACCTTTGCCAGGACAAAAGCAAAACCTTTTATTTTATTTAAACATCCAACCAAGTGAGAAGACAGATGGATCAACCTACAGTATACTTACAGTATTAATCAATCAAAAATCAAGGTATGTTTTTCCATTGTGTTCTTGGTGCATTTTCCATAGGTGACAGGAGCCAAAGAATTCAAGAGGCTTGCTGCCGTCACCAACCTGGTCCTGGTGTTGCCCCATGCAAACGCAGATGCTGAGAGGGTGTTTTCAGTTGTGGGACTGAACAAAACCAAGAGAAGAGACAGCCTAGCATTGGATGGCACCTTGTCATCAATAATGACCATAAAGATGGCCAATCTGGAGCCCTGCTTCAAATGGGAGCCCCCCTCAGATATCATCAAGGCCTCCAAGAAGGCCACAGGCCAGTATAACCATGCCCACAGATCATAGACAAGGACTATACCCAGCTTCTGATCTGCATCTGATACTGATTATGCCTCATTTTTTGTTATTTTTGTAATGCATTCATCTGTATTATTGCTTGAAAAAGGTGTACTGTTTAAGCACTTTATTTGTTGCACTTTATTTCTGATGGACCATGTAGTGGGAGGCTTTGAATGAAGAATAATGTCCCTCCCTAACTAATCTTGTGTTTTTGGCTGAACATTAATCATCAAGTGCCCTTAAGAATACAATTATTCACAACATAGGCTAGGTTTCAGTTAATAATTAGTTTAATACCATTCTAATCAAAATATCAATCAACCTACCTAGGTCAAATCTTAAACACTGGTTTATGAATAAGGCTTTATTGTGGTACATAGGCAGTCATTTAGGCACAAGAATAGTTTTCTGGTTGAATGTTCAGCTCAAGTCTAGAAGGCCCTACAAATCATTATGCCGAACATTATGCACATCTTTATCAGACCACCCTAAAATCCACTAGAATGCAGAAAGTCAAGTCTACTTAATCCACAATTTCCTGGGGGTGGACCTTCAGCTATGTCTGCTTCACAGAATGTAACCAATATTGTCCATCTCCAGTAGGCTGCCCCTATCAACGGCTTTGGGCCTCCCCACAAACCACCAGAATGCAGGGTACAATCAAATTAATCAAATTAATTCCAATTCTCTGATATCTGAGCCACCAACTTGTGAGGCTGCATGTGCGGCATAATTTTGATCACCCCTGACAAAATCTCACCCAAGTTTTTGTGAAAAGTTGGCAGGTATGCTCGGTATAGTCGATTTTTTACCTAAGCTTTTGATTTGTTTGCAGCTAAGTTAGATTTAATATAGGATTCACATATTAGTTAACACAGTTGGACAGTTCAGGGTCAGGGAAGTAATACGGATAATGGTGTCTGACACTTACATCCCTATTCGGTCATACCAAACAGCCAGACATTAATTGTTGTAAATAAATGTAATGCAAAGTGTACAGGTGCACGTGCGTGACGTAACGCGTCATTAAAACGCATGCGCATACTTAACAACAGAATACTCTAATAAAATGTAAAAGTATGAAAGCTAAGGTGGAAAATAAGTAAAATGTAACACAGCACATAGCCATGATTTTAACCATGTTTCATCTGAGGTAAAATTATATGGAATTACAGAGTTTATTCTATAATATCTGTGTAGTATTTTATTTATTAGCATTCTGTTGCACTTTACTTCACCGTGTATATTGTAATATTACACTTTAATGGCACCTTACATATCTCTAACTGTGATAGTCAACACTACAAAGATAGAGAGTAATCATCAGCTCTAATGGCGCAGATGGTAAAAGTGACGCAATCGACCCGTGTTCGAATCTGCCTTTTGGCGAAGTATTTTCTTCCTTTTCATAATTTCAAATCACATCAGAAAAGCATTTATTTTCATTAAAACAATGATGGGTGAGAAATAAAAAAGTATGACAGCATTTCAGTGCCACGTAACAAAATAATCTAAAAAAATTGCATTATACTCGGCCCCCCTCTGTAAATTGTGGCCCCACTGTGGCCCCTGCCTTTAAAAAATCCTAGATCCGCCACTGTTTCTGACCCTTCCTAGACAGGAAAAAACTACCACGTTCAAGAACCTGAAAGGACATAGATGAAATGGTCCATGTGTCATCAGTGGTTCAACCATAATTTTACGGAGCTATGAGAATACTTTTGTGTGCAAAGAAAACTAAAATAACGACTTTATTAAATCATTTTGCATGCATAGTGGTATACTGCCCTGAACGTGTCAAATATTGATATGGAAGAAATGAACCACTGAAGCTTTCATATTTCATCAACAATATCTTACTTTGTGTTCCAATGATGAAGGTCTTGAGGGTTAATATGCCACGATGGTGAGTAATTAATTACAGAATTTTCTTTTTTTTTCTCCGCCACAACAGAATCGTAGCGTGCCTCCAAGCAACATTGTTGTTTTTTGCCTAAATTAAATGTTGTTGTTTTTTAACTGTTTATGTGAATGAGTGATTCAATGACTCACTCATTACTAGATGGTAATACTACTCTCACTATTTCTGTCATAGAAAGATATTAGAGAAATAGAAAGTATACTAGAATGCTTTTCCAGAATCAGTGTTTTTTAATGGACTGGCTGAATGAACGATTCAGTGACTTGTTTATAATGTCTTGCCGTAACAGTGTAACCTGTATGTAAGCACACTTGAAAAACGGTTTGACCATCCAAATTCGGTGACTAGAACTAGTTGTTGTGTATACCTTGAATATAAAAATGACTATTTTGAGAGAATGCATTCTTGGCATTTTCGAGGTTATGCTTATTTCACATAATCTACAGTAACATGCAACATTTACAATTTGTTTAGGTATGTTCAGCTTGTGTCACCTTGTGTGGTTGCTGCTGCATGGCATGCATATTTATTGTGCATGCATATAGAATGGATATTACATTTTATCTCACCAAATGCAATTCATTTTCTATAACCTGGATGCAGGAAAGTAGTTATTGCCACAGCCAGATATAAGGAGCATACTTAACAGGCCTACAGACTGCCTCTTGTAGGAGTTTGAGAAGAAACCATGCAGTTTGACAATGGACTGAACGACAACATCTGTTAAAAATGTGAAAGCGATTGGAGACTGGGTTATATTTTATGTTTAAGTTCGATATTCTGTCTCCTTATTTTGTGCTCGAACCATAGGCAAGATCATACGTTGTCATTGGTAATTTACTGGCAAAAATATTGGTGTTGCTATTTTTTTTTGAACCAGCAGGTGGTAGTATTGTACTAGTAGGCCTACTATTGTATAACTTTTTGTTCTGAAGATGTACAACCGTTCCTGTCCTTTATTCATACTCTAATGCTGTAACAGTTGTCATCCAAACGCTTTCCTTAATTTGATTCCAGTTGTAAAATGTACAAGCATTGTATTGTATAGATTTCTTACATAGCACTAGGCCATCAATCATAAAGGAGTCACGAATCATAAAAATGACAACAGAGTTCTATTCTTTGCAATGGTGTTCCCGGACGGTGTGTGCATTCCCAGCATGGCTTTTTACAGAAACTAAGAGAAATCTTAAGTTAATTTGATATCCACTATTTTTAATCCACAAAAAATATGATTAAATTACAGTGTAATGCTATTTTGCTGGAACATGATGACAAATTTGTCTGCTTTCTGTTCTCGTTACTGTGTTTTCGGTCTGGATAATATTTATCCTGCAGTTAAAGGATGAAATCAGAATGTGAAGTTGTTGTAAATCCTTATTCACAGGGATTTTGCCCTATACATTTATGAATTATGGCTTATACATTTCTGTCAATCCTGTCCTTATCTGACTGTGCAGGTTGTTTGAATTCTTGAACAAATATGATTCTCATATGTCACGCTATGCATTTTACAACCTCTCCAAATCAGATTTAGTGATCTCCGCAGTCACATGAATTCATCTAAACTGAGAATTAGATTGAAGAACACCGGGATCTAGATTGCTTTCACTGCTTTCCAGAGGACAAGAACAGAAAATCATCAAGGTGTGACGCTTTCAAGCATAATATGTGAAATATGTTCTCACACCGAGGGGGTTTTGGCACAAACAAGTGTATGTGCTTCATTCAAAGTTCTTCGTCAGATATCAACATCACTCAGTCAGAACGGACCCTTTAGCCTTTAGCAGGGGTGTCTTGATCTAGCAGCTCTCAGAACACAATAGATGATGCTCGCATGCGAGACAGACGAACAAAGGCTATTTTTAGTGCTCTGTGTTTCATACCTTGTGGCATATTATCACATTTCTCATATTCATAACGTTCTATTCCCAGGAGATGATGCAACATTTTATGTTTCACATGATTTATACACAATAGGCTCTTAATTTACGTTCTAAGGCTTTGACATTTAATACTGTTACAGAAAAAAATACATTCTCAATTGGACAAAAATAGACAAAGTTTAAAGATATGTTTTTCATGTAATTTACAGTAATATAAAAAAACCCTGCATTAATTTGTACAAGTAAACGCTGCTCAAAAACTTTTACTCCATTTTAAAACAAGCCAATCAACAAACAAAGTTTTAACATTTTCACTGTAATAGCCAACACGATGGTTTATTTCAATAAGCAGATTGAATTAATTAATTTATAGATGTCAATAGTTTCTAGCTTATTCATAATGAATCCTAAAACTGATTCTAATAGTGCTCTACATGTAAAAAATATAAAAAGCAATGATACAAATTATTTTGATTGTAGAATAATGCTAACATAAACCTTAACACATGTCTTATGTTTGTGGTCGCAATCACAACTTTATCAGACTTAAACAGTATTTATTTGGCTTATCTAAAAATCAGAACTGGTGTCTCTTGGATTTGCATCAAATCTCATTGTCACTGTATTCAAGGACTTTTTATTGTTAACCAAAAGCAGAGGATTCATCTTATATTGTGGGAAGGAACTGTACGGTAGTTTAGGAGGAGGGATGAGACACTCCCTGCACCAGAATTACACCCGGGGTCCAACGCTATATAAGAAACATCTTATCACCTTTCTCAAATAGTGTCCGTTCCCTTGCCTGAGAGCTAAACAGGTATGGTATACTGTTTCTTTACACTGATCTCTACTGCTTTTTTCTCTTAAATGTTAAAAAATAACACAATACATTCAAAGTAATTACTTTCATCATGATTATAACCGTAACAGAAGTTAAGGTTGTAGTATTGGATGAGTTGGCTTTTTAATAAGTGATATTTAGTCATGTTTTTCAGTTGCTCTGTAGCAGGAATGATGCTGTGGCTCTGCTTCTGTGCTGTACTGGCTCTCGTCCTGCAGCCGGTTCACTCGGCCTTTAACTGCTCCGCAGTGTTTAACAGGGTTCCAGGTGAGACTTCTTACAGATGTGAGACAATCCTCCATTCTCTGCAATTTTCTCAACAATAAGTCCCCTCTTTTTGGTTAGACAACAATGATCTGGTGGTAGACTGTGGAACCAACATGATCACTCTGGAGGTAAACCTGTGCACCGCTGAGTGGGCAGGCTTTGACCCCAGCGGCCTGGCCCTGAACGGGGAGCGCAATAATGCCCAGTGCAAGGGCACCATTGATACCACTGTCAACCCACCTGTCATCCGCTACCATCTGCCAGTCAACCACAGCCAGGAGAACCCATGTAGGCAGTCTCTGCAGGTGGGAAGGAAAAAGAGGTTTATGTCTCATCAATCTTCAAGAGCTGAAAAACTGACTAAGGCCATAAAAGTTGCATGCATATAATAATAATAAAAAAGAGTAAAACAAAAGTAAAACTTGTCAGGAAATGTTTAAAATATATATTAACATTTTTTTTTTACTATTTGTAAACCATTTTAATCACTTTTTTCTAGATAATTTTAAATGGTATTTGAAAATGCAAAATACACAAATTTATAAGGTCATAAAAACAGTAAAACCTTAACGGTAACTTAAGTACTAAAAAACTGTAAAATGTGGAGAAAAAATGTGAAAATTTTACAATACAGTATACAAATAGAATAATAATTATACAAAGAATATAAAGTATAAAAACTTGTTATTTTAATTAATAATTTCTTTTTTTAATGTCTTTAAAATACATACATATTTTTTTTAAACAGTAAAATGTAGAAAATAATCAAAGAAAATGTATTTTAAAAATGTAAAAATAGTAAAATAGTTTTAAGTGTATTGCATTTTTGTACAGCACTTTATTGAACTTCATTTTGGACATTTTTAGATTGTGGATGAGGTGCCCAGCTCCTCTGGTCCATTCAGCATGTTCTCCAGCATTCAGTCCGTCATTATCACAGGATACATTGATACCCAGCTCCTCAGAGGGCATCATCAGTTACTCCACAGATCTCTACTACCACTTCTCTTGCCGTTACCCACTGGAATATCTCGTCAACAACACTCAGATCGTAGCGTGAGTATTCAGACACTTCAACCAATGGCAGTTTGACAGCAAAAGGCCTGACTTGGTTAATATTCTTCATGCAGGTCATCAGTGTCAGTGGCCACTAGAGACAACAATGGTACTTTCATTGACACTCTCAGCATTGGAGTCTTCAATGTAAGTGGGGATTTGTCTTAAATTCTCCACTCTGAATTGAAAATATGTACAATTTTAAAGACATTTTTGATTATTTCTGTTTTAGAGCACATCTTTTAATAGCCCATTGGTGGTTCCGCCTACTGGATTAGAGCTGCGCAGTAAAGTCTATGTTGAAGTAAAAGCTGCCAATCTCACTGGAAAGTAAGAACACTGCAGTTTTCTCTTGGACAGTGCATGAATGCTATGTTTCTTAAGGGTTTTATTGTGAAATGAAATGACTTTTCTGCCTTTTTCAGTTTTCATATTTTGCTGGACCACTGCTTTGCAACATCATCACCTTATAATCACACCAACAACAAACCGCACAGCTTTTTCACAGGGTGAGTTACTGCTTATTAAGAATTGATTGCTCATATCGCTAAATTTGACTCTTAGTTGTTGATGTGTGTGCTAGTACATCAATGTTCTCTATTGTTTCATCACAGATGCGTGGTAGAGAACCGGACAACGGTGCTTTATAATGGCCGCTCCAAATTTTCCAGATTTTCATTTGAAGCCTTCCGCTTTGTGGAGCACCGTAATCAAGAAATGTCTACTATATACCTGCACTGCATACTGCGACTCTGCGAACCGAACAAGTGCCAAGAACTTCTTGATGTTAGAGTCTTTTACTGTTTGAATAGATTCATTGATTTGAATGCCGCTACTGAAAATATCATGCAATTATCATTTGACTTATTTTACTCGTACAGTCTTGCAACTCTAACAGAATACGAAGGCGAAGGGCCCTAGAACCTTATGGATCGCCAGCTAAAGATTCTGCCACAGTGTCTGTGGGTCCTCTGTACACCGCAGCTCTGAGTAAGTCAGTCACATACACACATGAATCCAGAATGAGACCAGTCTGAGACCCAGCTTATTGTCAAACATACTGAATTCCAAATGAGAGCGATTTTGAGATGCCTTACTACTCTCTCTTTTTGATCCTGTAGAGAATGATGTTCCCTCTGCATTGGCCTCTGGTATGAGATTCTTTTTGAAACTTTACTGCAATCAAAATATTGCCTAGTTCATTTAAAATGGTGTTAGAATACCAAAATATATATAAAAATATGGTCTTTAAAGCTGCATACACATGATTTATAAAAAGTATTAAATGTTAAAAAATTGTGGGAAATGTATGTAATATTTTAAACCATCTGTATACAATTGCAATCATTATTTTTCATAGGTAATTTTAAATTTTGTTGGAAAATACAAAATACAAAATTAATAAGATCATAAAAGTTGCATACATACTAATTGTTAATATAGTCACATTTTATTTGTAAAATTGTTAATGTATAAAAATATATTTTAAACCATTTGTATACCATTTTAATCACCTTTTGCATAGTTACTTTTAAATTGTGTTTGAAAATGAGGAAAACAATTAAATTAATTTGGTCATAAAACTGCAGACATAATAATTACAAAAATAGTAAAATGTACAAAAACATTTTTTTTTTAAATGTAATATCTGAAATATATTACAATTCTGAAAACATATATAAAGTATAAAAAGTATTTAAAAAATGATAAAATAGCATTATAAAAAGTAGCATTACATAGCATTTTATTTAAAAATAATAGGTCATAAAAGCTGCATACATGCTAAATAGTAAAATAAAAAACAAAATGGTGGAATGTCAAATGATTATTAAAAATGTAATAGAAAAGTATTTAAAATAAATAAATATAACACAAAATATTGCACTTTGATGTAACTGAAATGCAGGTTAAAATACTTAAATAGACACTAACAGCACAGTCATATGTTTGTTTGTCTCATGAATCAGGAGGCAGCGAGCCGTTAAACAGAGACGATATGAACGTGGCTGGAGTGGTGGTGGGGGTCATTTTTGCCACCGGCGGTGCTGTGTTTCTGGTTATGGCTGGATGGTTTGTGCTGAAGAGGTTTTGCTGGGCCGGTGCTCTGTCTCGGGCTTTCCACTAAGAGATCCATCAACTCACCATCTGTTTTGCATTGAATGAAGCTTAATTTTATATGGCGATAAGACGTCTGATCACATCACTGCATCTGCACAAACCAGCAAAGAACCGCTTTGCATAATGCCTATTTAGCATATTTTAATCTATTTAGACAGCACTGTGTAGTGCTGTCTACACAGTAGTGCTGATATGTTTTAGTCTAGTCATCAAGCGCTTGGAAGAAAGCTCAAATACTTCATTCTCTCATGTACCGCTATTGATATCGTTTGATGTGTTTCAGATATATGTTTTAGCTGTAAGAGGTATGTAGGCATAGCTGAATTATTGAGAGGAACAAACTGTGGATGAAATCCTTTTGTAATATTTTGATTACACATTGCTTCTTCTACATATTAGCTCAGGATTTGTCAAACTTTTTGATGCCAGGACCCTGACCTAAAGACCCTCTTCTTGAAATATAAAGGCAGCTATATTTTATCATGTCTTTATCATGTTTATCATCTTTTTATATTTTGTGTTAAAAATGATTGTGTTAACTTTGACAGCCCTAAAAATATTTTACAAAGTTTTCTTTTATAGTTTAAAGTAATTCCTAACACAGATTTCTTTGTGTATATTTGTTCAAATGTTTTACTGACCCAGTTTGAAAAGCCCTGTATTATCCAATGACGTGCTGCTTACTGTAATCTAATATATCACTTGTTTAGATGAGATTTATTTAGAAATAACTGTTATTCATATACTGTAGTTGAGGCAGAAATCAACAGACAACATACATTCATTTCAAATATGTACAAACTGAACTTTTATTTACATGTTTATGAAACATATGCACACATTACACAAAATATATTCAGTAAAAGGAAGAAAGCTTTTTTGTTCTGTCTTTCATTTCAGTGTATTTCACAGAACTTTACATAAGGTTCTTTCTGAAAACTGTACAAACAAAAATATTGTTCAATAAAAGATACAGGTCACAATGTACAATCCGAACATAAAAGCTATTATTTACAGGACATTACATTTGCATTTCTGATTGGACTGTTGGTGTGTGGTTTAATTTAGAGTGTGTACGATATCTTCTAATAGGGCTGTGAGTCTGGTTGAGAAATCCTCCTGTATGGACTCTATGTTTGTCTGATGGAGACCAGCTGACTCACCATGGCTCTGGTTTTCTTGTAGAGCGATCATCTGTTGGTCTATGTTAGAAATAAACTGTTGATTCTGAGCTGAGGAATTCTGGCAGAACTGATCCACTTTTGAAGTCATCACATCCCTTGGAGGCTGTGCCGAGGCAAGATGGCCTGCCAAAGCTATCTTGAGTGCCGCCACCTTCCCTTGTACCTCTAAACTGAAGGTACACACTTCCTGTCCCAGCCTGGCAGTGACTTCCTCCCAAAGCTCCTTTCCGCTGCTGTCTCGTTCCTCCTCTACAGCCTCAAATGCTTTTGTTTTAAAGTCCTCAAAGGCTGCTGTCCTTTTCTGGTGGCTTTCATCCAGAGCTAGCGTGATCCTCTGCACCGCCTCCTGGTAGATTGTGGTTTCCTCTGGGTTCAGGTCCTGCAGGTTCAGATTGAGTTTTTCACAGAGTTCCTGAGAGTTGGACTGGAGAGCCGTCTGGAGCTGCTTGGTGAAGGGGGTGAGGAACTCCTTGATATTGGCCATGGTGTGTTTTGGGTGGCTGGGGTAAGGAGATAGTCTCTCCCTCAGCTCAGCAAGCTCCTGCTTTAGACGAGCTCTCAGGCGCTCAGACTCCATACTCAGCTTTCGTCTCAATTCAGCCGCCATGGGGTTGTGAGAGTCTTGGGAGTAAAGGTCACTGCTCACCACTTGGTTCTTCCACACACCACTGCAAAACAGGATCAGGGGTCAATGATTTGGACAAAGACTAGAATGTGGACTAGAATGTCCATGTTAAAGAAAATTTAAAAACTAGTTTGTGCCAAGTTATTCAAAATTTACTTTTTGCTAGTTCAAGAAACTTTTATCAAATTTTCAAGAAACATTTCTATTTAAATGTCAAGTGGTATGACCATCAAGTACAAAAGTGCACACCTATTTTCATTATTTTCTAAAACATTTTCAAATGTATTTTTCAAGTTGAAAGGTATTTTTTAAATAAATATCAATTATTAATTCATAAACACTTTACATTTTTTGTGGGTTGCACTACATGACATGAACAAGTTTTGTATATATATATATTAATATGTAGTTTTGTTAAAATGTTTTTTTTTCACCATAAGAAATAATAATACAATATTTTGCCAAACTACATAATACGGTTTTCCATTCAATAATTTTATTATTTTTAATGAGGCGTTTTTCTTCATTAAATCATAACAGATATATCACCTTGACATTTTGACTTCATGTCCCCAAAATATTCAAAATGAATTTTAATTTAGAAATTAAAAACATGCTCATCACAATAGGGATGTATTAAAGACATGGCATGTATGAATAATTTTTTTAATAAACAAAATAAATGAGCATCAAGTTATTGTGCCTGTTAATCAACACTACCATGAGAGTGAAATTACTTTGAATCTTTGGCAAAAAGTTTCTTGTCAGTAGCCTGATTGTCTCTCTGCAAACTCCATGCTTCTCGACTGATCTCATCATTGAGTGGAAATGCTGAAAGGGAGGATGGTTGCATTAGATCATTGTAAAATAATGATAATAATCCCCATTTTAGAAGAAATGAATTTAAAGAGGCAACAAACCTGTTGTGGATGCAAAGACCAAAGCCAGTGTAACAAACAGCAGATTCATTTTTATTTACTGAAGGTTATTCTAGAAAAGAAAAACAGAAAGGAGATTTAAGTATTTAGATCCATTCATTTAAATGTTATTGACTGACAATATTTTTTTAAAGAGGACAATTTACTCCTCATCAATTATTAATTCTATTTAAGTGGAAATTTGGCTCTTACCTGTTGATGAGAAAATGAGAATTTCTTCTCAGGGTCCACATTTAAAGCAATCCCTTATCTCTCTCTTCATCTGTGTCAACACGTAACACGTGGAGGGTCAGTTTGATAACGATAGGCCCTCGGAACCCAATGCTATTTCCGATTGGCCTCTTCAAATCTGCTCTCTTCCAACAACACAAATTCAGAGCATTCAGTGATGTCACATCAAGGACAATATTGACGCAATTCCAAGTCAGGCAAGGTCAATGCTATTGGAATATGTTTACTACTAACCGGAGGTGTTTGGACAACTCTTACCCTGAACAGGTTTGAATACTTTTCATTTCAAATGTGGATGCTCTGTCCCAGGACTTATGTTGGCTGTGAACTGAACTGCATTAAATTTGGCTAAGTTTTATCAGTCATAAGAGACCTACTTGGCTTTCTCACACAGAAATAAGTCACAGAGAATGAACCCTCCAGGCCTGTGTTTGCTGCATTATCTCTGGCTCCACGAACAAAGTTGCTGTTTGTTTGTGCTTTACTGAATGGGTCCTTTTAGCTTTGCTTTGAGTCTACAGGGTCGTAGCTATTGATCTACAAAGAAGCTTACTTTGAACATTTGATTATTCCAGTTTAGACCCACTTTCTGGCAGCTGTATAAATGAGCATTGGGCAAGAACAAACAGTGCACAGGGAATTTTGCCATACAAATGCCATAGTTTTAGTGACCAAACATTCTGTTTTGTGTATTGGGTCATGTGTTGTGCAAATCTAAAGCACTACGTCATTGTAATTTGCTCCATTCATTTTGTAACATGGCTGTTTGGGCAATAACACGATTTAGATAGAGATGTTATCGTGCAATTATGGTGCACTTATTATTAGTGTTATTAGTTATTAATATTATGAGTGTATCACTAGTTATATTCCTTATCTGAAAAAAGAAAATGTTGGCTGTGAAGTTTTATCTTATCACTAACCCCAAAACTAAACAGACTTTATACACAGCGACGCTTGCATCACTGGTGAGTTAGAGCTTTAAATAACGACAGTTAAAGAGTTCAGATGCAAAAGCCTGTAAGTGCCGTTCTAAATTGACCATTTCTATCAGGCTCTTTTCATTGCCATTAAAGTTAAATAACTGAACATAAACAGAAGCTTGAGAAAAATCCTTTTGCATCTGAACTCATCAGTTGTTCTCTAAGAAGGGATTGCAGGATAAACACGTTATTGAGTTAAACTTACGATAAGAAATTGTGCAACAGGTTGTTTTGTGGGAATGGGTCAGTTATCAGTTAACTATATAATCATGTGGTTTTATTATTTTTATTGTATCATTATGTTTTTATCATATTACCATTTTACCACTGCAACACTAAAGCTACCTATTCATCGAGGTCATTCTTGCGTAGGGCTAAAAGTATGTGAAATGTGAACTGCATTACATAATGAAGTCACCATTAGGTCATAGTCCACACACACTCAGCTATGTAAGTAAGTAAGTAATTCAGGGTCCAAGTTCACTGATTTTGATGCACATTACAAAATAATGTCATCATATGTGTGGTAAGCATAGTGTTTAACTAGATTCATATTGTTTTTCCCTTCAAATTTTCCGACCAGTGCACAGTTCAGTCCTTGCACAGTTCAAACATCATAACAAGTTTTGTTTATTTAATCATTTTGTGTTAATTCGAGCTTGTTTATGCTAATATAGGGCTCTGGATTCGGCAGAATCAACTTTAACCCAGATATCGCAATCGGTTTACTAGGCTGACCATGGCCTTCTCACCCACTGGGTGCACATCAAACGAATGAAGCCAAGGGATGTGAAAAACAAGGTTTGTTGTTTCAGCGTCCCATTGCTTGTTTGAATACAGAGTGCCTGGAATGTTCTCTTCTCCTGTCAAAGCATTTGAGAAAGTGCACACTAGTAGAACATTTCTGATAGGACTTTTTTTTATAAGACTGATTTAATGTTTTTCAGATGTGCTGAAAGACATTTAAAGCACAGACAAAATCATTAATCAGTTTCATGGTTTCACTGTGGCCTGTATTCTGAACTGGCAGCATCGGGTTGCTTCTTTCTACCTATTGGCATGCATGTGTGATACTTTATCTCTAGACTGTTCATGAATCATTCAGCATGGCTGGGAGAGAGCTTCCTGTATGCCTTCAAGCTTTCTCTGAGTCCTGGACAGCAAACTGACGTGATGTGCTCGTTCAGGGTTTGCCTCTGCTGGCCTATCCTACTTTACTGGTTATTTGCCCCAAGACTGAGCACTGCTGTTGGATCAAACTTAACTCTAAGACTTCCTGAAAGATCTTCTTGCAAACCAGGTAACTTGAATATTTCTGGGACATGAGGATGTGAAACTGCATTAAGTGGGTGTTTATTAGAGTCCAAAGAGTTTTTTATTGCAGTGTGAACAAGACAACTGACTTCAGCTCTTTACATTGCCTTGACCATGTATGTTGGCTACTTTATGTGTTTTAATAATAACAAATATATACATATTTTACCCTTGTTCTGTTAAACTATAAAAATGCATTATAAAAATGTTAAAATAGAAAGAGTGATATAATCATTTTGATCACTTGTGATTAATTTAATTGCAATTATATCCATAGTATAATTTCAAAAAGAGTTCAAAAAGTGTACAAATGCAATTTATAAGTGTATTGCTAGTTACAGAAATCGGCCTCATCAAGAAGAATTCAGCCATTTTTTATTAAATTTCAATCACAGTGGAAGATGTTGTTAGAAGTGTGTTTTAAGAGCTTGTTTTCTCAAATTTCACATTGCCAAAAATTCTGTATTACAAGAAATAATTAAAGAATAGGTTCACCCCAAAATAATAATTTTCTTCAAATTTACTCACCTTCAGGATATACAAGATGTAGATGTTTCTTCATTGGAACAGACTTGGAGAAATGTATAATTACATCACTTGTTCACCAAAGGATCCTCTTCAATGAATGGGTGCCGTCAGAATGAGAGTCCAAACAACTGATAAAAACATCACAAGTAATCCACATGACTCCAATCCATCAACTAACTTCTTGTGATATGAAAAGCTGTTTGTATTCATCATTAATAAAGTCACAATTAAGATCGATGCTTCTGATCATTTAAAGTTAAAATGCTTTATTACAATTGTTTGATTTATTTGATGGATGATTTTGATTTGTATGATGGAGTTGATGATGGACAAACACACAGCTTTTTAATTCATAAGACACTAATTGATAACCTGGAGTTGTGTGGATTTCTTTTGTATTATTGTTATGTTTTTATCAGCTGTTTGAACTCTCATAACGGCACCCATTCACTGCAGAGGATCCATTAAAATAAAACAAGCGACGTGATGTTAAATTCCTCCAAAACTGTTCTGATGAATAAACTGAGGGTGAGTACATTTTCAGCACATTTACATTTTTGTGTAAACAATTCCTGTAAGATTTACATTGAGTTTGATTATTGGAGAAAGATTATCCTTTTAATTTTGTACACTCTGGAGGTTTTTACTGCCCAGAGGGAGGTGAGGGTCCAGTTCCATGTCCCAGAGGAACATTTGGACCAAGTTTTTGGGCCACGTTCATAAACGACTGTATCAGCTGCCCACCACATCACTATGGACCTAGAGAAAGCTTGAGCAGTTGCCTGCCCTGTGGTCCCTGGTCACAGCAGCCTCTGCCTGGACAGGACAGATGTACATGTTTGCAAGAGGGTCAAGTCTTTCAGGTAACAGCTTATTACATTGTTTACATAAGATCCCATGCATTTGTAGCTAATTGTGGAGAAGCAATCTGCAGACCTCTTCTCAGACAGACACTCATGTTTCAGCCTAGTGGGGTCTGGTTACCACTCTCACTGACTGCTGAATGCTCTTTTCATCAGCTACTAGTCACTAGGGAAATCAGTCAGGATTTGTTGTCTCTAACGGATGGCATCTTCCCAATCCTGAATGTAGGCCAGTGACGGGCAGTGTCCATGTACTTTGGGATACACACAGAAAGGAGAAGACTGTGTGTTGAAGGTCTATGATATATGCAAAGATGGAAGAGCACGTAACCAGCATGGAGAATGTCTGGACCATAAGCAGTGGAAACTGCATTGCTCTCAGCAGGTGAGCGTTCACTAGAACAGAGGAAACCGAGGTAATATAGAGGAAACTGAGGTAATATAGAGGAAACTGAGGTAATATTGAGAAACCTGTAGTACAGTCATGCTGTTTGCACTGTGATTATGACATACTCACCATTCAGCCATTGCCATTCAAAATATTATGAATGGTGCATGAGAACTTGATTATTTTGCTCATGAAAGACAACCAATCTTCTTAATGTTAAATGGTTGACTAGCATTTTCTCAGTATTGAATGGTTGACCAGCAAGTCAGTGACCTCTATAGCAAAATACCTTCCTCCATGAACTTTTATCACATATATAGGGGCCTCTTGTGTACCACTGATTGTGATATGTGACTCAGGACCCAGTGACGCAGTATTCTCTTTGAGCAATATGTCAATTGTTGTAGGTGTGTCCATCTCCTGAGCTGTATGAAGGCTATGATGGTTCCCTGGGACTGTGTGCTTGCAGAGGTTGTCCAGGCCTGAGCCAGACAGGGTTGAGTGTGTTGGCTGGTGCCGGAGCATCTTGAGTCCAGTTCTGCAGCTGGTTTGCACTGGAACCATTTACCTGCTGTACACTGAGTCTAATCAACAGGTCAGGCCTATGCATGCATGCCCACAGCATGATCTAGTGTTAGTAAGGAGGCCCAAAACATGGTGACCCCCTCATACTGTAGTAGTATCTTTTCCTCCAGATTGTACAGTTGCATGTCACTTGTTTCATAACATCTTGATAAGTAAATTACACGTCTAACTTTTCCATTTATTAAATTGAAATAAATAATTATATATGTATGTGTATGTGTAAGTAGCACGGGTATATTTGTAGCAATAGCCAAAAATACATTGTATGGGTCAAAATTATAGAATTTTCTTGTTCCATGAAAATATTTTATAAATTTCCTACCGTAAATATATCAAAACTTAATATTTGATTAGGAATATCCATTGCTAAGGACTTAATTTGAACAACTTTAAAGGAGATTTTCTCAGTATTTAGATTTATTTGCTCCCTCAGATTCCAGATTTTCAAATAGTTGTGTCTCGGCCAAATATTGTCAGATTCTAACAAACCATACATCAACGGTTATTTATTCAGATTTCAGATGATGTATAAATCTCAGTAAAAAAAACAACTTATGACTGGTTTTGTGGTCCAGTGACGTTCAGATCATTTTATGCAAACTGTATTGCAGTGCTATTTTGCTTTATTTATATACTGTTATTATATTTATTAAATATTTTGAATTTATTTTATATATAGTCAGTTTCCATTTTATTTTTAGTCTAATATATTTATGTGCTTTTGTCTTTTTTAGATGCTTTTTTCATCTAATATTTATATTTTCTTCCAGCACTTCAACTATTTTGATATTTTCAGCTTTAGTTTTAATATAAAAATAACAACAATGCTCTACTGGGGGACAAATGCCTGAAAACATATTACACTCTGGAAAAGAGAGATTCTGGAAAGTTTTTAAAAAGTAGTGCAAAAAGTAACATCCGTGACAAGTATGCAATTCATATTTTTTTTTATCATAATTTCATTAATCAACACAATTTGAAATAAAAATGTAGTAAAATTAAATAATAAACATCAGAGATAAATTTGTGTGTGTGTATATGTATATATGTATATATATATATTTAACTTAATGTAACTTAATGTAAATGTAAGTACAGTGTTCCAGTTGACTCTATTCAGAAATGACTCTGAACAGATCCTCAACAGCAAGCAAAGACTTGATCTTTTGAGTTTTATATTCCTTTAGTGTTATAATCCATTGGATGATTAACTGCAAAAAGAAAGAAAGGAAACACAGTATGACTGGATAACTTTACAACAAAGTACACAATGTGAGGGACTTGCACAGGACATTGAGAGTGTAATATAGCCCTGTTTACACACAAGTGAGAGCTTAGCACAAACCGCGGTAGGATAACACTCTGACCTATTTGTCATTAAACTAACCTTGTGTTTTCATAAAAGGTAAGCATGTCTGGAAGCATGCTGGAGACCGTGCTCAAACACTGGGACTCCCGTGGGAGCTTGGAATGCAATGTTCATCTCAACTTCTCCAGGCCTGTGTACACAGTGCAAACAGGGGGTGAGTGGCCAGAGACAAGGGCAGGAAGTACAGAGGGTTTTGTGACTACGGTTTATCAGCAGCCTGCTCTCTGTTTGCTGTTGTGCAGAGGCGGGCTTCTTTGGTCTGCTTAATGCTGTCCCGTTGGAGGTCAGGAGGTTGATTCTGGCCCACAGCCAGCAAACCAACAGTCTTTTTGTGCCCCTGGATACAGACAGGGGTATCTAATACATCACGTCTTATATATACACACAACCAGTGTATTATACATGTTTAATGAGATATGTTTTATTAGGAAACGTTAAAGACCAAGAGGAAGCTTGGGACTCTCATTGGTCCAGTAAATCATCAGCATTTGGTACATCCGATATGAGGCCTGGAGGAGTCTTGAACCCAACAGCATGTCTACATCCAGGAGACATTCTTCTTTTTACCGTGACCCAACAGCACTATCCTCAGTATGATGTGTAAGTACATGCTGACAGGTGATTCATCTGCTGCCCATCCATTTTCACTGGCCCAGATTGTCACAGAGGGAATGCTGCTTTTTCCACAGAGACAGCTTGTACAACACTAATGCTGCGTTTGACTGGGGACCCTTCAGATTATTGGCACTGGACCAAGAACTGGCACGATCTGCCCACTCCCTTTTTTCCATAAGTCTCCATGAGCCTGGGGTGTACGCCTTCAAACTCAGCAGCCACCAGCATAGACACATGGTATCATGATCCATTTTCACATTACGGCATTATAAATGTTTTTAAAATTCTCTACTATTTAGTCTAAATAAAAATACAATAAACTAAAATATTTCAAACTAAATTCAATTATTTTAAATGTAAAAGTAATTTTGAGGTTTTGTTTTCAATTGTATGTTTTGTAAAGAAACCAGTTTAATATGGAGCTATTGTTTCAGCTCCGGGAATTAGTTATTAAATATTCAATGTTGCTTGATCAACGTAATATTAATATTTAACGTACGATTTATACTTTGAGTATTCGGCCAGCGATTACTACATCAGTATATCTATTAAATCTCGCTTCTATTGCCCGTGGCCCCGGTAACAATAAAACGAAATTAATAATTAATCATGTTCGAGCTAGGTTGCGTTATCTTTGGGCAAATAATGATGAAAATACTTAAAATCACATTCCAGAGACAATTCTTTATAAAACGGAACAAGGTTTATTCGTAATACTGCTATTCTAACATAAATGGATTAACTGATAATACACAAACATACACATGCATAAGGGATTTTGGTAAGTAAACTCGTAACTGTTAAAATTAGCCCTTTTAGCTATTTTAACGCTTGACTCAACCGGAAAAGATCACGACAGATGCCTTTGCTCTGTTACTGCATTCAGATCAAATTTTACCAGTTTAGTCAGGATAAAAACGCTTTGTTTGTTATACTTGCTGTCTGTTGTTGAAGCAGGCTGTTGCTTTTTGGTTTCGTTTTCCCGCGTGAGTTCAGTTCTTTGTTTCGGTGTCACGTGGTCGGTTCGTGCTGCTCCGGGTAAACCTCTGCTGCGTGGCGTCACCGGAAAGCTCTCCGGTGCGGCATTGGCACGGTCCTAGACTTCATAAATGGTTGGTTTCAAGGTGAGAGTCCAGCAGACGGCGCGTTGGAGCGCAGCCGCGGAGTTTCAGAGATGTTCAAGCCATGTTCGAGAGTCAGAGCGCCAGAAGAGAAGAGAGAGCGCGTCGCTCGGCGTCGTTTAAACAGACCAACTTTAGACATCGCCCACAGGCGGCTGGTCCAATCAGGCGTCGATGCGGGCGGAGCCCGCCTGCACGGCTGTTTTGCAAGGCATCTTTATGTGACGACAAATAACTTGTTTTACCCTGTATTAAAACTCTTACCAGGTTTATGCATTTATAATATCACCACATTCGTTATCTTATTGATTCATACAATTTTGCAACCATTCATAAAAGTCTAAACACTGCAACCTACACATTCCAGGTTAAAGCACGATTAGAAATCAGCCCACGTTTTCCTAAATAATTCATATTCCACAAGCATATGAGAGAAAGAGTACAACAATTAATATCCATATGTTTCTTGTGTAGATGAATTATTATCATGAAATGAATGTGTCTCTTGAAATCTTCTAGTGGCCACTTCTCTTTGTTCTGTGACCAAGAAATCGCGCGCTTTGCGCTGAGGCGAAGGGGAGGGGTTTTAGAGGCTGCGCTGATTCTTCTGATGACGTGTAGAGCCAGTTGAATTCCTGCCGATATCGTTACATATCCCCTTGGGCTTGGTGATGTTCCTGATGGAACCTCGTCAAGGCCCTGGAACAAGAGGCAGGAAGAACAGGCACATACAAGACACAAACATCATTTCTATCACTGACTGAAGCCTGGTGCAGGGTAATTTGGGAAGGAACAGGTTAGAAACTTGAGAAGACATAGGGATGCATTGTTTATCATTATTGACAATTGGGTCATTTTGACTGTTTTAATTGTCAGGGGCTCGACGAGGCGGTATAGGCATGATCTCAGTCAGGTTGGTTCGAATTCTCGGGTTGGGTTCTAGGTCGGGATTACCACGTCGAAAAAGGCGAGGGACGCCTGGCGTGCATTTGTTGAGAGACTCTTGAGCAGCGTTCACTCGCTTGTGTAGGAGGAAGGCCAGTGTCAAAGTCACAACATATCCTACGATAGTAGAGATACAAAGCGCCGTGTCAGCGGCAGACCAGGACCGAATAATTGGGCGCGGCGGGCGAAGGCGGCGATAGCTTCTAACGCTGTCAGCGGTGTCAACTTCAATAAGAGATTTCGATTTCAACCTGATATTCATCGCCGGTGAGGTGATACAATGCTAACTCGTCAATATGGAGGATCGCGCCCTTGGGACAGTGATCCATAACGTTTGGTTGGGCAAATTAATGCGCGTGGCGGTGTCGTGTTAATCGCATGTGAGGGTAGCTGTTCGTGCTGGGGTGTTGACCAGCCATCGTTTCTGATGATTTCGCTTGCGTTACCTCAACTTGAGAACGTGGTGTTGCTTGGTGGGGCAGCTAGTGTCGGGTTTAATGGATTCTAAACCGCAGATGCCCTTGGTATTATCGCGACGCAGAGTTTACTCGGGTAGGGGAGTGAATGTCCTAAGTGGCGTGCCCATCTTTGAGTTTGGGGCCAGATACAACTGTTCGTTGTTCTGTAATACGCAGCGACTTTTAGGAGTTTGGATTTTGACATAGGTTTTCCCTTGCCGTAATCCCACATTCACAACGGCGTCTTTGAGCCGGTAAACATTATTAACGTCGATAATGGGCAAACTGAAAGACAACTAAATCACCTGTTTCCGGGTTTGCGTATATGGGAATAGCGCTACCGGGAAAGGGCGAGATGGGTTTGGATGAGACTAGGCCCGCGGTGGCCGGGTTACAACGCTTTGAACAAGGCTAAGAGGTATCGTGTAGCACGGAATCCTATTCATGGCTACGTTGTCAATCGAGGAACTTACATCGTATCATGTCGCTCATGATTTTGGCGGGTGGCCTCGATCGGTCGACAACGGTTCTCTGGCAATTACAAAGACTTTACTGACGGAAGTCGATCTCAATTTCAGGACCTGGATTCAAGGTTTGGTTAAGGGGTTCAAAGTGAGAGAGAGGAAAGGAAACACAAAGTGAGACACGAGATAAAGAAACCAAACGATAAAGTAAATTAAAAAAAAAAAAAAATCAAAAATGCAAAAATTTATAATAAAAAAAAAATAAAAAATAATAATAAAATAATAAAAAAAAAATTGAGAGTAACTCCTCTCTACTAGATTGGTCCTAGCAGTGCTGCGGAGGAGAGAATATGGGTTGTGTCTAAGCATGGTTGCTATATGTTTTCCTAAAATGACAATACTTATGCTTGTGTGGTGCATATGGTTGTCGGTCTGTGTCAGTCGGTTTGATCTTCCCCCTTTTCCTGTCGGTGGTTTGGATTTGCCGGTTGGCACTGGCAACCCATCATGGTGCATCGTGTGTCAGCATACTCCCCCTCTGGCCGTGAGGTACTACGAGCTGTGGCGCAGTGAGTGGCTCAGGGACATCCGTGTGGACACCGTCTTGCAGATGCAGCATGTAGTCGACAGAGTGGAGCTCGCGGAGCTCGGAGGATGTGCTATAATGGTTTTGACATGTGAGCTGTCATGGTTCGTAGTGACGAATCCGCATGTGAGGGTGAGGAGATCGTCAGCAGCGAACTGAGGTGGTATGGTAATGCAGGAGGGCAGGGGTGTGCTCGCCAGTGGCGTGCTGGCGGCGGGTTACTGCTGCCACTGTAGGGTTGGGTGGGAGGGCATGAAAGGTCCAGGACTCTTCATGTGATGCACCTGCTGTGGTGAGGGCATCGTTTTGGTCATTTGAGGGGCTGGAGTTTGGGAGGAAACGTTTAGGATGTCAGACCTGATCTGGTGTTCTCCGGAGGAATGGCAGGTGACTGAGACAGCACTTTCAGGAACTTGAGGAGTTTCATCAGCAGGTGTTTGTTGGACGCTGTGATTTGGAGTATTGGGTGCTGAGTTAGTGTTTAACTCTGTTGCTGGCTTTTTCAGGTGGGGTTTCATGTCCATCTGAAGTTAGGTGTTTACTGTTCTCTGAGAGCAAGGTGAAGCAGTGCTGTTTTTTTTTGTGGCTGATTTGTTCAGCTTGTCACTGCCTTCCGCTTGACAGCTAGTCAGGCTGAATCTGGTTTCTTCTTTCTTTTCCCACTTCCGGTCCTCCTCTCTTCTTTGAAGAACTCTTTCACCATCATTTCCATCAGCTTCTGTGAATCGAAATGCGGTGGTGTTCCTTGTTCTTGTGTGGATTCAGTTTGAGCTCGGTCAGTTTGGAATCTTGGTGACTTCTTTCGTCGATTCCTTGGGCTGACTGCTCCAGGGTGAGTTTGTCGCTTTCCCTTGGAGTTTCCATACGAGCCTGGCTGGTTCCACGATCTATCCGTGGGCTCTCATGAGGCCTTGCTTGGTCCCATGACTTATCCCAGTGTCGCCCAGGTGAGCGTTGACGTCCCACGCGTCCATCCCATCGGTCATACCTCTGTTCAGGTCGGGTGTCAGCGTGTGAGTCTCGTTCTCTGTTGGACGGGGTGCATTCCACTCTGTGTGGTGGCTTAGCGCTGTCTTGGCGTTGGGTGCCCTCTAGAGCCAGTTCATGGTGTTGCGTGTTGAAATCAAGAACTGCTGGGGTTTTTGCGCTCTTTTCTGAGGCCATCTTTTGTTTGTAGTAGGCCTTTTGCACCAAGTCTCGCAACTGCTGAGTGTTCATTGTCCGTGGACATGCGAGAATGCCAAGATGGTGGCTTATGCCAGGATGAAGGTTCCTGAGGAAGAGAGTTTTAAAGTTCAGTTCATCTTCCATGTCAGAATCATTGCGAGTTCCAAAATATGCTTGTCTGAGTCGACTATAGTAAGCTTGAGGAGGTTCGTGACGTCCTTGTCTCGTCTCCAGGGCAGCCACTAAGCCTTGATCGGACTCAGGGTCGGCGAACTCTTTAATGAGGGCTTTTCGCAGCCGTTGATAATCAGTCTTTGTGTTAACAGGCTGCGGTCCAGGAAGCTGCGTACTTCAGGACTGGATGTCGTTCGAGTAAATAGAGTTTATCTTTGTCCGTAACGTTAGGTCGCATTTCCAGATGGAAATCAATATCTTGCAGATACGCTTGGACCTTTTGGCTGTTTGGCACGCTGGGGTTGAATTTGCCAACGTTTCGGGCGAGCTTGTCAAGGTCTTTTAGGTCCAAGTTGTGCGACGATCTGCGGCTGGCTGCAGCAGATTCTTCTGGTTCTGTCGTGATATAAAGTTCTTCAGACGCTGGTGACTGTTTTAACACCACCCCCTCTGTCTTATGTTCACGTGTCAGTCCAGGCACAGGTGACTTGGTCCTGCTTGGCAGGGGTGCGGTTGGTGCACGTCCTGTCCTTGACGGCTCCTGGCGTAGTTCGTAAGCGTGCTTGAGTTCCTCTTGGAAACTTTCAGACTCCTCTGTGACGTAGTCGAGCTGTCGTGTTAGGCGGCTGATCTCGTTTCTTGATTCAGCCAAATGAGCTTCGAGGGCCTTGATTCTGCTGTTTTTGTCCCTGAAGTCAGTCTTTGCCTTTTCTAGTAGCTTCTCTGCATACTGTAGCTTGTCTGCACGATCAGCGAAGTCCTCTTTGAGTTGCTGCATTTCGTGGCTGGTAGCTGCTAGAGTCTCTTTTAGCCTGTTGATCTCCTCCTCGGCGCCTTGCTCCACCTCATCGGTCCCTTCCTGTCGTTCCTGAGCTTCACGTTCCAGCTGCTCTATGCGTCGTTGTGCGCTTGTCAGCTCCAGCTGGCGTTGTGCAGCGCGTGCTTGTCGCTCAGTTTGAGGGTGGCGATGAGTGTGTGACTTAAGCTTGAGGTGATCTTGGCTAATTCTTTGTGATTGTAGTTTTGACTTGGGTCTTGTCTCATGATGCTTGTGATGTTGTCATCTAGTTGGTCCTGTGTCTGATGTTGGAGTGCTTCAGCAGCTTTAGGGAGGATGCTGTTTGTTGTAACACTTAGCCACATTTCCAGTCCTTCCCAGTGACCGACATGTTCTGTTTTGTGAGACATGTTCTGGCGGGTGATGGGATCTTGGACCGAACTGACACAGACCTTGGATGGGAAACAAAGCAAAACAAAACACAAACAAAACAACAGGGGTGTAAATGTGCACAGTGTAGTGTATGCTAGTGTTGGGTGTGATTCTGTTTCTGTGGTCCTCTGTGGTGGGGTGCGTGTAATTTGCAGCTTCTGCGTAGAAATTGAGCACGTAGAGGCAGCACAGCTGTTGGAAACAGAAAAGAAAAGCACACTAACAGAATGAGTAACAGGGATAACAATTTTGTGCTTCACCTTTTCCTGTACGAGAAAGCCTCCTTTCCTTTTAGGAAGGAGGTCAATCTAAATCTGAAGGTGAAGGACCATAAAACTAAACAGATCTCTCTTTTAATAGCAGATTTTCTTATTTTCGCTTTGTTAAGTCTGATTTAGAAGGACGCTTCTAATCAGAGGATTGTAGGCGATTTTCTCTTTTGTAATAAGACTGTTATTGCTATTCCAATTTTCTCCTTGATGGAGGAAAACAACAGCAATGACAGTGCTTGTCCCTTAATGGCAGGATTTTACACATAGCGCTGGTCAGCGTGTGTCCGCGCGTGTTTAAAAATTTTGCCGATGTCTATCTTCTCATTGCACCTGCTTTAACTGGGAGGGTAGGATTTCACAATAGAGGGTAAATGATAAACAGTTTGAATGTGGTTCTCAAGTTTCATAAACATCTGTTCAATTGTGACATTTCGCCTATTCGTGATCTTCCCCTGGCCAAGTCTTAAGCAAACAAGTCAAATTAGAAGTTAGTAACAGGGAGAAAAGAAAAGAAATTAAGATTTATTCCCAAGATTTAAAAGTTGGCACAAGGTGAGTGCTATATGCTTAGGTTGGTTTGGCTGTTTACAGGGTAAACAAACTGACCTAAGTTGAAAACTAATTTCCTTTTGGGGTTTTCTAATTAGAAGGTTGCGTTTATGCTCCAGATTGGTGAGAAGTGACTTTGATTGTATGGTGTCACTGTCACTTCTCCAACACAACACTAGGGGAGCACTATCTACTCTCAGGCCTAAGTAAAGAGGACTAATTTTAATTAATAAAATTATTTTAATTAAATTATTATTAATTTTATTTGAGTTAATCAGATCACCTAAGGAAATGAAGTATGGCCTACAGGGGCGCCAAACTTGTGTTAAGTCTGAAATTATAATTAAAATTAGACTTTGTGGTTTCTAATTAAAATGTATGATGTTATAATTAAAATTAATAGGCTCACCTAGGATTAGAAATTTACACGTGCAATCTGCAATTGAGTTGATAAACCAATATTGTTGCAAAATGTAAACAGGAAGTGTAATTAATTATTAAATGTAATTAGAATTTTCGAATTCATAATTAATTATTAAATTAATTTACAGCTTCTAAATCACTAGTTTTGGATTCCCATAATAGTAATTAAAATAATTTCCAAACTTAAGCATTCCTCATTGTCATTAACATAAAAAAATAATAATTAATAATTAATCTGTATCCTACTTGTAAACGAAATTAAAAATTTCTGGCCCTCTTGATAATAATTAAGGTTTTACAGTAGTGATCACATTATAGGAGCGTTTTGATTCATAAATGGATAGCTGTTGTTGCTGGAAGCAGGAATTAAAATTTTATTAAATGAAATTAATTGCAAATTTGCAATTAATTATGACATTCAGTTAACAATTAAAAATTCCTAACAATAGCGCTTATCCATTGATGTGTTTTAAAATCATAAAAGCCATTATAATTGAATGCAATCAAATCACCATATTATCAAGATAATGAGGTAATACTAGATTATCTTCTAATAACCCACCAGTTATTAAGCTGGTCCCACAAAAGGTAAAAGACTTTAATCAGCTGTTATATTAAACCAACCTGTGAAATTGTTAACACTGATGATTGGGAAACATTAACACAGCCAACTTAAAGCGTCGTTAGTCTTTTAAATGGGAGAGAGAGAGAGAGAGAGAGAAAGGGAAAACGTGAGTGGCTTTTCACACACACCCACTGCATTCACCTCATCCAAGCTTTAAATGCTATGTGCTAATCGCTAGCCGTAATGCTACCAGCATGGTATTTGCTACGAGCTAAAGTTTCTTTGTTAACTTAAGCTAATGCTATTTACGTGGCACTAATAGCAACTGCCGGAAGGTTTTCTGGTCGCTATGGCAACAATGGAAAAAAAGAAAAATGTGCTCAGCTTCAGATTAACCAAGCATTGTTCAGATTTGAATTTTTATAGCACATATAATCTCACTCATTTAGGGCGAGATAAATTTATCTACGGGTTACTTATAAATCATCAAAGCCTCGGCGGCTATTATGTGAATATTTGTCTGTTTAGACAGCACACATGAAAACAATTCAAAATCGATTGCAAAATTTCTCCCCTTTCTCAAACGACTGGCACTCCTTTGTCTGGCCGTGTTTGAATTCACTCGTGAATCAAATAATGGCTGAGAATTACTTAAATAGCTACTTTAAAAATTCCTACAGCTGGGAGAGTAACATTATAGCTGAGTTTGAAAGTGGGACACGCACTTACAAATCAGACTATACAGGCCTTAAATCAGAGCAAACGAGGAACACGCTCATTTGTCTCTTTATGCGCTTTAGAGCGACTTTTTACTGCAGTTTATTTTCTTCTCAACGAACTCGAGTTAACAAATACCCTCTCTTTCATTCAAACGCACTGTGTTTTACAAACAAGAATGCAATACCACAAATAACCGCTTTTCTCTGTATTTACTCAATTTTTCCGGATAAATGTGAGAAATAGATTTATTGTCTCTGGTTTGATTTTCAGATTTTAATCTTTAAATGCCCGCATCCTCCACCATTCTGTAAAGAAACCAGTTTAATATGGAGCTATTGTTTCAGCTCCGGGAATTAGTTATTAAATATTCAATGTTGCTTGATCAACGTAATATTAATATTTAACGTACGATTTATACTTTGAGTATTCGGCCAGCGATTACTACATCAGTATATCTATTAAATCTCGCTTCTATTGCCCGTGGCGGTAACAATAAACGAAATTAATAATTAATCATGTTCGAGCTAGGTTGCGTTATCTTTGGGCAAATAATGATGAAAATACTTAAAATCACATTCCAGAGACAATTCTTTATAAATGGAACAAGGTTTATTCGTAATACTGCTATTCTAACATAAATGGATTAACTGATAATACACAAACATACACATGCATAAAGGAGTTTTGGTAAGTAAACTCGTAACTGTTAAAATTAGCCCTTTTAGCTATTTTAACGCTTGACTCAACCGGAAAAGATCACGACAGATGCCTTTGCTCTGTTACTGCATTCAGATCAAATTTTACCAGTTTAGTCAGGATAAAAACGCTTTGTTTGTTATACTTGCTGTCTGTTGTTGAAGCAGGCTGTTGCTTTTTGGTTTCGTTTTCCCGCGTGAGTTCAGTTCTTTGTTTCGGTGTCACGTGGTCGGTTCGTGCTCCTTCGGGTAAACCTCTGCTGCGTGACGTCACCGGGAAAGCTCTCCTCTGCAGTCGTTGCTCCGTGGTGCGGCATTGGCACGGTCCTAGACTTCATAAATGGTTGGTTTCCAAGGTGAGAGTCCAGCAGACCGGCGCGCGTTGGAGGGCGCAGCTTCGCGGAGTTTCAGAGATGTTCAAGCCATGTTCGAGAGAGTCAGAGCGCCAGAAGAGAAGAGAGAGAGCGCGTCGCTCGCGCGTCGTTTTAAACAGACCAACTTTAGACATCGCCCACAGGCGGCTGGTCCAATCAGAGCGTCGGTACGGGGCGGAGCCCCGCCTGCACGGCTGTTTTTTTTGCAAGGCATCTTTATGTGACGACAAATAACTTGTTTTTACCCCTGTATTAAAACTCTTACCAGGTTTACGCATTTATAATATCACCACATTCGTTATCTTATTGATTCATACAATTTTGCAACCATTCATAAAAGTCTAAACACTGCAACCTACACATTCCAGGTTAAAGCACGATTAGAGATCAGCCCACGTTTTCCTAAATAATTCATATTCCACAAGCATATGAGAGAAAGAGTACAACAATTAATATCCACATGTTTCTTGTGTAGATGAATTATTATCATGAAATGAATGTGTCTCTTGGAAATCTTCTAGTGGCCACTTCTCTTTGTTCTGTGACCAAACGAAATCGCGCGCTTTTGCGCTGATGCGAAGGGGGAGGGGTTTTAGAGAGACGCTGATTCTTTCGATGACGTGTAGAGCCAGTTGAATTCCTGCCGATATACGTTATAGTTTACACTCATACTATGGCAAAATAACAGCTTTAGAAAATACAGTAAAATAGTAAAATTATTACAAAATAAAATAACTTCTATTTCCATATATTTTAAAATTAAATGTATTCATGTGACTTAAACTCTTACCAGCCATTAGTCCAGTCTTCAGTGTCACATGATCCTTCAGAAATCAATCTGATTAACTGATTTGGTTCTCAAGAAACATTTCTTGAGATTATCAATGTTAAAAACAGTTGTGCTGTTTAATGATTATGTGTAAACCGTGATACATTTTTCAGGATCCTTCGATGAATAGAAAGCTTAAAAGAACAGCATTTATTTTAAATAGAATCTTTACTGTCAATTTTCATCAATGAATGCATCCTTGCATAATAAATGTATTACTTTTTTTCTTTTAAAAACACTGTATTTTCTTTATATTCTTAATGATATTTCTTAGTTTTCCTCACACATCACATCTTATATTTTCATCTCATTTCAACTTTTACGGACACATTTGTTTGTTAATGTGAAAATGACATGGTTGTATTTTATTCTAATGAAAAAATTATTCGTATAATCTAAAAATATATTAATAAACTGTTTTAACACAATAAATATTTCAATAGTTGATTGTTTTTATTCCACCTTGTTTAGTTTATCATAATTAAAAATATTTAACAATTATTCCTGTTTGAAGATTGAAAGTCTTGGTCTGACAACGGTAGAAAAAAAACTATGGAAATCATAAAAAGCAACTGAAATGTATCAGAAGTAAAAATCAAGGCATAATAAAAGGTTTCCAAGACTTTCACATATTAAAAAGATTGGTAACACTTTAGAGACAGATTCTCACTATTATTTAGCATGCATATTGCTAGAACATTGGCTATTTAATAGTACTTATAAAGCACATATTCTGCACGGTCATATTCTACATCCTAATCCTAACCTTAACAATTACTTCACAAAGCAGTAATTAGGAGTTTATTGAGACTAAAGTCGTAGCTAAAAGTTAATTAATACCGAGAATTAGACTTTAAAATAAAGTGTGACCAAAAGTTCAAATCTGTGAGTTGTAATAAAATCAACCACTATGTCTGTTTATTCTCTGATGTTCTTGTTTGGTCTCTTCAGTATGTGAGGGTAGTGCCTGCAGGTGGAGAGTGCTATGACACTGGACCCTTCTTCCCTTCTGACCCACATCATTTGACTCGCATGGGCATCGCGCAGAGGCGCCAACTGCTGCTCCGCCCTGATTGGCTGATGATCGGTGGGCTTTTAGCAGGTGCTGTGGTAATCCTGTGCTTGTGCGTCACAATATTGGTAAATGATAAGGGAGGCTTTAACAAAAACCTCAGTGTTAAAAAAGCTTGGCTTATTTTAGTGACTGAACACTGCGTTCTCTCAGATCCTGTTCAGGGAGTACGGCTGGCCTGAGAAACTGGCAGCTCAGGCCAGGTACCGTGATCGGCAGCTTAGGTACAACATGGACGACTATTCATCGAAGGGCTCCAGAGTGGTGGCTGTGAAAAAAACACATCGAAACCTACAGGTGGGGTTGACCGAGGATCCAGTGCAGAGAGGTAACCACTGACGTCACACCACAGACACATGAGCAAACTTTTTTGTGCTATCAGGGGCAACATACAGTACCTTACACAATTAGACCTACCTTACAAGATCACCTCTGACCCTGTGCATCCCAGGTTCATCCGCTTGACCATAATACCTCATGTACAGCCACATCACATTCCATTAGAGTTAAAAGATGACACAGGCTTAACTCTAACTTTACACAGACTTAACACATACATGAACAATAAGGAACTAACAATGAACTTTATTTTTGATATGTTTTGTTTTCCTTTTTCCACCAAGTACAAACATACTTTTGGTGGCAGGAAGTAACACATTTCATATGTGACCATGGACCACAAAACCAGTCACAAGGGTCAATTTTTCAAAATCTTGATGTATACATTATTTGAAAGCTGAATACATAAGCTTTCCATTTATGTATGGTTTGTTAGGATCGGATAATATTTGGCCGAGATTTTTGGCATAAAAGAAAAATCAATCATTTTGACCCATACAATGTATTTTTGGCTATTGCTACAAATATACCCGTGCTACTTACAGTAAGACTGGTTTTGTGGTCCAGGGTCACATATTATAAAAAATAACAGTATTATTACTATTTTATATAATAATAATAACAATATACTGTATATACATATATATATATATATATATCTAACAGTCAGGAAAATTGAAAATATTTTATCAATTAAAGCCACCTTTTTCTATAGATAGAAAAAAGTAGATGCTTAAAAATGAACACACATGATTTCAGGCATCACATCAATTTTTGAACTGTATTAAATTACAAGGAACCCCCTGTACTTCACAATATTATATGCTCCAAGTAGCATCCATTTCCAAGATTCTTAAGATAACCATGATATCAGGGTACATTCATGATGGCTGTAGAAAAATGCCCTATTTTACCCTCATGTGGTTCAAGTTTTTAGGATATTCCTGACGTTTTGGCAGAACCACATCTCTGTTTGACAAACACTTATAGTCCTAGACAGCATCATACACCAAAGATTACTCTTTGCCAAAGATTACTCTTTGCTTTCAGTGCAGTGATTGTCAGCTGGGACTTCAGTTCCAGCACCTTCTACGACATCCTACTCAAGCACAGCGTGTCTGTCACAATACGTCTCGGGCACCTCAGAGGAGAGGTGAGACTCATAGACAGTGAACAACAATTTATTTCCCGCCCCTCCGAGCTTCAAATATCACCCTCGTAAACTTCAAACTTATTTACCCATATTGAATAGCATCACTGAGATGCTCGGTTGTAATTAACAGTCTCTCTTGTTTCACTGTTCATTTGTTAACTTGTTTCATTGATGGAAACGTGCAGGTGAAGCAGCTCTATCAGGGGGTGCTGGGGAAGCTGAGAGAGCTCCACCCTGGCTGGAGGATGTTTGGAGGGAAAACCGAAGGTCTGGAGAGGCAGGTGGAGCAGGAGATGGTGCGACGCAGAGCACTGGGCAATCAGCTGACACAGCTACTGGACAGCCAGCTCGTGAAGCTTCTGAGACTGCTGGCCGAGGGTCAGACCTCGCTCTGGAATAAACACATCGAGCAACAGTATGGAGAGGCAGATATGTATCTGTTTTATCTCTGTGTGCTTATTCATGTGCATGTGTGCAAACGAAACTTGATGACACACTTAAAGAAAATTCTCAATCACAAAAAAGTGGTTCATAACTGCATCAATGCTGTCAATATTATCAAATTAATCATATTATATCTTGAATAAAAATTAAATATTTAATGAATCATACTTAATCACATTATAATAACTAAAAAGCCCCCAAAGACTTATTGTTCCAGAAAAATGCATTGAATGGATATAACAAAAAGTGACTTTAGAAGACAATATACAATATATTTTTTTAATTGACAGTAAAGACATTTATAATGTTATTCATAAGGTTCATATGTCAAATAAATGCTGTTCTTTTTAACTCTATTCATCAAAGAATCATGAAAAAATACCATAGTTCCATTCGAATAATATAGAGCAAAAACTTTGTTTTCAGTATTGATAATAATAAGCCATGTTTATTGAGCATCAAATCAGCATATTAGAATTATTTCTGAAGTACTATGTGGCAATAAAGACTAGAGAAATGATGCTGAAAATTGAGCTGCCATCACAAAAAAAAAAGTTTAAAATAAATAAATTCAATTAGAAAGCAGGTATTTTACATTGCAAAAATACTTCACTGTATTACTATTTTTTACTATACTTTTTAATCAAATAAATGCACATGCTGAGAGATTTCTAGGAGACTTCATTCAAAAACATGTAAAAAATCTTACCAACCCCAAGCATTTGAATGGTGGTGCTTTTTATTTTATTTTTTTAATTTAATATCATTGAAGTTCATCACTGGCCTGCAGATCACTGTGATTTTTACAATTTATGGTTTTACAATTAAGTTGTCGATCTGTCTGAGGTAGGCTATTAACGTAGGATGGATTCTTTCATTTCAGCGGTCATATTTTTTAAATGTACACATCCAGGCATTAACATTAACCTGTTGTAATTTATGTTGGTGTTAACTAAAAGCTGTAGAATGTTATTGTGAGTTTACATTTAAATAGAAAAGTGTGTGAATATAACTTTGTTCTCAAAATGGTTTCTACATTTTAAAGGTTCTCAATGACTGTATTGTAATTATTGGTAGAAAAACCAAGAATCTCTTAGTATCATCTTCATCCCAGCCCTCTTATCGCATTTCCAGATCCATAATCACAAAGGAAGTGAGTAGCTTAAAGCTTTGTTCAGAGTGCACACAATAGTGATTAATTTTCACATCCGATCTTTAGGATTGACTGTCTATGATGAAACTGGATCTGTTTGTTTAGGATGTGCTATTCATATCCAATATCTCTGCAAAGCTGCAGTAAGATTTACGCATTGGCATAATATGAACAGAGTTAAAAGAAAGT
Organism: Gymnocypris eckloni scoliostomus; assembly: GCA_027564155.1. Taxonomy (NCBI): domain Eukaryota; kingdom Metazoa; phylum Chordata; class Actinopteri; order Cypriniformes; family Cyprinidae; genus Gymnocypris; species Gymnocypris eckloni. The sequence goes on along the minus strand of CM050417.1, from coordinate 13,610,899 downwards.
AGGTTTCACTGTGAAAAAAAGGAGGGGGAAATCAGACTAGACATGTCTGTCTATGATATCAGTGCTGGCACATCAGATAACATAAACATCAGAGATATCAGCACGGTGTCCTTGACACCCAGGAAGGGCATGACACAGTCAGGCCACAGTAAAACCAGTGTCTGCTTGACTTCATGCCTCTGGATCTACCCAGCCTTTGCCCTTCACCTCCCTCAGTAGCCAGTACAATTGCACAAATCAAAAAAAAGCCCAATTCCTCCACTCATCCCAATGTGTTGACATTCCCTAACCTTAGTTTTTGTCAAAATACCATAGTAAACCCAAAATAAAGTATTTTCCCTAAAAAAACGAACTTTAAAGTGTATAACTTGTTTCATTAGCATTGTTATTTAAATGTTATGTTAATCTGTGATTCATAAGCTATGTTGTGCATTGCAGTGTTCTGGAGCGAGTAGCTGTGCTGTCTGATGAGATGACAGAGATGGTGGATCAGTCCTCATTAGGGAAGATGTCATCGGTGAGATCTTTTAAATAATATGTCTGAGTCGTTTACAGATATTAACACCATAGGCGGAGTTTGGGGGGGGCACTGCCCCAGATCAGAGCCAATCGATTTTGTCAGATCTATGAATACAAAAATATTTTCACATTGTCTCATTTTATTTGCATTATCGTATTTTAATGAGTATGTTAAGGCTTATTTGTAATTCATGTAAAAAAATAAAAAATAAAAATCTGAGCTCATGGTCTACCGGTAGGTGCCCCCCCCAGGCAAAAATGTGAAACTCCGTCTATGATTAACACTGTATTTCAGACCTAATGCTGTTTACAGTCAGTGACTGTGCAATCATGGCCCCTAGTGGAATATAATAGAAAATGGCCATAAGACTTGAAAAGTCTTGCTGTACCACTAGGTGGGAGTATTTTACTACATTGCCAAAGTTTTGCTGGTCAAATCCTGACAAATAGCCTCTGAGGCTCAGCTTGGCATGTCTGATTGATTAAAGTCTGCGAAAACACAGAAAGATTTCACTCTTTTTCCCTCCGCAGCTCCTGATGGAGCTGTTAGAGCTTGTGATGCCGTTCATGTGGACCCCCTCACAGGCCTAATTCAACCCAGCTCTAACGCCCATATGTTACTGGCCAGTGGACACAGCATGCCAGTGCCCCCGGACTTCTTCCTGCACCCCAGACTGGCAAACTACTGCCTGTAGCTGGAAACATTGGCTTTGATCCTGCTTCCTCCACCCTTGTCCTTACAGGCGATGCTTGTTTGGGTGAGTCACTCAATGTGCTAGTTAGTATCTAAAGAATATTCTAGGTTCAGTGCAACGTAAGCTCAATTGACAGTACATGTGGCTTAATGTTGATTATAGCAAACATAATTCTGACTCAAAACAACAAACAAAGTGGATGTTACGGTGAGGTGCGTAGAATGTAAATATAAGGGGCCAGTTTTTGAAGAATGTATAAATTTTTATTTTAAAAAGTACTTTCATTATTTTTTGTTAAACTGAGCTGTAGAGTTATTCCCGCTAGTTGTATTGATATTTAAGATGTTATGTTGTCATGGCAATGAAAATGAAAATGACCAGGACAAAGAAGGACGCATTACCAGCATTACCAGGAAGCAAAATTACCAAACTCTCTAAACTGTGGCTTATCTGAAGCTGCATTCACGTGCTATCGGAATTATTGTAAATTCGAGTTTCCTAGTCGGAAATTATACATGAACGACTTTAGAGAGGCCTTATATGGCCAATTTCCGACAAGGAAACTGGTATTTAACATAATTCCGATAGCACGTGAATGCAGCATTAGCAACAATAACCAAGGGGGCGGGGCTAAGCAAAGAGCCTTTTAATATAGGATCTCATTGAAACAATCTACGAGCTTTCAGTTTGTTAATAACGTTTGTTCTTTTCTATACTTTTTTAGTTTATGATGGTGATGAATACAAAATTAAAGTTTTTTATTGTATTATTAATAACAGTAGGTTAAGTAAGGAAGTGATCTGAATATTGATATATATTTAAGTTTGATAGATTTGATAGATTTGATATAGATTTATACATTTTGTAGTTTGTTATTTTCAAACATTTTATTTGTATTTATAAAGCATTATTTATTTGCATAAAATATTTTAATTTGTAGGTTTTAATATTTACAGTAGTCATTCCAATTTTTATTGCATTTCGATAAATTAATTAGTGCAGCACTTCCAATGGAAGCAACTGAGGCCATTTTTTAGGGATTTAAAAGCCAAAATTTCAGATTTAAATTTGTATAAAAGTACTTATGTTTAAGCACTGTAAAGTTCTTGTAATATTAAGCATTATTTTAGCATGCCTCTGATGTAGGAACCTTAGACTTTAAACTTCAGAATCAAACAGGTTAGTTTAGTGTAAGGCTAGTAAAGGATTTTTTAAAACTTCAGTCATGTTAACACACCCGAAGTTCACATCTTGTGGCTATACTAAAAAGTGAGTATTTTACTGTTCACTGATTGGTCCCATCCACTTCTATTGTAAATGCCTCACTCTAACCCAAATAATTGCTTTTTCAGAGAAAAGCAGGGTAGAGTTAACCTTCATTGTGCCACAAGTACTGTTGTTTGAAATGTTATTAAACCCACTGTTTCTCTTCTTAGGTGAGGCGGGAAAATGGCAATCACCCCTGCTGCCTTTCATTCCGTACCCTCCGTCCCGCCATGCTGAAATCCATGCTGCTTCTAAACTACGGGGGCTTCATTCCGGCCAAAGGCTGGTGTTTGGAGGAGCCATGTGTGACTGTGACACTGGTGTTTTGGTGCCTATTCTGGCAGTCACCATCCATCCACATACAGGATTGGTTTATCCTTTGGGAGGCGTGCACACGTGTCCCATCTCACGCCTGAGGCAGCCTATTCAGATTGGCTCTCCCATGCTAGACCCTCGTACAGGCGACCTGGTGCTCATCCACGGCATCAGTCTTGATCCCCATACAGGTCCGTTTCTGTCTGATAGTTGAAAAAGTGTCTCAGCATGTTCAAACAGCCTGATTGATGAGTGTCTCTGTTCAGGGGCTGTACTTCCAGTTGGGGGGCTGCTCCTAGGCGAGTCCTTCATCGAGCCCTTGAGCGGCCGGATGGCGCGGGTTGGTGGAGGCAGTGTACGAGGAGGAAATTTTGTGCCTCATGCAGGGGGTTTCCAGGCTCTGCTGGACTGCCAGGCTTTGGGCGCTTGCTTGTGGGTGGCGGAGCTCCTTCAAGGATTCAGTGAGGAGTGGAGCTCAGCAACTGCAGATCCACAAGGTGATCTGGACAGAGTCTTGGCAGCAACGTCGGAGCTGGAGCAGGGCTGGAAAAGCAGCCAACGCTGTATGCTGCAGATGCTGAGTCGCCTGGAAGCCTTACAGGAACAGGCCAGGGGTGTGGTGGAGAATGGCAGTAGTGTGGGTGGGTTGGAGCAATTTATTACAAAACATCTGTACATCTCAAGATCTGCACATTAATATAAGCTAGGTTAATGCAAAAAATGATTACCATTCTAACAAAGTAAGCAGTTATTGATAGGTAAAATTGTGAATCAATGGCCCTTCACTGAGCCCTGCCTTAAAAGCTATAAAGGCTGCCTGAAAACTGATTAGATGTAGATTGCCAACTGTTGTGTACCATTTTTTTCAGACTAGCTTTTGCTTTACTCTTTTGTAATGTTTATGAATAATCTATGTGTTTGGATAGTGTTAAAGAAAGTTTTATGGAAATTATCCAAAAATATGAGGTCAAGTTCACTTGAATCACATGGTAATGCATTTCAAATGAGGCTTTTTATTTTCTGTGGACTGTGAGTTTGTTGAAATATTGTCCTCCGTTCTGATTTGCAGTCTCTGCCATTTTAAATCAAGCTACTGCTTAATTGAACAATTTCTTATAAGAAAAATGGCTTACAAAAATACTTTGCAGTGTCACAATTCATTTCCGTCCATGTAATATTAATATCAAATCGCTTTTTACTATTTTATGAGCAGATTTTACTGTTCATAGACATCTCCAGTTTATTCTTATGGGATGTTCTGTAAGACTTGTTTGAGTGAGTTGGAAACAGTAGCCAATAGGGAGCGGAGATAAGTTAAGGGTCTGTATTAATGTTTGATTCAAACAGAGTAAGAGCTTTCAGAATGTGTGTTAGTTTGATTATTTTTTATTTCATAATAGCAGTTATGTAGGTAAGTAATATTAAAATAAGAATATGCTATATGGTACAATTCAAAAGTCTCTGATGCTCACCATCTGCATTTGCTGCATATAGTTAATCAAAAATACAGTGAAATTAGCACTATTGTGAAATATTATTACATATTAAATAACCGTTTTCTACTTTAATATATTTTTTAATGTAATTTATTCCAGTGAAGGTAGAGCTAAACTGTCAGCAGTCCTTACTCCAGTCTTCAGTGTCACATGATCTTTCATGACTATTCTAATATGGTGATTTGACATTTATTATTATTATTAATGTTGAAAAATTATGCTGCTTAATATTTTTGGGTAAACCAACCATGATACCGTGTTTTATATTTTTCTATGGATCGTTGATGAAAAAAAAATGTCAAAAGAACAGGATTTATTTTAAATATAAATATTTTTTAGCAATGTAAAAGTGTGGGCTGTCACTTTTGATCAATTGAATGCCATCCGTTAAAAATATATATATTCTATTATATATAATATAATGTTTTTTTTTAAATATACTGATCTGTACATACCTGTTAACTAGCACCAGGACGCCTGCGCACTGAACGCTCTTTGTTTGCACATGTCATTGTTTACGAATAGATTAAATGAAATGGGACAAAACTAATCTTGACAAAATATATATCATATTCTGCCTCAAGCATCGACGACAGATCGCTGTTTTTCGATGGAAAGCTTATAAGGAATATATTTTCAAAATTTGTGTAAGCAGTACACCTCAAACCATCCATAATAAAACACCATACATACAAGCTTCGTCGTAAAATTTAGTCACAAACGCATCCACTGCTGTAAATCCAGGTTTAGTTTGAGAGGTAAGGAACAACATCACATCGAGCACTTTCAGTCCAACGAAGCAATAACATTGTAATATGATGGATATTCCTTTTTTTACATTTAATTTCTTTGGGAGAGTTATTGTTTGTGTCCGTTATGGAATAAATTACGGTCAAAACAGCGTCTTGGTGAAAAAAAACAACAACATGGTTTTGTAGCACGCAGTGTTACAAACAGAACGAGACCATCCAAAAAAAGTCACAGATACGTGGAATATTGTTTATTTGATTTCTGGCGCTCTCTCGTGAAGGTGCGTGACGCACGCTGTGATGCACATATCATCTGATGGGGGCGTAACTTAGAGAACTTTAATTTTTTTATATATTTTTTTATTTTTTATATATGCGTGTTTGTGTTATGATTAGCATCTGTGTGACTGATAATCAGAGTATGATTACCGACTGTATGACAGCTATCAGTATGAATGCTGATCGGCCATTATTGACTATATGGGGGGGGGGGGAGGCTTAGACATATTCTCAGAAAAATGGTTGCAAGAATCTCATTTTTCAAGGTATCATCTTCAATTTGAAATATAAACTCATGAGACATGTGACTTTCAACCCATTAATTTTTCTGGATTGCTCCAGGACTGATTTTATGTAGTTGTGCATGAAATAAAAAACATTCAGTGTAGTAAAAAAACATTTTCAAGGCACTTCAGTGTCTATAACTTTTTATTATTTTGAGGCATCAACTCTGGATGATGAATAGTACAGCTTAAAGTGTCTTCTTTCCAAAGAACCACAATTGTGTGTGTAGCACACTGAAGTCAGCAACTGTTATAGTTTTAAGTTAGGTAGGTCATTTTCAGCTGTGAGTCCCAATATAGGGGGTGCTGGCTAACAGGTTAAACATTGTCACGATTCTGTGTAGAATGAATTCGCACAGAGATGATGATGATGATGATATTAAAAGTCTTTAATCCACACAAGGTAATTCATGACAGGAAGGCAGCAGACACACGTACACATTGATAAGACCAGACGAAGAAACACTAACTGAATACAAATTATAAGGGGACCGTAAATGTGGCTAATTGACAAGAAACACCTAGAACATAATGACACAATCAAGGACAGAAACTAGGTTAAAGAACACGAGGGATGAAAACACAAACAGTCCTGGGGTGTGACAAGTATACTGATCTGATCATACTAAATCCCACTGAAATTGTATTTATATTTATAAAATACTTTTATTTGTAATAGTTTTTTTCATTTTAATGTTTACAGTCATCTGAATTTCTGATAAAGCTAATTTTGCCTTCTTGATTTTTCTCTTTCATTAGGGGAAATCAAGCTTCCTGGCATTGAGCTCTCCTTGCCAGCTCTCCCCGGGTTGGAGTATCCTGACCCTGAAGGCTCGGGTTTGCATGTCCCAGTTCTGGGAGCTCAGTTGGACTGGGTGTCAGGATGCATGCTGCCTCTGGCAGGAACCATGGAGGATGCAGATGGTAAAGGTAATAGAGGTTTCTAGCAATGTCCAAATCCTGTTACATTAATCTCTAGGTGTTAACCTAGAGTATATTATGACTCTCAGGGCTAGTTCCCATATGTTTTGGAGTGCAGACGGTGGACCCAGTGACAGGGGTGCTGGCTCCGGTTGTGGGGGCCAGTCTGGATGTTTGGAAGCGGACTGTGGTTCCTGTAACTGTGTCCCAGATTCTGACATTAGGAGAGAACCCAGACAGTGTCACGGTGAGCGAAGTTGAACTAAATCACAGCTGCATAAAAGCTCATTTGGCTTCGGGGTGTTTATATGTGTGCAAATGTGTGTTTGCTCCCCTCAGGTGGAAGCCCTCCAGAAGGAGAGCAATGTACGGGGCAATTACTGGCGTGAGCAGACACTGAAGGAAGAGGAGATGGTGGAAGATTTTGACAGAGCTGTTAAACACCATCTCTCCACATCCGAACACGAGTCTGACTGTGTGAGTTGACTCCACAGAGATTACACTATGCTCTGTGGCCTATTTAAAATGCAAGTCTATTGACCAAGTGTCTGTTTTTATTTTTATGAGTGTCAGTGTGATGGGAAGTGTTTACATCATCCTTGCATCCTGAATGAGATTCTGTGCATGTCCGTGTTTGTGCGTGAAACAGATAGACTGGATGGACACAGACAGGCAGCTCAGGGAGACCGCCGCTGAGATTCAGGAAAGCGCTCAGTGTGAGGCCCAGAGAAAAGCTCTAAAGAACTCCGAGTTATCGCTGCTTCTACCAGCCCATGTGTTACATGCTCTCACAGGAGGTCAGTCCTCACGCTCGTACTCCCACTGAGAGCACAAACGGTTATGCTTTAAAGATTGCAAACTGTTCATGTTCCTCATGTACACAACTATTCGAGGTCGGTAAGATTTTTTTATGTTTTAGAAAGAATGACGTCTCTTATGCACACCAAGACTACATTTATTTGATAAAAAATGGTAAAATCAGTAATATTGTCAGTTTATTCCTGTGATGGCAAAGCTGAATTTTCAGCATCGTTACTCCAGTCTTTAGTGTCTGTCACATTTACTTATAATTTGCTGGTTAATAATAGTTATTAAGGTAGTTAAGTTTATGTATGGGGTAGGATTATGGGATCTAATACTGTATTTATTCATGCATGCAGAATATGTATTACCAAATTTATTTGGAATAGAACTCTTTTGTAACATTATGAATCACTTTACTGTCACTTTTTATCAATTTAGTGCATCCTTTCTTGTGGAAGCCTGTTTTTGCCACTGAATTAAAAATAAAACTGACTTTTTTCTCAGAATTGCATGATATAAACTCACAAAAGTGAGTTATTAAGTCAGAATTGTGAGATAAAATTTCGCAATAACCTTTTTTATTCTGTGGCAGAAACGGCCTTCCATTCTTTCTGATTTAATACATTTCTTTCAAAAACAAACATCTTACTGACCCCAAATCTTTAACAGTTGTGTATAACATATAGACTAGTAGCAGACTGCTTTTGACAACTTATCTGTTTATGTTAAAGAGACGGTTCACTCAACAGTGACGGTTCTGTTTGTATTTGCTCACTATCATGTCTTACTTGCGTGGAACACTCACCAAAAATGTCTTCATACAGGTATTTTCTATACAACAAAGTATTTCGTAGTGACCATGGCTGCTTTCCAAAATGTTTTCCAAAACGCAACATACTGTAGTTACAAATTGCATTGAAAGTTTGTTGGCTTAATGGATGTGACTACTGTCATTGCTTGGAAAAAAAGTCTGTCCTCAATTTTGGTTCACATAACAGCTTTAGGGTTTGGAATGTCAAGATAGTGAATAAATAATGACAAACTTTTCATCTTAAGGAGACCAGGAAGAGTGGGAGCAGCAGTGTTACTGGCACACCGAGCTTAAGGCCATGCTAAACCGAGTGAGTGTGTCCATGGAGAGACTGCGGAGGGACCGGGATCAGCTGTCGGCACAGAAAACCCAGCATCTGGTCAGCATGTTTTCACATTGAAACATAACAACACACTCTCACCCTCAGACAGAAAGATTATAAGATACAATCCTGACAACAGTCTGTTGAACTCATTAATATGTTGTTAAACAGCTGAATGAGCAGGTCGATAAATTGGAAGCTTGATATCCTTCACGTGGCTATTGGTGCAATCTCCAATATTCTGCACTGTCCATTTTCCAGTTTGATGGAGTGTGGTCTGGGATGAATAACACAGTGCCTTGTGATTATCACAGGATGGGGAACTGAGGGAGCAGGAACTGTGGGAGCAATTAATGCAGAGACAAGCAGAGCTGGATGCTGCGCTTTCGTCTCTCCTCTGTGCTCGTCAGGTCTGCCAGCTGCGTGCTGACACCGTGCAGGTAACACGTGCCGGAGGCCAGACGTGCAAAATATGCTCATGACACTGACTGATAATTGTGTAGTGATGTCCTTGGTTTACCTTAGAGCTGTTCTGTATTTGTTTGGTACAATTAAGAACACTTTAGCAAACTTTATTTCACCTTTTCCACTGAATTGATTTGTTTTCTCTAGTCTTTGGTTTCTGGCACATTCTGGTATAAGGATTTTGGAGTGCTGCAGCCCAAGGGTGTCAGAAACCCTCTGAAAGTAATAGCCATGACTCAGCAGAAAATCGTTCCTCGGCTTGAACGACTTATTCAGCTGTTGGAGGAAACCAAAGCACTTGGCCAGTCGACCAGCACGCAGCAGCAGCAGAGCTCTGGTACAATATCTTAATTTATGTCTTATTAGAGAAACGTAATCATGCTTATGCAGGTTGCGAAATGTTTCTCAAAAGGGAAGCAGGCGTTCGGCCGTGATGGCGCTTCCAGAGCGTGGACCGAATCTGTGTCTGTTGTAAAAGTTATTTTTTAATGCAAGGAGAATAAATAGTGAGATTCTGGTTGTCAGCCTGTAGAATTTCACCGCTGTGTTTGTCTCTCCTGCTGTGCCAGGTGTCTCAACTCAGTCCTTTAAAGATCAAATGAAGGCTCCGTCTGCGAGTGAACAGAAAGCCATGGTGCCCTCTCTTCCTCTGTCAAACCCATCTTACACTCAGAAAAGCCAGGAAAAAACGCATCTGAACCACAGCCAGGGTGAGGCTGTCTTAAGTCAGAGATGTTACCAGCATCCTCATTTCAGATCACGACATGATGTTCTCTCTTGTTCCATTCAGATGTCCAATCTCTCAAGGAACCCAGTCTGTCCGCACTCATCAGTATCCCACAGCTAGCAGGTCAGAGTGTTTTACTTGAGAGCTTTAAGCTGAACAGTGTCTTTAGGACACATTTGCAGGAGAACTTTATGCAAAACGTGATTTGTTACATTGACTGACTCAAGTTGTAATTGGGGCTATTAGCATGTTTGCTAAGCCAGACATTACAATTACTACACATACTGTTCTTAGGTACTATAATCATTTTGTTTACAACAGCTCATTTGTGTCAAAGTCGAGTCCAAATGCGGTCACATTTACTTTTGTTCAGTTTTCAGATGTAAAATCCAGTCATTTCAGTAGTAATCCAGGGCTAAACATTTTGCAAGGGGTTCATGTCCAGTCACTCCGATTCACCACTTTGATCAACAGAAAGCAGGTTTCTGGTTAAACGGTGTTTGTACATAAACTACACCATCTAGGGGTGGGCCATATACTGGTAGACCGGTTTAACCGCTAGAAATTTGTCAACCGTGTGTGAACTCTATCGCGTTACACTCACGGGACTTTGCTGTGCTGTGATCACAAAACAGTATAATTTTTAAGATTTATGGTTTTAAAACATGTCATTTTAAGCTGTTGAAACTTAGTAGCAAAAGATAATTTTACTATATGCGTACACTGACTGAGAGACTGTTTCTGAGTGCTGTCAGAGAGGCACAAACACGTCAAGACGGTGGTCACAGAGCGCAGGAATATTGAAAAAAATGTGCAGCTTTTAATGGTTAAATACACACACTTGTTTGTGTCAAAATGCCCTTTTCATCATAAACAGTAATTTAGGCCTTGAGTGAAAGCAAACAGCTGAGAAAGAAAACACATGTGTAACAGTATATTGGATCCGGGCAGCTCTTAAAGTGACAGCAGTCTAAAATCCTGGCGTCTGTGATTTTCAAGTTAATCAAACAACAAAAGAGAGAAAATCTATTACAGGCTTTTGACTAAAACTTTTGTAACTTTTATAAGAAGAAATATATATTTAATTTAAACGGTGAAGAAAATGCTGTGTTTTTATACATTTAATTACTTTATACAATGTATGTAGCATTTCTTATCTATTTGTTGTACTGTTGTTTTTTGTCCTATTTTTTGCCATTATTTAATGGTTGATTGTTTACTTGTCTTCAGTGATTTTATTTTATTTAGACTGGTATTAGTTTTTGTGAAATTGACACTGGTGACAAGAATTATAGAATTTCTATGATATCAAAAATGTTGATATCATAATGACCTTATTTAAATGAAAAAAACTCTATTGTGATATACATTGTTACCATGAAATGAAATTATTCATGTTGTGATATAAGATTTTGGTCCTATTTGGTAATACCCCTACTATTGACAAAAGATAATTACAATTTTGCTGCAAATTTCACCAATGTGATGCCACCTTTCCAATTTTTTTTGAGTGCAGACAATAAAATGACCTAAAAAAACATTGAAAAAGGAGTCATTTCTAGGGCAAGAGTGTTGGTATTACTGTATGGGCAACATGCCAAAAACTTCTCAAACTGTGAACCATAGTTTAGTAACAAATTTTGAGTTGGAAAGAGCCATTCACATTTTCTAAATGCTAAGAAAATGTATGGCAAAAAAAAACTTTTATGTGATATTCCTGTATTGATGTTCTGTATTTGTTTTATGGTGTTGCAGAGGAGGACTGGTCCAGACTAGTAGCGCTATCTCCTCTCTTCCAGCTGATGAAGGAAGTGGAGCAGCAGCTCAGGGATAGTGCAAGAGATAGAGGCCTTCTCCAGATCCAGCCCTCGGGTCAGGCTCTAATTATCACTTCTGAAATGTGCAATCTAGACTCGTCAGATCTGCAAAGTCATTAGTGTAGCAACCGATGACTTAAAGCCATGAGAACCATTACGTGCATGTCAGTGTAAGAATATAACTTTAAGCTTTATTTTTTAGTAGCTTCTTAAGGTTTGAGGGGCTGTGTTATATCTTAATACTCATGTGATGATGTAATTAATTAGCAGCTTTTTTTTTTTAAAGTTTGCAAAGATGCAGAGTGATCAGTCTGACACATTACATGGTGTGTTGGTACATGCATCCAGGTGCAGGCCGGTCATTCGTGGATTTCATGGATGCCCAGTGGGAGTGTGAGGGAGAGCTGATTCAAGTGAGCTCTGAAACACTCAACCCACGACAGCTTCTGCTCTACCAGCATGGACAGTTTCTCCTCCAGCATCTTCACTTACATAAAATGGTCTGGATCTGTCTGTCTTTTTCTCAGTTGCTTTCATGTTTGTTTCTCCTAGAAAAGTAGATTCAAAAAGCAGTTCTGTTTACAAGTCGATGGCTGCAAATGCAGCTTAGTTTTAATTGGTTATATAATTTAAATGTACCAATTGAGAAAATTATTTGAGTTCCTGCATTGATAGTAAAGTGACATTTTACAGTTTATTTTTCTATAGTGATATATTACAAAATAATATTATATAAAGTATGTTTACAACAATTATACAAAATAATATAACATTTAGTTCTTTAATGTATATGTGTATATATATATATATATGTGTGTGTGTGTATGTATGTATATATATATATTAGATAGGTATTTAATATAAATTAATCTGTTCTTATGCTGTCACTTTTATTGAAACCATAAATGTTTTTGTGGCAAATAAATACTGTTGCTGATTTCCTATCAATGTTGAAAACAGGTGTGCTGCCTAATATATTTGTGGAAACTATGATATATTTGTTCCCTTATATTCAAGATTCTTCGATGAATAGAAAGTTGAAACGAACAGCATTTATTTGAATCTCTTGTAACATTATATATGTCTTTACCTTCACTTTTGACCAATATAATGTGCCCTTGATGTACAAAAGTATACATTTCTTTCATTTGTTTCTTTAATTTCTTTAATCTCACTGACCTCAAGTTCACAAATTGCCTGAAGTTTGTTCACAGCTTTATTTCCTCATCGTAGATACCAGCAGTAACCATTCAACTGGCTTCTACTCTTCCTTTCAACGACTACCATAACAATGCTTTCCGCAACTCTTTCTATTATCAGGTATTTCTACACTTAGGCATGCATGTACTGAACCAGCTATATGAAGAACAAATGGAAAAAGTTATTAATAACTTACCAAACTTTGAGAAGTGATAATTGGCACCACTTTCTCTGTGATATAATTGGTCTCATGGCTAGTTCAGTTGCACTAAGGTTAAATGCCCTCATTTGTCAGTCACCGGGTGAGCGATAATTAATTCATGTTAAGCACACTTAGTGCTCTGCCATACAAACCCCTGTGCACTTAGCACTTCCTATGTCTTCAGGAGGGACAGAAGACTCTGTTTGTTCGCTGTCAGAGGTTGCAGTCAGTGGGTGGGCTCTCTCTGCTGCTTATGCACTGTGCTGCACACATTTCCACCGGTCAGATGAGGACCGACTCCACTCCCGCCTTCCAAAGGGCCTTTTTCAAGGTGCTATTAGAAACTGCCCCACACCAGCACAGCCTGAACAAGCCAAGAAAAGAATGTGTTAATACAGTCTTTCTTATAGACATCATACCCTGTCCCATTTTGCAGGTTTTACAGGTGGGCCTAAGTGAGCTGTTCCATGCCAGACTGGGACAAACTGATGACGAGAGGACAAAGGATTTGGCGTCTGACGCAGGTCTCGATGTTCTTCTGCTGGAAAGAGTGCAGAAGCCAAGTCCTGGGGTTTTCTCAGAGGAAGTAAGTTTGATTTATTTCGCCATATTCGCCACTTGTATTTTCAGTAGCTGTTGCCAAGTAATTCACAGGGATGTAACAGATGCCGTAGGATCAGTCTGAATTGGCAGAAGTAATACTCGTCAGAGTGTGAGATTTTGAATGTGTGTTAATTCTCTCTGGGCAGGAGGTTTTGGGACGTCTGCGCAAATACAGAGAGGCTTCAGTGTTCCGTCCAGGTCGAGAGTCTCCTGAAAGAGTCTCCTAAGAGCCTTGAGATCAAACACCTCAACACTGACCCGTCACTCAGCGACAGCCCAGACAGCCAAGACTCCGCTCCTCCATGAACAGACAATTTAACTTTGAACAGTGCTGCCTTTCTGACAGTGATAAATCCAGCTTTCAAAGGAAGAGAAGAAGATTTTTTTATTTGTCACATACACAATTATACAGAGTATAACCAGCAGTGAAATGTGTTCTCTGCATTTAACCCATCCAAGTGCACACACACCTGGAGCAGTGGGCAGCCAACGCTACGGCGCCGGGGAGCAGTTTGGGGTGCGGTGCCTTGCTCAAGGGTCTCTCTCACCTTGAGCCGGAGCCGAGATTCGAACCCACAACTTCGAGTTACAAGTCTGACGCTCTATCCATTAGAGCCACGACTGTCCCAGGCATGTTATATGCTGTGAGGCAGCGGATGGCCTTATCGTCTTGGATGGTAATGGCCCCTGGACTGGGTTAGAGCTTCTAGTTTTGTTTCCGGTGATGACCCAGCACAGTTAGATAGCTTCTTTTGTACAAAAGTGGCATTAAGATACAACATTAAAATGGGTGTAAAACTGCATAGGTCCAACAAGCAGGCCTCTGTTTTAATGTAGTTTTTGAGGATATGGGCATGTTGCAGAATTTGAGCATGTTGATATCTGCCTAATCTGACTAGCTTCCACCAAATGACCCAAATTTGCACCAGAATACCACAGTTTGATTGGATGCACAATCTCAGAGTAGAATTTCTTAAAACGGGGGGGAGTTAAAATAGAATGAATAAAATTGAATTACAATATATTTTTGCAATTTGAATAAATACATTTAAACAATGTACAAATACAGTGTAATTCATATACAATTAACAGCATAAATACAGATCATTTTTTTAACAGAATTAGCAAAATGAAGCGGATATTTCACCCCATGATTTACTCACCCTCAAGCCATCCTAGGTGTATATGTCTTTAAGACGAATTCCGTCAGACTTATATAAAAATATGCTGGATCATCCAAGCTTTATAATGACTGGCAGTGAATGGGTGTTGACATTTTCAAGTTCCATAAGTGTAATAAAGTAAAGTGATAAGTGTAAGCTCCGGTCGCGTGAACCAAGTTTTCAGAGAACCAGTCTCCTCTTGGCTTATATTGAAATCCTCCAACATTTTTCTTTACAAATTTTGCGTTGTACTTCTAATTTATGACCGGTGTTTTGTTTTGCTCTTTCCTCTGCACTAACGTGTTCGTTACTTTTCACGGAGCTTATGCTACACCTACATCCTTCATCCGTACCATACATCACACTCTGTCATGAACGTTCGTACAAAAGTTAGTGGAAGCTGGAGATTATGGTTTATACAGTTTTAAATATAGATTTTTTCTAACACAAATGCATCGATTTGCTTCAGAAGGCCTTTATTAATGCCCCCGGAGCCATATGGGGTATTTTTTATGATGGATGGATGCACTTTATTTTGTTTCAAGACCTCCATTCATTGCCATTATAAAGCTTGGAAGAGCCAGGATATTTTTATAATATTGTTATAATATATATACAAAAATATTGTGTTTGTCTGAAAGAAAAAAGTCATATACACCTAGGATGGCTTTAGGGTGAGTAAATCATGGGGTAATTTTACTTTTTGGGTGAACTATCCCTTGAAATTGTATTAATGACCTTACTTACTATACATTTATGATTAAACTGTAAATTTGTGCAAATAGCAAAGAAATAAATCCAAGATGGCATTTCCACGCCTCTTCCAAAGAGAGAAAGATGTTACATTTACAGTTACTGTCTCAGCCATTAGAAACAGCAGAAGTGTTAACTAGTTTTATTGTAATTTAATGCCAGAGTAAAAGTGTTATAAACGTTAAAAAACGTTTTTCTTTTTTTTACGTGACCACACACACACACACACATATATATATATATATAATAAAACCTTGCTAGATTTATGAAGTTAATAACTGTGGAAATTATGTGAAATGGGACCAAGTAATTACATGATTTATTGCATTTAATTATTTGTTTAGGACCATAATTTCCTTCTGTCCATGACCGTCTCAACACAAACCTCTTGACCAATTTTAGGGTCATGACCCAGTAGTTAAGACTTATGGTAGACTAAAATAAAAATACAGACATGCATTTACAGAATGTATAGTGAAATAATAGCCTGAGCTTTGAGTTTAAAATAGATTTAACAGTGCAAAATGCTCAGGGCAGAATTCTAATGATTATAGTTTAAAGCAGCAACACAAACAATCTCTGATGCCTTTTCTTGTTTGCTATACAAGACAGTCCATCTACACTTCTTGGGTGTCTGAGTGACTTTAACAAACTTGTTTACCAAATACTTATACGCATATATGCCATTGTACTCATTGTATTGTCTTGTTTGATTGCATTTTATGTATTTATAGTGGTGTTTTTCTGCTATTCACATTTGATACAGCTGCTGTTACATGCCTGAATGTCCCTCTAGGGATCAATAAAGTATGTTTATCTGGAGTAACAACAAGGAAAGTAAAGGAACAATAAAACATTTTTATCTGTTTAAGTATGCCTGCTTTTGGATTACATCTCAGAAGTTGTTCATTTTCATGAATAAACCAGAGCACCTTCATCTTCCCATAAACCCTCAAACATAAACTAGAACTCTGGATGTATACATTTCATCAGTAATTCAAAGTTATGTTTTCTGAAAGAATGAGAGTAGTTCTGTCCTTGTACAAGGGCATGGTGATGATTCAGAGAGTGCTTAATGTTCAGAAAACCTCAGATATAACCGAATAAAATAAGTTTTCAAATGAAAAAGACTTTTTGAATGGTCATTAAAGAAGACATCTGACCGTGTAGTCAGGGCCGGATTTATCCACAGGCATTCTAGGCACTTGCCTATGCTCGCTCGTGCAGGGGGTCCCAAACACAATGAAGATATGTAATATTTTTGTTATACGTTGGGCTATCTATAACAGTACAAGAACCAAAACCCCAGGAGACATAGAGAAAATAAACAAGTAATAGGGTAAAAAAAATGATCCAAACGCCTATTTCCATGTTTTCCATCTTTTTATGTACGGATATTATGCATTCTTTCTCCGAATTTGCAAATGAGATGCGTAAGAAATTAGTTCAACACACATGAGATTTCAGGACAGAAACATGACAAATGTCTTGAAATATCCTAATAATCTTAACAATGTCTTGAGGTGTGGATGTGACTCCAGGCCGTTACAATTATTAGAGAAATAATGCACTCCCAAAGTGGTAATGTGGCCATGCCAGTCTCTGTTCTCAAATAAATTAAGAACTTCAATTGATCTTATTGCACTTATTGCGATAGAAAACAATGAAACCGTTTCCACTGATTACGAAATATCCTGCGTGTAGTCATGTACGTCGCTTACAAGCATAGATATGTATAAACATATGCATATGTGGTTACAAATATCTACCAGCAGGGCTACTGTTGCTATGGTAACGGGTTACACACTTCCATAAACAAACCTGCCTCACTTCCCTTAGGTAAACTTTCCCAGCTGCTGTGCATTGTAAACTCATTTTTAAGCATGAATTTGCCAGATAACAACGACCTCGAAAGGTTTTTGGTGGATGTTGACCAGATGAGTAAGTGTTGTTTGTTTATACAAACCATATTCCCGCTGCGACGCTGTATTTATGAGGAAATGTAATTATTATAAATCGTTGTGTTTTCTTTTTTTAATGGACCAGTAACGCTAACGTTACATATTTGTACAGAATATCCAGTACTTATTTATTCAATCATGAGATAAATGTAATTTGTGTTCGAAAAATTTGAATTTGTTGCTTTCTATTTGCAGGTGAGTTGGTAAAACAGTTAAATTCCACCGATGTGTCGTGCCAAGAGGAAGCAATTGCTATGGCAGATCAATTCATCTCATCCCTGGAGAAGAAGAAACCATGTAAAACCAAAACCAATAAGACTGTTATAAACAAAAATCCTTCATCTGAAAATATGCCACCGGTACAGTATTTACAGTCTGTATTAGAAACATAATATGAATGAATAAAACACACTTTTATAGCGTTTTAATTCAATGTCAGAGTGTATGATTATCCTTAATAAATGAAGTGACTGTTACATGCTTTATATTAATGCCTAATCATTCAAAAAGTGAGTAACACAACTGTTTTCTTCTTTTCAGAACATCCAGTATGAATCAAGTCAAAATCCAGGTAGGTTTGTGTATTGGAGTGTCTTATCTGTTCTTGGCTCGGCAGTTGACAAGACTTCTCTGTCTCTGTTGAATAATTTGGTTTGCGAGTATAAAACTTGAATGTCTGCCCTTGAAGTCTTGTAAATGATTTATAAGTCAATACAAACTAGCTTATCTTCATCTTCACTTCTTGTCTTTTTATTATAAATCTTGCAACGGTTTGTTGTACCCTTCTATTTGTCAGAGAATTTCTTGATGATATTAGAAAAAGATGCTGAGGAGAGAAGACAGAGAAGAAAGATGAAGGAAGAAAAAGCCAATGGTGTGTACTCTGAAGCCTGAGAGCGAAATGGGCAGTTTGTGTTTTGTGTTGTCAGTTTGCACGTCTAGATTTGCTTTGTCCTCGTTTGACCCGCAGCGTTAAAGCAGCAAGGGAATGAGGCTTTCACTCAAGGTGACTACGAAACGGCTGTCAGGTTATATACTGAAGGCTTGGACCAGCTGCGTGACATGCAGGCTCTCTACACAAACAGAGCACAGGTACTTCAACCTTTCACTTCAACGAGTTCTTGTATAATAATCTGATAAGTCAGTATCATAACTGCTATTCCTGTGAGACTGTTCCTCTTGTGATTTTACTGTCTCATACATTCATGTATTATGTAGGCCTTTATCAAGTTGGGGAGATATAAGGAGGCCATAAGTGACTGTGAGTGGGCTCTGAGGGTGAGTAAAACACTGGGAAAGAGGTCAGAGAAGAGCCCTCTCATTTTTCAGTGTCAGCCGATGCAAAGAGTTTCTCATCCTACCTTGTCTGATGAGAACAGCAGGCAACATTGTGTGGTATCTATTGAACTGGATAGTTGCGCAGTATTATAAAATTGAGTTAAATTTCCTTCCAAGCGGTGCCAAAATAGTTTTAGCTTTTGAAAAACTTAGAAAGTTTCAACTTAGAAAGTTGAATAGAGGTATTATATATATATATACTAGGGATGGGTCACGATTTTCGAATATTCGATTAAGTTAGTCGATTTAATTATAGAATATCGATTAGGTTGTGCGATCATTTTCTAAAGGTGTACCCACACTGGGTGTTTTGAACCGTGCCGTGCTTGGGCGCGGTTCGTTTAGCAGGCCCTGGCTTGTTTGTAAGAGGTGGGCCAGAGTGCGGTTCAGTTGGACTCGGGCGCGGCACACATGTAGTGTCTAGTTTGCCAGTGTATTGCTGTTCTTAATGTAATCTTTGCATTCGTGTTTAATATGCTTTAAAAAACATTTTTATACCATTTTATTTTATATAGAAATTTTACTTTCGAGGACTCATGATACATCTTGATCATTATTTTGAAAACTATTTTTAAATATAACTTAAAAGTTAATAAATATAAAACATTAATTATTATATTTTTTGATGATTGCACACATGACAAACAGAATTAGCTTTACAATAAAAAGCTCAAATTTATTTGAGACCTATTGACCCCTGGTCTGCAGGGGTTATTTCTATGATATAATTTCCTGTTTTATATTTTTCCTGTGTGTTTCTGCATGTTAGTCAAACTATGACTGTGATTTGGCAGACCAAAGTTATTAAAATGTAATATTTTAGGTACAAAAATACTTTACTGCTTAATATTTTTTCTATTAAATAATAATGAAAGCTACCTAATATGACGTGACATACTTAGCATACTCAGAATTTGTGCTCTGCATTTAACCCATCCAAAATGCACACACACAGCAGTGAACACACACTCACACACCGTGAACACACACCCGGAGCAGTGGGCAGCCATTTATGCTGCGGCACCCGGGGAGCAGTTGGGGGTTTGGTGCCTTGCTCATTTAGTCATTTAAAGAGGTGAGTCATTGCTCAGTCGTGGTATTGAAGGTGGAGAGAGCGCTGTACATTCACATCCTCCACCTACAATTCCTGCCGAAACTTGAACTTGCAACCTTTGGATTACGAGTCTGACTCTCTAACCATTAGGCCACTACTCCACCCAACCCTAATAGGTTTTCTTTTCACGTATTTCATCATTTCATGTATAGTAGGATTCATTTTCATGCCCCCTAAAAGATATCCAAATGAGCTTTAATTTAGATATTAAAAATGTTGAATTATGTAAAAGTTGTAATAAATTGGGTAAAGTAATAATTCACCCAATAAAGTAATTGATTGGGACAGAAATAAGTCACTTTACAGATTCTAGTTTATTATGTTTATTGTTTCATTTTCAAGTGGCTAATGAATATCTAAAACTGTCATTCACAGTGCAATGAGAAGTGTATTAAAGCGTATGTACACATGGGGAAATCTCACCTAGCACTCAAGGATTTCAAACAGGTAAGTATTGTTCAATAGAAGTCCTTCTGTCCTTTCAAGTCTAAATCTGTATTACACTTACATTTCGCAACTTATCTGACCCCTCTCCTTTCATCCTGCTGCTTTTGCTTCACTTTCAGTCCAGGATTTGCTATCGAAAATTTTGGAGATGGAGCCACAGCGTGAGATCATAGTCAAAGGTATGATCCAAAAATGCTGTGAGGATCTGACGCAAGGGAAGGCAAGGTCAATATATTTTAGATCCATGCTTTAGCTCCAGAGTAGGATTGGCATAGCTATTATTTTAACATCCACTCTGTCTGGATATGTACCTTTTAGTCAAGCATCTCTCAGAATAAACTGAATTCACTTGCCATTTTACATGAGTCAATTCAATTCAATTCAATGTCAATTCAAATGAGCTTTATTAGCATGACTGCGTAGCACAATGTTGCCAAAGCATTAATATATATACAGTATATACAACAACAACATAGGTAAATAAATAACAACATAAATAATAAATAAAATCAAAATCATTTTAAATAAATGAAAAGATCAAGTTGGTCAGTATCAAGTGAATCATGTTGAACATCTAGCATTATGAATGGTTATCACATATTTAGCAGCTAGTGCAGCTGTGTTATCATCTTCTCCGAGTAAGAAGGGCATTATCTTAGAATCACTGAGCTCTGTAAATGAAGGGATCAGGGCTTCAAATCTGGGGAGAAATGTTTCCCTCACATTGAGATATTTGGGACACATCATCAGAAAGTGTTTCTCGTCCTCTATTTGCTGTAGATCACAGTGTCTACAGATCCTCTGCTCTCGCTCGGTCCATGTTTGTCTATGTCTTCCTCTATCTCTAGATCATGGTCACTTAATCTGTATTTGGAGAGGATTTGTCTTTCTTTAAATGGTTTAATCAATAAATAATTGGAAAATGTAGTGGTTCTGTTTAGGGTTGAGTAGCATTGGAGCTTATTTTGAAGGTCAAATTGTATTTTTAGAGATTCATCATGAGTGTATTTTAGATTGGTGTCAATGTCTTTAATAATGGTTCTGGGGTGAAGCTGTAGTCGGTGAGGAGCTGGGTTTTGTGTACGAGCTGATGAGCGAGTGTGTTTAGAGGATGAGATTCTGCTGAGGTTTCATTGGCGAGGAGGGCTTTATATTGGACTGAATCAGGATCAGATTGATTGAGGTGATGCCAGAACTGAACACATCTCTTCTGGATCTCAAGCTTCAGTGGGTAAAAGCCTAATTCAGCTTTGCAGGCATCATTGGATGTAGATCTATGGACCCCTAAAATGTTGAGTCTCTCTCACACGTTCCCTCTTTCTCGTCACATGCTTACACCAGCAGTTTTTATTACATTAGTTGCCCATTTAAATTGATTTTGAACTTTACAAGAGGAATAATGACATTCTATGCATTTTTTATTTATACATTTCCCATTCTGTGCATTTTAATAGAATATTTCCACATGAATTTGCAAAAACAAATATGTTGGTGAAGCAGTCACATTACTTTGCATTACAATAGCTTATCTGAGACAAGTGGATTTGGAAGAGAAGGCATCTCTCCAGGAAAAGACAGCTTGGGAAGAGCTACAGGAGAGATCGGAGCAGGCCATGGCAGTATCAGAGTTGCTGAAGAAGCTCGACAGACCCAATGAGATCAATCTTTACTACTGTGGTGGATTGGAGCTGCTCTCACTGGCTATTAAAGACTGTAAGTTAACATGATTCATTCAGAGTCCTTTGTTTTATTTAATCAGATGTTGTTTTTTCTTATTTATTTCTTTAATTGTCACTGAACTCCAGCATTTTTTGTAGAATGAACAAATGTTTACGCCAGTGTTGAACCTCAGATTTGTGTGAAATATGCCTTCGGTTTGCCCAGTGTTGTTCCAGCAACCAGGGTGATATTTCTTGCACTCAGGATCGATACGGAGGGAGAGGAGTGAGGAATTTTGTGCAGAGGGCTCATTGATTCTACTGTGCGGTTCATTTGCAGTTCATGATGAGCAAACTAATCCTCATGATCAGCCATAAAGGACAGACACAGTCCTATCACAAGCACAAGCTCAAGGCTTTTAGACCTTCTTTGTGAACGCGTGCATTACCATTCAGTTTGTGTTTGCTCAATTCTGATCCTGTGCCAGATCAGCTCAGATTATGATAAAATATACTATATATAAGAGAGAACCAGGGCTTGTTACCACACTTCACAAGAGGGGTAAAGCGAATGTTTTTCGAAATTCACTTTACCCTAGTGAATGTTTCTCAGAGTGAGTTTATGTTTATAACTCAATTTCTGTATAAACACAAACCTTAAAGTTCTGCCTGCAGCAAAATTGTACAAGTATATTTATTATGAAATCAAATGTTAAAGGTCACGCAAAATATCAAGTCATTGTTTAGAAATAAATTGTATGCATTTATAAAATTTAATTCAATTAAATTTAAATTCAAATTTGAAATTTAAATGTATAAACAGTATTATTTAGAAATATTATTAGAATTTAAAATTCTGTTTTGTAATTTAAAATGTAATTTATTCCTGTGATGGCAAAGTTGAATTCTTCTGCATTCTTCAGTGTCACATGATCCTTCAGATTTAATTCTAATATGCTGATTTGGTGCAAGAAACAGTTCTTTTTTCATCAACGTTGAAAACAGTTGTACTGCTTTATATTTTTGTGGAAACCTTGATACATATTTTTTCAGGATTCTTTGATAAATAGAAAGTTCAGAAGAACAGCATTTATTTTAAAAAGTAATCTATTGTAAGATTATAAATATTTGCTGTCACTTTTGATCAATTTAATGCATACTTTACTGGCTCAGAACGTTTGACCAGTAATGTATATACAGAAATGTGATGATATTGCGTTCACTTGTTTATATTACATATTACAAAAAATATTTTGATATTTTCTAATTTGAAACCCAAAAACTATTTCTAGAGAAAGCTAATTTATTTAATATGACTTTTGACTTAAAACATTTCAGCTACTGAAACTAGCCCCGGTCTCTCCTTTACAGGCACCATGTTTGTTTATACTGTATTTCAAATCGATATACAAAGTAACTTTATAAAAACTACATGCTAAATCCAACTTTTAACTTTGAGTTTTGACTTCCTACTTTATATACTGCAGACAGAGGCAGATATCCTCTATTAAAAACTGTTTAAAGTTTCAGAAGTATTATATGAGGGTAAAATATGGGCCTGAACATAAACTTGAAAGCAGTCCAAGAATGAAAGCTTTTTTTGGCCAGTGTTTTGTGCAGGTAAGGTACCTGAATAGCTCTTTGTAAACTCATTTCTAGTATTTCCACAGAATGAACACTGCCTTTGTGTAGATAAGGCAGCGCTCTCTTATTTTTGATGAGATTTTGTTTATTCTCCTTGCACTCTCTTTTGCCCTTGAACGGAACGGATTGTGTGTCTGAGTCTGGCTACTGTGATTTAGTGTTGATAAATGGCTCTCACTACACACCTACCAACACTGACCTTATCTGGTGTCCCTCACAGGTACCGGGCAGACATTATTCAGATTAAACAATGGCTTCAGTATCATTAATGGCAATAACACTGTAAGAAGGTAAGGTTGCTAATGAAGTGAACCTGACAGTTTGTGGTCAGAATGTACTTTGCACATTTGAAAATGGATGATGTGGTGTAAAGGTCTCTAGAAGTTGGGTTTAATTTGAATTGTATGAGAAGATCTTACTGTGGTATCATGTGTGCATGCATGATCCACGTATGATTGATGGCATCTTCAGCTTTCTCTCCTCTTATTGGTTTTCTTGTTCCAACCAATTATGCAGTTAAAATTAATTGACTAAATGACCAACAGATGTGTAATCTGGCTCTTCTGTATGAACATGTCATGTGTTGGAATTTACCTTTCCACCACCAGAATGAAATTGAAAGGGTTTATCAGTGTTTGACAATGATTGATTGATTTGTTAGGGAGATTCGCTTTGTTTGTTTCATACAGTTTGCACACATGTGGTCTCTCATCTTTCTCATCTCATCTTCTGTCATTTACACCACCTCATGTCAATCCGAATCTGTGTTATCTTAGTATATTTAAGTTATTTATATTTGAACTTTTTGAAATGTTTTCAATTCTTTCAAGTTTGTTATAGTAATTTTGTTTTAGAGTTGTTGTTTTTTCAGGTTTAGTTCGACAAATTGTATTACTTCAATATATTCTATTGCAGACATTTGCCAATGCTTTTTAATTTTCTAAGTTTTTCATGTAATTTTTAGATTTTAGTTTTTTTATTTGGTAACATTTTAAGATATACTTGCTACATGTTACATGTACTTTTATAATAACAATACATTTTGCATAATTACATTGCAAGTAACCCTAAACCAAAACCTAATTCTAACCATAACTATTATATTAAGTACATGTAGTTAATTAATATTACTTAGTACTTAAATGTATAATTACATTGTAACAAGGGCACCTTAAAATAAGGTGTTACCTTTTAATTTAGCTTTATTTCAATTAACAAAAACTATTTTGAATACTTATAGTGAACAATAACAACACTGACTGGACTATTTCTCCAATGGAACATGCATTTCATGCATTTACATTGAATGAGGAATGGAGCTTTCAAGCTCTAAAAAGGATGCAAAAGCAGATTATTCTGTTTTTGGCTGAACTATCGCTTTAACATTTGATCTACAGTGCATGACTGATATTTATTTACTGCATCTCAGTTTTTCCTCTTCTCTATTTAGCTGTTTCTCACAGAACTCACAAGATCCATATGTGGTTGATCTATGTGTGTGCGTCGTCAAATTATGGAGGACAGTTTGCAGTGGAAATGGTAAGATGAAATGCAGCGTGTGAGCAAATGAATCTTATTCAGAGACCTTGAAAATGAAAGAAGCATTTGCTGAGGAAACATTCTCAGTCCCATTTGCATTTCTTTTTTATACTTTCAAACTGTCTATGTTTGGAAAACTTTAAATGTATTGACACCACTTAATCTGGTTCTGCTTCCCCCGCGTCTTTTAAAGTAATGAGCATTCGTGAAATTGTCTAAATCCAAGTCAATATCAATTTATCCTGTTCTTGCCTGCTAGCAGGGAAATTGTTATCGCCTCCCACATTAAAAGTCTCTTTAGTAAGTAGTTTGTGCCCTTCAGTTATAATCTCATTAACTGGTCAACTAAATCTGCATTCATCTTTATTAAACCTTCTCCATAATTGTGTTCCTCCCAGAGCAGAACCAGCAGCTGTTGATGGAGTGTCCCGGTACTAGACAACACATGGTCCAGCTGTTGACATCACCGGTTCGTGAAATACAGAGGGAAAGCCTGGAATTGCTCAGCATGTACTCACAAACTCAACACGGAAGAGACGTGCTCATCGACAACCTGAATTTTACCCAGTATGTATTTTTTGTGCCATATTTAATGCATTGCATTGTAGTTTGCAGTGAATTAATTATTTATTAGACATGACTAATTATGTGAAACGAAATAGATTCAATTAAATATAGATATATAGAAAAATTAAATATAGATATTATTAAATATTTAAACGGCATCATTAATTGATTATATATGTTCAATAAATAATTATCTATATTGCTTTTATAATATTTACTAATATTTATTTGAATCCACTTTGATGTCAAATTCTTCTCAACTTCCTGTGCTGTTTATAAAGCAGAGCAGATTTAAGTGTGGTGTTCCTATGATATCTGCGATTCATCTCATTAGCTAGCATGCAGACGACCTCCTCCTGTTATAGCATGTTTTATTAAAGTCCTTTCAATGAGCCTATAATGAATGCGATCTGTCCTTTGTAGAATGGCAGAGAACCTGATGAGCGGTGTTTGCCGGGATACGAGCTCTGCATTGGCGCTTACAGTTCTGGAGAACTTGGCTGCAGAAAATAAGTATGTACTATCAATATATTTGCCCTTACCATGTACCATGCCCTGTTTTCATGTGAAGTTGATGAATACCTGAAACTGCCCCTTTTTACGAAATCTTAGGCACGACCCACCCGAGAGTCCATTAGATTCCCATACATCATAGTCACACGTATTAAATCGAGACATATTCAAATTCATTCAGCTCAACAGCCCAGGTCCCTTGAGAACGAAAAGGGAGCACATTTAAGACAAAACAATCCATCACATTCACAAATCCCTCCATTTATCTCTGTGCAAGTGATCAGCCTCTCGCCGTTTCTAGTCATTCACCACCTTACAGATAGAATAAGGTGCTCCCGGTGACCAGGAGACGGAATTAAACAGCCACTTCATGCACAGAGGGAAATGAGAATCCGTAACAGTTTGATAGATAGTCAATGAAAAGTGTTCAGTGAATTCAAGCCGCTCTCTTGTTTCTAGATAAGGATGGTTAGGCATATTGGTCTTGTCTTGTGTTTTACTCTGGGCGTCAGCAACGTGAGATTTAAAACCATCATTCTGCTTGGATCAGCGTCCACAACATTCTGACACCTTTTTATCTTTTGCTCCTCTGTCTGTTGAGCTTTTTTAGTTAGTAGTTAGTTTCTTTATTTAATCATTTGTTGTTGTTGTTGTTTGTCTTTTTCAGATTTAAGATTCAGTCAAGGGAGAACTTCACAGCAGTGTTTGCCTTTCCTCTTGAACATCTGCTGGTGATGTATTATGAAACATCATTCATAGTCATCCTCTTAATATTTATAATAAACTAAATCAGGGGTAGGCGACGTCGGTCCTGGAGTGCCGCTGTCCTGTAGAGTTTAGCTTCAACCCTAATCAAACACACCTGAACAAGCTAATCAAGGTCTTCAGAATTACTAGGGCTACAGGCAGGGGAGGTTTATTTCAGGGTTGGAGCTAAACTTTGCAGGACAGCGGCACTCCAGAACAGACGTTGCCTACCCCTGCTGTAAACTATAATAGCATATAACATTATCATCAATAATACTTTGTTGTCTGAATTCTCAGACATTTTCTATACTGCATGACAAAAAAAGACCCCGATCTTCAGAGAATGCAAATATGTTGCCGCGTTTCAGTGCAACATAGATTACAATCCATGTAGACACCCAATTAAATCAAACGATTAGTAATAATATGATAGTAATATTTATCATATTAATACTAGTATCATGAGAGCTGTTTCTTATTATGTCTTATAATGAATGCTAACAGACAAAAACTTTCTTCTGTATTTTCTATTTTTATAATTAGAATTCATAATTGTTAAAATACTAATCACACAATTAGCTTTACATCATTAACTTTCTCTAACATTTTTAAAGGATTGGGGTTGGTACATTTTTTTTTTGATTGTTTGATGAATATTAAGTTGAAATGAACAGCATTTATTTATTCGTCTTTACTGCCACTTTTGATAAATTTAAAGCATCTTTTTATGAATAACATTGTATTCGTTTCTTTCAAAAACAAACAAAAAGATCATATTGACCCTGCCTTTTGAATGGTAGTGTACTGTATATAATTAAAATCATCCACTTTTCAGCTAATACTGTTTTTCCTATGTACTTGTAGTCAAATATCATGACAGCTGACCACAAGACACTGGCTTCTGTGATTTCTGTGATTGGGACCATGGCTCTAGATGATGTCATCAGGAAAAAGCTAGCAGGACGTAACGAATTTGGAGATGCTCTCTCCAAGCAATGGTAAGCTTGGAGATGATAACCCTTTACATCACTACCCAGCTCCCAAATACTCTGTCCTTGAGCATTGCTGAATAATGTATGATGTCTTGCACTTTGAGTTTGTTTCTAAGCTCCTTGTGCTATCTTGTTGCATGAGCTGTGAAACAGCCATTTCCCACAGACGCTAAAACTGCAAAAGGACATGGATTTAATTTCCGGTACTGTCAAGATAACGCACTGTTTTGGTTGCAGGAGCGGTGCATTGGCTGGGAATGTAGAAGTGTCCTCTATCCCCTCCTGGGTTTGATGATCAACTTAGCCTCAAATCCCTCTCAAGTTGTCCAGGTATAGCAGAAAGTTTAATATGGTGGGCTCTGGGCCAGCCCTCAATGGAAACATCAAGCAGTTTTGTAGCCAAAGGGCCTTGGATTGGCAGAATGTTCAGTTAGCGCCTTTCCTCTCCATATGTTGCAATCATGTCTGAAACACCAAAGGAAAATTGAAGAGAATGTTTTTTTGGCTCTCTTTTAACATACAGGAGCATGCTGTTCTGGCCAGCAGCAGGTGCTTGGACCTGCTGAGCGATTCCTCTGGAGGCATCATCACAGTGAGTTGAATTCGTTTTAGCAAGGCCAGGCAAGCTTTAACCCAACCCCTGATGACTGGAGCCGCCAGAGCGTTTGAACTGTAGATTTCTGCACATTAATTATTTAAATGTTCATCCTGCAGGATGTGGGTTGTTGTGGAGCCCGGCATATTAGTATCTCTAAAGCATCTCTACAAAAAATGAACACATATGGCTTCTACGGGATCAAAAATGGAAGTTCAGACTCAGAGTTTAAATATATGGATGTCTTTAGATGGCTAACATTCCCAAGAGGAGGATTATTTACATAATGATTACCGTGGCAGCCGCAGGCCCAAGCCTGGGGACTATTTTCTCTAACTATGTAAATAAGGTTCCAGGTTGTTTGCTTGGGTTTTGCTGCCTTGGCGATTCATGTCTTTCCAGTCAGGCTGTTTCTTAGAGTACAATTAAAGTGAAGGATCTTTGTCTTTGTCTCCCTTTAAATATAACGTAACTGACTGTTTCCACCTCGTGGTGGACGTTTAGTGCTGTGATACAGCTTGAACTGCAAGCCGTCACAAAATACTTTGGAGTTACAGCCTCATCCTTTTGAAATGTCCTATTCATCCTGTTGTGGTATCAAACATGTTATCCTGGTTTGTTTGGGCTTCAGAGAGCTGCAGGTTTGCTGAGCGTTCTGCTCCCGATGTCTTCTGATGCCACTCAGGAAGTTGTGCGGAAGGGAATAGTGAAGAAGTTGCTGAAGATTCTGAAGGTAGAGCGTATATCAGGTTTTAGAATTCAGTATAGTGTCTGTATGAAAAGAAAGTCAAATGAAATTAGATGAAAGATTGTAGAGATTATGAGCTTTGCACTACAGAAAAGCACATCTTAGCCCAGCATGGTTTTTATGTAAGTTCAACTTTGCTGACACATTACTCTTTTTTTTTCATAACCAGTATATTATACATTTTTAGAGTCTTAAATCTGCCCAGAAACCACATTTCCTCAGTTAATTGAAATAATTATTTTTTAAACCATCCTTTTATGCCATATGTATCATATCTTGCTAGCATTATTTATTTATTTATTTTCTTGGAATTGAAAGCAATGTAAAGCTACATTTAATTATTTATTTGTTTATTCATTTGTATATTTACTTATAATCTGGTTTTATGCTTTGTTGGAATTAAAAGTAATGTAAAGCCATATGTACAGTGGGGCAAAAAAGTATTTAGTCAGCCACGAATTGTGCAAGTTCTCCCACTTAAAAAGATGAGAGAGGCCTGTAATTTTCATCATAGGTATACCTCAACTATGAGAGACAAAATAAGAAATAAAATCCAGAAAATCACATTGTAGGATTTTTAAAGAATTTATTTGCAAATTATGGTGGAAAATAAGTATTTGGTCACCTACAAACAAGCAAGATTGCTGGCTCTCACAGACCTGTAACTTCTTCTTTAAGAGGCTCCTCTGTCAAAAGCAAAAATCCCAGAACCACACGGGGGGACCTAGTGAATGACCTGCAGAGAGCTGGGACCAAAGTAACAAAGGCTACCATCAGTAACACACTGCGCCAGGGACTCAAATCCTGCAGTGCCAGGCGTGTCCCCTGCTTAAGCCAGTACATGTCCAGGCCCGTCTGAAGTTTGCTAGAGAGCATTTGGATGATCCAGAAGAGGATTGGGAGAATGTCATATGGTCAGATGAAACCAAAATAGAACTTTTGGTAAAAACTCAACTTGTCGTGTTTGGAGGAGAAAGAATGCTGAGTTGCATCCAAAGAACACCATACCTACTGTGAAGCATGGGGTGGAAACATCATGCTTTGGGGCTGTTTTTCTGCAAAGGGACCAGGACGACTGATCTGTGTAAAGGAAAGAATGAATGGGGCCATGTATCGTGAGATTTTGAGTGAAAACCTCCTTCCATCAGCAAGGGCATTGAAGATGAAACGTGGCTGGGTCTTTCAGCATGACAATGATCCCAAACACACCGCCGAACGAAGGAGTGGCTTCGTAAGAAGCATTTCAAGGTCCTGGAGTGGCCTAGCCAGTCTCCAGATCTCAACCCCATAGAAAATCTTTGGAGGAGTTGAAAGTCCGTGTTGCCCAGCGACAGCCCCAAAACATCACTGCTCTAGAGGAGATCTGCATGGAGGAATGGGCCAAAATACCAGCAACAGTGTGTGAAAACCTTGTGAAGACTTACAGAAAACGTTTGACCTCTGTCATTGCCAACAAAGGGTATATAACAAAGTATTGAGATGAAATTTTGTTATTGACCAAATACTTATTTTCCACCATCATTTGCAAATAAATTCTTTAAAAATCCTACAATGTGATTTTCTGTTTTTTTTTCTTATTTTGTCTCTCATAGTTGAGGTATACCTATGATGAAAATTACAGGACTCTCTCATCTTTTTAAGTGGGAGAACTTGCACAATTGGTGGCTGACTAAATATTTTTTTGCCCCACTGTATAATTGTTCTGCCTTTATTTAGTTAGTTAAGTTAGTTAATTACATCCTTTGTTGCCATTTAAAGCCATTAGTATTTTTTAATTTTACCAATTTTTTTATTTAATATATTATTTGACCATAAATAATAATACATATTTATAAATAATCTGGGCCACCCTCTGTTGGCATTGTTTTCTACCATTATTTATTTACTGTATTAATTATCTATTTGCCTGTTTGTCTGTTTATTTTTTGTTTGTTCAACAAAATACAACATATGTAATGGTTTCAATTGTTTAACCCTGTAAAGCCTGGCATATTAAATCATATTTAGAAAAACAAATCATGAATCTCTCTATCATTTGGTGACATTGAAACGATTTTTAACAACCACAAATTAAATCAAATCAAAAAGGCTTTATGCAATTAGATCAATAGAAATAAAAAGAAAACAATTTTCATTTTTATGTGATCAGTAAATAGCCTCTTAATAACCTGATCATACCAAATCAAACCTGTATCAAATATAATGTATAAAACATAATTGCAATACATATTGTAATATTTATTTTATTTATTTATAAACATTGTTTACATTTTTAGGCTCCAACCATATAGTTATGGTAACTTTGGGGGCTGCCACAATTGCACATTCTTGTATTTTGTTGACCAGGTTGGTTTTTCTCAGCAGAGTATTGCGGCTGCAATCGTAGAGATTGAACTGAAATGTGCTTGTGTGTCTGTCCTTCTGTCCTGTCAGGTAGGAGGAGAGATGAGCTCCAGATACTCCATTAAAGCCCTGACAGTCTGCACTGCCTCAATCCCACAGGCCTGTGAGGAACTGGTTAAGCTTGACAAACGTGAGTTCTGAGGGTCAGGGAGGCAGAGGATTGGATTCAGTAACGTGTCTTAAGTTCTGTGGCTTTACTGTGACTTTGTGTACGTGTGTGTGTGTGTGCGCTACCCACATTTATTCATTCAGGGCTGCGCACTTTGAGAAAACTCCTGGGTGGTATTGACGAGTTGGTGGTGGGGAATGCAGCTTTGTGTATGGGCCATTGCTTAGAAGTGGATGGAGCTGCCGGTGGCCTCTTAGGCACAGACTGCGTGCAGTTGCTTCTACACCACGCTGCTAGAGATGCCAAAAGAGCAGCCCTTCGACAGAATGCAGCCATTACTCTTGGGAAGCTGTGCAAAATAGAGCCCAGGTATAATTAAGTCTGACTTGCCTCTTGCAGTCACCTGTATTATATTGATTAACATTGATGCTGATGTACTTATACACAGCAGTGATACTCTGGGAAACATGAAGGTGAAATGTTCATTAAACTTATGAAGAATGCATAATGAATTAAAACACCTCAGATCTCCAATTCAGATATTAGCGTGTTTGTTTGTTGCATTTGAAATTCGTTTATATTCTCGTCTCGTTTTAGGGCTGTTAACGAGAACTTTTACAAATGTGAGAGTCTCTTTAAACCGATTGGGCCTTTACACTTTCATTGACCTGGAGAACTATTGAGTTTTTTTCCCTTCATTTTTAATTTATGAAGCATCCACAAGCTCAGGTCTGTGAAAAAGTAGCAGCTCTGTTAGTTAAGTGTTCTTGAGGCATCTTATTTTCCCAGTCAGCATCAAACAAGGACAATCCAACAAAGAGGAGTCAAAATCTTACAGCATTCAACTTTGATGAGCTTTCAACTTTTTAGAGGTAACGCTGCTTAGAGCATGAGTCTTTACAGTGAGATTTCAATCCTCTGAGATCAGAATGCAGCCTAAAAAACAGACATTTTAGACAGAAAACAGCGGAAGCTACAGATCAGATACTGTCAAATATATTACACATAACCGATGAACCTACTTTGAATGCAGAGCAAACTGGCTAACGTTTTCATGTGCTTGTTTGCATTTCATATTCTTAGCTCTGGTTTTATATTTGACTGTTTAGAGTTGTCAAAATGAGAAAGAACCTAATTCTGTTGGTTTGATATATCTCTGTTTTGATTTTTTCAGGCACATGGAGAAACTCAGGGAGCTCCATGGTTTAGAAATCCTTCACTCCTTTGTGAGATTGATCATGTGAGCCACTACCACTCATTCGGTTCCTCAATAAATGAGCCCATAACTCAGGACACACACACACACACAGAGAGATGAATGCTGTCCTTTGCTTCACAGCTTAAAATGCTCATCTTAAGTGAGGCCACAAATTACTGTCATGCCTTAAGGCCTATCTTGATTATGCAGCTGTTTCCTGTGTTCGTTTTAATTAGAGAGAATTCACATTGACATGTGACTCTGTTATCTGCTGTTGTAGAGAACATGTTGCCCTGGGACGATATTTGAAACGTTTCAATTTCCTTTCATCCCAAATGACTCTCTTGGGTAGTGTGTTGCCTTGATTACATTTTGCTCTGTTTGTTGATAAATGGATTAATATGGGCTTTCATGAGTTTAATAAAAAGACTAATAAAACAGCATTTGAAGATAGTTATTGTTAAAACCTGCTCATCTTTGCAGACTTGAAAGCTTTAGAAATCACTTCATGATGTAATAAGAAAAATAAATATTTAAAAGGGTTACAATTTAAAAGGGTTTAGCAGATATGAGTCTGACAGTGTAATCCAGCGTTTGGGACAGGAGTTCACAAACAGACTGCAATATGTAACTTCAGCACTTCAGCTTTGTCCCAGAACATGTATAAAGGGATAGGATAAGGGTAGATCACCTAAATTGAAAATTCTGTCTTTGTTTACTCAACCTTATTTGGTTCATATCTGTATGCCTTTCTCTCATCTCTGGAATAGTTAGCCACATTCAGAGTAGAATGTAAATCATACAGGTTTGGAATGACATGAGGGTGAGTAAATGATGGGGAAAGTCATTTTTCACCCAGGTCTTGGTTGATTAGCCAACAAATACGGCAAATTACTTTTTGTAAGCATATCGCTAATATAAAAGTATACTATCTTATATATATATAAGTTATTTATATATTTTGCTGTTGTGTGTCAGTAGGAAATATAAATTCACGTTTCCATACATTCATTTTGCCATTAATTTTAATAATCCAATTAGATTTTTATTTGCCATGCTGGTTTGTTTACATCTAGCTACCACAATTCCTTGCGCTCAGGTAGTTTGGCGTGACGTGCCTGGAATGCTACAAAGTCGTGAGTCGTGGTTTGAAGTCGTGACTTTCGAGCTCAAAAGCCTGCCTGGAACGCAGCACTATAGACGTTGCCCCAGCGGCCACAGTAATGACACACATTAATACAACTCTGTATTAATAATAGTATTCTTCTAATTCCCAGTTTTGTTTTACAGAGTGTGTCTTTGCTGATTCCATTGCTTTAAACTATTGTTCCATTGTTTACTCTGTGTAGTGACTATTTATTTAAAAATGCTTATGAAAATGTCAGTTTATATCATATACAGTCAGGTCCATAAATATTGGGACATCGACACAATTCTAAATTTGTTGGCTCTGTACACCACCACAATGGATTTCAAATGAAACGAACAAGATGTGCTTTAACTGCAGACTGTCAGCTTTAATTTGAGGGTATTTACATCCAAATCAGGTGAACGGTGTAGGAATTACAACAGTTTGCATATGTGCCTCCCACTTGTTAAGGGACCAAAAGTAATGGGACAATTGGCTTCTCAGCTGTTCCATGGCCAGGTGTGTGTTATTCCCCCACTATCCCAATTACAATGAGCAGATAAAAGGTCCAGAGTTCATTTTAATTGTGCTATTTGCATTCGGAATCTGTTTCTGTCAACTGTCAAGATGAGATCCAAAGAGCTGTCACTATCAGTGAAGCAAGCCATCATTAGGCTGAAAAAACAAAACAAACCCATCAGAGAGATAACAAAAACATTAGGCGTGGCCAAAACAACTGTTTGGAACATTCTTAAAAAGAAGGAACGCACCGGTGAGCTCAGCAACACCAAAAGACCCGGAAGACCACGGAAAACAACTGTGGTGGATGACCGAAGAAAACACCCTTCACAACAGTTGGCCAGATCAAGAACACTCTCCATGAGGTAGGTGTATGTGTGTCAAAGTCAACAATCAAGAGAAGACTTCACCAGAGTGAATACAGAGGGTTCACCACAAGATGTAAACCATTGGTGAGCCTCAAAAACAGGAAGGCCAGATTAGAGTTTGCCAAACCACATCTAAAAAAGCCTTCACAGTTCTGGAACAACATCCTATGGACAGATGAGACCAAGATCAACTTGTACCAGAGTGATGGGAAGAGAAGAGTATGGAGAAGGAAAGGAACTGCTCATGATCCTAAGCATACCACCTCATCAGTGAAGCATGGTGGTGGTAGTGTCATGGTGTGGGCATGTATGGCTGCCAGTGGAACTGGTTCTCTTGTATTTATTGATGATGTGACTGCTGACAAAAGCAGCAGGATGAATTCTGAAGTGTTTCGCAATATTATCTGCTCATATTCAGCCAAATGCTTCAGAACTCATTGGACGCTTCAAAGTGCAGATGGACAATGACCCAAAGCATACTGCAAAAGCAACCAAAGAGTTTTTGAAGGGAAAGAAGTGGACTGTTATGCAATGGCTAAGTCAATCACCTGACCTGAATCCGATTGAGCATGCATTTCACTTGCTGAAGACAAAACTGAAGGGAAAATGCCTCAAGAACAAGCGGGAACTGAAGACGGTTGCAGTAGAGGCCTGGCAGAGCATCACCAGGGATGAAACCCAGCGTCTGGTGATGTCTATGCGTGCAAAGGATTTGCAACCAAGTATTAAAAAGTGAAATTTTGATTTATGATTATTATTCTGTCCCATTACTTTTGGTCCCTTAACAAGTGGGAGGCACATATGCAAACTGTTGTAATTCCTACACCGTTCACCTGATTTGGATGTAAATACCCTCAAATTAAAGCTGACAGTCTGCAGTTAAAGCACATCTTGTTCGTTTCATTTGAAATCCATTGTGGTGGTGTATAGAGCCAAAAATGTTAGAATTGTGTCGATGTCCCAATATTTATGGACCTGACTGTAGCTCCAATTCCTAAAAATTGAAACATTTTGTGAAATGTCATAAAATCAAGAATATGTCACTTGTTTATT
This sequence comes from Gymnocypris eckloni scoliostomus, assembly GCA_027564155.1. NCBI lineage: Eukaryota > Metazoa > Chordata > Actinopteri > Cypriniformes > Cyprinidae > Gymnocypris > Gymnocypris eckloni. Next base: position 13,574,866 of record CM050417.1, on the reverse strand, counting down.
TTCTTGAACCTTTAATTTAATTGATTAATTACAAAGAAAAAATTATTTGTAAAAGATGTTTTCACTGGCCATCTTACTTTTATTTTGTAAGTATAAACTAGTTTTGATTTTGATGGCTACGGCTCAATCCAAAAAAGTTGGGACAGAAGCATGTGTACCACAGTGTTTCCTTTTAAATACACATTTTAATCATCTGGGAATTAAGGATGATGTTTTTAAAGGTTTTGCGAGCAACATTTTTGCCCAGTCTCGCTTGATACAAGACTTCAGCTGCTCAACAGTCCATTGTCTTTGCTGTCTGATTCTCCTTTTCATGATGGGCCATACATTTTCAATAGTAGACAGATCAGTCACATCCACATGTGTCTACAAAATAGCACATGCAGAATGAGACCTGGCATTGTCTTGATCCAATGCCCATGGATTCCCATGAAAGATGTCATCTTGATGGCAGTATATGTCTCTGTACAATCCCAATATATGCCTCCATGTCAGTGGTACCTTTACACATATGCAAGTCACTCTGGCCGTTTGGACTGATGCACCCTCAAACCATAACAGACGTTTTCTTTTGCACCTCTTACTGATTGACGTCTGGATGGTCCATTTCGTCTTTGGAACTGATAATTTGATTAATTTTTCCCAAAAATTAGCTGAAATGTGGACTCATCTGACCACAGCACACATTTTCTACTGTCTTTTGGACAGTCTAAGACGAGCTTGGGCCCAGAGAACTCGCTCTGCCTAGAATTAATGGCAGATTTCTCCTAGAGTAACAGACATTCAAGTTGCATTTCTTAACTCTTGTTAAGTGACAACAGTTTTCCATAGTACTCCTGAGCCCATGTGGCTATATTTCACACAGCAGATGACGGTTTCTCATGCAATACCATCTGAGGGCTCAGAGGTCACACACATTCAATTGAGGTTTCCTGCCTTGCACTACATTTACTGCAATTTCTTTGGATTCCCTAAATATTTTCACAAAATGATGTATGTTAGTTGGTGAAAGACCTACATTCTTTGCTATTTTGCATTAAGAAATGTGATTTTTGATTTGTCTGACAATTCTCTCATGAAATTTGGCACAAGGTTATGAGCCACGATCCTGAGAGGCTTCATTTACTGTGAACCCAATCATGATACCCTGACCTATAACCAATTCACCTGCTTATTGTGGACTATCTCAAAACAGTTTAACTTGGATATTCTATAAACGGTTCACTTTTATTATGCCTCTGTCTCAACTTTTGTGGAGTGCGTTGCAGCCATCAATTTTTTTTATATTTACAAAATACATTTAGGTTGGTCAGTTTTTGCTGTTTACAGAGCCAAGTGACAGGTGTGACTTCTCAACACCTATTTCACAATTTCAGTGACATAGTCATGTATTAGGGAAAATATAAAGAATCGCTTACAGTGCCTTTAATATATTTCTTCATTTTACATTTATTCACTTATCCAAATCAACTTACTTAGTAAGAAAACAAGATGATTTATCATAAAGAGCACGAGAATTGCTAACAATACAAAGTTTCAAACATTGTTTAGAATAGTACTTTCTAGAACAGGAAGTGTTTTAAGAAATAGTGAAACCATATAAAACTTTTTTAAGAGTCAGCAGGATACGGTCAAGTGCTCACAGAAGAGATGAGTTTTTAACCATATAAACTGGATTCATATATTCTCTACACTGTATTTAAGCCTTATTTGAATCTGTTTAATAATGGATAACTCGAATACTACCTTATCATAGCAGCTCACACAAGCCGAGGCGCGCATGAAAAATTATACACCGTCAAACGAGGGTGATGAGGGATTCTACTGACGCAGAAATCCGTTTTATTCTTCTCAGCTTGCTTTTGTTCACGTGTCAGTAATCTAATCTACTTATAAATGACTAGAGAGTAGGCTCCTGCAGAGAGTGTAGTGTGAGCTCTGTTGGATAGTATCCTGTGTAGTGATCTCAACAGAACTTCATTATGGTGTTATTTATGTGTAGCTCAAAAGAAACCAAAAGAGAAGATTAAGTATGGGGATTGGTTTCATATTTTTCATTTTCGGACTCACAGGTATGTACACTACGTTTTTCCTCAGTAACTACCGATAGCACAATTAAGTGATTTTATTGCCAGCAGCAAATATCGTAAGACACGGTTGATTAAATATATTGAAGTATCAAATATAGTTGTAATATTAATGGTTGTAATTATTATGGTTGTATGATTTTTTTAATAAGAAAATACAATAATTTATTATGAATTGAATGTTTAATGTGTTAATATGTATAATAGTGTTATTAAATTAACATATTAATTAATCATAAAATACTACAAATATATATTACAGAATTATGTTATTTATTTCAAAATGTATTTTATGAAGTAATTAAATATCTAATAATTACAATTTTAAGTTAAATAATTAAATTAGAATTTAAAATGATTTAAAATCATATTTATTTCTGTTTATAATTATACATTATATAATTTATATTTGTAATATAATTTTTGTTTATATTTTCAAATAATACAAAATATATTATTTAATTTTGAGACATATTAAAACCACCAATGAGCCTTTAAAAAATATTTACATTTAATATATTATAATATATTTGTATTATAATAATACATACAAAATGTGTATTATAATATATTTAATTGTGATATAGGAGCACTATTGATTAGATGCAGGGTAAATGTGTCAAATCGATTGTTTTTACTGTGGGCCCATCTCTACAGTATGTGTGCGGTTCTGTAATTCTACATTTTCTGTTCAGTGTAGCAACTTACAGATCTCTTAATTTCCCAAGCTCTCGAATATATATATATATATATATATACACAAAAGCTGTCACTATAGGGCAATACACTTTCTTTTCATTTTTTATTTTAGTTTTTTGCTTACCCCTAAATGCACATTAGTACCTTTGAAAGGGTGCTTCCCCAGTGACAGCCCTGAGACACAGTACAAAAAGCACTGAATTATTCATTTGGGCAAATGTTGCAACTTGCTTATCTATAGTTTATTATGGAACAATCCTTATACATGCAATAACTTTAACTGCAACCATCTATATTTTGTGTATTCAGTCGTAAAATTTGAATGGCTCTCGACCTGTTTATACTATAGGTATTTATGTATTTTATGAGGCATCTCACAAGCAAAATTGCAACTCTGCTTTTTTCAGTGAGTGCTGAGGAGGACCTTCATGGCTTTCAGTCCATACAAACAGAGAGCGCAACCTTCACAACAACTATGCCATCAGAAGAGCAAAACAGCTCCAGTGACAACGGTGGAAAAGTTTCCACTGAAAGCTCTGCTCGCCTAACTATGGTTGTAATCGGTTCACCAGGGACAGATTTGTTCCATACGCCTCTCATACATGAGAGGCAGCACTCAAGTACAGTGAACACAACCACTGATAAAGACGCAATTACCTCAAACGGGCTGAGCTTTGTCTTAGCGTATGGTTCAGGTTCAGGTTCCACGGGTGAGGACGGCATGGCAGCGAAGCCGTTTCAGTCTGACGGAGACCTCTCATTGATCTCCAGTGATGAGGAGAGGCTTCATCCCTCAGCTGAGGCTGAATTTAAGTCGATGATGAATGACACTATGACGCCTGCTGCTCATCTGTCCAGAGGCAGGGAAAAGATCTCTGCTTTTTTTCACGCTTCGCTGGAAAGCGAGAATCAAAGAGTCTTGGAGTCTATTACTCCCTTGCCCGCAAATGGCATTCCCATGGTACCGGCCACTGATCCAGCAGTAATTGATAACCTTGGGGAGTCAAACGAGAGCGTGGAAAGATGGGGCGAAAACAAGACTGAAAATTGGACTCTGGAGTCGTTTGGAGCTGATGACCCTCTTAATCGTGCTGAAGAGGTTTCTTTGAATAAGAATCATCCAACCATTATGCATTTTACAGTTTTGCAGGCTACAGGGCTTTTAACCACTGAGCATGGATTTGAGCATGAGCCAAAAGAACAGAAGAATCTGCTTTCACCAGTTCACTCATCCTTGATACTCCACTACAAGTGAAATCAACCAGCCAAGTAATAGTTAAAAAAATCGCAGAAAGCAGCAAAAATCCCAGCACCTACGGACCAAAACCCTTCGGGGTGTCACTGAAGCAACCAGACTCAATGTTTTTATTCTCCTCTTCAAAGCTGACCCCTGCAGAGAATCCAGACGCAACCACGCTTAATTATTTTTCAAACATGGTAACAGCTGCTGGCGAAATGCACGTGACAAAACAATTTGTGGCTTCGCGGTTGATATCTAACTCCGTGCATAGAATTGTCTCAGCGAGGGACGGACTAAAAAGCAAATCAATTTTTCACACCAAATCAAGTAAAGAGCGTCAAATTAAACCAACGCTCCAAACCTCACCAACAAGTTTCCTTCATCGTCTGAATAAAAGTGACCTTTCTTTGGCCGCTCAAAATGTTTCATCTTTACTCAAAATGTCCAATCTTTGTACCAAAGGAGCCAGAACATCTAATATCTCTGTGATGGAGAAACGTAACACAATGAATCATTTTCCAGTTTGGCGGAGTGAATGGATGGCCTTTAGTACTGCCTCATTAACCAACGCTGAGGAAGCAACTACTGCAAGTGATAAGCGAATGTTCATGAAACAGACTCAAAGTTCACTTTCTGCTCCCCGAAACCTTTCACCTCAAAAAGATGCTTCAAAACAGCTCGATCAGTTTGACGAATTATCTACAGCGATGCCTCTTCCACCTCTGACAAAGCTTAAGAATGTGTTTCATGTCTTTGAAGTGAACGATCATCAGCCTCAACAGCCTCAAAATCATTTTTCCTCAGAGAAATTAAAGCCTTTTGTATCGGTTCAAGCTCCAGAATCGATTCCACCTTCATTTACATATGCAAATGTGAAGAGATTCACAATTCTGAAAGATTTTACTAAACTTGACTTTATGAACCAAAACCAAAACGCCCCATCTGACATATCCGTGAGGCCAAACATGATCTCAAACAGATTAGAAAGACACGAAATGGTAAACACAACCACAATCAACAAAAACACATCACATTTTAGTGTTCCCCCAACACATCAGACTCCTAACATAGCCACAACACAGTCCTTCATTAGAACTATGTTTTTAAAACCCCGGGAGTCTTTTGCCAACATCTCCCTGTTCCCTCATGCAGTTCCACAAAAGAAGTCCTTTCTGCTACCAACAACTTTCGCAAAGTCACAAAATACAGTGACAACAGATGCCAGAGTTTTGTCCATCTCTAAGAAACGTAATAGTGAGTATGCCATTTTAAATCACTCGATGACAACTGGAAACATTGGTTTGCCATTAGACGACAAACAACATCTTGAAAACCCAAGAGAGACTGTGACGCTTTTTTTGGGCAGCTACACAGTTAGCAGTATCCCATCAGTCCAGCAGCTCGTCGAAGCTCACCCTGGAGAGAAATTCCTCACAGAAACACCGCAATCACAATCTGGACTTCAGATTGAATCATTCTTAAAGAAGAGAGATGACACGGTTAAACCAACAACTCTGAAACACCATGATCAGAGCAGTCATTCCGTTGCTGGCATCAATCAAACCTTGTTTACGTCAATTTCACACAGGATTGTTTCAAGTCCAATTCACACTACTGTTTCCCCTGTTGCCCTCTCAAATACAGAGTTTAAACAGCATTTGCCCTTCTCTGCTTTGCCGTCAGTATCTGTTGAGCAGAAAATAACGCAGATAAATGGACTTGACAACCACAAAGATTTACTTCAAATGTTTGTCAATTTCTCAGATGTTAAAGAGCATCCTCAGAACATGACATCCGGCTTCAGTAGGCACACAACAGCTGCTGCACAACCAGAAGGGGCCTTGAACACGTCAGCCCTTGAATCATTCACTCGAACAACTTCACCAACTTTGCCTTTGGATCTTATTCAAATGCAGAATGTGTTGCATAAAGAGCATGTGACCTTAGCTGAAAACCAGACGGAATTTTTCTCAACAGTAAATGAGCATTCACAAACAACTCAATCGAACTTTCCTTCTGATGAAATGTCTAGTTCAGATGCAACAGAAGATGTACAAAAATACCTTGGGCGGACTATGCTGTCTGCTGTTACTGGGGAAAGATTTTCTCCCATTGTCCACACGGATTTGAGTTTCTCAAGTACAGAGACACAATCGCTCCCCAAAGGTTCATTACCGTCTAGGGAAGGGAGTGAAGATATTTCACATGGCACCACTCCATTTACTGAAAGTGACTCAGGGGTATCTGCTGAGTTCATGTCAGACCTGCCAGTGATAAACAGGAAGAGGAGGATTATATCACCCGATTCCCTCAGTGGGTAAGGACACACAACTCGTAAATCACTTTTAATGTGGAAAACAAACTGTTTTATTAGCATTTGTGTTGTGCTAGATCAATCAGCAGCATTGGATGGATGGATGGATGGATGGATGGATGGATGGATGGATGGATGGATGGATGGATGGAGTGAGGGATGGATGGATGGATGGATGGATGGACGGACGGATGGATACATTTTTAACAAAATAAACAATACACCATTAAAATTAATTAAAAAATAACTAAACTAAAATGAAAAGCAAAGTAAAAATAAAGTTTCTTTAAATAAAAGCATATTAATATATATTTTTTTATATCAATGCCGCAATACATTATCAATAAAAGCTGCCTAAAATCAATAAAGCCATTTAAAACCATTAGGTTTGAGTAGATTTTTTGTGGTCTTTTTATTTTCATATTTTATCTCCTTATCTAATATGCTGTATTATTTTTGTTCCATTTCTGTAACTTAATTATTTTTGTAGTAGTGCATATACACAATTGTAATAAAAACAAAACAATCTGAAACTGTCTGATGTACTACTTGTAATTGAAAAACAAAACATTATATGTTTGTTTAGAAAATTACACTAATTTTATTTCAGTTTAGTGATATTAATAAAGAAGTATGTCTGCTGTTGTTGTGGATGGAATGTTACTTTACTGAATAAACTTTAGCTCCACAAGCACAGATACAATCTTTAGAGATGCCAGCATGGTGATAAACTGTAGTCAACATGATTCATTTTCACCGCACTCAATTGGATTTTGACCGTCTGATTGTCTTCTTCCAGTCTGGCGCAAATCTCAGATGATATCTGCGGCACTGGCAACTACACAGCAGAGATGAGTCTGAACTTGGAGAGAGATATCATGCCTGGAGATCTCATCCCTGCCCTCGGAAACCTACGCGTCGTCATCAGCCTCAAAACAAATAACAGCCAGGTGAACCTAGAGATAAAATCCTGCTGCCTCTCGCCCACCGTCAGACTTGATGAATTTAACACCACCTGCTGCATTTTTCCAGGTAATGTGCACCTCTCAGGTTATTTTAGATTAACTGAAATCACATGGTGCCCTTGAACCAGGCCACATTTCACATTATGGTACCAAATCAGCTACATGGTCAGAGCATGGCTGGATTATACGGATCCCGTCTCCCATATTTTTATGTGGAAGTTTAATACATCAGCGTTAGTTCCTGTTTGTATGACTCAGCTACGTTTTAGCTGGTCACCTTATCACAGGAGAACAGCATTATAATGATTGGCTAAGAAACATTCCCTCAAACTGTTTAACTTGAGAAAGCTATAAATATCCCGGGCAAAGCATGTCCCTATATCGAGCTGTTAGAGCAGTACAGTAAACTGCTGATGTCTGTGTCCCTGCTAGTGTGTGAAGCATTCACTTTCTGTGAGTCTCTCGGCTCTGTTGCTGATAGCACATTGCCAAAATATCCAGAGGCAGCTCAATGTGTACTTTCAGTAATTTGTGTACTAAACCTTTTATCAAAATAAACATCTGTGAGGTAAATTCTTGCTAATTTCAGTATTTTGGAAGTACAGGAATGTGCTCTTGTTTAACATTTTCAATCAGGAGAGACATGGGAGGTCTTGCTTCATCAAATAAAATTGATAAGGAAGTAATTTTTGCTAATTACACTGGAGAACATCGAAAACTGCAGATCAAAGTTCAGAGGAAGGCAGTCAGTGCTTCCCCTTTTTGGATACTCCTGCATTATTCTATGCCATTTAAAGTATAATACAAGTAGCATCTTTACATTTTAGATTAGATACTTATGTAATTTTATTTAACCTAGTGAATAATAAATATACTAAAATGTATTTGAAATACATTTATTTTTGTGCTAAGTAAACAAACAATACATGTACATATTTATACACTTAATAATAATAATACCCTGCAGTCGTACTTTTGGTATATTAAGCTGGCATACGTAAAAGTCTGCTAAACTGGAACAGGTAACGTTGTACTCAATGCACTTTAATTGTGCAGAAGTCCAACTAAAGATATTCTTAAGCATATTTGATTGTGCTAAAGTGGAATTATTGCAAGTATATACTTCAGATACACTTTAAAGGTCTTGCATTTCAATTTCTTGAGCGATATGTCAGTAAATATTTTAATAGATTTGACCTATACTTAGTATGAAATGAATGTATTTGAAATATATAGCTTTTTTTATTTGGGTATTCTTATTATTCCTTAATTTTATAACTTGATCACATCAAATGTGCTGCATTCTCATCGTACAGATGAAAAGTGACACGAGGGGTGGCAGTGCCTACACATCATTATGATTGGTCGATCGACAGGTAGTCTGCAGATCCGCATAATGTGTCAGACCGATGGAAATGTAAAGACAGTTACGCAATGTAACAAAAAAAAGCTACACTAAATATATTCCTTATTGTAGTTATTTTTAAACTGTGAAAAATGTGTTTAAAAAAAATGATCTGTCGGCACCGTGGACCTCGTGGGCAGCATGGTGACATGTGGAACCCTCGTGGGCAGCATGGTGACATGTTCCTATTGCACTCGGGCGTCCTGAGTTCGAGTCCCGGCTCACGGACCTTTCTCGATCCCCCCCTCTCTCTCCACTTCGTTTCCCGTCCACTTACTGTCCTATCTAAAGAAAGGTGTAAACGCCAAAAATAAATAATTCAAATTATCTAATTTTAGTGGAGTAATGATTGAATTCCAACGTACGTCACCACATTTGAAACCTTTGTCATTTTGATTTTAAGCCCATTTTATTTAATGAATCTCATGCATGGCTGAATAGTTCACAAAAACATCAACGAGATGAATTTAGAAAAACAGAGTTATGCAGACATTAATAAATGGTAATGTACAAAAATATGCTATTTGCTGTATGCCAATAACAGTATAAAATAAATTATGTTAAATGATGTTCAAAAAAACCAGAAACTTTATCCAATCAAACCTCTGCTCATGTTGTTATTATAATTACAAAACATCCGATATTTGATTATAGCACTCCATCCACAGGATTTAATTGTCATGCTTTTCAGCACCAGCCGTTCACCACTGTTTACATCACCCGGCAAGTTCATTATTTTAGTTTTGTTCGCACTATTTTTGTTCAGAGCTAATGCGTCTCTTTGATGTGAACTCCCTCAGGCTGGCTATAGACCCTCGTGGCATTAGACTGCTTCCTAGCGTCCTGTCAAAGAGGGCCAGCTTCACCATCAGTCTCTTCCAGATGATCAATTACTCCACCGCTTACCTGCACTGTGACCTGAGCGTGTGTTTGAGGAACCATTCCGAGTGCGAGAGGGTGAGTCTGAAGCAAGCTTCACAGATGAAAACGTGGGGATCATTTATCACTGTTGAAGAGGTCTCAATATTTCTCCTGAAAGATTTTCTACTTTTCATTACTCTCCCTGTTTTGATGACAGCATCTGCAGTTTCTAAAAAAAATGATCTTCCCCGGCTTGTTACTCTGTCACTGCAAGACAGAAAGCGAAGTGGTCGGCAATCCGTAGGCTAACAGAATAACTCGTCGAGCCTGTAAATAAGTTTAAAGTATGCAGAAGTTCAGGGGATTTATTTTGGCTCCGTATAATGGCTTGATTTCAGGGTGATGACATTATTGGTTATCCATTTCTCATTTCAGCAGTGCATTCAGAGTCGAAATGCACATCTCGGAGAGGAAGCAGAGACCATCTTCAGCAGCACGGGAAACCGCATTTCTTTCGGCCCTGTTTTGAAAGAAGCAGGCAATTCATCATTCTCTGAAACAGCAGGTAACTTATTACCAAGTTGTTCTGGTGGGGTAATAAAATAAATGAATGGCAAAATATTTCAGCCGAACTGTCGGTCTGATTTGATTTGTTAATGCCGTACAGATGACACTGAAGCCGTGGTGGTGATTATCAGCTCAGTGGCCGGCTGTTTTCTGGCGTGTTTGGCTCTCTTTCTTGTCTGGATGGCAAACAGACGTGGTCTGCAAAGGTCTGCCTACTGCTGGTCCAGGGCCGTTTGTGAATGTTAACAGAACAGAGCTCACTGCAAACCAGCCAACCGGATTGAAATCTGCATTGAGCATTCAATCATTATCTGACAGTTTCTGAATTGATTATCATTATGTTTAGTTAGCTGCACTTGGAAGCTGATTAAACTATTAACATTGTTAAACGAGGCCCAAAGTGCTCTTGCATACATGATTATTCTATCATAGTGCCATGCTTTGAATACTACAATAGAGATGTAAAAAATGCAAGCCAGTCAGCCATTTTCTTGTGAACACATATACATGCTAAGTAAGTGTGTAAATAATGTAAACAGACAGTTGTTTAAATGGATAATTCATACAACAGCTTGCCCTCATGTCGTTTCAAAACCTTTCTTTCCTCTGCGTAAAGGTGCAGTCAGATTTACCTTGATTCCACACATTTTCACCAGCAAAATGCAATCATTTCTGTGAATTTCGTGTGGAGGTAAAACTTTTCGCAGTTGGTCACACAGACTGTCTAATAGAAAATTGCCACACTAGTGATAATTTACTGTGACTGTAGACGCTACACTTTTTATGCACTTGTCAATTTTAAGATTTTGGTATTTCTCAAAATATATCTCGAAAGTATTTTTCAGACTAGTGGAAGGATACAAATACTTTAAGTGCTTTTATAGCACTTTATCTATTTGTGTTTGTAGATTTCAGTCACAATTCATATCTTTAAAGGCTGTTTTCTCAAAATGTGATTTTTCTCCTGCTGCTGAGTTAAAAATCTCCAAAGGTTTTTACAGATCATGTATCATTTGCCTGGTTTTATTCCCCAAAATAAAAAAATATAACTTTTTATCTGGCTTTTGTCAGTATTTTTAGATTTATGGAGTAATAAAAAGAGATATCCAAACAAAATGAAGCAAATATTTTAAACCAGGCTTCATCCAATGTTAAGATTTTTGTTGTTGAATGTATGCAGTTAGCACATATTTAATTAGATAACACCTCATTTGCATATATAAAAATAACATTTCAGAAAACCTGTAATACAAAAAATGTAATTCCTAATGTAATCAATCAACTGGGTAAGTATGGTGACATCGATTAGTTTGTTTTACCCTATTCACCTGGGGTGAAAACAAACACATTGTGAAGAATAATTGTGAAAGTTAATGGACTCCAAAACAAGATTCATTGTATGGATAAAAAAGAACAATAAGACCATTCTCAAATTATCCTCTCTGGGGTTCCACAGAAGAACAAAAGTAATTCAGGTTTGGAGCAACACGAGCATTAATAAACAATGACAGAATTTTCATTCTTAGGTTTTTTTAAACCACTGTGGGTTGCGCTTCCTAACCTTCCCTACAGTTTCTTTGCTGCTTTGAGATTTACCTTTCTTTAATGTAGGACGTACAGATGTCAAAGATATACACAAATGCTTCCCTTTATGCATCACTACCCCAGCGCTCTCGAAGATTTGACATGTTGTTCAGCTACTTATTAGGTACATTATGTGTTTCCTTTTCAAATAATCGCCGTTGGAGGAAAAAGCAACAATTAAGTAGTAACAAGCACACTGTCTTTGAGATGCATCTCTTTGTAAATCCCACCGCCAGGTTGAGACAACCTAGGGGCACAGCAGATTTACTGGCTTGAAGATCACTTAATAAAAAACATAATGGCTTCTTGTAATTGAAAGTACAATCAAAATGGACCCAACGGGAAAGGAAGCGAATATATCACAGAACTGAGAAAAAAATATACAAATATATTAAATCTTTGAAAGTAGAGAAATAGACCATTAGAAACACTTGTGGTTGCTTGTTGCGTAATTACTCTTCAGTAATTAAGGTAATTAGCTTATTGATTCCATTATCGTATGTGGCAAAAGGTCATTTACAACCGTTTCAAGTGCTTTGCGCACTACACAATGAACATTACTGCCACCTTCACCACATCATTACAAAGCAGAACATTATGACACCTTTTGACTGTGAATCTGGTCCTTGCATCAATATATACCCTAGCAGAAAATCAACAGAGCCCGTGTTTGTGTTGAAATGCAGTGGCTGGCTCTTTGTGCACTTCTTTAAAGGATGAAGTGTCTCTTCGGGTGGCCGACAAAGACTGAATTGCAGTGGCTGAATGCCAAGTCTCTCCTTCAAAAGCGTTATCAAGAGCACTGAAGAGGCAAGGCATCGTCACCTAAAAGTGCTGCTCACTGCTTGATTGTTAATTACTGTTATTAGTATTATTACTTTATTCTTTGAACGCCTGTCATCGAAGGCTACAGTAATGTGCATCACAGTATGGCTTAGAATAACATTCACTCCACAGGTTTTCGCTAATGTGCCAAGAAAAGCAAGATGTTGCGCTTGAGTGATTAATGGACAATGGGAAAACTTCCAGAGAATAACAGTAATTATATTGAAAATGTGAAATGCACTTTATGTCTCTTTTGAACTGTAAGACAGTTAATCTTTAATTAAGTATTTAGCATCAATATCTTTGGACAATCTGCTGAAATATATTAAATAAAATGAAACTGCTTCCCTAGCAACAAACTGCAACATTCACACATGCCTTAAGAGGCAATTCCCACTGTTATGTAAAAACATGAAGCTGGTATATCCGGTTATCAGGTGTCCCGCACAAATCTCTCAGCCTCACCTGTATACCGCATTCAAAACTGGCTTTGTTACATTTCTATTCTAATAATCAGGGCTCGGTCTCCTCCCACCAAAACCAGCAGAGCTTTTTGTTTAATATGTTTCCTTGATCTGGTTTCTGTGTGCCAAGTAGAGATGTCGAAGGGCAGCGTCTTCATTTCCTGAGACTGGAAAACAAAATGACAGCAGCTCATTCCAGTGTACAGGATTCTTTCAGAGATGGCAGCTTGGAGAGATTTACTTATTTTCAAAAAGATGAGTTTGAAAGCGACTGGGAGAAACTGGCTGAGCGCAAGTTTGGTCGTGTCTATAAGGTGAAGGTTAAAGTCTGGCGGGAAACATGTGCCCTAAAGACAACGGTCAACGATTACAGGTACGAGTACACATTAGAGTTGAAGATTAAAACTCTATTACTGTTAAAACTATGAGATTATACTGTACTATAATGTATTGTTTCATTCCAATTGAACTAGTTTGTCTTTTATTTTGGATTTTACTCTCTATAATGTGTGTGTGCATATATATATATATATATATATATATACACTATAATTTTATCATTTATGGCCCAGGAACATGGCACAGATGTCCAAAATCGGAAGACTGAAGTTCAATTATTTAATCTCCATTTACGGAATAAGCAAAGATCCACCTGGTTTAGTGATGGAATATATGAGAAAGGGATCCTTGGACAACCTGCTCAGCAGTCATGCCTTAATGTGGCCTAAGAAGTTCCAAATGGTCCACGAGATGACGATGGGCATGAATTTTCTGCACAGCATGAAACCACCCATTCTCCATTTGAACTTGAAACCAGCCAACATTCTTCTTGATGATCATCTGCACATTAAGGTGAGTCAGATATTACTGCTCTTGTTCAAAATGTTTCTGAATTTATTTCTGGTAAACAGAGACTTTATAAAGGCTTTACAAGAAAGAGAGCTGGTGGTTTAGAAAACCCTTATAATACAGTTGTATAGGTAGCACTTTTATCAGTCTTTAATCTTACTTCTACATACAGTCATGGCCAAAAATATCGGCATCCTTGGTAAATATGATCGAAGAAGGCTGTGGAAATTAATCTACATTGTTAATCCTTTTGATCTTTAGTAAAAAATCACAAAAATCTAAACTTTCATTGAATAATAAGAATTTAAAATGGGGGGAAATATCATTATGAAAAAAAAGTTTTTTCTCAAATACACGTTGGACACAATTATTGGCACCCCTTGAAATTCTTATGAGTAAAATATCTCTGAAGTATATTCCCATTCATATTCCCAATTTGGAGCACTCCAGAATAAAAATCAATAAGTGACTGACTCTGTTAGAAATCCTATAATGGGCCATGTTTGAAACTTCACATCTACGATAATCCAAAACACAAACCTCAGAAACAACACAAGGCTACAGTACCAAGTTCTGCTATGATCATTCCAGTCCTCTGACCTGAACCCTGTAGAAAATGAGTGAGGTGAACTGAAGAGAAGAAGCACAGTCATGTAGCTGTGAATCTAAAGGATCTGGAGAGATTCTGGATGAAGGAATGGTCTCTGATCTCTTCTCAGGTGTTCTCTAACCTCATCAGGCATTATAGGAGAACATTTAGAGCAGTTAAACTGGCAAATGGAGGTTTCAAAAAGTATTGAATAAAAGGGTGCCATTAATTGTGGCCAATGTGCATTAGAGAAAAACATTTATTTCATAATGATATTTCCCCATTTTAAGTTCTTATAATCCAGTGAAAGGTTAGATTTTTGTGATTTTTTTAAATAAAAGATCAAAAGTATTAATTTTCACAGCCTTCTTTGATCATCTGCATTGTTAGGTTGAAATACACAACCTCAGAGTGTTTTCATGGTTTTAAACTTATTTTATCTTTAAAGATTTCAGATTTTGGCCTCATTAAATGGGAGGAGTTTTCTGGTAAGACAGAGTTTATTGAACACCTGACAGCTCGAGGGAACATAAACTATGTGCCTCCAGAGACATTTACCCAGAATCCTGAACCACCTGGAACAAAGTATGATGTTTACAGGTAAGAAGAGTTCATGACTTAAAGTACTTTACAGTATGTGTATAAATTTACATTTTGACTGTGAGTTATGTATGATATGCCATGAAGTAAACATCTAAACATTCTCACTTTGCAGCATTTCTATTATTATGTGGGAAATTCTAACTCAGCAGCGTGCATATCAAGGTATTTATTGTTCTTAATTTTGGCACTTATCACAGATTTTTACACTTTTTAGTTGAAACTTTGAAACACACTTTTAAACTATATTTAAACATCCCGCCTTTTGGTAATAATGTTGACTGCAAAAAAACATGCATATAAAAGAATACATAAAAAAAACATCTAAAAGAATACAGAACAAAACAGCTTAACCACCTGAGGTTGCCAGTCACAATTTTCCACTCACTGTTTATTGAAGAAAATCGAAGTTTGTAGCAAGTTCCTTTTCCTCTCTGTTTGTTCTGAGAGTGCTAGAAGCACAAGTGTTTGTTTACAAGTGCATTATTTGGAGTTCACATAGTACAAAAATTACACTCCAAGCTATTTGTTCTATTCTCCTTGTCACAGGTCTGAATATGACAGAAATATTAATCAGAGTGTCATCTGGCAAAAGGCCTGGTGTAGAGAAGATCCCTGAAGACAAGCCCCCTGAGTGCGAGGACATGATTGGTGTCATGCAGCAATGTTGGCACCAAGACTGCACCCGGAGACCGGCTTTCTCTGGTAACGAACCTCATTTTTGTCCTTGTTTCTGTTTAATGAAGACTATAATAGTGCTTGATTATATGCAGACAAAAAAATCCCAGCAGACGTTTACTCAGTTTTCTTACTCTTATGAAATAACAATGAGCAAAGAACCAACATTGTTGCATCTTTTATCAGCCTCCCAGTTCCTCTGTGACTGTTTCTTCCTCAGGTCACCTTCAGTAAAAGTTCTAATTCAATTATTTGATTTAGTGACTGCGATTTTTAATATTCACTGTTTGTGTTTGAGCATTAAAGTAGTTGAATAAGCTTCTGCTAATTATATTGCTGTGTCGTATTGTATAATGAGTCGAATACAATTAATCTTGTACATCAGATTACTAAAAATGCAGTGTGATTAGCACAGTTATATCCCCTGCATTATGATTTTATCTCATATACTGCCCAATTTAGTTGCTCCTCTATGAAAGTGGCTAAAAGGCTGTCAATCCTTGGCCATTCGCACATTTTTATCCAAATGATCACTCTTGTGTATGAAGGCATGAAAAAGAGCTAGAGCAAAACTGCTGCCCAAAGTGACACTCAGCTGCATCATCTCCATTTCTCTGCAGAGACCGTTCGGTTGACTGAAGTCCTTAGTGAAGTCCTAAAAATCTCAGACACGTATGCAAGGGGTGAGATAAGAAAGCTTCTGCCTGAACACATATGGAACGTAAGTGACTCTTCCAGTGCATGTTTAGACCACAGTACACTGTCAGCAAAAAGGGGTTAGTTTGAGTAATACTCTGGGATCTGTGAACACATTCCACTATTTTCTCAATGTTAAGGAATGATTTAAACATGGTAAAATATTCATTCACAAAACTATTTATACCAAAAAATTCGGGCTAAAGTGTAATTCATCTTTTTTAAATGTCATAAACACTTTAAATTTTACCAGCCAAGTTCAGATTAATAGACCAAGGAAAATAGATTTCCTGGACCTTAGCTTGGTCCAGTATTTATGCACATTAGTTGGACTACAATTGTCGGATCGCGGATGACAACATGCAGGATCAACACTGTTCATGTATCGCAGGGTACGATTGAATTAATGTACATTTAACCAGTTTAATATGGAGAAGCACTGAAATGTAGACCTTCGTTTATGTGTTTTTGACCTACATTGTACAAAACGCGAGAACAGTTCGCTATTTAGGTGTGTACATTAGCATGGACTCACTAACTTTAATGTTAGCCAGAGATACCTTTGCTAAAGCACAAGATAACATTAACCTTCTGCTTGAGCAGATGAAAATTGTAACTTAATGAGTGTATGACAACAAGAAAATGAATGTTTTTGTCTTCGTTTGTATTGGGGTTGAATACTTAGGGACATTTTGCTCTGTTTTGTTTGGATTCAGGAAATTTAATACAATAAATTATATTGCCAATCCTCTCAGGATACCTGGAATTAGTGTTACAAGTACCCCAGGCACATAGTTTTTACATTTTTGAAGCATAAAACCCATAAAACCGATGCGAGCTTCTGATCCTCTATTGTTTCTCTATGGCGCTGAAACCTAAAGATGTCCGAGTTCCGCTCCCTGTGCAACTGATACTCGACTGCCATTGGCTAGTCTGCGTTCGATGGGAGGGGCTTACCAATAGGTCAATTGAGAGTTCGCAAAGAGACGGATTGACAGGCGATCTGACCAATCATAATACAGAATCCGCCATCTTGCCCGACATAAAAATAAGACAGAAGAGTAATTAACTTCGGTGGACTTAAACTTGAAAAATGTTGTGTATTGATACAGATGTTGTGTATTGTGTCTTTCCGCGGTTGAAATAAAACACGTTCTAATGTTCAATGATGTTTATTTTATTATTGATGTGCTTAAGTAAATATGAAAAGACGATTGGTTGAACTAAGGCAATACAGTGACATATTAAAGAGCCACAAAATGGTATTTATTGATTTAATTTCCTTAAAAATACAAAATTTGAAAGCTGAGACCTAGTTTCATTCCAAAAGTAACATGCTCTGTCTAATTTGTCGGCGGGTTTGTCAGTTTCCTCTTTGCTCCACGATGTATTTTTACTGTGTGAGGCTAGTCGGACATAGCAACAGTAACTAAGGAGGGTGGGTTTTTGCTATTGGTCAATTGCAGTTCCACTCTTCAGTTGGCTTCAGGGGGAATTTACACATCACTGTTTGCAACTAAAAATGTCATTTATACAACAACAGTATATTTTGGGGCTTGAAAATGCAAACTTTTGAAAAAAGTTTTCGAAGTGCAAGTTTGTGAAAACCGTGACAGAGGACGAAAAATGAACACAAACATGACAAATCCATGACAATAACACCCTCATATTTTTTTAACCAATTTCTGATGTCAGCAAATTGTGTTATTAGTCACAAAATAAAAAATAACATTCAATTTTGGTTTCTCTCCTTTAGCCAAAGAAAACCGCTGACTCCTCAGGCAAGTATTTTGTCCAAGTCCTCGCATTCAACCTTTTTTTGTCTGTACAAACTCTCCACGCTCTTACTTTATATAAAACTGTCCTCCATCCAATTTTTTTCCACACAGATGATTCTAGCATTCACTCTCTCCTTGTAAAGAAAGACTTTGAGAGCTTTAAGAAAGTTCTGCGAAAAGAGCACGTGTCTATGGTCTACCAAGACAACAACTCTCTCCTTCATCACGCCGTGGCAAGCGGGGACACAGAAAGCGTGCAGATGGTCCTGAATCTAGGAGCGTCTGTGAATTGCCAGAGTGTAAAAGGCTACACCCCACTCATCATCGCAGTTCTGCACAAGTTTTACGAGATCTGCAGCTTGCTGACAGACTGTGGGGCTGACGTCAATCTCAGCGATGGCGACCAGTGGACCGCGTTGCATTTTGCCATACAGGCTGGCGACGACAGAGCCATTCGCCTTTTGTTAGATAATAAGGCGAGGGCTGATGCCAAGGAGAAGGACGGGTGGACGCCTTTGCATCTGGCTGCTCAGAACGGCTATGAGTACATCGTGAGAATCCTGCTCGGGCGTCTGGATGCCGTGGATGAGCAGGAGCGCCAGTATGGCCGAACACCGCTTCACGTGGCTTGCATTTATGGTCATGTGAACATCGTCAACCTCTTACTCAAAAACAGAGCTGACGTTAACAAACCGGATAACAATCAATCAACTTCCCTACACTTGGCGGCAGACGAGGGGCACTTCAGGGTAGTCCGTTTGCTGGTTAATAATGGGGCTGATGTGAAAACAGTCGATGAGCAAAGCTACAGTCCCCTACATTTTGCCGCTCTAAAGGGTTACACAGGTATCTGCAGACTCCTGTTGAATAAAGGAGTCAACCCCAACATCAGAACCTATCAGAATTGGACAGCCATGCACCTGGCAGCCCTAAAAGGCCATCCGGAGACTGTCCTCATGTTGGAGGAGCACCATGGCTCAGTCAACATTCAAGGGAAAGACGGCTGGATTCCTCTGCACCTTGCTTGCCATCATGGGCAGGAGGAGGTGGTGACTGTGCTGCTAACAGCAGGTGCCGACCCTAACCTGGCCGAGGATAATGGCTGGACACCCCTCCACTTAGCCTGTAACACTAGCTGCTTCCCTAGCGTTCTGCAGCTGATATCTCACCAAGCCAATGTGAATGCCCAGAATAACAGCCAGTCAACGCCATTGCATTTAGCCGTCCAGCTCAGCAACATCCCAATCATCAAAGCCTTGCTGATGAATAATGCACAGCGGGATATGCTGGACTCGAAAGGATGTACCGCCTTGACCTTGGCTCAACGGTGCAACAATACAGAAGCCGTGGAGCTACTAAACAGCTAGCACACCGGTAGAGATCCTGGCAGAGAGCGAGCCGTGCTTGGTGACAGATAACTCCACCATTAGAGGGAGTGGAGCATTGATTTCTGTTATCGATTTCCTTCCTCCTGCAAAGCCTGTTCTTATAAACAGTCCTGCTGTTGTTTGTGATTTAGATTCCTGGAATGTAACTCCTTTGTTTGGGTTCGGTTAAGAGCTCAGGTGTGTTCTCAGAATGGAAGTATTATGAATGAAGGGTTTTAAGACTAGCATTATGTTGTTGGAAGTCAACATAATATCGAAATTGTGTTCGTTTATTTATCTTGAATAAATCATCAGAGCATGTTATTCCTAAGAAGACAATTTTTATTTTATTTATATTTCATAAAGAAAATAGCATCACTGAAACGACTTTCTATATCTGTTTATTCACTGAAAAAAAACACTGACATTTCTCTAAATATATTATTTTATGTTCAACAAAAGAAAGAAAATCAATGTAAGGACATTAGGGTGTGTAAATTATTACTTCATTTTTTTTTTTTTTTGAGTGAACTTTCCCTTTGAATAATTACACAGATAATTATTTAGCACACTCATGTTCAGTCTGGCTCCATTCTGTGTATAACAGTCAATCTATACACACATTTTTTTCTGGCTAAATATCCAATTTAATTTAAAAAACACATCATATTAGAGGAGTAAAATAACTTATTGATGGTAATTCATGTTGACAAATTTGCCTACAATGAAGTGTGGTATTCTAATACTTAAGCGTGTATTTAACATGATTCAATACATTCATACTTGCATGAATTCCATTACTGTCAGACATGCACATGAAAAAACCTGTTTGGCAACATGCTTATCGCTTCCCAGCAGGCTTCCGTTCACTTTAGACAGCTTTGTCCTAAACACAAAGGGCAAAACAAAAACTATGTAGAATGAATGTAACAACCTCCATTCTATGTCATTATACACTACAGTTGTATTTATATAATAATAACTGAACTGGTAGTATGGTATGGTAGACATCATTACATTATACATTTTCAACAGGTGTAAACTTGACTGAAATGCATCAGTTTTGTATTTCACAAACTGTAAGATATTGGGTCACACAGAAAGAGTTAATGAGGATTCTGAGCTTTTGAAACAAACATCAGAATATCAACCACTTTCTTGGCAAGGTTTTGGCTTGCGTTTTTTACGTGTTAAATAAAACATCAATGCTTGTGAATGAATCCGAACACATGCAGCCAATTATCACTGACTGTGGCTTGCACTGCAGCCTCTTCACTGTAATGTACATGGCACTTTAAATGTCTCATTAAAGTCTGCATAATAACAAAAGCGTCTGCAGCACCAATTGATGCAGTCTTCATTCATATGCTGTACTTTGAAATGTACATATATTTTATGTAATAGCATGTTTCTCGGGTGTTTTTCTTGTGCAGAGGAACCTTACATGAGACTAGAAAGTTCTGAAAATGTGTGAATAATGTAATTTCCTGTCATGTGTCTAATTCCATGTAAGGAAAGGAAGAACAATTCTGCTCAGCGTGTGCTTGTCTGTTCATGTTTACACAGTCAACTGAAAATCCTCAATGTTATTAATGTAATTAAATAGGTGTTAGTGTTTGGATCCTGGGTGGAACTTGTGAGGGGACATTTTCTTTAAAGCTTCAAAACATTCATAATACCAAAGCTGAAAATATTCCCCGTGGACTATTGTTAATGCACCAAAGAGCATCATATATGTGGATTATAGGTTTAAATCTCCACAGCAAATTTGCTAAAAATTAATTTATACGCAAGACTGTACATCCAAATAAATGTGCTAAAAAAATACAGTCCCATCTCCAAGAGGAGATTGCTAGTGAAGTATGACCAATTAATGCTCTGTCAGACTTTCATTTCATTACTTCTGGGTCCTTTAGGCAAGCACGTATAGCTCTACTAATGAGTGCATGGTTAAGTTTTACCCAGCATGCACTGAACCCTCTTCCAGAGAATGACACCATGATTTCACTGTCAACACATTAGCTGTTGTTATAATAGACCATTAAAATGATTTAGTTTACATATTTGCTATAGTAAGTGGCCACCACTGTTGTCACAAAGAATGTCGTTTTCCATCCCATGAACTACGTTAGCTTTGAAGTCATCTATACTACTATTAAAATTTGACAAAATAGCATTTAGATATTATATTTAAAATACATAGTCTTTTTCTTCTTGGCAAACTGACCAAAAACACTGACGAATCATCTTTCAGATGTTTGTCCAATCAAATGCTTTCTAGAATTTTGAAAATACCCGAGGAAAAAGAATACAAATTATATTACAAATTTACAATTTTCTTAAGAAATCAGAATAACGGCAATTAAAAAGAGATAGAAAAGAAAGAAAAAGTAATTGTTTACTCTTACTCTGAAAGTTTATATATATTATTCATTTAATAAGCATAAACTAAATATGTCAAACTCATACAATAGTTAAAAACGATAAGCTTACTCCAGACTTGTTGAAAGAATCATCTGACAGGGTTATACAGGCATGACATTAGTACTGTATTTATTATTTTATGAACACATCGTTAAATTCAATGCCAAAGGAAAATATATCTACTTGTTTCATATTTTATTAAAGACCTTTTTGTTGCCAAGAATCTTTAGATGCTGCTTGGAACTTTTTAATAGAACCCAAGAGTCCCAAAAGCAGTCTTTAGCTTCTACCTAAGACCATCTGTCATCCAAAAAAACTCTGAATCACATTTTTACGAGCAAATCGGCAACAAAGGTGCTGATGCAGGATTCAGTCCCAAGTGTTGTGGTAATATGAAATGATGGTTTACAGATTATTGGTCACATTGATTGAAACAGGCTTTGTGAAGGGCCTATGAGATAAATGACCGCTGGATACGATTCAGGGTTCCGTAGAGATGTGCAAATAGTCAAATGTTATGCCACTGTTGTTAATTTAAAATTGAAATATGACAATGAGGTTAATGTGATCGGGATATAATATGGGAGTTTCACAGGCTACTGTATTCTGACCAAAGACATCATCTTCAGCAGGCTTCTTGATAACATTGTTCCTACCTCATCTGGCACACGCTCTATTTTCACCTGAAATCAGGACATTCTCAGTGTGTTATTGGGACATGATGCCTCCTCAAACTGAACCTTGACAGGACTCCAGTACATCTTCATCACTCAGTCTCTCTTCATCTTGGTTGAAGGTAACAAAAATGTCACTTCCTGATGTATTAAACAGCAATTGGCCCTCTCTGATTTGGGTCACATGCTTCACAAAATGGAAATGAGACTTTACTCATTTTTTTCCTGTTTAATATTGATTCAATAAATTGCTGTGTAACTCACTCTTAACTGGTTTACTTACGTTTGCGTGTATGAAAAATAAAATTACTTTCTTGATAGCTGAATTCCTCAAAATCTAGAAACGATTCCGTTCAGGTCTGTCCAGGAGCTGCTCATATTTGCCAGAATCAAATCACTGCTTTTGACATTTATCGCATCCAGGGTTGGCTTACTGTCAGAAGTGCCATGCCCATACAAATGTACTCTGCTTGATGTGTGTTTTGAATGCAACATCTAAAAAATGTCAAAAAATAAATGCTTTTGTAAAACGTGTCATAAATCACCGGCTCACAATTCACATTTGCTTTAAACTGAACATTTTGTCCTCGGCCATCCTCATTCTGCTTGAAACATATTCTTCTTCTGTGGATATCAATAAGGCGTTGTTCTATTTTAGACTATGTAAATGCTTTGATCAATGACTTTCAGGTCTAATTTCAGTGTAGGCTGAACTTTTAACAAGATTTAACAATATTAGTTGTTTGACCCAGAACAGGTGGATGTTTTTTTTTGTCAGAGGAAATTTGTTCAAACATTGTAACCTAATTAACTAAATATGTATAATATTTAAAACTGTTTATAATGTAGTGCATTTAACACAATTTTAGTGATATGCTTTATTTATTTTATAAAATCTATTTGTTTTAGATTTCTATTTATGCTCTAGTTCTTTTTTCTAGCGGACTAACAGGTGGATATGGAATGGCTTTCCTAAGGTAAACGTGATGTTGCGTGATTGTTCACAGGCTGTTTTATGGATGTCTTTACACAGTCGACTGGACGATTAAATGAGAGACGATACACTTCTCTACAATTGTACTATTTCTTTTGATAAACCCTCGGATGTTCATTCATGTTTAATTCATGTTGTAAATAGTATTGAGATCTGTCATATCACAATAAAGAGTGTCAAAACCACATTTATTATTAATTTATTGTTTGAATTTGATTATGAAATTAATAACATTTAAAAGCAGAAACTTGCTTTTATTCAAAAAATGTCAAGTTCAGTGCTTATAAATGCGTTTCTACACATTACATAAGACCCAAAATCACCACATTTCAGTGCGTCAAAATTATTTTGTTTTCTAATACATCATTCATAATGATATTCTTATAGGACCTTCTGTGTATCAGCATTGTAAACAAATCATAACTGAGTAGGGTAAAATTGGGTTAGATGACACTGCATTATTTTTTCTCTTGCGCATTGATTGAAAATAAATCTTAACATATTTAACGAATGGCTCTGCTATTTCTATTTTTTATCAGTTTATCTTAATATTAACATTTGTGAAATAAGTGAACAAATGTTTCAGTTTATTTCACTTATACTCAATGGCTGATTGTAAACTGCATTAGTGGAAGTGATTCGAAGGGATAGGAGAGCCACAGTTCAATGCTATTTCCTCAAATAATGACATAATTGTGTGAACAAATGACTTCTATTTGCAATTCCTGACAGCAATGCCCTGGTAAATGAATCTGCGCTGTGTGGTTTGACTGGGTGGGGTGTGTGGAGGACGGTCCAGTGGGCAGCAGGAGCGCTCTTATTAACACATCAGAAAAACAAACACAGCACCTGCCTGTGGCTCAGCTGGCCCAGCTTAATTCTCTTTAGTTGGGCTCATAGGAGGGGGGTGAACGTGCCAAGCAAGTGATTATAGCATCAGCGCTGTGGGAGCCTCACACCCTCCCTTCCTTCCCTCTCTCTCTCTCTCTCTCTCTCTCTCTCTCTCTCTCTCTCTCTCTCTCTCTCTCTTTCTAGCTACTTACATGCACAACGAATTCTCAGCCCAACATCCCCAGCCCAGAGATTTAAGTACCAAAGTCTTCGAAGTCCCAGAGATACCGTGTTTTGAAGAGACAAAAACATGCTGTGCATGCTTGAATAAGTAAAGTGAATTTGATCAAAATGATATACATTTGTATTTGTTTTTAAACTCAAATAGCATCAAATGATTCGTAATTGTTACCCTTCCTCCCTTGTTACGTTCAGTCACCACATCTCTAAAATGACTTAATATCCCACCCACGCGACCCTTTTCAGGTTCTGTTAAGTGCCGACAGCAATCAAGGGCTGTTGAATGCCATGTCTGAAGATGAAACCTGTCGTCGCATTTGTCCTTCCATCGACTCGCAAGATAAATAACCCTGATTGCTGGGTATCAGGAGCAATGTTAATTAGCAGCTGTCCAAATTCATGACGTTTCTTACGCGCAATGTCATACTTTCCATTCAGGATTTTTTAGTGCAAATTACCTGGCTGCTCTCTGTTTGTTAGAGCCCGTGCTAACAAGTTATTTTGAACAGGTAATTTAGTCGGCTAATGAAGCTTGAAGAATTTTAGGTTCTTAATCTGTTTCTATTGAAAAGCCAAGTGCAAAGTTTACTTTGCTCAAGTGTCTCTCATTTTTCAGAGCTAAATCATTACCCACATGCAGCACTTTCACATCCACCTGCATTTGTGATTGCAGTGCAAACAAGTGGTGAAGATTTTTCTTGACAGATTTGATTTGCATATGTGAAATAAATGCCCTACACATCCCTGGTGTTGAGGGTCGAGCACCACAGGTTTAATCTCATCTTAAGGCCGTCACTGCCTGGCCCTGAGAGGTTTAACAGTGATCTGTGCTTCACAATCAACACATACATATATATATTCCACCAATACCTAAGTTTTAGGAAGTTACATAACACGTATGTAACTAAATAATATTCAAGACTTAATGCAAAATTGGTAAATGTAAAAAATGGAGAATCAGCAGTTTGCCCCTGCTGGCAGATTAATTGCATAATATGTCTCCATTAACACCCCTTCATGAGCTGTGAATTCTGCCGAAAGAACATTTTGGAGATTCTCTCTTTTATGTCGTGGCTTAGGATGGTTGTGAGTCAGTTAAATACTTGGGACCTTAATAGGATGCTCCACCCAAAAATGAAAACACTCTCATAATTTATGCCAAACCAGATGTATACACAGCATATGACTTTCTTTCTACAGATGGACAAACAAATGGAATAAAACAAATAAAAAAAATTACATCTCTGTGAGTACACATAACACAATTGTACAGGACTTCCAAAATTAATGCTTCAAAATCGGCACAAAACAAACACAATGGCGATGCATATGATCCTAGATGATGAATCAGTGAAAGAAAAAAAATTGTTATTTTTTTAAACTACAAAGCATTGTTTGGCCAACTGTCGAAAACCACACACATTTAGCTGTTGGCCTATCATTTATCTTCAAAGATATTAATTCATCAACTGGGGTCATCATGTTACCTTATTCATGTTACCCTCAACTTTGGAGGTCCTGTACACTTGCATGATATGGACTCACAGAGATTGATTTTTTTCTAAAAATCCTTGTGTTCATTTGGGTGCACTATCCCTTAAATATTTTTCCAGGGATTTTGAATTCTTATTATGTGGATTCTGACAACAAACAATACACCTAAACTACGCAAAGTTTGTGAAGCCAAGAGTTTAGCAGTGTGTGTGCAGTAGTTCTGCATAGACAGCAGTGTGTTGATCATCAGCTGTGTCCACAGATGGTTGCCATGGGGCTAATGTCATTGTGTTGTCCACAGAACATGCATTCATATCAAACGTTCTGTGCCACATCCGTTTAGTCAGCCCTCGGGCTAGAGACTGAAAACTTTGTTTATGGCTCCAGTGTTCTTTTGCAGGAAAGTTTGTCCCTATAGTTCTTCCACGGTTTACAGTGATAAACCAAGATATTAATGTCAGATGGCAGATTTTGAAAGGTTGTATCACTAAAAACATCTGTCATAATACGGCAAACCGTCAGTGCACAATTACTTTATTCATAAGCTTATATCATTGTGCAACATACACCTTATGAGAACATGCATTACAATGCAACAGCAGGCCCATCACATTCAATGTGTGTCATATAAAGCATGAAAAGCTACATTTATAAACATAATAAATAGTAAAAAAGCAAAATGTACACTCATTTTGTTGACATGTTTTTGCACGCTTGGCTGATGCTGTCATCCATTCACACAATCCAAACCGCAGGGACTGCATGCAGTTCGTCCTTATCCTCCCCTTTCACTCCATCAGTATTATCTTTTCCTCCTCAAGGCCACAACAAAGAGCTGAAATGGCTGATGCTTCCACCAGGAAGGCTGACAAATGACGGCAAATGACATATTTGTTTTATGTTAAATCCACTTTGCTGTAGATGTGGCACAAATGCTTTGATATTGGTTGATTACAGATTTGCTGAATTTATTACTTAAGGTTTCTGCTGCTGTTAGTTTTCTGAGAGAACATCTAACAAACATTATAAAAGTGGGACATAACATTGCAGACATGACTGGCATAAATAAGCTTTTCGGCAAAAAAAATACGACCTCCATGCAATGCATGGCCAATTGGTTACTACAAAGCATCTGTTTGCATCACAGTATGTACTACTATGATTTAAAACGCTGTTTCCACCTAGTTACATTTAGGTTTTGAACAAATAATCTAATAATACTGACAAACAGATAAGCAAAGGCATTGCTTGAAGCAATTCCAAACAAGCGTTTTTGTCTGTGCTGAAAATACTGCTTTAAGCCCCATCTCCCCCAGGGATTTTATGTGTTTTTCTTTTCTTTTCTTAGCGATATGATCTTGGAACAAAATCATTTTTATAATACAGACAATTTATATACATTCCTTTAGTTTTAATTTCCGTGAAATGCAAGAGATGTAGCTCCCAGGCCATAGTCCACATGGGATCTGATTTAAAATCTTTATTTGAAGTTTCACAGTGTCCACTGCAGGTGAGGTATCATTACTATCCCTTCTGCTCCAGTGAAGTGAGTTCTCTTTCAGCAGTGTAAAATCTTAATGAAAGCTTTGCGAAACTCAATGTTGAAAGTGGTGTATATGATGGGATTTATGGCACTGTTCACGTAGCCCAGCCACGTAAAGGCAGTGTAGAGTTCAGAAGGGACTTGACAGTAAATGTTCACAATGTGTGTGATGAAGAACGGCAGCCAGCAGATGATAAATACACCTGAAAATAAAGCACACAGAGGTAATAATTCACGGTTGAGTGGGAGATGTTAAGAAACTTGAGTTGAAAACCTACATAAAATGCTTCATTCAGGGTGCGTACTGAACAATATTCAGTTAAATGAAATCAAACTGAAGCGGGTAATTTTCACACCATTAGCCAAAAATGAAACTGCAAAACTCAAACACAACACTGTATGCTATTGGCTGGACAAACAGATAGTCCTGGCCCGAAGGTAACATCATTGGCTGTGCCAGATGTTGTCAGGCTGGTTTTTGGGGTTGCTAAGTCTACAGTCTTCCCTAAAAATTGGGCTACTTTTAAACTGTTGCTGTGGGATACTGTGTTTTCTCTGCTGGTTAAAGGTTTGACAGATTATTTAACTGTGATAGATCTTCACAGTTTTGTGATGGAGGGACACTGGTAGGGATCTTTACAAAAACGAACTGTGTTTATGATTGCTACTATATAGAGATCTACAAATTGAAATTGTGTATAATGCATAACAGTGACTGTGAAAAATACATTTTAGGTATGGGAGTAGCATATGTTGAGTTTTTATATTTGGGGGATAGGGTCATTGACCTAGTTTTGGGCTATTTTTGATTGACTATTAGGCTAGTTTTGATACACAGATCTGGCAACCCTGCAGGTTGTGATGATGAAATACAAAGCAATGTTTTGAAAGTGCCACAGTGTTTACACTTTACAAGCAAATCAACCAAAAATGTATTTTAACATAAAAAAATCACACTCTTCACCATTAAAGTACTGTAAAGCAACACTTACCAAGGACAATAGCTAACATTTGAGTGGCCTTCTTCTCCTTCTGCTGGGAGATTTTACGTTTGTTAAGAGTCTTGACCGATGTTTGTGTTTTGCCGGTGGGGGAGACCTGGATCATAAATGCTTTAGCCCCTTTTGTGATATTGCTGGTGTTGCCATTTCTCTCAGGTTTGACACCAGCTTCAGGCGATGGGGGTGATATGTCAGTCTCTCTTAGATTAGAGTTAACCAGCCTGCTGTGTTGTTGACTTGTACCAGACTGATCCTGCTTCCTCTGTCTCGGAGGGTTTAAGTTTGTTATTTCATCCATTTGGATGTCATCGCCATTGTTTACCACCTCCTTTATAAAGATCTAACAAAAGAAGATGATTTTGGTTAGAAGTATTGCTGAAGTGCTCAGGCTTTGATAATAATATGAAATGAATTGGTTCACTTTATCAAACAGCTCATTTAAAAACAGAACAGTGTTTTGTTTCAGTCAACATGACTTTATATGAAGTCTACACTGGATGTAGAGATTAACATTCAATATTTGCTGACACACTGTCATTTTTTAAATGTCATCTGTCGTTATTACTTCTGGTGCATATGACAAGCGGTTAGAAGCTCAAGAATCCTGTCAAGAGCGATATTTGGAAAGGAAAAGTGAAATTGGCTGTACCACGTTTTTGTTGTTCACAGGAAAATTCCCACTGGACTTGACGATCACAGTGCAGAGTTTCACATCATCAGGGTGGGTGCATTTCTGAGACACATGGGAGAAACACCAGACTGTTTTGACAGATTTAGACCAGAAAGGAATTAGTTGTCCTAGGCTCAGTTAAAATTTATTTGCAATTATAGAAACGTGCAACAGGAAGGTTGTTAATTCTGTTCAGTCACAGTGATATTTTTTTGCAAATGTCAGCTTATAGATCATGTTTATAGGTAATGCGCTAGGACAAGTTTCCAAATCCTTTAACATTTGAAAGCTGAGGATTGCCAAAGCTTTGCATTCTCAATCTCCAAAGCATACGTTTTGGATGCATAAGTGGCCAATCTAAAGATAATTTCAGATATAAATCCAAAAGTTCAGCGTTTTGAAAACAAGACACTTGCTATAAAGAAGGTCTTCAAACTGAAAATGCTCCTGAAATAAACATGATGTTGATCTGAGCCTGTTTTCACATCAGAATGCTTTGGAGGAGACACAGCAGTGACAGAAACCACTGATAGGAGATTCTATGTTTACTTATGCCGTCAGGACACAGTATGAGAACTCCCTAACCACAAATGGCTCTCAATAATGCACTGATGCCCTTGCAGAAGCTTAGGATGGGTAGATAAGCTATCGGTTTCTTTGAATAATGCTATATTGAATTTATTCTGCTGCGGCACACGCTCTATGGAGAAGCCTGGATGTCTTTGCTCTGTGTAAAACAATGCAGATTATAGCCATGTATTATAATAACAGTCATATGAAGCAGCGGTCATTTCCTGCATGGCACACATTGATTTGCTGTATGTCGGCCGAATCAATACGAGCAAAAAAAAAGGAAAAGGACATTCTAGATATGTTATGATCACAGATCTTAAAAATATCTGCTACTATCCAACTGTTCGATGCAGATATACTGCTACTGCTATATTACTGATATACAGCCAATGGGAATTGCAGTGCTGATTAATTACTTTGAAATTCATTGACTCTGCTGTTTTTAACAATCCCATTCACCAAACTCAACTGGAGTGCCAAGTAAGTAGAAACTTGCTCCATCCTGCTGTTCTCACCTTTAATGTCGAGCTCACATCCATGTCTGTAACTGGGCATGTGCGTTTGGTGTTGACACGTTTCCGTCTCTTTCGCAGTACCACGTAGATCTGCACGTATACTAGCAGTGTTATGATGAAGGGAACGTAGAAGGATACAATAGAGGAGTACACTACAAAGGCAGGGTTTGCGATCACACACAGAGCATCGTCATGAGTGACTGCAATCAAAAAATAGAGTGAGAATTAATGACATTGTCTCATGTATTGTGTATTATATAAACAACATGGAGTTTACTGACTAGATAGGTAAAATAGATGTTGATATTGGTTTTATGTTGTTTACGTGTTATGTGTAACCACGTAAAAAGTAAGCATATATTTCTTTGCACTTTGAAATCATTGAACATTTTAACAATCAACGTTCTGCTGGGGACAATGTTATTAAAACATGAATGAGTTAAATAGTTTTAACAAGGATATTTTGAATTTCCCCCTGAAAAAAATCAGAAATTAAAAATATGCTCATCTTATAAGAGTACTTAAATCACTGTGTATGTGCATTTTTAATCTGTTTTTGAATAATAAAAAATGTGTTCTCTCCTAAATACAAACTAATATATGTGACCCTGGACCACAAAACCACTATTTATGGTCAATTGTCAAATAAATAAGCTTTCCATTGATGTATGGTTTGTTAGGATAGGACAATATTTGGACAATATACAACTATTTAAAAATCTGGAATCTGAGGCGGCAAAAAAATCTAAATATTGAGAAATTCGCTTTAAAAGTTGTCCAAATGAAGTTCTTAGCAATGCATATTACTAATCAAAAATTAAGTTTTGATATATTTTCAGTAAAAAATTTATAACATATCTTCATGCAACATGTTTACTTAAATGTACAAATGATTTTTGGCATAAAATAAAAATCTATAATTTTGACCCATATAATGTATTTTTGGCTATTGCGACTTAAGACTGGTTTTGTGGTCCAGGTCACATATTAACAAATGAACAGGCACAGAGAGAAAGCATAAAGGTATCAATGCAGCAGCTGACATTACTTGTATTAAATACTGCAGAGTATAACGCTCAACTTCCCAGTCTCTCACATTATGATTTGTTTTGTTCATGCCCACAAATCCCTGACCTCGTCCTCCCAGCACGAGCATTCAAGCTTCCTCTAATATAACTTTTAAATGAAGTGGTGACCTAACTTCATTTTAGCTGCCCCTAACATCAGTGTGCATGCTAGTTAATGACACTGATATTCTGTAAATTCAGCTCTTAAGAGTAAGCTGTTGTGCCATAATAATATTAATAAACAGAAGCCATTTGTTCAAGTGTAAGACCAATCCACTTACACAGAGTTTAGTTATCATATTTATTTTGGTTATTAATTCACATGCAGAATAATGCATATGAGATGAGATAAAGTGCACAGTGATGGACAGTATATCAGAGATAAGCTTACAGATGTAAAACAGAATATTGCCTTTTAATGCTTCTTTTCACAATTTCTGCCACAAAAATGTAATGTCTTTATTTTAATTCAAGGCCATTTCTCCACAAATGCATGCAGCGAATTACCTTTAATTAGATTAATTAATCAGAATATCATAGGATTACAAAGTGTAATCAATTAACAGCTCTATGAGAAACATGTAATGTATACAGTGTTGCTGTTCAAATGTTTGGGGTCGGCAATATTTGTTTGAACGTCTCTCATGCTCACCAATGCTGCATTTGTTTGATCAAAAATCAATAAAATAAAACAGTAATATTACTAAATATTATTACAGTTTAAAACAACTGTTTTCTATGTGAGAATATGTTTTAAATATATAGTTTATTCACTTGATAGCAAAGCTGTATTTCCAGCAGCTTCAGTGTCAAATTATCCACAGAAATCATATTAATATGATTATACTGTAAATATCTTTACTGTCACCTTTGACCAATTCAATGCATCCTTGCTGAATAGAAACATTCATTATTTTTCCAAAAATAATAAAAAATAATAATAAAATAAGAATAATAAGAATAGTAAATAAATTCATACGGACCCTGAACTATTAAATAGTGTTGGCCTGGTTATCTAGTTAGTGGATATATTTCCCCCTATATTTACCAGTATTATTGAGTCCAAACAGCAGTGGACATGATATTGCAAAAGACAGAATCCAGACGACAGAAATCATGACTGTGACCCTCCTCTTGGAGCTGTAGCGTGTGTTGTACAACATAGGCATGGCTACAGCAGTGTACCTGAGGGAGAAACAAGACACAACTGGATTCGTTGTTATATCACAGGCCTGTTATCCTGCATGCCTCTGCACACAATTTTCCAAATATACCTGCATTCATGTGACCTATGATGTACAGAACCTATATCGGTGCTTCCCATGACCTCTGTAATCCTTTTAAGACTTTTCTTCTAGTATCTGATTACTTACTATATAAATAGAGGAGATGTTTAGCATGAACTGCTATTGATCTCACAAGTATTTCTTACTATTCTGAGCTCATGTGACATGTACAATGAAGTTATTGTCATCTATTTATAACATCCTCAGCACCAGATCTGGTTTATTTTCAGGTGTGCGGAAGCTGCGTTGGTCCCTCTTTTGAGCTGAGCCACCAAATGATGTCTCGGTCAGCATTAAACCACTCTAATGGCAGTGCAGAAACACCTACCTGTCGATACTGATGGCACATAGATTGAGTATGCTTGCTGTACACATCATCACGTCCAGGGTGACAAAGATGTCACAATGGATTGTGCTGAACCGCCACTCTCCCACCACCTGGGAGGACAGACATGGACAACAAAACGCACTGCTAATTGTAGAACAATGCATCTGAATGCAAACCTACACTGTTTGCTTGCAAATGTGCAATTGCGTATTACCAATATTTTTAGATTCTACACATTCATGTTAACACCACAACCACCTGACTTTCTAATCTGCAAGTCTGCAGGAGTCAATTTGCAACAGCTTTAGCCACTATAATAATGTTTAAACCAATAAAATATTGGCATTTTCTCTGGTTTATGCGATAAAACTGACAGAAAGAAGCAATATAGCACAGGTCAGCCTCGTCCACAGTTCGCATCTCCCGAGTTGGCTTGCAGAGCTTTCTGAGCTGCGTCTGATTAATGTGTATCCTCAGGCAAGCCGAGAGACTCAGAAACCTCTTGATGGTCTTAGGTCCCCGCCTCTAGAGTTTGCATCGCTGTCATTGATTAAAGAATTATTTGACACCTCTAATGAATGCCGCTGTGAGTTGCCTGAATCAGTTAATTACCATATCTCTAAACTCAGATGAAATGAGCCTCGTCGCTATCATTCTCAGACATCGCTAGTGATCAAAACATGTCCTTGCAATAATAGAGGGAGAAAAAGAGAGGGAGGTCTGCAGAACAAGCGTATAGTGTGTAGAGGAGAAATAGAAACTTTTCAAACTTGCTGTGCACAGAAAGAGCTAATCAGTATGGAAGCTTCTTCCCACCACAGATGAAAAAATTCAACTTTTTACCTCACGATTCAGACTTTTTTTCAGAGTTTATATTTCACAACTTGGACATTGCTTTTCACAATTCAAAGAAGAAAAGTCCGAATTGTGAGACATTAACTCACAATTTTATTTATTGTTTAAAAGCTGTTTTTATTTCGTAACAGAAACGTGCTACCATACATCAGAGCTGTATGGCATTCAGAACTGACCTGAGAATGCATTTACATTTCTATTTGAGTCCTGTTCATGGCAGTGACTCTTTTTTACCTGTTACATTGTTATGTCAGTAGTTGTGAAAGGAAAATATGTCTTAAATTGTCAGTTTGGCCCAACCCTGCAGCTAAGCTAAAGCGCTTATTTTTATTGGTCATTTCTTGCTAGTATAATTAGGTTATTTTCATGACTCATTTTCATTTATGTTCTGAAGATATTCTGAAGTTGTTTATAGAAATTTGGAATGATGATCTCATCGGCCCTAATAATGATATTGAGTACTTTCATATTGCAACGCAACAACAGCTATTTTAATTTAGCCAATAACTATTTCAACCATCTCGCAATAGCGCTCATTAATGTTCTGTTCACGCATATAAATGATGCAAACTAAATAAATGATGAGAACGCAGTTACTCTGTGCTGTCCTTTAGGAGAGAAAACAACACATCATGAGATATCAAAAGGCTAATGTAATATAGCCAGTTATAATTCTGTAAATTATGCTGCATCTGAAGAACCACTGTTCAGAGCTCAGTTTAAAATCACACAATCAACATTATTCTCCGAAGAACACTATTTTCTGCATGTACATTACAAACCTATGGATTTTGCTTGATATTTGATAGCTGGCTAATATTTATGGCTCAATGACATACACCAGGGAGGCTTCTCTTGGTTGAAAATAACTACTAACCCGTGGCTAGGATCAGATTTTCTAGAATTAGACATGAGCTGGTGGCTACTGCAAATTGATTGGCTAGAATGAGGTTTAAGACGGCGCCTGCAGCTTTTCTTAGATAATTCATGCCCGGATTGACTCGAGTTATGAAAATGGCGCAAGAATTTTGAGTCTTATCATGTGAGAATAATTCAATAACCGTCCTTGCATTAACGTAAATCACAGATGGTTGGTTGTTAATCCATTTTAGCATCCAATCACGCTGATACCTACCTCAAGGTAAACCACCCATGGCATTACAAGTGTGGCAACTAGCAGATCAGCCACAGCCAGGCTGACTATCAGGTAGTTGGTAGTAGTCTGCAGGGCTTTCTCCCTCGAGACGGCCATACACACAAGCACGTTGCCGAAGACAATGACGAAAATGAGCAGTGTGAGAAGCATGGCATAATAATTGTACTGGTGCCGCCCCCCTTGTTCCGTGCCATTGAAGCCCCGGGATCCATTTTCAAAGAAGCTTTCATTATAGGCATACTCCGTGAAGACTTCCATCAGATGGTTGAAGCCAAGCCGAGACCCTACAACCAAGGACAAGAGTTTTTTTATGAAAGAAATCCAGAATAAAAAAAATGTAAGTCACGTGTTTTGTACCCCAGTGTGTGTTTTATAATTCCAACCAAATTCCACAGCGTGTGCCACTAAGATTTGGCATTAAAAATCTATTTCTTATTGGAACACCTGAGCAGAAGCTTTCACTAGAAAGCACAGGGTCGTGGCCTTGCGCCGCATGGTACGCTGTGTAAAGTCTATCCTTTATTTATGGGTAATCGTTCTCACAGCTGTCCTGAAAAGCTAGTGTTTGAACTCTAGATGTGACTTGACTAACTAGGACAGAAGTCTCCCCCTCCCTACTGTTTCCCTTGTACGATGTCCAAGAAAACAGACAGAAACATAAGCAGCATCAGCTAAATAATAAGTGGACACGGGGAGGTGAGAGCATTTCACAAAATATCACAACAAATGGGCTTGTAGTATATACTGTCTCTGCAAATTGATAAAAAAAGGAAACTGCACAGTGAGCAGTTACTTTTTGTTCCATATTTAGCAGATTTAGCAAAATTCGTGTGAGCTCAGCACCAAATTTATTATAGCCCTAATGTGGAAATGGATTAAATAAATTTGCATTTCATGACAAATGAACCCATTCTGGCCATCTAAATTACATCAAACTCAGAACAAAGATCTACTTGTCTTCTCAAATGATTTTGTATGTCATGAATAGATAATTTCTTATGGCTTTGACAAGGTAATTCTTAAAGAGATAGTTAAAATAATTTATATATATCTATGCAATAAATGTCAATCTTATTTTGTGTTCCTCTCAAGAAAGAAATTCACACAGTTTTGGAACAATACAATTTTTTCAATTTTTGGGTGGACTGTATTTACTATAAAAGTTGTATAAATGCCTGGCTATATATCAAATTGTAGCATGTTGCAAATTCTATTTGAACACATCACATTAGTCATTTTAAACTGCTTTGACAAATGTTATGTAAATAAGAAAGATACATAAAAGTGAAAGACAGAGGCAAGAACGCTTGAACCTTGCCGCACCTCGAATGTAACATCACTCAGGGTCTGAGCAGCACCTTGTCGGCGGATGTGCCACACAAATGAGCAAACATGCAATAGCAATAATTCATCACTTAAACCATTCAATATGATAGTAAAAATACATTTTGTTAGGAAAAAACACAATAGAAAACACCATCGTCACAGATATAACCCACTCTTGAGTAAAGGGACCACCACTTATTGGTTTTTCCACATAATTGCCTCTTTAGCCTTCTCAGTGTCAGTTTTGATCATGAAAGCTGTCTCAGAGTTGACACTCCCTGCAGAGGAAGAAATAGGCACCACAGCTCAACTGAGTGATGCTTTTTCATTTTTTCTCACATCAATAATTTGTGGTTGTTCTTGTTTGTTTGTTAGGTTTGTAATGGGATTTTCAATCAGAACAATTCAGGATGTGCATGCATCGTTAGATTAGTTTTTGTTCATTAGAAGAAGAAGAAATGTCTGCAGGAACAAAGTCACAACTTATATTATGTTAGGTGTCCTATTTATATACAGTGTAATTATTGTACATTCTGTTATGTTAAACTTAAGATTTGCATCTGCTGCAAAGTTTAGGGTTAACATTATGTTATGGTTACTGAGGGACTCCAAATAAACATCAGCCACCCACTGTCCCACTCTTCTCCCCTTTGTTTCCTGTCTTTACTCTCTCCATCAATACAGAAGTCTATCTATCTATCTATCTATCTATCTATCTATCTATCTATCTATCTATCTATCTATCTATCTATCACAATTACACTATACATGTATATAATATATGTATAAACTATTTATATTATGATAGATTTTAATGTAGGTATGAATAATTAGACATTTGATTAACATAGCATAATTGCATACGTAGTGCAGTTTGACCTATATAATAGAAACAATTTAAATTGTATACAGAGTGTAGTTAAATTATAATATTCTAATATAAAGTGAGACCCTAAACACTAAAACTAAAACTCTAAAATGAAGCTATTCTATGTTCAGATGAATTAAAAACAAGGGTGACAAGGTCTATAAAAGACTTGGGTTACAACCATATTTCCTCCCCTTACCCTCTTTTTCCCTCTCTCTTCCTCTCTCTGTCTCTCTCTTTCTTTCTCTCTCTGTCTATCTCTCTCTCTCCCTCTCTCTCTCTCACTCTGTCACACACACGCTCACACATCATACATAATATGCAGAAATTACAGCAGTTTTGTCACTTTGAAAGGTGGTTGAATTAATTGGAAAAGATTATAACCAGCAGTTCACACATAGCCTATACTCGTCTAAAACAAATGCTTGTTTTTCCTCACGCAGTGGAATAAAGTTTCTCTGAAAGTGTCAGCATCTGCGAATATCTGTTAATTGGCAGCTCTACTATGCTTTCTAATTATTCACGAGCAGGAAAAAAACTAGTTCACAAACGAGAGAAAATGCCGTGCTGTACCTTCAAAACTGCAACTTTCATCCAAAGAGCGGAAGTATCCCGTTTCTTAGACTTTAAATCCCCTTTTCTCCATCGGATACACTTGTCCATCCGAGCGACTGTAACTGTATTCCTCTTCTGTCTCAATTACAGCTCCACGGCTGGAAACAACCACCGGCAAATACGACTACTTCCACGAGGACATTTCATTTTAAAAGAACCTGAGCATGATGTAAATATTATTTTCCTGGTTTTGTGGAGGTGTTAAACTACACTTAGCAGGAGCAGCCCATATCCGTTTGAGTCAAAGCGGAGTGTGCAACGCGCAGCATCTGAGCGCGCGCTTTACGCACGCGGTAACCTTCAGCATCCACTGAGGGACAATCTCCGTCCCTCCAACAGAGATTGAGAAGGTTGGAAACGAGGCGGGGCTGTTACATAAACATCAGTAAGAATAAAACACAAGTGCTGCATTCTATAATCACAATCTCCTTCTTTTCAAACCCTGTAATTGATCTGATTGATAGGATTGCTTTCCTGACACCCTTTTATTTTTAAGGAAATTAATGATATGTCGGATAATTCCCATTTCAAAAAAGGTTATCTATTATGAGTAGGCTACTTATTTTATATTTTGGTTTTTATTAAATATTTGTTTGAAATTAAAATGGTTATAATTAATTGAGGTTGGCGATGAGGGATGGCATTTGGATCTATCTTTTGTTTCATCTCCAATGGACCTCCAGATATCATGATTTATATCATTTTTTTTTTCACCATTATCAAAATTGTCAGTTCTTAATTCATGTGCCCCAATAATAAAAACAAACAACTATTCAGTCAACTCCCAATGGACAAATTCAAGTCCCGCCCTTATTCTTATCCCATGTGAGAAGCCATGGGAATATCCCTCACAACATGGAAGAAAAGATGATAGCAGTTTCCTTTCCATGTGACTTTAAATGGCCTTTATTCTGTCAAAGCTCAATTTCCTGATTCTTAATAACAGCTCTTATAGGTGAGAAATTTTCTAAAACTAGATTACACGGCACATTACAGCCAGATATGAGCAAACATCACTGGTACCCAGAGAAGATTAGCTGTGCATTTTGTCTTGGGGCAAGGATTGAATTAGATGCCTTCAAATGGTCTTCAAGACTTTGAACACAAAAAAAACTTCCCCTATTGCAACAGAAAGCAGATTTGAGGACTGGATCTGAGTGCATGGACTTTAGACATGGTAGACAGAATAAGTGATTTGGTGCAAATGTGTGGTCTCAACCATGTGTGCTACGGCTATGAGACTACGAGGCCAATGCAATAAAACCACGGCGAGGTTATAAGTGCAAATACTGTGTGCAGCACTGATATGCCTTTAACGATGTAAGGAACTTCCAATATATACATGCATGTATAAATATATTTTATGGATTTATATTCATGTTTCAGATTTGTAGTAGGTCATATATTGTATGTGCACTACATTGCCAGTGCCTCACATATAGTCAGCCAGTGCATACGCTATTACTCTCCTTAGAGAATGATGATAAGATGTGGGTAAATCAAACAACCCTGTTTCCTTAGAAACTGGCAACAACAAATGCCCTTTGGATTTTTGATATTCCTCAGAAATCAGATTGATTCACCCCAAAAAATAAAAATTCTGTGATCATACTCACTCTCATGTCCTTCCAAACCTTACTTTCCTTCCTCTGTGGACTTCGCTGACTTTAATTATATAGACAAAAACAAAAACATTAATTCTCAAAAATATCTCCTTTCAGGTTCTGCAGAAGAAATAAGCTCATGGTTTGGAATCACATAAAGAGTGTAAATAATGACAGAATGGTCTTTTTTGAGTGAAATATCCCTTTAAGCACTGATGAAAACATAAAAACTACACATGGTTGAACACAGTTCAACTAGCACTGTGGTTACAGTTTGTTTATACCAAAGCTCTATATCGTAAACTATTCAGAAAGCAGCTTACAGCTTTCACGTTGAAAAGTTCAGCACTCTAATAGGTTGGTGGAAAACGGAGGAGTCAGCATTCATTTGGCTATGAAAGTCAAATGTGAAAGTGACTTCTGGTCTCTGCCGTCGGCACGCTCTTTTCTTCCAACAAGATTCAGAAAAAAAATCTGTCAGTTATTCAAGTAAATAGAATAGGTGTGAAGGAATAGCCTTCTTTTGATTGGCTTACTTGGAACTCTATGCATAAATTCATATTGTAAATGAAAGGACGTTTCTCGTAAGGCCAAATTAAAGGAACAGTTTGCTGAAAATATGGAGAATACTGCCAACATTTTCTCACCCTGTCAATTTAAACTTAAGTTATCCTGTATGGATAACTTTCTTGGTACTTTTATGATACTTTGTGATACTCTTTTGTTTTTAAAGCTAGACAGTGCCTCACCCCCATCCACTTTTTCGCAATAGAGCAGCTCAGACATTTTTCAAAATAACTTTTTTTTTTACAAAATAGTTGTAACAACACGAGGGAGAATAAATGATCACAGAATTTACATTTATTGGTTGACTAACTCCTGCAAATCCTCAGAATAAGTTCATATAAATAATTCGAGTCATTTGTCAATACATTTTACTTGGCAGAAACTGCCAAAGACAAACACTGGTTCATGAAAATATAGCTTGTTTTTTTGGTAGTTTCGATGCTGATACATGTAAGGAAATTCACCTGGATATGCAGAGCTCCATCACGAATGTAACAGTAAATTCTTTGGTAATTTTAAAGGTCAGCTTGTTTAAAAACTTTCCATTGGATTGTTTTGGGGACTCAAATGCCATCCCACAATGATGATAAATCACCTTGCACAACACAAAGCAGCAAAACTTTCTGAGACTAATGTCCTTTAAAGTGCATGAGGGGCGGCCTTACATTACCCAAACGACTTGCTGCCATCCCTCTGGAGAATATAGTACAGTCTGATCAGGAACATTTCCTCCACTTTAAGGGCTGTACTATAACAATGACACTTCTCTATTTAAATAACTGACCCTGGGTTCCTGCAAATCGTGGGAGAGAGAGAGCCACAGGGCTACCATTATAACCCAGCTCAGACTGAATGGCCTCTATTAACTCCTGCTGATGAGCAGGCTTATATAGAATGCAAAACAAATCATTCTGACTTCAATAGCAGCCACTATGAAATGTGACTTTAAACTTTATGTCGAACTATTGACAGCTAGTGAGCTCTATGAAAATACTTCTTTAATACACAGACCTGTGTTGATGCTGCATGTTCTCGATGATGAAAAGCTGTGCGAAGAGAGTCTGGCTGCATGAGGCTGGAGTTCTCAGAACAGATGGTAGAAAAAAATATATTTTTCTGACTCAGTGGATGTGAAGACTTGACAATGACACATGCAGAACTTGAGAGCTGTCTGTCTGGCAAGTTGATGCAAAGAGCTTTTGGCCAAGATGTCTTTGGAAAAGGTGCACTGAAGCACGATTGCTTCCACACCTGTCTTTGTGCAAACTCTCCATCTAGTTTATCTGTGAATGGAACTTTAAAGCACCATTATGTTGTTCAGTCAAGTCTGAGTCAAACAGCACACCAGCAAAAGCACTTTAAATGAAGCTAATTTATTACATATTCATATACAGTATTTAAAGTGACAGTTCACCTAAAAATGAAAATTGTATAATTAATTACTCACCTCATGTTGTTCCAAACCCATAGGACCCTTGTTCATCTTTGGTATGCAAATTAATATATTTTTATGAAATCCGAGAGCTTTCTGACCCTGCATAGACAGCAACACAACTGAAACTTCAAGGCCCAGAAAGGTTCAAGTATTTAAATACTTGTATAAATATAATATTTCAATACACAACAACAACAATAATAATACTCTTAGCATTTTATCATACTTTTTTTGTCACTGTGGAGCTTGATAGCTCCAGTCCTCATTCACTTTCATATTGGAAAAATAATTGACATGATATTCTTCACATAAAATGTAGTGCTAGAACATTCATTTTTGGGTGAGCTATCCCTTTAATGCTAAAAGTAGATGCACAAAAAATGTTTGCACATTGTTTCGTGAATTCACATATTTGATCTATCAATTTTAGTCATCAGGAGCATTAAATATATTTTGCGACATTGCTGAACAAGCCATTTTTGATTGACACTGATTTGCACCCTTTTAGTTTACTGCACTGTGTTTTAAAAATCCTTTTTAAGCTGATATGGCAATAAATCATGCTTATTTTAACAAATGATTTGTGATAATACTCATAGAGCTGAAAATACATTTAGCCTGTTTTACTGGAATAATTGACCCTCAATAGTGTAATAGAGATGAATGACATGCAGAATGTGAAAATAATTCCAGTATTTGGTTCCAAGGTGACTTAAATGAATGTCAGAGCCGAGTTTATGTACAGTATTACTAATCTTTGTAAAAATGACCACTCAACGTTGAAAGGACCATAGTGACCCTCTGTATTTAGCTAAACATGAAATTGCTATCTTATGGCAGGAAAAGATTCATCACAATAAATGCTTATACTTCAGCAACTAAACTAGTTCTTGGCATTAGATTCGATCATCTTGAATCACCCATTTCCATCAGTAAGTGCATCTGGGACATATCCTACAATATTAATGAATGATGCTATATATTAACAACATTCATGGCTTCATTAATATACATTAAGTGAGAGCAGTTGAGATCCTCACTGTTTATTTACGAACAAAGAGGTTATAAGAAGAGATTTGATGAGGCATAGGCTGATTTAATGTAAATCCTGTTATTGTCAATGAATCATTCAGCTGACAGAAGAGAATAAAATAGGAGGACTGATAGAAGGATGATATTAGAAACATAATTAAGGAGGCAAATATTGATTTCTTTGTTTTCTTCTTGTCTTTTCACATTCATAGATTTAGCTGATGATGAACTAGCTAAAAGCTGGAGGCATATATATTATAATTTAATGTGAATTGAGTTAGCCATTACCTTGAGAATTTTAAAACTCAATAGCAACATGTGAAAACATCACAACCTTTATCCTTCACAGCATCACACTTGTGCTGCATTGTGTCTTGTACATTGTGTGACTGGTGCCATATTAAATATACAGTACAGCACTATATAACTTGCTTTAAAGGATTCTATTCACATACCCAAGGCTGAACTTTTAGCGTTAAAATGAAAAATATATATAAAAAATATCAATAACAATGTTACACATGCACAAAACATATAGTGATTTTATATAGAGCTATATATCTATAGGCTATGTAATGATTTGACTCTTTCTGCAGCTTACATATGCAAGTAGGTGGTGAAAATTACCACTTTTTGACATAGGTGGAAGTACCGAGTCAGTGTTTACAAGTTGAATGTACAAATACTAAGTCAAACGCCATTTACAAAAACCTTACTGCAAGTGTTGCGCCAGTTTCAAAGTGAAACATCCAGTGAGTGGTGCTACAACTTGGGTTCGATATGTGACCCTGGCACATTTTTTTTAGGTTGATATAGGACGTATTGCTGTGTTTTAATTGCGTTGCTTCAGGTACGTATTGCGGGTTCATAATTCAAATATCCAATGAGTGTCGCTAAAATGTTATGCTCTGTCGAGTTGAAAATATCCCCTAGACCAGGGATAGGCAACTATCAGCACCAGCACTGGCCCTCCAGGACCGAAGTTTCCTATCCCTGCCCTACACCAATCCCACCCTTAAGCCTACCCGATAGTGTTAATAAATGCAAAAGTGATAGTAAATATGCATTTGTTGATGAAGCCGTGCTATTGTAACTTCCTTATGAGGATTTGAGCTGTTTTACTGAACTGTAGTTTCACGGGGTTCGTACCGAAGCTCTTTGTCATCTAAGTGAAGTGAAAGTGAAAGTAACATACAGCCATATATGGTGACCCAAACTCGGAATTCGTGCTCTACATTTACCATCCAAGTGCACACACACAGCAGTGAACACACACACCGTTAACACACACCCAGAGAAGTGGGCAGCCATTTATGCTGCGGCACCCGGGGAGCAGTTTGGGGTGTTGTTCAAGGGCACCTCATCATGGTATTGAAGAGAGCGCTGTACATTCACTCCCCCCAAGGACAATCCCTGCAGGACCGAGACTCGAACTCACAACCTTTCGATTATGAGTCTGACTCTTTACCATAAGGCCACGACTTCCCCTGCAACCAAGTGCTACCCCGTATGGCATGAGCTACCAAGCAAATCTCAGCCTCAGACGTCAAACCCACGGACTGTTGCCTACACGTCTGATGCATGTGGAACACAAAAGTATAAATGCTTCAGGAGTCGTTATTGGATTGGTTGAATTATACAGGATTTCCAGGAGACATGTGTGCCGCGTTCTTTAACATTCCGCCTGGAAACAAAGATGCCGTCACTCCAAACCCCCTCATGAAAGAAGAAAGCAATCATGTTTACAACTGTGATGCTGAGCACTTATCAGGATCAACTAAACGCTGAATTTTCAAAAGTATATGAAATATTTAAAGTTCGCACTATAGAATCATTAATATACGTCCAAGAGTTTTACACAGTCTGTTATAGTGGGGACATTTCCACATCCCGAAATGTGACGCTGAACGAAACGAACTGTGATTGGT
Organism: Gymnocypris eckloni scoliostomus; assembly: GCA_027564155.1. Taxonomy (NCBI): domain Eukaryota; kingdom Metazoa; phylum Chordata; class Actinopteri; order Cypriniformes; family Cyprinidae; genus Gymnocypris; species Gymnocypris eckloni. The sequence continues at coordinate 13,530,272 of CM050417.1, read as the reverse complement.
TGTTTGACATGTTGGTCAAATGGCCGCCTGGGAGGGCCTTGGCCAATTAAAGCTGCCATGGATTCCAGACATTCAGCTATAAGTACGTTTTTTGAGTTTTGCTGGAATGTAGGTAGAGGCGCATATTTCCAATGAGCCTGTTTTGGAACACTTCATATCATGTTCAAAACAGCGAAAAAGTGTGTGTGCATATGTGAAAATGCACAGATGTGTCAAAGACATTGCAGCACAGTGAATGCAAAAATATGTTTTATATGAATGTGGTAGAGGGGCGTGGTTCAGCGATATGCCGCTTTCTACCTGGATGACATCATCATCTATAGCAATGACTGGCGACGGCATATGGAGCATTTGAGGGCTGTTCTGAGAGCGCTGAAGGTTGCAAGACTCGCGGCCAACCCGAAGATGTGTGCGGTTGGGCGTGTGGAGGTCAGATATCTGGACATCCACTTGGGTCACGGACAAGTACGTCCCCAAATTAATAAGACTGCAGCCGCTGAAACTTGTCCGAGACCTAAGACCAAAAAGTAGGTGAGAGTTCCTGGGCTGATGAGATACTATTGAAGGTTTGTGCCTAATTATTCGTACCTCACCAGCCCACTGACTGATATCACTAAAAAGAAAGAATCAGATCCGGTCCAGTGGACGGAGCTGTGTCAGCAGGCTTTTATTCAGTAAAGGCTGCTCTGTGTGGCAGGCCGCTATTACATTCTCCTGACTTTTCTCTCCCCTTCTTGTTGCAGACCAATGCATCGGGCAGGGGAGTGCAGTCCTGTCCCAGGAGATAGAGGGAGTGGAACGGCCGGTGCTGTACATTAGTCGCAAGCTCTCGAAGAGAGAGACCAAATACAACACCATAGAGAAGGAGTGTTTGGCCATCAGGTGGGATGTCCTCACCCTCCGATATTATCTCCTGGGACGGGAATTCACTCTCTGTTCGGACCACGCCCCTCTGCAGTGGCTCCACCGCATGAAGGATAGCAATGTGCGGATCACTCGTTGGTATCTGGCTTTGCAGTCTTTTAAATTCCAGGTGATCCACAGACCGGGTGTACAGATGGCTGTGGCTGACTTCCTCTCCAGAAATGGAGGGGGGGCTGCAGGCCGGATGGCTCCCCGGCCTGAGTCAGGCAGTGGGGGTATGTGGCGAGGGGGGCGTGGTTCAGCGAGGTTTGCAGCGGGAGAGAGATTTGGGAGAAGTGGGTCAAGTGCAAATGACAAACACCTGTCTTGTTCCAGTAAGTGGCGTGGAGAGACAGCATAAAGGGACCGGGAAGGAGAAGCTGGGAGAGGGACAGGCTGCTGACTGGCGATTCTGCCTGCTTGGAACCAGTTTTGCTCAGGAGAGCCCACCTTTATATTGCTTATGCACGGTGTTATATTGAGTGCTGGTAGCGCAACTTTCTGTTTGTGTATGAAAAGCTAAATAAACGCCAGTAGCAGTCAAGCCGACCTCGTCCTCTTCCTTCCTGATCATTGAGTTTGTTACAGTGAACAACACCTAAACGGCGATATTCTTTCCTTTTTGGGACTGAGGTGCACTTAGAATCAGAAAAACTTTCTTTACCACAACAATTAAAAATGATTTAATCTACTTGCATTTCTGGAAAAGCATGAGACTTCAGTCAATCTATCAATCAATCAATACTAAGTTTTTTATTAACCAAATGCAGCCATATTCCTTGTTATGTTCTCTCATCCCACACTAAACAGCATTCATTTGCTAAGGGTGGCTTTCAAAGGGAGATCATGGCTGAGTTTTTGATAAGAGAACATCTGCCAGGCATCCCAGATCTCCCTCATCACATCCAGGTCTTTGACCCAGAACTTGGTGATCTGGCTCTGACCGTGCATCTGCCTTTTTAAGCCTGTTAAGCTGTGCTGTGCTGTCAAGGCTGTGAGCCTGCTGCTGCTAAACGATAAGTAAGAGTAAGATAAAACTGTGCAGAGGAAACACTTACGAGTCTTATCCTTCTTTTCTGTGATATGCAAGAATGAATCGGAGACAGCAGAGCTCTTAAAATTGAAGATGGACGATGAGCTGATCAAGATAATACAAAACATATTAGATTGATTATTTCCACTCAATAGTTGAGATTGTTTTTAAATAAATCTAGATCAACCTGAATGTCTTTTTTTTCCATTGATAGAGGAACATTAATGCATGCAAATAGGATGAGAGTGATAAAGCAGGTCCAAAGCGATGTCTCTGGCTTTGACAGTTTATCAGTGCAAGTGTGAAAACTCCATCTCTGCCACAATGTAGAATTCAACCTCCTCCTAGAATGTCATTATAAAATTCACAACTGACTGACTTGCTATTTCCCTCCACCGGTTGGCTATGGGTGACTGACAGGTGTTGTCATCCATTTTTATTACAAATCAGACAGACTGCTCTGTTGAATAATGCTTCCCATACATTAACTTATTTTCTCTTTCTCAGCATCCCGCAGAGCGTTTAATGGTTCGTGTGTCAGCAGGAGAACCGCTGACATAGATCTTTAGTTTTTGACAGAAGAGGAGAAAACTTTCAAGGTTCCTTTTGAAAAACAATAACAACGGAGGAATATTACTCATGTGAGATTAATCATACACTGCAGAAAAGAAGTTCCTATGTATGTCTTGAAGAATACAATTTTCTTTGATATTTTGATTTATAAGACACTGTGCTACACAAATTGCTCTTTAGCTCAAAAACAGCTTTTCAGCATTCATTCTTTGCAAAAAAATATATAATGTATAATGCACACCACATTAAAATGTGTAGTGTATAATATGATTACTGTAGTTATTTCTTTTGAAAAACACACATACCCACACACAATGATTTTGCAGAATTCTACGTCATTGTGATGGAAAAATTAGATGGGAGCAAACATTCTGTTCAAAAATTTGATTGCTTTTATATGTAGATTTATTCTGTGTTTGCTTGCAAAACTTTTGCATTCCCCAGATAATCTTTGTGTTTGCTTGCAAAATGTAAAGGTTGTGCAAAAGAATGCAAAGTTTCTCTGGGGAACACAGTCCTTTAGCAAGAGAACGCAATATTTGAATGCAAAAGCACTGAAATATAATTTTTCTCCCATCTCATTTTTATTTTATTTTTATCACCGTGTCCCTTTAGGGGCTTCGTACATTCAAGCTTTCATTAATTGTATGGACGAAGTGGAGGATTTCATGAAAGGATTCACTCAGGCGCTTTCTCACCTATTGCCATGGAGTTATTTCCAGACCAATTATAAAAAGATACATTTAAAAGCAAGATTGCAAAACGTACTCTATAAAGACTTGTTTTTATAAAGTAAACCATGAAAACCTTGAAGCTTGAATTTATTTTCTTACATTATTGGAGAAAATAATAATTTACTGTATGCATATGTCTAACAAAATGTTGTAAGATTTATGCTTTAAAAAGACACCGAATGAATCCAATCCTTTTTTTTTTCAAGTTTTTCTTTTATTGTTTACATAAGAATACACTTTATTAACATTTTACCAAAAATCTAAAAGGTGAAACTAAAAACATAACAGCCTGTGGTCCAGTTGATAATATTGATGCTCCGACAGTTTTTTACACACACCGGTGAAGTCTGGCAGGTGTGTTGCACATTTAGAATAAATCAGTGGGATACTGGCAGATGAGAGTGAGAGGGCAGGGTTTGGGAACACCATGACCTTCAGTGTTGTGAAAGCTGTGGGGCTCAACACTTAACGTCCCTGTGTAATTGGGAGGCAGATGAAGGTGCTTTGTGCCGTGATGTGTTCATCAACTGCTGTTTGAGTTGAATCACACTTTTCATAGTTCAATGAACCCAGTAATTATTGAATAGCAAAATGAACTGCTGTGAAGAGCATGGCCGAAAGCATCGACTCGGCTGTGTCAGAGAAATGCCGGGCAGTTAAGATCTTGTTAAACATATTGGGCTTCAAGATGGGCTTGAAAATTTCAGTGAGGTCAGTGTAAGCACATTAGGAGGTCTCATTCTGTGTTAACATTGGGGTTGATGTGGCATGATGTAAAATACAATTTTGATGGATTTTATTTAGTCAGTTTCTTCCTAAATGCTTAAATATAGGTCTATAATGTCTAGAGAAGGTTATCTGTAGCATTAAATTAATCTGCCTTAGCACCATCCAGGATGATTATATGAAATTGGCCCTGGTGAAAAATGCGCTATAATGTGACCCTGGACCACAAGACCAGTAATAAACATTGATGTGTGTTTTTTAAGATAGGAGAGTATTTTGCTGAGATACAACTATTTTAAAATCTGAAATCTGAGGGTGCAAAAAAATATATATATATATATAAATATTGAGAAAATCACATTTAAAGTTGTCAAAATAAAATTCTTAGCAATGAATGTATTTATTGCAATGCAATATATTTACAGTAGAAATGTGCAAAATATATTCATGGAACATGATCTTTACTTAATATCCTAAATATTTTTGATATAAAAGAGAAATCAATCATTTTGACTCCTACAATGTATTGTTGGCTCTTGCTACAAATATACCCATGCTACTTATGACTGGTTGTGTGGTCCAGGGTCACATTTAAATACATTTTCGCATTTAAAAGTTGCTTGAAAGATTTCTACATTATAAGAAATTAGAATAAGCTGATTGGCTGTCAATGGAGTCAGATTCTTTTTGCAGCCAGATAGCGTTGTTACATACAGTATGGAAGTTTGGAGTAAAACAAAATAAAATAATAAAATAGATGAATGAATTAATGAATGAATGAATGAATGAATGAATGAATGAATATGTAACTGCACATTTTATTTCATAATTCAGAACTCCAAATTGTGAGATATGAACTCCGAAATGAGATATGAACACCGAATTGTGAGATATTAGCTCAGACTTTTGAGATATGAACTCCAAATTGTAAGATATTAGCTCAGAACTGTGAGATATGAACTCTGAATTGTGAGATATGAACTCTGAATTGTGAGATATGAACTCCAAATTGTAAGATATTAGCTCAGAATTGTGAGATATGAACTCTGAATTGTGAGATATGAACTGAATTGTGAGATATGAACTCTGAATTGTGAGATATGAACTCTGAATTGTGAGATATGAACTCTGAATTGTGAGATATGAACTCAGAATTGTGAGATATGAACTCTGAATTGTGAGATATGAACTCAGAATTGTGAGATATGAACTCTGAATTGTGAGATATGAACTCTGAATTGTGAGATATGAACTCAGAATTGTGAGATATGAACTCTGAATTGTGAGATATGAACTCAGAATTGTGAGATATGAACTCAGAATTGTGAGATATGAACTCTGAATTGTGAGATATTAACTCTGAATTGTGAGATATTAACTCTGAATTGTGAGATATAAACTCAGAATTGTGAGATATGAACTCTGAATTGTGAGATATTAACTCTGAATTGTGAGATATTAACTCTGAATTGTGAGATATGAACTCTGAATTGTGAGATATAAACTCAGAATTGTGAGATATAAACTCAGAATTGTGAGATATAAACTCAGAATTGTGAGATATTAACTCTGAATTGTGAGATATTAACTCTGAATTGTGAGATATAAACTCAGAATTGTGAGATATAAACTCAGAATTGTGAGATATGAACTCTGAATTGTGAGATATAAACTCAGAATTGTGAGATATAAACTCAGAATTGTGAGATATAAACTCAGAATTGTGAGATATTAACTCTGAATTGTGAGATATTAACTCTGAATTGTGAGATATAAACTCAGAATTGTGAGATATAAACTCAGAATTGTGAGATATGAACTCTGAATTGTGAGATATAAACTCAGAATTGTGAGATATAAACTCAGAATTGTGAGATATGAACTCAGAATTGTGAGATATGAACTCTGAATTGTGAGATATAAACTCAGAATTGTGAGATATGAACTCTGAATTGTGAGATATAAACTCAGAATTGTGAGATATGAACTCTGAATTGTGAGATATAAACTCAGAATTGTGAGATATAAACTCAGAATTGTGAGATATGAACTCAGAATTGTGAGATATGAACTCTGAATTGTGAGATATGAACTCTGAATTGTGAGATATAAACTCAGAATTGTGAGATATGAACTCTGAATTGTGAGATATAAACTCAGAATTGTGAGATATAACTCAGAATTGTGAGTTTATAATTGTGAATTGTAAAATATAAACTCACTATTGTGAGAAAAAAAGTATGAATTGTGAGATCAAAAGTTACAAATGCCTTTTTTTTTATTCTGAATTGAGGGACATACATTCAGAATTCAGAATAAAATGAATATCTTATATCTTGTAATACTGATTTTATATCTTCCAATTCTGAATTGTGAAAAGAAAAGTCTGAATTGTAAGAAAAAATAGTCAGTTACTTTTATTTCTGTATTCTGTGGCAGATACGGGCTTCCATAAATACAACATCTACCAGCAAGAGGCAATTATGCATGATTGTAACTCACATACACAAGGGATTTCTGCAATTCCTCCAAGTGCACAGCTTAGCAACAAATTGATTGTACATTTTGGACAATAAGATATCCAGCGTGAAGATTTTTAGAGCACTTTGGTCTAATTAGAGGTATTTGAGCACAAAGTGACAGACTGAATGTTTAATGGAGCTAAAGGTCACGTCCTCTGATGGATGCGTATCCCATAATACCTTACTGAAACAATTACAGGACTCCAGCTCTGAAACAGGGATAACCTTTCCTCACAGAGCGCTTGATCCTTGTTCACTTTTGTGAAATATTAAAAAGTCGACTGGAAATTCAATACCTCACTTATTACACATATTGAACACTAGATCTAAATTAAACTCTTCCATACGAGGCGTTGACAGATTTTTAAAGTAAACAGAAGTTTTATAGGAATTGAATGTGGCTTTTGGTTATTTATTGTCCATTTAAAATGATTCTCTCCTTTATCTGTTCCTGTTCCAAAGCTATAAGCCTCAGGTGCACGAGTTCATACTGAGCAGGGCAAAGCAGCTGTCCTGCTAAACCTAATGGGCGACTGTATTCCCAAAAAATCAGGACAGAAAGGTTTACACCAGCATAGCCACTGCTCAGGAAGATAAATAATAGTTTCCTCCCTGCCAATATCCAAAACTACTTAGTTCTGCACCACAAGGGAGTCGGAGGCAAAGCAAAGCACCCCTGCCAAGTGTTTAAATTGCTTGTACTCCTTTGAATGGATTGAAATCCAGCATTTTCATGTTAGCTAAAGTTAATCTCTCAACACTGATCCTTTCAAAGGGAAAACTGGTTTCACGTTCATTGGTCAAAGTGAGTTTCTTTTAAAACTGTGTGGGGGGGTGGGGGGATTTGGTGAAATCCCAAAGTCTCAGTGGAGATAAATGTCCTTTTATTGAAATGCTAAAAAATAGACTCATTTACATATTTCTTTCTTTTATAGACATTTGTTTTGTTTTGGAAAGCTATGCATTGTGATTCAAAAAGCATTTGCTACAAAAACATATTTTGAGAGCAAAACCATGTGGATAATAATGATAAATCTAAATTGTCAAGACACCTTATTGTGACAAATGATGTTTACTGAGTCATCAGTGCAAAATCACAAAAACACTCAACAGGTGATTTACAAAAGAAAACTTTATTTTCAGTTCTATCAGAAAAAGTACAACATCAGGCTATGAGAAAGAAAATCGACATGGCTTGTCATCGTGTTATGTTGCTCTTTCATCCTTGCTTAGAGACTTAGTGACACCTGAAGGACTAGTTTCACCAAACGGTGAAGATAAATAAAAATAAACACATATATGGTTACATTTACTTTTTCAGAGCATTCTCGTGCAGCATGTAGTCTACCAAACAGGGTTTTAGTCTGAAATCCACCTGTGAAAATGTGACGATCCAATGAATTGCTCCTTTCTGGCAGTGAAGTGGATGTATTTCATCAGGATAACATGTATTTCAGGAAAACATGATTGCACACAAATTCAATTTGCGCAGATAATGTTTATTGTAATTTTCCAATTATGCTCAATCTGTACTGAAACAGATTCAATTTGTACTATGAAAAACCAAAGGTTGATATCTGTCATCCAAAAGATTAAAACCTCAGATTGCTTTTAGGAACAATCTGTCCCAACCCCTCTACTGTCATTTATTACTCTGTGACGATTTCTGCAGGATAAAGATATCTCTTACACCACATTCAAAAAAAGAGCTGATGTCCACCAAGTTAGTGGCCCATGCAAAAACTGATGTAATATGCTTAAGATAAAATGAGAAGTGATACTGCAAGCTCTTGGTTTAGGCATCTTGTCCTCTCAAAACACATTTTTCCCAATTTTGCATGCTATTTGGATGACAACCCAGTAAATAAAAGCAGTACTTCAAAGGCACCCCTAAAGCTAGCTAGTGTTGTCTGACAGATGTGATCATTATTAACTAATTTCTTCCTCATTACAGCTGTTGGCTAATATATTCAGTAGTAATTGAGTAGTTTTCATGAACACATGTTTAAGCCACTGCTATAATCGCACTCAAGTTCTAAAAAGCTACAGAATATTACAACAATATAAAGCACAAGTTATACACTGTAATATAAATTATAAACATATTCATAATGCATGATTTATATATTCAGCAGAGAGAGAAGAGATTTATGTTTCAAGAGATTTCTGTCAAATTAATGCTGTTTTTAGAATGTTCTATTCATCAAAGAATACTGTAAAATAAAATACAAAATGCAGAAACAGAAAACATGCTTGACAGGTTTTTGATTCAATAATTGCAGCCTTGGTGAGCATAAGAAATGTCTTTCTTTAAAAAAAAAATCTTACCAGCTCCAAACTTTTGAACAATATACACACTATATAGTATACTGTTACTTTTTGTATATAATACATATGATATAAAGAAATCTGAGCTAGAATTGATAGAAACTGGAGACCATGCTAGGCTCTACTATATGAAGTATAATAAAATAATCATCAAAGGAGGAACCTTTCCTACTTTCACTCCTGCTGTGATGTCAGCGGCTTGTCTGAGAAAGTCAAGGCGTAACTGTCTGAACGTTTCATAATCTTTTATGGATTTGAATTGGCCTCTTCAGTTTGGTCAAATTAGCTTCAGATCATAAAAAAACTTCTGTACCAATGCGCTGGAATGGACCACATACTGACCACTACTTTCACTGAATGATCTTGAAAAAATGTACCTCAGCAGCAATTAATGAACATTTGTCATCAAGAGCAACATCAGTTTCCCTCAAGGAGGGCTTGGTATTTGAAATCACGCTGCTTAATGAAATTCTGGCGTGATAAATTATGCACACGCTCCTGTGGTCTCCATTGCTGAGTAGTTTAGTGAGAGAGGGGTGTTCTTATGATTTTGAATATGGCTGATGAAATTTCTAACAATGTTGATCTCTGTTGGTGCAAGTTAGTCTCTAATGATGGAAAAGGCTCTGTCTTGTTTGTCCACACACTATCTAATGTCCACACAAGGATGGTCTGTGTAACTGCTGTGATACTGGTCACACCAAACAAAACTGCAAAAACAATTGATTTTCAAACTACCCCGCTAACATTTTGAAACCATATTTGTATTTACTAGAAAGTGAAGGTAGTTACTTATAGTGGTTGTGGTGTGATAGAAGTGCACCGCTTGTTTGCAGTTCAAACATCCTCCTGTTGTGTCCTGCATTGCTAAACTACACTACTGGGCAAAAGTTTGAAATAATTCAGATTTTTTTATTGTCTCTAATGCTCATCAATGGTGCATTTATTTGATCAAAAATACAAAACAGTAGCATTGTTAAATATTATTACAATTTAAACAACTGTTTTCTATTTGAATGCATTTTTTAAGAATGTATTCCTGTGATGGTAAAGTTGAATTTTCAGCATCATTTTCATCAGTGTCACATGATCCGTCAGAAATCATTCTAATATGCTGATTTGCTACTCGATGTATTATTGCTGCTCAATTATTAATAATGGTTCTTATTATCATCAGTGTTGAAAACAGTTTTTGTTGCTTTTTTATTAAAAGAAAGTTCAAAAGAATATATTTGAAATAGAAAACTTTTGTCAAATGTCTTTACTGTAACTTTTGATCAATTTAATGTTGAATATAATACTTTTTAAGTTATAATTAAAAGTATTTGTACTTGCCCCAAATTTTGAAAGGTAATGTATCACAGTTTTGACAAAAATATTATGCAGCGCAACTGTTTTCAATATAAATAATATTAATAATTGTTACGTAAGCACTAAAGCATCATATTAGAATAATTTCTGAAGAATAAAGTGACGCTGAAGACTGGAGTAATGATGCAAAAATTCAGGTTTTCCATCACAGAATAAATTACATTTATACTGAAATAAAAACAGTTATTTTAAATATAACAATATAATACACTTAAAATAATGCAGCCTTGGTGAGCATAAGAGATTTCTTTCAAAAACATAAAAAAATATTTCATCCTTATAGCGTACAGTGTGAGCTAAAAAGTTGGCATGAAGTACATAATCAGTGTGTTTCACAGCTTTCCTAACTACAAAGATTTCATTTTAAAAGGGAAGCGTCTTGCGTTTCAGCACTACAGATGAGAAGCGCTACTGAGTGGCTGCTTGCCCGTGTCTGATTTAGCACTACACTGATGTCCAGGTGTTCATTACACTAACAATAGAGCACATACGTCACCATGGGCTGTAGTCCACGCCGCTTCTGTGATACTCATTACCAATGCAGCCTGGGTTGTTAATGCTCTTTTTGTTTAAGGCAACACCGGCCTGGATTTTAAATACAGCTGAAATAAATTAGAGAAAGGCTTAGGTGTTGATCGTGTTCTGCTGATTCGTGCCTTTTGATGTTTTGAGCCAGTGATTTCACTATTACCTTGCTACAACACCATTTACATACACAATTATGTGCGGATCAACCAATTCAGAAAGTATTCCAGAGTCATAAACTCCTTCAGGCATCCACAGAAACAGAGCAACATAACAGATTGCTAAGAACATTGTTGTTTTCCCACCCTGAGATATTAGTATGCAGAACATGCTCATATAGGGGTGAAAGCAGGTGACAGGGCTACAAATAGAAGAATTCGCCACTGTGGCGGGCTTAAGCTCACGATGCCCCCCATCCGTGGTGACACTTTGACAGTAATTTTTCAAAAACAGAGTGACACAACAAAGCTCGAAAATAATCTTTGCGTACAAGTGGAGGACAGAATGAGAGACCGTTACTAACTTCCTGTGAAATTGATAAGAGTGTGGAACAGAGAAATAAAGCAATGGCAGAACGTCCTGGAGGAACGTTTGAGTGAAAAGCATTTCTAAAAGGATCTGACAGATTCCATATTAACAATGCGATTCTGTGGAAGGAGCTTTTTAAAATGATAATGTCTCTAAGAGCACTGGGAAAAGTCCTCTTATGGATTCATTTCTTGTTCTTGATTAAATAAAGCAAGAACTCTGTCGTCTCTCACAGCAATATTCTCATTAGCGTAGATTTGAATTTGATTAATTCAGTGCTGAGGCTGTAAACTTAATTCATCTTTCTCTCAGAAGAGTCTGTTTGCGTGAGAAGTGGAGGCTTGTTTTAGATGAATGTCTTATTTTATGTTTTATGGTTTGCGATGACAACGTGCTGGGCATGGGTGACTGCATTACTGTAATTTAAGCTTATGTAAAACTGGGGCCCAAGGGCAGTCACCATGACGTTGAGCTCCAATTACTCCAAGTCTAGAAGCCCATTGCCTTGCTGTGGAAAAGCTGACATTGACCCCAGGCAGTGTATAATGCACTTTTTATTGAAGCTATAAATTGACAGGGAAAGATATTTCATATTTAAATGAAATGACATTGAGAAGTTAGTTAGTGCCTATTGCCAGTCTTGAGGTGAACAATTAATTTGTTGAAAAACTATATTTGTCTTGGTAATCTTTAATCAAAATCTGAACATTTGGTTCGCCTTGGAATGGCATTCCTACCATAGATATATACACGTAGATGCCTCATTAGCGGCTGTTTGTATGGGCCGCTATATGTAAGCCGTCCACCATATTGTAGTGGTCAACTTGACATCATTCACCATAGTAATCACTGAATATTCGAAAGATGCCACAATCTTGAACAGCCGATATGTCTATGGTTCCTACTCTGATGACATCAGTTTGGTCAGAATATCCTTAACCAGTGGCGGCGCTAGGGCACAGCCCGCCCAAGGATTTCCAAATGATTTTCCTGTTTTTAACTGGTGTCACTCTCATTAACATTGAAAAATAAACATTAGAAGCCTAAAAATATGTGGCCTATAAACAACTGGTTATATGGGGGAGGGGTCAAACAACTCAAGCAATGCGCAAAACGGAGCAAATCAGTAAAAACCTGATGGCTAACATTGCATTAACAGCGCATATTCTCTCTGAGACAACGAGAGACGAATCTACTCTAACATATGCTGCTAACCGACAGTATATAACTGTCTTAAATTATTCCCTTAATATTTCTCTATTGGCTCGTATCGAAAAACATGAGAAGAAATGTATTTCACGTTACACAGGTTGTTTTTGAACATCGGTGCATGAAATAAAGCTGCTCTGAATTTTCATTGATGACTGCAGTGTTAATGATAATAATCATAGGCCTATAATTCAATGTATAAATTAATAGACCTGTTTTAAAAAAAACTTTTTAAAAACATTTTCAATGAGGAGTAAGCTAGCCTATTTTATTATCCCCACAGCTTAATAATTTCATGTAATTTTAATAATAAAAGTAATCTAATAATAATAATAGGCCTAATAATGAGAAGAATGTAACAGGCCTACATTAATTGGAAATGCTAAATCATCTTAATATTGCCAATTTTTTATGCTTTTAACAATAGTCTATGCCTGCTATCATCTTAATACGATGCACATTAGCACAGGAAGGTTATCACCGCAATGTGCGCCCGTGTAGAAATATTTTTATGAATTGTCGGCACTATCTATTGTAAATGGTTAGAATTTACCATGTTTTCCTAACAGTTGGCATTGAGTGACTAACACTTGATGGTCAGAAAAAAAATACTAGATATGTGTAAGGATAACTTTAAATAAATAAATAAATTAAATAGAACAATGAAAAAATAAAAATCCTACCTTTTTTTCTTTTCTATATTCATTCATAAATTGTATTACTTTGTCAGTGTCATATTTGGCAGATGGCATTATAAGTTATATTAGGGGCATATGAGAAGTTTAATACCACAGGAAAAAAGTTAAGCATGCCTTGAAGCTGCTGTATATAAAAAATGATAACTATAGTTAGGCGTTCATTACTTTATCTCAATTTAATTAGTTTTTTCAATCCTGGAGCTGCCACTGTCCTTAACCACACCTCTCCAACCATTAGTTCTCTTTCATAGGTAACTCTACGCTGCGTAGCTTTACGCTTCGGGAACGCCCACTGCGGACCGAGTCTGAACCCATATAGAATCACGCCAATTCATTGGCTGATGGCGCGACGCCGTCTCTGACGCAATGACGTCGTCAGGTCATACTGGCGAACGCGCCATCCACTCCTCAGATTTCTCTGCCTTCACGAAGCGGTCACATTACCCTTCGTTGTTGCGATTTCTGACCCAACTTACCTTTTGCGATCACCATCTGCACTTCGGCGACTGCCTCAGTGGAACTTCGTTCTCCTCGCGGTGAAGTGCCATGGAATATCGCCGTTGTCAACCGCCGTGCGCGCGATTCATCGCTCGCTATGACCCGCACAGATAAGTAAAACTATATGTTTCGGGTTCACGCAAGCGGTTTATGGGATTTGAATGTAATTTGTGAGAATCTCCGTCTCATAACCCTCCGCTCTCGGCTTGAGGTGTGTGAAAAGGAGTCATCCATTTTCTTCCCCGTCGCGCTTCTCGTGAATCCGCGGCCTCTCGTGAATCCGCGACCTGGGTTTTGGATGTTTAGCTCGAGGAGACGGAGAGTGAGCAGACAGGCCTCGCCTTTTCTCTCCCTCCCTCACCAGAGCATGTGCGCGCGAATTCACCGGTTGAATTCACGCAAGATTATATGTTTCCTAGCCCGAGGGCACGTTATACTGTTTCCTTCGGGATGGATTATGTTCTGCTAACTGCGGCCTCCGACTCCGAGGATTTCGCCCCTAGTTTAGCAGATGCGCTACCGCTTAGCGGTCAGGAGGCGCGGCCTTCACCGGCCTATTCTGAGCTCATGGACGTGCTTTCGCGCGCCGCTGAGAAGCTCTCGCATGGATTGGACGATGAGCCCCGCGACTCTCGCTCTTCGAAACTCGACGAGCGGTGTCTTAGCGGTGTAAATTCCAAAATGAGCGGAGGAAGCTGCTGTTTTTCGGTCATCTGCATCAGGAGATTTCCAAATCCTGGAAACAGCCTTTTTTCTTCCCGCCTTACTAACGCGGCGGCCGCTGACTTCACCAACCTCGTGGTTTCGGTGGAGCAGAGGGCTATACCGCCATGGCGTGTACACGATTCATCGCTCGCTATGACCCGCACAGATAAGTAAATTATATGTTTGGGGTTTGCGCATGCGGTTTTTGTGATTTAAATGTAATTTTGTGAGAATCTCTGTCTCATAACCCTCCGCTTTCGGCTTGAGGTGTGTGAAAAGGAGTCATCCATTTCCCACCGGAGGCCTCCAGGCCTCCGCGCATGAATCCGCGGCCTCTCGTGATTCCGCGACCTGGGGTTCGGATGTTTAGCTCGAGGAGAAGGAGAGTGAGCAGACAGGCCTCGCCTTTCTCTCCCTCCCTCACCAGAGCATGTGCGCGTGAATTCACCGGTTGAATTCACGCAGGATTATCTGTTTCCTAGCCCCCCATACGATGGCCATCCTTCAGGCCTGCCGGGCGGACGTCCTCAAGGAAATCCGAGGTGACTGGTCTGACTCCGGAGGCTGTAAAGGAGCTGCGCAGAGCCACTGACTTAGCTCTCAGAGCCACTAAGCACACCGCGCCGTGGGGCGCCTTATGGCGGGTTCGGCCGCAGAGCGCCATTTGTGGCTAAATCTCAGAGGAGAGCCGTTACACCGCTACGGGGCGAGGTCAGACCGCAAAAGTGTTTCTGCCCGCTTCAAACGTGCTCTCCTTACTCAAAACCGTCACAGCCACCCCTAGGGGCTTGGCGTGCGGGACGAGTTCATCCTCATTTATTCTCGGTCTGGCAGTTGGGGGACGCGTTGTCTTTCCCCCGCTACAGTCCGTCCTTTCGCCGCCGGCGGGCCGTGTGTGTGGGGACACAGTCGATTCTCCCCTGCAGCGTTCGGACCCCGTGCTGGCCACCTGTCAGTCCAGCACTTCACACTCCATCAACCCGGACAAGGACGCCAAGGGCTCTCCTTCGTGGCGGAGGGTGCCGCTGCTCACGATTCGGTCCGGCTACACATTTCAGTTTGGGGAATATCCCCCGCCTCGGACGGGGTTTCAACTGACGATAGTAAACAGCGCCTCCAAGGCTTCTGTTCTACAGCTGTAGCTTTCCTCCCTCCTACAGAAAGGAGCGATAGAGGAGATACCGCAGTCGGACATCGAACGAGGGTTCTTCAGCCGAAGGGGTACGGCGGCCTGAGACCCATTCTGGATCTACGGCGTTTGAATTTTTCCCTCTACAAAGGGAAGTTCAAGATGCTGACGATGAGAACCATCATGTCTCAGGTCCAGGAGGGAGACTGGTTTGTCACCATCGACCTGAAGGATGCGTATTTTCACATCCAGGTCGTTCTAAGACACAGGAGATTCCTTTGGTTCGCCTTTGGAGGGAAGGCTTACCAATACAAGGTCCTGCCCTTCGGCCTGGCTTTGGTTCCGAGGACATTTACCAAATGCATGGATGCTGCACTGGCCCCTTTGAGGCTCCAGGGCATTCGTGTACTGAACTATCTGGACGACTGGCTCATTCTGGCTCACTCCAGGGGTGCTAGTGAGTCGTCACAGGGATATCGTTCTCGGCCACATCCATTCTCTTGGCCTCAGGATGAACGCCAAGAAGAGTGTGCTCCTCCCATCTCAACGAACTGTGTTTCTAGGAGTTCGTTTGGATTCCGTTCAGATGCAGGCCCGTTTGGCTCCTGCCCGGATACCAGTTCTTACAGCATGTCTGGCCCGCTTCAAGCTAGGCCATCATGTCTCTGTAGGTACCTGCCGCAGGCTGTTGGGCCTTATGGCAGCAGCCTCCCCTGTGTTGCCCCTAGGGCTGCTTCACATGAGGCCATTCCTTTGGTGGATGAGGGAGCTGAGGTTACACCCCACTGTACCAGCTACTCGCCTTATCAGGGTGTCGCGCAGTTAGTGGAGAGTGGAAGGAAGAGTTCCTCTTTTGGCATATAAACTGCCTGGAACTCAGGGCTGTCTTCCTGGCTTTGAAGTATTTTCTCCCCGTTCTCGGGGGGTATCATATCATAGTCAGGACGGACAATATGGCGGTTGTGTCCCACATAAACCGCCAAGGGGGTTCAAGGTCGCGCACCCTGGACAGGCTTGCGCGCCATCTTCTCCTTTGGTCCCAAGACAAGTTCCTCTCTTTGAGGGCGGTTCACGTTCCGGGAGTACTGAACCTGGCGGCCGATTTTCTGTCGAGACAGAAGCTCAAACCGGGAGAATGGATGTTGAACCGTCAGACGGTATCCCAGATCTGGGATCTGTTTGGCAAAGCGGAGGTGGACCTCTTTGCTTCTCAAGAGTCATCCCAGTGCCCGCTCTGGTTCTCCCTGAGTTTCCCGACGACTCTGGGCATAGATGCGTTCGCCCACCCATGGCCGAATGTCAGTCTGTACGGCTTTCCGCCAATAAAGCTGATTCCGGCAGTACTATGCAGAGTGAAGGTGAGGTGCCCGTCTCCTTCTCATAGCCCCATTCTGGCCCTCCCAGACCTGGTTCTCGGAGCTAACTCCCTCTTGTATCGACCTCCTTGGGAGATTCCGATCAGGCGGGACTTACTGTCCCAGCTTCAGGGCAAGATCTGGCATCCTCAGCCGGAGCTCTGGAAGTTGTGGGTATGGCCCATACAGGGCCAAGGGCTGTGATTGATAGTTTGCCTGCCGAAGTTCAGGAAACCATAGCCAGTACCAGAGCCCCCGCTACTAGGAAGCTGTACTCTTCCAAGTGGGGCATCTTTGAATCCTGGTGTTTGACTCGTGCAATCGACCCAGTTAACTGCCCTGTTGGTCCAGTGCTGGAGTTTTTGCAAGAAAGGCTGACAGCGAGGGCGGCTGCTACCACCCTTAGGGTTTATGTAGCGGCCATTTCAGCTCGGAGAGAGCTGGATGAGATCCCCTTGGGGAGACATCGGATGGTCTCCGCTTTCATGCGTGGGGCCAGACGCCTTAGGCCTGTTCGCCCCACGGCAGTTCCTTCTTGGGACTTGTCAGTTGTCCTCGAAGGACTAGTGACGGCCCCTTTTGAGCCCTTAGAGTCAGCTTCGGATCGGATACTGACTCTTAAGGTTGTTCTTTTGCTGGCACTTACGTCACTGAAAAGAGTTGGAGATCTGCAGGCTTTTTCTGTCAGTGAGACGTGTATGGACTTTGCCCCGGGTCTAGTCAAAGTTACCCTGCGGCCTAGGCCGGGTTACATTCCCAAGGTCTTGTCCACGTCGTTCCGTTCTCAAGTGGTCACTCTTCACTCTTTCCATCCCCCTCCCTTTGCTTCAAGTGAGGATGAAAGACTCCACTTGCTCTGCCCGGTCAGGGCATTGAAGCTGTATGTGGATCGCTCCAAGGTTTGGAGAAAAATCTCCCCAGCTATTGATCTGTTTTGGTGCTGGTCGCCGCGGGCTTGCCACGTCAAGAATTTCTCACTGGGTGAGAGATGCCATTTCGCTGGCGTGCAGTGCGGAACCTTCCTTCACCTCTTAGTCTTGGTGCATTCTACTAGGGCGTAGCCTCCTCTCAAGCTCTTTTAGAGGAGTACCCCTGGAGGATATTTGTGTTGCGGCAGGATGGTCCTCTCCGCACACCTTTGTCAGGTTTTACAACCTTGACGTTGATACGGCTCCGGGTTCTCAGATCTTGTCTGTTTGAACTGACCGTATGTTGTTGGTTCATTATTGGGCCAGATAGGCAGCGTTTTTCAGCTTGGCGTGTTTGGTATATCGTTCCCGAAGCGTAAAGCTACGCAGCGTAGAGTTACCTATGAAAGAGAACGTCTCGGGTTACTCGCGTAACCCTTGTTCTCTGAATAGGGAACGAGACGCTGCGTTTGCTGCCAAGCTCCTCACGCTGCCGACAGGGTTCTTTTCGGCAGAGAAATCTGAGGAGTGGATGGCGCGTTCGCCAGTATGACCTGACGACGTCATTGCGTCAGAGACGGCGTCGCGCCATCAGCCAATGAATTGGCGTGATTCTATATGGGTTCAGACTCGGTCCGCAGTGGGCATTCCCGAAGCGTAAAGCTACGCAGCGTCTCGTTCCCTATTCAGAGAACAAGGGTTACGCGAGTAACCCGAGACGTTTTCTGTAAATGAGAGATGGAGAGGAGGAGCGCAAACATAAAACATGCCCTCTATTCAATATTCCGTTTCAGTTGGAAATAGGCCTATGCCACCATACTGAAATAAAGTAGACAACAACGTCCGGTTTGTGTGGACTTAACTTACCTGTGCACGTGTTAGTGTGTATTCTAAGCCTGAAAATAAATCATAGGTCTAATCATAACTTGTTATTCTTGTAGACAAACTCTTTCTTTTATGCAGAATTTCACAGCCAATAAGATGTATGGTTATATACTTTATCATATCACAGTAGTGGTTCTTTATAATAATAAAAATGTTTTCACACATGTTCGGGGGGTCTTTGAAGAACTGTTTACTTGGTTCTTTGAGGAACCAAAAATGTATTTTCTCTTATATTTTACAACCCCCTCTGCTGTTACAAACCTGTATGACTTTCTTTCTTCTGTGGAATATATAAAAATGAATGATTAATAAAAAACAATTTGCCCATAGAAACTGCTAAATTGTTAAAGCTTCCACTAAAAAAAAGTCCACTGCAATATAGGCTACAAAAACAATTGCTTTGACAACAACAAAATCTGCAAATAATATTTGGTCAAAGGTCAAAATTAACAATCGATAACTAAGTTGAAACGGCAAAACGAGAGTCTGCGGAGTGATAAGAAATATGAAAGTAGCGGCGGTTTCATTTTAGTGAAGAGTGGACATATACAGCTGTGCAGCGTTTCCATGGAGTCGACGGTGAAAGCAAGGAAATACATTTACATTTACATGTGTGCATTTAGCAGACGCTTTTACCCAAGGCGACTTACAGTGCATTCGGCCTATACATTTTTGTATGTGAGTAGGTAAGAAAATGAATAGGTGAGAAAATGATTTAAGCAGTGAGAAAGTATTTCCTCCAACACCCCAACAGTAATGGTGTCCTTTTACACAGCAGTGCTTCTTGCTAGAGAGAGAAGAAACGCATGGAGGCTCCATCGAACCGAGTCAGATCAGAACGAACTCACGGAGGTGCGTCGGGTTTTCTCCCTGGCCGGAAGTGCATCTCATCATCTACGCTCCCTCTGTTTTTGGCCGTGATAGATCTTCTCAATTTCTAAGAAATAGATTTCTGCTTCTTTTTTAATTATCTGCCATTATTCAGTCTTACAGTTCTCTGAGTTGAAAATACATTCCACCGTACCGCGTCTTAAAATGAGTTCCGTAGGGAATGTTCTGAGAACACTTTCATCAGCGGGACTCTATTTGCCTTTCTTCTGTCCCTAATCTCTGAACTTTGAGAGGCAATTACCAGACAAAACAAAGAGTATTTTTATATTTAAGAGGAGCACACTGAGCTCTCCTGCACATATACAAGGAGCCCCAGAAGGACACACCAGAGTATGTTGACACAGGTAGGATCAAAAAGAACAACGCTGAGCGAGGTAAGAGACGCCCGGAGCACATGGAAATCAACCTAAATCAATTTGTTTTCAGAGGTTGTCTCTAGGGACCACTTCACACATGTCAGCCCCGAGGCCAAAGCATATGACTGGACTTGGTCTGTGTGTGTGTGTGTGTGTGAATGAGTCTATTGGATGATTCTAGGCGCGTGACCTTACAGAACAGAAGCTGTCGCTGTATAGCCATTAAAGTGTCGTTTAACATTACAGATCATCGTGAGAGAAGTCGCTTGTTTTTAGTGCTGGTCTGTCGAAGGCTACTCAAAATAAAAGCAGTGCACTCTTGTGGTAAAATAATTCATAGCAGAAATATGTCTGTAGTTGTCAGTTTATAAAGTGCCCTCGAGTACGTAGACAATAGACATAGTTAACTAAAACCATAAAAACAATCGTTTCTTGAAATAAAGCGTTAACTGAAATAATATATAGCCTTAAAACTTATTTTAGTTAGTTGCAAGGAAACATCTAATTTCATTTATTTTAAATGTATGTACTAAAATTACTACAACTAAAAAGAAAACAATAAATAAATAATATATATTCAAAACTAAACACAACAAAATTAAAGTAAAAATTAAAATAAAGTAAAAATCATTAAAGTAAATGTGGGATAAATATAAAAGAGCTAACTTTTTGTGACCACAATAGCAGGCTATATGCTGATGTAGCTATAGATCTGTATCTGTGATGTGTGACTGTCAGATTTTAAGAAGCTGCTTTGGTGTTAACTGTTCTGAGCTACTAACTAAATGTAAATGCACTTTAAGTAATGAGAATTTGAAATCCTCGAAATGGTTCACCAAAACGAAAAGTATAAATCAAAAGGTTAATTTTTAAACGAATGTTTGCTTTTAACGTCTACTTCAGTCAACTGCAGTTACACTGTATGAACTACAGAGGGAGACAAAGACCATTGTTGACAATACAACATATCCTCTGTTAATTAATAGCATTACATCTTCATTATATAACTAGAATATTTGTTCAGTGTATGATCATACAGACTAGCTATGATTATCAGGGTTATTTTTTGTTTTTATAAATTACATACCATACATGTGATTTATAAGTGCACATATGATATAGTCTATGGGAACTGTGATTGAGTAAGGTGTTGAAAATCTAACATGCTTTCTCAAAGCTTTAATAAAGAAATACAAAGTATGTGTGTGTGTGTGTGTTTAGCATTCAGATGACATGCCATGTGTTAAGGCTGGGGGAAAATGAATCAAAATAATAAGCAGTTAGACATTTTTTGGAATGCATCACTTTGTTTAATATTCATGACAAGCTTTGACAAATGACGAGCAGCTCCATTATAATAGGGTAGAGCAAGCGCAGTGTTTCTGTGGTGGCAACTGTGACCTATATAAAACAATGCAAAATGCATAGTTAACAGTGGCAAGCCAGCACCAATATAAATAAAACATGAAAATTCCAAATCTATTAATTAATTAATACAACAGTGAAAAAAGTAAACAAACACAGTCAAGTTATTTTAACAGCTGAATAGATTGTGTTACTAGTTCCAACAACAGTTCACAGTCAGTCTGAAATGAGTGTGTAGAATTATAAAGCAAGTGTTATACAGATATCGCTGCTGCTGAACAATAACAACAGGTTAGGCAATGTGGCTTCAGTACAAACTGCCATTGTTGGAATAAATAGTGTAATAATTATGCTGTTCAGTCTAATGCTAGTATTAATCCCAATAACTTGTTTTAATGCAGCAAGATCATTCAGAACACAAACTGACTGCTATGGCCAATGTAAACACAAATGACACCATGTGTTCAATCACACACAGTATGTATTCATTACAGCGGTTTACCTGCCACCGTTTCACTGATGATTGATTGCAAAATGGCAAAGCTGAGTTTGTTTTTTTTTAATAAAAGCAATGAAAACCCAAAATACTACAATGGGATTCCTTGTATAGAAAATACAACAATAAAAACCAAGTCTAATTGGAACTTATATTCATCTATTCCTATCAAAAGAGTAAGAACAGTGTATACCAAAGAGGGAAATGCTCACATGGGCATTGTGACAGTTATGATTGCCATTTGGTTAAGAAAAGTGCGTGTATCGGCAGTATGATAGCTCTTCAGCTCTGGGCTGCTGTATTTGTGTCTAAGGCAAAAGCTGAGGACAGACACATACAGATCCTCATCAGTCTGAGATTAGACGTGTGTTACTGCTGACCTCCACCGAGACAGCGGGAGATAATGAACCAGTCGAGAGTTTGTTCCACACATCACATTATCAAGACCAGAGGGATTTGATTTGGCAGGTTTCCTGGTTTCTCAGAGCGGCTCTTGGGGTGTCAGAACAAGATCAGTGACTGTTCTCCCTTTTAAACTGGTTGGTTAAGAATCGTCTGAAACAAAAAGCAATGTCCAGATTTGGTTAGCTGAGATATATTGTATTATAAATCCTAATATATATATATATATATATATATATATATATAAGCTATTCTTAAAAAAAAACTGTATTTAATTTTATATAAATATGCTAAATTAAAGTTGTTTTTTACATTTTTACAATTACAAATATATATTAAATTACAATTAAAATAGTAGTAATAAAAACTAAAACATTTGTAGAAATGCAATTGTGCTTCATTAATTAAAATCTGCACTTCCACACTAATCGAATCATGTTTCTACACTGGTGTCTATTACAAGAGGATGTTACGTAACCCCCACCAACAACAAAAAGTCCTCCTCAAATTACAAATCACTTCAGTTCTGGTAACACATATCAGATGGCACTGCAGGAAGCTGCATATAAATAAATATAAAAGAGCAGTGCAATTTATAATAAATGGATCCATGTCATATCACATCTATCAATGCATTCTCATATTACAAATCACTTTAGACAATGTAAAATCATTGATCAAGGAGTTCACAAAGAGAACAAACCCTGACCTCAGCATTACCGCGGCTGCACTTCTCTTTGAATTATCTTGAGAGATCAACAGTAGTTAGTAATTGCTTGGACAGTTATGGCAATGAACAGAAGAGTGGCATGTGTTTGAGTGGATGGGAATGAAAATGGTGATGTTAAAGGGGTCATGACATGATCTTTTGGCATATAAGAGGTCTTTGTTCCATTAAAACACCCTGCTAGTTTCATAGCTTAAAACCTCATCCTCATTATAAACAAATCATTTATTTAATCAAGCTCCAAAAACGGCTCGTTTGGATACGAGGTGCCAGATGACATCACAGGGGCTCAAACATTTGCATAAACATTGCCTTCAGAGCAAGACATCGACGAATAGTCATCTTCTCACCATAGGCCCCGCCCACCGGCGTTCAGTCGCTCCACGGCTGACACTCGATTACGCTGAAGGAGAGTGTCACGTTGCGTCAAAAGAAATCGAAATTACAATCACTGCCGCTATCTTGTCTATGCTGGATACAGTATACAGATGCGCGTTCACTTTCTGGACGCAGTCCTGCTCAAGTCTGTTGTCAATAGTACAAATGGTGCGAAAGAACGTTCGCTTTAACGCGTTCGATTTAAAAAGCTCGGATCGTGCCTGAGGATTGTTCAGAGCATTTTGTTTAGTAATCAAGGCAGGGTGTCATGGAGTTTACAAAGAAACATTTGTTGAATGATGAAGCGGTACTAGATCAGACTGCAGCTGCATCACAAACCATAAGTACACGATTTCATAATGCTTTGTCTGAAAATTATCGTTTATTTTTTTATCATGTTGTCAAAACACATGCAATAGCGAGGGGGCGTTGATACTGTTTCCTGTGCTATGACGTTAGCCAATCATAACAGTGACAGATTACTGACCAGCCTTAAAGGACACGCCCCTTAAAACAGGTCGTTTTAGACAAAGGGTCACAATGAGGGTTGAAAATAATAATTTGTTTTGTTGTGCAAAAATCCATGTCATGACCCCTTTAAGAGAGGATGTGAACAAGGAAAGAGAGCAACAGACAGTGATGGTGCAAGGGTTCTAGTCAGCTACTCGGGATGAGCGGGGAATTGTTAATGATGTTTCTAATTGAGAGGTAAATTCAAAAATACCGTAATGGTGTGAGACTTTTATTCCGTTACAGCGGGGCCCGGGTTTTCTTTATTTTCAGAGGGAATGGCTAAGTAGTCTGTCCTGTAGACAAATAGGTACAAAAGAAAAAGGCAAAACTAAAAGTTGAGGGTGCACTGCTGCACCAACTTAGCCAGGACCACATTAAAGGGATTGGTCACCCAAATTATATCTTTTTTTTGTCATTCCAAATCCGAATGATGTTTGTTTCCATGTAACACAAAAGTATTTTTAATGCCACTCTTGCACAACAAAAAAGTGATAATTTTAAATATATTCATTTATTTAATTCATTATTTTAAATAATCACAATATAACAAATTAAAATTAAAAATTGAATGTAGATATTAACAGATGAAGCATGTTTTCAGTGTGCCATATAAAGACCGTTCATAGTGGTCAAGGGCTACAAAATATGCAAATAGACCCTTAAATATAATAAGTAATTTACGTTCAAATGTAAGTCATTATTACCTAACCATCACTATGTGTTTGTTTTATAACAAGCGGTGTAATTATTCTTCACAAATGTCTTTTTTTGGAGGGAAAAAAATGCCACCATGCGGGTCTGGAATGACAAGAGGCCATTATGTTTTGGCAGACTTATCCCTATAATACTCAGTGACTCTGATATTGAATACTCGATGATGCTGAAGTTTGGCGATCTCCATGTTTTTTTCCTGCTGGCAAAGTGAGGACAGCAATATAATCACATATTCATATAACTGACAAACAAATCAAGAAGTAAAGAAAGAGTAAAAAGAAAAGAGAGGGTTAAATGGCCCAATGCTGTGTCAAATGACTGTAAAATCAATGAGTATCAGTTTGGAATCTGATTCCAACAGGTAATGCTGACAGGCCACCACTTTATTTTCCATATGCTCTGCATGACTGATGGGATTGAGTCACACTAATGCATGCTTTTAAAGCACTTATGCCCATTACCCATATCTCTGTGTGTGTGTGTGTGTGCATGCCTGTGTTTGTGTGTCATGCATCCAAACAACTCAAACTCCAAAATACAGTGTTAAAATTATCGCTAATGATTGAACCTTCAAGTTAAGTCGATATTGATTGAATGTTGTGTCTGTGTAGGAATATATGTTATCCTACTTTTCCATTAAGCTTGGAGAGCATTGAACAATTTTGTAAATCTAGATACATTTGATGGACGATTGAATAGTTTACCCAAAATTTAAAATATGTTCAAATGTATTCACCCTCAGGCCAACCAAGATTTAGATGAGCTTGTTTCTTCAACAGAACTGATTTGAAGAAATTTAGCATTGCATCACTTTCTCACCAATGGATCATCTGCGGTGAATGGGTGCCGTTAGAATGAGAGTCCAAACAGTTGATAAAAAAAAACATCCCAATAATCCACAAATCATTCACACGACTCCAGTCCATCAGATACAGTCTTGTGACATAAAAAATGGTTTGTGAGAAACAAATCCATCAAGTTGTTTTTAACTTTAAATCATTGTTTCCAGCTACAATCCATCATCCTCTACATCAGGGGTCACCAAGTTCGGTCCTGGAGGGCCGGTGTCCTGCAGAGTTTAGCTCCAACCCTAATTAAACACACCAGAAGCAACTAATCAAGGTCTTTCTAAGTATACTTGAAACTTCCAGGCAAGTGTGTTGAGGGAAGTTAGAGCTAAACTTTGCTGGACACTGGCCCTCCAGGATCAAGTTTGATGACCCCTTCTCTACCCATAATATTGGTTTCTACAGTGAAAAATAAAAGAGAGAAATATGCACAGACCAAGCACTGTCAGTGTCAGTGGATTTTGATGCGAGAGAACAACAGAGAATGGGCTTTTTCACTGAAAGAAGCAATTTAATGAATTATGGACTGGCATTTTGACCAGAAGTGACAGTTTAATACTTTAACAATGGATTTGCTTCACACGAACACTCAGATTTTCACTTTACAGGACATTAATTGATGTGCTGGAGCTGTGTGGATTATTATGATGTTTTTATCAGCTGTTTGATCTCTCATTCTGATGGCACCCATTCACTGCAGAGCAAGTGAAGCAAGTCAACATTTTCCACATCTTTTCCGATAACGTAACAAACTCATCTACGTCTTGGATGACCTGAGAGTTGAGTACATTTTCAGCTAATTAAAATTTGTGTGTGAACTATTGCTTTAAATGGTCCCCTCAAACCTGTAAACGTAAGACTGTAACTGAAGACACATGATAATGTAATACTCACGAAGTGTCCTGAGCCAGCTCCTCAGCTTTGGAGATCTTCCTGTAGCAGTAGATCATTTCCACCAGCAGCCACAATGTGAGGAACACCAGCAGCACATACATCATGATCTCGGAGTACAGCGCTGTGATGTTTACACTCGCTGAGAAAATGAAAATATGCAATCAGAAGGAATTTTGTACAATTAATTGAGCAATCAGAGGAGGCCTGTTGGACTGATACGGTGCCACTAAGGATGTCTGTGATGAATTCATCCAGAAAGTGACTCAAACAGTCTCAAGTGTACTGAAAATGAGGACAAAAGTGCAAAATGCATGAGTGGGCAAGTCAAAATATAGCTGATCTGCTGTAATGCATTAGGAGAGTCATTAAAACTATTTCAGGTCACCAGAAAACTATAACCAAGTGCAAATATAAGTCACCTCAGAGATGAGCAGTCATGCTTTGCATACAGGTTCCATATAACAATTTTAACCACTTTTTAATTTTTATTATTGTTATATGAACAAAAGCATAGCATGCACAGAAGATCTGAAGAGAATCCAAATAAATCAACTGCTGGTAAGAAAATGTAATATATATATATATATATATATATTTTAGTTGATTTTAATTTAAAGGGGTAGTTTGCCCCAAATAGAAATTCAGTCAATTACTCAGCCTCAAATTTTGTATGACTTACTTTTTGAGCATAAAAAATATTTATTTTAAAGAGTGTTGGTAACCAAACAGATCTGTTTGCCATTGACTTCCATTGCATGGATATAATTGAAGTAAAATGGAACCAAAACTATTTGGTTACCAACATTATTAAAATAATATTATTTTGTGTTCTGCAGAAGTCAGTCAGTCATACAGGTTCGGAAAGGGATGATGAGGGGAAGTAAATGATGACTGAAGTTTCATTTTGGGGTGAGCTATGCCTTTAAAGTTCAGTTGGGTATTCATTTGGCAGAAATCTCTAATAATAAATAAATCATTTCATTTTTCTGCCTGTCTCTTAGAAGACACATTACAGTAAATAATTAGCATGCAAACACAAAACCACACAATGAAACAAACATGCTCAGATACTTCATGTTAGCTTTTCCTTGGAGGACAATAAGACTCAAAGGTTATATGACATACTGTAAGACAGGTAAATTGTCTTTTAAAGATCAATGCAAAGAGATTGTGTGATCAGAGGTTCTCAGCTTCACCCTTCAGAGCAGAAAACCACCCACATTGATCTAATTATATTTAGCAACATACGGTTCTGCATTTGAAAATGGGGTTTAAAAGGTGAGAACCACTGTATACATCAATGATAATGCAGCGCATGTGACATTTTAGAGGCAACAAGTGCATAGAATTCTACAAAATCTTTTACAATTGTAAAAAACAAAAGCACCTGTGATTACATTATAAAGAGTATCTTTACAAATGTCTCATGCACTGCAGTGAATAGACCTGAAATGGCATTGAATGTAAAAGCAGAGTTGTACTGTAAGTTTGTGGTTCTGGAAGGCTGCTTAAAATAAAAAATATCCTCCAAACCAGTGGTTCTCAACCCACGGCCCGTCACGAATCCTAATGCGGCCCACCATGCTGAACATAATAATAATAAAAACTTTCAGTTTTACAATTAATTTTTCGTTTTTACACTAATTGAAAAATGTACTAAACAAATATAAGCTATAATGTTTTTGTTATGTCAAATAATTTTGTGTTTTTTCATATATTATTTTTCAGACATGAGCAGATCTATGTAGGCTACTCACATAATTAATGTTTCGCATTTAACGAACACTTACAAGCGCGCACTTTGTCAGAATTAAATTCAAATAGTCATCAGCAGCCATTAGTTCTGTAAAATTGAGCATCAGAATGGACACAGTTGTTAAGGGAGTAAACGAAATGTGGAAAAGGAATGCATTCAAACAAGAATAGTCTCGCTTCAGCGGTGAAGAGAGCTGGACTTACTTTCGTTTTGCTCCGTCACTCACACTGAAGATGTTCAGGCAAAAAGAAACACCCATAGGCTACAACGCAGCAATCATCCTTAATTACAGAAATGTGGCAAAACATATCTGGAGAGAACCTCAGATTATTAAATTCGAAAATGCTTTCCATATTTGGATCAACATAGGCTACATTTGTGAACGCACACTTTCTGCAATGTCGCATGTCAAATCACGCTTCCGTGCGCGTCTTACAGACTGTAACTTACAATCTCAACTTCATTGTGCGGTTACTCCTTTCCAGCAGAATTTCACAAAATTGTTCCGCTCCCGACAGCATCAGGTGCTTTATTAATTGTGAGTAAAATTATTTATTTATTTCAATAATGTAATCGTTTCGATATCATAATATTTAGGCTATAAATAATATTTTAAATCTGGTTAGTTTGTATTGATGACGTAATATGTAAATGACATGCGTGCGGCCCGTGAGACTTGCACTTGGACCATAGTGCGGCCCGGTGGAAAAAAAGGTTGAGAACCACTGCTCTAAACCCACCACTTAAATACAACATTGTCTATTTCTATCTGCGAAACCGAGAGACTTGCAGATAGAGATGATGCATCGTGGTTGCATGATTAAATATAGACAAATATACATTAGGTAAAGTATATTCGATTGAAGTGAGAGGAAGTACTCTGCATTCCACAATCTCCGGCATCCAGAGAATAGCATACAAACCAGAATATTTGCATTACCCCTTACAACAGATAGAGAGGTAAGTGGCTGTTTAGATAAAGCCCTGAAAACAACTTCCTGCCTTCCATAAGTAGGCTTAAATAAAATAAAAACAGAACACAGCATTACTAGAACAACACAAACAACACATCAGGACACATATTGAAGGAAGGACACTGTACTGAGGTCAACAGTATCAAATGTTTAGGTTACAGCATGTTTGGAAATGGCCTGTGGTGCAACCATCCAAATCACACTGCAGAGATGAAGTAATCAGATTGAATATGGCTTGACGAGGTACTGTCAGCAGTGTTCGCTCACTTACCTTGCATTTTTACATTCAGTTCAATTGTGATTTTCTTGGTGGCAGAATGCTTGAAGGAATCAAACTCAAACAAGCGTGACACCTCACATTCGTATGTGCCAGAGTCATTTGCGGAGACATTTACGATGCTAATGGAGATGTCCTGCAGATCCTTGCTGCCTTTCCATTCCAGACGGCCCTTCCAGTACATTTCTGCATCCTCTGGCTCCTGCGGCTTATGGTCATACTGATAGATCTGTGTAGAGGAGATGATTGAGTGTCAGATATGCTCATTTTCAAATACAATAATAAGCAAAAAAGCTAATAGGTAATCTCACAAGCATTCTTCTGTAATCTGTTGCAGAACCATTGTAGAACCAGTCCACTTTGGTCTCAGCAGAGATCTCCTCTCGTTTCATGCAGAAGATGCAGGTTAACTTCATAACACGGCCTACAGTGGCCTCTGTGTCTGATGCCACTTCCACACACACCAGCCTGACCTGAACTGCAGAAAACACGGAGTATTACCACACACGCGGCATCTTTCATCAACATGTAGGACACGCAATCATGCCCTTTGGAGTGAGAAGTTAACACCTTTCCAAAAACGTAGCTTCAATCTGCATATACTTTATGGAGGTCAATTAAATCTGAAGCCGAGATTTCTCAAGGGAGCACCAGAGAAAGAGAACGAGAGATCATTATCCATTAAAAGCTCCAATTGCAGAAGGAGCTCACAGCACTCCCGAATCCCGCTCATACAAAAACATACCTTATTGCTGCAGACACATGTTAGTATTGGCGGCAGAGTACACCCCATTGTGCATAGGACTGGGCCGAGGCCCCAGCGATGTGAAGATTGTTCTGGAGTGTTCGCTCGACTGTGAACATAACCTCTCTGTCATTGTTGAAATGGAGGCCATATTACATAACCCACAGCCTCGAGCACAATCTGTCAAGTCTTATCGCGCCTTTTCAGTTTGAAGGGTCATATGGGCCAATGAAACGGCAGATGTAGTTGTCCATCCCACAAGCACAGACAATGAATAATGACTAGTTGTGACATATTTCGCCACTAGTCAAAGAATGCGAGGTTAGTCGTAGATGAAATTCTATTTTAAATCTCTTAATGTTCTGATGACACCAGACTGCCACAATCTGTGAGGAGAAGCAGTATGAGTCCATTGGCACTTATGGGACTGTGTTTAGAGCTGAATTTATGCCATCTCTGTATGGGATTGTATTTTTTTTTTTACAGATATGTGAACAGATTTGTGACTCACAAATAAGTACCTCGCATACCTCAAATACTGTCTGTACTAATGTATGATTAACTGGTTTATGTACCACGAGATACAGACATTTAAGAGGCTATTGAAATTAATTCTGAAAAAAATAAAAATAATTAAGTGACCAGGGGGTCCTTGCAAATACTCAAGTGGTTTGGTGTATATATATATATAGCCTACTATTAAATTTCTGAAAAAATGAAGACAAGATTTAGCAAAACACACTCTTAATATTACTATAATCTCTATAGCATTTTCTTTCTTCATTTTAAATGATAAAATGGTGTGTCATTATTTATTATTCAAATTATTCATTTAAAATTTCAAAACACTTACCAGCAAATATGAAGAGCAATAGCAAATGCAACACAAGCCTCATGTTAGTTGCCATACTGGGAGATCTAACAACAGGGCGGCGTCTCAGAGTCTTTCTGTAAGTACACAGATAAAAAAGAAAAACCGACACTAACTTGATTTTGAAGAGGTTCAAATGTTTATATATAGGATATATAAAAAAAATCAGATATTAACTCATATGGGTTCATTAACACGGACAGTGCTCAATCGCGCGTGATTCTTTATTGATTACATTAACGTACATTTTACTTCAGATATTTAAGTTGCATCATTAGACAGAGAGACGTCGCACTGAAATAGCAAACTGAGTCAAACAACTCGGAGCTG
This sequence comes from Gymnocypris eckloni scoliostomus, assembly GCA_027564155.1. NCBI lineage: Eukaryota > Metazoa > Chordata > Actinopteri > Cypriniformes > Cyprinidae > Gymnocypris > Gymnocypris eckloni. The sequence continues at coordinate 13,499,105 of CM050417.1, read as the reverse complement.
ACGTATCACGCGGGTCTAACGTTACGGGACGAAATGAACGTTGTCGGGTTTCTCAAAAGAAAGTTTGAGCTTTCTTACCGAGATACAAACATCTGTTCCGTAAACGTCTTAAACTAGAAGCGGACGCTGCCGTTCCATGGCGATGCTCGTGAATCTTATGACCTGTGGATTTGAATGATATTCTCGCGGAATAAAGAAATCCAGCGTCATCCACAACGAGCTCTTTCAGAAGACGTCATTGACAGAGAAGAATTACTGTTTCCTTTTGCATCCACATGAGCAGAACAGATGCTCCATCGTCAAACCTCCGCCGCTGTAGAATAAGAGACGCCTGTCTTTGTTTTCTTACTAAGTAGCCACTTACTAATGACAGCCATGCTCAGTGCGCATGCGCAGCAGGGTCTACTTTCAAACTGATTTCTATAAACACTGGCAGTGAGTTTCTTAAAACGTGTTTCGTTGACAAAAAAGCTGATATTATACTTTTCATAAACGTTATGTCGAAATAGTCGCGTATTTAAAATGTTATAATAATTTTAGAATTTCACAAATTTTTTTAATCACATTATTGGCAGGCTTTTTTTATATCGATGTGATTCATGATTGTTTTTGGTTGATTTGGCTGAAAAGCCTGTTATAGAATGTTTAATGGCAGGTTTCATTTTAGCAACTTACCCCATACATTATAACAACATTAGCCCGATATTTTTAATAAATGTTATTTAAAGTTTTCAATGAATTATATCAGTGAAATGTTCATTATTGTAGCTAAGACTTCGTGTCTACACAAAAATTTATCTTTTGAAAAACTGAAGCCACCTTAAACTGTATTAACTGATCTAAAAAGTGTGACTAGCCCAATCTCGATATACTGGATTGTTCTATTCAAGGCCGATGCCTAATAAGTGATTTGTTTATAAGTGGCAGTGGAGTCCTGATGTTCTGGCAACGTAAGCAACAGAAAGAGACAGATATGAAACCGAAACTTCGTCAGAGTCCACACATTTAACACAGATCACTGAGTTCATCCTTCAGTCATCATCTCTTGTCTCTTCTCCCCTCATAAACAGCCTCCATCAACCCCAGCGAGAACAGCACATCATGAGCTGTATGCATCTGTAGGCTTCAATTGTCTCCGCTCGAGAACAGCATTTCATCATTCAAACCCACACGCTGGTCCTACTTAACCTACGCGTGGTCGGGGAAACAGCTTCATCGCAATTACTGCAATTATTACATGAGTCACTCCGAATCCAACCTTTCCAGTTTGCAGTCACCACATGCATGATGACTGTTGAAGAAACTGACTAATGCAAAATGGCATTTTAGCTAAAAAATGTGGCATATGTTCAAATGAAACCACAAATCTACAGCACAAAAACTTGTAGTCTGCATGGCTATTAAAGGAATAGCCAACAATGTACTCACTCCCAGGCCATCCAAGATATAGACGAGTTTGTTTCCTTAGCATTACTATACATCACTTGCTCACCAATGGCTCCTCAGCATGGAATTGATGTAGTCAAAATGAGAGTCTGATCATCTAATAAAAAAACATCACAATAATTCACAAAAGAACTGTGTTTGTAAGAAACAAATCCATAATTTAGACATTTGTAACTTCAAACCATTACTTTTATTTTGTACTATGGTATACGCTACGAGTCCTATATCAATAATATTGCTTTCTACAGTTAAAAAGTTATCTTATACAAATCATGAGAGAAATATGCACAGATAAAGATTCAAGCAAAACATTCCGAAACAGTTCTACACAAATATGTAAGTTGATTTTGATGTGAGAGAACAACAGGGGATGGACTTTTTCCACTGGAGTAAGTGTTATTATGGATTATAGACTCGTACTTTGGCTAGATGCGATGGGTTAAGATGCCTTACAGAATGATGGAATTGATGGACTGGAGTCTTGTGGATTACTTCTGGATTGTGATGTTTTTATCAGCTGTTTGGACTCTCATTCTGACGGCACCCATTCACTGCTGAGGATCCATTGGTGAACAAGTGATGTGATGCCAGATTTCTCCAAATCTGTTCCGATGAAGAAACAAACCTATCTACATCTTGGATGGCCCAAGAGAGTAAATTTTAAGCACATTTTCATTCTTGGGTGAACTATTCCTTTAAGTTTAAATTATTTCAGTCATATGACTAGCAGCATATCAAAATAATGCACAGAAGGACAAACAAACAAAATCGGACCCTCCAGTAATACATCCGGTTTGAAATGCAGAAGCAAATGCTATACAGTAATGCTCACAACGGCTTAGCCATATGCAAAAGTATACATGTACTCCCATATTGCTTTTCCATACAGATAAAGCAGATTCCTCTTCTTTACAGTACCATTGGGAAGGATCATTTGTTGAGATTAGATCCCTGTTTGAATGCTACCACAAATGTAAAATGTGTGTCTAATCTTACAATGAGAAAGATTATTTAATCTTGCTAAAGTAGTAATGTATGGGAACCCAGTGAAGCTTAGTCCAAAGGTCAGGATTACAGATTTCATCATTGGGATTATGGCTGCTTTATTATGCCGACCTCTCAGGAAGAGAAGAACACATGGCTCACAGACCTAGAAATCATTTCTACACAGCACAGAGACCATTTGTTTCCAACAGCGCCAGATGATTTCCAATCTATTCCTACTCTTGATGAAACAAGAAGTGAAAGTGGAAGGGATGTCTCTCAGCGAGGTTCATCTGTAGAGAGCTGTAATACAATAGCAGGAGTGCGCTGCTTGGCGAGGGAGATGTTGCCAGCAGGCTTGGTCTCAGCACAGACTAAAAATGGCAGGACCGCTGGTTGCTATACCCACAATGCAGTGAAACCATGACAACGGCAAAATGACATTGTAGAGAGCAGACCAGTGTAATGTTTTCATCCAGCCATGAAGGATGAAACCCTGTGAGTCTGTTTATTAGTATCAGTATGTTAACATCTGTATGAATAAATAACATCTATTTTTGATATAATATAATATATTTAAAATGATACAATTATTTGCTCTCTAGATCTTGGATTCAAAATTTAAAATGTGGAAGGGGGTATGATATTTAAACATTTAAAACAAGAAATAGCATGTCATAAAATAAAAATAAATATTTCTAAATGACAAAACATTATTGTCTCATTATTAGCTATGAATGTTTTACTCTGTATGAGTAAACAAAATCCCAAAGTCCATGTAATGCGCTATAGAACGTATACAATATAATATAATATAATAATACAATTATTTGCTCTCTAAATCTGGGATTCAAAATGTAAAACTGGTATATTTACATTTTACACTGTATGGGTAAAAGCCCATGTAATAATTAATAGAATAATATAATATAATATACTATAATAATATTCAAGAAATAAATCATATTCAAAATAATAAATAAAAGAGCTCTCTAAACTCCTAAAAGTAAAAAAGAATTAAGACTTCAATAAAAACCTGGGGTTCCTAATTTAAAGCTGAAAATAAAAGGGTTTAGGATGCCACAAAATGTAGAATAGATATTTATAAACTATAATTTCAAGTTTATGTCACTAATCAAGTAAGCAAATGTCTGAATAATGATCTCAGCTTCACAGTGATGAGCTGCTTGTTGCTTGTCTGAAACACTGCATGCGGAGTAGGTCAAGATATACTGAGGCGGTTATGAGTCTGAGAAACTGGGCAGGCACGAGCAGCCTTTTTGTTTGCTGCTGAAGTATTTTCCAATCAGAGGATTGCTTTCAACTTTTTCTGAACAAGTTTCTACAGGTGACAAAGATGGCGTGTCACTCTGTCTGTGCTATTCAGGGCTCTTATACTATTGCAAAGATGTGTTCTTTTTTATTATTTTCACTTTCTATTGACGAAAAACTACATATTTGGATTTCTGCTTTGAAGTATAAATGCAATCACAATCAAAACCTGGCACATGCCTCTTACAAATTATTTCCACCAGGTTGCCACATCCTACAGCCTCGTCCTACTCCATCTCTGTTTCAAACCATCTCCCATGAGGAAAAACTCCAGCTTTGTGGAGTAGAAACACCTACTGCTGAACTGCCTCTCCATAAAAACCTCCAACATATCTCTTCTGACCTCCTCCCATCAATCTCACCTCATAAATCCATTCTTGACTAGTGGCTGTGCTGCATCAGGTTTTAAAACCACCCTTCAGACATTATTTACCAGCACCATCAGGTCTGCTTCTTATCCAGCATGCTAAAAGATCTGGAAAGGGCTGAAAATCAAAACTGTACCGACAAACACATTTAAAATATATATATATATGTAATTTTGGATCTATTTCAAGTTTCAGTGCACCTTACTGTTATCAAATAGTATGTTCTGTTATGTGAGTGGCAATGTTTCCCATTTCATGGTCTTTTGAAAAATAAAGTAAAGCAATTTATATAATGATGCACACACAAAATAATCATATTTCAAGAGAATTTATACATACTGCATGGTATTCACATTCGTTATCACTGAATTACAACCAGGAGCAAGATTACGCAAGCCATTTTCACACATCACTGGACCTGAACACAGAAATGCCCAGCTAGCACTAAAGGAAGTCTGGTATTAACATTACAAACCTTTCAAAGGAAAGCTCTCTGCTCCAAAGGAATATCTAGCCCTTTATTTACTGGTGTAAACCATGTCAAATGAAGAAATGCATTTCGAGATCTAGAGCACTTTCAGGTTTACAACATGCATCTTTGCTCAGTCTGTTAACTACAGGCAAGTGAAATATGGCACCCTGTTCAATGAATTAATTTAGCCAATACAACTTTATCTAATGTTTTTCAGTACAAATGTTATCCAAAGGTGATTCTAAGAAATAAGCTTGAAAAAGTAAACCTATAGTTAATTTGTTTTTCTTTCTCTGTCAGTTTTAATGTAGATAAATGTCATACTTGCTCTTTACTAAGACGCATTATCAACAGATGTCTCTAAAAGATCTACAAATGGACACTATTTGCATTTAAAACATGTATATGCCATGGATACTAAATGACAATACTTACTGTAGGATGCTCCCTTAATGGAATTATCAGTGGATCTTCAGCCCTATAACAGAGGACAATATTTCTGCAAGTAAAACGGTGGTCTCTGTAATAAGTGACGCTGGAATGTAGACTATTACTCAAGTGGAGTCCGCTCAGGTATCGCAGCTGTCTGTTTGTAATGAAGAGAGCCAGGACAGAAATAGACATGATCACAGCTACCTCTTGCTCTTGCTCGCACAGCTATTACTGCTATTGTCGATAATAATTGTTGTTGTTGTTTATCTTAACAGCAACAATAATAATTTTGTTATTATTATGATTTTGTTTTGGTTTATCTATTATTGTTGTTGTTTAGCTGTTATTTATAGTTTAGTGATAATAAAACATATATAATTATAATTGAATATATTATTATTATCAGCCAGCAAAAATTTAAATGACATTACATCAGTGTCAGTAAAGAATTTTAAAAGTTCAAGAGTATTAAAAATGAATGGCATATCAATGAAAAAAATCTCAACCTCTACAAAACAAAGTCTGAATGTGAGAGTGTATGAGAAGAGTGTATGAGGGCCTTGCAAACACTGCATCTACTTCAGCAGCAGTACGCGGAGTCTGACAGGTATGTTAAGTGAAAGTCCGTCCTGGATGCCGTGGATACACTGTTTGTTTACACACAGCCAATGGAACTTTCTTGAGCGTATCAGCTCAAGGACAGAGAGTTGTAACACTGCTAGCGGCTGATAACAGCTACCGCTCACCCTCCCTCCCAATCTGTTCTCAGTCTGTTCCCTCTAGAGAAAAAGAGTTTAGCCCAGCTCTGAGCAGGAGCGATAGATTATTGACTGGAAAAGCACCGGAGGATGAAGCCCAGATAAAACATGCCACACATATTACTGCTCAGAAGTGCAAAGCATGCTTAATTAGTAACACTTTCCCTGGTTCTTGTATTGATGTAAGAAATTACACTTTTATGATGATGTTTTTTATATCTTTGATTTGTTTTTATACATTTTGATTTAAATGACGTTCAAATGAAGATAATTAATAAAAACCTATGTTAACATTCAAAAGTTTAGGGTATGATTAAAAAAAATTATACTTTCGTTCAGCAATGATGAATTAAACTGATCAAAAGTGACAGTATCTAGACTTCTATTTCAAATAAATGCTGTTCTTTTGTTCTTAAATTAACTGTGTTCATTAAGATTCCTGAACAGAAATGTATCCGTTTCCACAAAAATATTAAGCAGCACAACTGTTTTCAACACTGATAATATTAATAAATGTTTTTTGATATTAGAATGATTTCTGAAGGATCACTGAAGACTGGAAAATCCAGCTTTTCCATTACAGGTATGAATACAATTTTAAAATATATTAAAATAGAAAACAAGTATTTTAAATTGTAATGATATTTCACATTACTAATATTTTTAATCAAATAAATGCAGCCTTTAGAGACTTCTTTCAAAAACATCTAAAAAATCTTACCAACCCTAAATGTTTGAACGGTAGTGTAAATATATGGACACATTGATGAAAATTTAAAATAAATCATAAAGATTCACAGTTTCAAGGTTGTGACAACATTTGCTAAGTTATTTAGCACAACACTGCTGAGACATTAAATCATCTCCTCCTTGTGAGTTTTGTCATAAACAATAACATCTACAACTGTACATTAAACATTTTAATATTTCTGACTGGCTGTGACAGTGCCACACAAGTTTCAAAGTCATTATGAATGGATAAAATGATTGTAACATCTGTAAGAATAAAACACAGTGTAAAGACAAGAAACTGATTATTTTTAGAATAATCACCATTTTCAAACATTATTCCTCATGCAGTCATCCCTTTTCCTCATCTTTGTCCGTATGCTTGTTTTGCTTCTTCTTGTTGCGGGACTGTCTTGCAGCAGGTGTCTGTTTCTCTGCTCCTCCGCTCTCTGGTTTGCGTTTGCTGGGCGTCTGGCTGGCTTCCTGAGCCAGGACTGTGCCGTGAGCCGGTCTGTTTTCATTAGGACTCAAGCTCAGTTTAGAAAGTCTGTGTCTCATCTCCTTCAGTCTCTGATCCACCGTACACTTCTGCAGCTCCAGCATCACCTGCTGCTCCTGCAAGGATGGGGAGCGTCAGAGACACAGACAGAAAGGGTGAGAAATACATTTTACAATGTAAATTCATTTGGCCCTCTTGCAAAATAGCGGGGGCTGTATTGGGGTCTCCATGAGGTGAGTCAGACTGGCTGTTACCTGAAGCGGTTTGTCAAACCTGGGCTCTTTCTTCTCCAGTGGGCTGTGTATGTGTGTTGCCCCGTGCAGTTCAGAGGAGAGCTGCTGGTAAACTTCATCAAGTCTGTTTATTTCTCTTTCCACACACAGCACCTGGAGCACAGAGGAGACATTTCCATAGACGTACACTCTTCAGAATAAATAAAACATAACATGCAAAACGTGATTCACTCACTGGGACTTGAATCTTTAGGCCAGTTTGCCCTCGTCCTGTGCACAAAAGACCCACAGTTGTATCAGTGTTCAGGTGTTTGCAAGGCTAAGGTTTTCTGTTAAAAATCGCTCTCAAAATCTCTCACCATCTCCATGTCTGTCTTTTAGAGTTGGTTTTAGTTCTTGGAGGAGCTGCTCCAACTTGAAGTATTGATATACTTGAAATCTAAAATCGATTAAAGTGAATGTTTTAATATATTCTTAATGTCAAAATTCACCTCAGATTGGATACTAACCTCTCTGCCAGCAGGTGCTCAGCAAAATGGGTTTCAGTGGGTATTTTTACATTGAAGAAGTCCTCTACTAATGTTCCAAAGGCCTCCGGTGTGCTTTCTTCATCCATCTAACATGCGAGCGAAAGTCTGTTTTAGCTCTTCCCTGGACTTCATATATATTTAAAACACGAGCCTTACCTTTCCTTTCCTCTGGTCCTCAGTGAAAGAGTGATGAAACAACTGCATGCTTAATGCTGAAATGGCCAAGTGGAAGGCTTTTATGAAATCGAGAGTTTTTGAGCCTTTAAAAACAGAAATGCCAAAAAAACACCACGTTTAATGTTTTTTATAATGCTTGGAGAACTTTGCAGATGTTACTGAAAGACTTATCTCTTTATTTAAGCTTTTATAGAACAGGCCTGGTTTCACAGAAAGGGCTTAGGTTAAGCCAGGATTAGGCTATAATTCAATTATGACATTTAGAACAAATATGCCTCAGAAAAACAATACTTGCATCTTGAGACAAAACAAATGTAGTGTCATATTTTAGGATCAGTTAGTGCAAGTTTCTTTCAGATGAAACAGCTCAGACTTACAGTTTAGTCTGGGATTAAGCCTAAGCCTTGTTTGTGAAACCGGGGGTTAGTCAGCAAGGATGCATTACATTGATCAAAAGTGACAGTAATGACTTTTACTTAGTAAAAAAATCAATTTCAAATAAATTCAGCCACCATATATATAAATTACATTCTAAAATATATTAAAATATTAAAAGTTATTTTAAATTGTAATAATATTTCAAAATATTACTGTTTTTACAAAAAAACAGCCTTCTGAGCATAAGAGATTTATTTCAAAACAAATTGTGCCGTTAAGTGCCTTGTTGAGTAAAGCTAAAAGAAAGCGGCTGCACTTTATTTTACAGTACGTGAACTTACATGTACTTACAGAGTATACTTATAATGTACCTACCTAATAAAGTACTGGTAATATAAGATAACTACATGGGGTTATGTTTAGGGGTAGGTTCAGGGTTAGTACCTATTTATTGTAATTACTACAATAAGTACATAGTATGTACATGAGGAACATGACTGTAAAATTAAGTGCTACCAAGAAAGCTGTAGACAGTTTGACTAAACAACTATTTAGAGAAGACTAGGGCAATCTTTCTTACCCGAGGTTATAAAGGCCATTGAATGTAAGAGAATGGAGATGAACTGGCCAGCACTTTGAAGCTTCTTCTCTAGGATGTACAGAATTTGATTGGCTGTGTCATAATAAAAGTCTTTATGGCAGTAGGCCAGCAGGTTATCACAACGAGACTGGCACCGTCCTGGCCAATAGCAGCACGACAGGGGGGAAGGAACAAGCTCTGCTCAGTAAACGCACAACATGGCAGCCAAACAGGAAGATGGCGAAATGCTGTGGGGAAAGGCTGTCAAGGGCAACAGGGATCAGGTGCGATGGTTCACCCTCTGCTGGGCTGATAATTACTGAAGAAGAGAAAGCAGATGTAGGTCAAAACTCTGAAATGACTAGAAGACCTTACAAAACAGATGCAATAGATAGATCAAATGTATTTTGAATAAATACAATTTTATATTTGTTATATATCAATATAATTAATTAAAAGTGCAGTTCTACTTTAGCTCTCTGAATCCAAATGCACAAATGTGTACCGACCGTCCTCTGTCTTGGACGTGTGGGCGAGAGTCTGGAGTGATTCCTTTATTTCCTGCAGTGTTTTGGACAGAGGCGTCAGAGACACAAACTTGGCCAGTTCCTCTTCACTCACGCAGGGGATGGTGCTCTGCTGTTGACCTGACAGATGAGAACATGTACTGTGAGCACATGAGGAGCCCTGGGTCAAAGACTGCAAACTGGTTTTTATCAAGGTCGAACCTGGATCTGAGAAGCTGCCTCTGCATCTGCACCCACTTTAAACTCTGACATGTCTGCAGGAGAAAACTGTAAAATGATACAGAAAAACGTAATGGGAGAGTTCAGCCAAAATGAAAATGAAGTCATTATGTACTTTTTATTCCCCTGTGGAACACAAAACTGTAAACTGATGCATCTATATTAGATCCTGTGTATGATTTGGGAATGAATGATTGTGTGTGAACCGATTCACTGAAAAGAGGTGATAAAAAGCAGTGCTATTTTAGTATTATTTATATACTATAGTAGTTTTGATTTAATTTTGGCTATAGTTATTTTGTAACACGTTTTTGTTATTTCTATTGGATTGTTGTTTTTTTAGCTTAATTTTTTATCTTAGTTTTAGTAATTGTTCTACTTTATCTTCAACTTATTTTATTTAATTTAGTGTTGAAATGTAGGGAAAATCTCAAAATGTATTAATCTTTGTCAATGTTAGTAAATAAAAATGCTCATATTCATGTTAATTCACAGTTCATTAACTAATGTTAACAGATAGAATAATGCATTAGTAAGTTTGAACTTAATATTAATTAATAATTATTAATAAATGCTATTTAATTATTGTTCATGTTAACTAATATAATTAATGTCAATAAATGAAAACGTATATTTTCATCTTTATTTTAACAAAAATATTTTTTTATGATTTTAGTTCACATTAACAGCACAGCCCAAAAGAACAAATGGACCCCTTTTATGTTTAAAGATATACTATGATCTGATCAAAATAGGATCAAAAAAACATTTTGAAACATGCCTCACATTTAAAGAATGACATATACTTACAAGAGAGAGAATAAATAATGACAGAATTTAAATTGTTTACTGAATTATTCTTTTAATATCACTGTTACAGTATGTACATTCATTGGTAATCCGTGGCTCTGTGTTGTTTAAACGGACTGAAATAAGTAACCTGGGTGTATCCGGTATGAAGTTCACTCTCTCGAGTGTCTCTGTGGCTGTTTGTTACTGTACTGTCCTGTTGCTGCCAGACCTCCCCATTCATCCTGCACAGAACTCCCTCCAAAGATCTCAGCACGGCCTCCATCAGCCCCATCCACGGCTCTGGTGCAAACACAAACACTTTCACAGACCTGTGACTGTTTAAGACTGTATGTATGCATGTAAGGCTCGAGTTATAGCAAACTTCTGTCTCACCATGAGCAGTTTCTCTTTTCATCAGAACTTCATTGTCTAGTATTTTCTTCAGCTGGTTCAGTTTTGAGGGTTCCATATTTTCTAGTGTGTCCTAAATACGAGATGTACAAACGGATTAGTTACAGAGATTGAGGATGTTATCATCATTATTTCCATTTTTGATGCATTTCTTATCTTTAGTGGACTTCCTGTTTCTGTCTTACCCTCAGAGCATCAATTTGCTGGCAAATGTTCCTGTAAAACTCCTGTGTGTCTTTGCGGTGCTTTGCCAGCTGGGATGCTAGATGTAAATTCTGATCCTCTAACTTGTCATACAGCGTTTTCACATTAAACTCCTCCAGCTCCATAAGTGTAGTTCTGAAACCTTCACGTCAATATGGGATTCGACAGAATTCAGAAGAGTTGTTGTATATTTATCAGCAGTCAGACATTTCAGATGATTGTCAATTACCTCCTTTGCAAACAGCTGGTTCCTCTGATTCTACTCCCTCTCCCACTCCTCTCAGACCTAGTGGCTCAGAAGCGTCCACACTACAACACGACACAAAGCACACTCAAACCTGCAACATGTGCGATTGATTGCTTCACATGCTACAAGTGAATTTAGGCATCACAACATTATAATGTACAATATGGATATGCTGATGCTAATCTGCTAAAAATGGATATGCTAATGCTAATCTGCTAATGTAACAAGGTTTCTAAGAAGATATTAAGCAGCACAGCTGTTTTCAACATTTATGGTAAGAAATGTTTCTTGAAGACAAAAGCAACATATTAGATTGCTTTCTGAAGGATCATGTGACAATGAAGAATGGAGTAATAATGCTGAAAATGTATATTTTATCATCAAACAAATGCATTCTTGGTGAGCATAAAAATGGTAATAATATTTCACAATATTACAAATGTTATAGTATTTTTGATCAAACAAATGCATTCTCGGTGAGCACAGAAGATTTATTTCAAAAACAAAAACAAATCTCCCTGCACGCAAATATAGTGTACTGTCGGCTATATTGGTCAATACTTGATTGTACATGCTTTCTCACATTTTGACAATACTGCCATTATCTGACACTCATAACACTGTTAAATGTAATCTTTAGCAAATCTCAAAATTAATGTTTTATGTTTGATACTACTGTATTATTATGCTGTGACAAAAAAACATTGGCTTATATATTGAATATGTTGTCAGAATTGTAATTTCAGTGCATCCCTAGTATTCTTGTCCCAAACTACTTGTGAATATCCATTTGAAAAACATCAAGAAACCTCAGCAATAAGCAGCTGACTTACCTTTCTGTATTATAAACATATTCAATAGGAACATTGGGTTCACCCAAGCTGCGCCACTTGGGCTTTGGCCTCCCTTGAGCGATGAGGTTGGACCGATTAGGCCTCAAGACAAGAGCAGAGGCTGTCAACACTATTATCAGCAACACCAACAGAGATAAGATCCCTATGGAGAAACACCAAACACAGTATGTTAAGCATTCCTGTTAGCAAGAAAAATGCCACTTTCTATTTTACAAGCACCCAAACCTGTGATAAGCCCCCAGTCTGGAAGGAGGTTTAAGCTGTGTTGTTTAACAATCCCGTGTCGCACAAGCTGTGCAGGGGTCATCGGCTGGAACGCAGCCGTTGTTGGGTTGCACTGAGAACCCTGTTCACTCACGACCACTATCAGACACCAGTCCAGCACTGCGTTATCCAAGAACACATACTTACCCGGCTCCATGAACACATGTGCAAACCTAATAAGATAAATCAATGCAGATCAGCAGCATATCTGTGTTGAAAGCTACATGTGATATACCTATCTCGTCTTACCTGCTGGAATTTAGCTGTGTGTGTTTGACAAGATGCTGCAGACGTCTAAATGCCCCAAAATCCCAGCCAGGGTTACTGCTGAACAGGTGGTCCTTCTGGTACACTGGGAAGTGACTGTAGTGGCGGTCTAAATTCACAGAATGACATGAAACATACATACCACTAGTATATTCAGTATTAGTGCTGAATTTGACACAGCCATACTGGTGTGGTTAATGGTGAGCTGAAAGATGAGCATATCATTTGGGGACAGACATGCGATGGGATTTGGAATCCGTGGAAGAGGCTCGGAAACCTCATTCTGATCAGCATGTCGTTTCTTCCTGAAATCTCTCTCCAGAATTTCAACTTGTTCTGAAAGGGAATACTGCAAGCTTTAATGAAGGCATAATGTACAGTTAGACAGTCATTACCACAAAATAAACCCAGACAAGGTGTTCTTATGACCATCTTGAAGGTTTTTTTGGTGTGTGATAATGGCCAGCGGACTATAAATGATTCTGCTTATTTAAAACTAATAAATACATGTGAAATACTGATCTAATATGTATTTGACATTCTTGAGAATGCAGCAGCATAGAACTAGCACAGAATAGGAAATATAAAGAATAGAAAATCAGTCACAGTTATCAAAAATACACGAATCGATCAGAATTAAGTATTACAGAGAGCTGTGTAGTAAAATAAATATATATAACTGCAATACTTTACAATAAAAGTTCAGTTTGTTAACATCAGTTAATGCATTAGGTATCATGAACAAATAAACAACTTTTCACAGCAATTATTAATTTATTTGTTATTAAAAATTTGTTCATTGTTAATGTTTATGTTTGATCAGGATGCATGGTCAATTTATTCAACTGTAGTAAATATTCATGTGAACTACTGTTCAAAAGTTTGGGGTCGATAATTAGCAAAATGTTTGAGCCTGGAGGTCAGATAAACACTGGCAGCTTACCTCTTACTAAAGAATCAATGAGCAGGGGGTCTTTTAAAATCCACCCAAACACTCCCTCAGGAGCGAACTGGACGAAGTGGATCTTTCCAATGTTCTTGACGTGAACATCAGGTCCTAATACATTTATAATGTTCTGAGAGAAATATTAAACAATATTATATTTAGTATGAGGTTACATCAATAAGCAGCACAGTATAATAAGTGATACATAATGAATTGTCAGGTGCAGATCTCACCCTGCTCCAGGTTTTGCTTTCATCTGCGGCTTTGATTCTCAACAGTAGCTGTCCATCTTTATCCAGTCTGGCAGAGAGCACCGGCAGTGTGGACACACACGAAGAGTTACACAGCTCCTCCGCTGACACGTACATATCGCAGTGACAACTGCAGAAAAATAACACAAACCTCTCGTCATAAGAAAACATCATTAGCCATCAATCATTATATGGAACCATAGTGGTTAAGTTTTAATAATGTGCAGCACATTATGTAAAGGATAATAGACAGTCATTATCATCGTCTCACATGATCCTTCAGAAATAATTATATGATTATGTTGAAAACAGTCGAAATACATTTTTAGGCATACTTTAATAAATAGAAAGTTCAAATGAACAGCATGTATGTGTTAATTTTGTTACATATAAATGTCTTTACTGTAACCTTTGGTCAATTTAATGTTCCCTTTCTGAAAAAAAGTATTAATTTCTGTCCAAAAAAAACGTATTAACCCCAAACTCTGCCACTCTGTAGCAATTAGCATAAACTTTGAAATAAATAAATACTGTAAATATATTTTCATTCTAAGTTAATGATACCTAAAACATTAACTACTTGAACCTTACTGTAAAGTGTTATCATTATAGTACACAGAAGACTCCCTCCTCACTGGAACAACAGACTTACATGCTCATCCCAACATCCAAAGTCCCACCCTGAGGTCCACATGTGACGTTACAGGAGTAGCTGGACGGGAAAACACATTCCAGCGTAGAGGCCAGTCTCACTTGACCTGCCCCACAGCGCTTCTTCACCTACACAGAATGAAGAGCTGCTTACTGTTATCACACAAATATACTGAAGAAACACAGAGCTGTTCTTCAGTGCACACATCTCACCTCAGGCTGACAGTCCAGTTCACTGTCTGCGGTGGAGCTTTTGAAGTCTAATTCATTGTAAAAGACAAAACCAGTCTTACACAAGCACGACCCATCTGAGTACTGGAATGCACGGTTTTTGCCTATACAGGTACAAGAGGACGCCCCTATGAAAAGAAACAAAACAGATACATTATATGCTACGGTAAGTTTTTTAAGAGTGTAAAGGGCCATTGATTTTGTAATCATGTAATCAATAGAAATGGTGGCCAGTTATGAGGACATATAGGGCCATATTTACTAACAGCTTGCGCCAGTGCAAAAACTTTTTGGCATTTAAAATAGTACTGTCAGGATTAACTAAAGATGCATGAAGTAGCGCTGAAAAGGTTTGAACATAGTTATTTTTGTGCCTGACTTGCGCCTTATTGAATATGCATTTGTAGGAGTTTCAGACGCAACGTTTATGGGAGAAGAGTATTATAATTTATCACGCAACATTTGCACTCGTCAAATGACTGGTATTTGCACCATTGTTTAAAGCCCATAAAAACACGTCTTAAAGCAGGTGGTAATTTGCGCTGCTCTTGGTAGATTGCACTGGTCATTATGGAAATAATCTGGCTGCGTCTGTGTACTTTAATGTGTGCATTGTCACTAAATCTCCCACAGAATTTATGGAATTGCGCTCTAATGCTAATTTGCCCTGTTTAGTAAATTTGGCTCCTAATCTGTTATTACCCAGCACTGCCTGCATCTTGCATTTTAAAGGCAAAAACATTCTGTGTAAATGGCCTCTAAGGATAAAGAAAGTCTCTGACCTGCATCTGAGGTGGACGAACTCCCACAGGGGAAACAGGCTCTCTGGGCGTGCAAGTGATTGAAAGTCCCTGGTGGGCATTTGTGACATTCCTCAAGTGATTCAGCACTAGAGCTGTTTCCATATGAGCCAGGCGGGCAGGGAACAGGATCGGAGCTGCCTTGTGGACAAAAGTACCCGACTGGACAGGGTTTATCACTATAATGGTGTGAGCCTAGTAAACAGATCATTCAAATATTAAACATAATCAATCAGCGCTGCTATTGTTTGTATTATTGGAGCTCTTTAGTACTGACCCGGCGGGCAGTGATGTCCTGGAGGGCAGAGGAGGCACTGGAGGTGAGGGGAGCGACTGGGCCGATAGGTGCCGGCTCCACACAGCACACAGCTGCGCTCCTGAGACTTCCTCGCACCGCTGGTGTTCAGCGGCATCCAGCCGTCCGGACAGGACAGCATGGTAGAGCTGTTGGTTGGGCAGTAATATGGAAAAGTACATCTGCAAAAACAGATAAATCAATTTCTCTTCATCATATTTATATTTAAATGAATATAAGTGAGTGAAATGAAAAGTAAATATAGAGGAATATCACAATTAATATCTAATATCGAAAAACCTCTCTTTGCAATATATTGTACATCCCTAAGTTGGTGCTTACACTTGCTTTGGTGAGCTGTAGGTGTGAGATCCGTCAGGACAGTAGTATCCTGCAGGACACGGTGTGGGATCTCCTGTCTGGGGTCTACAGTATGAACCAGCTCTGCAAGGGGTCTCTGTGACTGAGCCTGTATGATGGATCACGGTTAGAATATGTGCCATTTATACACCTTTTAGTGCATTTGTAAATATCAGACATGTATAAATCACACTTACCTGTAGGGCATTCGTAAGAAGCTCGACATGGGATGCCTGCTGTATTAGGCTGGCCCGTGGTGCGAGGGTCTGGGCAGTAAGTACCAGGAGGGCAAGGCTCACACAGACTGACAGCAGCTGCCCCTGGCTGTGCCCTCATGGTGCCTGCAGGACAGGGCACTGGGAAACCTGTCCCACTGCACCAGTGACCCGGTGGACAAAGAAGCTTGAGAAATCAGTGAGCCCTAGGGAGACGGTTATAATAACAAAGTTTACTGATGACAGGAACGCAAAGATGTAAATTAATGTAAATCATCATTCTGTCCAAGAAATGAAGCAAGTATATGATTATCTTATCTATAGTATGTTATATAAGATATGCTACTGTTCAACATTTTGGGGTCAGTAGGATTTAGTTATATTTTTGAAAGAATTCTCTTATGCTCACCAAAGCTGCTTTTATTTGATTAAAAAATACAGTGAACCCCATGATATTGTTAAATATTTCTATGATTTAATATAACTGTTTTCCATTTTAAAATACATTAAAATGTATTTTTGTTCTTGTTATGTAAGCTGAATTTTCAGCAGCCATTACTCCAGTCTTTATTGGCATAAGAAATCATTCTAATATGCAGATTTTATGTTCAAGGAACATTTCTCATTATTCAAAATAACAGCACTTATTTGAAATAGAATTCCTATAGAAAAATAGAAAGTCAATTTTGTCACTTTTGAACTTTTAAACTGTACATAAAATGTATGATTATATGTACTACAGTGTGTTCTACATGGTATGTCAGACCTGTGGAGTTACAAAAAGTGCCAGGGGGGCAAGTAAGACAGTCTCCTTTGCTTCCTGCCCCAGACGTGGGCCTGTATGTAAACAGGGGACATTCTCTAGGTCCCGGCCGCCCCTTAGACTCATAATCAGCTATGCCGTCACAGTAATAGCCTGGTGGACACATGCGTTGAATGGGATCACCTGTAAGAACGCAGAAAGCAAAATAATGCTTCATTTTTCATTCAGATGGATGTAGCAAGCTACTATACAATACTATATGGAAATTTGTTAGAATTAATTGTTAGATTTAAAGTACAATAAATGTACACATAGCACATGTAAATTCCAGTATAGCAATTGACATACCCTCTTGGCACCAGTGTCTTGGAGGACAAGGCAGACAGTCATGTATAGTACTTGCTCCAGGGGTTTCTCTTATAGTGTTGGCAGGACAAGATAAAGGTTCCTTTGTGCCTTCAGGGCAATAAAAGCCTGTCCAAAAACAGAACAGGAGTAAACACACCCTGGACAGCTACAGTGTGAATCTCATATCATATAAAACATATCCGTAATCACTTTATGTATATATCAAGACTACTCTGGATTCATGGATGGGTTTATATGAAGATCAATAACGTACCAACAGGACACGGTCCAGCACACTGTGCTCCCCACTCACACTGGTCTCTGTTGAGCAGAATGTCTGCCTGAGGGGTGAACTCTGAACTGCCAGAGATGCACAGGAATCCAGCAGCGCACAGGCCTTTCACCTGACCAGCCCTGAATAATAATAATCAGACACAAAATACCCATTACTGAATTTTCATTATATTCAGAAAAATATGATGCAGGCATGTACACTGCCGTTTTTGGACATTAATAGTTTTGTGCAAAAAGGCCACACAAATGTAATCAAAAGTGACAAGAAATTCATGCACAATGAAAATAAAACTGTTTCAAAGAAATGCTGTTGTTTTGAACTCCATACAATATAAGCATACAGTGACAAGGGTTTTCATGGTTGAACATGGTTGAACCAATTTATGCTACAAAAAATTTAAACAAATACAGTTCTTCTGATATTTCTGTTATTTAAAGAATCCTGACAAATGCAAGCTTACAATGTAAATTTACATTTTCTACAAATATATTAACCAACTGTTTTTAACAAAGCTAATACAAATATTTTTTCTCGAGCATCAAATCAGCAGACTAGATGATTTCTGAAGGATCATGTGAAACTGAAGACTGTAGTTATGATGCTGAAAACTCATCTTCACTGGAATAAATTACATTTTAAATATATTATAACAGTCTATTTGAATTTTTTTTACGGTGTTACTGTATTTTGACCAAATAAATGCAGCCTCTGTGAGTATAAGATACTTTGTTCAAAGACATTAAAAATCTGACCCAAACATCTGAATAGTAGCATACAAATAAATAACAAAATAGAGAGAATGTGTAAAGTTTAAGTTTATTAAGTGTCCATGGTTGAAGAAACACTTATATGATATATAAACATACTTGCAGAACTTTCCTGGTGGACACGACAAACACTCTCTCTCCTCTTGCAAACCCCCGACCTCAGGTGGGGTGTATGTGCCATTGGGACAAGGCTGAGGAACCATTGTTGCTGCAATTACAAGCAGAATCAAATAATGTGTGTGTACTAATGACACCCCAGACACAATACAGAGAGTTACAGCAGCATGTGTTACCTGCAGGGCAATAGGAGTGTGGCGGGCAAGGCCGGGGGTCTCCGATAATTGCCTCCTCACAGTAATAGCCTGGACGGCAAGGGATGCAGTTATCCGAGGCCGGATTCGGCTGGTACTGTCCCGTGGGGCAGGGCAAGGCCAGGGCTGAGCCCAAGGGACAGTAATGACCCTGAGAGAGCAAAACCTCAGGTTGCTAGGCACAGATTAAAAAGAGATATAAGGGTGTGAAGGAGGCAGAACTGACCTTGGGGCAGAGGAAGGCGTGCGGGGTTGGTGGAGGAGAAGTCTATGGGGCAGTAAAAGCCTGCAGCACAGGGTCCAGTTGGACCATCCAGGCCCTCGCTAGCACAGTAATGCCCTGCTGGGCAGGGAAGACAGCTTTCTATGGAGTAACCCCCTGTGGGCAGATCAATATTATGAACACAAAACACTGCATGTTAGTAAATAAAGAAAGTAAATGATAAAATATTAATGTGCAAAAGTTTCCAGAAATATGGAAAGGGCAATATTTAGAAGCATGTGAATTATTTAAAAGTATATCACTAGAGTGAATTTATAAGAGCAACTAAAGCTGAATCTGTGCAATATTATTTATGCACCAGTGAATTTATTTTGATGTGTTTACCAGCCTGGTAAAATTATGGTAAAATCCCAGGTAAACTATTCATATGCAACTATGGTATCTCACAGAAGTGAGTAAACCCTTTCATTTTTTGTAAATATTGTATTATATCTTTTCATGTGACAATGCTGAAGAAATGACACTTTGCTACAATGTCCCCTCAAAATAACTCAACACACAGCCATTAAGGTCTAAACCGCTAGCCACAAAAGTGAGTACACCCCAAGTGAAAATGTCCAAATTGGGCCCAAAGTGTCAATATTTTGTGTGGCCACCATTATTTTCCAGCACTGCCTTAGCCCTCTTGGGCATGGAGTTCACCAGAGCTTCACAGGTTGCCACTGAAGTCCTCTTCCACTCCTTCATGACGACATCACAGAGCTGGTGGATGTTAGAGACCTTGCGCTCCTCCACCTTCCTTTTGAGGATGCCCCACAGATGCTTAATAGGACTTAGGTCTGAAGACATGCTTGGCCAGCTTCAGTATGTCACAGTACATGTTGGCATTCATTGTTCCCTCAATGAACTGTAGCTCTCCGGCACTCATGCAGCCCCAGACCATGACAGTCCCACCACCATGCTTGACTGTAGGCAAGACACACTTGTCTTTATACTCCTCACCTGGTTGCCTCTATACACCCTTGACACCATCTGAACCAAATAAGTTTATCTTGGTCTCATCAGACCACAGGACATAATTCCAGTAACCCATGTCCTTAGTCTGCTTGTCTTCAGAAAAATGTTTGCGGGCTTTCTTGTGCATGATCTTTAGAAGATAGAAGAGGCTTCCTTCTGGGACGACAGCCATGCAGACCAATTTGATGTAGTCTGCGGCGTATGGTATGAGCACTGACAGGTTGACCCCTGTTATACAAGCTCTACACTCACTACTTTACATTGTAGCAAAGTGTCATTTCTTCAGTGTTGTGACATGAAAATATATAATAAAATATTTACAAAAATGTGAGGGGTGTACTCACTTCTGTGGGATAATGTACATGTTGCTTCTCTTGTTATTTTTGGTTGCGTATAATAACTGCCCTTTTGAACCACTTTATAGTTTTTTTCCTTAGAGGCGCTAAATGTTTTATAGATTTATAGATTCAAATAAATGTGTGGGTCTGTACACACCTGTGAGGCTACGCATACTGCCTGCTGGGCAAGGCAGAGGCATTAGGGTTCCAGAAGGGCAAAAGTGACCCTGTGGACAGGGGCCATTCCTGAGGTAGCCAGTTGTATTCAAAGGAGCAGGATTTGTAGACCCTCCTTGGCAGAAATAACCATGCTGGCACTGGCCTAAAAATAAAACGACAATTAGTCCATATGATAGTCAAAGACTAAAACCTGTGCTCTTATAAAAAAAGTGTGGGATGAGATCAGACCCTGTGGTTGTGATGCTCCAGGTGAACTGCAGTAGAGGCCGGTAGGGCACGGCACACAGGCAGCCTCCGACTGAGCCCTGGTAACCTGTCCCAGTGTGCCCACAGGACAAGGCACAGCTGCAGCAGTGCCAACAGGGCAAAAATGACCTGATGCAACACAGGAAAGATAGCAGATTGTTAGGAAACATCATAACATATACACTAATGTTCAGGTTTGGATTCAGAAATGTTAGTTTTTGAACAAATTAATTCAGACACATTTTCTGTTATTCTTTTTCTTTTTATACTTTATTTATCAAATGATCTCGATAATAATGTATCATGAAAATGTATCATGGTTTCCATTAAGAAAATTAAGCGGCACAACTGTTAAGAAGCAATGTTTCTTTAGCAGCAAATCAGCATATTAGAATGCTTTCTGAAGGATCATATGAATCTGAAGACTGCTGAAAATTCAGCTTTGCATCACAGGAATAAATTACATTTTAAAATATATTAAAATAGAAAACAGATATTTTAATTTCTAATAATATTTCACAATTGTACTGCTTTTACTGATCAAATAAATTCAGCTTTGGTGAGCATAAGAGACTTTTTCAAAACCATAAAATAAATCTTACTGACTGTAAACTTTTAAATTGCATTGTATGATGGAGAAAAAAAGGATTTGCAGCAGAATAGAAAAATGTAATTCATAATAATCCATCATAATAATCTCAGCACAGGGCTGGACTCACCCATAGGACATGGGGACGGATCCTGTGTGCCAGGGGAAGGACACATAGTGCCAGCTGGGCATGAGAGACAGTGGGCGGCACCAGGAGCACTGCTGTATGTGCCAGGCTCACAAGGCACTTCCAATGGAGTACTAATGGGGCAACTGTGTCCGCTCGGACAAATATAACCCTGCTGTCCATCTACCGGTCGAGCACTACGACTGCCATTGATACACACATATCTGTGAGGGAAAAATAAAGCTGTCATAAACTATATTTCAAAAGAAAAGTATTGTTTTATGAGCATACACCAGGATTTAGATGCCTGATGAATAAATCTCATCAACGAGCCAATCGCAAAAACACTTCACTGCCACTCCACTGTATCTGTTTTCCAACCCAGCCACAAATGGATAGAAACCGGATCCACATAGTCGTTTTAATAAGTTCTATTTCCTGACTCATTTGCACTTTACATAACATTTCAGTAATGGAGAATATCAATAATAGTTTCAGCACTACTCAGTAATGGACAATAAATCTTTAACATCTGAAATTGTGTCACTTAGACCCATTAGCAATGCACGAGTGCACCAGGTTGGCTCAACTCAAGTGGGTGTGGGTGTACCATTGTAGGATGACTGTGTTTAGCTACTAGAAAACATAGATATAATTACCCAGCATCACAGAGAGCTGCTTCTGATGGATGGACCATTGCAGTCTGCTCACAGAAGTACCCAGGAGGACACGGCTGACACTGTTCCGCGCCACTCAACCCTGGGGAGCTGGAGAATGTTCCGGCGGGGCATGGGAGAGGAGAGCCGATTCCAGTTGGGCAATAATGGCCAGGCGGGCACATGCTGTTGCCTGTAGATTCAATCTGCAAATCACACACTGTAAATTGCTGTTGCCTGTAGATTCAATCTGCAAATCACACACTGTAAATGAGTTTAACCCTTTGTGAACACACAGTGTCTTTTTTAAGAAACAGAACTGATGATATACACTACATTTCCAGTGCTGTTGGGGCTTGTGGCACCCGAGGAGCAGTGATATCCATCCTGGCAGCGCCCTGTAGGCTCTGAAAGACCATGGCGAGCACAAAACATGCCTAGACAGACATATTACATGAATTAGATGTAGATGTAAATACAAACAATTCAAAAGTTTGGGGTCGGCAACATTTTTAAATGTTTTTGAAAGAAGGCTCTTATGCCCACTAAGGCTGCATTTATTTGATCAAACATACAGTAAAGACAGTGAACATTTGAAATATTTGCAGAAATTAAAATAGCTGTTTTCGATTATAATATATTTCGAAATGTAATTTATTCCTGTGATGCAAAACTGAATTTTCAGCAGTCATTACTCCAGTCTTCAGAGTCACACGATTGTTCAGAAAGCTTTCTCATATACTGATTTCTTCTTGTTATCATCAATATTGAAAACAGTTGGCCAGCTTAATATTTTTGTAGAAACTGATGATACATTTGTACAGGATTCTTGGATGATTAGAAGCTCAAAAGCAAAGTCTAGAAATATTTTACTAAAAATGTCTTTACTGTTATTTTTCATCATCAATTTAATGCATCCTTGCTGAATAAAAGTAGAACTTCTGTCAAAATATTACTGACCTACACATTTTTGAACAGCAGTCTCTGTATTTAATAATTTTTTTGTTGTCATGTATTTTCAGTCTGACCTGCAGGACATTGTAGACATTCATCTATACTGGCTGTCCCAGACTGTGGCTGCACTGTTCCTGGAGGGCAGGGGAACTGAGTGCCCTGTGATGTGCCTGTGGGGCAGAAATGCCCCAATGGACATGGAAGAGGCTCTGCTACTGCTTCCCCTGTGTTGTAATGCAATAAGATCTATTGTAAGAGATTTATAAGAGCACAGAGATGGTTTTAAACAAATTTTCTTGCAGACAGTATAACTCACCCTGACAGTAGTAGCCTAATGGACATGGATCACAGTTTTCTCTGTGACTGTTGCCCATGATGGTGCTGTAAGTGCCTGCAGTGCAGGCCAGGGGCTTGTGTGTGCCTGCAGGGCAATAGAAACCGGCAGGACAGAGGCTCTGCTCTGGACTGCTGGAGCCCCAGTCACAGTAATAGCCCGCAGAGCATTCACCTACACGGTACAATAGAATTAGACAATAATAGAATATGACTCATGATTGCATCATACGACTCCAAATTCTGGCATAACATCAATGCTTTAGTGGTATTGTAATGGTTTTCAGCCAGGGGTCTGTGAACTAACCTTTTCCACAAAGGATAAAAAAGCAAATAATTTTTTTTAAAAAAATGTTGTGACATTTGAATAAAAAATGCATTTAGAATATGAAAATAGGGTTTGTGGAAATGTGTGGGTGACATAAAAAACATTAAAAAAATCTAATTTAAAATATGAATAAATAGTATTATATTGTACAAATAATACTAAAATAACACTGTTCCAAAGAGCACCTGCTCTTGTTCCTAGAAGGCAGTATGCCCCCGGTGGACACACAGAGCCAGTGCTGTTGTCAGTAGGGTTGGGAACTGTGGCCTGCACAAAACAGAGGAATCCAGGGGCACAGGGCCCCGAGGGCCCAGAGAGTCCATCTGAACCGCAGAAATGGCCCATAGGACACACCAGGCATTGCTCTGCATTTATGCAAAAACAGACCCAATAAGCATTATATAAACAGAAGAATGCATTTAATCATGTTCACTTGCTCAATTATTGCAATACAGAACAGAATACATCACCTGCTGAAATGAGGCCAAGATAATTACTATATGTGCCTTTGGTACATGGAACTGGGTTTCCTGACTGAGTCTCATTGGGGCAGTAAAAGCCTTCAGGACAGACCAAAGGAGTGCTGACCCCCATAAAGCCTCTTGTTAGGTTGATGCAATGGAAACCTGGAGGACAGGGTTTACACTCACTCTGTCCCTTCTGATCCTGAAACTGACCTGTGATCAAACAACAACAACAATACATAAAGAGACCCATGAGTAGAATCGATTTTGCATTTGTCCTCTTCTAGAAATGGTAGTAACTTCCCAACTTAAGTAAATTTCAGACTTATAAAGTCAAAGGAGCAGACAGTATATCTCCAAAATGGAGTATCACATTACCTCCAGGGCAAGGCATGCAATCATCTGTGCCCTTTCCCCCACTATCAGGGCGCTGGCTGCCCACTGGACAGGGAGTTGGCACAGCACTACCGACTTCACAATAGTGACCCGGAGGACAAATATCCCCATACACGGCTGACACGGGAGCTGAAGTCGGAGATCCCTCACTGCAGTAAAACCCTGTAGGAATCCGATGTGTCACATTAATATTCATCTTCAAGTCCTGTGAAGGCCTAAAAATGTATGCTGTTAATGATATTCAAACCTGGCAAGCAGGGTCCACTGACTGCGGTCAGGCCTGGCTCTGAGCAATAAAACCCTGGTGTGCAGTTTCGGCATTGACTTATGTCTGACAATTGATGCTGATTGCTGCAAACCAATTACATTTTTATTACAAAAAAATGCATTTAATTGAATTACATTTTTAATACAAAAAGTAAGTTATTACAATTATTTTTAAATATAATGCAGTGCAATGAATGTTCTCCTTTTTAGTTGCCTTTAATATAAAGAATTGTAAAATGTTTCAGTTGTTTTGTATTGTAGTGTGTCACATCAATACCTAAATGTGCCCTTGGGACAAGGTATTCCTGCAGAACTTCCAGCTGGACAGTAAGACCCAGTTGGACACGCTATTCCAGTCTCATTATCGTTTGGGGAGGGAAGGACAGCTCCTCCAAAACACAAGAATCCAGCATTGCAAGAGCCAGTTGGTGACACATTTCCTGGACAGACAAACTAATATCAGCTCCACATATCAGACCATGCAGGATTAGTATGTTCTCTCTGGGGAAAATGTAATCATTGTTCATGCGTCATACCTGACCCCATACAATATGTCCCAGGGTCACATTGACAGCATTCAGAAGACTCAGCCAATCCAGACAGGTTCCCATAACTCCCTGGAGGACATGGATGCTGATTAGATGCCCCAACTGGACAATAAAATCCAGGCTGACATGGGATTGGGTGCGTCATACCTAGCACATGAAAAACATCCTTAAGTAAAGGCATAAATAACAGATATATGTCAACCATTCATTTGTTAAAAAATAATTCATACCATTTTCAGGACAGAAAAAGCGGGCAGGGCACACCTCACATCTATGTTGGCCTAGACTGGGCTGGAAGCTTCCTGGGAAACATGGCCTCTCTATGATGCTGCCCTGTTAGAGCAGTAACAAAGTATGATTTATAAAGGTCGCTCTCATTTTTATATTCCATTTTTACATATTAAGAGATTTAAATGCATTAAAAATGACAAATTAGGGAATTAGATTCAAATTAATAAAAAAGTAATTTCATTAAATTCATGCCATTTAACTTTTGTTTTGTATCATATTAAAGTGTATTTGTGTGAGTCGTTCTCCAAAATTTATATTTCAGTAATGAAAATTTTAAATATTAAAGAAATCCCTTGTCAAATGCACAATTATATAACCTAAATTTTTATTAAATAATGAAATGGTTTCAATTAAAGATTAACCCGGTGCCTTGTTCACTTGTTCTCTCTCTCGTATATAACTTCTATGACTTTTAAGGGAGTGTTTAATGTTTTATTACTCATGTTATTTTTTCCAGGTAAGGCAAGACCTAATAACTAAGAAAGAATGCAAAACTAAATATTTTAATAATATAGATTAAAAAAAGGTTGTTCCTTTATTTCATGTGACGATTGTCATCAATGTTACAATAAATAATCTAAAAAATAAATGTATTTATAATAAAAACAATAATATATATTTAAAAAGTTTGTCCCTGTATTTAATGTAAAATAAAATAATAGTTCAAATGTGTGTATGGTGAGAATTCCACTTACACTTTCACAGAAGTGGCCTGCACCACACACATGCTCTGGCGGTCTGGATGTGTTCTGTCCTCCAGGGCAATAATAGCCCTCAGAACACAGACCAGAGGGCTTGGTTAGGCCTCTTCGCTCACAGAAATATCCTGGTGGACATTCAAGGCAATCGTCTGCAATGGATCCTCCAGCAGAGCCTAGTGAGTATTAAAACAGTGGAACCATAAAGCTTCCGAAAAAAGTTCAAACCATTAAGTGACTCTTACAATCAGAAAGTGATTGATAAGCATCCAGCCACAGTGTTGTAATTGGTTAATGGCAAGTAAAATGGTAAGAGGTAATAAAGATAGGGATGCAAGAGCAGGGTCGGAGCCAAGGGGGGTGGGGTGTGGTGTCGCCTCCCACAGACTATCCTGCCCCCTCACTCAAGATGAGTGTGAAAATAGATTTTAATGATAAAAATATATAAGTTTATAAGTGCATTAATATATTATGCTACTATATCAACAATTTAGGACAATTCCGTTTCACAAAGTCACATTTTAATTGTTACATTTGACACACAAACTTCCCACACAACTAAGAATGCAGCTCTACTAAGTAAGCTAAAGATATGATGAAATAATTTGTTTATGTCTAATAGTGGGCTAGGTGATCGTAGTTAGTTGATTACTTCGCTGTTATTGTTTGTTGCTGTTCAAGTTATTTTAACTTACCATAAAATAATGCATCTGTTAAATGGGTCCTCGCAATGAATAAGTGTTACGTCATCAGACACAATAAGCGTGTTATGGACGTCTTTGAATGCTGCGCTCGTCTCAGGTCTTTATAGCAGCTTCTTGCTCATGATCATTCTGAATCACGGCGCTCAAGTCCAAAGAAGTTCAGCCTTTAGACCTTGCTCTTTTTAAATTCAGACCCGTGTCTTGTGTTTTTAACAGCAAAACACTACCTGCTGTGTGAACCCAGTGTTCCAATAGTTGTAGTAGTAGAGGGCAGGTTTGTTTACGGTCCGAAAAATATGTGATTGGGCCATATATGTTTTTTTTGCTATGTCATCGCCCCCTTTCATAACTTCAGCCACCCCTCATCAGTGCTATGCTGGTGCCGGCTCTTGGAAAGAGGTCAAACATCTATTGCATTACAGATATAAATAAAGATCTATAGAATGTAACTATGAAGAAATGCTGGTAGATACTGTAGATAAATTGAAGATTTACTATAATGACAAAATGTAAATTTATCATTTAAGCTATAATCAGTAATGAAATTACTTATTAATGAGCTGTCCTTTTAGCCCTAAGTAGCAAGTAGTGTACTTACTCCTTATTGTGCCTTGTGGACAGGGCAGAGGAAGTGGTGTGCCCTGGGGACAGTAGTGTCCAGGAGGACAAAGCATAGCCCAGGGATTTGAGGAGCCAGTGGGGCAGAAGAATCCAGCAAAACAGAGGCCTGCAGGAGTGTGCAGCCCAGTCTGATTACAATAAGAGCCTGAATCACAGGGCCGAGGAAGAGATGAACCCACTGGGCAATAAGACCCTGCAGAAAAGATTCACTGAGCTTTAGCAAAAGTACATAATAATCATAATCTTATACAGATATAGATCAATAATTCACCATATTGAAAATTGCATACTTTGAAATAGAGATGTCTGATTTGTGAACAAATCAACAATGAAATGTTAAAAAACTAATCTATATGACTTCTTAATTAATTACATTGTTACTCTATGCAATATAGGTACTCTTTGAAGGATTTTTTCAGTAAATAATGGCATGCATTTTGGTATGTTGCTCACCCAGATAAAAAATTATGACTTCAGAAAAATGGGAATATTGCTCACAAGTCATATAAACAAAGTTATGACTGTGTATGTTAAGTTTGCAACTTTTTGAAGCTTAAAAGCTCCAGTCACTATTCATTGTAACTGCACATAAAAGAGCAACCAACAGTTTTTTTATATCTCTTTCTGTGTTCCCCATGAGTGAGTAACCCTAACCAAAATAAAGAATGAATCTGAGTAAATTATGGCTTTTTTGGATGAACAACCCTTTTAATGACATATGTTAATAACAAATATAACAGTGTGCATTGTATACCTGTTGGACACAGGTCTCCTTTGAAGCCAGTGCATGTTTCTGTGATTTGTAGAGGTGATTCTGAATAACCCTCAGACTCGGTTAAATGTAATAGAGGTCTGGGACCCAGATCGGTCCAGACTCCAGCACCATCTCCTTGAAAAAGTGTCAGTCAGTTTTAACAGGCTCATCCGTTACCATTTAAATGATTTAGTACTATACCAAGAGTCCTACCTGAAATGTGAATTGAGCAGGTTATGTTGTGCTTCAGAAAGCAAAGATCGTACATTTGGAGGTGGGATGAAGGTACGAGGTCACAAAAACAGGTCTGCTGAGAGGGTGAGGCCTGAGGTGCGGCGGTATCTGCTCTGCCGATGCAATAGTGACCTGGAGCGCAAAACCCTGTAGAGTATAACATAGGCATCGTTTCTTATCATCATTCAGCTGAATTATTTTGTGATTTACAGTGCAACATTTATGATCTGCCAACCTGAGGGCTGAGAGGAGCCTGGTGCAACGCAGTATCTGCTTGGAGGGCAAGGGGAGCAGTCATTAGAAGAAGTGGCTCCTTTGTTCTGGAGAATGAAACCGACAGGACAGGGTAATGGAGCACTGCTCTGCTCGGGGCAGTAATGTCCTGCTGGACATATATCTCCATACATCTGAGAGACTGGGGCAGGCTCTGTGGCTCCAGACGAACAGAAATGGCCTTTTATGGAGGGAGACCGAGATGTAAAATGAATATATACACCAGCAGAACAGGCTCTAATGGGAATTTCTGTGCCATTGACCTGCAGAGCAGGGTCCGGTGGGGCTTATTAGTGCACTGGTGATACAGTAGAATCCGGGAGGACATGGAGAGCAATCCAGCTGAGACTCAATCATACCTGCAGAGCCCGCAGGGCAGGGAAGCGGGGTGGTGCACCCCTCCAAACAGTAGAAACCTAGTAGAAGAAAAAGCATAGTACATAGTTTAATAATTAAAACCATTATTAATAATTTTTTATATGCTAATTTAAATTTTCAAAAACATCTTTGGATTACTATAATGTAAACAAAAACATTCAGTTTTGTGGTAATGAAAATCATTATTGAAAATAAATGACAATAGTAAAACAATAACGTCAATGCAAAATATAAGTAAGGACTTAATTTAATTCATGACATACATTTAAATTTGGGGAGAAAAATTACCCAGACATTTCTAGGTTATATTTCACTCAAAAAATCTAAATAAATAATTAAGAATGTTTATAGCACCATTAAGATTGAAAAGTTTAAATATTACACATTTAAAAAACACTATATAACGGTAATGAAAATAATAATTTGAAGTCAGAATAGTAAATGTCAAATGTAGATGGAAGGTTAATTTTCTCTTTTTTGAATGAATTTAAAAAGAAATATGATCCAGACATTTCTAGACATTCAAGGAATCCCATTTTTAGAACCATAAAGAAGTAACAAAAATCACATTCGCTTATTTTAGTTTAAAAATAATTGTATTACAGTACTTGTTTTATAGTAATGTAAAAATGTCCTGCATTACAGCAATGAGAATCATTACTAAAAATAAAGGGAATAGTAGAAATGAAATGTCAAGATAGTCGGGGTAACTATAAAAAGTATGTTAAAATGTGTATCTGTCCCAAAAATAATGCTTTAGTCAATGACAAATATGAATGTAGTATTTATATTCTAATTTTTATTTATGATTCTGGGGTAAAACACAACCCAGACATTCCTTAACAGGCTTTGAGAGACTCACCCATTTAATATTTACCTGGTGGGCATGGTTTGCAGGAAGGCTGGGATGGCAGAGGCTGATAAGTACCAGGCAGACAGATGGCAGGCTGGACGCTGCCATACGGACACGCGTGACCATACGGACACTGACGGTCTGAACAGACAGATCATAAAGGTAAGAGACTGGCAGTATATAAATAGAAGATGTCTAGACATTTCATGGCAACAGAACTAAATAATTCAGACAGCACTAGGGCAGCCCTGTAGAGATGCTGTGGTTAGTCACGAAGATAAATGGCAGGAGGACGTAGACACCGTCTCTCTCTCTATTTATGAAACCTGCTCAGTGTTCTGTACATCCAGTACTCCAGTTTAACTGATACCCAGAGGACAATGTGGATTTCTGCCTCGCCAGTATTACATCCTACCGGGTTGATGTCCTGTTACAGAACCTGCCGGACAGAAACTGCCCTCAGGACAGCGGAGCTCCGCAGAGCTCTGACCCCAGTCTGGACAGTAGAATCCAGGGGTACACGGATGACAGTCTGTCTCAGATACAGCACCACGCTGACCCAGGAAGGAACCTGTAACACAGAGCAATCAGAGATCATTTAGTAAAACAGACAAAAAATGAGAAACAGACTGTGCAGCCGAATGCTATTTATACTTCTATAAATCAAGCTAATGTTTCTTCAAAACGTTACAAGATTTGCAACATAGCCCAAGGAAGAATCCAAGGAAAAAGTGAAATGTCTCAATAATGTCACTATTTATTCCCCCCTGTGTCTTTCAAACCCGTATGAAATAAAAAGAGATGCTTTGAATGATACTAAAGTTAATCTGGTTTTTGAAAGACGTCTCTTATGCTCATCAAGGCTGCATTTATTTGATCAAAAAGTAAAACAGCAAAATTATAAGATATTATTTCAATTTAAAATAAATGTTTTCTAACTGTATTTTAATGTTTTAAAATTGTATTTATTCCTGTGATGGCAAAGCTAAATTTTCAGCATCATTACTCCAGTCTTCATTATCACGTGATCCTTCAGAAATAATTCTAATATGCTAGTTTGATATAACTAATATTATTACCAATGTTAAAACAAGTGTGCTGTTTTTGGAAACCGACATAGTTTTTTTCAGGATTCTTTTCAGAATTTATTTGAAATAGATATATTTCGTAACGTAATAAATGTCTTTACTGACATTTTTATCAATTTGATGAATCCTTGCTGAATAAAATTAATTTATAAAAAGAAAAATCTTACTGATCTCAAACTTTAGAACAGTAGACTATGTTCAAGCCCAAAAAGCACAATAAACTAGTACATACTGTGCTACTTATGTGTTATATTCCAAATCCTCTGGTGTCATTTGATAGCTTTCTGTAAGGAACAGACCAAAATCTAGGTCATTATTCACTGAAAATCATCCATTTCAGAGCCCATTGTTATTCTATGATTATACAGCATTGTTTGGAAAAGAGCAGCGTGAACATTCTGCTAAAAGTCTCCTTTTTTACTTACAGAAGAAACATAACCATACAGGTTTGAAATGACATGAGGGTTAGTAAATAATGTCAGATTTTTAATTTTGGATTAAACATTTGTTTCAAACTCTACCTGGTGGGCAGGGTTCTGGTCGTGCACTGCCAACTGGGCAGTAGTGCCCTGCAGGGCACACATCCCCAATGAACTGAATCTGAGCCTCAGGTTCTTCACAATCTAAAATACAAAAATTAAATTAACTACTATTACAATGCATACATCCATTACCATAATCAAACCCTGGGGTAGGTGGAAAAAATGACCTGTGCTGTTGTAGTACTGAGGCATAGGGGTGTGTGATCTTTGAATACAGTAGTATCCTGGACTACAGGGCCCAGAGGATGAACTCAGCCCAGGTTCTGCACAGTACTGTCCTGGTGTGCACGACTGACACATCTCTACTGATGCTGCTCCTATTCAAACATACACAATGTCAGTTTCATTCATCCATATTTAACTGCGCAACTATGCTACATATGCTGGAATAAGACCTTCTAATGAGCCAAATGTGCCTGGAGGACAGGGCTCCATATGGCTGGCACCCGCTGGGCAATAGAAGCCAGCAGTGCATCTGCCTCCCGTGGAATCTCCAACTGGCTCTGATAGCGAGGCACCCTGATTACACACGTAACTGCACAATCCAAGAGATTAGCATGAGAAAACAAGCCTATATTATTCATCAGGACATTTATTGGGACATTGTTGGAGCTGAGCTGGCTAATAAGCTCACTCACCCTGGAGAACAGTTGCCTGTAGGGGTGTCCAGGCCAGAGGAGCTGCAGTATTTACCAGGGGGGCAGGAGATACACTGATCCTGGCTAGACAGGCCTAACTGACCATTAAAAGTGCCCACAGGGCAGGGGAAGCTCACTCCGGACTCTGAACCTGTTTAAAATACACAAGATAAAGTAAAAGGTGGGTTCAAGTGTCCTCATCTTGCACTCATATTAATTTTGCCAGTACCTGGAGGGCAGTAATATCCCCTAGGACAGGGCACAGGTATAGAAGTTCCACCTGTTACTGTGTCTGAACCAGCACAGAAATATCCAGCTGGACACACAGAACATTCTGCCTATGGGTATAAAGTAGATGCAGTATTTATCTTCAAGCTTTCATTAAGTTTTTCCTTCTGTTCCTTCAACATAATTTACTGCATGTCAAAGAGTTTGACTTATCTTCTTATGAAGGTCTCATTAAAACTTACCATTCTTAATCCCTTATTTTTGCTACTTTTACATATATATTTTCTAGTTTTATATGCCCCAGACTCACACTTTCGATCTTAAATAGTGAAATTCCGTCATAAAAATATGAATCATTTAATGCTTATAAAAATATTTTGATTTAAACAAAGTGAAATAATCATTTACTATATCATTATTTATATATATCGCAATTTATAAAACATTACAGCTGTACCACAGTTGTGGAAGCATTGAAAAATAATAAATGTTACATAATGTTTTTTAGAAATGATATTATCAAGAACTTGTTTACCAAGAAGAAAATTGACAGCAAAGATTATGATCAAGACAATATGAGACATGTTGAACAAAGAAAAATCAAGGTAAATGTTACTTGTAATATGAATGTTTTAATTGTGCATCATTTCCAGTGAAGCTGTAATTTTTGTAATTATAAATTATTTAATTGCATTGTAGAAAATATACTTTGAAATGAATACTTATTTTCCACAGAATTGCTCCATAAACACCATTTTCACCACAGAATGCTTATTTGTGTCAGGGTTCTGTCACTTCGGTCTGGTGTCATTCATGGGTTTGTGACAGAGCCCTGACACTCCCATCATGTCCTGTTTTCACGTGAGCGTGAACATTTGACAATTTGAGATGTACTGGAAATCAGTGTTGTTTTAGTATTATTTATACACTATTATAGTATTTATTAATATTTTGATTTAGCTTTTATTTTCATATTTTTATTTTATTATACATTTTTGTATTTTAGATCTTTGTTTAGTTTTAACAATAATTGGAATGACAAAAAAACACCTAACCCTTTCAACCTAACCCTTTTTATGTGACCGATTTCAACAGCGTGTTTAAACAATCATGCCTCTCTCTCAACTGACCTGCCCCTGGAGGTTCTGGTACGTCCCAAGCGGACAGGGGATCTGGGCAGGGCTGCCAGGTGGACACATATGCCCAGGTGAGCAGATGAAGTGAGCAGGATGGCTGGAATTTTGCCCCTGTGGGCAGTAGTAGCCCATCTGGCACACATGAGAAGGTGAGGAGAGCCCCCTACTGGAACAAGCAAATCCTACAAAGAAAATGTCCACAAATCAGTAGAGACTAAATTATCTAAAATAATGATAATCATTTAAAAAATTGCAAAGAGTAGTACTGACCTGGAGGGCAGGGCACACAGTCAGACAGCTGAGTGTTCCTGCTGCTGTTGCTGTAGTAGCCTTCTGGACAAGGTTCAGGGAACGAGGACCCTATGGGACAGTAGTGACCTTGAGGACATCTACCACCCGTCCCTCCATCCACAGGTGTGGGGGACACAGCTCCAGAGAGACAAAAGTGTCCAGCTGCACACGGTCCAGATACATCACACTGTCCAGGAGACTCGCAAAAGAAACCTTGAAAGAAAAAAAAGTTTGTGGTACATTTCTCAGCCGAGTTTTGACAGATGCTGGAAGCACAAGAGGCTGTGACAGAAAATGGTGTGACTCAAATGGTTTGAAGAAATAGGGCAGCATCACCCTCTGAGAATAAGAGCTGCGTAACACTGAGAAATGACTTGATAGGAGTTCAGTCGCTTGTAGAAATGGTACCTGGAGGGCAGGGTAAACAGTCATAACGGCTGCTCATTCTTGTATGGGATTAATAGTCCCTGCTGGACAGGGGTGCTGATTTTGTAGATGGGTGCCCGTGGGGCAATAATGACCCACTGGGCATTCAATGCCCTCAGAGCTGGAACCATTGGCAGGACAGTAGTAGCTGAAAAGTAGTAAGTGAAAAGATTAATAATATTAGTAATGTAAAATTATTCATCTTTACTGTACAGCGAATGATTGGACGGAGAATTATGTCATTTTTTGTGCCACTAGCGGCACCTAACAGTTAACAGAATGCAAAATTAATGATTCTTTTAATGATTAAACAAAATTAACACTCCATCTGCTATTGGGTGATTTTTTATTTTTTCCCAAGGGTTTAAAAAAAAAGTTCTATGTTAAAGAGCCATTAATTTACAACTTAAATGTTCATGTTGCGATTCTCTGATTGTAGAGATTTCTTTGCAGAATCATGGGTAATGTAGTTTTTACCAGGAATTCTGCTGTTAAACAACTATTTATTTGAATATGTTGAAATAATGCAGGCTAATGGCTTCAAAAAAGCATATATACAGTACCATCGATTAACAACCTCGTAGCTCACAGTAGGTCTGTCTTTAAAGGTTTGTAAGTCATTGTTTAAAATCAGTTCCCCAATGGAGAAAAGAATGCTCTCTATTGGCTGAGTCAATGCTACTGTGTCAGGTTTGCTGTGATGTTTTGAAAACACCACTTAATTCTTCCAAAACACTAGAGTTTTGGAAGAATTAACATATAAATGTCGTACTTCTGGCTGTCTCTGCACCACCTGGGATAGCAAAAGGTATTTTAACATTGAAAACAAATGATACACTTCATCTTTAAATGTTAAAGATTCTTGTGTATGTATAAGTGTATCTACCCCTGGGGACACAGGCTGCAGCTGGCCTGTCTCTCTCTACTGCTGATGGATCCTTCTGGACAGGCTTGAGGAGCGCCTGAGCCTCTAGAGCAAAAATAACCTGCGCAGGAACAAAAAACAGGATGAGGTGGGCCGGTTTGAGGGGAATGTGGGCGTTTTTAATCTGCCTTGGATTGGGGGATCTGTCAATTACCTGTCGGACACGGTCCTCCTCTATGATCGTTGATTGGGCTGTTGGGGAGTACAGCTCCCTGTTTGCAGTAAAAACCTTCCCAGCATTCTCCACTGGGTGAAGTCAGCCCAGATATGTCACAATAATGGCCAGCAGGACATGAAAAACACTCTTCCTGTAAGAAAATGTTATCCATGGCCTTTACAGAAGTGACTGCTGGCAATTGCACTTGTGTGATCTCATGTTGTTACACCTTTAATCTAAATAGAGATTTCTTCTTACCATTTTGACCAGTTGGGTTTTGTTACTGAAAGTGCCCTCTGGACAAGGTTGAGGTTGAGCAGTGCCTTGTGGGCAAAAGTGACCTGCAGGACAAGGTCCCCCTCCTTCTTGGAAAAGAAATAGTAATAAAATCTACATTAACATAAATAATATACAGTATATTAATTATTACTTATTATACAAGTAATATATTTAATAGTTTCTTATGCTCAAGGCGGTATCTATTTGATCAAAAATACAGAAAAATTATGTAATTTTGTGAAATGTTATTGTTATTTAAAATAACAGTTTTCTATTTTAATATAATGTAAAATGTAATTTATTCCTGTGAAGCAAAGCTCATTTTTTAGCATCCTTACTCCAGTCTTCAGTGTCACATGATCTTCAGAAATCATTCTAATATGCTTCTTTATAATCAGCGTTGAAACTGTTGTGCTGCTTGGTATTTTGGAGACCTGTGATACTTTTTTCAGGATTCTTTGATAAATAAAAACTTTAAAAGACATCTCAAAATATAAAAATCAAAATAGATTTTTGTTTACAATATACACTGCTATTCAAAAGTTTGGGGCCAGTAATTATTTATTATTCAGCAAGGATGTGCTAAATTGATAAAAAGTGATAGTAAAGATTTCTATTTTGAATAAATGCTGTTCTTTTTAACTTTTTATTAATCGAAGAAAAAAGATTCACAGGTTCCAAAAAAATATTAAGCAGCACAACAGTTTCAACATTGATAATAAACCAGCTTATTAGAATGATTTCTGAAGGATCGTGTGACAATGACGACTGGCGTAATGGCTGATTAATATTCCGTGCTGCGTTACAGAAATAAATTATATTTTAAAGTATATTAAAACAGTAAACCAATATTAAAAATTGTACTAATATTTCCTAATATATTTTTTCAGTAGTTTTAAACTCCATTAAAACATAAAAAATCTTACTGATCCCAAACTTTTGAACTCAGTGTAAAAACAATCTATACACATATATATATAAATTATCAACATTTATCATCAAACTTTTCATCATTTATTTTATAATATACATAGTTCATAATATATACATCTTATCTTCATATAAAGCATACAAATATGTTTTTGTTTTATCAGAAAAATAAGTAATAAATATTTAAAACAAACTAAAACCAAAAAACTGTAACAAAAAATTCTTAGTGCTTCTACCAGAAGTTTTAATGCAACATCTCACAACTCTATCTTCACAATTCTCCAAAAATTATGTGGATTGGAAACCTGGTTACAGTTACCTGCAGACTGCTTGTGAGGTTGAGGTGAGATGTTTCCATGTGCACAGTAATATCCCTCAGAGCATTTTCCTGTGACAGAGGTGGAGTTCTGAAGAGAGCAGTAGTGTCCTCCATCACATTCCCTACATTCAGAGAAGATGCTCAAGCCAGAGTCAGGACTGTATGTCCCCACCGGACAAGGCCTCCAGTCATAGCCTGTGCCTTCAGGACAATAGAAACCTAAGGGGCAGACAGATAACAGCCTAAAAGTGACTGCTGGATTCGGGTGAAATCAGTCACCAATGTTTATGTAATGTGTCTCTCCACTGTGTGGTGCTGTTTGCAATTTAATTGAGTTTCTTAAACCTGTAATAAACTTAGGTAGTAATTAATTGACACTACTTTTACTACTATTCTAGTAGCATCATATAATGGATATGTTCGGAATATCATACTACCATACTATAATTAATGTAAGAAGAATCTCTGTAGTATATAGTAGAGTAAAGTAAAGTTTTTTTGTTTTGTTTTTTGCATGAAAACAGAACTGGAACTGAAAATATCAGCTGTGATATAAAGTCACATTTATATATATATATATATATATATATATATATATATATATATAAATTGATATTATATTTAAAAGAAATATTTTACATATTAAAAATTCACATCATATGCTGGAACATTTAATTAATCAAATATAGATCAACAGTACAATAATACATTTCAAGCATTAAAAATAAACATGTGATTTTATTTAATTATTATTTGATCAGATTATTATTTTTTTAATTACAAAATAACAATTCTTCCGGATGCCTCTCACAGAATTAAATAAGCAGTGGGTTGAGGTCATGTGACAATGTAGCACACTACTGTTTAAAACATGAACAGTTGCATAAATGCACCAACCAGCTGTGCACAGCAGCCGGGCTCCATCCACACAGTACCAGCCAGCTGTGCAGGGCCAGCACTGAGAGGCTTGAGTGACGGTTACAAAAGTCCCAGGATCACATGGCACAGGGAGAGTGGTTCCTGGAGGACAGTAATGTCCCTCTGGGCAGATGTGGCCAGAGACCCCATCAATAGGGGTGGGAGTCTCAGCGTTCTTGGCACAATAAAACCTTTTGGGGGAACATGATTCCATAAGTTAAACTAGGCATTTGTATTTAAGTTATAGTGTATATATTACTTGGCTCATACCCATTAGAGCAGAGTCCACTGGGTTCAGTCAGACCAGTTGAGGCACAGTAAACCCCTCCAGGGCAGGACTGGCACTCCTCAGCACTCCTTAGTCCTGTACTGTTAGACCATGTTCCCACCGGACAGGGCACAGGACTGCCAGTGCCTAGTAACAGACAGAGACCTTCAAAAAACTCAATGAAATCAAATCAGTAATATTACATCAGAATAACATGTATAATATATAAGTGCTGTCCAAATTAGCGCGTTAACGCAAGCGAATATTTTTTTTTAAGTTTAACTCGTTAAAATTATTTAACGCTGTTAACGCAGGTAAGGGGCTAGGGTTGGCCAACCCACTCATCACTGCTGTTTCTGTATGGGTTTTTGCATCAAGTTGCATCAAGTCTTTACGACCACATCAAACAGGAGATGTTTCAGACGCGTAACTTCACTGGCACAAATGCGCCAGCTCGTGCTGTAGCCTTTATTATTTCATATCAAAGCGCAAAATAAACTAAGAGCATGCATACATTATATATATATATATATATAGAGATAGAGATAGAGATAGAGATAGAGATATATATTTTGTAAAATACAAATATATAAATAAATATTGTATATTTATTTAAATAAACATATTCTATATAATAATTCTTATAATATAATAAATATAATTTAATAACAATATATTATAATAAATCTTCATTCTTATAATAATTCTTATCGATAAATCAATATATAATTATATATATTTTCACCCAGAATTTTAATAGCGGTTCATGCCTATTATTAAATTGTGTCATCCTTAGTACAAAAGATCTTGCTAGACAGGCATGATAAAGGCTAATTTTAGTGGGTGAAGTTATTGAAATACCTTTTGGACAATAGTGACCAACTGGACATACTGTCCCTGAAGGACCATCCAAAGGACTGGGTGAATGGGAGCCCTCTCTACACCAGAAACCAGCCAAACACAGTCCTACAAACAATCAATTGAACACAAGGGCTTGTATAGTAAAAATATATGGCATGTGTGGTAAACACACGATTCAAACTTTTTATTGAAATGTCATCAGTCTCACCTGCAGGTTCTTCAAGTCCAACATCCGGACAGTAATGTCCTGACGGACACAATAAACAGTCGTTTTGACTGTCCATGAGCTCACGGGGGTTATAGGTGCTGGCAGGGCATGGAAATTGTTCAGCATAGCCTGTTCCTTTAGGACAGTAATGTCCCTTTGGACAAGGCTGCAGGACAGACATATTTGCAGCCCCAAATGTGTCATCGCAATAAAATCCTGGTGTAGGAGAAACCAAAAAATAGGATACAAGCTTCAGTACGTTTTTCAGAAATAGAAATGTGGGAGTGTGTCACACAGTTTGCTTTAGATGGCTGCAGCTTGCCTGATTCACAGATTGTACAGTTTGCCTGCTTTTGCTTGTCCTGATATGTCCCAGTGGGACAAAGAATTGGGACAGGGCTTCCTGGGGGACAGTAATGACCAACCAGACACGGCAGAGCTAGGTCATCTGTCTGACCAGCCGGGCACCAATAACCTACCAAAAAAAGGACAAGGACAACATGTAGAAATTTTTTAAATGGCACTTTACTAGTCTGGGTTTTGTGCAGTGGTGGTTCTCACCCTGCCTGCAGGGGGCGGTAGGAGCTTGAAGGCCTGAGGTAGCGCAGTAGTAACCCGCTCTACAGGGCTGACACTCATCCTTACTCATGAGGCCCGCTGCTGGGGAGAAAGTCCCAGCTGGACACAGCTGTGGTACACTAGAGCCCTCGTCTGGGGAAAGCGATATATATTCATAACTAAAATAAATTAGACTGAGGCTGGTTTTAAATCAGCTACATCTGAATGACCCATTAATTACCACAGTAAGTTCCTTGAGGGCAGATGTTGCCTGTAATGCCATCTGTAGGCCTGGATGAAGTGGCTTCCTTTGTGCAGTAATAACCAGGAGAGCATGGTCCACTCGGCAGAGCTAGACCTGTTTTAGAAGGTCAGGTATAAACAGACCATTTTGCAAAAGCACATAGGGAAGTTGTTGCTTTGTATCAGGTTATTACGCACCGGTTGCATTGCAGAAAGCTCCTGGAGGGCAAGATACAGGCTCAAAGGTCCCAGTGGGACAGTAAAACCCCTCCTGGCATCTGCCCCCGGTGGAGGAAGCAGGGCATAGGCAGTTAGCACTAGTGTAGTTGTCCAGGTCAAAG
Organism: Gymnocypris eckloni scoliostomus; assembly: GCA_027564155.1. NCBI lineage: Eukaryota > Metazoa > Chordata > Actinopteri > Cypriniformes > Cyprinidae > Gymnocypris > Gymnocypris eckloni. The sequence continues at coordinate 13,458,341 of CM050417.1, read as the reverse complement.
GGCTGAGCATTCCAGGCAGCAGATACACAAAACCATCCTGTGTGATGATTTTATTCGTTGAAACTCAAATTGGGTTTCATATTTAGTTTAAATACTGATTGTTTTACTCAGGTGATACACTCACCTGCTTTACATTTCCCAGACACAGTGGACAGGTGCTCTTTCTCACAGTAGTGGCCTGGAGGACAGGGCAGGCAGCTGTCCAGGCTGTGGGTCATCGGCTCGGGGTTGTAATAGCCTCGTGGGCAGGGGAACTGGGTGGCATGCTTTGTACCTGTAAACAAAGATTAAGCACTGCATATTAATGAGGTGTGAATTCTTTAGTGAAATATACATTCTTTAATGAAAATTATACTAGTGCCACTAGCAGATTTTTTAACCCTGCTAAAAAAAACAATAGAAGCCCAATAGAACCCATCACAGAAATCAAAACTGACACTACACTGACAATCAAAACTACGAAAACTACCATAGACTTTCATTGAGGGGATCAAAACTTTGCCCAAATAAGAGTATACAGTATATAAGCTGTCTAACCCTAGCAAAGCTTAACGACTGTCCTTGGACAACATGCTAAATCATGCAAACATCATGCTAATCATGCTAAAAACATGCCATGAACATGTTAATCATGCTAGAAACTTGTTAGTAATAGGTTGACAACATGATAATCATGCTAGAAACATGCTAGCAACATGGTAACAAAATACTAATCATGTTATAATGTTAACAAAATGTTAACCATGGTATCTACATGCTAGCAACATGCTAGTAACACAAGGTGACCAGAATTCCCGGGGACATGTTCTGATTTCTATATTGCCTAAAACAACCACGTTGGTTTTCAGACTGATTGTTGTATGACCTCTAAGTGTGAGAGCAGAGACAGGCAGCTCCTTATGCTTTTGAATCACTCTCGCGGTACTTTGATGTCATACAGCAATCACTCTGTGCAGCGCAAACAGCCAAAACCTGGTTAATTTAGGCAATATAGAAATCCTGTGGCAGTAGGCCTACTTGTCCCTGGGAAGTGGCACATCTGATCACCTTATAGTAAGATGCTAATCATACTGGCAATGTCACAAACATGCCAACAACATGCAAATCAGGCTAAAACATGCTTGCAACATGTAATCATGCTATCAATATGCTAATCATGTTAGAAACATGCTAAAAACATGCTACTTGTATGTTAAATAATTTTATCATGCTAAATCATGCTAGCAACATGTTATCAACATCTATCTAATCTATCTAACCTTTCAAACTTCAGACTTTTGGCAACATAATAATGCAATATATCTACCAATTAAAGCAAGAAAATGTGGTACCAATAAAATACCAATATAGTGTGCACCTATATTTTGGTAATCCTAACATTTCAAGGAATTTTTGTGAATTTCTCTTGTTTTAACATTTGTTTTTACTTACACTCATTAAAATGTTATTTTCTTGCATTTTATGCAGTACTTTTTGTACTATTTTTTTCCATTCATATTTCATTCTATCTCTTACCATCAGGGCAGTAGAATCCAGGAAGACAGGGGTACATAGAGTATTTGCTGGTACTCTCTGGGCAATAGTATCCAGCATGGCAGGAAGTGCACTTAATCTGTCCTGTCAGGTTGGTATAGGTGCCCACAGGGCAGGGAACAGGCCCGGCACTGCCAGCGGGGCAGACGTGCGCTTGAGGACAGAGACCACCTTCAGAATCAGAACCTGTATAAACCATAACACCACAGTCAATAGAGAAATACAAACACACAATCAGCAAACGATGCCATCAAGTTAATAAACAAGGAAGAATGCTTTCACCTGTGGATGACGATGCCCCTGCAGGACAGTAGAACCCCTCTCGGCAGAGTCCAGATGGTCTACTCAAGCCAACTGAACCGCAGAATTGCCCAGCAGGACATAAAGAGCACAACGTACTCTCAGTGACATACAGACTATAAAGACAAAAATAAATCAGTTAATAATTTAATTTACTCATCTTGATTTGGTAGGACCATTTAACCCTTTGAGTACAGTACCTGTTTGAAAAAGTGCCAAGCGGGCAGGGTAAAGGAAGGCTGGTGCCCTCAGGACAGTAATGACCTACGGGACACGGCCCACCCACCCCTGTGCTAATATTCGCATCAGGATTCTTGAAGTTTATGCCTGCAAAAGTCACATGAACCACATGTGCTTAGACGCCACAATCCAATTCAACAAAATGAAGACAAAGCCAAATGTCGATGTAATCAGACATACCTGCGAGGCAAAAATACCCAGCCTGGCAGGGACCAGTAGGTTCAACTAGTCCCCAATCCTCACAGTACATTCCTTAAAATGATAGGTGGGTATGATAAACATAAAACTACACCAATGCTATTAAAACTGCCAAAGGTGTAAGTAAAGCAGGGACACTGCTCTCACCAGCTGAGCACAGTAAACACTGCTCTACTTGGTTTTGTCCTGCTTTGGGGCTGTATGTGCCTGGAGGGCAGGGGAGTATGTCCTCCACTGTGCCCCCCAGGCAGTAATGTCCCTCTGGACACAACTGGAGCTCCTCCCCCTCCAGACACAGCCATCCAGTGGGACAATCCCTGCATTCTGCAGCACCTGCATTCACACACATTGACAATTCACTGATCACAACTTACTTTATTGTGCTTTGAGTTGACAATGTGAATGACTTGACGTGTATGAACTGAAGGCAAAGAACAGACAAGATGCAAAAAGGTGTTTATGACTAATGTAATTATAAATAACAATATGAATTTGCATATTTATACTAAGTATGACAAGTATGCACCACAGTGGTGATTAGTAAAGTTTGACACACTATAGCATCATAAAATTTGACAAAAAAGAGATGAAGACCCAATCATAAAACAGAAGAGCATGAACTAATCATCTAGCACAGGGGTAGGCAACGTCGGTCCTGGAGTGCCGCTGTCCTGTAGAGTTTAGCTTCAACCCTAATCAAACACACCTGAACAAGCTAATCAAGGTCTTCAGAATTACTAGGGCTACAGGCAGGTGTGGTTTATTTCAGGGTTGGAGCTAAACTCTGTCCTGAGGACAGCGGCACTCAGAACCACCTGATTCTACTCATCCCCGTTAGTAGAGATCTGCAAGAATAAGATTGGGTGTGTTTATTAGGCTAGCCTAGAGTATTAATAAATATAGCATACTTGGATGTATACTTAAAAAAAAAATTGAGGCCACTTTGACCAGTGCTATTTTAGTATTATGTATATACTATTACAGTTTGTATGAATATTTTGAATTAGCTTTTATTTTCATATTTTCATATTTATCCATTGTCTATTTTAATTCTAATTTTATTTTATTTTATTTAGTTTGGTCAAGCTTTTCATTTTTATCACTTTTATTATTATCTTTGTTTTTATTTTACCTTTTTTATATTTAGCATTGTATTACTTTTTCTCCCTTTTTCTATTTAGCTTTCATTTCTTTTTATTTCAGTTTTAGTCATTTTAATACTTAAATTTAGCATGTTTCAGTTAATACTGAGGCATCATTGTTTTTAAATCATAAAGCGTAAAATATAAATAAATCATTTATTTCGACATACCATTTTTAATATTCTACGACATTAATCCTAATCTTCCATTAAACTATATAGAATGCATAACATGCTAATTGGAATTCTGAATTTCACAAACTGCACTAAAATTACGCCATTATTAAATGCTTTAATTCTGACAGAACTCTGGAAATAAACTCTGCATATTCAGGTTAAGGAAAATGTTACACCTGTGAAGTAAATGTAAAATATACCTGTACTATTTGAGTGTGTTCCATCAGGGCAGTGCAGAGGGGAAGTACACCCCTGTGGACAGTAATACCGCGTTGGACACCTGTTTCCTGTTACCCCATCATCAGGCATGGCTGTTTTAGCACCACCCGCACAATAAAACCCTATATGACAGAACAGAGGAGAACTCTGGTCAATTTTAAAAACAAAAGTAAATCTGGAGAAATTTGAGATTATACATATTTGTACCTGGAGCACATATTCCAGAGGGCTGAGTGAGGCCAGAGCTGTTGCAGAAGAATCCAGCAGGGCAGAGCCAACAGGACAACACATTCTGGGCCCCCAGTGCATTACTCCATGTTCCAGGAGGACAGGGGTACTCTTGAGGGTGTCTGGTGCCTGCTGGACAGTAATAACCCATGGGGCACATGTCACCATATCTGGAGCTAATCTGTAAAAAAAAAATGGATGAATAAATGAATGAATAGATCTTAATTTTTTGGATTAAAACCCACTGGGTGATGAACAGTATTCTGTTACCGGAGTGGCAACATGAGATCCACCAGTGCAGTAAAACCCAGGCTCACAGGGTCCCTGAGGAGCAGTTAGTCCAGGAGAGTGGCAGTACTGACCAGCATCACATGGGACGCAGTGCTGCAGATCCTCCGCCCCTGAAATTTGCCGTGTATGTACCCTTCAAATAAAAACAATACCATTCAAAAGTTTTCATTCTGTACTGTAAGTCTTTCAATTTTAAAATGTAATAATATTTCACAATATTACATTTTAACTGTATTTTTTATCAAATACTTTTTCTCAAAAAACTTTTGAACGGTAGTGTATAATCGATGGAAAATGAGGTTTCATACTCACAGGGGAACATGGGTGAGCAATTAGGGATCCAGCAGGGCAGAAGTGTCCAGGTGGGCACAGGGGCTGCTGGGATAGGCCTGTCTTGTTGCACAGTCTTCCTGATTGGCAGCCAATGCATGAGTTGTAGCCTCTTCCCTGATAGAAAAGAAGTACAATTGAAAATTAAACTGAAAATTGAATAAAATTAATTCAATGAATACAATACAATGAAAATGTTACATGGTGAAATGCTCTAAACATGTGACTTACTGGTTGGAAAGTTCCCAATGGGCACAGTTCAGCCCTCACAGCTCCTTCCAAAGAGTATTTTCCCTCCTCAGCTTCATGTTGGACTGGTGTGGCTGAACCTCCGGTGCAGTAATACCCCGCAAAGCATGGACCAGAAGGGGACGTTGAGTTTGTTCCTAGACAATAATAACTGAGAGAATAACAAAATAACATCATAACTGGAATTTAAGATTTTAAATTAAAGGGATAGTTCACACAAATATAAAAATTTGAAAGGAACTGTTGACTCAAACCTCCATGACTATCTTCTGTGGTGCATTAAAGATATTTAGAATTTAGTTTTTGTCAATACAGTGGAAGTCAATGGCAGTGTTGGGGAAAGTTACTTTTAAAAGTAATGCATTACAATATTGCGTTACTCCTAAAAAGTAACTAATTGCGTTACTTAGTTACTTTTAATGGAAAGTAATGCGTTACATTACTTTCGCGTTACTTTTTAAATATGAGCAGGTCTTGATTGTTTGTTTTTAATACAAGAAGGTCTATTTATAGCAAATGTAAAGCCCTTTAACACCAAAAAGTGTAATGAATAAACCTCAGAATGAAGGAAAAGTAATTCACGTCTGTTCAGTAGAATGCAAAAAAAGAAGGTTCAACACTCTTCAGCAAAAAAAACAACAACAAAGCACAATTGTTAGTTTATTCTTATTTTGCTCTTGCAGTCATACCCTGGAGGACAGTGGACACACTGCTCTGCATGTTGGAGACCCGTGCTGTTACTGTAGGTTCCTGAAGGGCAGGACTGTGGGTGAACTGAGGCCGGTGGGCAGAAACTGCCAGCAGGACACACACCCCCTTCATGACCATCAGGAGGAACCTGTCAAGGCCAGAAAGTTTTATTAAATATGTATCAGTCAAAGGCAAAGTTAAAGGGATATTTCCCCCAAAAATTTTGTCATAAATACCCTCATGACATTCCAAACCCATAAGACCTTCATTCATCTCCAGAAGACAAATTAAGATATTTTTGTTGAAATCCAAAAGCTTTCTGACCCTGCGTAGACAGCAACACAACTGAAAGGTTCAAGGCACAGAAAGGTGGTAAGGACATTGTTAAAATGGTCCATGTGACATCTGTGTTTCAACCGAAATGTTATGAAGCTGCTAGAATACATTTTGTGCCCAAAGAAATAAAAAATAACGACTATTCAACAAGTTCTTCTCTTCCGTGTCAGTCTTCGACACATGTTCATAACAGTACCATGTGTGTGCTGCTGCAGGAGCCGGGGTTCTGATGTAAAACGTCCATCTCTCTTAGTTCATCGTCTGTATATTGTGGTTCAAACAAGTAAGGCTGAGCAAAAAATTGCAAGCTCTCTCTGATGAAAACTTCAGAAATGTTTACAAAGACTGTTTTATATACAGTGTTTGTTTTCCTCTGCTTGTAAATAAGGTGCAGCACATCTGAGATCTACACATGCGTTGTGGTACTCTCGCAAACACGTGCAGAAGACTGACATGGAAGAGAAGAAATCACTATTTTAACGATGTCCTTACCACCTTTCTGGGCCTTGAAAGTGGTAGTTGCTTTGCTGTCTATGCAGGTTCAGAAAGCTGTTGGATTTCATCAAAAATATTCATTTGTGTTCCGAAGATGAACAAAGGTCTTACGGGTTTGCAATGACATAAGGATGAGTAATTAATGACAGAATTGACTTTTTTTGGTGAACTGTCCCTTTAAAGGATAAATGAAAAGTTTTGTTTAATAATCTTACTGGACTCGAAGACCCCTGTCTACAATAGAATCCTCCTTCACAGTCCCCTGTGGGCTCAGATTTGCCCAAACCGGTGCAATATTTCCCCCCACTACATGGGGTGCACTGTGACACTTCACTCAGGGCTGGCCGGGATCCAAATGTGCCCTCTTCACACGTTTCTGGGGCTGAGCTCCCCTTAGTACAGTAGAAACCCTGACATAAAAAAAAAAAAAAAACACATTTTATATACAATATATCAAATGTTTGGGGTCTGTAAGTTTTTTTTATGTTTTTGAAAGAAGTTTTAATTTAATACAAAACTTTTTCAAACTATTTTAGTAAATATTCTTTATTTTACTGAATATTTACTGAAATAGTTTGGGAGAAAACAGTGTAAAGACCAGTCAAATGTTTGGGGTCTGTAAGATTTGTAAACCATTACTCCAGTCGTCAGTGTCACATAATCCTTCAGAAATCATTCAAATATACTGATTTGGTGGTCAAAAAACATTTCTTATTCTTAATGTTTTATTTTCATGTTGTAAACACTTTTGCATTGATGAATAGAAAATAAAAAACACAATTTATTTAAATGCTACCAAAGGTGTAAGTAAAGCAAAAACTAAATATTTAATGTGTCCATGCTGAATACAATTTATTTATTTCAGAAAAAAAACACTCTTACTGGCCCCAAACATTTGAGTGGAAGTGTATCAGACACATTGAAGTAAAAATGGCATGCTAACATTCTTAGTCATATTTACCTGTGGACAGACTGTAGGAGTGTGTGTGGCCAGAGTAGGACAGTAGTAACCAGGAGGACATTCCACACAAGCTTCTCCTCCATGTCCATACGAGCCATTACTGAAGAAGCCAAACTGGCACGGAAATGAGTTTGGATGTCCGGTACCAGGAGGACAGAAGTATCCATCAGGACAGTGTCCTGTCTGATTGCAAAAATAAACAAGACAAGTGAAAGTTTACCCAAAAGCTGCTCTTTTCCATGCATGGGACCTAACACAGCTGTGGTCACCATTCATTACATTGTATAAAGAGCAGTTTGGACTTTCTTCTAGATAACTCTTTTGTACTCTGCATAAAAAAACAGTCAAATGGGTGACTTGAGGGTGAATATTTAATATTTAATTTAGTATTTTTAATGTCAGGCTGGTGAATTATTACTTTAATAGACTAAATAATCACCAGACAGTTGAAACAAAAACTACAGGGGAGCCATACTGGTTCAATAATGGGCTCTTCCTTGGGATTCTCTGTGTAGCAGTATTTGCCCTCTGGACACTTTGTGCAGTCTGAAGGGTCACGTAGTCCTGGCTGTCGACTGTAGGTTCCTTTGGGGCACGGAACAGGATTAGGATCCTGAGAAGGGCATAAATAATAGAAAAGAAAATAATTGCTATGTTTCGTGCCATTGATCATCTGACACGATGATCAATGATGTTCGTAATGTTTCTGAGCCTTGAAATGATACTTACAACGCTTCCACCGGGGCAGTAAAAGCCTATTGGGCAGAATACCGCTGAGCGCTGGGGTTCTCGATCCAGGCCCTGTGAGCAGAGGAAACCTGGGGGGCAGACCATTACCCTGAGCATGGCCTCTTCACTGGTGGTTTCATTGCTGCAGTAGTGACCCGGCAAACATGGCTGACACTCCACTGATCTCTCATCCTAACGAAAAAGAGCAAGACAGAGAGCCGGAAGAGAGGGAGACAGATAAATTAAATGGTGTATTCGTTTATTACAATGAGACAACATGCATTAGAATAGAATTAGCTGTCCATCTTACAGAATAACTTCCTGTTCCACAAACTTTTGGATTTATTGTGGCTGGATGAGGACAGAAGTAGCCAGCAGGACACACAGAGCAATCCTCTGCTCTCTGGCCCCCCTTTATCCGACGAAATGTTGCCCTGGACAAATAGGAAAAGTTAAATACACTGAAATCTTATCCGGCTTTATCTTTGTTATTTCAGCCAATGGGACTGTTACTCACGGTGGACAGGAAGTGGGTTTGGATGTACCCTGCTTACAGTAATAGCCTTCTGGACAGACCTGACAATCCTCTCTCCCGCCGTTACCAATATTTGTGCTGTAGGTGCCTGGAGGGCATTGATGCTGTGAGCCATATAACGTACCTGTAGAGATAAACATATACAATACATCAAGACTTCAATCTGACTGTTCAATAGTCTTCAAAATTGCTGTCTATGCAAGGTCAATAAGTTCTCTCATTTCATCAAATATATCTTCATTTGTGTTCTAAAGATGAATGAAGGTCGTAGCTAATGACAGAATTTTCATTTTTGAGTGATACATTCCTTTAACATGTCTTTTTTCAAGGTGAAAGCACATTCAGATGTTGCACACAGCTTTAGTACCTTCAGGACAGTAGTGTCCCGAGTTGCATCTCCCAGAGGGAGACCCCACTCCTGCTAAACAGTACCAGCCTCTCGGGCACTGGCACTCACGCTCCGACTCCAGTCCACTGCGGTCACTCCAGGTACCAGCTGGACACTTGTGCTGAGTGGGGAACATAGTGCCTACAGGACAGTAATGTCCAGGAAAGCAAAAAATCGGAGGCCTCTGGACGCCACCAGTGCCTGTAAAGCAGAAATTGTAAAGCAGAAAACTTACAAAAGCAAAATGGTTCTGAAGGTAGTCTGGCACCTCGAAGACAGGCATAACGTGCGGGACACTGCTGGCACTGGGAAAGGGCAGTGAGGTCTGTGCGGTTACTAAGGGTACCAGGAGGGCAAGCGTCGGATGGGTCATTTGGTCGGGCAGAACCTGGTGGACACACAAATCTGAAAAAGCAAACAAACACAAAAGTCGGATGGGTCATTTGGTCAGCAGAACCTGGTGGACACACAAATCTGAAAAAGCAAATAAAAACTACAAATTAACTTTTTGGCCAGAGAGTGGGTATAAAATGTGACTTTAGCTAGATGGTCATGTGCCCAAAACCTCTAAAACCAACTAAATGAACCGGCCTGATGAGCACTGTTCCATCTAAGCTGCACACGGCCGCACACTTCAAAAAAAAATTTGTTGGGAAGGCATTTGATTGAATTCTAGTAAAAACTAAAAAATTGCAATGCTCAGGCAGCCCGCTTTAGAGTTGATTTCGCTATAGAGTTAGAACCGGTGACTCTCTTAATGGACTCTCTCTTATGCTCATCAAGACTGTATTTATTTGATCAAAATACAGACAAAAAACTGGAATATTGTGAAATATGATTGCAATTTCTAATTATGGTTTCCTGTTTTATATACTTTAAAATAAAATGTATTCCTGTGAAGCAAAGCTATATTTTCAGCATCATTACTCCAGTTTTCAGTGTTACATGATCTTCAGAAATCATTCTAATATGCTGATTTATTATGAGTGTTGAAACTGTTGTGCTGCTTAATTGTTTTTGGAACATGTGATACTTTTTTATTTGATTCTTTGATGAATACAAAGTTAAAAAGAGCAGCATTTATTTAAAACAAAAAGCTTTTCTCACACTTCACAAGACTGAAGTAATGATGCTGAAATGTCAGCTTTGCTTCACAGGAGTAAACTTTATTTGAAAATATATTAAAATATATATTTTTTATTTTAAATTGCAATAATATTTCAAATAGATACAGCATTGATGAGCATAAGAAACTTCTTTAAAAAACTTTAAATCAAACTGAACTGCAGTGTATTATACTGTAAAAAAAAAAAACGTTTTCTTAGGTAACCTAAAATGTACATCATTTAGTTAAAATCAAAGGTCAAATCAAATAAAAATAGCACATTAAAGTTAAAAGTTTCACACTTTTTTGTGTGATGTTGTTGCTCAGGTGACCGAAATGTCCTCCCAATAGAGAAAGGTTTTGCTCAGCAAGAAAATTTTTTTTAGAAGGAACACTGCTGATGAGTACAGCTCAGGCTGGTAACGTTTTTCTATTCTAAGGAGCGAAATGCACTAACCCTGGCATACAATCCACATCAGGAAACTTCAGTGCAACTCGTGTGCATGCTTTGCCCGGGTAACAAGACCTGCAGTCTGCCAGCGCATCCTGTCCCTCCAGAGGGTTAAAAGTGCCTGGTTGACAAGGCATTGGGTCACTTGTTCCTTCTGGACAATAGAAGCCTGGTGGGCACTTTAAACAGTCCTTTACACCTATAATTAAAATAGAGAAAAACATCAACACAATGGTAGATTTATATGGATGTGCTTTAATGAGAATGAAGGTTTTTTAAGAAAGAAATCTTACTCAGGGCCCCCTGATGTGGGGTGAAGGTCCCTTGAGGGCATAGGATCTCACTGAGTGTGCCTGCTGGACAGTACCTCCCACGGGCACAAAGCAAGCCGGGACCTGCAGAACCTACGAATCAACAAGGGTTTCAAGTTTTCTGGCCATTAGTCCATGTCTATTAGCCTGAGGAGAGTGAACTTCTGAAAGTTGACTCAAAACATTTTTGTAAATTAAAAAATTATACAAATAATACAAATGTCATTAGAAGAATTATTTAGTAGATTAGTATTTTACACAAGTACATTTTATACATTTATTATTAGAATACTGTGTTAAAATGTGAATGTAATGTGTATAAATATAAGTGTGTGTTTGTATGTATACATATATGTAAAAGAATGAAAAGAAGAAAAACAAAAATGAACACAAACAGCACTTTTACTCTTAAAATTACAAACAATTATCTACATTTTAAATCTGTCTGTTTAGGTCTACAACAATAAATTATATAAACAGACATGGAGATGTGCTTTACTTAAATACAAAGCTATGATGTAAAACGTCGCAAACAACTTTTCCATCATCTCTGCACTCCAGACCCACATCACACACTCTTACAGCACATCACACTCAGGAAACAGCTGAGGGCAGGAAACCGTTCAACAGCAGTGGCTCACGTGGGTTTAGGAAAATTAAAGGTGCAGCTTACTGCAATCGTCGGTAAAAACACAAAATCATAACATTTTACTATTTAGGTTTCTACTAAAGACCATGTCTATAGAAGCCCAGTCATCTTTCACAGATAACATCATGACAACAAAAAGCTAAAGATAATATGTAATATGCATATGTGTTTGTATGAATGCGATCATGCATATGTGTGTCTTGAGTTCATGCCCTAACCTGCGGGACAGAAGCGACCCTCTGCACACCTCTTGCAAGCTGCCCTACTTGTCTGACCCAGTTGTCCTCCTGCAGTTCCAGCAGGGCAAGGTGACCCGTGCGGCACACCCGTGCCTTCCTCACAGTAATACCCTTGTGGGCACAGAAACTGAGAGCTGGGCCTCAGAGACGTGCCCTCCAAACAGTAAAAACCTAGGAAGAACAAAACAATTCCAGCTATTATCATGTGCAGTACGATTATACAACATTCAGTTCTGACCCTCGAATTTGATAGACTGGGATGTTTGTCTGTTTGCTCGTTTCCAGACAGAATGTCAGTCTGTGCATAAGTGGTGGGGATTTTAAAGTGACTCATTCTGCAGGTTACATTGTTACACCAGTAGATGGCGACAAGTGACTGTTTCTTTATGAGTGAGTCATTGAATCAAACAACTGATTCGTTAAAAACACCCAAGAACACTTTATTCAGAAACGAAACAGCACTACTGCATGATGCCTGGAGACGTGTATTTGTTCATCGTGCTTTGACTTTGTTTGGAACTATTTTGCTCTTGTTATATTGCTTAATTGTGACATTAGCAAATAGACACACATGTAAAATCAATACATAAGTAAATTTGAAGGACATCACAGGTACCTGCAGGACAAATAGCACAGTCCCTTTCTCTCTGTAGCCCCTCCTTTGGTCCATAAGTTCCTGCCGGGCATTGTATCGTGATATTTGCAACACAGTAATACCCTGCAAAAACAAATGTTAACACTCAAAATGTGGTATTGAACTTGAAAAGCAAGCAGCCCAACCTGAAATACTGACTCACCTGCAGGACACACAACACAATCGGATCTCTCCCCATCTCGGTATGTCCCAGGAGGACAGGAGATAAGCTGCCTTGACCTCTGACCAAGATGAGACTGCCCCTTGACCAGACCGGAGTCACTATACTCCTGCAGGTTGATGAACCATTGCATTTTTTACACTCTTTCTGGCCTGGTATGTCTGAGTAATGGCCCATGGGACAAGAAAGAGGTGCAGACATCTTTTTGTATGGACAGTGGCTTCCTTAAAGAAGAAATTATAGGGATTTACAAGGAGTTTTGTGTCTGTAAGCTTGTGTGCATGTTGTGACATTGATGCTTGTGTTTATTTTGGCTTTAGCAGGTGCAAGCAAGATATCAAATGCATGTGAATTAAACATGGGAGTCCATGTTTACCTGCAGGACACAGCTGACATTGAGCACTGCACAGAGTGGAATAGTAGCCTTCAGCACACTCAACACACTCCGTCTGGTTGAAGTTTGGTTCTTCTCCGAGGCCACACTAAAAGAGTGGAATAAATAAAAATGGTTTACACCAAAGTTTATGCTTAGGTTGAGTACAATATTACCAAAACGGAGGGAAAAATTATCTGAAGCTTTACTTTAGTGTGCCCACCTTTATTTGAAAACCCTCTATGCAAACAAAGCCAAAGGGGCACGGCAGGCACTGGGTGAGTCCTTCTGGAGAATACTGTCCTGACAGACACGCTGTAAGGTTGCCTGATGCGCTGTCACAAGAGAAACCAGCGGGACAAAGCTTGCATTCCACACGGTCTTCTGTGCTAACCAAGCCTGGGACACAGGGCTTTAAAAGACAATTACAAATACAAGAATCTTCACTTTACAAAAGGTTCTATTAATGCATTAACTGAGATTAATTAACAGTGAGCAATGAACGTTTCTTGCAGTATTGTTAAAATGAGTTAATAAACAGCTGTTCATTATTAGTTCACGGCAGCCCAGGTACGTTAAATAATGTTAACAGATACAATTTTTGATTTTAATAAAGTATAAGTAAAAACTGATATTTAAATAATAAATAATGCTATTTTATTTATATGTTACCTGGCAGTCCTGGATACTGCTTTTTCCTGTATAAGGGTTAAACATGCCAGTGGGGCATTTTCTGGGCGCAGACACATTGCCAGGACAGCTGAAACATAAGGAAAGGAAAATATTGTGTTTGGAATATTTTTTTAATACAACTACACAAAATCTTTTATAACCCTAAAATCACACTTACATCTTCCCTGCAGGACACTCAAGACACATCCCTGATGAAAAGTAGGTTCCGTCTGGGCATGATATTTGACTCTGATTACAGTAGATTAAACGCTCTGAACCCTCAGGCCTCATGTCACCGCCTGCATCAAAATATAAAAAAACAAATTACTCACTGCAACAGTTATCAATAAGCACTCTGTATCATTGACCAATATTCAATCAGTAACCACATTTCATTTATTTAACACACTCTATGTAATGAATTCCATCTCATGCTGATGGTACCTACCTGATACAAAGAGATTCCATTTCTGTCTCAAACCAGTCCATGTTATGCAGAAGGAAAAGAAAAGAAAATACCAGTTCATGGTGAACGTTTTGAAGCTCCCCGTTTCATCGCAGCAGACTTCTGTCCTCAGTCGCTCTATAGCCCCTTTATGTCCATCACTGAATAGGGACACCTCAATAATTGAAAGTGAAATTCAAGCCATGTAACTCAATTCCAGTCAGAAGCCAGTGATACACTTCCAGGGCAAAACTGTAAACTTCTAGAATATCAGTCTGTTTTTTAAAACATGGACTGTACAGGATCTTATTTAACCTACCTTTTGATTTCTTAATGTAAGAGGAACAAATATTTTATACATACATGCACTTATATTTGTACTGATATTCTGAGAAAAAATAAACCAACATAGATGGGAAAAATTATATATATATATATATATATTGCATTAATGTAATGAGAACATGTGCCATTAATAATACACACACTTTTAAATGATACACACACACACACATGTAAATATATATAAGTATATTTACATTTTTAAATGAAATAACCTGAATATGTATTCACAATATTTATGCAGTGTTTATTTACATTTGAAAACAAAGAAAGCATTATAAAACCAAATAACTCAGATTAAAAAGAAACACGCGTAATACAAAGACACTACATGTTAAAATAGATTATGATGGAGTGACACATTTTTGTGGTAATGTGAAGGCAGGATGTTTCCTGTTCCTTTACGTTCAAGTGAAGCTTCAAACCTACGCAGCTGTGCCAACCGTACTAACCCCAAGTTTCCACTGCAAAGCACGAATGTGATCACTGGCAATGAGCTGATAAATTAATCAAACTGCTGGGAAAGTCACTTTGATTCATTAACATGAATGTTTTAAAGAGTCAGACTGTGAACTTCTTTTAATATCACTCACGCAATTTCCATTTAAACTGTTTAGATACGTGGAAAATGTTAATTAGATAATACAAACAATCTGTAAATAACTTGTGGGTTAGAACTATGCTATTTGTTTAGCATTCAAATATATTGTAACTTCCTTAAGGCATTATTTTATATATAATAATGATTACATATATAATGTAATTTTTTTGTTAAATGAATACCACACTGCCATGCAAATCAAGCAGCAAAAGGCACTTTGCTATGCATTACAATGCAACAACATCTCAGTTTACCACATTTTCCAGAGGCAGGTGCTATTCAAAGACAAAGCCCACATCATGGGGAGGAGCTTCCTTTTGTTTTACTCTCATGCTAAATACAATTGATCATTTATGCAGATATAAGAAAAAGCATCTTGAATGAATGCCAGAACATGTTGCTGATTCCTCTTATGCTACTTTTACACCTAGGATTCCAAGGTAATGTCAGATGCTACACTATCATTATTATTTATTATGATGTAAATTATATCTAAAATATTTAATGTTACCTTAAATACTTTAGTAGTATTTAAATTAATATATTGTAGGGCTGCAGTAAACTATTATATTAATAATCAATTAATCTAAAGATTATTGGACCGATTAATCGACTAATTGCCGATTATTCACAGCTTAATCAGCAGACTTTGATTGATTATTCAGCTTTTGCATTTAGTTAAAATATTAAGTTATACACAAAGAGTTCAGATGCAAAAGTATTTTTTTTATTTGAAGTTTAATAAATGCCTAGAAATATTGTTTTGCTAATGCTTATTTGTGTATTATTAATAAATAACTTAAATAACTTAACATAAATATAGGAGCATGAGAAAAATTCACATTTTATAAGAAAATTCAGACGGCACTTAGAGGATTTTGCATCTGAACTCTTCACATATTTTAACATATATATAAAGGTCACTTCAGCTTTAGAAAAGCATATTATGTAACTACAATTATTATACAATTAATTGGTAACACTTTACAATAAGGTACATTAGTTAACTACATTAGTTAACATGAACTAAGAATGAACAATACTTCTACAGCATTTATTGAGCTTAGTTAATGTTAATTTCAGCATTTACTTATGCATTAATAAAATCACAAGATGTGTTTTTAACATTGGTAAATGCACTGTGAACTAACATGAACAAACAATGAACAACTGTATTTTATTAACCAACATTAACGAAGATTAATACATAAATTTAATACATGCATAGTTCATTCGTGTTAATTAATACATTACATTTTAACAAATGATAACTTATTGCAAAGCGTTACCAATTCCTTATACAAATAGATATATTTGGCACACAAAAGGAGATGCCAGACAGAGACTCTCTCACTATTTAATTAGCTACATGAAAAAGTAACTGAATGACATCATTCTGCCAAAAATCTTCTTTTGTAAGTCATATGGATAAGAAATAAAATAAAGGTAAGTGATAAGATGCTTTGGATAAACTATTTTATTCACAACATAATGTCTTAAAATACTTTATAGGATTATGATAACCAAAACAGTCCTTTGATAGATCAAGCTTTGATGTCTGTAAACCAAACTATCACTTGAATTAAATATATTTTCCCTCTAATAAAAATATGTTATCATTATGTAGCTCCACACTGGAGCTGCTTTATAACAGAATACCGAGTTGTAATTCTTACTGAAAGTGACACTGACTCTGGTTGTTCATGTTTAATATCATAAAGCTGCTTGAATTAAGGCTATCTATTGCATAAAGAACTTTATAAATAAACATGATATGATCGGACTTTACTGGAGTAAGTTAACGTTACTGAACTACTGCAGAGCTCATGCAAACATCCACATCGTTGTAATCAGATGCATTTCAGCGTTCCAGCGTTCACACTGCTGTCAGTTTTTGTTGTTTTTATTTCGTTTTTGAGAGGAAAGCGAGCAGCATATATTTACACATTCATCCAAACACCGCTCAGCAGCTTCAGGTTCGTTCGTCTGGGTTGAAAGTAAACGCTGAAGCGTTGTCTTATCTTAAACTGCGTCCAGGAGAGCTGAACTACAGTCTCGCGCTACAGCGCCACGCTGGTCAAACCGCAGTATTGCAGGCTCTTATTTTTTTTTATTGTCGATAATGTCGCAGCCCTATATAAGTGCAGTTTCTACTTGCTGTTAACTTCATGGCTCTTTACAGATGCTGTGAGTGCTGGAATCCAGCCTGAGATTAAGAATGCAAGACTCCAAGAGCCATTTACTTTAAACTGTACCTACAACTGTTCCAGTGGCTTCACTCGTGGTTACTGGACATGGGAAAACACTCCAGCATGTAGCAAGTGCCAATGGAAGCATGAGAGATCAAATTTACGAGACATGTGCACTGTGAGCTTGTACACATCTTATCTAGTTATGGAGCAAACGCGTTATAACTATTCTTGCCATGTTGAAGAAAGTGACCGTCCTGGCCTTCCTCGTAAAACAGAGCTTCTGGTAACACTGCAAGTTCATGGTAAGAGGTGTTTGAGTTTATTTCTAACAATGAATAACCTATACTGTAAAAAAAAGTAATATTTCACCCAAAAATATGAATATTTGAAAAAAAATATGTTCACCCTTGGGTCTTACAAGATGTAGATGAGTTTGTTTCTTTGACAAGAACAGCTTTGGAGAAAGCATTACATCACTTGTTCACTAATGGATGCTCTGCAGTGAATGGGTGCCATCAGAATGAGAGTTCAAACAGCTGATTAAAACATCACAATAATTCACACAACTCCAGTATATAAATTAGCGTTTTGTGAAGTGAAAAGCTGCTTGTTTGTAATAAACAAGTCCATCAAGACATTTTTTTTTACTTTCAAACCATTGCTAAAATATGTGTCTTCTATTCATAACATTGCTTTCTCCAGTGAAAAAGTAATCGTGTCTGAATCAGGAGAGAAATATGCGCAGGTCATATGTGGGTGGATTTTGATGTGACAAAAGGGAATGTACCGTTTCACTTGAGCAATCGTTATGAATTATGGCCAGGTATTTTGGCCAGAAGCGATGGTGTAAAACTAAAATGCCTTAATGATGGAGCTTTTTACAAGACTTTGATTGATGGACTGGAGTTGTGTGGATAACTTGTGGATTATTATGATTCTTTCATCAGCTGTTTGAACTCTCATTCTGACGGCACCCATTCATTTGCAGAGGATACATTTAACACTAGATGTAATGTTAAATTTCTTGAAATCAGTTCTGATAAAGAAACTCATCTAGATCTTGGATGGCCTGAGAGTGAGTAAATTATCAGCAAATACCATACCATTTTTGCAATTCCTTATACAGATGAATTTGAAGAACAAATAACAACTCCTAAAGTACTAGCTGGTAAGTCTATAAGTTTGGGATCGGTAAGGATAGTTATACTTATTGTACAATTTTTAAGGCCGTTATAGTTTGTTTTAATGTTTTGAATGTTTTATTGGTCTAGATCCATCTCTGAGAGTACAGTTGTATAGGGGTCAGGCGGAGTCGGATGAAGTGCTTACATCATTATCTACCATCGAAGTGATGGCAGGAACCTCACTCAAACTTCACTGTGTTTCCCTTGATAACAAACACTGTGAGATGCAGTGGGTAAGAGAAAACAGTACCCTACCCTTGGACAAAATAACTGCCACCACATTACAGTGGAGTGAAATCAGAGCAGAGGATAGTGGACGATACAGGTGCCAAACCAAAGGGACATGCACTGACCAGGCTATCACTGTGGAAATAGAGGTCATCACGTCGGGTGAGTGCTTTTACACTTCCAAAAATACATCAACCCATTTTCAGATTCACATACAACACAGTCAATCAAGTCAGCGTTTTGCCATACAGATGGATTTGCCTGGGCCAAGATATTTGCAGCTTTTGCAGTGTCTGCAGTAGTTATCCTGACAGCCCATCTGGTGTATCTGTGCCACAGAAAAGGATGTAAGAACATGGATTCTGCTAACAGAGTCAATGAGAGGTAATGCACATTTGTATGTATAAAATTAAACATAATGAAACAACAAAACATATCAAATCTTTTCATTAGCAGTATCTGGTCTCTTGTAGGGTTACATCCACAAGTGCTGTGGGGATAAGGCCAATCGCCCAAGGTCTTTTTCAATTTATATTTTACTCAAATACAATAATATATGTATATATACTAATTGTCAAAGGTTGGAACAATTATCTTTTTTTAAGATGTCTCTTATGCTCACCAAGGCTGCATTTATTTGGTAAAAATACATAAAACTTTTAATATTGTGAAATATTACTACATTACTTTTACAACTTAAATGTTATTATATGTATTATAAGATTCACTTTTAATATATTTTCAAATGTAATTTATTCCCGTGATGGTAATTCATTACTCCACAGTGTTTAATGTTCTTTCAGAGCTCATTCTAATCTGATGATTTGCTGCATACAAATATTTATTGTTATTATTGATGTTAAAAACTATTTTTGCTGCTTAATATTTTTGGGGAAACAGAGATACACTACCTGTTACGGAGCCGACAAAACGTGAAGCATGCAGATCCATTTGCAAGCTTTTATTCAAATAACATGGTCAAACACAGGCAGGGTCAAACATCAGTAGACTGATGAAGGCAAGACACAAGAGTATTTACGAGAGCATGCATGGGTCATCGATCGGCGAACAATATCCAAAGGGCTTGACAATAAGAGTGATCCGAGTACACGGGCAATAATCCAAACAGAGGCAAACTGAGTCCGAAGGCAAGACTATAGGGCAATCCAAAAACAATAGAGCAATCAAAACACAGGAAAAGAACAATAATGTTTTATTTGTCACATACACAATTATACAGAGTATAAGCTGCAGTGAAATGTGTTTTCGGCATTTAACCCATCCAAGTGCACACACACCTGGAGCAGTGGGCAGCCGACACTGCGGCGCCCGGGGAGCAGTTGGGGGTTCAGTGCCTTGCTCAAGTGTCTCACCTGTCGTGGACAATTCCTGTCGGAGCCGAGATTCGAACCCACAACCTCAGGTTACAAGTCCAACACTCTATCCATTAGGCCTGAAAACAAGCTTGGCAAGGCTAAGATTAAGAAACTAAGAAAGGCTCTGTAAAGTAGCTATCATCTAAGAATGTGATAAACGCTAAATAATAGTCCAAGGCTTAAGTAGGGTGTGTGATGGAAATCAGCTGTGTAATCAGTGCATCAGCTGTGTGTATCATCAGTGCAGTGGCTGATGGGAACTGTAGTCCGAGGTGAGATGTAACTGTAGTGTGGTGCAAGAGTACATGTGGTGAGCGGGTGACCTCTGGTGGTGAGTGAGTGAGTGAGTGAGTGGAAGTTTGTAGGCCGGATGCATGAAACTACCATTCTAGGGTCAGTAAACTTAATAATAAATAAATAAATACTTTTGTTTAATAAGGATATTAAAATAATCAAAAGTAACAGTAACATTACAGTTATCACAAGATTTCTATTCCAAATATATATTGTTCTTTTTAATTGATCACAGAATCCTGAAAAAATATGTATAACGATTTTTACAAATATAACACAACTCTTTTCAACATTGATAATAAAGATATGATTCTTGTGCAGCAAATCAGTATAAAATGAATTCTGAAGGATCATGTGACACTAAAGAAAGCATTATGGTACTGAAAACTCAGCCTTGCCATAACAGGAATAAACTATATTTTAAATGTATTAAAATACGATTTTAAATAACATTACTGTTTTACTATATTTTGACCAAAAAAATGCAGCCAAAAAAATGAGAATTATAGACTTCTTTCATTAACATGAAAAAACCAACCCTAAACTTTCAAGCAATAGTGTATCTGAATACGGTCATCTGAATGGTAGTACCATTCAATAGTTAATTGATCCACATAACATTTTATTTTTTATTTAATCCCAGACAACCAGAGCGATCATGAAGTCCCTTATGCTGACATTGTGATCTCCGTGAGAGGAACCAGCAATCCAGATCTATCTGACACTTTTAACCAGACTTCAAAAAACCAAAGACCGGTGAGAATTAATATTATTTTAATATTATAAATACAGTATATACAATTACTTAAGGCTTTTTACAGGGTTGTTTGATATTATGGAACCAGATGTGTGACAGTGTAAATTGTGTTTTGCAGAGATGGAGGGATGAGCCCAGAGCAGGGCTACTGCACGCTTCAGCTGACAGACTACACATCCACTCTAAAGAGGTCACTAGGAAATTAAGCACAACGTCTGAATATGCTGTAATTACCTACTCCTGTGAGGCTCTTAGTTAGTTATACTTCAAAAAACTGCATATCTGATTAAATATAGAAGGCAATATGTTAAAATCGTGAATAGCTGTCTGCCTAATTTCTGTTATCTGCAATTAAAAACTGTAAAAAATGTAATGCATGTGTGGACTTGTATTTTTGTTGCTTTTAGTCTTGAAGGAAATAATTACTACATTACATTTGCTTTGCAGCTCATATTTTTTTTTTACTGTGTCAGTCAGCTGCTTTGCGGTTTATGACCAAGGTCTATATGACTTAAAATAATGGTTTAAGTAATTTATAGTATGTGTCTAAAATCCAATTCACAATTGTGTGTTTGTTTTTCTAATGGTAAAAAAAACACCTCAAACACCAGTTCAGACCCCTCTAAATTATTATTACTTTTGTCAATTTTGGGGAGAACATGCCCCAAACCAGCCCATAT
Organism: Gymnocypris eckloni scoliostomus; assembly: GCA_027564155.1. NCBI lineage: Eukaryota > Metazoa > Chordata > Actinopteri > Cypriniformes > Cyprinidae > Gymnocypris > Gymnocypris eckloni. Next base: position 13,436,587 of record CM050417.1, on the reverse strand, counting down.
ACCGTACTTACTAACGTAGCCTCGGTTCCCTGAGATACGGAACGAGTACTGCGTCTGTTAAGTATAGGTGAATATATATATATATATATATATATATATATATATATCGTTACTGTTTTGATGCTGTTGTAAAACTGTCTTCACCTGCAGTATCGGCTGCACGTGCATGTGTTGAACTGTTACTGACAAACGACGGGATTGCATTTGCAGACGTGGTCTTAATTAATTTGTGGGAAATATAATTTAATCCTGCATCCTTTATGTTAGGCTATTTGCTATTTAGTATTAGCCTATATGAATCCCATTGCTGTTTTAAACAGCGCCAAACGTGTAGATGAGTTAGAACTATTAAAATGATTCAGACTGGATCGTGAATCTTTTGACCGGTTGACACCGGATTCGCGGGCATCGCCTGACAGAAAACTCGAGATGATTTCATAACTATTGTGAGCGGAAATGTTTCTCAGGTCGATAAACGATCGTGTAAAACGAGTCTAGCTAATGTCTTCGACAATAGGATGCAGTTATGGCGTAATTTGTTTGTAATATGCAAATATTAAATTAAACATATTATAGCTATATTAATGCTACATAATAGCCTTTATATATATATATATATATATATATATATATATATATATAAATCTTTATAAAAAGGCTTCTCCCAAAATCATATTTGCCAATAAAATTAAATAAATAAAATCTTTAGGCCACTTTAAATATTTACTTGATATTTACTTGATCGTGTGCGCCAATATGAAATTGCCCTCCTGAGAGACCAGATACAGTGGGGAAAAGTTACTTGCAAAAATACTTCCTAACATTTTATATTGTATGTGCAAATAAATATACACAAAATTATTATGTATCCTACTAAAGTTTTGCCTTTTGAACTTGACGTTTTGACCCTCTCCGCTGTCGGTAGTTGGAACCACGTGTTGGTTGCATAGCAACGTTTGACAATATTCGACTCGCGAAGAAACATCACACCAGAATATTGACTACCGATAACAAGGCAAGAAAATATGGGCTTGAGTCCACAAGTGTTCCAATATGTCTTTTACTTTACAGAGGGAAAACACAGTTTGTCTTTCATTTAGATGATTTTTAGCACAACATATGTATTGTCAATGTCACATATGTGTATATCATGCAGTACAGCTAAACATCTTAATGAGAAAATCGTTGCATTTAATTATTTTTCTAATTATGTGGAAAACATTAGCCTACAACACCATTAACATTTAATGAACATGTCTTTTCCCTAATTAAACTCAGACCTGAGAGCTGTAAAAGATGTCTGTTCCCTTCTCCAACACAAACCTGCGGATCCCAAGAGGCTTCAGGAATTTACTGGAGGGTCTTACTAAAGAGGTGTTGAGAGACCAGCCTGAAGACATCCCCTCCTTTGCTGCTCTTTACTTCGCAAAGCTTCTTAAAGCCAGAGAAGGTAACAACTGTTTTGATGACATGTGAATTACTCATATGAGTTAGTCATTATATGCTTATACAGTATGCCCAAGCCAAGGCAAAATTGATTTTGGTTGCAAGGGCTAGTATTATTAGATCAACTATATTGTTGATGCATGCTTGAAAATAATGAATGCATGTTTTGTTTCAGAAAGTGGCCTAGACCCAGCAGAGTGGGGTGCAAAGTTGGAAGACAGGTTCTACAATAATCACTCATTTAAGGTATTTTATATAAAATACAAAATTAGACAACACTCTTTGAACCTTAAGATATACTAGTTTCTTCTAACGCTGTTTGTTCTTCTCAAACAGGGCACAGCAATACAAGGAAACTACATTTCACCAAAAATAAATACAAGGTGTGTGAATGAGGAAGTGTGATTTTACTCTTTCACTCCCGCTAACAGTTTTCCAGATGAGAAACAGCCAAGACTGAAGTGAAGCAGTGTGAGATTTTAGACAATAAACCTTAAAATGACTCCTAGGATTGCCTGTAGTTTTGGTATGATTTCCTTGATTCTGGTTGTACGTCTCTGTTTCTGAGGCAGGGCTTCGATCATTTGATCAAGCAGGGCGGCTTTCAGAGGATTGATTGTAGTGTCAGAGCACAGATATGCATCTGGCTTGTACATTAGGATTCATTTATTACTCCTGTTATAGTAGTTTGTGCTTTTATTACTTACATTATCAATCACTGTTGCATATATAAAATTATCCTTGCCTTCTTACATGTCAATTTTCAGAAACAACGCTGGCCGTTCTGAAACTTTTGGAGACAATGAAACCCTAAGCTCCCCATTAAAAGACCTCAACACTAATAATTCAGAGGACACTGAAGTAAAGCAAAAATATGAGTTAGATAAGAAGCTCGATGAGGAATCTGGTGAGACGGAACATGGACCTGATTCAGATATTTCCTATGTGGGAACGGCAGATGTTGATATATGTGCTCAAGAGCTAAAAGACCCCAGCGGGATCCTAGAGCAAACATCAGAGGTACCGAAGGACGATGAGGTTGCAAAAGAAGCTGTAGATACATCGATGTCTGCAGATCAGAACTTGAGCCTACACCTTTGCTTTCTTTTGGTGGTCTCGCAAATGTGGATGTATGTGCTGAAGAGATAAACCATCCATCTGAACCTTCTGAGAACAACAGAGACTTGGAAAGCCCAAAATTGAATGAAGGAGAGTTTGAAACACAAGCTGAATCTTTTGTTGAAACCCCTTCACATATTGAGCAGGATGTAGGCAAGCAAGCAAATGAAATGTCTGATGATGATGATGATGATGATGGCCATACTGAAGACGCTGAACAGGGAATTTTAGGAATGGCTGATCATTTATTAGAAGACATTGATCCAGAAGAGAAAAGCATTGAGCAGATGTATGTGGAGGAATCAACTGAAAGTACTACTGAAAACGCAGTTGAAGTAGAGCAGGAATCAGAGGAACATACTGAAGAAAAGCATGACTTACCAGACAATGGAAACCAGGAAGAGACCAATCATGACTACAGCAGCACCAATGACTTTGTAGAAGTTGCAGCTGATTCCTCATCTGATATCAATAGTAGATCATTGGAAATGAAAGACACATATATTGACTACAGTGATGAGATATATGACAGTAAAAGCGAAGTCATAGATGTTCTAGATGAAGTGCACCATCACTACTTTACTCATACAGGTGAGCATGAAGCTGAGAACAGCACTGATGAACAGAACACCTCTAAAATTATGGATGCAATGAAGGAGGAAACCCCAAAGCTAGATAATGACATTGAAACTGAAGTCACGGAGGACATGATAAGCAATGAGATTTTAAATACTGATGTACTGGATGCTTCTGAGAAAGATCTAAACACAGAGAATATAAATGAAGGAAGTGATCTTGACAGTGATGCTGAAGAGATGGATCTGGACATTTCGAACATGCCTCAGCAAAATATGGTTCAAACTGAAGATGAGGAGAGTGAGTTAACCCATGATACTGAATCAAAGGAAGATATTTTGCCTTCTGAAGCTGAAGAAACTGATCCCAGGCCTTTAGAAGGAGAAACAGAGGTTATCAGAGAAGAACATCCTACAGAGTCACAAGAACAGACTGAAAACACTGAGAATGAAGGGGATCAAGAGGATCAGTTGGAGGAGCAGAGGGATAAAAGCCAGGAATCGACACTTGAAAGTGAGAACCAGGAAAATCCTGACAGCATAGAACAAAAGGTAAGTAATTTTTGTTGCTTTCTTTTCTTTTTTTAACCACCTTTTCATTTGGTAAACAAAAATATGGTATTTTAAATAGATATGGCTTATGAAATGTAAATGTTATATATTTAAAAATAGAAGCCGCATTCTACGGCGATGCAAATAATATATATATATATATATATATTTTTTAAATTTGGCTTCCCATGTTTATGAAAAAATATGCATTGAACCAACAATTACTGTCGCATTCTATTTTTCTATGATGCTCTTGTTTTGTAATCCAGCACACCACTTTCCTTTACAGCAGTGCTTTCACACTGTGAGTAATCATGTTAAATAACTGTGATGTCAATATTGAGCAAAATAATCGTGATTATGATTTTTGCCATAATCCAGCAGCCCTACCCCATCCTTATCTGCAGCCTATTCCTTTTATTGTCCCAAGTTAGTAAGTAAAAATAAAATCTTCAAGGACTTGTCAGATCAACAGTATGGCTCTGTGTCTCTCTGGAGAACAGTGATTGAAGATGTCCTGAAATAGTCCAGCTGGTGAGTGCAAGACTGCGAGAGGGTCAAAAAAGCTCAAACCCTACATATATCCATATCATATAAACACTACGCATTGACCCAAACAAATGATTGCAACATTTCATAAAGAGATATTCAGAAACGTTTATATCTTTTAAACCAAGAGGTCAGAAGAATATCCATATGCTTCTTTAAAGGGGTTCGAATGAGACAGATTTGGTGGTGTTTCCATGGAAACACTTTACCGACCATTTATCTGAGGGAGAAACTGGTCTAGATTTTGGAGTTTGTGATATTTCCAAAGAAACAGAATATGTATCCTATTAGCTGCTTTGCTTTTCAATCCTCGTCTAAAGTGGAGTGTTTCAAATTCTGTAGGGGTTAATTAGAGACACACACACTAAAGCAAAGCTCTCTTCTTCTCGCTCTAATGTAGGTCATCTAACCTGACCTATATCAACTCTTGTCCAATGACTTTATACGCTGTAAAAGGAGCAAGGGAATCGTATAAGTGCTATTTTCAGGAGCAATATTCATGGCTATCATCAATCTCTGGCACGACTGTAAAGTCACCTCATCTTCTTCTTGGAAACTAAGTGTTTTAACACTTCGGTGCTCTGTGAATCGACTTCTCCAGCAGATGCCAAGAAAAGAGAACTGATACCATTACAGCACCGAGCTGCATCTTCTCTCTTTAATCTTGGTAGGGTAGGTGGCAGGAGATGCAGCAGTGTTCCAGAGAAATAAAGGGCAATGGATTTACTGTCTGTTTGTCTTACTCTACAGTATAATGCCACGGGGTGGAGGAGGCTGTGGAGACTGTGTGGGACTCACTGGGATGTGGGGAGCTGCTTCTAGTATTTTCTTAGCTTATGATGATAGCCCTCAGGAATATTTTGGACTGTGAATATTATATAATTGGTTTGGACCATGGTATGTCTCTTTTCAATCATTCTCTCCACTGAATACCTCTTGTCCTATTGGTAACAGGTGGAAAATGAGAATAATGGTGTGTAAACGTCAGCACTAAGCAAAATATTTGCAGCGAGCAAAGAGCTGAGTGACAGTGTCAGAGGGATGATGTTCACGATTGGAGCGCTTTCTCTCTCTCTCTCGCTCTCTCTCTCTCTCTGTCCTCCCACCCTAAGACTCTGAATTATAAGGATAGTTGGAGGAGAGGCGTATTCGTTCAAGGCATTTTTCCCTGTGAGGAGGTTTACGCTCTGTGGCACTTGCACAAGACGAGATCACGCTTATAAACGTCTGTACTTGCGCGTCATGGATTGTCATATCGTAAGTATAGACCACTTTAATTGTAGTTGTTGTTGTTGTTAGATACTTTAACTTTTTTCTTTAGGCTACTGATTTAGGACAGAGAAAAGCTGGAAACTTGTTTTTGTATTTCGAAACTATTTCCAGTAAATTGGGGAAATGTTTGTTGGTGATTGTATCTTCAGATCCATATTTTGTGCTCACCATCATTTCACACTTTTTAACTGTTGACTCTTTAATCCTATGCAAATTAATTAGCTTTTTACAGTTTATCCTTAAGCCATTAGGAGTTTAAAGGATCCCCAAATATCTGTCTATATTATTCATATAATAGTATTATTAGTATTAATTGGGTTATTAAAATATACAATCTACAAAATATGTTTTTTTTAATGCGTACCGTCTCAGTGAATGAAAATGAATAGTAATTTATACACTTTGTTTTTTTATTTATTAAACAATATGTTGATTAATAACTTTCTATTAAACTGTTACATGTTCTATTAAACATGGCCTCCTAAAGCCAATGACAAATTTAGGGCGTAGTTATATTAGCTGGGTATATGAGAACATTATGCATATTTAAAAAGTAAGCAGCTTTCAGCAGCCATTTGTGGCCAATTGCCACAAAACTTTTTGGGTAAGGGTCTGAAAAATGTACAAAGTGCTATTCTATATAGAATTTTTTTAATATAAAATGAATCTAGTTATTGTGCATAAATTGGTGTTAACAAATTTCAGCTCTTGTTTTCAAATACGAACAAATATGTGAGCTTAAGCATGGGCTAAAATGGTCGTTTACTGGTACCCCAATTATTTCTGCATGCTGTTTGTTTGTTTTGCATATGAAAATGATTTGGGCAAATGTATCATTTATTTTAAATGGACTGGTATAGACATTGGAAAGGCTTGTGACTGCGCAGTTTCATTAGGTGATCCATGGGTAAGCATACATTAAGCCTCAGAGGTGGCAGTAAAATGAACAGATGCTTATTTATAGGGGGATTGAGATACGCCTCTGCCTGTGGCCACATATGAGATATGTTGGCAAAATGCTTGGTTAATATGAAAAGGAGGCTGATTCTTAGTTCAAAAGTGGGTGGACATGCTCCTACCAGGGTTTTACAATGGACTTCTGCTCATCACCCTCACACAAGCAGATTAAAGACTGCCAACCAGCCTCTGCTGAGCCATTTTACATATGCTAAGTTGTTGTGGTGGGAGAAAGCATGTGGTTTCACTGCTTCAGGAAGACTTAATGAGACAAATAACATCACATCCCACCACACACACTGCTTGATTATGTGTGCTGACATGCTTCACAGAGCGCAGGAAGCTGGTCACAGTTGGTCTTTGTGGCATCTGGGTGGCTATGTATTTAAAATCATTGCATTTATGTTTCAGTTCATTTTATTTTCATAGGTTCAAGTAATAGGTTTCTTACACTCTTAAAAATAAACATTCCTTATGGTTCTTTGAAGATCTTTTAACATACATGGAACCTTTCCATTTCACAATATCCTTTATAGTTGAAAAAGTTCTTTAGATGTTCTTCACACTAAGCAAAATTGGTTCTCTTTGGAACTGTTCAGTGAAGGGTTCCTTTGGGAACCCAAAATGGTTCTTGCTGCGAAAACCCATTTATGTGTAAGAGTGTAATGGACGAAGAGGATTCAGATGGAAATACTCAGTTTCTGTGGAGCTGATGGATAATGACTCATTGCAAGGGGCCTTAAATGGGCTGGAGATGCTAAACCCACAATGGTGGTATATAAGATCTTAGAGGATAGTCTGAATCACTCTAAGCAAGAGGGAAATCAATACGAAGTACACTCAGTGTCTGTTTTGCTAAATTTATAACTTATAATTCATCATTCAGGAGGAATGCAACCAGCCACAAGAGGAAGAGGACATCATGGACATCCCATTGGATGACCCAGAGGCCAATAAGGCAGCCGCCAAAATCCAGGCTGGCTTTCGTGGTCATATGACCCGGAAGAAGATGAAACCCGATGAAAAGCCCAATGAAGAGGTGAGCAGCAGTGGTGAGGCCCTCAACAGCAGCCAAGGGGACTCAGGTTAGTTACTGTCCCCAACAGTCATAGTCAAGAGCTAGACTCAACACCCATCCCACATGGTGCAGAGGCCAACTATTTTGATCCAATTCGGTTTGGCAAGACATTCAAAAACCCTCACAAATCCTCACAGAATTTGGCTTCGAGATTTGAAGTAAACAACCAGAGGTCAAGAGCGTGTTGATTCGCTTTCTTTCTGTACTGTGTACCAAAGATTTTGAATAAAAAAGCAGTAAATATTGGGCCAAATATAGTATGTGAGCCACAAAAGAACTCCATCAAATCTAACATGAAATCAAATGAAAAATCCATCATTTATGTTTAATGAGTCATGTCTTTATACTGAGTAAACATAATAAGATATGCTCAAGGGTGCATTTTAATTATTCTATGAGTGATTTGGATAATTATTTCTTAATGAAGTAATTATTAATGAGCACATCTATCATTCTTAAAAGATTGCAGTCATATCAAAAAGCCATTCACCGATTTATAGACAGCCAACGGAGTCCACGGAGTCGCCCTGTAGTCTCTAAAATCTCAGTGTGTTGAGACACAGATCTCTCAAATCTAATTTGTTTTGTGGGTTGGTTTAAGCCTCCACAATTCCAGGACTCAATATTTAAAGCCTCTCGCAGATTTATCCCGCCTTTCGTTTTTCTTTCGGGTGATGTGTTTTGTTCTGCACAAAATTGCCTCGTTTTCTATAGAGATGCTGGATAAACTGTTTCCCCCAACTCAGTATGCAAATGGTTCTCGAGCGGTTGATCCCCGGAGAATGTACTTTGAAGCAACAAATAGGCCAACACTGATGGAAAGACCATAATGTTCTCACACCAAAGCCTCCATTTGAAATACCTTTATTGGTGTTGTCCTTTGAGGATGAACCGAGCAGATCTAGTCATTTGATGTGGAAAGTGGGGCAAGCAATGAGAATGAAGGTGTCCTTCCAAACTCCAGCCCAGGCCCCAATATCTCTCCTTCCGCTGTTCTGCTCCACTCAACCCCACCTCTGTGCCGAATTTAAGTCTTTCCCAAGCAACATCAACCCAGTTCTCGGTTGCTAAGCATTTTATGTATGGTGGTGTTATTTTTATCCTCAGGTGCATCTGCATTGCTGAAACGAGGCTGTGCTCCATTTTACTCGGACAAAAATAAAAAAAAACATCTATGATCAACTCATATTCTGGCATAAACAATCAATAAGTAACACTCTGTCAAATACAGTATATTTAGTGAAGAATGCAAATGTAGCTATCAAGCACTGCAAAATACGATTTTCTTACTCGTTGTTTTTTGTCTTGTTCCAGCACAAACATGTAAACATTCTTAAAGCAAGGACTTAAGATATTAAGTCTTATTTTCTGAAAAAAAATTATCAAAATGAAATGAGGTTATGCCTCAGGTTATAATTATAGTGTCATTGATATACTATGATAGTTTTTGAGAATTTATAATATTTTAAATTAGATTGGATTGTTATATTTCAGTTTTTATTTTAATTTAAAGTTGTGGTCAATTTTTTTGTTTATATATGTGTGTGTGTGTGTGTGTGTGTGTGTGTGTGTGTGTGTGTGTGTGTGTGTGTGTGTGTGTGTGTGTGGTTTTTGGATTTTGTTTATTTAGTTTTAGTCATTTTAGTACTTCAAAGAAAATGAACGTTTTATATTATTTCAGTTAATGTTTGTTTTATTTCAAGTAATAAAAAAGTTTTTATAGATTTAAATCGTTTTTTTCTTAGTATTGAGTTTATTTTTCATACCCCATTGACATTTTTATTCTTGGTATTCTTTCAGATATTTTTCATGATTTATTTAGATATTTGTAATGGAAAACAAAACGAAAATAGCAAGTAAGACAAATCTTTTTGCAGTGGGTGATGTTACATCATTGCCTTGTCACTTACTTGACAAGACAGCTGTTTGTTTCCAAACCGAAGTGCAGTAAATCTAAAAAAATACATATTTCACAAGCAGGGGGAACAGACGGAGTAGAGACAGACGCCACATCTGGACCAGAGCAGTGAAGACCCTTCTCGAGGTGGACAGCTTATAGAACGCTTTCTCCAGGGATTTTTTTGTGTCCAAAAAAAGTAGTAAAATTAAGCTGGATATGTCATCTGATATGTGAACTCTTTCTCTATGTTCTGCTTTTTATCCAGTCCGGGTGAATATTTGCTCCAGCATGATTTTGCATCCTACAAAAGGCATCTGTATTCTGTATATCTGATATTTGTATAAATTTGAGAATGGAGAGTTTATAAGTTAACACAGGCTTCTTCAGTCAGACAGTCAAGTAGACTTAAAACAATGCATCATGATTGAGTTTTCTCATTGTTGTTGCTTGATATTCCTTTCTTGTCGTAGTATGTTAATGATTGCCTTGATTTGACCATGTAGCCACTATCACAATAAGATGTGAAATGTGTTTATCATAGAATGTTATCAGTTGTTTATAATTGTGTTGACTGATTTGTTTGGTTTGCTACCTGTAATATGTTGAAAATGAAATCAGAGCTTCCAGAGCAGCATATGGCATGGCAAGAATAACTATCATTTATTTAATTCTGTTTAATTTGTGAAATGATTGATTCTTAGTCTTTTAGTGCGTATCATTAGAAATATAGAAATTGAGTTGTGAAAGCCTAACGAGTGATAGTTAAGATCACCTTGCATGTTGACATCAGCATCAAGCTCTGTATCAGTTGAAAAATGAATAAAAACTCCGAAATGTGTGTTGCTTGCATTGAAAATGATTTTGGGCAGTCAGGGGCTGATCATTAGTCTTTTGAAGTCCATATATAAAGAGTCCAATAACAAACAGGCAGTTAAATATATATATATATGCAGCAGAAATTGACATATTAACCTACACATCAGTCTCATTAGTCCTGCTGGATCTTCTCACTGGAGGGCTCACAGCTGGAAGGCTGTGCTAATGAGACCTGGACAGTCATTTATCAAGGTCAAATGTCCACATGCCCTGTGCTATACTCAATATCAAATAATAGAATGAACTGTTTTCGAATCTGTTCCAGTGAGTAGTTTTTTCTGATTAATGTGCATGTTGCCAGAGCTATAATGAAAGAAATCTCAAATAAATATTGTAATAATTAATTTTAAAACACAGCCCCCACAAAATCAAACTTTAGCACCTCATCTTCCTTTGAGACCGTTCTGAGGTTAAATATAGATTTAAAATAATAAGATATTTAATAGCTACTGTTTGTGTGTGTGTGTGTGTGTGTGTGTGTGTGTGTGTGTGTGTGTGTGTGTGTGTGTGTGTGTGTGTGTGTGTGTGTGTGTGTCTGTGTGTGTGTGTGTGTGCGTGTGTGTGTGTGTGTGTGTGTGTGTGAAAGTATTCAACCCCCTTTGAAATTGTTAACATTTTCATGTAACTAACTAATTACAATTACATTCCTTTGTAATTAAATTACCTAATTCTGTTACATGTAACTCCCAACACTGAATCTGCAGTGCCGTAAAACTTGTAAAAATGAATCCGTGTTGAATACCCAATTGGGTCCATTTCAAAACCAAAGCTGTCAAAGCTTGTGCGCTATAGTTAAGTCTTCTGATGTTGTACAGTAGCTGTTTGTGAGAAAAGGACCAAATTCATTATCCACTGATTGATTAATTGCTCATTCATTGTTCATTAATTCGTTATCATTTTCAGTCGGTGAGAACTAATTGTCACACAAAACTATCAAATGAATTTTAAAACTTGAAATGTGCATGAGTTGTTTTATAATACTGTTATGCTGCTTTTGTGTCTTTTTTTAGCTTAATATCTACTGTTTCCATTGATTGTAAGTTAAAAATATCTGCTTTTGTGTTCCACGGAACAAATTCATACAGGTTTGAAATGACATGAGAGTGAGTAAATGATCAAATTAACATTTTTAGGTTAACTATCTCTTTAAGAACGAGATGTTTAAGAACATAAATTAATGAATCTGTTTCCTCATGACAATATTAATCACTCAGCCATTACATTAAGAGCTGCACTTAATTAGACTGTGTGCAGTTCCTATAATTAAAGACATAAGGCACTCAGTTAATCTTGTTTTTCAAGCTGAAATAACATGAACATTTATTACACACTGAATCACATTCTCCAGGTTAAACAAACAGGAGTGACTTCATAAATCCTGCTTTGAGGGTTTTAATATTTCACAGTAACTGATTATATGTTTGATGTTTTGTGGCCTAACTTCATGAAGTTGATTTTCACAAATAGGCTTTCAATCCATTTTCGTACAGACTTTTAACATTTCTAAACTTGGACAGTCAGGAGGAAAAACTGGACAAGATGTTTTCCACTCAGCAAAAAAGACCTGCCATAATTGTCCCCTTTTTTTTGTCTGTGGCTCAACTCTTCTTTCCTGGGTGTGAAATGATTGTTGGAAGCCAGTCGCCCACGTTCCCTCCTCCGCACACAGGCCTCAGCTTTAGGGCTCCAATGTAACCTCCCAGAATGAAGTCTGTCACTGGCTCCACAAATTACAGTTTCCTAACAGCATTTTTACAGGTTGCCTATGGCAACACAAAGTGCCATAAGACAGACTCCTCTCAGCCTGCTGTGTGTCCAATGCTGACAACGCAGCACTGCTGACCTGACAGCTGCCATTCGCCAAAAACACTCAGCTAACCTGCACAACACAGACACATGTATTGTTAGCCTGTAAATGATCGGATTACACTTGATGTGTGTGTTTAAACACAAAACAGGAGTGTGGATTTACTTAACTGTGACAGCTAGTTTCTGTTTTGCCTCACAGAAACATGCTAGCATTAGCACTAGCTGGCTGCTAGAATCATAACATCGTGGAGTGATACTGAAATAACTCTCCAAATCTGAATAATATCTGTCTTAATCTCAACACTTCTTTAACTTTTCAGTTTTTGTGCTTAATTGGCTCTTATGTATATTATTTTAGCATTACATCAAACCCTCCAATAGAGGGAGCCTGTATGTAACAAATTTAGCTCTGACAAAAACGGTATTTTCCTCATGAGTAAATAAAATAAATTTTGGTAATTTAAATGAAAATAACATTAGCAAGCCTCAGTTTTTAAATGAAACTTAAAAAAAAAACTTTAATTCAAGTTAGAATTGTCGTAGCAGCTAAATGAAATACAGTACGTTTGGGACGAAGTGTTATAATTACAAAAAAATAATAATTGAAATACAAATTAATTGAATTTAAACAGAAGTATAAAAAATATCACAAAATGAAAAAGCTATATAATTACAAAATGTAATTCAAATGAAAAATGTAAATAAAAGCAACTTATTAATAATTATAAATGATATAATAAAATTATACATATTAGAACAGTATAACAATTATTCTAAAATAATTACATTTACAAATTATAATATCATTTTAAATAGAATACAATATAATTACAATCGCATACAATTATTCTTTAACAGGAAATGATAATTAAAGAGTTAGTTATAATTTGACCTGTATGCTATATTTTAGGTCCTGTGCACGCAAAATGTAGTGTACTCTGCTTGTGTCATGAAATAGATTAAATATTTTATAATTATTGCTGGAAAAAACATAAATACAATGAAGCTTCCGTCAAAGCCCCTAAAGGGACATGGTGATAAGATAAAAGTCAGAAGGGAGGAGAAAATCTATTTTAAAGTTTTAGTTTTTTTTTTGGCAAAACCAACATTCCTGACAGTGTAACTTAGGAGAAAGTTTTTAACAAATAAAATAAAATAACTTTTTTCATAAAATGTTCTGGTATCTCAGAGTCCAGTGCAATAGCCTCACGAGGATATTCGCCAGCGGAGACGTGTGGGGATCTTTCATGCTTTCAGTGCACTATTGACCTCGGATGTTCCCGCTGATTCTACTTGTCAGATTTCTTCACAAGATGAGAGAGTCCGGGAGGACTTTTATCCTCCAGAGGACAAAGGCTAATGCCAAGCTTTGTGTGAGTATGTTTGTGTCTCAGAGCCCTGCTAAAGCTTTGATCAGCCAGAACAGAGGAGACCCTTGATGATAACAGACTGTATGTTCTGTGAAAAGCTGCATCTTTCTGATATTCTTTGCCATTTTGCATACATCATATATTTTTACTGAGTGGGAGAGTAACATTTCAAAGTCTGATATGGGACAAATACAAAGTCTGGATTATCAATTTTACCCAATTTGTTGTCTTGTGTTGTCATATATTATCAGAAATGCCATGTTGTTTAATTGTTTTCACTGAGTACTAAACAATCAGTTGTGTTTGCTACTAGCATCACCATTGCTCGTAATTGGCATTAAAGGAACAGTTCACCCAAAAAATGAAAATGTGCTGTAATTTAGCATCAGACCATTTGCTCACCAATAGATCCTCTGCAGTGAATGGGTGCCGTCAGAATGAGAGTCCAAACAGCTGAGAAAACATCACAATAATCCACAAGTAATCCAACTCCAGTCCATCAATTAGCATCTATGCTGCATGTTTTTTAAGAAACAAATCCATTATTAATACCTTTTTAATTTAAACAGTTGCTTCCAGGTAAAATAGGAGTCCATAATCCATGATATTACCTTTCTTCATTCATTGAAAAAATGCCTTGTCTGAATCAGAAGAGAAATGTGCACAGATCAAGAACCATTCAAGTGTAAACAGTCTAAACAAATGCACTACCAGTCAAAATATGTTTTTATCAAAGCTGAAAAAAATCTACTCTGCTGTTTTCAACATAATAATAATAATAAATGTTTTTTGAGCAGCAAATCAGAATATTAGAATGACATCTGAAGGATCATGTGACTAGAGTATGCTGACATTTAGCTTTGATCACAGGAATAAATGACATTTTAAAATATATTCAAACAGAAAGCAGTTATTTAAAATAAATATTTCACAACTATTACTGCTTTTGCTATATTTTGGATCAAGTAAATGCAGGCTTGGTGAGCAGAAGTGAAGTCTTTAAAAACAGTAAAACACTTGCTGTTCAGAAGCTTTTGACTGGTAGTGTATGTTGGTGGATTTTGATGAGAGAGGACAACAAGGGATTATGCACTTGTATTGTGAAGCAACAACTGAAACTAGGTTTTAAAATAGAATAATTGATGGACCGTGTGGATTACTTGTGGATTATTGAGATGTTTTGCTTTCATATTTTCTTAAGAAAAACAAGGCTGCTCTGATGTATTCTTATACACTCATAGGGAATATTTGCTTCTGTCCGTGGGGGTGTGAGAAAACGTCCAGTCAGATGACCACAGCATCAGCTGACCGCTGCAGGACAATGACATTATCTTCCAGACAGACATGTGATGGATAGACCACAATTCCTGGCACATTATAATTTCAGCAATGGAAATAAAATGTTGTTACAATCGAAAAACTTCAAACTAAAATAAATCATTATATTTAAAAAATAGTTATTGTTAAAATATATTTATAATACAATTATAAATTAATTAATACATTAGTAATGATTGAATATTGAAAAATTATATTATAATATTTTAGTGTTCAAATTAATAATCATATGATATTTATTATTAAAATGAATTAATTTGAAGCTGGCCATACAGTAAATCCATTGTCTCTAGGAATTGTTTAAAGTAAAGCATCCAGCTCTTGTGCACAAAGGCCTTTTCGCTGAAGGCTGATGTCTTATCAACCTGTAGGTCCTCTTTTCATCCATTTTTGGCCTTGGTGGGTCAGAGATATATGGGGCTTACAATGTGCTCATGTGGGAGGGCCTGGTAAGGGGTGGTGAAGTAGAGAGGGTTTTCAGAAAAAAGCACTTTTCCCTGAGCAGTTGTATAGTAGCTTCAAACACGTTCTCCTTCACGTGCCAGAACTTGAACCCTTCGACTGGTTTGCCTGATTAACTTGGCAATGCTGCATTATCTACTAATTAATTTTCACAAGGCATATTGGCTGAGGCATATTATATTATTTCATTATTATCATATTTCTATACACACCAAATCTTTATTATTATTATTTAAAAATGCTTTTTTAAAATCTTTTGATTGGTTGATTTAATGATTGATTCAATTATGGACATGTACTTGTTCATTCATTTATTACTTATTATTTTATCAAATTTTATCTATTTATAATTTGTACTCTTCTTTAACTTTTTTCATTTTTATTTTATTTTATTATTCCTCCTATGCACCTCCTTTTAGCCACCTGTGTTCCCCTAGATCCCACTATGGGTGTGTTATATCACACAAATATGCTTTAATGCGTATATTGTGTCATATGTGACTGCTCCGATCTGTCATGTATAACAGAAATAAGAACGAAAACACAAGCCTCAAACCTCAGATGTCACACTCATCCTAGTGCCTTTACTGCAGAGACAAGCACACGCATGCACAAATGCACACACACAAAGGGCCCCTGAAAATAATCACTGTGGAGAACCTTATAAAGCGAGCGAAGCACACACACATACGAGCTCGCACATAGGGCTGTTGTTCAGGCTGGGGTCCTGAGAGCGAGGTTCAGAGCAGCCAGTGTCCCGTCTGGCAGGAAGCACTCTGCATTCTCAGCGACGTGTCTTGAGTGGACAAATCATGCTGATTGTGTGGGAGAGAAACCCAGTGCTGCTCGCAAGATGAAGGCAGAGAGGGAGGCATCATGCAAAGAGACAGCCGTTCCTTCACCGTTTCTTCTCCTGTGGCTTTTTATCTTTTCTTTGGCAGGTAAGACAACATCATGACTTTTCTACTGTGCATGTTGAGGGGAAACTTTCTAAAGAAGAGGAAGAAGAAAAACTGCATGTCATTGTCAGTTTCACTTTTCTGTGTTTGTTTTGTTTGTGGGTGGCTGGATGACACATATTACAAATAGAGCGATCACTCAAGTGAATTAATTAGGGCACTTGATGAAACTGTACTTTTTTAAATATTTTGTATTTTTAATATGAATATTAAGGAAGTTAGAAGGCAAATTGAATGATTATATGATACAAAAAAAAATGCACATTGCAAAATATAATAAAAAGAAACAAATCACACCACAGACCAGTTTTTGTATTTTGGCAAAAATAATAATAATACTAATTTTGTCTTTAATCTCCATCCATGCATTAGATTTATTTTAAAGTCCAAATTTGTGCAAAAAGTCTTAACAACAAGTTCAGAACAATCGCTATGTTATGAGTGAGTTGGCATGAGCTTGATGACTTCACATTTTCTTAAAACCAAGTACAGATGTGTCAAGGAAGAGGACGAATGCCAGAACATGTCCTAACTAAAGCCTAGTCTTCCTTGGAGAGATTTGATTAGCAGAATCACTGGGCCCCACTGTCTACATCCCCCATCCACAAAAAGCATGTCTCTTGCACCCTGCCTCTGATTGGAGGAGAGCGAGCCTACAATCCAAACCTTTGTTAGCTCAACCTGGCAAGACCTCAACACTGAGAATTGTTGCCACAGCGATTGAGCCATGCCACACTGACTCGCACTGCCATGGCAAAGCGGGTAAGGAAGGACATGTTGGCTCACTGAGGAGCAATAAACACAAAGCTGTTTACCAGCAGGTGTCTCGCTGGAGAGTTCAAGCAATGTGTATTAGCGGTTCATACGGCAAAAACTGGCAACAAAAAAATCAGTTTAGTTAGGATATAGAAAGTGAAGACAAAATATTTAATTCAATAATTTACTATATATATATATAGTTATGGCCAAAAACATCGGCACCCTTGGTAAATATGATCAAAGAAGGCTGTGAAAATTAATCTGCATTGTTAATCTTTTGATCTTTTATTTAAAAAATTCACAAAAATCTAACCTTTCATTGGATAATACGAATTTAAAATGGGAGGGGTGTATCATTATTAAATAAATGTTTTTTCTCTAATACACGTTGGACACAATTATTGGCATCCCAACAAATTATAAAATCATGTGTTTTATTATGTTATCATGTTTTTATTGTGTTTTATTGTGTTAGTTAGCTTTTTAACCTAGTCAAAATAACCCAACTGCAGTTTGATTGAGATTAATCAGAATGCATAATGAAAAAAACATGATTTCTGAGAATTATCTGAGATAAATATATTCTGAGAGTTATCTGTTTTTGCAAATTAACTCTTCATATATATGTATATATTTATTCAACAGTTCTTTCTGGTACTCTAATCTGATTGGCTGAGAGGAGTGCAATATTTAAGTGATATCTGAACTAATCATTTCACGGCAGTGCCTATATACAGCCATATCACATTGCTATTTGCGAGATATTGCTCATATATACTGTGTGTGTGTATATATATATATATATATATATATATATATATATTGTAATATAGAAATTATTGTATATAATTATTCATATACAAACACAGAGTACTTCAAATATACTATAAAGCAATAGTATAAAACTATACTATAAAACAATTCCTGTATATATTTATTCAACCGTTCTTTCTGGTCCTTGAATCTGATTGGCTGAGAGAAGTGCAATATTCTAGTGATATCAGAACTATTTCACAGCTGTGCCTATATATATAGCTGTGCATATATAGTCTGTATGACCATATACTCGTGTGATATTGCGCACATATATATTACAGTTTCTTATCATATCGAAATTATTGTATAGAATTTCTCGTATATATATATATATATATTAGTGGTGGGCATAGATTAATTTTTTTAATCTAGATTAATCTAGATTAATCTTGGAATTAATCTAGATTAATCTAGATTAAAATGGCTCATTTGAATTCTGCCGAAGGCATTCAGAATATGTGTGCTACCCAAATAATGACTAAAAGTAAGTCTTTGAGAACGGGTTTCTCAAGCCAGGTGGCGCATTAGACCAGGGGCTCATCTCCTGTTTCCAAAATGCATCACAAACTTTAATCTCTTCCCGTCCCAATCCCACGAAAAAACTGGAGGAAAATCCCGTTCCACTCCCGGAAGAATGACTCCCATTCCCTCCCACTCCCGTGTTGTTGTTTTTTTTTTTTTTTGCCGATAACTGTCAATTACAGTAAAAATATAGTACAGATCACAGCGTGCCCACCTTATTAGTTGAATAAAAACCCAAAATGTCGTTTTTTGTTATTATATTGAATGGAAAGCCATCTTATGCACAGTGTTGCACAGATTCAATTTCATGTAAATCATCCATGCTATCACACACTTCTTCTATTTTTATTTTTTAGACATTTCACTCTCTATAGATATATTTTTCAAAGACGGAGTTTCGAAGTTTCTCGCTCAAGTTCACATGAGACCTAAAGCGCATCCTGTTTGCTTAAAAGCGCAACGTTTCGTTGTTATTCTGAGTGCACACACATAAACGTAGAGTCTTTACAGATTCGAAAGATGTATTAGGCTACTTTTATCTGTATGACCAAAAATGACGGAGATTTTAAGAGCAAGTGAGCGCACCGGAGCCTGTCCTGCAGCAAACGCGCTTCCACACAAACACTTCAATAGCGCACATTTCTCTAGGTTAATAACATCATATTGAGCGGCCATGTAAAGTTGCTACTACATACATCTTTCAGAGGAAAAGCCATATTTGAGGTTGATGAATGATAGGTGAGCGTTTGGATGTCCTGCCCGATTGTATTACCACATAGACCAGCCGTTAACAATCTGTCCATCACGGACTGCGAGCCTCTAGTTCGAAGACTCGTTCTCGCCCTCTACAGTGCAATTCGGCTAGGTTTACATCCGCGCTAAAATATCAGGGTGAAAGTCATCATAGCTTGCGTAGTATAGACCCAGCTCCCAACCCAACTTTGAGAATAGATTAACGGCGATATTTTTTTTATCGCCCGATAAGAGTCTCACGTTAACGCAGCACGTTAACGCCGATAACGACCCACCACTAATATATATATATATTGATTCATTATATAAACAATTCCTGTATTATGTATAAATTTGACTTTGATTTATTTGATAATATATATTGAATAGTTATATATTTTTGAATAATATAATTTAATATTAATATATTTTATAGAAATATTAATAAAAAGAGAAAAGCGTATATGATAATTGCAGACTGAATCTTCTCTCCTTTTTTGAACTCTTACACATTCCAAAATTATAGATTTGAAAACAATCTTTCAAATTTAGTTGTAAAATGCATTTTGAGTACATTTTACTTGAAAATATAGTAATTTTGTGTAGTTTTAAAACAACTATATTTATTCATTTGTCAGAAATGTTCCAAAGTCACTTATAATACATTTAAGGTATTTAGGCAGGATGTAGTATAAACTGGGGCAAGTTGTCACACGTTTCACTTCAGTCAGTTAATACTGATTTGCACAGTATTATGAAAAGCTATACAAATAAACCTGAATTGAAAAATTTAACAACATTTTGCTTTGGGGTTTATTATATATTTTTTCCTTACTGCTCAGGGTCATTTAACATATATTGACATTTTGTGACAACATGCCCCGATTGCTGGAGTGCCACTTTAATGTGTCTGTTGTGAATGTATTTTCTGCATGTATTTAGGTGTATGTGGGGTGAACATCAGCTGTCCGTCTCCTCTAGTACGAGGTACACTAGGAGGCTCAGCTCTTCTCTCTGTGACCTACACCAGCACCAGCTCCGACCAGCCCGTTATTAAGTGGCAGCTGAAGAGGGGCAAACCTGTCACTGTGGTCCAGTCCATTGGTACGGACATCATCGGGAACCTGAGGCCTGAGTACCGCGGTCGAATCCTCCTGTACGAGAACGGCTCCCTGCTCCTGCATCACCTGCAGCTGTCAGACGAGGGCACCTATGAGGTGGAGATCTCCATCACTGATGATACTTTCACTGGGGAGCGATACCTCAACCTTACTGTGGATGGTAAGACAGACATAGACATTCCATTTAAGTCAAGAGCAACTTTCCTTATACATTTTGTCCTGTTCTATCACAGTCCCAGTGTCCAGGCCTTTTGTTCACATGGTGGCCTTGTCCGTCCTAGAGCTGACTGAGTTCTTCATACTCAACTGCACTCACGATAGTGGCACCAAACCCACTTATAGCTGGCAGAAGGGCGGGAAATCCTTGACCAATGACTCACGTCTGCTCCTGTCACATGATCAGAAGGTCCTGACCATCTCCCATGTTGTGATATCAGATGATGACGTCTACAGCTGTAGGGTGGAGAACCCCATCAGCAGTATGAAGAGCCAGCCTGTCAAACTCACTGTCTACAGTAGGTGTTGAGACTCCACTGTCACCTTCATCTGTGAACTATGACCTGAAATGATACATTAAATCATGCTATATTACATAATAGATAGGAACGCAAACAAAGATAACCAAAAGATGCATGAAATTTACATTCATGCATTTGGCAAGACATGTTAATCCAAAGTAACAAAACTTGCATTCAGTCTACACGTTTACATTCGATCAGTTATTGCTTTCCCTGGGAATCGAACCCATGACCTTGATATTGCTAGCGCCATTTATTGTTTGAGCTACAGGAAAGCCTTGATACATTTGACCCTATATGGGTGCATGTTAGTACCATAAAGGTATACGTATTAGTACCTAAATTGTATGTTTTAGTGCCTTGTAAAAGGGTACTGCCCCATTAATAGCTTTTCTACCTTTTTTATAGTTAGAATTTATTTAAAAATTACGTAAATTAATAAATAGAGATGTTTGCATGTAGGATGGTATAAAGTAATGTGAATATTGTACATTGTATTTTGAATACAAATTGCACTTCAAAAACATATATTCAAGGCTTTCAGCATTTAAAGGGATATTCTCCCCCCAAAATACAGTGCACTGCATAAATGAGTGCACCCCCTCTAATACTTAAGAAATTCAGCAATTACTCTTTACTTAGATGACATGTTAGGGTCTTTGGAGATATGTTTCAACAAATCTGCTTGATCAATTACCAAAGAATAATGTCAAAATTATTCAGCAAAATAAGATAGATTTAAGGTAAGATAAAATAAGTTATAATATGTGTTGCAAAAATGAGAACACCCATCTTAAAGATACAAAAATATGTGTATAGGTTTAAGCCTATTTTTGATCAACAGGTGAGTATATTGAACCAAAACTTTTAAAGACCAGTCATTTTAAAAGTGTTATACATAGAGCACTGAATCATACTCAGACTTAATGCTGGCAGCAGTGGAACCACACGGAAGAGAACTGCCAGATGACTTATTTCTTAGCATAAAAGAGGACAATGGTACAAGAGGAATACCAAATTATTGTTTTAAGTGTGAAAATATAGCAGAAGTAGCACCGACATTCAAAAACAATGGACTTGTGACAAAGCTCCTGAAATCATCAAGTCTTCGCTTTAAGTTTTCGTTTAGTGATAAGTGAATTTTTGCAAGAAAAAGAGCAGGATAAATAACATGCAAGTGTCCCAGAGCCAGCAAAAGCTATGAAAAGAGTGACACTTTATCTCAGAAAAGACATGCATGGTTGTTATATAGGCCCATATTTACAAAATAGAGACTTCTGGGAATCTAAGAGACCAAATGATCAATCATTTAGGATCCAAAAGCATCCAAAACATTCTTATGTTGCTAGAGAAGGAGTACATTGAGAAGTGTGTGGTACTCACAGTGACGGTCAGTGGTAGTAAAGCTCTTATATAAGGATGAATGAATGCTGAAGGTGTGAGGGAGTCGTGCTTTATCAACGCTGTCATGAATTCACACACCACTGTGTGATGTAATACAAAAACTTAAAACAGAAGATGCTCCCCTCCCCCCATTCCCTGCATTATTGGGTATTTTTTCAGCATGACAATGAAGATATTGATTCTCCCAAGGTGAAAATCCTTCAGTGGAAATGTATTTCACTCAATCTCATCACTCTTGAGCAGCTGTGGAGGATTCTGTAGAGACGAGCGGAGCACAACTCTCCATTAAAGACCAAAGCATTCAATGAGGTCTTCCTCCAGGAGTTAAACAGGACAGATGTGAACATTTGTCATGAACTTGTACACTCAGTGCCAAGAAGTGTCAGAGCAGTTTACTTAAAGTTCTGGAGGACATACTAACTACCAGAATATTATACATCTGCTGAATTAAATCTAGGGTGTACTCATTTCTGCAAACTTTAATTTAAACAAAATTGGCTAATTTACTTATCTTACAGAAATGTTTTAAATATATTTCGTCGTTTTTATTAAGTATATGTTTAATACATTCCAATTTTGCCATCTTTCCATTAATTATATTAGTGATCATTAAGAAATATATATTTTATTTGTATTCAGAGGGGGTGTACTCATTTATGCTGTGCACTGTAGAAGTTAATTATATTATGATTTAATCATCTTTGTTGTTTGAGAAATTTCTGTGCAACATAAAGAAAGATTTTATGTGGCTCTTTTCCAATAAACATTAGTTTAACATGACTGTAAAAATCCATAAAGGAAAATACATAAATTAATAAAAGTGTGCATCTGACTTGTGCACTATTCCAAGTCTTCTGAAGCAGTGTTGTTGTTGTAAACTAAAACTATTAGAAATCAGCTTTAGTAACTGAAATGAAGCTGTAATTAAACAAAAATAAATATTACATGAAAAACCTCAAATTAGAAATGCTACCTTACAACAAACACTGAAGAACTTAAATTTGCTAAAACCAAAACATAAAAATGTAAATGTGCAGATGTTTATAAAATGTATTAAATCTTTATAGAAATATTTTAAACCACAACAACAACAAATAACAATTTAAAATTCTAAATGGAAACTGAAAGTTAAAAATGTGATAATGAAAACATAAATAAATACTATAATAGTATATAAATAATAAAAAATTGCACTGCTCCAAAGTCACATGGAGCACTTTTATAGTGATTCTGAAGACTCACAGTTATAGTCACTGTGAAAAAGATCTGAAGATTCTTCAAAAATAAAATAAATAAATAACAGCATACGGCTTTGGAACAACATAACATGAATGTACAAAATGAAAGAATGTGCATTTGGGTAGTTGGGGTGTTTATAAAAAGGGCTGATGAAGGAGATTGTTCATGAACAAGTGTTTTGCTCCACTGGAGCTCAGCGGATCCTCTCATCCATCTACCTCTTCACTTGCACTCGTTTCTGTCAGAATACTGAGCCCAGCAGGGTCCTACATTCTCTCTGCACAGTCTACCCTTTAAAAAAGCCCCAAGTTGCCCCATTCATTCTTGCACTTGTATTCCTGGCAACCTGTGCAATCAATCTTCCATTTGAGGTCTTCTTGATTTGGCTCTTGTCTACAGAGTAGTTTGTTCCTTCAGAGTGCTGATTGTTTTCTGGAGAGAAATGATGAACTATGTCACCCTGTATTCTCCTTAAATTTTTGCAGGTCGGAGTTCTCTCTATATCATCATCTCCACGGGAGGCATTTTCTTACTCATCACCTTGGTGACTGTGTGCGCCTGTTGGAAACCCTCCAAAAAGTACCAGCTCTATTGTCCTTATCCACTCTCTTTGATAGGTCTAAAGCAAGCCACGATAAATCTAAGCAGCTCGCACTGTGGTTGTAAGAAAAGTCTTTGTGCTTGAAATGTTAGGAGGTCAAAGTTCCACAGATCAGATGAAAAACAACGACCAAAGCAACTGATTCAACTGGAAATAAGTCATATTTTACACATTTAGGCTTCCGTGTGTACACCAAATGCATATAGTATTGCATTTGATATTTCAATCACAGTCAGGTATGTTGCTAACCAAAATACATCATTTTTCAATCTACAGAAAAAGGCAAGAGCTTGCCAGACAGAGCAGACAAAATATAGCAGAGCAGAGCAACGGCAATCATGAGGGTAACGACAATTCACTGTTGTAGAATTACTCTCAATGTTACATGAAAAACATTTTAAAGATGCACGCAGTCATTTTTCTCATTAAAAATATTGCTAATAGTAAGATATGTTAAAATTGTTTGCAGTGTTGTTACTATTAGTGAATGGGAATATTATCATATTATATTTTGAATTAGCTTATGCTTATATTTTTATTTATTTATTTTACCTTTAAAATGTTGTAATTGTATGTTACTGTTTAAACCTGTTCATTTCAGTTAGTTACCAAGGCAAATTGTATTTATTTATTTTTATTTTTGTATTAATTAATTTTTTGGGGGG
Organism: Gymnocypris eckloni scoliostomus; assembly: GCA_027564155.1. Lineage (NCBI taxonomy): Eukaryota > Metazoa > Chordata > Actinopteri > Cypriniformes > Cyprinidae > Gymnocypris > Gymnocypris eckloni. The sequence continues at coordinate 13,411,948 of CM050417.1, read as the reverse complement.
GGGTTCATCTGATGTTTATAATTTATTTTATTTCAGCTTTATTTCAATTTATATTTTTGTTTGTTTTTGTTTTAGTAATTTAGTAATATTATTATATTACTAAATTACTAATTTAGTAATATAATAATAATAGCAACAACAACAGTTATGTAAACTCCTATAAAAGACTGAGTACACTTTTGCATTTTTATTTTGCTTTTAAAAAACGTTTTTTTTAAATAACTTACTTGAAAATCTTGAACATTCTCTTCACAGAAGTTGATATTGTGCCTGCTAGAAATTACCAGAACCGTCGGCACCCAGGTGGACTATATGTCCTCAAAGAAACGGTAAGAAATTATTATTATTACTATTATTATTATTAATATATTGAATTGTTGTTGTTTTATTGTTGTTATTATTTCCAGGATTTCCCTGATGGAACAGATGAGTCTTCCTGTAATTATATAAATCCTATTGATCCCCTCAGCCCACCTTGTTATCCCAGCATAGCTCCACCTTCTGCACACTCTCCAGATGCTTATATGCATTCAGGAAGAAGATACCCCCGTACCCCCGTCCCATCTCCTCCATCAACCCCTCATCCGACTCTCACTCCACCATACATGGGCAGCTTGACCCGTAAACCCCACCCTCAGAGACTAAGCCCCGCCCCTCCACACGCAGAAGAACTTCCGATTGAACCAGAAAACAATATGCACCACCACAGCCTCCCACGATAGAGTTTTGAATGTAAAATCTCAAGGATAATGTCAGATTATGAGACTATGTGGGTATGGTCATTTTTATTAGTTATCCTATATTAATTTTAGCAGTTTATGTTTTTCAAAAGCTATTGGTGGATGAATGGTGTATAGGACCAAAACTTGTAGTTGTAAAGTAAAAAACTAATTTACCAGAGAAGTACGTGGATGTACTGGTTGGTTTAATTGTTTTTGTATACTAATATAAACATTTGATTTTGATCAGATTCAGCTGTGGTTTATACCTGCTTGAACTAAACCAATGTAATATTTTAAAAAGAAAGAATTACTGTTATTCTGTTTAATTTCATCCATATTGAGCATTATTGGGATCTCTTAGGATTTACTGTAAATATTAATTTATGTCAGTATTAAAATGATTTTATTCTTTTTGTTTGCTCATTTGTTTGTGAATAACGACACAAACCAGTTACACAATTGACAATTTACAGGTTTTAACCACCAGAGGCTCCCACATCACTATCAATCAATAAATCATCTGCGTCATTTCAAAGCATAGACCACAAATCAGCTTCTCCCTCCTTCCCTTTTTCTGTAGAACAATAGAAATAGTTTTGAATTGAGTCACTTTATCTTGATTTACTGAGTAAATCAACTATAGCACAATAAAAGGACACTCTAAAATGTGCAGTTTTATATCGCAACTTTTGAGGGAGCGTGCAATTGGCATGATGACTGCAGGAATGTCCACCAGAGCTGTTGCTCGTGAATTGAATGTTCATTTCTCTACCATAAACCGTCTCCAAAGGCGTTTCAGAGAATTTGGCTGCACATCCAACCGGCCTCACAACCGCAGACCACGTGTAACCACACCAGCCCAGGACCTCCACATCCAGCATCTTCACCTCCAAGATCGTCTGAGACCAGCCACCCGGACAGCTGCTGCAACAATCGGTTTGCATAACCAAAGAATTTCTGCACAAACTGTCAGAAACCGTCTCAGGGAAGCTCATCTGTATGCTCGTCGTCGTCATCGGGGTCTCAACCTGACTGTAGTTCGTCGTCGTAACCGACTTGAGTGTAACAGATAAATTATAGCTACAATTAGCTTCAAGCAACACATGACAGTTAATGAGGTTAACACAACACTTAAAAGTCATTATCAATCACCACTGAGTGTTTGTAATAACTTCTGACTGCGATCCAATGTGGATTGTGGTCAAATGATGAGGCAGAAAAATATTGGATAATAAACGTAATTACAACTTGTGAAGGAAAAGTAATGTAATATTACTGTTGCCAGAAAGTAACAATTAAAGTAATATTACTTCTAAACGAGTAATAAATCACTTTAAAAAAACAAGCCCAACACCGGTCAACCAATCCGATGTCAGATATTTTAAAGTCCAGGACTTTATTTTCACAATAGATCTGTCTATCTGTCCACAATGGTAAAACAAAATGAAACACAAAATATGTAACACTTGCTCCATAAATAGCTAATTCGCCTTGTTTTAAATGCAGGAGGATGAGTATGAGGGTGCAGCAGTGACGTTTTGAGATAGCAGGCTGAAGATGATGTTAATAATGCTGTTATCTGAATTACGCACTCAACTGCATTATTGAATTTATTGGCATTAGGTTTGTTTGAGCTTCCACTCAAGGGTGAGCGGTTCTATCACTCTTCTTTGCCTATGAACGCTAGTACTTGACATGGTAAAAAACGTTGTGTGTAAGTGGTGATTATGCAGAATGGTTGCAATCAAGACTCATGGGAACGTTTTGGAGTAGATACTCTAATCAGACCAGACCAGAAAACACCAAATCAAAATGTCTGATTCTAAATGCCGTAGTATTAAAAGATCTTTCCACTCTCTCTTTAACCTTTTCCATACTGAGTAAAGAATATGGTGGACTGACTTCAACATCATTGGGCAGCCAGTCTTTTGCAGTGTTTCATTATCAGCCATTCAGCATATTCTGTGTGGATTTTGAATTCGATACAGTGTGGTTGCTTTTCTCATCTCGTCAGAAAAACACAAAACAAATCCTTCAAGAAGACTTTCAAGCTTCAGACACAGAGAGTGGGTGAAACATTAAGGATGCTGAAAAGCAAAAGGAGAAGATGAAAGGACCCTAATGGAGGAGTTTTCCATATTCCTACCCAGATCTGGCCCAGACACACATCCATAAACCGAACAACCATAAAGCCTTTTATTATCAGGATAATGTCTTCCCCTTAGATCCTTTATTATTTAAATATGACCGGACTCTTCTCTTTTGTCCCATGATTAGCAGCAAGCATGTATTTCTGATTACCCGAGGTGTGATTTTTTTCTCACCTAGTTACATAAGCTTTTAAATTTATGCTTTGTGCAGGTCCATTGTTTGTTCCATCGCCTTTGGTGATGTTGAAAGTTAGATGTGAACTTCATTGGCCAAATGGTTAAAAAAACAGTTTCGATCTCTTATTATCCACACTAGCCCTATCCAGTCTTATGTTCTTATTAAAACTGTCAAAAACCCTGTATCAGCACTAAAACAGCTCCTCTGGCCGGCCTAGACTGCTAATCTATTTCCATAGGGTAGTGTAGTCAACAGCACACGAGACTCGGAGGATTAAGACATAGGAAGCTTTTCTGGCCCCTCAGGGATGAGATTAGAGAGGAAGGAGGCTCAGAGCAGGTTTGCGCTTGTATTTGCTGTTCACACTTCCATCCCCAGTTTGTTCAGGCTGTTAATGATCCAGCCACATTAATAATGTTTGTGATCCAACATTTTTGTGAGTGGTTATGTCAGCTGACCAGAACATATGTTGCTCTGAGTGGACACAGAAAACTGGCACATCACATTGACAAAAATGTAAGTGAATTCACCCACAATTACTTTCACACAGCCTCAGTTTTATAGCAATTGCTACGTTTTTTATGTAAATTTGCCTTTAGTTTGAACTCAAGGTTCTAAGTTTTCCATTACCGATACAAATGTGTTATAAGAACCACGAATCTCTTCAAGTTCAAGCGCTGGAACTGCATATGACACAATGGACCATAATTGTTTCAAACGTAAATATAGACTCCAGGGTGGTCTGCTAAATTAAGCAGGGAGGGTGAATGAAAGGACTAAATTAAATGATTACAACAGCAACAATAGACATCAAGGGGGCTGGGCACCGTTTCACCGTAGTAACTGTTCCCCCTGACAACGGTGAAGAGTGACGATTATATTCAGGGTCCTTCAATATACCCAGGTTTCCCTTGCTCACTTGCTCTATTTGGCTCCATTGAGCACCTGGGACTGCTGGGAACGCTGCCTGCCCACGGGGAGAACTGAGAGCTGCTGACATCAGGCAAGACTGCTATTTTCTGACACAAACATTCTATCTGCAATGCTACTTCTATCTGCAATGCTGTTCGATGCTAATAGTACATTTCATTATTTCCAGATTAAGTTACATGGTTAGAAATAAACGCGGCCTGCTGTATCTTCAAGAAAGTTTCCAAGAAAGTCTCAGGTGACACTATGTCTGATTGTTTGGCAATCAGAGTCAATTGAGAGTTATTAAAGATGCACTTCTGCACAGATGTGCACTATAAAGTGTGTTCTGTTGATATTTATTTGTCTTGTGAGAACACTTAATTGTCTTTTAAAGAAATAATTCACCAAGAAATGTAAATTATTTTCTAATTTAATTCAGACCTCTATGAACTTCCTTCTGTAGAACACAAAATAAGTTATTTAAGAATGTTTGAAATGTTTGTTTTTTCCATTCATTGAAAGTAAGTTGTGGTCTAAAACAACACTGAACCCCATTGACTTATTGTAGGGATAGCTTGACCCTTGTTTCTGCAAAGTGTAACACTCTCTGCTCTGCACCATAGTATGGTTAGAACAATTCTAAGGGTTAACCGAATCTTCAAATACCTCTTATTTGTTTGATTGATAGCAAAAGACTACATGGTTAAAGACTTGTACTTAAAATTCTTTCTTTATTTCTTGTTTTGCAAATAACATTTCGTAGTGGGCCTTTTGAGATCTGGTCTTGGTGGATCTGCTCTGGGATAGGGGTACCAGGACAAGTGGCTTATTAGTTCATCCTGTCAGCATGGGGTCTGGTTCCTCCTCCTATGCTCCCAAAACCATCTATTTGGATGTAGATGGTAAAGTGCAGAAGGTGAGTGTCTCATTTAATGTATGTTTGTCTGGATTTAAAATCACAAGCTGGTTATCTTGAGATCATGAAGTACTATTTGTGGTTGACCAATAACTAGAGAGCATGGGTGGCTGATGGCCAATATAATCCTGACTTTAATGAGTTGAATCAAATCATAAAATGTATGGAAAATTACTGAAGCAGTATTATTATCCAATGACAAACAAAATGGCTAAATATGGTCCTGGTTGATACAGCAGTTCATTACAAACATTTAAGTCCTGAAATGCTGAATCAAAACCAATAAACCAGATATTAAGCAGTTTGTCATGGCACTAGTAATACTGTTAAGAGTAGTGCTGGGAGATCAGTGTGCACAGGTTAAAAATAAAGATGAAGGTGGCGTGTTCCACAGGTGTGACTGACATTGCATGCTTATGACACTTGACACATTGTTTTCTCCTGTTGTTTCCTTGAGAATGACTGAATAACTTTTAATAATTGTGTCCAATTTACAGAATATTGTTCTACATAAGGATCTTACATCATACTCATTAGCTGCATATTATAATCTATGATGGATGAAAAATGCTTTATGTATTTTATAAATACATGTGTCAGATTCATCAATTCATCTTGAAGTGTACACAAATTCTTAAGAGCTCGGAGAGCCAACGTGGACATTGAGAGCATTGAGTATATTTACTGTAGTACAGGATCTATTGGTGATCTGAACCTGTCTACCACAGCTGCCTCTTTCATCTTTGTTATTCTCTATTCAAAAGCTTTTAATTAATGAGTTTATATATATATATTTATTTTTATTTTTTTAAACCCGAATTCTGGAAATGTTGAGATGTTTTTTAAATGTTTAAAAGACTTTCAACTCACATGAGCCAATATTTTATTCACAATAGAACATAGAGAACATAAAAAATGTTTAAACGGAGAAACTTTACACTTTTATCCACTAAATGAGCTAATTTAAATTTGATGCCTGCTACAAGTCTCCAAAAAGTTGGCACAGGGGCAACAAAGGGCTGAAAAGCAATACATTTTGAAAAAATTGAGCTGGGAAAACATCTAGCAACTAATTATGTTGATTGACATCAGGTCTCTAACATGATTAGCTATAAAATAAATGTCTTAGAGAGTCTGTCAGAAGTAAATATGGGCTGAAGCTCTCCAATCTGTGAAAGAGTGCGTAAAAAGATTGTGGAATACTTTAAAAGCAACGTTCCTCAACGTCAAATTGCAAAGGCTTTGCAAATCTCATCATATACAGTGCATAACATCATCAAAAGATTCAGAGAAACTGGAGAAATCTCTTTGCGTAAGGGACAAGGCCCGAAGACCTTTGTTGGATGCCTGTGGTCTTCGGGCCCTCAGACGACACTGCAACACTCATTGGCATGATTCTGTAATTGACATTACTAAATGGGCCCAGGAATACTTCCAGAAACCACTGTTTCAAAGTGGAAAAGTGTTCTATGGTCAGACGAGTCCAAATTTGACATTCTTGATGGAAATCACGGATGCCGTGTCCTCCGGGCTAAAGGGGAGGGAGACCTTCCAGCGTGTTATCAGCGTTCAGTTCAAAAGCCAGCATCTCTGATGGTGTGGGGGTGCATAAGTGCATACGTTATGGGCAGCTTGCATGTTTTCGAAGGCACTGTGAATGCTGAAAGGTATATAAAGCCAAATCTCCAGAAACTCATAACCTTGATGCCCAGACGTCTTCAGACTGTTTTGAAAAGATGAGGAGATGCTACACCATGGTAAACATGCCCCCTTCCCAACTATTTTGAGACCCATAGCAGGCATCAAATTTGAAATAAGCTCATTTTGTGTGTAAAATTGTCAAATTTATCCGTTGACACATTTGTTATGTTATCTATGTTCTATTGTGAATAAAATATTGGCTCAAGTGATTTGAAAATCTTTTAGTTTTCATTATATTCAAATTTAAAAAATTCCCATAATTTCCATAATTTGGTTTGTACATTACTCTTCAAAAGTTTGGGGTCTGTAAGATTTTTAAATGGTTTGGAAGAAGTGTCATATGCTCACCAAGGAAGCATTAATTTGATCAAAAATTCCGGAAAAACTGTAATGTAGTGAAATATTATTAACATTTATAAAAACTATTTTGTCTTTTAGTATATTTTAACGATTTATTCCTGATTTCCTGAATTTTCAGCAGCCGTTACTCCAGTATTCAGTGTCACGATCATTCAGAAATAATTTTAATATGCTGATTTAGTGCTTAGTTCTGAATTAAGTTTTAGACCATTGACTTTGTCTCATGTTTCTGCTAAAATTAAAAACAGACAAATGAGATGATACTATGAATATGTAGATCTGAGTAAAGTGTGAAACTTAAGCCAAAGTCTCTATTTAATATAATTTCTGCTGAGGAGATACGTTGAGATAATAAAAGGGATTTTTCTGGTGGAATCTAAATCATTAATTTATCACTGCACCCCATAAACCCTTTTTTTAAATCCCCCAATATTTTCAATGACATTTCAAGATCCTTATCTCAAGTTATGGGTTTGAATTGCATTTCAGTAATAATAGCATTGTAGCATGAGCATATTGTTTTCTCATTGTAGTAGAAGTATGACGACAAATATACCCATAATACAACTAACACACCCTTATTTGTCCTGCTCAGGTGCTTTTCAGTCGTCACTGCAGCCCATGTGATATCAAAGAACTGCTGTGTTCCTCCTCCAACATCCCTGGGTCTGTGTATCACTGAAATCGGCACTTATCAACACCTCAATCCATTTTGCAAACCTGCAGTGGTTGAGAGAGAAGTTCTCTATAGTGTACATGTTCGGTGCCAGACATAATCAATTCATCAACTTTTTATTTCTTCTGTCTATAGGAACACTGCTATAATGATGGTGAACCCTGAAGGTGCAATTGTGTCCATTGATCCCACGATGCCCACCAACACCCCCAAGTAAAACACAGCCTGGCCCTTGTTGTTTGTATGAGCAATTATGTTAATGTTCAGTTTAATCTGTCAGTTAATGATCCCATTTTGTCCCATTTTGTAGATCCCTGTACAAAGTCATTCCTTTGTCTACCGGCCAGCTGGGAGGTATAATGCATCATTTTTTTTACAGTGTTTGACTCACTTATAAACTTTAGTACCCTAGATTTACATTTGCTCATTATAATGTTCCAAGCTAAGAGGTGTTCTGCCCTGATTTATAGCGCGTGTATTTAACTCCTCAGAAAAGGAAGATATGTTTCAGAATGTGCTCTCACAGGTAGCAGAGCAGTTTAGCAGGTAATGGACATATTTGTTTTCTCATGGACTGAAGATAAATCTTTATCACATAATGGTTTTGTACTAAAACCAGGAAAAAAAATCCTTCACTCCACAGAGCATTCAGGATCAACGAACTAAAAACGGAAGTGACCGACAGACTGGCTATGCTGGAGAAGAGAGTAGAACGTATGTAATGAAGGTGTTGCTGTTTGACTAATTTCCTCTTGTTATCTGGTTTGATTGTTGCTCAGAATTAAATCTGAAGTACACTACAAGACTCACATGAATCTAAACAGATTTTCAGTTCAAGCAGCACATGAACTGATCAACTCTTACTCTTTACTAGTTATTGCATGAAAGAAACATGAATGAACATCAGAAGGTTTCTAGTTTAAATCACAGAAAGACGTCAATACACACAATTTTTTAAGCTCAGGTCCACTGACGTTAATCTACTCTCCTGTCTGTTTGTTTGTCGGAAAAATGTCAGATTTGGCGTTATGATTGGCCAGATCGCCTTTCAATCAAACTCCTGGCAAAGTTTAAATTATGGCTTGTTGAGGAGAGGTGTGATATTGCTTTTGTAAGCTTTCAAGCTTCTGTTGAAGATTCTGAGGATAACCCTGCACCATATAGGGACCCAAATATCATAAAGACTAGGCTTTTTTGGCTCAGACCACCCTAGCAACAGCACAGACAAGTGATAACAACTCTTCATACTATGTTGATTTTCTATGCAGTGGAGGGATTAAAGGTCGTGGAGATTGAAAAGTGTAAACACGATTTGAAGAAGCTAAGAGATGAGATGACGTCCAGAGTAGGAGGAAGGTAAGTGAAAGAAAATATCTTCTATTGAAGTCAACGCAAGCATGAAGATCTATCTGTTTATCCATCTAGAGTGGCTCTTTAAAAAAAAAGAAACTCAAATATATCTAAATGATTAATCAACCACTCTCCTTTTAGAGTGAATTGTCCATGCAAATACAATTTCTCAGATGAAGGAATGAAATTAACACCTAGACGTGACGTCCCCAGCTACCCAAAGGTGCTTTAAAGTTTTATGACATGCATTGATTGAATTACGGGCCCTGCAGGAGAACATTTTGTCTCTATGTGGTATTAATCTCTGTTAATCTTGATTTCCTCAGTACACACTTTCTCAGGAGACCATTGAAGCGCTGAAGAAACCAACCTTTGATGTTTGGCACTGGGAGCACAATGAAGTGAGTCTGACTCAGTGGAATATTCAATACGTTTAGAGATGATATCATGCACACATGCTCATTTGATGATTTCCTGTTTCTCAGATGCTGAGCTGTCTGGAGTACATGTACCATGACTTAGGCCTCGTGAAGGAGTTTAACATGAACCCAATTACTCTCAAACGCTGGTTGGTAAGAAAATTAGTATAATTGTAAAAATGAAAGGGTGCAAGATAGGTAATTTCTACATAATTTTCCAGGTTAACAGCTCTGATTCTGATTCTTTTTATATGTTCTCAGTTGGGCATTCAGGAAAATTACCGCAGAAACCCGTTCCATAATTTCCGCCATTGTTTCTGCGTGAGTCAGATGATGTATGGCATGATCCACCTCTGCAACCTTCAGGTGAGAACTTTGACGTACGTAGCAATTAGCACAGCAATTACTGTGGAACAGTAAAAGTGGAAAGCCGTGTGTGTGGCCTACAGGAAAAGCTCAAACTGACAGATCTGGGCATTTTAATGACTGCTGCCGTGTGTCACGACTTAGACCACCCTGGATACAACAACACGTAAGATCTTCACCTCTGTGTAATTATGCTCTCGAGTCAATTCTCATAAAAACATACAGGTGTACCCAGGTATTTGCCTACAAGTTCGTGATGACAATTTTACAGCCTTATATCTGTGCCGTTTATCTTAATAATCATTCCCATGACATATGACGAGATAATGTAGCGCTGTATATATGCAGGTACCAGATCAATGCTCGTACTGAGTTGGCAGTGCGCTACAATGACATCTCGCCCCTGGAGAATCACCACTGTGCTGTGGCCTTCCAGATACTCTCACTGCCGGAGTGTAATGTATTTGCAAATGTGGACCCAGAGGCCTTTAAACAGATCCGACAGGTATATCACAAAATGTCAACTCTCATTTAAGAAGTTTAAGCGGCCGTTCACACAGAATGTGTTTTTGTATTAAAGAACGTGAGACACAGGGTAGTGGAATGAAAAAACACAAGTCTCAAGACCTCATACATTTTTTTCGGAGAGTGTGTGATTATCGTGCATGGCCAAAATAATTTTAAATTGTAATATTATTGTTATATCAAAAAATATTTTTAAATAAATAATGCTATCAGTAAAATTCATCTTTAACTTTGTTTATTTAGTGTTCTCTTTTATATGGCCACTGAATCACACTCAAAATATGAGTGTAGGAAGGTGGAGAGAAAGTTTGTAACCATAACTGTACACAAGCATACCAAAAAAAACTACTTACGGTTGATCTGCGCTTCCTGCAGGGTATGATGTTTAACATCCTATTTTTTACAGAATACAAAGAATTCCCGTATTGGTGGCTAACTTTTTTTCCAGCTTTGAATAGATTGTCTTGATTTCATATTCTTAAAATGAGCTGTAGTAGCTTTGATTTAATTTTATGACCGATAGCGTAAAGGTACAGTACTACCACCTATGTTGAGTATCAGCCGGATGAAATGTTACTGGCGTTGGGTTTTTCATGCTATTATTGCATGTGTGGTACTAAAGTGATATCAATATTTATTTTTTTAAATATGATGTTTATTGTCAAAATCAGTATATTTGCAACACCCTTACACTAGATGCTGAAAAAGATGTAAGCACAACCATCAAAGACGTCTGTCTAGTAAAATTGAGTGGTAGAAAGCAAAATCATTCTGTGTGAATTGCCCCCATTTTTGTTTTTTTTGCAGTAAATGTTCTTACAATTTGTAAACATGTTTTTATTATATGACAATGTATTGGCAGGCTATCATCACACTGATTTTGGCCACGGACATGGGCCGGCATGGTGAGATTCTGGACTCGTTCAAGCGTAAAGTGGACAATTTTGACTTCACCAATGAGGAGCATGTGACTTGCGTTTGTATCATACACTCGTTCTGCCAAAACCACATCTTAAACTAGCTATAACTAGCAAAAATATTGTTTTTCAGCAGTATATTGCATGAATTTGACAGGTTTAGAACTTCAGATTTGTTGACAGTTAGACAAGTAAGGATTTGTCGCCTTCTCATGTGTTCAGCTGAAGATGGTTCTTATCAAATGCTGTGACATTTCAAATGAAGTCCGGCCTACAGAGGTGGCAGAGCCGTGGGTGGACTGTCTGCTGGAGGAATATTTCACACAGGTTTGCGGACTCTACATCTTGTGTTATAATTGCTCTACAGTGACAGCTGGCTTTGTTTACTCTGTCTTGTCTTTGTTCAGAGTGATAGAGAGAAATTTGAGGGGCTTCCTGTGGCACCCTTCATGGACCGAGACAAAGTCACCAAGCCCACAGCCCAGATTGGCTTTATTAAATTTGTTCTCATCCCCATGTTTGAAACTGTCCTGAAGGTAGGTGAAATAGTCAAACAGTGTAATAGTTCAACCAAAATGCTAATTCTGTCATAATTTGCTGGTTTCATGCATTATTTCGAATCCTGTCATGTTTTTCCTCTCAGCTCTTCCCTCAGATTGAAGAGATTATGGTGCAGCCTCTCAGAGACTCACGAGACCATTATGAGGAGCTGAAGCAAATTGATGATGCCATGACCGAGGTAAACACTCCTCAGCTCACAGTCACTGAAAGAAATATAATAACACATAAAAAAGATGTGTGTATACATATACAGTGGGTACGGAAAGTATTCAGACCCCCTTAAATTTTTCACTCTGTTATATTGCAGGCATTTGCTAAAATCATTTAAGTTCATTTTTGTCCTCATTAATGTACACACAGCACCCCATATTGACAGAAAAATACAGAATTGTTGACATTTTTGCAGATTTATTAAAAAAGAAAAACTGAAATATCACATGGTCCTAAGTATTCAGACCCTTTGCTAGACACTCATATATTTAACTCAGGTGCTGTCCATTTCTTCTGATCATCCTTGAGATGGTTCTACACCTTCATTTGAGTCCAGCTGTGTTTGATTATACTGATTGGACTTGATTAGGAAAGCCACACACCTGTCTATATAAGACCTTACAGCTCACAGTGCATGTCAGAGCAAATGAGAATCATGAGGTCAAAGGAACTGCCTGAAGAGCTCAGAGACACAATTGTGGCAAGGCACAGATCTGGCCATGGTTACAAAAAAATGTCTGCTGCACTTAAGGTTCCTAAGAGCACAGTGGCCTCCATAATCCTTAAATGGAAGACGCTTGGGACGACCAGAACCCTTCTTAGAGCTGGCAGTCCAGCCAAACTGAGCTATCGAGGGAGAAGAGCCTTGGTGAGAGAGGTAAAGAAGAACCCAAAGATCACTGTGGCTGAGCTCCAGAGATGCATTTGGGAGATGGGAGAAAGTTGTAGAAAGTCAACCATCACTGCAGCCCTCCACCAGTCGGGGCTTTATGGCAGAGTGGCCCGAGCCTCCTCAGTGCAAGACACATGAAAGCCCGCATGGAGTTTGCTAAAAACACCTGAAGGACTCCAAGATGGTGACAAATAAGATTCTCTGGTCTGATGAGACCAAGATAAAACTTTGGCCTTAATTCTAAGCGGTATGTGGAGAAAACTAGGCACTGCTCATCACCTGTCCCAACAGTGAAGCATGGTGGTGGCAGCATCATGCTGTGGGGTGTTTTTCAGCTGCAGGGACAGGACGACTGGTTGCAATCGAGGGAAAGATGAATGCGGCCAAGTACAGGGATATCCTGGACGAAAACCTTCTCCAGAGTGCTCAGGACCTCAGACTGGGCCGAAGGTTTACCTTCCAACAAGACAATGACCCTAAGCACACAGCTAAAATAACGAAGGAGTGGCTTCACAACAACTCCGGGACTGTTCTTGAATGGCCCAGCCAGAGCCCTGACTTAAACACAATTGAGCATCTCTGGAGAGACCTAAAAATGGCTGTCCACCAACGTTTACCATCCAACCTGACAGAACTGGAGAGGATCTGCAAGGAGGAATGGCAGAGTATCCCCAAATCCAGGTGTGAAAAACTTGTTGCATCTTTCCCAAAAGACTCATGGCTGTATTAAATCAAAGGGTGCTTCTACTAAATACTGAGCAAAGGGTCTGAATACTTAGGACCATGTGATATTTCAGTTTTTCTTGTTTAATAAATCTGCAAAAATGTCAACAATTCTGTGTTTTTCTGTCAATATGGGGTGCTGTGTGTACATTCATGAGGAAAAAAATGAACTTAAATGATTTTAGCAAATGGCTGCAATATAACAAATAGTGAAAAATTTAAGGGGGTCTGAATACTTTCCATACTCAGTGTGTGTGTGTGTTCTCATTATAGTGCCCCATCTTGCTAACATAAAGGTATGTTTTTTGTTAAATGAGGCACAGAAGACAAAAACTGAAAATATGTCATTAGGAGGGAAGAAGAAATAAGCACTGCTGTGAGCATAATGATACTGTGTAAGTATATTTGATACAATTTACAGTTACAGAGTACAGTGTTTTGTCCTTTTAATATTCCAGAAAGCCAAAGTTATATGCTTTGTTTTCTTTTTCCTTCACTTGCATCTTACAGTTATTTTCCAGTAATCTGTTCTTTTTATAGTGGAGCATTATTGGAAGAGTGATCAAATGACTGATGAGTTTTGTGTAATTTTAGGAGTCTGATTTTTGACCTGTTTACACTGTGTGGACAGACTTCTGGTACGAGCATCTTTGAGACGCTGGGCTGCTGTTGAATCCACTGAATCTAAAGAGTCACCTGAACGACTTTTGCCAACAGACTGCTAGGCCGGTCTGATTATTTATTTTATCATCAATCAGTTATGAATCCTTTTCGGCTGACTTGGGCATATATATTTATCTCTGCAGTTTTACAGTTTTCTCAGTTGCTTTGGTGCATTTCTCAGATCAGAAATACAATTTTCAAAATTACTTGTTCAACCTCCACATCGTCTAGTCACTTGTGCACATCATAAAAGCAGTTTCTCATTCTTTTTAAAAAGTTGCGATTGCTTTGGTACATTCATGCAACTGATTCCTACATTTTCAGTTGCTAATATCATGTTGCTTAAAATGTATTATATAGTTCTCTGTGCAATAGTCTTTTCCCTCAAAACATCAGTCATTAGTTAAATGTGTAAGTCATTAGATGCACAATGGTTGATCTAATTGTCATAAACTGACAAGCATATTTTCTACACATTTCTATTCGACTTTTTGTAGATTTGCCATGAATTGTGCAAGTGAATCTTGACTTTCACTAATGAAGGGAATATAGATCAACCAATTATATACCAGTTCTCTGAAATAGCTCAAAGTTGCATCTCATGAACCTTTAATTGGAAAGCATATAGATAGAGGACAACACAAGAGTTACAAATTCTGACAGTGGATGAACATCCAGAAAACCATCAGGGTCAACAGCCGTGAGGAAGAAGAGGAGTGGTGCAGCTAAATAACAGCTAAATGACACAAGGACTTTTCATTCTGATGGCACTGATATGTTCATGGACATAAATACTTTGAGAGATGAACTAAAGATGTTCAGTACATTACAGGTTTTTGCAGGTGATCTATTGTGTGGTGCTGTTTGTACGAATTGTTTTGAGAAATGCACAGACTTCTTTGCAAATATTAAGGATGATTCGAGAAATGCACCAAAGCGACTGAGAAAAACAGTAATCATGTTTGTTGTTTTTGTTCTATTTTACAGTGTTCAATAGGGAAAAAATGCATTTCTATTGCATGCACTTATTGCATGTAGTCATCTGAAAGGTTTGTGATCCCAAAGCAATAGGATACCGGATTACAGCATGACGTATAACCGTAACTAGTGCCTTTTGAAAATGTGTTTTGATGATTATAAAAGGCAAGCACGATATGATACGGTTCCTTTTGTCAACTTTTTCTCTCCTGAGTTCCTCCAGAACAGCAGTTCACATTTTAGGTAGCTTTGTGGTGAGCACAATGTCACTGCAATCTGAATATCAGCTTTTAAGGAACCTGAGAACTCCCTTTGCTGTGTTTTGATTCGGTTTCCCCATTATTTATTTGGTTTTACACACCCTCATAACTTTTTTCCTACAGAACATGAAAGAAGATACTTTGAAAAATGTCTCAGTCCTGATTTTCATTGTGTGGACAGTTGAAACATTCTTAAAAATATATATTTTTTGTGTTCTGCTGAAGAAATAATGTCATTCAGGTTTGGAACAACTTGAAAGAAAGTAAATAGCAGAAATTTAATTTTTGGGTCACCGCCCCTTTAAATTAATTTCTTATTTTGCTATCAGAAAGGTTATACCAGAAGTCATACCTGCCAACCCCGTTCAATATTTCTACCCTTTGGCTCAATGTTCTCACTTTTTGTTCTCTGTATCCTATTTGCTCTGGTTTACTTCTAATACTTCCTCAAAATAAGACAATAAAGTCTGTGGGAGTTCTGCCTCCTGGCTGTTCTTGAGCAAGGCTGTTCTTTTCTCCTTTTATCAATGTGATAATAAAAGCTCTTGCCAGGAGGTCACATGTGTTTGCTATTATGACATGGTTAGGCCTGTACGCATCATTTCATTCATATGTTTCACTGTCAGCATTTGGCATCTTCGACTTTAGAGCAGCACATTTTGATGGATGGAGATCATGGCACATATTTCCTTCGCTTAGGGCTGCTTAACTTGTTGAAACAGGACTGGGGTCCAAAGTTTGTCATAGCAAGCTATTAATTAAAGCATATTCTAAAAGATGAGTGGAAAGTGATGTATAAATAGATGTATTTTTAAGTCAAGTGACCCAAAATGCAGGTCTAAAGCACAAATTATATAGCGCTGTTTGTCTGTCATTGTTCCTGGTGCACATGTATGCCTCAACCTGTATTTTAGAGTCACGCTTTTTCCATCCCAACTGGATCTGTTTGTGCCTTTGGCTTGTTTTCATGATGAATGGCATTCTTTTCTATACATTTCTTCATCTTGTTGCCTCTATTAGATGATGAGCCTTAATTTAAGCTTTCAGTTACCCATCTGCTGGCGTGTCTTGCTCTGTCTCCACTCGACTGTGACATATTGAGTTCACAGATTATCAAAGCCTGTTTCATTACCCACTTCAGAGAAATGAAAACATTCATTTAAATGAAAACAACGTGCCTGATATATTTACAATTTGATTGCATTTTTTTAAAAGCTTTTGAGTGGAAGAGTCATCATTTGTGTCCAAAAAGTCCCAACATCACTTTTATCCTTCCCATACTAATTAAGAATCAACAAAAAGCTGTTTTGTACCCAGAAGGCACAGACTGACCCATTATGTTTTGTGTGTGCTGGCACCTTCAGGGTTTATCGCCTGTGCTCCACTGACTGCTCACAGGGTGGCAATATTTCTCTAAAGAGCTTTTTGTGCTCTCCACTCAGACCACTGAAAGAAGAGCAATTAGATGACAAAAGAACAATTCTCAAGAGTGGAAACTGAAAACGGTAAAGAAAGTCACACCCAGACATATAAAAGCCTGGTTTTTGGTCATATAATAAACTTACTGTGTGAAGTATTGTATAACTTGGCGCCATTTTCAGCATTTAGAGCTGTTGGTCAAATACATGCAGCCTTGGTGCGCATGAGAGACTTCTGTCAAAAACAGTAAACCGACCCCAAAATTTTAAGTGGACAATATTTAAACTGTTCTGGTAGTTTTGAAACATTGAGAGGAATAAGTTTGGTATCTGGTGCTCATTAGTTTTGGTTTTCACAAGCACAAGTGTCAAGAGTGAGTCTCCTGGAAAGCAGCAAACATTATCACATTATCATGTGAGGAACGGGCCTCTGGTAACTTGACTCTGCTAAAATTCTCTCTACGCCACTTATCACCATTATCTGTCCAGCGTCTCACTTGAAGCCGTGCTTGTCAGTGAAAGTGTGTTAGAGATAAGTTCCCTGGAACGTTTCTCCAAAACAGATTAAATCTGCTTTGTATCACTGCGGTCAATGTGGTGTAAACAGAAAAGTCAAATTAAAAGTGATTTGGATTCTCTTTAAAGGGCCGTGTTGTTTTGCTATCCTTTATTTCTTTTAGTTTCCAAATCCCTCTTGCTAATTAGGGGCTTTCCCACCAATGAATCCTGTTTGAACTTTTATTATTTTCACGGTATTGTGACAATAGCTATGTGTCGTATTTCAAAATGCTGGACTGGATGTTTACAGTGAAGAGACTGTCAAAGTTGATTCGTCAAATGTGCAACAACACAAGTACTTGTTGATAATGAAAATGTGCGAAAAAATATAGTAGTCAACATTTGAAGTGGAACAAAAAAAGTTCATCAAAGTTGTTCTAAGACAAGATTTCGGGTTTAGGTTTTAGGACAACTTTGATTCAAGTTTTTGACCCACTTTAAATGTTGACTAAAAACAAATGATATAAAACAAGAGCAACAATTAAAAGATGATAAAAGTGAGACGTGCATTTTTAAATGAGAGGCATGAATCGTGTTAGCTCTTAGTGAGTAATGGACAGCAGTGGAGCTTTAATAAACATTCCTCATCCAGACTATTAAACATCAAAGCTGCAGAACTCTCCCCTCGTACTGTATTTCCTCTCTAGATACAATCTTTGTCTAAACACATAGGTCTCCTCCGGTCTGTGTCTCCTTTCTGTGTTTTCTTAAAGGGGGCCAGAGTTAAGGGTCAGTGTTCGGGCTGTCAGGGGCCTCTCCTTTAGTGGGACGTCTAGATTTCAGTTCACCACAGACCCATGAATCATCTTCCTTTAGGAGAAGAAACAGCACTGAGCAGAATGTTTTTCCTTTCTTTCCCAAACCATGGGTTCTCAAACTCTTTCACCATTTTGAGACCCACCAAAGGCTTTGTAATGTAATATAAGGAGAAAGATTTTTTTTGGTTAACGTTTTTCAATGCAGTAATGATGCATTGACGGGACCTGCGGTTCATTAAGTGAGTCATAAGGATGTAGTTGTTAACTTTTTTAAATGCAGTAATGATGCATTGACAGGATCATAAGGATGCAGTTGTTAACTTTTTTAAATGCAGTAATGATGCATTGACAGGACCTGCGGTTCAGTAAGTGAGTCATAAGGATGATTCATTCGTTGTTCTGATTCGGTGAGTTCATTCAGTGAAAAGTTTGTCTGAAGGCTTCAGCAGTCTTACACTGCTAACTGTTAGTTTGCGAGTCTTTCTGAAGCATTCGTTTAAAGAACCGCTTTGTAAAAGTCCTTAAGTGAGACTCCATTTTTCCATGAGAATCAGTAAAAACCTGATAATGATTCATTAAAATAACGGCTCATTCAAGTTCATGAATTGAGTGAGACCCACTTATTGCCATAAGACCCACTCAAAATGAACTATGGTAAAAATACATTTAGTGTTGACGTTAACACTTTTTATACAAAGTAATGAAACAATAAGTAATGAAGTTATACGAAGTAAAGAAACAAGTGAGACAAATGTTGATTGTTCAGTGAAGGATTCATGATGAAAAATTGATTCTTGAGTTTATGAGTTTTTAAATCATTTAAAAACCTGCTAATTTTTCATGAATCTGTTGGGACTAACTTGTTCCCATGTGACAGTTAACAGAAATAAAATATGGGGGGAAATGCATTTATTCTTTCATTAACACTTATTTTTCTCCTTGAAGTAATGATGCACTGATGTGGAACTTGTAGCTCAGTAAGTGAGTCACATGTCGATTCACTAGCTGCTCTGGTGGATCCTGTGAATTTGTTCAGTAAAGCATTCATGAAACTGGTAACTCTTGTGTTTGTGAGTCTTTTGAATCTGTTAAAAACCTAAAAAATGTATGAATCAATGTGCTCCTATGAGACAGACTACAGAAGTAATGAAATATGGGTAGAAACATATTTATTCTCTTTTCATCAACCCCTTTTTATTTTTAAAGTGAGTCATACGTAGATTCAATGAGTTTGTGAAGAACTCATGGAAGGATTAAGCGGACTGATTCCTGAGTTTGTGAATCTTTTGTAAGCATAAATTTAAACATGCTAATTTAATCTGTGGCAAAAATGTGTTCATGCAACTTATCCCCACTTTTTGAAAGCACTACTCTTGTCTAAACTGTTAATAATCATGTGGACTTTTTTTTATTATAAACTTTATAAAAAATCTAACAAGCTTATTAAAAGACACAGTTGTCCAGTTCCTCTCAGACAGTCCAGGATGTGCTTCCTGTGAGGTTTGCATGGCTTCAGGGGGATTCTTTAGATAAAGTCAAGCTGCAATCTCCTCGACAGACAGCTTTTACAGGACACCTCACACTTTCCAGACAGCGAACACCTGTAGTGCTCATCAGGTCATTTGCAGTCTAAACAGTTAAAGAGTTACGATACTAAAAAAAACAACTTTCTGTTTGTGAGCCAGACAGTGGATATCTGGGACATTTCATAAGATTGATCAACAAAGTCTAGACAATGGTGGTGATAAATATTTTGTTTAAAAGAGAGAAAAAAACAACCTGCTTCAGAGGAGATGGAACACACCAGCTAGTTTCCTTTAAAAGTCTGGCGCCACCTCTCAGGATGGACCCACAAAACCTCACTCTGCATGAGATCATAATGCTGGGTGTCCATAATGTATGCCTGGAGAATCCTGCACAGCGGCCAGACATGCCTTAACCACGATTTAGGAGAGCAAAATTTATGTTTTGGCAGTAATGTCCTTGGAGAATTGCCTTATCTCAGTCATTTGACTGCTACATTTTTTCACCCCTATCAACCTCTACTGTGCTGTATTTTAAAGATGTTACCGTTTGAAGTGACTTCAGTACTATTCATATTCAAAACAACTGGGTCGAACTGATTTGAGATGTATTTGATATCTCAGTATCATCTTAAAATCATTTGCACATGATTGGTGTGTTTCTCAAGACAGCATTGTCTTTGGTCCGACTTCTCTTTATTTCTTTCTCCGACATTTTTATTTCTTCACTGTGATGAAACCAGAACATTTATTGTGCTTGACTGTGTCCCACAAGAGTTCAGAACGTTTTATTTACAAGGTTCTAAAGGTGTTATTCGTCTGCAGCCGTAGACGCTTCAATTGGTGGTTCTTTAAATAAAACAATAAATAAAGGCTTCAATGGCTTTTCATTTTGCAGAAAAACAATACATTAAATATATACTGTATTCTTCTGTTTGAAATGAACTTTCTTGTTTTTATGCAAAACTAATACGGAACTGTTTTCCCTTTAAACGTTCCTCTGACATTCTAAATCAAAATACAGTAGTTTTATTTCAGATTTAGTATAAAATATTATAATATAAATGTACATAAATAATAATTATGCCTAAAATGTATAATAATAATATATTATTATTAATATATTATTATATTAATATACATATATCATTGATAATAATAATAATTATTATTATTATGTTGATAGTTATTTATAAAATGTATATTATATTCTAGATTTTATATAAATATTAAAACAATACACATCATTTGAATGTTTACGCATAACACACTACAGTTCAAAAGTTTGAAGTCAGTAAGATTTGTTTATGTTTTTGAAGTCTTTTGTACTCAACAAGGCTACAATTATTTAAGAAAAATAGACACACACCCCATGATTAATTATAAAATAATTATATATAAAAAGTTAATATATACATATATATAATAAAAATAGAAAAAAATATTACAGTAAAACTGTAATATTGTGAAATATTATAAACATTTCAAATAATTGTATTATATTTTATTATATTTTAAATTGTAATTCATGTGATGGCAAAGCAAAATGTTCAGCATCATTACTCCAGTCTTCAGTGTCACATGATCCTCCAGACATAATTCTAATATGC
This sequence comes from Gymnocypris eckloni scoliostomus, assembly GCA_027564155.1. Classification (NCBI taxonomy): domain Eukaryota; kingdom Metazoa; phylum Chordata; class Actinopteri; order Cypriniformes; family Cyprinidae; genus Gymnocypris; species Gymnocypris eckloni. The sequence goes on along the minus strand of CM050417.1, from coordinate 13,390,821 downwards.
TGATTTGCTGCTCAAGAAACATTATATTTAATGTAATTAATTAATTAATGTAATTAAATGATTTAGAAAGGGTACATCATTTCTAAACATTTCATGAAGGATGTTTATTATATTCACTTCTATTAAAAATAGGAAAGGCAAGATGATACCTGAATGTAAAGTATGCTGTATTCAAATTGTAAAGTGCCTTGGGACCCCAAACAGAACTTAAAAACACAGTCAAATAAAAAAGCAAGTTGTCTGCGAGCGATCGGGCCAGATGTGTTTACATCTCCCAGTTCTGCATTTTTATCCGACAGGCATCTTGATTGCAGTTTGGCAGCAGATCAACAGCTGTATGTCGGCTGTGCCTTAAGACAGAACATAGGATTATGATTGTCCACACCTCCTCCGAACATTAGCGCTGATATTAACCCTAACACACTTTACCGATGTGCTAAAGAAGACCTCTGCATCCGAACGCACATGTAAAGGTTTTTATTCAACCTTTCATTATCACCTAGGCTTCATTTTATTCTTTATTGTCTGGTAATAAAAAATAAGTGCGGAAACACAGAGTGTTGCAGGGTTTAATAACATATGGAAAGAATGATTCAGGTTTGTGAAAATCGTTTTACAATGATTTTCCAAAGGGAAGTTTGCCAGGATTGCAAATTAGATGCCATGCAATTAAATGCCATGCAATTAATACAATGCATCATTCTTGCAACAAAAGTATGGGTTCACATGTCTCCAGAAGACTCAACAGCACCTGATCAAGGCCCATACGCCTGCAGCACCCAAACCACACAACTGGAAGAATTTTCCAAGGAATACATGGCAAATTGATGGGTGCAGCAATGACTTCACATGCCGCAGATGACTGTTCCCTCAAACTCAGCAGGGAACTCTTATTTATAACCAGAGTGTCAGTAGATATAATCATCTACAGACCGACGTGATAGAGCGCTAGCCAGATGTTTGCGCACAGGCCTGCAACAACCAGTTCTGTAATTACGAAAAGACCAAGTCTCACTTCACGGTATTGTAAAGACAAGCTTGGAGGAGCTCCAGCCGTTCCATTATGCCGTTTAAATGTGGATTTTCTTTCTTCTTTCAATTGAGTCAGAGCTACTTCTGAGGTTCCCAATGCTTTCCTAGGATGAGCCCAAACATGTTTGTTTGTTTTGTTATCTAAAGACCCTCTTCTCGCTTCTCACACTTTGGGAATTTCCACAAAGAAGTATGTGTGGAAAGATAGTTTCCACCAGGCAAGAGAGGGGTTAAATAATCACACTAGCCGCTCCAATGCTCTCTCTTCAAACATGTTTTGGAACGTAACACGGGGTTTGCTGGAGCTGTCCCATCTGGAAGCCACTCGTTCGGGTCAAAAGACGAATGAGAGCTGGAGGAGGGGTCTGTCACGTAGGTGAACCTTTGGGATGTCCAAACACACTAATAAATTCACCACTATTTGTTTTCCACAAGCAAGAGCATTTATAGGTGCTTTTGAGTTTCTTTTATAATAGTAATCTGTTGAATTTAATTAAATGTGTTTTATTTTACAGATGTTATTGCAAGACATAATCAATAATAAAAAAGTATAAGAAATCCTATTTATTTTACTATTTATAAGTTTCTATAGATTATTTAGTTTTACTATTTTAGTATATATTCACATAATTAATAATACAAATGTATAATAAGAAATAATTTCTTTAAATAGTTATGTATAAAAAGTAATGTAGTATTTATATCATATATAAATATTAAAATAATACAGATATTTTCAATATTTATGCGATATATTTCCATAACAAACACTACCATTCAAAAGTTTGGGGTCAATATGATTTTTCAAGGTTTTTAACAAAACTATTTGATGGATAGAAAGTTTAAAAGAACAACATTTGTATGAAATAGAAATAATATGTAGCATTGTACATTTATTTACTGTCACTTTTAGTCAAATTTAATGCATTCTTGCTGAATAAAACTATTAATTTCTTCCAAAAATTTTACTGACTCTAAACAGTACAATATAAAATAGTATATCAATAGTATAATATACAATAGTATATCAAATGATTTTATATTATATTGTTACTGCTTTTATATATATATATATATAGAGAGAGAGAGAGAGAGAGAGAGAGAGAGAGAAAATATATATACATTCATAATTTCTTTGGTTGTATGTATATGTATGTATGTATATATATATATAATATTATTATTATTACATTATTTTGTATTATTTTATTTTATTATTATTTTATTTCATTATTTTTTAAACTGTGAGACTTAAGCCTTAGCTATTACTAAGCCTCAGTGCTCCTGAGCCTTTAAATCCAGAAAAAGGCCATCGTATACAGTTTCGTCTGAGTTTTGCAGGCTTGACACAGTTGTCACGGTTTACTGAAACAGGGAATGTGATGTGCATGTGCTCTGCAGATGTTGGGCTCTTGGTGGAGATTAAAGTGGGGTGGCATTGGACATTGTGTGCCCACTCAGACCTCCCTGAGCTGTTTACTCACACGCCCACATGAGAGATTTAATCCTCATTATAGTATGACACAATGAGAGCAGGTCTGCAAACATTGCATAGGGTCTGGATTGAGTCCTGTTCTCCAGTTGTGCTTTTACTCCAGGGGGTGAAGTGCTCTCACAGAAGCTCACATGTAAGTGGATACCCTTCCATCCACCATCCACAGACCAAAGCTGTGCAGACAGATATTTCCACCATGTGGAAGTGTCTCAACCTTAAAGCTAGCAGGACTTTTTATATAAATCCCTCTTTATGTTGCTCTGGAATAACGATCAAGGTCCAGAATTCAGATCCATCCATATTGCATGCAGCTTTTGGAATGAGCCAGCATGCAGACATTCCTTTTCTATGTTTCTGCCAAGGATCTTGAATCATATTGATTCAATGATTTAACTTACAATTCAATGACAAGTTATTTAAAGAACATGATTTACCAACAAGGGACATCTTTTTATATGAAAAAGATTTACTGATGTTTGAAACAGGAGTATGATGTGTTTTTAAGAGCTGAAGAGTTGTTCCATGTGCGGCTCTTATCTATTTCAATATTAGTACTTTCATTAGAAATCTTACCCCCACCAGGGAGAGGATTTTGAGGCCTAACTGTAGAATTAATAAAGTTTAAAACAATTTAATATCCAAGGACATCCTGGCCTGAGCCAGAGTTATAGCTTACACATAAAATCTGTATTTTATGCTTGCAAAAGTAAACATTTTGTTTGCTAATAGTTTTTTAACTTATAAGGTATAGGTACAATTATTTAAATGACTAACACTGATGAGGTTTTGTCGAAATTGCAAGAATGACTTGTGTAAAATATCTAGCATATGTAAGAATGGGTGGAAAATTACAAGCATCCAGTATAATGTTTCAATGTTTCCATTTCTAATGAATCCATGGTTCTATATTTGATTTTATAATATTTAACTATATTAATATTTGATCATAGAAAACAAGCTAAAAACATAAATTCCACACGTATATGTAAAAACACACATACATAAAGAATATACAAAATTACATATTGTATATTCATCATGTGAATATAAAAGTAGTTAAATTAATAAAAAGTAAAAAAAAAAATGTTTTGTATTGGGTGTAGCAAAAACATTGGCAGGCAAGAAGAAAACCTACTAGCTACTTCTATTCTTGCATGACTGTACCATCCAAAAGTATATAAACTATACAACCATATAGAGTAATTTGATTAAAGATTATGACACTCTGTGCTCTCAGTTTGGCATTTGTTAAACTCAAACCGTCCTGAACTGGTGTACAATCTTCTTTTGTGGTGTAAATCCTCTGTGTGAAAAACATTCTTTCAATAGAGGAATTGTGCATTAGAAATCTTTAGACCCAAGCACAAGTTTAATCCAAATACCACACAAATATTCTTGCCAGTCATCACGTAAGAAAACATTCTCAAGACATTTCTTAAGTAAGAGAAGTATTTCTTTGTTGTTGTATTGAAAGAAGAGGAAATAAGTCGCAGAATGCCTTATTTTTATTGTTTGCTAAGTTATTAAGTCATTACAACACCTCAAGGGGAATGTTTAGAGGAATTCCGTTTAAATGAATGCACCTGCAGACTCTTCAGTCTTTACAGGCTCATTAGACCGAGTGTATCCGCTCAGAGACAGTTTGCGTAAAACATTCCAGCTGTCTTTATGTGAAGGGTTACCTGTTTGTCACCTCATCATAGGAGTTACGCCTATACAGGCCCTTATTATATACATATGTGCATATGTGAGTTCTAAATCTTTGAATAGGGTCGAAAGCACAAAGTAGGAAATGAATCCTAAGATGGCATAGATGACAATTACAATGGAACAAGAACAGTGGCTAGACTCGTCGGTGCTTGTCCTACTCATCGTATTTCTGTCATTGCTCTGCATATTGAGACAACAAACCACACACTCACGATCAAACACACCAAACGCCTGGCAAGCAACAGCATTGGTATAGATGTTTTGTGGGGGACTACTTTTACACTGCAGTTTTTTTTAAGTTAAAAGCTATTTATAATGTAAAGTAGAGTGAAGTTATCCTTGAAAAAGTGAGAATATTTTAGATCTCTCTCTGTCAAAGCATTATATATCTGCCACATAAGCTTACGATTCTTAATAAAAATGACACTGTTAAACTTGCATTGAAAAATGTACACTAAATACAACTAATACACCTAGAAATAGAGTGATAAACATCAGAATTGAACCAATCTTTACCCCAGGGACTCTTACCCCCGATTCTTTAAAATTAAACAATAAATCAATTGTGAACCAAAGTAACATGTTAAATGTAGCTGTATACTGCGTCAAAATTGTGCAGATTAAAATTATTGCAATAGGAATCCACACAATTCAGAATTTCAGATTAGGGGTGTGTGAGGTGAAACATTTCTACCACATGGATTCCATGATTCAATTCTGTTAATCTTTCAACACGCAAAAACACTGTTTACAATATAAAGATGCTTAGATGCTGACCTCTAAATAGTGCTTCATGCATTGCTACATTATTGATATTACATATACTTTGCCCCAAAATTTCACCTAAAGATCTGGACACATTTACCATTATTCAGTGAATTTTCTCAGATAAAATCAAGTCATTGCAACAGGAATCCACACAACCGTGAATTTCATGTGATTCAGCATTTGTGACCAGCATTCTTCAGAATATCATCTTTTGTGTTGAAAAGAAGAAACAAACTTGTACATGTTTAAAAACTAGAGGGTGAAATTTCATTTCTGGGAATTCAATTCCTTTAATAGTGTTAATACTACAGTGCTGGATGGGAAAATACTAAATACCATGTTTAACTTGGTAACATTGGCAATGTTTACTTTAGGCCATGTCAACATTTCAGATAAAATTTTACATCACATGAAGGATGTGAATCAGCCTTCATATCATTATTTGTTGATAGCCACATCACACCGTAAGTTGAAAGCGCATTATGTAACTTAGTTTATATATGATGAATCATATTAAAGAAACTTCCACCAATTATATTGGTAAACAACAACAAAATTTGAACAAGACACAATTAGTGTTGTTTTATGTGATATTATTCCATGCTTAGTGGTGCCAATGTACCCAAAGAACAGGAAGTGTCGAATGTCCACTCTTTGTCCAACCATAGACAAATAACTCAGCACTTTTGTAACTCAACACACATTTTAGTAGTTTAAAAGATCAGAAAAGACTTGAAACAATGGCCTGTTCCAGTGTAGCAGTGCGGTGTGTGTGTGTGCATCTGACAGCTAAATTAGTGAATGCCTTGTTAATGATTTACAAAAGTTACACACTATAACCTTACCAGGATGCCAAATGTCACTTTGTACTACAAAACTTGGAAAGACTGTAGACGCATGATTTCCAGAAAAGCAATTATGTAAAGCAAGAAAATATTTTCTATCTAACGCTGATGTCAGACGATAAAGATGTCATGATAATTCGAATACATTTACATTCACACTAAACACATTTTAGATTACAATTAAAATAGGCAATGTGAATCATAAAGTATGTAACTGCAAAATAATGCAAACATTCAAACCAAAAATGGGGAGTAACAGCTGGTCAAACGCCCTCGATCCACCCTCGCTGTCTCTTTTACCTCCAAAGCTGTAAATGCTTTAGCTTAGCCAGTCACAAAAGGCCATGTTTACCTGAACTTCCCTCCAATCTATCACCTGTATTGACCAGTGTCCTGACCCAGCTGACAGTGTTTACTCAAGCCCGTGGTCTGTCTGTTTGCTTTCTCATCCAGTGAAGCTCTCAAACACATGTGCCCAGTGGTGATGTGCTCCCTGAGGAGGTCACTTGGGCCACCCAGCAAGAAAAACATCACCTGGTAATAAGAGCTCTGATGAGCCACAGCTGGAGGATCTCCCTGTGTAATATACCACTTCTAGCATCGTAAACATTTCCAGTTATGGTGAATGGAAATTATTATCCTAGTAGCTTTTGTAGTGATCCAATTCAGATAATGAAAGTTTGCATGAAATAAAATATTCACCAGACTTATGAAGTATATTCAGGACTTATCCAATCATTTAGACCGCTTAAATTACAAGATGAATGTATACTATACTGAAGCGACTTCATAAATAGATTTTTACACTTTTTTTGTAGAAAATGTCATAAAAACTTTGTTTGCGCGTAATGAAAACTCGAGCTTTAAAATTTATTTTTCTGACAGTTATTTCATATGTCAGGCTTTACAGTGTTAAAGTGCTACCATTTATCATAAACACAAACAAACAAAATAAATTATTAAATATGTTGGTCTTGCTGGACATTGAAATGTCAATGTTTTTTCATTAAAAAGTAGGCTACATAATGTTTTCATGGCTGATTTTCATATTTCATAGAAAGTCTGGGGAAAGGTGAAAATATAGCCTACTGTAGCTTGAGTTAGTTTTAATGTGACCACAAAACACAAAACGTTGCCCCTCAAATCCCTCATGAAAGTACCCAAAGTTGAAGAACAGGATATATTCTGGATAAATCAAAATAATCTAACATAAATACTCCCACGATCTACATGTCTTGTAATTCTACTATCAAATCAAATTAAGAAACGTAACTTTGAGGGTGATTATGAAATTTCTGACTTTTCTCCTAAACATATAAGGCTATACTTAAAAAAACAATATCGCCTAATATAAATGTATACACAAATATATTTTCTGCTTTGTTTATGAATATGGTATATCGGTTACCTACATTACACAAAGGGTTTGGTGCTAGAAATGTATCTGAGGAGTTGTGTGTTAATCAGGCTGTTATTTGAGAGGCGCTATGCCTTTAAGAGTTTCCAAGCGCTGCTTGCGAAACTTTGGGAGGCCGTTGGACTGCTGCACTTCGGATAATGAAGGAAGTGACGAATCCGCAATACTAGGAGAGAGAGAAGAAAAAAACTCCCGAGGAGAAAAACAGAAAGTGAGGTTGAAGTCAGCGTGAAGCTCACTGTACTGAATGAAGACGAGCGTCGGAGGCATGAGCACGAGAAGCTCACGAATCAAAGTTCCCTCACTAGACGCGACACGAGTGCAGACACCAGATTGACCCGTTGCCTGACGCGGCTCTCCTAAATGTTAATTTACCAAACGTGAACAGTCTCTAGACCTGTTTTAAAGGACTTTATGAATTATTTTGTATATCCAGCTTCCAAAAGATATGGATGAAGTTGCGAAAGTGGAGCCGCTGTGGTGTTTTGAGGAGATCTGTCTGAAGAGTCTTGTGGAATGAGTCGAACCGCATCAGCGACTTTTATTCCCGTGGATTCTCCTTCTGAGCTCGCTTTTTGAGTTTTAGGCTTATCTGGGATGTTTGCGAGGTGGATTTCGCCGGGTTTAGTTCGGTTAACGTTAACTGTTTTGCTTTGGCTGCTCACGGTGTCAGTAACTCTCGGGTCTGCTTCAGAGCTGAAGGTGAGGGTTCGTTTGGCCGATGGACAGATCACAGATGAACTTCTGGAGGCGGACAGTGAGAGAGACTCCATCACTGTGGAGTTTAAACAGGGAGATGGGACTCTTATAACTTTTGTGGCCGATTTCAAGCAGGTAAGTTGAATAATGTCGCCAGGATGAATGTTTGTGTGGGTTTAATCTGATTGTCACATGAAATCGCAGAGGTGTGTTGAAATGCAATACGTTTCTTGATCCCCCTGCATTTTTCATTCATAGTGGCTGAATTAATTGTTGATTAGTCTGAATGTCAATTCCATTTTTAGATTCACAGTTCTAAGTGATATTACATAAAGAAACATCTGAATTACAGATGCTCTATTACTTTCAGAATATGCTATATTCTGCGTATTTGAACTGAATGATCTTAAAATGATATTAAGAATAAAAAGTTATTATTTTGTTATGGAGTTTCACAAACCTTTTTCAGTTTTTACGTACAGCCAGTTGTATTTATTGGCCAGTATTATACATCATTGTTCTATTACTTTCATACAAACAATATGCAATATAAATGAATAATAATAAAAAAAATATATATGTGTGTATATATATATATATCTTAAAATGATGACTAAAATAAAAAGTTGTTTGATAACTTTTGCGGTTTTTATTTTTTTCGTTTTTTTATACAGTTACATTTATTTAGTTGGCTGATACTGTAACCAAAGCGAAGTACAATGCATTAAATGTACCTTCTCAAAACCCATGTGATTTGAATGATTTTACCTACATTTCTAGTTCTACTACATTTCTTTTGTCATTTACCAGATCATTTACAGTGATAAAGCCTCAAATGATTAAACTTGTAATTTGAGAAGGGGTTATTTTTCCTTCCTTATACCACTATAATCAGTGTACTTGTGTTAAATCATCCACGTTAGCACTGAACTTCTGACCTGAGGTCAGATTCTTTCACTGGTGATCATACCATCAGGATTAGCAGTGGCACCGTCACTGCCCTCATCCGTCTCAGTTCAGTCACATCAGCAGCCCTCTGCCCTCTCGCGTCCCCTGATCCTGCACAGACGTGGTTGGTGTAGGGGATGGATCACATTTGGGAAGGCTTGAACTTTTGCTTTCCTCTTTTTATCAGTTCCACTGGCAAGCTGGTCTCCATTCTTCTCACATGTGTTTCTCATCTCGAGTTTCCACTGTATCGCAGGGATTTATGGAAAGTTGAATTAACGATGACTTCCAGCTGGATTTACTGCATGCTGCACTGCAAAGGCTTTAATGGGGATGGAGGAAGACAAATACTCATTCATTGAAAATATTACTGAATGAAGTATGGTCTTGCTGGCGTCCGCCTAATCAGGTGTTAAGTGAACCCTCTGGATTTGATCTCCATAGCAGAAGTATCTTTCTTTTATTATCTTTTCTACTCATTTCTTTTACACAAGCATTTGATGACAGATTTGGCACAGCACAGCTCTTAATCTATCTTGCGTTTATCAAAGCTGCCTGTGATTTCTTCACATCAGAAAATATTAGTTTTCTGGAATTTACATGGATGAAATGCCAACCATGGCATATTTTAGACCAGATTCGGCCAATATTGTTACTCAGTCTTTTACATGGCATGATTAAAGGAATAAATTCAAGAAGAGAGAATGTTTTCCTCCTGTTTAAGGTTTTAAAGAAGTCTACAGTTCCCTCCTCTCTGCACAAATAATACCGCAATGGTGTTTTGTCACCATTCAGTTCCAGTTTCAATAGAAAACAGATGATATTGGAATATATATATATATATATATATATATATATATATATATATATATATATATATATATATATATATATATAAACAGTAGTATCTGAGTAACATACGAGCCCTTTTCCAGTCTGTGTGGAAAATGTGTGGGCTGTTTGAGATTCTTCAACCATTTGGTCTGCTTTGGCTCCGTTTCGGGGATGCAGGAATTCCACTAACCAATCACAATCCAGCGGTGACTGTTTGGTGGAAGAGATACTATGTGTGATCATGAATCTTTCATCTCCAACCCAAGCTCTTCTCTTAATCCGTTCCGTTGTTTTTCTAGTGTTATTGAGTAACTCAGCGCTCTGCCTCTGCCCATTGGCAGCATAGACAGCGGTGAAGATGAATTCATCTCAGCTCGCATCCTCTGTCAACTGAAGAGCAGAGCGGTCTGCTTTTCTGCTCATCTCCCTATTGGGATATCCTTGGACACAGTCCAGCCCTCCTCTTTGCTTTGAAATGTTATCGGCACATAGGGGTGGGCGATATGGGAAAAATATGATATCACGATTTTTTTTGAAATATCACAATCCACGATTTTTTGTCATGTTGGTTTTATACTATTTTGCAAGTTGTCTGAGCAGTACAGCCAAACCAATTTCCCTATTATAAAGCCTTTCAAGGTAACAAAAAAAGGGGAAAAAAGTATGGCAGATATTCAGGCCAAAGTGGGCAAAAAAAAACAACATTTATCTTTCTTATAAAAAAATAAGAACAAATATACACCTAATATACAAGTAAAACAAACAGTGCTTTATTTCCAGGTACAATAGGTGTATTTAGCAGGAGCTTTCAAGAAACTGAATGACCAAATGTAAAAATAAAAATGTATATAGACTGATTCCTAAAGCAACTGTATTAAAGTTTTTCAGTCAAGAATAGTGAGTGATTTTTCTCTGTTATTAACGTTAAACGAAGTGTTCCCCCCAAAATAAAAATGATGTCATCTGTCTGTCGATTCTGTCATTGTGTTTTATTTTTATACGATCATTTACTCAAAAGTTGTTTTAAACCTAAGTGAGTTTCTTTCTTCTGCTGAACATAAATGCTATTTTGAGGAACAAGGAAAACCAAACAGTTTGCTGATCCTCAGTGACTTGCATATTTTTCCTTCTATCAAAGTCAATGTGGACCAGCCACTGTTTGGTTACTCCAAAATATCTTATTTTGTGTTCAGCACAAGAAAGAAATGAATACAGGTTTGGGACAACATGAGAGTGAATAAATAATGACAGAAATGTAATTGTAGGGTGAACTATCCCTTTAATGACAGTCGTCTGCATCTTTAATACTGTCCCTTTAAGACCTGCATGCATCTAATATGCAGGGGCGCATCCGTTTGTCTCAGCTGTTTACTTTCATTTTAGACATAACCAACTGAGTTTATATGTAAACCTTGTGTGTTTTGACCGTATTAGCTTTAAAGATAACTTAGTTCAGTAATCAGGCACTGTTTGAGAGGGTTTTAGCGGGCACTGTCTGGTGTCTTAGAAAAAGTGGACGTCAGACCAGCGCGCGAATGAAACGTTTAACCGGCAAGGCTTGTATGCAAATAATATACTTTTGCGATCGCAAATAAGTGCAGTGTCCTGTCAGAGTAACTCTACCGCTGTATGTCGTGATGCACACTATATACAGACGGAGGCGCCAGAACTGCAACTGAAAGAATGTGCGCTGTAGCACGATACTACGATATTTCTTCAAAAGCAGATCGTGGAGACATTTTTATCATCCACGATCAAAAATCGTCTTATCGCACACCCCTATCGGCACATAACTTTTGGGCTTGCTGGAAACATCATATTAGATTTAACTTTAGGGCAGCCATTTATTGTTGCTTGTGGCAAGACGTGTCGTGTTGCTTTGGTATGAGAAACTCATAAGTTCAGTGGCATTTCAAAGTTGTTTTGCTTTTCAATTTGTCATTTTGTCACTTGTGGAAACTTGTCTGTCTTTTAAGTCCCAGTTTTTCAATCAGCATGCAGTGTGTTTGGATGCTATCTAGGTGCGTGAACCTGCCCAGTCTAACCTGTTTCAGAAGGTCCTTCTGAGTCATGTGAGATGGATGTGACCTTAACCACACACTGCACACCACCACACAGGCTTGAACAACCTCTCTCATGAAGCGTTATGACACAAATGGATGTTTAAAAGATTTATGTCAAGATGAATGACAGACCACACCCGTTGTGTAGACTTTGCTGTTTTACATTACAATAAAGGAACTAAGAAATTGCATGACTGGTGAGGTATATTGCATTGCAAAGTGCTATATTTAGAGAGGGTTTGTATCAGAATGCAGAAATGGAACAATTTGCCTTTGAAATCACTTGTAAAAATGTTATTTTTCACCACACAAAATAGGCGGCTTGCAATATGCAAAACGGTGTGCATTTCCTCTAACTAGTTTCAGATAAATGGGCCTACAGGTTGAATTCAAATTTTCATGCAAATGTGTCGGCAACAGACAGGCCATCTCTGGCAGCCCTTGGCTGCAAGCTGATGTCTTTATTCAGTGCAGAATAAGGCAGATGTTGACCCTTTGAATGCTGCTGAGTAGGAAGAGGCCTATTTTACCCGCAGAGAGAGTGGCACACACTGTTATGCAAAATGCTTTGAACTGTTCAAGTCAGTTTATCCAGAACACAGTGAGCAACTGAAATATGCTGATTTTTAATCATACTTTCTTGAACCTCCAAGCACAGCAGTCCTTTAATTTGTGTATTGCAATTTGGTAAAACTCTTGATTGCAGCGCACAGATTGCTTTAAAAAAATCCCAGTTTGAACTCAAAATGTACCGTCTTCATGTTTCATAAATTGACACAAGCAAATAGCAGTTTGATTGCTCAAGATTGCTTTCATTGTACCTTAGCAGCATACGGTGTACTTTATCAACATGGTAGTTTCTTCCTCAGTCACTGGATTTCTAGATATGAACACAGATTTAAACTTTTTGTTTTTCAATGGCAGAAGAATGGAGACCATAATATTTGTAGTAATTGTGCATTGTAATTTTGTTGTTGTTGTTGGCTTAATGCAAGCAATATTCCAAATACAACTTCTAAATGAACATCTGATGGCAAATTGTTCACTTGGAAAAAGTGAGTGATTGTGAGCAACATATGTTTTACCTTTTATTTTAAATCACTATTGAAGCATCAATTGTTCTTTAATCCTGTAGTTGTATTTCCTAATAAAGTTACTGGGAAGCTGCCTGCCAGCTCACCAAACCTAGTTTTTATTTGCATAGGAACTTGGTGAATGCTTTTGGAACATGAAGGTATATGAAGAGTATTCTACTACTCATAATTCAATCACTATATAGCCGAATTAGTTTTCATTGTTAAACATGCTTTATCATTATTAAGGATTAGCTGTTTCCTTAAAGCCCCTCCAAAACAGAATGTCTCAAGAGAATAAATAACCTCTGGCCTGTTTGATTCATTGCTTTATGAATCAAGCGTTGGGTTTCGTCAGTTCCTGCTGAGTCCAACTTCCCGTTGAAAGGCATTGTATAACTTAGAGCTACATTTTTGTTTTCTTGATGAGGCATATCTTCATAGAAATTAGATGTACTTCCCCTTTCAGTTCACAGGAACGGCATGAATCCTCCCTGGTGCGTTAGGGTCTTGTCTTTTCTTCTCCCACGCTCTGACGTCTCCCTCTGAGTCTTGTGCAGTACCTTTGGCTTGGTATGTTATGTTGAAATATTGGCACAACGGTTGTAAAGAGGCATCAGGTTTATCTTGATTTATTATTCAACACATGAGCCTTTGTGCCAAATCAAGATGTTTTGTTAGTTATGAGATGGTTGTGGAAGGAGTTAACAGCCCATAAGAGGTTCCGCTAAGGCTGTGCAATTAATCGAATGCGATTCTCATGCGCGTCTCGTCAGTAAAGCCGGTTCTGTGATCGGCACTAAATCTCCATCACCTGTTTTCAGATGGAGCGGCAATACACAGAGCCGTAACTCACTGACAAGCTAGGCAATTTCGCGTTCATTATCGAATGCGATTCATCTGCGATTATGAACGCGATATCGCGTAGCTTGTCAGTGAACTACGGCTCTGTGTATTAACTGCCGCTCCATTTGAAAACAGGTGATGGAGATTTACTGCTAATCACAGAACCGGCTTTACTGACGAGATGCGCATGAGAATAGCATGCGATTAATTGCACAGGCCTAGTTACCGCCGTGATCCTTACTAGAGCAGATGAGTGTATATCAGTGACTGAGAAGCACAATCAGACAGCAGTGGTAGCAATGGCCTTTCATTTCCATTAGAGCCAAGTGCCTCTATTTTTGCCTTGCTGTTTGTTTTTTTTGGTGTCATATTCAGAGTAAATCTACTTTAAGATGTTACCAAAACAGAATTGCGTTGAGTTTTATTTAACGCAATACATGTTATGTTTTTGTTCTTAGGTGTGTAAGACCTCAAATTCCTCTTGTATTTAAGCACAGCTCAAGCATTTCTCCCACGCTCTGTCTTTTGTCTGAGGTTGCTGTTCATCAGAGCGAAAGGTTAAATGCTGGCATGCACCTGTGCCTTTTCACAAGCCTCCTTAGAAAACCAATTAAACATCTCTGCCGTCACAGAAGGAGCTGTAATCCAGTTAAGGGAAATTCTAGACAATAGTGTTTCCATAATTTCTTCTCAAAGAGGAACTGCGTTTACAATAAACATTTAGCACACATGATTCTTCTGGATCATGTCTGCATGCCTTTTTATTTGTTCGTATTATTCTTGAAACTTTCCCCCAGTTACCTTTTAAACTGCTCTGGGTGTTTGGTTATTTGAAATGCAACATAATCTTTCAATCTTTACGTCTTGCCAATCTGGAATTTTTTCACAAGGGAAATTTCCATGCATGCAGACCTGCATTCTGACTCGATTACTTCAGTCTAGTGATATGGCTTGAAGGAATAGTTCACCTGAAAATGAAAATTGTCACTCTTTACACACACTCTTGTTGTTCCAAACCTGTAAGACATTCTTTCTTCTGTGGAACATAAAAGATAGTTTGAAGAATGTTTCAACTGTTTTTGTCTATCCAATGAAAGTCATTTTGGAATCCATTGACATCCATTGAGTGGAAAAAAACATGAAGACATCTCCAGTGTGTCATAAGTCATGCAGGAACAACATGAGGATTAGGGATGGGCATTTTTGGCAATTTCTTATTTCAATCATCGATAGGTTTAAAAAAAAAAAAAAAAAAAAATTAATCGAGTACTCGGGGGGGCGGGGCATGGCCGTAATGGAGATAATAAAAATATCTGAAGACTGTTATAAAAATTATGTTAAAAATACAAATATGACATGAACACATGATTAGATGTTAAATTATGATTTATGATCCTGCAATGTTATTAAAAAAGAAGCATCTAAAAAAGAATAGCTGCCTGAGGTGAAGCTGATTTTGTCAATAAACTGAAACCCTTCCTATGATATTATTCAGATAACTTGAGTATATAACATAAGCATAACATTAAAAATTCTGCACAAAAGGATGCATATGCCAGTGAACTTTAAGTTACGCGTTATAGCGATAGAGAGAGAAATGCGAGAGAGAGAAATGCGCGCACACGAGAGAGAGAGAGATGCGTGTGCGCAAGAGAGAGCGCTCCCGCCGTGATGCGCTTTCAACATCGCGCTGAAACATGGGTAAGGACGGAATTTACTATAGATTTCACATTCTATAAAGTTCTCATTATAATGCTGTTTATGAAATTTCAGTGAACTTTAAGTTACACGCTATAGCGAGAGAGAGCTCCCACTGTGATGCGCTTTCAACCGCGCGCTGAAACATGGGAATGGACAGGATTTACTATAGATTTCAAATTCAATTAAGTTATCATTATAATGCTTATGTCATTAATGTTTATGGCAGATTTGTGCTATATTTTCATCTACATTATCAAGTGATTCCTAAAATCGGCAACAAAAAAAAAAAATCGAATTACGAAAATAATTGTAATTGAAGTATGCCTACTGTTGAACAAATATGATGAAAAACACCACTGCTGCATAGGATCAGTATTTTTGATAAAGAAACATCTAAAAGCAATATGACCGTCTCGAATAACTCCATCAATATCGGGCATTGCGTGAGCATGAAACATTGATAAACACTGATAATATGCAGCGCATTCAGCATGTAAATATCCCAACGCATCCCATATTAGATTAATCGGATATGCGTGTAGCTAATCCAGACATCACTACGTGATTTCAAAGCCAAGCTTCTCTCTCTTCTCACGTCTATACTTTGAACCGCATGCTGTTGCAAACTAAACAATCAGAGCTCAGAGTGTTGCCAAAGCGCTGCTATAACCAATCAGATTTTTTTTTTTCCACGATCATTGTTTTCATGATCAATCATCGCTGTCACAGCCGAGTACTCGAGTACTCGATCACTGTTGCACATCCCTAATGAGGATAAGTAAATGAATTTCGCTAGGAAGGCCGGAAACATACTTTACGCAGATCAATGCTTGGCGAACATGCGTTTGTATGTATTTATGTGGTAGTAAAAATAAATCAAGAGGGCTTTAGAGTTACCTTCAAATGTCTAAGCCATTAAATCAGATGCGTTGTTACACAAGTAGCAGCTATAACAATGTTGACGGTTGAATGTGTGCTATTGTATTTACTAAACTGTTGCTACTCCATGACATTGAGAAAACTGACTGTTGAAAAGATAATTTGTTAACATTACTTATGATGAAACATTATGAATTGTTCAGATAGATTAAAAAAATACAGTATGATGTGTGAAATCTTGCATTTACATACATATGCATGCATGGATTGGGCCTTGGAGTAATTGTTGTGGGAATTTAAAAAGGTTAATTATTCCTTCATCTAATCAAATTCATCCACAAGTCTGTCTGTAGTTAACTCACATTTGGAATATGGTAATGAAAATGTTAATAATGCATGTAATGTAAAATCTTGAATATACCAACTTGTTTTGCACAACATTTAGTTTTTCATTTCTCGTGTATCATAAGTTTTATGATGACAGCATGCATTAAATTGCAACCACGCATCTTAAGCAACTCTTGGGTAGATATTATTCATGCCAGTTGTTACAATGGAAAGCAGTACTTGCAAACATAAAACAAACATCTTTAATATGGCAAAACAAAGAACATTCAATTGACATGGTTTATAAAACCATTCATCAGTGTCACTGAATAGTACTGGCAGAATTAACAAAAATACATTCTATCACGTCTTGCATAGTTGCTAGTCTCTGGAGATTCATTGAGAGGATGTTTTATGTTTAAGAGACTCAAACAAACATGAAGTTGGAAGGCTAGTCTTATATAAACTACCACAAATTCAGATCCAAACAACAATCGCTTAGATACAAGTTCCAAAACTTTAGTACAAAAAGCATTAATTCTTGGGAAGGCTTGAGTGATCTTATGTGCACTTGGCTTTAGTTACACTAACAGACACAAGTTTGGAATGATTGTTATTGTTATTATTTTTATGATTTGTGAAAGAGGTCTCTTAGGCTCACTGAGGCTGCTGATCAAATTGATCAAAAGTGACAGTAAAGCCATAATGTTACCAAAAATGTCTATTACAAAATAAATGCTGTTCTTTAGAACATTCTAGTCTTCAGAGAATTCTAAAAAAGTATATCGGTTTGAACAAAAATTTAAAAGCGCAAACAGAGTTTGACCAATTCTTGGCCGGTGATTTAAGCAGTTTTCTGGTTATCGATATCGGTCATTTTCAAAAGTGATTTGTGATGAAATAGGATAATTTAAAAGCATTTAAAGTTTTTGTCAGAGCCCTTGTTATTCTTAATTTTGACATTCATTTTCATTTTTACACCAGACATCGGTTATCGGTCTACTTGATATATAATAATCAGTATCGGCAACAGCCCTGAAAATCACATATCGGTCGACCCCTAGACTTGATTTTTGGATGTTGTGACTCTGAAGACTGAAGGAATGGCTGCTGACAATTCAGATTGTGTTTGTGTTTTTGATCAATTAAATGCAGCACTGGTGAGTAAAAGAGAGTTCTTAAATAAAAAAATTATAAATGATTTCATGCAATGCAAGTCATTGAGAACCAATGCTGTTTTGGACTCCACTGAATGTCATTGCATTGACAAACAGTTGGATAATCTTTCAAAATATCTTTGGTGCAGCCAACCTTTCATCTATGACTTTATTGTTCTTGATAATGAATCAACGTTGTATATCTGACGTGAATTTTATGGCATGAGCACCGTTTCTAACTGACCGTGAAAGCAGTGCCAAGTTTTGTGACAGTGCCAAAGTCAGACGTCAGCATAGTCCAAACAAACACGGTGATCCTGCAGCAGAAAGCAGGATCAGGAGCAAAAGCTAATGTTTGCTTTGACTTCTGAGATGCTATATATTTCTTCAGGACTGTCAAAATAAACTTTTCGGCATTAAGATTTATGTTCAGCCTCTAATCTGGGCATTTGGTAGACCTGCTGAAGGTGGGCGAACGAATGAAAAACTGAGCCCAGGATCAAGCTGACTGAAGTATTTACTCGCTAACCTGGCTTAGACATGTTCCTGCATGGAAGGGGTCAAACAGAGAATTGTAACAAGACCCTGGAGGAAAGCGAAAGAGATACTAGCCACAGATAAGGAAAGAGGAAATTGCCAAGCAGTGAAGATAAAGCGTAGTTGTAAAGAGAAATCAATGATTGAGCTACTGATTTCAGGTCGGCTCACGTCAGCATGAGTGGTCTACCTGTGCAGTGTCATTTTGCTGGGTTTCTCCCTGTTGTCATTTGAGCTGTTTACAGAGCAGGGACGCCAACACTTCCCTGTAATTAAACTGGGTGACTAGAGCAGTTCCCCCACCAACGCCCCTTCTCAAACCAGTCTGCCGGCTGGGAGGTCCTTCTAGTGCCGGAGCCTAAAATAACAACGGCCTGCTCACTCCCCCCCTCTTGTGTTTGCTGATTGTTCTGTCACACATGCGGTAATTCCAGCAGGTCTGCCTCCTCCGTCAGTCTAATTACCTTCCTGCTGCTTCCTCCTCGGAAAGAGTTTCCATGCAGAACGGTTCTTTATTAGCACTAAAGTTTGGAGTTACATTTATTAACTTAGCATTATTTCATGTACGGAGACTGGGGTCTGTGTACTTGCTATTTCTTTATGTTGTAGTGTCTATTGTGAACAAAAAGTTTCACACAAATGCTAGTAGATGGTATTTGAACCACTTACTGATCCTTTTCCACAAAATTATTATTTGTGATAAATATCTGAGGACTGAGGACAAAATTAATTTGCAAAAGCATTGTAACAATACACTACTTTTTAAGGTTTGAAGTCTTTTACAGTAAAAAGTAATATGGAATATGATATTTAAAATAAGTTTATTACACTATTATCAATGTTGATCAAATTTCCTGTTCTTTTTCTAAATTCTTTAATAGAAAGTTTAAAAGAAATAACATTCATTTGAAATGGAAACATTTATCATTTTGTAACATTATGAATGTCTTTAATGTCATCTTTGGTCAGTTTATTGCTGAATAAAAGTATTTATCCTACTGAACCCAACTTTTGAATTGTGGCGCATCTAGAATCACAGACATTCCTATCTGGTCAGGAATGGAAATATTAGCTTAATTAAAACAAATAATAATAAGTTGAACCAATTTAGAATGGAAATTACATTTTAAAAAGTGTGTGTGTGTTTGGCCTTTTATCTTAATAGACAAATCTGAAATAGTTAAAGAAATGCAGTTTATGTGTTATTTTTAAATGCATTACAAAAAAACACAAGAAAAATACACGTTTAATTTGGATTGAATAGCAGTTTGTCTGCGGAACTGAATTTACACCCTCAGGCAAAACTTTACAAATAAGATCATTGTCATTCAAATAGAATGCTAGAGAAGGTGAATGATTCTTGGCTGACTATCTGCCACGAGCTCAGTGAGACTGCTGCTCCTTGAGTTTGGGGGTTGACCAACTCCGGAAACCAGATGGAAGATTCTAGAAAGTGGGTGAGATGAGAGCTCCAGAGCAAACAAAGACAGCTTGGGCTTGTTTATTTGGATTGTCTGAAAAAACCTCCTACTTTGCGAGTGAAACCCTGAAAGCTTGCTCCCTTCTGTCGGCTCAGTGCTTAAGACCTTACTGTGGAAAAACAAGAGGAGGAGTAGGGTGTGAGGAGAATGTGTGTCTTCTGCTGACAGAGTCATGGGGATGCCAGAGCAAGGACAAACTGATGAATGGGTAGACAGACAGGTCCACGGCCTTGCTCTCCTCTCTGGGGTTTCCCATAATGCCTTTACATGGAAGTATTTATAGGCACAGGGCCACTGCCAGATATCTGGTCTGGTTGCTAACAGCAACTTAATGATCTGCTGAAATATACAGTGTCTCTCTGTTGTTCTAGGCTGGAACGCTATAAAATCTTTTAATGAGGGTCTGACTGTAAACTTGAAGGTCGACGACTTTCATTTGCTAAAAAGCTAGAATTTAGGAGCCAGAATGAAACAATTAACTGGTATTTGATGCCATATGCCATTTTTAGCAGCCATTAGTCCAGTTTTCAGTGTCACTTGATCCTTCAGAAATCATTTTTATCATATCGAATGCTGATTTGGTGCTCAAGAAACATTTATTATTATTATCAATGCTGAAGAGTTGTGCTGCTTAATATTTTGGAGGAAGGTGTGATGCTATACCATTCAAAGATTTGGGGTAAGATTTATTCTTTTTATTTTTGTAAGAAAATAATTAGATTAATAAAAATGACTGTCAATATGTAATTATATATTATACTATAATTGACTTGTCACAAAAATAAAACAAAATAATTAAACTTTCCGTTCAGCAAAAAAAAGACAATTTCACAATAATAAGCAACAAAAAACATTTTAACGTTGATAATCATAAGAACCATTAATAATAATAATGGAGTGCCAATAATTGATAATGATTGAGCATGAAATCAGCATATTAGAACAATTTCTGAAGAATGAAGACTGCTGAAAATTCAGCTTTGCCATCACAGAAGAAAAAAACATTTACATGCAAATTTTAGAACTGTTTTTACTGCCATTTTGTTTGAATAAAAGATTCTTTCTTTTTTCTTTTTTTTATGATAGGATAGTTAAGTATTGACAGGAAGTGAAGTGGGAGAGAGAGAAGA
Source organism: Gymnocypris eckloni scoliostomus (assembly GCA_027564155.1). Lineage (NCBI taxonomy): Eukaryota > Metazoa > Chordata > Actinopteri > Cypriniformes > Cyprinidae > Gymnocypris > Gymnocypris eckloni. The sequence goes on along the minus strand of CM050417.1, from coordinate 13,369,879 downwards.
ATAGAATAGGTCCATGAGCTGGGACTTTGAACTCGTGATCGCCCGAAGCGCAACAGGGCTATATCTCGGCACACTGCCCATGTGGCTATTGGTGTCAACTTAATAAAAGCTTATTTAAAAAAAAAATGTAATTACTTCAAATAACTTTTGACCGCTAGTGTATTTCTTAAGGAGTGGCACAGTTGAAAGATGACTACATGTTTTTCTTCTCAGGATGTGAAGATCTTCCGGGCGCTGATCCTGGGAGAGCTGGAGAGAGGGCAGAGCCAGTACCAGGCGCTCTGCTTCATTACACGGCTCAACCACAATGAGATCATCCCCAGCGAGTCCATGGCCAGACTCCGACAGGTCAGTCCGTAGCTCCCAGGCTCCCTCGGAGGGTGATGACAGGGCAGGGAGAAGTCACTCGGGTGAAAACAAGCAGAGTTGAGCTCATGGGTTAACTGTGTTGCGTAGGAGTGTGATGTTTTAAATGGGAGATCTCGGAGGAACAAGGCTGTAAAAGGCCTTTGATGAGTAGTTCCTAGGAGGGCGGCAAGGTCTTAGATTTGTGAATATGAATGAAAGGTGTGAGAAAAGACGGGAAACACCTAGCTTTAAAGAACGGCAGGACTAATACTAAAAATCTTCCTTTTTTTATTACAGAAAAACCCCCAGGCCATCCGTACAGCGGAAGAGAAGAGAGACACGGAGATGCTGAGCATGAACATAGCAGTCAATTTAACACGGACGTGGCAGCTGAGCGCCCACATCCACAACATGTGCAGCGTCGCCCGCGAGGCCGTGTACACGCGTGAGGCTGATGTCAGACACTGGCTGGACAGAGGCAAGCATGCTTACCGCATCCCATAATTACACCCTACCAAACCCAGCACGCTTAAATATATCACTGACATAGTGCACTTTACTTATTAACCCTCTATAGCCTGATGAATTAAATAATAGTCGCACAAATCACTTCTAAAATAACCTTTAGTCAAATATATCAAAAATATGCCAAAGTAAATTAAATATAATTTCACAAATGCAGACTGTATATCATGTATCATTTGACACATCAGGCTTTATTGGTGAATTATAAATGGCAACAACAATGTATTTTCATGATTGAAATTATATTCTTTGAAACATTGATTCAATCCTGAATTTTTGCATAGTTTTGATGCAAAATGATGAAACCCGGTTATAAATGAATATATTGTAAATAGAAATGGATATATGTGTTTTCAATGTGTTTATATATTTTATATGTAAATATGTATTTGTATATATGTATTAATAGTATTGAACATTTAGACAAAACTTTTCGGTAAAACTTTAGTATAGGGAGGGACCAATTCTCACTATTAACTAGTTGCGTATTAGCATGCCTATTATTAACATATTGGCTGTTTATTAGTACTTATAAAGCACATATTGTGCTTGACCATATTCTGCATCCTTAATCCTACCCAATACTTAAACTTAACAACTACCTTACTAACTATTAATAAGCAGCTAATTAAGAGTTTTATTGAGGCAAAAGTCATAGTTAATGTTTTGTTAATGCGAGAATTGGACCTTACGCCAATGACTTGTACATTCATTATATGGACAAAAGCACTGGGACACCCCCTTCTTTAGAAGAGAAAAAGGCACTTCCAAACTGTTGCAACAAAGATGGAAACATAATTAATGTACCTAAAATTTTTATTTCCACCTCTGTTGCAACAGTTTTGAAGTGTATGCAAAAACGGTATCCCATATGTACAATTCATTGGTGTTTGGTGATAAGTTTCTAATATTAAATAATAAGACTCTGTACTTGAATTATAATGTTTAACTATCATTATAGACATAGCAACAGTAAAACAAAAAAAGTTTGAGCTTTATCCAACCCTTTTCCACATCAGCAGTTAGACATAATATCAGTATCATGTAGTTAGATATAGTACAGATACATTACTGTTTTAATTGGAACACATCTGCGTTTGCAACGCCTTACTGACCTACATAGCTTGAAGCTTGATGATCGTTAACTATAATAAATGATTTTTCCGATTCTTCAGGCGCGGAGGGCTCCATGTTTGAGCCTCAAGCCGTGGAGGTGCCAGATCTGCAGAGCTGCGGGACAGTGAAGGACTTGTGGCAGCCTTGCTCCTGCAGCTATAACCTCAGACTGGAATGGTACCCCTGCCTGCTGAAGTACTGCCGCAACAGAGACGTCTCCGGCAGGGGCAGCCCGTATAAATGCGGCATCAAGAGCTGCAGCAAAGGCTACCAGTTTACTTACTACGTGCCCCACAAACAGCTGTGCCTATGGGAGGAAGAGACCTAGAACCACATTTCTTCTGCAAAAACATATTTAATGTGACCTTCACCACCTCCAAGCCTTCAGACTCGTGCCTTCTGCACCAAGCGGAAATGATGCTGGATGGGTGTGGTTTGTGTGATTTGAGCAGTTTGCCACGTCTTTGAGCTGGTCAGTAGTTTGAAAGCTCTTTCTGCTTTTACCAGCACTGTGGAATGGAATTGAGACCCAACTGGGATGTCTGGGATGAGCAACCTGTGAATTAGTCCGTATATACCAAGATGTATTCATAAAATTATCTGGATCTCGTCAGGTTGCCAATTTTCCTGAAACTGGTATTATTTATTTTGCATTGGGATATGATTGAAGACATTTAAGCACAGCGCACACATTCAGAGATAATACATTTTTTTATCGCTCTTTTTAGTTTTGTATTTGGACTGTTAGATTCAAAGCACTGTGGTATACACATGCTTTAAATAATATTGGTAAATACAGAAAATGCTGTTAATTGAGTCATTCATCGTTTAATTCTGACCGATTCAATCATGTGAATTATCTCACCTCATGTCTTAATGCTGGGATTTTTTGGGAGTATGTTTTCATTTTCATAAGGATAGACTTGCCTTTAATTCATTGCACAATAGTATAATTTAAGGACCAGTTGGATCAATACAGTTTGAAATATGGACTCTCATTAGTTGGGAACAGGCAACATTGCAAGAGTGACTTGAGGAAACCAAAGTAAGTGTATGTTCTGCGGGATAGCAAGTACAGAGAAAGGCACCGGGCTGATGAAATCATGTCACTACTGTGCATCTAACACTGCCATCTTCTGGTTATGCAGCATTACTGTCACTCAGGCTCCTCCAATCAGTATGACCTCAAAACATCAGCAGAGCTGTGAATCCATCACAAATACGGATTCACAAAGGTCCTAGAAGAAATCACTTTCATTCAACAGGACCAAATCAAGAAGAAGAGAACCTGTATTGTTTCAAATGTCACTACATTCACATTCAACTCGCCTCTCTTACCACGTGAATATTCATGTTTAACATGCCACAGGTGACTCTCTGTTGTCCTTCATGGTACTAAAATGTTTATACTGATTTATTTAATTTTGTTTCAGAGAGTTTAAGTGTTATGTTAAGTGTTTTTTGAGATTACGCCTCCCCAAACAGCCATTGTCTGGGATACAAGTGCCTTGGTGATTCAGTGTTTACTGATTCTTTTTAAGGATAAAGCTGGTATGAATAAAGTATCAAAACTATTTTCTTATGAAATTAATATGAGCATAACATGAAGTTATTTTGAATAAAAGCTCCTTCAGCAAAGTGTATTTTATAACCGTGTCTTTTTTACAGTTAGGAAAACAAAGATGTTTTTGCAGAGCTGCAACATTGTGATTTGGTGTCAAGCCACCTATATCGTTGAACATTTTATAAATACTTTAAGAATTATATGATGTTTATTCTTATTCACTGCTGTTCAAAGCAAGCAGTCCACCTGTTTTCAACATTGATATTAATAGGAAATGTTTCTTGAGTATCATCATGAGAATGATTTCTGAAGGATGATGTGACACTGGTAATAATAGCTCTCATTATTTCGTTTTTTTCCAATTAATAAATACAGCCTTGGTGAGCATAAGAGACTTTAATAAATATTAATATTGATAAATATTTGAAAGTACTCTACCTAATATATTATAAGCATTATTATGTAATTTAATATGATATATTAAACATTATTCATTTGAGATATTATTGAATAAAGAGTTAGTTACTCACTTGTTCACTGAAAATGAAAGGAAACACCATATATATATAACACCCCCCCCCCCCCCACACACACAATTTTTTTAAATAAATTAAAAGAATATAAACAACTTGCTACTATGGTCAACAAGCCTATAGCTTTTAAAAGCGAAAACCAAATGTATCTCAATTATTATTATTAGGCTATTTTAAGATAATTTGTCAATTTTTTCCCCTCGTATTGAAAGCTCAACATATTCATTTCCTGATTCTTCTCTTGAATATTATGCTTCTTTTTTTTTTACCTGTTATTTAAACACAATCTAACTTATTTTAAACCGTTTTGTGGCGGCGGCCCGTGAGCCACGAATTTTAAGTTCAAAATAACCATCGTTTTACCGCCAAAATACTTCTACTCCTTTAGTATCGCCACATAATTTGTAAAAAAAAAAAAAACACTGTTCGAATCAAATATGATAATTGTTTACTAACTAATGTGCTGCGTCCCAATTCGTATACTATCTGTTCTAAATAGTATTCGAATATAGGATTAGTACGTTCCAAATCATATAACACCGGCTGTAACTATGGTTACGTTGTATTTTGTTGTGAAGGCCGCGGTCCGTACCAGCAGAGGTCGCCATGTTGTAAGGATGCGTCTTCCTCTTTGTTGTCATCCCCGCTGTTGTCCAGCCGCTGAGGGGCAGAGCGGCTGAAATGTGGCTTTTGTTTGAGTGGTGACTTGCGTACCATCTCCAAGACGATGCCGGAGCTGATCACTGAGATCCCCCGAGGCCCCGTGTCCGAGATGCTGAAACGGGAGGCTCGGAGGAAGAAGACAGCATCCATGCTGAGCCTGAAGAGCCCTCCGGCCTGTCAATGAACATGCTATCGGGGGGACTATTTTAAGGTATATAACGTTACGCTTTCCTTTTTTAAAACACCAGATTGAATTCCACGGCTACACGTTGAACCCGCTCATCTTAATTTAATGAAGGGTGTTAATTAATTTAACCTCAGCCAGCCCACAGCGCAGAGGCTTAGCTTAAGTCTGGATCCAACAGTAAGTTAGCTGTTTTGTACTGTGAAATAAGAATCTCTCAGAAAGATAAGTTATATATATTATTACATTGTATTTTTTATTTCAATTTTGTTATTATTATTATTTTATTTTTACATTAGAAATGTGCATGTACACTGAACATGCCCGTTTTATGAAGTATTACTACTTGGCAACAGTATTGATGGGAATCGTAAGAAATTGAACGATTCCTAAATGATTCTATTAACGATGCTTTTAGTGGTATTTGTAATGATGAACACATTTAGAAATAAAAATGTCTGTTGCCACATAGTTAAATAATTTTGTATTCCAATAAATAAGATAACTTATAAGAAAACAGAAATTCATTTTGTATTAATTTAACTATTTTAGAAGTTCTATAAATGCGGTGCAGTAACTGATTCTAAATATATATTGCATAAACATAATAAACACAAACATTGGTAACGTTTTGTCTTCATTCATTCATTTATTTATTTATGTTTTTTATAAACCAAAAGCAACAGGCTCTTATGATTGAAAATGGCAGGGTTTTTTCATTTCATAATTTTGCCTGCAGGAGCTGGACCATGTTTTAAATTAATTTATTTTTTGTAAAAATATATAATTTTATTGTATTCTATTAATAATTCATTTTATTTTCTGTTATAAATAAAAATAAGAATTATTTCTCAGTTCCCAAACCTACACATATATATCAGTATCCTGATGTATATATTTGATAAAATAACCTAATATTTGCATAGTTCAACTGCTTCACATCCATGGTTTGGATAACGTTAGGATAAAAAGCTGTGGATAAGGTTGCCACAGTAACCTTTGAGTGTTTATTTGATCAGTTATTTCTTATTAAGCCTGCTATGAATAAGAATGAGTTCTCAAACTTGCATACAGATATATCAGTGTCTGGCTTTATACACTAAAATAAAGTAACCTAGTATTGACCTGGTTCAACTTCAGCCGCTTTACATCTGATGTCCGGACAGCATTAGAATAAAGAGCTGTGGATAAGGTTGCCACAGTAACTTTTGGTCTACTTAGTTTTGACACACCCAGATACAAGCCAGACTCTTGTATTTCTCAACTGTTAATGTGAAATCCACTGCTAGCCCTTCAGACACACTTGAATCGTTTTAGCGCTTATTCCACATCAGAATCAAAGGAAAAGTGTCATTTATATACAATCACTCAAGCGCCGTGGTGCTTCACGTAAGTACTGTCATGAATGCATGCATGCAGTCTAACATGGTAAAGTGTTTTGTGAATGTGACCGCTCATTGTATTTGATTAGGTACACAGAATAAAGATGTCACCGTTGGTGCTGGGAGTCGGAGCATGCTTAGCTGGGTGGATTGCTCTTTATGTTTTGCTGTGCTACACAAATGGCTCTTGTGGCTATGAATGGAACTGTCGGCTAGTTACACTATTCCATGGCATCCTTGCAGTCTGTATAACTGCTTACATTGGATACATAGATGGACCGTGGCCTTTCACCTACCCAGGCAAGATGTACTAAATATTAATATATATTAGGGGTGTGTGATATATATACAGACTATTTAATGCAGCTTAGAGTTGGCATGAATTTATTTACACTGCAATTTTATTAGCATAAATAAAATTATATTATGAGATTGTTTCAAATACAAAATTTGGAACATTTAAATATGAAATAAAAATTTATTAAAACTGCCAGTAGATGGTGGCAAATCACTTGTGTCCAAAATCGCATCTGACATAGGTTCTATGTTTGAATAAGAACTTTGAAGTTTGCGACCATTAAATGACAATTGCGCTGTTTTACTGCCATTTACAACGCTTTCACATTTTGGAATCTCTGTGGAATTTGTAAATTAGTACTTTTTGCCTACTGTTACATTAATATTACGAATTTGGACTAGTGCTGTCAAGCGATTAATCGCATCCAAAATATTTATTTTGTTGCATTATATATGGGTGTTCTGTGTATATTTAATGTGTATACATAAATACACACACATGCATGTATATATTTAGATAATATTTACATGTCTATATTTTTGTATATATTTATTTATATAAAAACATAACAGATTAACTATATTTTCTGAACTATATACATGCATGTGTGTTTATTTATATATACATAATAAATATACACAGCACACACACACATATATTATGTAAACAAAAACTTTTATTCTGGATGCGATTGATCGCGATTAATTATTTGACAGAACTAATTTGGACACACTATTCTCATGTGCTCTTATATAGTAGGGAAGTAGGCATAATCGGATGTGCGAATTGCCTTAACGAGTGAGTCATTGACTCATCTTCAAATTCATATCTTCGTTTAAATGATTGATTTATTAAGAAACAAAGCAAGTGGCAAAGAAACTGTTCATGAATGAGTCATTTAATTATTCACTCAACTGACTGTGTTCATAGCTTTACTACATAATCAAAATCCTATCTTGCCAGCTACAAATGAACCCATTAAAACAACACAATATTAGCGCAGACATGTCGCACACCCCTAATATATAATGTTGTCTTAATAGCATTGCCATATTGTCTTTTTTCATGACAAATGCTAATTTTTCAGGTACAAAGAACACCCCTCTGCAGATCACCGCTATGGTGTTCAGTCTGGGCTACTTTATCTTTGACATGGCCTGGTGTGTGTACTTCCGCACAGAGGGCCTGGTGATGCTCGCCCACCACACCATGAGCATCCTGGGTATTCTGCTCACTCTGTGGCTGGGAGAGTCGGGCATTGAGTCTTGCGCCGTGCTGTTTGGGAGTGAGATCACAAACCCCCTCCTTCAGACGCGCTGGTTTTTGAAACACTCCGGCCGCTATGACAGCTTCCTCGGAGACGTGGTGGATGTTCTATTCGTGCTGTTGTTTGTGTTCATGCGCATTTTCGTCGGCGGCACCATGTTGTATTGTGAGCTGATCTCTCCGAGACCCAAGTTCATCATTAAATGGGGCGGTGTGGCCATGTACGCGCTGTCCTGGGTGTTCATGGTTGACATCAGCCGCTTCGCATACCGCAAATCCCAGCGCTGGATGAATCGCCAAAGGATGGCAGAGGTCAACGGGCAGGATGTGAAGAGAGAGTGAAAGATCTCTCAGATCAGCAGTTTGGCCTCTCGTTTCTAACACTGGATAGAAGAATGAGAATCAGAACAAGTGTACCAGCTAATAAAGCTCTGCAGCTAATAGATGTTTACATATTTTTTTAAAGGATATCAGACATTAAAGTGTATTTGTGGTTGGTAATATACTTGTGGAAAACATCCATGCTGTATCAGAGCCCTTAAACAGTCTTAATGTTTGTAGTTTTTATTTGCATTATGATTAACTCAAAATTCTTACAAACAAATCTAATTAGATATATTTGTACTCATAAATAATGAAGTGTTTTAACTCTTATGTACTGGAAATATTTGATAGTTTTGTAATTAGGAACACTACTTGTTATAAATTTTAATTACTGATGTTGCTTTTACATTTTTTCCATTAAACTTTTAGTACGTGCAATTTTCAGAAATAATCATGAAACACCACTAAATGTATCTGGAAGATTACTGAATGATTTGTGTGTGATTAATGACTTGAATGAAAAAGTAAATCTTGTCTTTGAAATGTAACCGTTTTTAAATTGTGAGACCGAGTGATGACTTACAGGCTGTTTGCATCAGATATTTATCTGTTATGGTGATTTGACCACACCAGTTGATAAATCAATAAACATAATCTTCATTACAATAATGTATGTTAGGGTGTTGTAATGTTGCGATTGATCAATGACAATTTGATTAAAGTTAATTCAAAGTCATCATGACTTGAATACACCTCTTCTGATTAATGTGATCAAATTCTGAATTACAAATCATTAAGATATTGGGGTTTGATAGCCAAAATCGAGGTCTAGGTGGTTTAACTGTTAAGAGCTTGTAAAATAAAAAAGTGCTATTAAAAGGTTACAATTGGTGATTTGAAACTGTTTTGGCATACTGTTTTATTCTTTATTTTAAAAAGCAGTGGAGCCATTTTGATTTAAAATATTTCTTTATTGTAAAGTTTTTTTATTAGAGTGATTTGTTTTATTTAGGTGGCCATTTTTAAGAAATCGTCTTTAGATTCATGACTCAATTGTTTCCCTTTCTTGCAAATAAGTACATATACAATATTTATTTGTAAAGCACATTTAAAAACAACTAAGGTTGACCAAAGTGCTGCACAGAGTAGAATAAAAAGCACAGAAATAAGATGGATACAACAAGACTATCAGCACTATCAAAACATCAATTCAACCAATGATCCAGGGGTATTGAAGGCTAGAGAGAAGAGATATGTCTTTAGAGCAGGCTTACAAGCAGACATAGAGGGGCTAGTCTGATATGAAGAGTTAGACTATTCCAGAGTTGTGGACCTGCAGTCGCAAAAGCGCGATCACCTCGTTTTTTTAAGTCTACATCTAGGCATGATGAGTAAACCGAGATCACTAGACCTCAATGTTCTAGATAGGGTGTATGGACGAAGGTCAGGTACTGAGGGCTAAATTATTGAGGGCTTTATACACAAATAGAAGAATTTTAAAATCAATTCTATATTTGATGGGTGACCAGTGCACTGCCGATAATAAAGTAGGGGTTACTGGCTCATACTTGCGGGTAACGTTACCAGAAAGAAGTCTAGCATCTGCATTTTGCACTAGCTGTAGATTGGAGAGAAGATAATAATCTAATCTGCAATAATCTGGGCGAGTTGTTAAACGGCATCTTAAACGGCTTATTATTATTATAATACAAAGTATAATTACTAACCAAAATCCAATATAATATACGTAAAAGGTCCAACTCAAGTAAAACGCGTTGCAGTTTTGTGAACGTCCACCATGTGGCAAACTAACACAATACTTGAACGGTCTTTCGCACTCTGGGGCTTGGCTTTTTAAATTTAATCGGTGACTGGCTGCCTCACATTTGACTACAGATTAATTTAACTAATTTAGCTAGCTGACTGTAAATCTAAAAACTATCGACTGTTTCTTTAAAAAATACATATGACGAAGAAAATGGGAGAAAAGTGAACGCCTTGTCCGAATCACTATGGATACACAAATGTTCCATTCAAAACAAGCACGCTTTAATGTAATTATGAGCAAAATACTAAAAAGCCTGTATCACAGACTCTTTTTAAAATATCTAATATTTTATTTTCCCTGGATGGACGCGTTTTCGAGGTTTGAGTGAATATTCGCGAAAAAAGAAACGTTGAATTACCATCTTCACTCCAAACTATAACCAAAACACTGACAGTTTCTCAAATTCCAGCGAGCCTGTCTACCTAGACAGCAGTTTTCTGTGCACGTTGCGGGGCAGTTCAACAGAGCGAGCTGGCGTGAACTGGGTTGAATCGGAAATGCTGTCCGTGCAGGCGCCAGGCGGCTCACTAGGTTTTGCGACGCAACCCCGCGGGAGACACGGCACATCTCAACTTTCCCCAGTATGAACATACAACATACAAACTGATTTCTACGTAGACCCTCGCTTCCAAACGAACTCGGTATCATCTGAAAAAACACTCGGGGAGAGCTACGCGAACTTTTCGAGTGGTTTTGTTTATTTTGATGCTGAAGGGATTTCGTCGCCGCTCCATGGAAACTCTGCGCGAGATGACACGTGTATGAGCGCGTGTGTTTTTTCCCTGTCTTGATGACTGTGGTATTGGTGTGGATGCACACGGCTGTTTATTATTGTTGGAAAAATATCGCGTCTCATTTTTGAAGTGGACGTTATTAGGCTGCTGTTAGCTTTAGCATAGCAAGGCCTCGTCTGCAGGCTGGGTTTGCGGTAGTGCTGTTGTTGTGTTGGCTGTGGACGTACACACATTCAGCATTAGGAAGCTCAAAAGTGTATTAAATGTCAAAGGAGTGTAACTTCGAGCAGTAGGAAGTGTTTCGTCTTCACCCGAGAGCTGCTGCTGAATATAAAGGTAAATTTACAGATGTACGATAACGGAAAATCACAAATTGTGAGTTATTTTGGTTTAATTATTGATTTATCTGTAGCCTCCTGACTTGTTACTATACTGTTAAAACTTGCAAGTATAAAGTTTTTATGTGTTCAGAACATATTTAGATTTGTTTTATATGTTCAAACTGCAATTACAGTAGAGCTAGAGTGTTATTGTGGTAATGTTATTGTTACAAGATTATTTTTTGGTAAACAGCACCATTACTCGAAGAACCAAATCTTCTTTGGGTTACTTATGTATACTTGCAGCTTGGTTTAAAAAACAAACATGTTGGATCTGGAAAATATGATGCATAAGTACTTTTAGGTCTTCAATGCATATTAAATGGATTTATATTTTCTAATATTTAAAGGAATCTGCTCGTGGGTTGTTTATGTTTATGATTGTATATAATAATTGGGATTAATTTCTGTTTAGGTGCAATATTATAATAAATGTTATGTTTTTTGTTTTTGTAAATAGTGAACCGTGCACAACAAAATACGGATGCAACAGCCTCATGCAACATCAAAAACAGATGCCTCTCCAGATACATCTGAAAATGACTATAGGATATAACACGAATAAAAGCTAAAAACAAAAGCCCAATGAGCAACACACGGTCCACAGTCACTGACAGGTATGTATGAGTTATGTTCGTGTTATGTAGACAAACTTGTTTCTGGTATGTTATCAATAAATTTAAGCAGACATCTCAGCCTACATCGGTGTTAACTGTAGTGAACTGCATTGAGCTTGCATTGGTTTGGTTTTGTAATATTGTGTGTGTGTGCGTGGTGTAGGTTTATGGTTATGAAGTCCGGTTTTTGACCGGTTTTGTGCTTTGCTTCCAGCTTTGAGAACTCAGTTTCCATTGGCCAGTCAGTGCATGTACCAGAATTTGTAGCACTCAAGTTTGTTTCTGTAGGTTTGCAGGTGTGTTGTATAAATACAATGCTGCGTTATCTATCATGTTGGCATTGTTTTTTGACTAGTTTTTTAGTAGTTTTAGTTAACAAAAACAACACTGACCTGAACTGCTTTTTTTGTGCACGTTATTCTTGATATACTTGTTTAGCAATGCTGGCATCTTAAATTCTACATCAACCAGTATTCATGCTTATGTTTGGTTTTGTTTAGTAAAATCCTGTCATGTTGCTTACAGTGTGTATTATACATGTCTTATATAAATGTGATCCAAACTGTCTCAAATCTAATTTCAGAAGCCAAACGGCCACACAACAACAGGCCCAAAACATCTGCAGATAGAAACAATGTTGATAATTTTACATAGACAATTGGTTTAGAAGAAAACAATTGTAATGTTGTATTTTGTTGTATTATGCTGGTTATTGCTTTTTAGACCAGAACACAAATGAGGAATTCTTGTCTAATTTCATCATTTTGCCATTTGTTATTGATTATTCTCAGTTTTTTTCATATCAAGTGATTAGTGGAAACTAAGCCATGGGAAAATTCAATAAATATATCAATAACCACTATTTGCTCAGCCCTCACATAGTTTTCATTAATGTTGGCTGAAAAATGTCAGTCAGAGAGTGTTTTCTAATGGTGAGCTCTCACAGGTCTTTGCCACTGACGTCACTGTGAAACAGCAGACTGGTTGTCTGTCTGGTCATCTCCATGACAGAAATGCTTTCAGTGCTGCAGGGATTGAAACACAAGCATCGGAGGGTAACTCTGAGGGAGAGATTCGCTTGTTGCAATCTACATTGTAGAGTAGCAATATCAGGATTGAACAGTTTTGGCCACCCAGGTCTAGTTGAAGATGATTGGTGTTCATCTCATCTGTTATCACTGCAGGTGATGCATTGTACAGCACAGTGTATGTGGCTAATGCATCTTTTGTTACATTCAGCCATGTGGCGTTCTGTTTTATTCCTAAGGTTATGCCAGTTCAAAGTCATTTGTTGTTTCTTTGTGTCTAGACCTCATTTGCTTTCACCCCAACACCGAAGAATGACATGTAAGACATAGCAGGATATCCTGTAAGCAGATTGGTTAACAGCTTTTCTGTGAACAGTCTGTGTCTGTGAACAGATTGTTTTACCTAGACATTGTTCCCATGTAGTATTTAGGATTGAAGCAATAGTTTAGTGTAAAACAGCCTTTCAGATAACAGCTTTACAGCACATTGAAGGTAGGTACTCTGAATATTTTTACTGTAAAAAACAAAAACAACCTGATGATTTTTTTCATTAGCATTCATTCAATTATAATAGCAAGCTCTTGATACGTAAAAAATGATTAATTTATTTACATTTTTCAAGAAACAAATTAAAATAAAAACTTATTTATATTTATATATTAGGGCTGTCAATCGGTTAAAATATTTAATCGCAATTAATCGCATGATTGTCATGAGTTAACTTGTGATTAATCGCACATTTTGATTTGTTCTAAATGTACCTTAAATTAATACTTTTCATGTTTGTAATACTCTAATCAACATGCGCATGGATAAATATGGATGCTTTATGCAAATGTATGTTTATTATTATTGAGACCATAGTCAACAGTAGGACATGAAGACTTAACATGTTTTAAAGGTAATAGATGTTTTTCAAATAACTTGTTCATGTCTATTAGACACATGAAAAAATTAATACTAGGTTCCCATTACTTCTCTTTCTTTGCACTGAGCAATTTACTGACACAAACCTGTTTACATTTCTGCAGGACAGGGCAGCTCACTTCTTCTGAACATGTAAAATGAACATAGCCTATATTGTTTATTATTACATTTGTTTGCCTCTCTGTGCCCACATACTGTATTTTGATTAGTGATCGACCGATATTGATTTTTTAGAACCGATACCGATTATTTGTACGTTTATCTACCCGATAACCGATATGCAGAACCGATAATTATTTACTGTTATAAAGTAAATAAATAACAGATTGAAGTAAGTCCATAATTTGTTTTTTCCTCCTTTTGTTTTTTTTCCTCCTTTCAGTCATCTTAACAACAACAAACAACTGTTGAAAATTAAACATTTTCATGTAAAATTTAATCTTCAAATTACATCAATAAAAACATTTTATTTATGAAAAGCATCATCACCAACACTGATATTAACAATAAGCAAAATAATGTCTAATGTTTTCAAATGGAGAAAATAAAAGGACAGAAGTCATATCAACTTTTTTAACTCATTTTAAACTACAGTTTTAGGTTTATAAGCTGTTTAATAGACTAAAGAGTAAAGAATAATTCACTGAATAATATTCTGTGGAATATTGAAATAAGCTATAACCTACAAAACATCGTATTTTATTGCATTTCTTAACTGGCATGTTTTATCAGAATTATTGAAATATTTTTGTCATTCTAGATTATGAAAACTGCTGACAGCGCGGTTTATCTATTTACACAGAACTATACTCAAACTGCAACGCTTGCGGAGATAATAATAATTAATTTCGATAGATGTTTATTGGTCGAAATAATGGTTCTATAGTAAATGTTAATATAATTTAGCGTGTTTTAAACAAGTGAATCTTAAGTTACATGCGGTGGCCGTGCTGGAGCTTCTGCTGAGTGAACCGTGTCCACTGCTCCAGGTGTGTGTGTGTGTGTCCACTGCTCCAGGTGTGTGTGTGTGTGTGTGTGTCCACTGCTCCAGGTGTGTGTGTGTCCACTGCTCCAGGTGTGTGTGTGTGTGTCCACTGCTCCAGGTGTGTGTGTGTGTGTGTCCACTGCTCCACGTGTGTGTGTGTTTGTGTGTGTGTGTCCACTGCTCCAGGTGTGTGTGTGTACTTGGATGGGTCAAGTACAGAGAACACATTTCACTGCTGGTTGTACTCTGTATAATTGTGTATGTGACAAAACAATATATATATTTATATATCGGTTATCGTTTTTTTTTCAAAACCGATATCCGATTATGGTAAAATGCTTAAATATCGGGAAAAATATCGGTAAACCGATATATTGGTCGATCTCTAATTTTGATGCACCTAAATTCTCAATAAAACAGTTTTCATTGATATATTTTACTGTTTCCATTGTCAGACAACAGAACGAATATGAAAAAGTGATTGAAACGCAACCCATCCTTATAATCGAGCCATTGTCTGATTAAATAAAATACCCATAAGATAAGGACAATAGTTGTGCTGTGAGAGAGAGAGGTGAGCGCGTGCTGGGAAAGCAAGAACTCACGCGACAGTACCAGCGATTCTTGGAGACTAAATAAGGTTTGGGCGGTTTTTTTTAGGGAAAAAAGTCGCTAAAGGGGTCTGCATTGTTGCTAAGTTGGTAATACTGTGCATCTCCATTTCTCCAACTAAGGATTGGGCCATGGGTGAAACTGAAAATATGCGCTGCGTTAAGCGCGCGTTAATAAAATTTGTGCTGTTAAAAGGAATTTGCATTAACTTTGACAGCACTGATATATACATATATATATTACAATCTTGCTCATTGAAATCTTTTTACACCATAATAATAAATAATTGTTGAATTAAACATTGTTGACACTCGTATATGTTCTTCTTTTTCACATTCGGAGGAATCATTACTGAAACGTGTTTCCTGTTCATCAGTGATAAGCAGAGAGCAGCTTAACCAAGTTGCTTAAAATAGCTGTGCCGCTGAGCTCTGATGCATAGCGTCACTAATGATATTTTGACACTCCAGTATTTGAAACTGTACTGTCATTAATACATTCTGAAATGAAATGCATCATTATGGCTGTTGCTCTGGTAATAATGTAAGCTAGTTAGCATAGTGAAATGTCATGAAGACATTTTTATTTTGACCATTAACACTTTTTTGCATTGTTTTTTTCTGACAAGCACAAACTCTTAAATTCATGTTACTGTAATGTGAAATTAATCTTATTCTCATTACTGTGATACAGCAGTGTTTCCTGCATCGATCATGCAGCGACTGGTTAATCTGCCGCATAGTGACCAAAATATAATCGGTGCAGATTTTAGCTGAAAATGGAGTTTGTGATTTTTTGTATGGAGAGAGAGAAAAACTTGGGTGCTGGAAAATTATCTTTTGACATCAGATAATCAACCCTGCTTTTTCAACTGTGTTTTCCTTGCTGGCTGCTTGCAGCAATAAACCTTCTGCAGAACATGCTGTTCAGTTCCCCACTGAATCTTTTTAATGAATCAAAAGAACCAATCAGACTAATTAAACACAGCCCTCTACATTCTGAATCATCAGCTAATGTGTTCATTGTTGTTTGTTGTTATGTATTATAAAGCTGTTTTGGTATTCCCTCTATACAAAATAAATAGGAAAAAAACAATAACCAAAAATCATGGTTTCTCTCTCTATATATTTATATATACATCATTCAAATTAGTACATATATAATTTTTACATGCATATGTGTGTATGTATTTATTTTATAAGTAATTTGAATTAGGCTTATTATTTTATAACTGTATTGGAGAATGAAGGTTTACTTGTGCTAAATTGCTTATAGTTATTATTTTAGCTGTCAGTATGTAAATCTAGTTGCATTGTGGTTAATTAAGCTGCTGTACAGGTTGTGCATGTACTGTGATCATGCAGAGCTCTCTTGAATCTCAGATATTCAGTCAATTATTTCTGTGCACAAAACCGGCCGGCCCACTCTAGTTTTAGATCATATTGTAAACACGAGGGCTATGATCTCCTAACACTCGCACGCCCAGCACTTTCTGCAATACAAAGATTCACGGTTGAGGATTTATGAAGCAGCGCATCCCTGCTCATCCTTGTAGCCATAGTGGCTGACAGATGCTCTCGCTGGAGTGTAAATGAAGAGTGGAGTGGGCCGGCCTCACACCCTGCTGCCACTTTGGCATGCAAACAACAGCCACTTCTCCGGTGATCTTTCTGCACCAGATCTGTCTCAGTAAAGATCACCAGCCCCTGCTGAGGCACAACAATGTCTGACACCCGTCAACCCCCCCTTCCATTCTCCCCTGCCCCCTCCACCTTCAGACAAATGGGTCTTTCACTAAAGCTCTGGGCCACACCTATGCTCACCTATACCTTGGGTGAAGCAGCTGAAAGTCTCAGAAACACACCTAGTTACTCCGTTGTCAGACATAAACATGAGCATGTAAGCTTAGCAGCAGGTGAGTCATCCGTCTTGTCCTCATTGTGATTTCAGCAGTGCTGCCTCGTGTCTTACACCCTTCTGAGCTGAAATAGAGAAATTGGTTTATTTTTGTCTTGATGGATAGGGTGGAAATGCTGAAGTTTGCAGATTGACAAAGATGTCTGATGTTGGATTTAGACAAGAATACCAGTTTTGCCCAGTGGAAAATCATAAAAAAAATTCACAAAATCATAGTTCGGAGGAAGGCTGGTCTGTGCGGGGTGGATATTCTGGTTTCTCTGGCAGCGTAGAAAATCTCAGTTGACAGTCATGAAGCCCAGACCGCACTGTGAAATCAACCGAAAGTCTATGAATAGAAGTAACTCAGAAATCTCAGTCTCACACAGAAGATAGCCATGAATGCACATTTTGTTTTACAAAATGTCCCTTTGGGAGTAATGTATATTGCGTCAACTGCCAAGAAATGCATTTCACATGGCCATTAAAGTAATTATAAGTATGGGCAAGTTCTCCCTAAGGTTCAGGTATGGTGTTTTTCAATTTTTCAACACCCATTTACAGTCAACACCCTTGAAATTTGAGTCAGGTGTTTTTCAGCTTAAAACCACATTTGGTTGTTATTGTTTTCATCAGTTAATGATCATATGCCAGCTGTATGATTACAGGAATGGCTTGACGAAGGGTTTGTTTTGATTTAGCTGTTAGCATATAAATTAGCATATGACTGTTTTGATGGTGATATCATGTGCTGCAAATACTTTGCATCCTACAAGGCTCAAATCTCATCAAAGAAAACAAATATTTTGTCACATTGGGCAGATATATTGAGTGTTTGTGCCAGGGCTGCCGCGATTTGTCGATTTTAGTCGACTAGTTGATTTTTTGCTCGCGTCAACTAACCGCCAAAATACTGGAAGTGGCGCATTTCACGGACGAGTATCGAAAAAAACATTATTAGACTGTTTTCCAAGGCTGCATGATATATTAAACCCATTTAAAAATCATAGTTAAGCATAATTTTGAATTAACAAATGCTATAATTGAATTAAATAATTATATGCGATGCAAGTTCTAATACAGTATATGTGCTTTAAGTATTTAGATACGTGTAGGTTAAGAACATGCGTTACACAGCAGCTCCCTTCACAGTAGTTCCAGGAACTGTTATCATTTACTTGTGGAGTGTCTCAAACTCCATTTCTTCATGTTGTTGTGGTTATTTAGTTTATTATAACATTCATCTGGAAACACAACGTGCGCCATTTAATCAGATTTGTAAGCTAAATAATTTATAAACCTAAGCAAACGTGTGATGTTAGAGCGTGGTCGAGAGACAACCGGAATGGGTTTGAAACACATGATAGAGATGGAAGGATAGAGGATAGCAAAGGAGAGTGTGTGAGGGAAGAAAAAAAAAAATATATATATACTAAATACGTTGCCGGTGTCGTTGCTCGGGCAAAGTCGCGCAGGAAAAAGTCACCTGTCTTTACACTCGTCTGTCTTCACATGAGGATGCTGGATGCTGGACGCTTCCGCGTCAGCGCTGGGACATCAAATAAATACATTGTCTAATCAAGAGAATAGAGGGAAAACAGCTGTGAACGGCTTCTAATTAGCCCAGCCAATAAGCCTAACAGAGTGCTAATAGACGAAACTAACACCTTGCCCAAGGAACAATGGAGGCGCAAATTATTCTAATTACCAGTAAGTGCAAACAAAAATATCAACCTCTACGAAAATGCAGACTATAAATAGGTAGGAAACGAAGTATTCCTTCCTAGCAGCAAGTAACTAATTTAAACAACAGATCTATGAACAAGTATGAAAGACACTTACAAGCTGCCGTCCGTTTCTCCTGGTGACTATTCGGCTTCTCCCGAATAGTCTAACCAATACAGAAAGCTAAAACATGATTTTGGGAATCACCAATGCTGTTAGTTTAGAGCAGCAGTGGCACAAACCTTACATCATTAATCTATTGATTAACACTGGTCTCATGTCTATAGGCCCTTTAATTAAAAAGCTATTACAAAAACACCGCCCAGTTGCAAAAAACTAAGAAAACATGCACTTTCCCCACGGTCCCTTACTGAAAGCTCAGTAGAGAGCGAGCTTTCCCAGCTTGATGCACATTGCGACGGCTAGTGCTTATTACATCGAGCGAAAATTATGAAAAAGAAGACTGTGAAACATGATCAAATTTATCCTTTTGGCGGTCACACTGTTTAGATGTTTTTTGGGCAAGTCAATTTGGATTTGTTGCCGTTTATCGCTGAATGTTTCACGAATATCGAAAACTAAACCAACCCCCCTCTCTGAACTTTTGCGTGAACTTTTGACATTTATATATAAGGATATGACCGTAAACTGAACGTTTTTTGTGCTGAGGACGCACATGCATGCGTCACAGCGCCTGACAGGGCAAGCCTTTACTCTAATGCATTAACTTAAAGCTCAAAATAAAGAATGATCATGTTTTGGCAGCTTGGACTTCTATTGGCGCTTTTCCACTGCATGGTACGGCACGGTACGGTTCGGTACAGTTCACTTTTGGGGGGTTTTCCACTGGGTACTGTACCTGGTACCTGGTACTTTTTAGTACCACCTCAGCCGAGGTTCCGGCGATACAAAACGTGACGGTAAACTCTACTGATCACTGATTGGCCGGAGAGAATCATTACTGCGTCACTGAACTTGCGACACGAGACCCTCCTACAGCCCGACCCGCTAGATTTAAATCAGCACAGCCAGCGGCGGATCGGACGCAACTTCTGTTTAAACAAACGCACATTTTTGCATCAACCACAAAATAGCAGTGTCGTTGTCTGTTGAGGAAGTTCAGACGCGTTCCTCTCGTTGATAGCCGAGCGGATCCAGTTGCTACGAAGGAAAAAACCTTATGTATATAACGTTACTTTTGAACTTACTATATTTTCAGAGTATGTTTTCTGTTTATATTTTTACCTTTGTATCTGTGTTTTGCTTCAATTAAAACAATCTGATCGAATGTACCTCCAGACTATATTAAATATGTATTATTGTATGAGCATGTAATGAACCTCTTGAAAAGACAAATGATTAATAATGATTATAAAACCATCACATAAATAAAAAACAAGGGATACATTGTATATTTTGAAATATTCAAAAGTTTATTGATAATTCACTTTACAGAACACGCTGCATGAATAGTTAACTAATCAAACGCAGCACACACACCTGCAAACATCCCTGCCTCCTCATCTACAGCCCGTGTCACTGTCACCACAGTCTCTGCTGCTGGCTGGGTAAATCACAAGCGTTCTCATAGACCTCTCCATTGCTGTTAAAACATCCCTGCTCTCCTCCTCTACAGCCCGTCACTGCACCACAGTCTGCTGTCACATTGCTAGATAACATCCAGATGGAATGAAGAACACTATTCCGCTCTTTCCATTGTTTGTAAACGCACGTACTAGTCTGCTCTCCTGAATAATCCCGCCCACTCTATAGCGTACTAAACTGCAGTGGCCCGACCCTGAACTGGGGGTAATCGTAAGCGCCATATCTCATGACTTCTCCCTGTTTCCTCCACTATTTTTAGATGCATTTTGTCCATAGAAATGCATTATTCAGTGCTGTAATTTGAGTAACCGGCTGAAGTTGGACGTGCACTGTGGGCAGACCCGACTAATCGATAATTAGAATCGTTATCGATGATTTTCACTATCGATAATAATCGATACAGAAGAAGACATCTAAAAGGCTATTCATCGCAAAAATATCCATTGTGCTGATGAAATATCTGTTGTTGAATGTTAAATTAAGACTCAAAAGTCAACATGCCGTGCAAGTATTTTATGAGAGTAGGAACTGTTAAGGGATAACAGCGTGTAATTCTGAATATAAATACAAAAAGTACATAATGGCAGCAAGAATGCAAGCTGTTGCAAGGCATTGGAGGCAATTTTTGTTCTAATGGGAATTAGTACTATTTGGTTTTCAGTTTGTTATTTGCCCAATAAATGACTATAACATTTTTAGATGTAATTTTTTCCGACAGATTTATGATAGGTGGTCTAATTGTTAAGTACTGTATGTATATCATTCAGTTGGCACGTTTGTTTGAAAGACATTGGACAGAATGTGGAGTAGTGTGTTTTTTGTCAAATATAATAAAAAAACAAAATGTGTTTTTAATCCGATTAATTGATAGAATAACCGGCCAACTAATAGATTATCAAAATAATCGTTAGTTGCAGTACTTCTTCAAATTATTGTATGTGTTTTTTTATTTACTGTTGTTTACCATGTAAACTATGACAAATCAATTCTGATAACTGGTAAAAAAAAAACGTATTTCCAGACAGACTGACATAAAACTCTACATCCTGCCTCCTGAAATGTGTAATTTCCAACCAATCAAATGAATGTTTTTTACTGTACACGATGCTACAGATGGTTCAGGAATTATCCTCTGTGTACAGAGACTGAAACTATATTTCCATTAGTTTTTTTGTGACCTTAACAGATGTCGATAAAGAGCTCTAAAATTTGGATTCCTAGCGGTACAGCAAATGCCAGCCTAGTTTGGAGAGTTCTTTCACAGGGTTTGTGTGAACATAGATTCCCTTATACACCCTGGCAGCGAGTAGGAAATGTGGAGCTGCAGCCAATAGCCCCCTGGCTGTGGAGAGGGGGAGGGACATTGACCGAGGGTTTGCAGTGTTGAGATGTAGATGTTAATGCTCACATGCAATCGCCGATACCAAAATGCCCGAAATGTGCAAGTCTTTACCAATGGTGCAACGCAAGAGGACATATGTGGTTTGTCACATGACGTTGAAGTTTGCTGCTAGTATTATTTTCAACATCAAAATGAACATCTAATATTCTCTGTTCCCTGTGCCAAATCATTGAGGTCTGATATATTCCTTCTCCATTTGCAGTCTTGGCTTATGCAATCCCTGGCCTTCTGTGCCAAGTGGAGACCAGACTGCTGTGCTGTATTTTCTCCGGTGCATTAAGCTGTGACTGAAAAGTGTGGAGAGAGAGAGATTTTGCAGAAGGCGATTGGATATGATTTATTCGCCTGCCCCCCTTACGCGGCATGGATGCTTAAATCTTATGTAGTTTCTGGGGCAGCGTGGCAAGGCAGGCACACTGGGCCGAGATTAATCCTTTGTGTTGCGTGCTTTACTGCTGTGAGATGCTATGACAGTTGGCTGCAGGATTAACGTGGAACTGATGCACTAATATACAGATTTTCTATATGGTGTTTTGAAAGATCTTGGTTCATTAAAGGAAAATAAAGGCTAAATACAAAATAAAGATGCAGTTTAATTTAAATTTGAATGAATGATTGGTGTTTTTTTCGTTGCATAGAGCATTTTTTTTAATTAATTTACATTTATACAAATGTTTTTTATTTACTTTTTTTATTCTTACAATTTTTTTTTTATTGTAGGCTTATAACATGTACACCTAGCAAGATAAATAAGCATAAATGTGTGTTTAGGGGTAGGCCATTTGGCAAAAAATTTAGATCTCAATTTTTTGAACATTTTCTTTTTAAGAACATTTGAACATTAAAAAATAGAACCCATTTTTTTTTACGATTTTTAACTAGTTAACTTGAAAATGCAACTACAACATGATTCAAGTAACTTTTTCTTTATTAACCCTCTAGTTGAAGAAAGAAAGTTGTCAACATGATGTAATGTTAAACAAATCACTTAACATCAAAATAACATGAAATATCAGACATACAGTAGTATGATCTTTTGTTTTGGGAGCCATGGATGGGTACGAGTTCTGACTACCCCTCGGCGTCTGCTTGTCCTCCTGACCTTGGTTGCGACAAAGTGTGTTGTGAAATTGGCTTACTCTCTGCTTTCCCACCTCCTCCTGCAATATCAAAGAATTTAAACAGACAATCTAGCGTGAAGAAATGCACATCCTCCAGCCCTGTCAGGACGGGTGATTGAGTTTATTGGAGCAGAAAAGGAAAATCTCCCCAGGCCGCTGTCGCTCACTCCTCCGTTCCACATTGTGATGTCACTTGGGGGAGGGGCCACTGCATTTCAGACACCCAACTCGACCCGTGTCGTCTGACATTACCCCAAATGATACTTCCACATCCACTTACCTTTTCATTTCGGTTCTCCTTGCTCTCGCTTCCCATTATTACGTAGACTGTATATGTGTGTGTGTGTGCACTTTCACAAGCACACACATACTCGCTGTGCTCTTGTTTGATCATGTCATTACTCAGTCATCACGGTTTAATGGGTTTTAACAGCTGATGTTTGGAGCAAATGTTGGCTCTTTTTATTAAAGCCATGAGCTATAGACATGTGCCTCTATCATTGTCTGCAAAGCATTTGTCCTTCTTATTTGCCTAAACGCTTTCCCGGATTTGCTTATTCATTTTGGTTTATAATGGCCATGCATGCAGCCTTTTATTTATTAAATGACTTGATTGAGCTTTTGTGAAAAGACATCCGCAATGTTTATTTTTCTGTTCGCTTCCGCTTCACTTATTTCCACTGACTTAAGCAGACAAAATTTGACAGATCTGCAAACGAGACCTCATCTCATGGAGCGGGTGGTTTTGTCCCTTATAGTTTAACAACAAGTTCCTCTGGTATTTAAAGGAGAAGTGAAAGGCTGTAGTGTACATTTACTCAGGGGTGTCCATGTGATTGTTATTTTTTAGAAACATTTTTTTTTTCTTAACACTTCATGTGAATCAGTTAAAGAAATCTAATTGTTTCTTTTTTTTAATTCTTTATTTTATGGACGAAAATAGTAGGAGTGTTGTACTCATCACAGAATTAAAATTAGTTTGCAACATTTTTGTCAATAAAACATGTATTCTTTATTTGAATTTAAATAAATGAAACATTAAAAGTATTTAATTTTTCATTAAACATTAGATTCATCTTTGTATATTGAATGCAAACATTACTTCACGTAACATTACTTCCTTGTTACTTCACAAGGCTATATTGTGAGTCCTTGTTCTGTGGTGTGTTGAGTATTGCCATCTGGCTGTTGGGTCAGGTCACTGTCTGACGCACACGGACTCTTGCAGAAAGGCATATACCATGACCATTTGGAGCGATGCGGCCGTTCTCGACAGCAGTGATGTCATGAGTTGGAGCACAGAGGTCCTCTGGACCGCATTGGATACAAACAGCAAGTGTTCTTTCTTCTGCAAAGTCACTGCTCCTTCTCGCTCGCTGCCAGCCCAGCACTCACTCGTTTTTTCCACCAGTGTTCAAGCCAGCACTGATATCATCCCTCGGCTCTCCGCACCCCCCATCTTCCTGCCAGCCTGCTCACCGCAACCTGAGCATGACACCATCACATACTCACTCATAATGCATGCACTAAAGAAATCTGAATGGTGAACTTCCAGAAAAGTGTGTAAGAGAAAGGACAACGTAGCAAAAGAGCCATGTTGTTTTCCACCCCGTATCCCATTTTTCCTTCAAGTGGTTTCTGACAAACATGCCTTTCAGAGTCGAGTAATTGGGGTGTCCCTCATTCAGGCCTTTCTGGCTTCGTGTGGAACGTTTTTCCATTATTGCACAACCTCAATTGAGCGGAGAACCCACCCCTTCCACCTCACCAATCCTCTCTGGCGTTCTTGCACTTCCTTTACTATTCCAACTCGCCCCCATTGCTGTCTCATCCTCCACGAGTGAAGATGGCCTCATTTGCATCAGACAGTGCTGTTGACTTTACATTCAGCAAACTCATCTGATTCTAGAGAGTATGCAAGTATTTTTTTTTTTTTTTTTTTTCTGGCAATTCTAAGTTTATATCTGCGATTTCTGACTTTATGAAATCAAAATGGCAAGAAACGTATTAATTCTGACAAGAAAGTTCTAGCAATTGTGAGAAAAAGTCAGAATTGTGAGATTTTTTTTTTTTGGCTGAAACAGACAAAAAATGTCTGAAATAGAACTCGAATTTGAGTTATTAACTTGCAATTGTGAAAAAAATGGCACAAAAAATTGTCAGATTGCAATTATATATATATTTTTCGTATTCCATGGTGGAAATTAGCTTCCATAAGAGAGGCTAGACAAGTTGGAAACAAACCAAAAACATTTTATGCACATTCACAAGCATTACTGTAACCGTTGTGGTCATAAGCACAAATAGCAATATTACGTGTACATTAGCATGCATGATTCATTAGGGAGAGAATAACATGTAAAAGGTAGGATTATTGGCGGTTTTGGTTGTTTGGATTTACTTTTCCATTCCTCCTCTTTAGCGGGAGGTTTTTTTGCTGAGCGGACCATGGAACATTTTACAGGCCCTTTCATAAATGGCCCATTCAGTTCCCTCAAACTGCTCTCAAAAGGATCCTGTGTCACTACAGAAAGCTCTGATACAAGCAAGAACAGCCCCTGCTTGAAGACTCAAGAACGGATTGTTTTGACTCTTTTCATTTTAAAGTGATAGTTCATCTGGAAATGACAACTCTGTAATTTACTCAAGTTCATGTTCTTCTGAAGATCCTGTAATGTACTGTTCAAAAGTTTGATGTCAGTAAGATATTTTAGCTTTTTGTTATTCAGCAAGGACTTTCAATTTCAAATAAATGCTATTTATTTGAACTTTGTTCATTTATAAAAATCAGCATCAGCATATAATAATGGTATTTGAAAAATGATATGACACTGAAGACTGAAGAAAATTCTGCTTTGCATTACAGGAATTAATTGCATTTTGAAATGTATGAAAATAGAATAGAACAGTGATTTTAAATTGTAATATTGTAATATTTCACAATATCAATTGTTTTGCTTGATTTATGATCAAATAAATGCAGCCTTGGTGCAGGCAACATATTTCTCTCAACAGTGTGTATAAAAAAAATCCCCCAAAATTGTGAAGAATCTTCATGTGATTGTGAAGGTTTTTTTATTTATATTTTTTACTCAACACACCCAATGCTTTTTAAGGTCCAAAATGACAAAAACGCCTACAAGTTCTGCAATATTATCTAGTCATCATAAAGTCACTATTCACTCACAAGCCTGCCCTCCAGCAAGCCAATAATTCCAAACCACTGTGACTGGATCATTGAGTCCCAGTCATTCCCAACCAGTTCAGTGACCAAATTATTTATTTAAACCTGTTCTTTTCAATAAAATGTTGGTCCGGTTCATAAACTGAACTGATTCGTTCACAACTCAATGATCCGTTTGCAACAGTTAGAGTTAACAGCTCATTTGAGGAGAAGGTTATCCAAAAACAGTGACTTAAATTTAGTCGTTCCACATGAAGCTATCCACTTTAAAAGACTTGAGTTATAGCATATAATACATGTGAACTACTATTAAGATGCTTTTAAAAATGAAGCTTTTTTTGTAGATTAACAGACATGGTTACTATAGATTTACATACAATTAAAAGCAAATGTGCAAATCGTGTCCCCTGTTGGGAGCAGGAAGAGAACTGCTTCATATTGGCCTGTACCGGCACTCAAGGTTAATTTTATTAATTGAGATTTAATTGAAAAAGTCAGTGATTGACAGCTGCTCTCTCATTAGATTTGTCAAGTTTACCAGCGGTGACAAATTTGCTCTGTGTAATCTACCGGCCTCATAATAGGTGGGCTAATCCCACCGAGTCCTTTCCATTACTTTGCTGCAGTGTTCATTTCACAGTTAGCTGACCTCTGAAGCAATTTTAGAAAAGTTAGTGAAGCATTTGCGTGATTATTCCCTGTGTTCAGACTCAGAGCAACACTGAAAATGTCTCACACTTCACTGTGAGGGTATGGAGTCCACTCTCTCCGATACTGTCCCGTAATGAACCGGCCGTTTGCCTGACCCACAGAATGAGTTCAAAATCAACAAGCTGTCAGGCTGACAGACAAATGTGAGGTCTAGCTGACCCTCCGTCGTTTAAAATGCTGGAGGGATTGTTTCTCAGAGATGTTTCTCATTCTGCACATTATTTTCAGTCAGTTTGGTGTTCTGCGAGGTCCACGGGTCAAGTGTGTGAGTCCAGGTGAAGGAAATGGCAGTGGGTTGTTAGTACAGTGGCTCTCAGTTAGACGCAGTCGGACAGGTCTACAAAGGGCTTCTTCAACACTGTGTCCCATCACCGACTGGCCTAGAGAACATAGGTTTCTCACACGGCCTGTGAGCGGGACGTAGAGCACTATTAAACACATTCACCCCACCTTACTGCCGAGGCTACTTTTAGACCTGGAGTTATAGCTACTGTAGGCTTTTCCACTTGACTTTGTGATAAAGAACCATCAGGACTCATGCGGATCCTCTTAATTGATGGTTGTAATGAATAGGGCTACTTAAGCGCAGTAGGGCACATCTGTTGTCCTAGCAGGAAGTTAACTAAGCAAATAGGGATTGCACACAGCAAGAGTATGCTACTCAACACTACACAATACACAGTGCCATCAGTCAGTGCACTTAAAGCTGCGCTGAATTAATACTTTACGATATGAGTTCTTTAATGCTGTTGCTGATATCTAAAGAGCAAGGTTTTCAATCTAATGATGATAAATACAGTACAGTTAGTACAATTTTATCATGACCTGATACATACATAATCACGTTTAATAATTTTTCAAGTATTATATGTGTGTGTATATAAGATAGATACAGATAGATAAAATATTAATAACCTGTTTCTTTACTGTAGAATGTGGTTAACTGGACAAGCCTAAACATCTCTCTATCTGTCTGTCTGTCTATTTAATTGTTTAATTATTGCATGATTTGAGCTAAAGAAGCACAATGTAGCCTATATAATATATTTCTGATTTGAAATATGTTTCACATCGTTATATAATTTATTCCTGATTTGAAAAATGAAAAGTAGCTTTGACAAACATGGTCTTTCTCCATTCAAATAGACAGGAGCTGTAGCTGCATGTCTGGAAATAGCTGCCCTGGGGCGATGCCAATATGGCCGCAGAGTGAACTAACTCGTCTTAAAGGGACCTAGAGAATTTTGTTTATGGATAGTTTTGTTCATTTTGTTTTTGGAGATCAGGGCATGTCACACAACCTGTCCATGTTGGCATCGGACAAATTTAACTTTCACCAAGTAGCAAATTCATTTGTGTTAAATATTGTTGTTTGATGTCCTTTAATTTTAGCAACAACAAAAATAAGAGAAGCATTTTCTTATATTGTTAGATTATGGTGTCATTATTTGCTTCTATTTAGATTTGTTTTATTTTTAATTGTTTTACCTACTGTACTCAACGCTATTAGACTGCAGCGCATTTTTGTGTCACGCTCACAACCCTCCCAGATAAGAATCATTGGTGTATTATGTTATATACTCATTGCAGTGTGTTAATATTTTTCATTGACATTGTATATTGATTTCTCCTGTCTGTGTTTGCAGAACCAGTAGCATTCTCAGCAGAGACCACCCTCCTGACAAGAGTCCCCAAAGCGATAAGCAGCCTGGTACCCCTACAAACGAGTTTGACCCTACAGGTAAATTTCGTCCGAGAGTTTCTTTCACACACTACTAATACAGAATGGCAGTGTTTAACTGTACTAAAGGCTGTCCTGACTGCGTGTGTGTGCGTGTGGTGTGGACTGAAGCACACTGCTCCTCTCTCACAGTCTCTTCAGACTCTAAAAGAGAAACAGTTTCCTCCACACACAGCACAGATGGAAGGCTGTGCCCGTCCACTAACTGCAGTGGAACGGCTTTAAACAGCGGCATGATTCATACTTGCTGACCATAAACGATGCACATGTTCCTGGCCCCGGTTTTGGCAGTTGAAAGCAATTGTCAGTGTGTTTTTCTTTCAAGTTATGCATCTGTTTTTCCTCTCAGTCGCTGGTGAGAGTGGAGAAGGAAAATCAGTCCTGTGCATGGCCGTTAATGTGAGGTTTATGGTGGAGAACAATGTGATAATCATATCGATTAAAATGCGATTCACATTGTTTGGCTGGGGAGATGTTTTCCTGTTTGATTGAAAGACTAGTGCAATGATGACAATTTCATCAGGGGTCTTTTCAAAGATTTCTGAACTGGGCGATTCCACAGTTTAGGCCTAACTGCAAGGACAATAGCCTGCAAAATCAATCTTCATGGAGAAAGCCATTGTCCTCAGGTTAACATCCTGAGAAAACCTGGGGTACAGCTGTGTGAAAGGCAGGATAAATCTGGCAATGGTAAACTAGTAAACTTTGATCAAAGTTGAGTTGATGTAAAATTTAACGATGTAACATGGACGGAAAACAGTGTAAATTCAAGCAGAAAGTGTACTTAATCTAATTCAGTTTAATACAATTCTGGTTGAATCCCAGTTCATGTTTTGCTTTGCTCCTAATTTGGTATAGTTATGAGTCATGTGTTGTGTATGGGTCACAAAACTGGTAATAGGACTTCCATGCAGGCAGGGTGGCCATCTAATATTATCTGTTCTATAAACTTAAAGGTGCATTTTTGATTCTGGTATGTTCATAAACTGAAAGCCAGCAAAATTACTAACAAATACCACAGGTATATTTTTCAAATTTATTTGCCAAATGTAGAAGCCAAAGGAACTCCTACAAGTGTGCAAAGTCATAACGTATGTAACGTGGACGGAAAAAAATTAAACAATCCTGCAAGATTGCCTCTGTAACACAAAATAATACCATTTCATGAAAACTGGCAAAGAATAGAACAAGTTCATAACACATTAAAATAACCTGTCATCATTTACTATCAAATTTAAATAATAAAATAAAGAAAGTCCATATATATATGTATGTTTGCAAAGGATATAAGAGTTATGACTAATTATTTTTAATTATTTTTAATTTTTTAATTATTAATTATTAACACTTAAAATGTATAATTATGTGTTTAATTATATGCTCTGAACACCACAGCAAACTTAATTTACAGAATAGCTGTTTCATTTCTTGAATACACTTCTTAAAATTAAGAATCTGAAATATGAATGATGACTGTTAGTCTGTTTCATGTAAAAGCTCATTCAGTGTTTCAAACTGAGGAAAACGTGTAAAGCTTGTAAACATTAGGGATGGGCATTTTAAGCAAAAGTAATATTCGATAATCCCTGGGTAGTATTCGATACTATTCGATAATCGCACCCTCCCGCGCATGCACCCGCCCACCCACCCACGCACACACACACACACGCACTGACACAAACACACACACACACACACACACACAGAGAGAGAGGGGGAGAGAGACCGTCCAGGCTTTCAATCTGTATGATATCAAACTGTTTAATTAATTAGAGAATAGTCTATCTTAACCCAAGAAAATGAATGGTTGTAAAGTATGAGTGCTGAAACATATTAATATAACATAACCGAAGGATGGCATTTATTAACAGAACAGTCCGTCGATTATCAACTGCTCATAAGGCTAGGACATTTCTTTTTTAAAAATGAGCATGAACATTCATATTATTAAAAAGAAAATCTTAAATCTGATTAATGCATCAATGAATATTAGGCGTAAAACATATTGCGCGCTAAACAGAATATCATTCTTAAAACATATTACACGCTAAAACAGAATATCATTCTTAAAACATATTACACGCTAAAACATATTGTGAACCGCCTGAATGACGGCACTTATTATGTGAACATTAATTTTAACGTCTGTCTTCATAACAATAACCTATTTCATATATAAAAATATATTAAATGAACATGTTCACATGCTCGGGAAGAAGACGGGAGTGTTGTTCACAATTAGTTCAGTGAACTTTGAATTGAAACAAGGGAATAATATAGATCCCTGCAGCTTCTCAGAATTCCCCGTCTGAGTCTGAGCCCGTCTCTCTCTCTCTCTCTCGCTCTGAGCCATTTAAATAGTTCAGTTTTGGTTTTTAATAACAAATTGGTCATTATTTTGTTTCCTTTCTTTATTAATTTAATTTAGAAATATGATTGGAACATCTTATTTTTGTTAAATGCAAGTTTTAGTTTTTTTAAATATCAAGTGGCCAGCGCAAGTTTGATCAGTTTATCCTTCTCAAATAAATAACTAAATAAATAACGTCATAATATTTTAAGAATAAAGTCAAAATTACGATCATAAAATCATGTTATATTGCCTGAAGTTAAAGTTAAAATTACACCTGTATACTCTGCCCAAAAAATTATAATAATAAGTGTGGCATCCAACTTGTCATTCTTCACATTTAACACGAAAAACGGCACAACTATTTTGCATATAAATATAATATATCAACCAGTGGAATATTACGTTATTATTTCAGCAAAAAACGAATAATTTGAATGCAGGGAGCTCGTCACGGCTTCATTAATGGGAAACAGGACGTGAAGGCGGCAGAGAAGCACTCTGTGGAGTGCATCGTTTTGTTAACTTTGTGGTTTATTATTTTGAGTTGTTTGGGATGCTGTAACAAACGGCCCTCTCACAATATATTGTTTAACATGTCTATTGTTCACGCAATCAGAGTGCCGCACCCGAGTGCCGACAGTGCAGTTTGTGTGCAAGCATGAACAGAAGATGCTCTAAAATAAATCTGTGCATCTGTACTCCAGTATATAAATTCAATAAAGATGAATTATTGCTAAAGTTACTTGCCAAGGGAGGTAGTTTGACATACTTCATGTATTTGCCCGTTCAGGCGGCTCGCGCGTGTCAGAGACTCGGCTGTTGGTGCTAGCGCGGTTCACACAGAACAGAACACAACGCGCATGTAGGCTACTGAAAGGAGTTGTCTTTCGCGCCCAAATGCTTTTTAATCGCTTACATTTTTAAACAAACAAGGCTTAAAAACGCATGCAAATGATACAATTTAGTGACCACCTGCAGTGGCCCGATCTAGAAGTGACAAATCCGAGCGTCCTTCACAATCGGACAGTCTTTATTGTCAAGCCCTGGTACACCTTTAGAAAATAATCGCACAACCTAATTATTATTCTATAATTAAATTGAATATTCGAAAATCGTGACCCATCCCTAGTAAACATTGCATTGTAATAATACATTTACCTCAGAATAACCACTCAGTGTCCATAATCTCATCAGTTAGCTAGAAAAATAACTATGAAGAGGAGCATTTAGCTAAATTTATGCGCTATTGCATATTAATATTTGTACTTAATCTGCTGTCTACGTGATTCAACTCCTCCTATACAATTTTATTTTACTAATGAAGAAAAACAGACTGAATGTGTGAAAGACATGACAACATTTATAGGATGCACTGAGGAGGAGCCCAAACAGTGGCCAAGTGATGCTTATGGTCCATGATATTGGTACAGATTCTGTGTAACGAACAATTCTTTGTGACTGTATATAATTTGGACATGATGAAGGTACACTTGACAGGCTGTGGGGCTTCATTTTACCACAAAGCTAATGTTTAAACTAGCTTTATTGTGTGCCGTCGGTGCGGAAAATCTGCGTGTGTTCCTTAACATTATAGCCCAGTTCACTGTTGTTTAAAACCTATGCGATTAACGCCGACAGTTTATTCTAATGGCATAAGTGAGATTGTGTTAACGCACTATTAACGTGTTAACTCGACAGCCTAAGCTATATTCTACGAACATTGGACAAAAAAAATAAAAATAAAAACGGAAAAAGTCAGCAAAATCATTGACGATGTTGACTTTCATGAACAGCTTATTGAGTCAAAAATACTCCAAAAACAACGTCAAGTTGGACAGATGTGCAGAATCTGTCAAAATGTATACAACCACCATTCATGCATGCTCTTTCACGATGAACACGACGCCGCTTATGCTCCGAAACCACTAGCGATCATTCGACTTGCACACTCTTTTATCCTTTCTCATCATAATGATCTTATTTAATGTTTACTTAACCAAAGTTTATCACGTCGTAACATTTTAACGTTCGTAAACTTTTGGACAGAAGCCACAAACTTACCCACATTCGTCCAAAATCCGTGAAATCCTGTTAACTCTTCCTCCCATGCAGAGCATGCGTGACCTAGACAATCTTATTTCTGACATGAGAACCGTTGAGACATTAGGAGATGGAAATTCAGCGTCAGAATAAAATGTACGAAAGCGTTATGATTTTTGGACAGAAAATCTCTGCCCCTGTTTTATCCCGATTTATTAACAATTTATCATGTAGCAACGCATATGAGAATTTAACCCACACAAGATGTTTTTATGGTTTTGGTATTGATATAATTACATGGAAAAAGTATATCTCTGTTTCCTTTAGAATCATAGTTTAACGCTCAGAACTGTTTGGACAGAACGGTGTAACTAACGTTAGTAAATGTTTCCATTGCATCGTGGTGGATTAAGGGAATTATACTTTCAGTGTTAGTAGTAGTATTTTGTAGAAGACACACCAAAATAAATGTTATGCGCCAAAATTCAGGATTTTATTAAAGGAAATGAAAGAAATGACTTAGGAAAAATCCAGATGCAATGAATGTCCCACCCTGACATCCGCAATTTCTGTGGACGGAAATAAAATAAAGTCTCATTACACGATAATGCCAAGGCTTAGTGGGATAAAATTAACTTTATTATTTCTTACATCTATCTTAAACAAAATAGTGAACTAAAAATAAAAAAATGACAACAACTGGGTATTATTCAATCTATATTGTTCATTACACCCCTTGTGGACAGAAACTGTGGAATCGCTCAGCTATTCTGAAGCAGTTTTCTCATGTGCGTAGTATGTTTTATAGGTTTGATCTAACATGAATATCTGGAGGATCTGATGCATGTTTATTTCTGATGTTCCTTTGGTGTTGGACTCGCCTCTTCTAATGCATGACTAAAACATCTTAACCACGGTGTGGCGTTCAGTGTCCTCTGGGGTTGGGCAATTTTATTTAAAATATTATTTTTTTAATTATTATTTTGATAGTATTTTACATTGTGTGTTTGTTTTGAATTTGAAAAAAATGTGCAGCCATTTTGTCCACTACTTTCAAAGTGATTAATGCAAAAAAGTATTATACAATAAAATGTCAACAAAAACCAACATCCGTTCGTAATCGTTTTTGAGAATGTTATATCTCGTTAGAGTACTTTTCACCTCAAACTCTGTTTATTGGTAATATCTGCATCTGTGCCAAGCATTGATTTCTGGGTTAACACCTGTGGACCTTAATACCTGAACACCTTAAGACACTTTGTTAATATGCAAGACCATGGGGATTTGACTGCTTATCAATAGACGATGACCTATTCCAAAACAGCCACACTGTGTGTATTTGTGCCATTGCTCACTTTTAATTTGAGTCCTCTCTATGTGTCCTCTGTGATATGTGCGTGTGTGGCCCGTGTTGTATCATGATGTTGTGTGGCTCAGACGTGCTGGTGCAGAAGAATGGATTTGTAGTGGCTGACAGGAGACCTGAGTCTTGTGGTAAGATGATCGTACTGTTGCTCTGTTTCTAGTTATGTTTTTACTCTTGCGCAGGTGATTCTTTTCCAGAACTGTGAAGTTCAAGTGTTTTCAATGTTTATTTATGTTCAGCTTCCCCGCTGAGTTGATTTTGGGCTCTGTGTTTATTTTTGGAAAATAACAGATAGCATTATTCCTAATGGTTCAGAAGATAAAGACTAAGAGAGTCTGGATGCTGCGTTTAACTGTTACAGATATACTTTTAACTATTAAATGAAATACTAATGCACGTCCCGTCATTCATGTACATCACGAGCGCAGGCGCACTTTTGTCAGAGCGGCAATACTGTGATTAAGGTGTTTACATGCCTGTGTATTTCGATTAAAATAGGCATACGCCATTTATGTTAATAAGATTATGCTTGCTGCGATTATGTGCTTCATCGCATTATTTAAATCAAAGTATTGTGTTTACATGAGTTAAATATTAATCACAATATTGTTAAAATCGTATTATAATCACATTAAGAGGGTGCATGTAAACGCACTCAATGTTGAACGCAGTTGTGCTACTTAAAGGGTTAATTCACCCAAAAATGTAAATAATTGAATTACTCACACTCATGTCTTTCAAACCAAAGACCAAAGGAACTCAAATAAAGATATTTTTGATGAAATCCGAGAGCTTTCTGACCCTGCATAGACATTAGGGCTGTGCGATATTGAAGAAAAATGTGATATGCAATACCTTGTTAAATAATAAAATATGATATTGCTTCAAGTGTGTAAGAATCCATTTAAATTAATTTAAAAATATTTAAAAACAAAACAATATATAATCAATCTTTCTCGGAAAAGAAAGCATCACTACAACCTCTGAATGTGAGCAGCAGCCTATGTAAGTCTTTACAAATCTAAACATACAAAACAATGAAACAAAGATAAAAAGGAAAAAAACAGTGCTTTAAATTTTAACAGCTTGTCTAACAACTTGTTTAACTCTAGTTGTCAGTGAAGCACGGTTCTGTGATCAGTAGTAAATACTGCTAGTAGTCAGACAGCACAAGACCACAAGTATTTATCTGCAACTTTTTGATGTCAAGCAAGTTATGTTAGTAACAGTCGCATACCCTGTCTATTCTCTGCTGTATGCGTTGACGTAAAGAAAATTAATTTTCTCAACATTTAGAACATTATTAAATTAATAATTCAGATATGGCATGCCATTGTGATATGCATATCGCAATTTGTACTTTTGCTGTGGTTTGATAATTTTGATATTTTGCAGCCCTCATAGATGGCAACGCAATTACCATGTTCAGGGTCCAGAAAGGTAGTAAGACATCGTTAAAATAGTCCACGTGACATGAGTGGTTCAACCGTAATTTTATGAAGCAACGAGAATACTTTTTTGTTCATGAGTTTATTAATCAATTCCTTGAAGAATCCTCTTCCTTGTTAGTCTTCGACGCACGTTCACGATAGTACCTCGACACGTGTGTTGTGCTGCTGACGATGGAGCCGGTGTTCTGACATTGAATGTCCATCTCTCTTAGTTCATTGTCTGTATATCCTGGATGAATAAGTAAGGCTGGGCAAAAAATTGCAAGTCATCCTCTCTGATGAAATCTTCAGACGTGTTTACTAAGACTGTTTTATGTACAGTCTGCCTCATTCTCTGCTTGAAACAAGGTGCAGTGCATCCAGGTTCTACGGCAGGTTACACGCGGCTCCTGCATCAGCACCATCACTCGCATGCGTCGAGGTACTCTCATGAACTTGCGTCGAAAAAATTGTTAAAAAAGTCTTTATTTTTCTTTTCTTTTCGCACAAAAAGCATTATCGTAGCTTCATAAAATTAAGGTTGAACCACTGATGTCAAATGGACTATTCTATTGATGTCCTTGCAACCTTTCTGGACCTTGAACTTGGTAGTTGCATTGCTGTCTATGGAGGGTCAGAAAGCTCTCGGATTTCAGCAAAACTATCTTAATTTGTGTTCCGAAGATGATCGAAGGTCGGGTTTGAAAAGATGTGAAGGTGTGTGTAATTAATGACTTCATTTAAATTGAGATTTTTGTAGAAACCATAATACTTTTTTTTTCAGTATTCTTTGATGAATTATATAAAAAGCACAGTTTTTATTTGAACATTTATTTTATAACAAATGCTTTTTATAAACTATTATTGCGTTAACTCCAGAAAATGTTTAATTCATGATATTTTATTTGTTGTATAATTAGTTGTAATTTGGGGGGTTAAATCTGACAGACAGCATCTGTATGGTGTCCACTTAGCAAAAATTGCGTAGTGTATTCCAGGCTTTATGAAAAATATGTTTACACTAATGCACTTGGAATCATAGCCCTGGATAAGCCTGTTTCAGAAGTAAATCCGTAACACTCAAACATGACATGGGTTAGCATGTAATATAATATGTTTTCTGTTCAATTCAGTCTTTGCAAATTCAGTCATGACAATTTAGATCAAGTAATGTTCACGATACATTCAAGGATATGAGAAAGAGATGTGATAAGTGATATAACTGTATGTAAAGCACTGTTTACAATGAAACTCTTACTCTGTGGGAAACAACGCTGGCTGTAGCTTTGTCATGTTTAAACTGCAATATTTCTTGAAGAGTTGAGGGTATATTACATCTGTGTGACTGTTTGAGCAGTTCATAATCATTTCTGTGATCTGAGAACGGCGGCTTTTGTTTTCAGATCTGATGTGCTATTAGTTTTGAAAGTTGACCCATATCTCTCACACTGCAGCATTAGATGACTGTGATAACCCACGTCTCCACTTCTCTCATCATTTCTTGAATCTTTTCATTATTCTGGGAACTGGGCTATATTTTAATTGGATTGTGAGATTGATGCGTTCATTTCACAACTCTGCAGATTTTTTTATATTGCCAAGTACTTTATGCCTGTGACTGTCTGCACTTACCCTGTCAGTTCGATCAGGTATTGGAGTCATTGTTACTGTAATTTGCTTTGATAGGCCTCTCCCGATGAATGCTTTAATAAAGACATTGGCAATCCAGTAAAATTATTTTCATAGCACCTTCATAGCTCAATTTCTAACTCTTCTTGTTCTCTCCCTTCCTCCAGGGCTGGTTCAGAGATGCGTGATCATTCAGAAAGATGAGAGCGGCTTTGGGCTGACCGTCAGTGGGGACAACCCTGTTTTCGTGCAGCTCGTCAAACAGGGTAAGATGCCCGTCCATCATGCTGTCTGTCTTTCTGGCTCCGCCCACATCAGCTTCTGTGGGCGTCTGTCGAGACTGTCCCCTTCCCAGACTTGATAAGACTTGGCTGCTACTCAGAAATGGAGCTGATGTGCTCTGAGCCAAGAGGAAACCTAAAGCATTATAAAAGAGAAGCAGGGCTGCAACATTGAATCAAATTTTAAATAAACGTTATATATTAAATAAACACTTTTAATTTGACAGGAATAAAGACTAGGCTGTGGAGGGACTGAATTACAGTGTGTTCAACCGACTGTACTGCTGACAATTGTTTAGCTTTGTGAAAATTTTTCAATAGACAAAACTATAAAACAGGTATCAGTGTTTTGAGTTGTGAAAATTTGGAAGAACTCGTTTTGTAAAATGGACTTAAAAACATAAAAAAAAAAATATATATATCTAAATATATACCGTATTTACAAAAGTTTTTTGATCTTAGTCTGAAATGTGGTCATTCAGGACATAATACACATCATACTGTGTGGAATATTCTGTGAATAGGGATTGGGTGAACATGTTTACATGAGATGCAAATGCATGAGTACCCAAAATGGAGGTTTCATCATTTGCAAAATGACAGTGAAAACCAATTTGTGTGCGGTGTAAATGGAGCGCACAAACCACATACCAATGTGCTGAAAAACCACCCAGAACCTCTTAGGAACCAGATGGTAGCACTCTGGCAACCACCCGCTGCACCAGAAAATGCTTTAAATTCATAATCGTCTGCTATCTTTTGGTAGATGGCGCTGCAATGCGTGCAGGTGTTCAGACGGGGGACAGGATCATTAAGGTGAGATGCTTACAGATGCAAGAGTTGTATATCTCACTGCCCACTCTCTTCACCACTTCATTTTAGAATCTGTCTATTCTGCCACCTGGTGGTCACAAAATGACTTAATTTGTATACGATAACTCACATGTATATGGTTTTATAGTCAGACTATATTGCATTTTAATGTTTGTCTCCTCTGCTTTAGGTGAACGGGACATTTGTGACGCAGTCGAACCATGTTGAAGTGGTGAAATTAATCAAATGTGAGTATAAATAATTTGCTTGGATAAAGACGACATGTTTCCACCACTGACCAAAACTCATTTGTTCTTCACAGCCGGCTCATATGTGGCCCTCACAGTATTAGGCCGGCCTCCTGGGTTGCCCCAGATCCCCCTCTCTGAGGTAGACCTGGGTCTCGGGTCACCTGGGGGTTATGGGGACACTTTTGTTACATCTCCCAACTCTTACAATGCAGCAGAACGCACTTCTTCTCCTTTGGTATCATGGGTAAGATGCCCATACCTTCTTGCTAATTGTTTTCTTATCTGTTTTTTTGTTTTTCAATTTGTTGTAAGTTCACTTCCTTATATCTTTCCTCCAAATAAATTATGTAATCAAAATGTATTATTTGCTCCTCCTTGTCATTTGTCAACCCAACCCTACATAGGAAGAAAACAGTGCTCCACTCAACCAAAGAATGGACAACAAGGATGGTGTCCAAAGAGCAACAGGACATACAGGTAAGAATCTAAATATCAGAGTCAAAACTGCTGGTTTAAAGTGGGCACACTTTCAGTTTCACAAAGTGTGCCTGTCAGTAAAGTGTTGAGTTACAGAGCTGTATTGTTGCTGTATGACTTAAGTAGATAAGAATGGAGCCCTTCCTGTTGGGAGGTAATTTAGAGCTTTAGTATAGCTGATAAGTAAGAGGGTAGACTTAAGACTCCTCCCACTATGTTTCGACTCCGTTACCACGTTCCCATTTCTTGTAAACTAAGATCTGTCATTCTCATTGTCTTGGAGAGCAGCACAGAAGTAGACTTTTACAGAGCAGAGCAAGACGTTGTTATGGTTATATTCGTTTGTTAACCTTTGACTGTGTGTGTATTAGATCTGATTATATAGTATATGAAAATGTTTCTTCTTTAGGGACTGAAAGAGGACTACAGCAGAACTCCTACACCCAAACCACTACGGGATATCCAGGAAGCCAAGAAGCACATTCCACATCAGCAGGGCCAGCTTAACAGGGCTACACATGTATGACATTTCTGACCAGTTTAAATTGTATTCATATTCAAAGCATCAGCAACACGCTGTTAGGGACTGATCAATCGATTTGGAGATAGCTAGAGAAATAGATTGTTTGATTATAAATATTTTTACATGATATTAAAGTTAGCCCATATATTGATAATAAGAAATGAGTACCAAATCAACATACAGTCATGGCCAAAAATATCGGCACCCTTGGTAAATATGAACAAAGAAGGCTGTGAAAATTAATCTGCATTGTTAATCCTTTTATTCTTTTATTTAAAAATTATCATAAATCTAACCTTTCATTGGAAAATAAGAATTTAAAATTCTCCTATAATGCCTGATGAGGTTAGAAAACACCTGAGAAGAGATCAGAGACTATTCCTTCATCCAGAATCACTCCAGACCCTTTAGATTCCCAGCTCCATGACTGTGCTTCTTCTCTTCAGTTCACCTCACTCATTTTCTACAGGGTTCAGGTCAGAGGACTGGAAGAGCCATAGCAGAACTTGGTTTTGTGCTCAGTGACCCGTTTTTGTGTTGTTTTTTAGGTTTGTGTTTGGATTATTGTCTGTTTGGAAGATCCAAACATGGCCCATTATGAGATTTCTAACAGAGTCAGTCACTTGTTGATTTCTTATCTGTTGGTATTTGATAGAATCCATGGTGCCATGTGTCAAAACAAGCTGTCCAGGACCTCCAGCAGAAATATAGGCGCACAACATCAAAATACAACAGTATATTTAATTGTACACATGGGGTACTTTTTATCCCTGTGTTCACCAAACCCATCTTGAATGTTTGCTCATTTAAAGAATAGCGCGGCAGGAGTTGCTCTCAGGACTATATTAAAACGATCTGATTTTCATAACCCTAATATATTTAATGCGAAGAATAATTATGTTGCAGCTCTCCTGAATCCCCACAAGATGAAATTCATGCAGAAAACGTTGTTTTACGGATATGATTGACCTCCTATGTTTTGGTTCAGTTTTGTTGGACTACACGCTTACGTTGCAACAAGGTACAATTGGCAGTTCATCTCAGTGAACTTGGTCAGTTCACCTTGTATTCTGTTGAATTTTAAACCACGGAAAAGCTTCAGTACCAACTGTATAAAGGAATTCAACACGTGTGAGATCTACACGGCTTCAGAGAAAAGTGCAGCTTTATTTGATGACAATGCTAATCATGGCTGGATTATTCAGCTCAACCCAGGCCCTGGTGTCATCGGTGGTGCTCGGTGTGTTGTTTTGGATTATGGTGCTGCACACTCAATTATTTTTGCTGCACATCAGAAATATATTCTTCATATACAGGTGCTGGTCATATAATTAGAATATCATCAAAAAGTTGATTTATTTCACTAATTCCATTCAAAAAGTGAAACTTGTATAATGTATACATTCATTCCACACAGACTGATATATTTCAAGTGTTTCTTTCTTTTAATTTTAATGATTATAACTGACAACTAATGAAAACCCCAAATTCAGTATCTCAGAAAATTAGAATTTAAATTCTTATTATTAAATGAAAGGTTAGATTTATGTGCCATTTTTAAATAAATGATCAAAAGGATTAACAATTCAGATGAATTTTCACAGCCTTCTTTGATCACGTTTACCAAGGGTGCCGATATTTTTGTCCATGACTGTATTACAATGATTATTGGAGGATCAAATTCAGCTTTGCCATAACAGGAATAAGTTACATTTTCAAATATTTTATATAAATATAAAATGTATTTAATATATGTAAATAGAATTTTTTACATATTAAATAGTAATATTTCACAATATTATTTAAAAACCTTTGAACTACTAAAATAAAATATATTTGTAAATATTTAAATTTTTTTGGGGTAATAGCAGCTTCCACTTGTTTCTTTAAGCGATAATTGTTAGGCAAACAGTCTTCAGATATATTCTATATTGATATATTACTTTGACCGTTAATTAGAAATGATGTTGGTTTCAAAATATCTTGAATCTGAATGAATAGCTTTGAATTATGCACACATGTAATGACTGTAAATCTGTGCTTTAGGAGAGTCTGTGTCTCAGGAACAGTGAAGATGGCTGTTGGGTGGATGATGATCACTATAAGGGAAATTTCAGCTCTGTGGGTTTCTGGAGTGGAAGTTCAGTGTCATCTGTAAGTGTACACTGTGCTCTCTTTTCTTTGATATATCTTCACTGATCTCAGTTAAACAGTGGCACTTATCACGAGTGTACTCTGTGGCTCTTGTTCCTAGCTTCCCTGTGGTGTAATTAATTGTGTTTATGGTGTGTGTGATGTGCAGGTCCAGCGCCGGTTCTACCCGGCCTCTCCAGAGAGCCAAAGGGAATCCAACTGTTCCAGTCCGAAGAGCACCCCCAGAGACAGCCTCAACTCCTGCCCCTCCCCTGAGGTTGAGGACGGCTCCGACCTGGTGAGAACCTTTGCTTTTGACAGACTTTTCCGCCTGATTTCTGATGAGCATTATTTTCAAACCTCTCTACTTCCCGTAGGATTCTCGTTTCTCATCCACCATAGGGAGTCCACCCTCCTGCCTGGCTTCAAAGATCATTGCAGCTGAAGAAGATGACTTTGACAGCGAGCAAGAGCAGGTATTTTTAGTTCCTTTCCCTCAGTGCAGGGAGCTTGGTCTTGGTCACCTGCCTTTTTAACCAGATCTGATGTGTCTCAGGTTAATGGACAGTGTAGCTGGTTCCAGAGTATCGAGCTGCTAAAGTCTCGCCCCGCTCATCTTGCTGCCTTCCTGCACCATGTGATCTCTCAGTTTGACCCTGCACCTCTGGTGAGTTCCAGCAGTAATTAGCAGTGCTTGCTAAGGCAAGCAAGACTATTGATCATTCTTTCTAAGCAATCAGATTTATGGTTTTCGCCTGATGGGTAATAAAACAGACGAAATAATCTCATGGAGTTGTTTTGAAGAAGTGATTAGATTTTGGATAAAGATTTTTGCT
Source organism: Gymnocypris eckloni scoliostomus (assembly GCA_027564155.1). Lineage (NCBI taxonomy): Eukaryota > Metazoa > Chordata > Actinopteri > Cypriniformes > Cyprinidae > Gymnocypris > Gymnocypris eckloni. The sequence continues at coordinate 13,327,047 of CM050417.1, read as the reverse complement.
TAAATATGTTTAGTTTTTTTAAACCAACTTTTTAAACTTTATAACTATAAATTTTTCGAACTATGGTTCACCATATGTGAGAATTTAAATTGTTTTGCTGTAATGCTTTTCATGAGTGGTGGATCCAAATCCAAACCTCCCGATTCAATACTATCACGATACTTGGGTGCCGATACAATATGTATTGTGAAATTTAAAAACAAAAAAAAATTGTAAGAATTTTGATTCTACAATATTATACCATATTGCTATGTGTTGCGATTTTTGTTTTTAACTCTATGGGAAAAAGTTGAAATACTTGATTATCCTAAATATAGACTTTAAATGACTCATATTAACAAAAACAATTCATCACATCTTTCTGAACATTTATTACAGGAGCATACACATACACTTGTATATTTAAAGTACCTTGAACCATGACACTTTCAAGTACCAAAACCCTGAACTCGCACATGAATCTAGTAGTCAAATGTTCAACAAAATGAGTAGAAAAAAATACTTTCTGAAATAAAACAGTGCTATGTTACTTTGCATACCGTTTTAGTCATGTTTAGTCTTGTTTTCCCGGCAGTGTGTAAATTCCAAAGTGTTCTAAACGTAAAGGTTCAGAAAGAATTCTAGAAGAGGTTTGATCCTCTGCCTCTGTCATGGTTTTGCTTTCTCGCGGCGGCTTTAAACGTATATGACGTCATCTAATGCAGCGGCACTGCGCACGCAGAACGATCGTTGTATGACATCAAAGCACCATGAGAGCTACAGAGAACAGATTTGCACACTTGCATGCTTTCGAAACGCTCTCGCGGTACTTTGATGTCATATATATTTATTCTGAGGTAGATAAATCGATATTTAAATCGTTTTAAAAAGAATCGCAATTGTTAGGTGAATCTATTTTTTCCTCCCACCCCCCTACTACTGTTATGGATAAAGTTGTGGATAAAGATAAACTGCTTTCATAACTCTCATAAACTGCAAAAAACATTTATTATGTCGGCTCCAATAGCCTCGTGGGCAGCGCTTTCTTCGGGTGTCCCGTGTTCGAGTCCCTGCTGTCCTATCAAATAAAAGTCAAAAACACCAACAAATAAAAAGCATTATCAAGTTTGAAAATGTCACTTATTTGAAATATAAATATTTTGTGACATATGTCTTTACTGTCAATTTGATCAGTTTATTACATCCTTGTTGGATTAAATTATTAATATAAAAAACTCCTGACCCCAAATATTTGAAACATATTGGTGACTATATCGGTATCATAAGTAATGTTTTATTTAAATCAGGCAAATAAATTCACAAATCTTTCTCAAATTGTTGCTTATCACTGCTACTTAGACTTATTGCTATTTATCTCACTTCCCTCCACAGCTCTGCTACCTGTACGCTGACCTCTACAAACAGACCAACTCCAAAGAAACACGGCGGATCTTCACAGACTTCTTGATGTTCTTCATAGACCGGGGGGCAGTAAGTGGAGCTTTTCACACCTCATCTCTTCTCGCTCAAACCCATCATTGTCTGCTCTGCTTTGGTATCACTTGGTCTGCGGGCAAGTTGAGGCAAAATCCTGTATCCACCCAGATCAACTGTGCCTTTTGTCCTGAGAGGTGTGTGGAGGGTTACTCCTTTCCCAGCACCCTCAGGGTCAGGAAGCAAACACGCTCTCAGACAACCTTTTACCTGCACGGTCATCGCATATTGTTGTTCTTGAACTCGTGCATGTGTTTGTGTTTGTGATTAGGTGCACGTCTTCCCTGCAGCACACTTTGTTCTCTTTTTGCCAGATAGACGGGTAGTTCATTTAGAACTTGTGTATATCTTTTCCCGCAGCTCTGCTGTTTTGTTACCTTGTTATTGTAGTGTGTGTAGTTGTTTTGCAGGAGAAAAAAACTGCTGCTTTTGTCAGAAAGCCCTTTTTAACTTATTATTTTTATTCATCAGAATTTGAAAGTCGCTGTGCCAGAATCCATCTCCTCTGATCTCGGTAAGCACAGTTCATTTTAGAAGTGTTTTAATGGAAGCGCAAACGTTGTTCTCACCCTCACACTGTTTGTGTGTTCATTTCAATATCCAACCACATAATCATTTCTCAGCCCTCGTTGGGAAACCTGCAATTGTTCAGAAAGCACAAATCCTGTTTAACATTCATGTTGACTCTTCATGTAATTATGGATTTAGCTTCTGAAGGACTTGGTCACTCTGCCCGTGTGTCATGTTGACATTGCTTAAAAAGGCAACATGTTTAGTGACACATACTGATGTCGTTTCAGTTCATGCAGGTTGTTTACTTGTCATATATGGGTGTGTATTTGTTAGAATTATTTTTGTTTTGTATGTATCTAGCTACAATTTGGGGCAAAATTATCCTTTGGGGATATTTGAGGATGTCCTCAATGGAATTTTTGTTCTAAATCATCCAAAGTGTTTTCTTTTAAATACGATTCTGGTTTGTCTAAAGCAATTATTAATACATTTTTATATAAAAAATTGTCTATTATATGTCAACATTTAATTTATGTGAATGCAAGTCTGACATTGTCAGCATTATCACAAAGACAGTAAAGCTTGATATCACCTAGATTTCTGGATCAGCTAATGGTCCCCATGAGGATTTGCTCAGTAAACACATTTTTATTTTTTTAAATGGAAAATATGAAAACTTAATCTTAAACTACTGTAAAACTATGAAACGTAACGATTAATTTTTTTGTGTGTACATGTTTTCAGAGCGGCGGAGACCAGAGCTGATTCCAGAGGAATTACACAGGCAGTATATACAGACAATGCAGGACACTCTGCTTCCGGATGTACAGAGAAACTTAGAGGATTTCAGGTCAGGAATATAGACATTCTCAGTTCATCACTAACCTGTGCTGTCACGTTGCACTCCTTCAGATTGAAAGTAACACGTACAAAATAACTGCATCCACTCTTACAGGCAGAAGCGCAGTATGGGCTTGACCCTGGCTGATGTAGAGCTGTCTCGTCTGGACTCTGAACAGCTGGCTCCAGAGAGAGAGAGAGCTTGCGCTGAAAACATCCACTCCAAGATCGATGACGTCCTGTGAGAATCACACACAAAACACTTATTAAACAAAACAATATACTTTTTATTTGGCCATTCATTTTTTCTGGACATTCATAACAATAGTCTAGTTTTGCAATCTTTCATAGTCTTGGTATGACAGCTATCAATAATATGTATGATTTAATCTTTAGTTGCAAAAATGTTATAATTTGAACCATGAATAATATGTATTAATATTAGTGCTGTCGAGCGATTAATCACATCCAAAACAAGTTTTTGTTTTTATAATATATGTGTGTGGACTGTGTATATTTATGATGTATATATAAATACACACACATACAGTATATAGTTTGAAAATATACTTATTTACATGTATATATTTATATGAATATAACTTATATTTTATATATAAACATATATTTTTTTTTCCATAAATCTATATATTGAAGATTATTTGCATGTATATATGCATGTGTGTGTGTGTTTATATATACATAACAAATATACACAGTACACACACATATTATGTAAACAAAAACTTTTATTTTGGATGTGATTAATCGTGATTAATCGTTTAGCATATAATGTATTATCACCCTTTAAGAATTTGATTTATGTGTTTCAAATAAATAAATATCAAAATACAAATTAAGTCAATACACAGACAAAAAAGTTTTTATCTTTACATTTATTTATTCTTTCTAAGAATTTTGCATTCGAGTATTCATTTATTTAAATGGGGTTTAATAAGAAAGACGTTATTTTTAATTATCAAGTTTTTGTCACGATTTCTAAGCAAGCTTATGATTAGCCATTTCTCAACAATGTCAATATTCCGTTATAATTTCACGTTTTAATTCTGAGAGAAACCATATCCACATGCTCGGGTGAAAGTTTGTTCCTCAGTCTGATAACAGTGAGAGCGCGTGGACAAAGATAACGTGTGCTAACAGTTTCTTAGCGCTTTGTGTTAAACCAGTCTCCCTCAAGGAAACTTTATATATGTCTGAAGATAATTTCACTGTCAGACAAACTCTCTTCTCGGCTCAGTCGAGTCCAGCTGCGCTTACCTGCAGTAGTGAATGCAGTGATGGACAGCTGTCTTTCCTCAGTCGACTGTGTATGGATATCATAATTTCTCATTGTGGTGGTGATATTATGATAAATCAGTTTCACTAATCAATTTGATCAGAAGTTATTACATTTCATCAGATAATTTAGTAAGATAATTTAGATCAAAGTAAATCCAAACTTCGCGAGGCAGATGACGACGTTCTGTGACCAAATACTATCAGCTTGTTAACATTTCCACAGCGCCACCCAGTGCATGTAGTTATAATTGCTAGGATTTATCATGGATTCCTTGCATTTATGGCCAGCAAATTAACACAGTGAAATTTGAATAGGGCTTTATTGTTCGAATAATAATTACTGACCGAATGTTCGACTATTCGTGCACACCCCTAATTTATCTATTTTGCTAAATAAGTATGTATTTATTTTATCACCTTATAGCATGTTTATGTTTCAGAACATATACATAAATATCAAAATAAAAATGTAATCTTGTCAATAGACTATAATTTATTTTTTATTATTTAGCTATATTGTTTAATAAAAATATGGCTATATTGTTTTCTTTATTTTATCCATTTCATTGCAAATTCATAAATATCATAGATATTGTCAATAGACTAAAAGGATTTGAGAAATGATTTAGCTATATTGCTAAATAAAAAATTATTTGGATTTTTTGTTCAACATTTTAACTTATTTAACGCTTTTCAGAGAAAATGTGTAAATATCAAAATATATTTGTAATATCCTACTCAACATACACAGATTTTCTGCTCAGCGACTGTTCTCCATCTTACGTGCGTGTCTCTTTCAGGCTGACTTCACACCCGCAGAAGAGGAGAAATGGTGAGAATTTTTCATGTTTTCCTCTGGCAAACCTCATCCATAACGATCAACAATAAAGACATTAAGGATGAGGGTTATTTGATCGTGCGTAAAGATGTTGCGTTAGATTTGTTTGTAAATTGCCAGCCTGGGGTACGCCAGCATATTGACACTTGACACAAATGCAAGATGCTGCAGAACAGAGCAACTTAATCAGATTTCTAATCTTCATGCATTTCCTACTCCTCATTTCCCATACTGTAGGCAAACATATTTGAGATGCCATATGGAAACACCACAAGCATGTATGATTTATGAATGTACAGGACATATGTGAGAAGATAGATTGTGAACTTGTGCGCATGTGCACGTGAGTTTTGAGACATATGGCAGAAGGCACACTAATATTGGAGTCATGTGGAACAGAAGGAGTTGGCCACATACACCCAACAGCACTCAACAGGCACAACACATCCCTCAGAGACTCAAATCTAAATTAGGAAATGAAAGACTCCGATGCTCAACGCTGTGCTCTAGTTACTAAGCTTGGACAGGGAGTGAGAAAAGCGTTCAATTCAACCCTAATGCACAGTTTTGTCTTTTCCAGCAACGCCATACAGCAGGTGATCTGTACATACATGAAGCATCTCGGAGTTCGAGTGAAAGAGCAACGAAACCTGGAGTCCAAACGAGTTCGAATTAATTTTCTTCCTTCCAAACTAAGAGTATGTGTTTTCTGACACATCACATTTTCACTTGTTCCAAAACCTGACTTGCTGTCCACATAGGCAGTTACCTTCTGATGGAACGTTCTAATGGAAATTATTTTGTCTGATTTGGAACGTTCTTTGTAAAATACTTTGAATTTAGTATAGTTTTATAGTATAGTATAGTTTTATGTCAGCATATTAATCTAATAAATAAAAAATTAAAATAAAAATTGGAAATACATAATTGTAAAATCTAAATAAAATTATGTATTACTACTGTGCTGTAAAATAAGTGTAAGAAATTACATTTTTTTATATTTTACTACGTTGCGCAGGAAGATTTTGTTGTCATGTTGAACCCAATGGAATTAAATTTATTTGATATAAATGCATGAACACGATCCATGCAATCAATTTATAATAAACATTTTCTCATCTTGTATGTATTTTGCAATTTAGCATGTTATGTAAACGATACATAATTAGTGTTGGCATAATTGTGTTGCCTTCATGTCCGGCACGCTTACAATGTCTGAAATACTCCCTCTGTAGGCAGTTTACTAGGTTATGGAACAAAGCAGTTGTCTTCTCAGTCTTCCCATGGCAAAGACGTTACCCTGAGGATTGTTGTTTTATCCTTCCTGAACAGAAAAGCAAAACAGAGAAGGAAGTGGATGAGAAACCGAAAAGGCCTCGCTTTCCCATCCGGGTTCCCCAGCGGTGGCCCAGTCGCGTCGATTCAGTATCATGTAAGTCTAATGGAAAGTTCTACAACCTGCAGCTATTGAAGACACAGGCTTTTTTTGTGAATTCAAATCCAGTGGCTTGTTTTAAAATAAATTTACTGGACATGGATTGTTTACAGCTATGAAGATATCTTTGATGTTATTTAATTAAAAACAGACATATTAGTAGAATTGGCTTGTTTTTTGTTTGTTTTTAGTAAACGTGTTAAAACTCTGTCTGCATTTGTTTGTTAAAATTAGTTCATTCTGCAGTCAAATACACAGGCTCAAAAAATTAGAATATCATGAAAAAGGTCAATATTTTTTGTCACTCATTTCAGAAAGTGAAACCCATATATTATATAGATTAATTACACATAGTGAAATATTTCAAGCCTTTAATTCTGGCTTACAGATAATGAAAACCCAAAATTCAGTGTCTCAGAAAATTAGAATATTATATTAGAGCAATAAAAAGGATATTTTAAACAGAAATATACACACTACCTTTCAAAATTTTGACATAAGCACTGCTTTTATTTAGCAAGTATTGATCAAAGGTGACATAACATTGTATAGATTGTATAGATTATATAGATAAATAGATTTATTTTAATATCAAATAAATGCTATTATTTTGATATTTCTATTCATCAAATAATCCTGAAAAAAAGTAATGGGTATCACGGTTTCCACAAAAATATTAAGCAGCACAACTGTTTTCAGCATGTTTCTTGAGCAGCAAATCAACATAATAAAATAATTTCTGAAGGATTGTGTCACACAATTCTGATTTACCGTCACATGAATAAATTACATTTTAACATATATTACAATAGAATAAAGTTAAACCTGATCAAATAAATGCAGCATTGGTGAGCTTAAGAGACTTTCAAAAACATAAAAAGAATTGACCACAAACTTTTGGTAGTGTAGTTATGTTAGGCCTGAAAGCGTGTGATTCCTGGCAAATTCTAAAAGCAGAAGAGTTTTTGCTTTCCTTCCTCTGGGTGGTGAAAGATTCATGTTGATGGCGAGTCTTGTTTGGTGTGTGTTTGAGCAGCTGGGAAGGCCGGGGACAACATCAAGCATCGGCCTCAGAAGCAGATGTCTCAGCCAGTATTGGGCGGGTCAGAGCTGATAGAGGGTGGACGTCTGCGGAGCAGTCAGTCGAGTGAGGGCTCAGACCTCCTACAGAGCCCGAGTTTGATCACCTCTCCCTTCTTTAGCGCATCTTACGGCTCACCGTCAGACCCCTCGGTCAGGGACCCGGACTTTAGTGAGTACTGCATCTCCATCTCATTCATCTCGAGTAATCGTTCCTTTCATTACCTGGACATGCCGTCTGAAAATGGCTCTTCTGTGTGTTCAGGTATGAGCCCATCTGCACTGGCTCCCAGGCTCAGTAATGGGCTGCAATCTGGAGATGTGCTGGACATCAATTACCCACCCTGTGACTACATCCCATGCAACATGGACCAGCTAGATGAAGATGGAGACAGGTGCATGTTTAAAAGCTTATCCAGCAAAGCATCTGTTTTTGTTTATTTCTCACATATTTCTAGCATAGTCTTGATCTGTCTTAGCGTGGTCACATTTACATGGGCACACTGTTGTTTTGCAAAATTTTGTCAGACGAATACAGCCAATTCAGTAGATATGTCCGCAATTGTGATTAATGTATCACATGAGTGCTGAAAAGTTACTTTATGAATCTCTACATCAGTGGTTCTCAAACTTTTTACACCAAGTACCACCTCAGAAAATATTTGGCTTTCCAAGTACCACCATTATGACCAACATTAAAATGCAGTATAAATGGCTGCCCATTGCTCTGGGTGTGTGTTCACGGTGTGTGTGTGTGTGTGTGTTCACTGCTGTGTGTGTGTGCACTTTGGATGGGTTAAATGCAGAGCACAAATTACGAGTTTGTAAAAAAAGTCAGTTTTAATCCTTATAAGGATATTTATTATTGTCAGCCTCTTAAAATATAGTAAATACACAGTTTGAACATGAACACTGCACCGTGCTTACTTCCACGTAAATAAAAAACGTAATTATTAAATTAAAATATATTGTACCTAAGAGTGGAATAAAAACTGTACTGTACTTGAATGTTAAACAACCTGTACTTAAATAAAGATTAAATGAAAATGTATCATACTTACTTAACATTTAAGTACAGTAACTTAGTTTTTATTAAGTAGCTACAATACATTGTCATTTAATCTTTAAGCACAGTACAGTTTTTATTTCACTTTTAAATAAAAAAGTACTTGATTAAAAAAAAACACAGGCTGTATATGTAGCTGCAAGTAACAACAATCAGGCCACGTTTCCACCAAAGCCAGCTGAAAACACCCAGGTGTGAGCGCTTGAGAGGGCAGCGTATTTTCGAGACGCTACGGTTGCTATGATATGGAATATCCGCTGAAGTAATATGGCAGACGCATCGCGAATGAAATGTTTCTCCAAGCATTATTTTTCATAACAATATTATTGTACTGCGGCAATTCCATCGGGTAAAGACATAAATACTCAGAGACAAGCAATATTAACTTCTCCATTGCTGTTCAGTCGTAGTACAAGCAGGGTGTGATGGTATTAGTCCCGCCCCTCCTCCACTGTGATTGGTTAGCTGACTAAAAAGTGACAGTGATGAGTGCTAACATTCTTAAATTCTCGGTGCCAAGAAAAAAACGCCCGAGTGCTCAGCATGAAAAAGACGCTCCCATTTAAAACAATTTAAAAAAAAATCGCTTTGGTGGACATGTGGCCTGATTTATATTTAATTCTGAGATTCCTCTGCGTACCACTAGACGAAGCTCACGTACCACTAGTGGTACGCGTACCACACTTTGAGAACCACTGCTCTACATTATTCAAAATTTTGTTAAAATTTCACTAATGTGACTAAATTAGCTTCTTTTCTCACTATGTTAAAGGGATAGTTCCACCAAAAATGAAAATGACTTCATGATTTACTTACCCTCAAGCCATCCTCTGTGTATATGACTTTACTCTTTCAGATGAATACAATTAGTTATATGAAAAAAAATGTCCTTGGCTCTTTCAAACTTTATAAAAGCAGTGAATGTTGGTCAAGATTTTGAAGCCCAAAACCATCATAAAAAGTACTGAAATGAACTAATGCATGTTTTAATGTAACTCTGATTGTATTCGTCTGAAAGAAGAAAGTCATATACACATAGGATGGCTTGAGGGTGAGTAAATCATGGGGTAATTTTCATTTTTGGGTGAACTAACCCTTTAAGGATAGTGTTGTATCAATTATCGGTAGATACTAGGGCAGGGGTGTCAAGCTCAGTTCCTGGAGGGCCGCAGCCCTGCATAGTTTAGTTCCAGCCCTGCTCCAACACGCATACTATTTAGTTTTCAAATAAGCCTTGATGACTTGATTAGCTAGATCAGGTGTGTTTAATTAGGGTTGCATCTAAACTATGCAAGGCTGCGGCCCTCCGGGAACTGAGTTTGACCCCCCTGTACTAGGGGTTTTATGCTTATCCATAAAATGACTCCTCGTATCATAACCAGGATTTTAATATGTGTGGTCACTTTGTGTCATTGAAGTGAGCAAGTATGTCCTGTTTTCCAGACTCCTTGATGGGGGCACACCAAAACTGAGTAGAAGGTACTGGACACCGGCTGCTGTCGATCACCCACATCACTCTATACACTGTGTCCTAACCAGAAGCGGCACGATAAAGAGACAATCGATAAAAGCTATTTATTTTTCCCTAACCAGCTGTAATGAGGACATTTTCTCCACCGCCTGGCTATTTTGTGCTTGGCTTCCATGCTCATAGTGCAGTCTAATTTGTTCAAAGTATCTACCACATTGAGCATCAAAAATCGACTGATTGGCTGAGATTATACCAGTAGTTTCACAGTCTGAATAAAATGTTTTTCACATAATGTTTTGCATTAAATTTGGTTAGAATACAGTGTTAACCCTCTTTTTGATAAGCTTCCTGTGTGTATTCCCTCTTATTGTGAGTCAGCTGTCACATTCAGATACACATTGAGCTTAATGAGAGTGTTAATCTGTGTACCATCTCCTCCCTCACAGGTTTGAAGAGCTGCAAAGTGAGGATGATCAGGGGAGTGATGTTTACTCTGATGTAGATCCTCCAAACTGGCAGCAGCTGGTCGGGCGTGATGTTTTAGCAGACCTGACGTCCCACGAGATCAAGAGACAAGAAGTCATTAATGGTACGATCTTGTTCGCTTTTCACTACATAAACCAGACAGGTGCACGTTTGATTTAACGTGCACAATGCATTGATAGAGCTGTTTTGGTTTGCTTTTGAAGTAACTCTATCTATCTGGTGCGCAGAACTCTTCTACACGGAGCGAGCCCATGTACGCATGTTGAATGTCCTAGACCATGTCTTCTACCAGAAGCTCACCCGAGACAATATACTGCCCCCTGCTGACATCAAGAACATATTCACCAACCTGGAGGAAATCGTCCAGTTGCACAGTATGTTTTCTTCCAATCATTTTTTATTCCGATACACCGCCACGTTTCAGATCATGGCATCTGCTGTTTAAAATTTCAGGGAAGATAGCAGATCAAATGACAGCGATACGCAAGAAGAACGAGTCGTCGGTCATCGACCACATAGGGAATGAGTTGCTGTCTTGGGTAAGGGCTCATGTTTTGCTCGTATCTTGTGGCCGTTGTGGTAGGTCTTTTCTGAGTGATAAAACTCCCACATGCTCACAAATCCTCTGGCTTGTTGTTTTCTAGTTCAGTGGTGGAGAGGAGGAGAAGATCAAGGAAGCAGTGGGCACTTTCTGCAGTAACCAGCCCTTCGCCCTGGAGCTCATCAAATCCCGGCAGAAGAAGGACCAGCGTTTCACCTCCTTCATGCAGGTGGGTCGAGACTCCTCGCTGGCCGCAGGGCCGTGAGAGCTGCAGTTCACTTGAGAGAGAATGTGTTTGTAGCATTACAGGCATACAGTGCTGTTCAAAGTTTTAGGGTCAGTAAGATTTTTTTATTATTATTTTGAAAGATGTTTCTTATGCTCATCAAAAAAACTAAATGTATATCTTAATACAATCAATAATAATTGTATAATTATTATATAAATAATTAAATATTATAATATTTTAAACATAATTTTAAAATTATTACTCCAGTCTTCAGTGTCACATGATCCATCAGAAATCATTCTAATCGGCTGATGTGATGCTCATGAAACATGTCTTATTATTACGACTAGTGTTGAATATTTTTGTTAAACTGTGATGCATTTTTTTCAGTATTGTTTGATTAATAGAAAGTTTAATAGAACAGAGTTTATTTAAAATAAAAATATTTTGCTGAAAAATCTTAATGACCCCAAACGTTTAAATGGTTGTGGACATTTGCATGTTTCACAGAGTTGTTTTCATTTTCCTTATTTAGGGCTGTCAAAGTTAATGTTGATGCATGTAATTAATTAAATAATGCTGGTAGCACATTTGTTCACTTGACTGTTTCATTCTGTTGTGTATGTATTTTTTTAGGAGGAACAGAATGTGTTAACTTATTTTAATTTGCAATTCATTAATTATAATTGCATTATAATAAATTGACAGCCCTACTAAGTTTACAGAAAATTGCAGGTTTGCTGTGTTGATACAGTGTTATAGCAGAACAGATGCATATCTAAATATCTAAATAAAGTAATCTCTGAATTTTTAATAGTATCAGCTTTGCCTGGCAGGCAAACATCAGAGAAAAGGAAGAGAGATTGTGTTTAATTGGAGCTATATTTGTAGGATATACTATAGAATTTGCTTATCTTGGAGATAAGAGTTTATGAACCTCAGGCAGATGTAGTTGTGTAGAGCCTTGGGAGTGTTGAGAGCTTGTGTTTGTCTCTGCACTGTTTTGATCTCATAGTAGAAGTGAATGCTGGGAACACTGAGAGTAAGACTTCAGATTTAACAACCTTTCCACGTACACTGCATTTTCTGAAATCAACCGCGCTAATCTCTCCAGTGAGAAAACTAGAGTGTAAGCACTAGAACTTAAAGGTATAATAAAAATGTCAAGTCCACTGTTATGCTCATAATGCCTTTGAGGTGTATATTAGAGAAAATATAGCTTTTTCACATCTTAAAGAAGCTGTTTATTCACCTCCATGTTGTTCCAAATCCATTTGACTGAATTTCTGCTGAGAAACAGAAAAGGAGATAGTTAGGATAATATTCACGCTGCTCTTTTCGTGTATTGTGAATCAATAAGAGCATAGGGAAAGGGAACATTTTCTGTGAATAATGACTGACTTCAGTCACACAAAGCCTCAGTATGACCTCAAACGACATGTATAGCACAATATTAGCTTGGATACTTATATAGAGCCATTTTGACTTGGTCAGCGTTTACTTTAATTGTTTTTATACATTTTTGATTAAACTATCCCTCTGATGAAGTGGCAGTACATATTTCAGAGATGTATTGTGATTGTTTACCAAGACATAAGTGATTCCAGTTACCTTGCTGATGGATCTCAATGTTGTGACTTGCAGAGGATTACTTTCTCTTGAGTGAAGGATAAAACCCACACTGAAGTGTATTATTCATGTTGAAGACTCTTGATAACAAGGAAATATGCAAAAGATTAGGGAGGATTTTCTTGTGGATTTGCATGTACTGTTGTCCTCAATTTCTTGTTTGATTGTGTCTGCACCATCTACAGGAGGCTGAAAGCAATCGACTGTGTCGACGATTACAGCTAAAGGACATCATCCCTGCAGAGATGCAGAGGTTCACCAAGTACCCCTTACTGATGGACAACATTGCCAAATACACAGGTATGTTCCTTCTTAATGCATCCATTCTTTTTAAAGCATAGCATTGCAGTGAGATTTACATTAAAGTTAAATAAATGCTTGTTCTGCACAATATTTAAACCAAATTCACCACAAAAAATATTTTGTAAAAAATGTCAATGTTTAAGATTGACATTCAATTTACTAACAGGTGTGACTCTGGTTCTCATGTGCGCTTAAAAGAGTTGGAAAACGAGGGAGAACATCTGTTCTGTCATTTTCTGTAAACCAAAAGGGCTTATCAATCATAGCATTGCAGATTGACAGCAAAACATTATCTGTGACACACTCACCTTAATGCCATAGGTATGTCAGTGATGTGGCAGACAGCTAGTTGTCGACTGGAACAACTTGAACTCATTACAAATTCAGTTGTGAGTCCTGAAAATCTTGAGGAAGTCACTTCTGTTATTGAATGCAGTTGACCATCTTCTGTACTCTGTACAACTCAATCGCATGCGATTCATTGCACAGCCTTAGTTGGCTATTCAAAAAGTGTTTGCTGGCTGGACACCAACCATTAGTAAATTAGAGCTATGCCAGCTCTTAAATCACCATTATTATTCTGAAATGTTCTGAAGCGGGAACCGCACACTTTCAAAGCAACTCTCACATTATTTGGCAGTCGTGTTTAATTGTGGCTCACTTGGCATTGTCAGAGGAAAGTAATAAATGTAAAGTATAACTAGCGATTAAAGAGAAGGTGATTCTCCTCATATTTATCAGCACTTGGCAGTAGTCTCAGTAGAGGGCACTAGAGGAAATAGAGGGCACTTGGCTGGCCAGGATGTTCTTAAAGAGTTGATTAGTTTCTTCTTGAAATGTGTGTATGTACGTTATGTATCGTCTTTACCGACAGATGAATCAGAGGAGAAAGACAAAGTGAGACGAGCAGCCGAGTGCTGTCGACACATTCTCAGCCACGTCAACCAGTCCGTGAAGGAGTCCGAGAATAAACAGGTAAGCAGTGCAACTCGTTCGTGCTGCCACTCTCTCCTGTCTCGAGGTAGGCAGACTTTATAGCCTCAGGTCAGCTTAAAGGAAAAACGTAATGATTGTCAGCATTCATCTTTAGGTTGTAAGCTTGCATCAGCCCTGAAACTGCTCTTAGAGTAGAAACAGGATGATCCAACCTGCTGAAGAAAATTCATTAAAAAGAGTCCAGCTTGTAAAATCTAATCTTCTCCAGCATCTACAGTGCATTTCTTAAACGATTGCAGCTTTATAGGTTTTTGGTTCGGTTGCTAAATTCATAAGAGGTCAGCTAATGTTAATGGAATCTTAAAATGCATAAATATGTATTTTGTTTGTGTCCCACAGAGACTGGAGGACTACCAGAGACGGCTGGACCTCTCTTCCCTCAAGCAGAGCGAGAACCCCATGATCTTGGAGTTCAAGGTTAGTTCTTATCATGAGGAGCTAAAATCAAGTTGTGTATTTATTCAGACAGACAAAAATATGGTTTTCTTGGCATCCTTTTAGTTTTTGTAGCTTGGGGAAAAAAATGTAATTTAATTTATACAAACTTAGTCCAAACCCAATCCATATTATGGTTTCAAATTAAATTAAAAATGGATTTTAAAGTGTTTCAGTCTGATCAAACCATCTGATCAAATTTAAAGCTGTTATTATTCAGGACATGACATGACTGCAAAAGTTATATTAATGTAAGATTAATATTTAGTATATATTAATATTTTGAATGACCTTTTGTATTTTTTAATTTGGTTTCAATTTGTATGTGCTTTGGCTGTTTTATTAGTTTTAGTTTTTTAATACCTCTATTAAGCCTTATTTTTATTTCATTTTTAGTCATTTTGTTGCCAAGGCAACATTTGTTTTATTCTGTAGCATTTAAATGTTGTTCTATTTCAGCTTTATTTTATTTAACTAAAAAGGAATAGTTTTTCTTACTAGTATCCCATTCATAATTGTTTGACTCAGAGAGTAAATGCATTTTTGACTAATTTAATTTTAATCTTTATTAACATATTGAAACTATTCTATAGTTTTTTTTTATTATTGTATCTCTCTGATTGAATAGCATCAATAAAAATAGTTAAATTAAAAAGCAATAGTTTTCCATGTCGAATTAACCCTTTAACGCTCATATGTGGCATTCACGATGTAGTTACTAATCTAGATGGGGGACATTTATTACCCTCTCTGAAAATGTGGATCCAGTTTCATTTATTTGATTTGTCAGTGTAAACAATCAGTCGATTCACATAAGAATCAGATTTGAAGAGCAAATCTAAATTGGGTGCTGTATTAATAAAACTATTAAGTCCTTTTCTACAACGAGGATTTTAAGGATGCAAGTTACTTATTCATTTATGTCCCGCAGAACCTGGATCTTACTAAAAAGAAGATGGTCCACGAGGGTCCTCTGTCCTGGAAGATTAACAAAGACAAAACTATTGGTAAGCCAGTGCTCTCAAACTTCCCAAAAGCTTGCTTTTTTGATGACTGTATAATAATACTAGTCTGTTTTTGCCTCAGAGCTATATACTTTACTCCTGGAAGACATCCTGGTGTTGTTGCAGAAGCAGGATGAGCGTTTTATTCTCAGGTGTCACAGCAAGAACCTCACTGGAACAGCTGACATGAAACACAAATTCAGTCCCATCATCAAACTCAACACTGTGCTGGTGCGCTCGGTGGCGACAGGTGAGCATCTGACTTCTCATTTGTCTCACACACTCTCCCCACATATATTCAAGAATGAATCCTTACAGGGTTCTTGATTTCCCCACACAGATAACAGATCATTCTTTGTGATCTCCATGTCCGAAAACGGAGCTCAGATTTATGAGCTGATGGCACAAACAGTGTCCGAGCAGAGAATGTAAGTTTTCATCACTTCTCTCTTTCTCATGTTTCTGCAATCCACTACTTTTTAGTTTATAGAGCAGCAGCGTTAATTGTCTTTTATATCAGATGGCAACAGCAGATTGCTCAGAGGGCAGATGTTATAAACGCCAAACCCCACAGCGTCATTCCTTTGCCTCAGCACGAGTGAGTTCCTCGCTACTTAATTCAAAATCTTGGCCTGGGACGAGAGTAACAATAAAATGCATTAGAATGTAGCAAATATAAACGATAAAGGCCTTTACCTTACATAACTGTTCCTTTCTGTTCTAGTGGTGACAGAGACAGTGTCGAGTTAAACAAGTTCAGCAAAGACTCTGAACGGATCTCCACAGGAAGCAGCCAGTCCACAGGTAGCTGTGCATGTACAAACGCTCTCTGATTGTAAAAGTGTTGATTGCCACCATACTCAACTCAAGACTTCACCATCTGTCCTCAGAGAAAGACAGTGAATTTTCGCCTACGGCAGCCCTGCAGGATTGTGTCCCAGAAGCCAACCCTGAGGAAGAGGACCAGGTCCCGAGAGCTGTCAGGGATGTCTCGTATCTGGACTCTGAACTCTTGAACGGCAGGGACGCAGACTCTCAATCCTGTTCGTCTAAAGCAGACGAGGCCCTTAAAACCTGTAAGACTGCTTTTGAACTGCATTACCTTACAAACACATTCCTTTCATATCATGTTTTATTTTTGACAAATAATAAATGTGAAATAATCATTTACATATTAAATTATGCTTGCCAAACATCTTAACAATGCCAGATTCAGGATTTAAGGCTACTGTGCCTGTTTGTTTTGGCTTGTCCTCAGCATTGGGAGGCAGATGTCTTTGTGCTGCAAGAAACTGTCAACTCAGCCTCTATTGATTAAAAAACTCCGGGAAAGACTTATTTATTTTTAAATGGTCTTTTAATTAGTTCAGTATCTAACAATAGAAGACTTTTAAAATCTAGTGTACTTTTGCTTCCTAAAAGGGAGATTCACTTCTGCTGAAAACAACAAATATGTGAACTTGGGATCATCTTTATTTTAACATGAAGCTTTATGCTATTTGTATGAGGTCAACATGGGTCTTTTGGTATCTGAGCATCTTGTTGCGAAGCAGTTTGTTTTAGTAATAGGACTCATTTCTACAAATCAGTTCCCTTGAACAGTTTTTCAGTGAACCGATAAAAAACAACAACATTGTTTTACATTCTTGTTAGCACAGTGTGATGTATTTCATGCTCTAATATGTTCAAATAAATACATAGGTGCATGTATATTTTTTTGTTAAATGGATAGCCCACCCCAAAATGTTGGTAACCAAACCGTTTTGGTTCCCATTGACTTCCATTGTATGAACAAAAACTACAATGGAAGTCAATAGGAACCAAAAGTGTTTAGTTAACAACATTCTTCAAATTACCTTTTTATGTTCTGCAGGGGAAAGAATGACATGAGGCAAAAGATGACAGATTTTTCATAATTAGGTGGACTGTCCTTAATAAATTGTGGTTATTATAATTCATATTGTAACAGTGTGTTGCAGCATAGATTGAACTTATAAAATATAGTTGTCATTCTGATTCAGTTAGATTTATGAATAAATAACTTTAGACTGGTTTTGTGAAGCTGGTTAATTTCTAGCATTTCTAGTTTTCTTGGTAAGATCAGTTATAAATGGGGTCTCAATATCACGCTTGTCCTGTATGTTATATTATCAGCGTCTTCATTTCAGGTTGTTTTGAGGTAGTGTATCGTTTAATAAGATCTGTGTACACGTCATGCGGTTTTACAGTGGCGGCGCTGAAGCAGGTGCTGGCGACTCAGCTGATGGCTCAGGATGAGGGCGAGCGATTGTGCCGATCGGCCGGCAGTCGTCTCCTCAGGACCACCTCTCTACGCACACCGGTGGAGCACAGCTCCACTCGCACCCCTAGTCGAGCTCAGGACTACACCTCTGGAGATACAGGCTTCTACGAGTGCCCAGAGGACTATGGTGAGTGTTTGACCAAGACACTTTCCTGTCCTGAGTTAATGCTGGTTTACATGGAGAGGTGGACTGTCAAGATGTGGCATGGCGCAGGTAGTACACATGGTCCGACATCCAGGTGTCCTGGCTGATAGTAGTTGTGCTTTCCAGCAGCTTACGTGGTCTTGGAGGGGTACGGTGACCCAGGCGAGAGCAGTACAGATGACAATATTCAGGTCCGGAGAAAGGAGCCGAGTTTGGCCCACAGCTGTGCTGCTGACTCAGGCATCAGCCTCAAGTTCTCCTCGCCCTCCTCAGGCAGCACGTCCCGCCTCAGCAGACAGGTCCTCTCTCATCTACGCTGCCTGCAGGCCAACCTCAACCACCTCAAGGTCTGTCTGCTCTCACCACTCTCTGAATTTTAGGGCTCCACAATATATAAAATATTCACAATATACTTATGATTGTTTTGTTGGCTATATAACGTGATCTTGATGATTTTAGTGCACTTTTTGAGACCATTACATTCTTAAAGTCAGTCATTAGACTAGTTTTGTCATTTGTGATATGGGAGCATCAGGTTTTTTTAGTGCAAATGTTTTTTTATATATAGTTTATGCATTTTTAGCCACTATACTGAATTTTTATGACTGATACATATCAGATTTTTGTTTAATAATCAAAATGTAGAAGTAATTAATTTTGTTTTGCAATATATTTTAATTTATGAATTTGTATATATATATATATATATATATATATATGCACAAATGTATAAAAATATAAAATAAAATCAGTTTTCAAAATTGTATATGTTTATTTTATTTATTTAAATATATGTAATTATTTATTTATATATATTTATTATTTAATAATGATCTATATTGGATTAATAATAATTGTATCACTGTTTATTATTTAATAATCATAATTATACATAATATATATATATAATTTAATAAAACAATACAATTTAGTAATAATACAATTATTAAAATATATACATTTAATAATGATTAATAAATAGTTTATTGTTGTTAATGATTTCATAATTATAATATATTATATATGCATTATAAAATGTTGTTTATAATTAACAATGCAATTATTATTATATTAATTTAATGATCATCATTATCAATAAATATAAATAGAATAATTAGTGCTGTAAAGCAATTAATCGCATCCAAAAATATTTTTTTGTTTACATCAAATGTGCGCGCTGTGTATATTTATTATGTATATATATAAATACACACACATGCATGAAAAATATTTATTTATTATATTTACGTTTATATATTAAATATATTTATATATAATATAAACTATATGAATATAAATATACATGTAAATATATACTGTATGCGTGTGTATTTATATACACACATTTTATGTAAACAAATGTATTTTGGATGCGATTAATCGCTTGACATCACTAATTAATGATATGTATATATAAATGATTATCTATGTTTCTTTACTTTCAAGCTTTTTAAGCATCGAGTAATTTGAATAATAACTTGTGTTGTTTTTCAGGAGATGGAAACAAAGTATTATAATCTACTTCACCAAAGGCCTGTTGGGTCAACCGCAGATACAGACGAGAGCAGAGGTAACGTGAACACCCCTGTGACTGCTAAACATTTCAGATCACTCAGCCTTTGACTCCGTCTCCTCCCACAGATAAGAAATAGAGTGGCAGAAGTTCCCGCCTCCTGTGATGACGGGGCATCGCTTCTATCCGTAACATGCTCCGCACAAGCCTGTCTTCCTCACTGCTGAACACCTCCATCCAAAAACGAGGGGAATATTCTAACAAGGCCTCGCTTCTGTCAGCACTCAATTAGGGAAGATGGACTGTCTCCTCTCAGCCTTACCTGTCCCAAGTACATGTCCTTATTCCAATGAACGTGGGCAGCCCAGTCTCTTCTCCTTCCCCGGCAACCCTAGCTAGAGAAAGGAGAACTATACCAAAATGTACAAAGCCGTTTGTTTAGAAAATATATATAAGTTGAGAGAGTTTTTTTTAAACTAATAATGTATTAAGCTGTTATCTTTTTTAAATTTCAAGATGTATTTATTTTTCCTTTTAGTGTTTTCTGTTTCTCGCATGCTTCTGGCTGTTGAAACTCATAAGCTGTCTGTCGCTGTAGTCTCCAGTGTGACTGAACAGGGCGAGCGCTCCAGAATTCACTCTTTTCTCCCCCACAATTTGTACGCGTTGAAGCCCAAGTCTGTGCAGTACATAAAGAGAAGTTTTTGCTCAAGGCCTCCTTCAGTTACTCCAGCCAGCTGACGTTCCTCTCAGAGCCCTGGACTGAGTCATTCGCCCCTGAGACCCTCCTGCTGAGATAAAGAGTGGATGGAGCTCAGGCTCTCTTAGTCTTGATGACTGCAAAAAGAGAAGATTGGCCTTCAGGATTGAAGGTGATGCAAAACCTGGAAATAAATATGCAATGACAAAACCTTTGTACTGATCGATTTTAGCAGTTTTTTATATGCAGGCATATGTGTGCTGGAATGTTCGTGACATAAAATGAGAATTCGAGTAGCTTGTCAATCAAAACTGCATATAATAACTGCAACTCACTATTGTGATTGTCCTTTAACATGGACAAGAGGAGTTAAGTAGTATGTGATTTCGGCCGGGGAAAAATGGTTGAGTAGTTTCATATTTCTTTTTCTTCACAACAAGACAGGAAGCTTTTTAGCATTAGTGCTACTAAATGGAGAGCAAAGATTGCGAGCATAATTAATGCTCTAATTATGTGCTGCCACGGAGAATGATCGGAAATTGAGTTTGTTTTTGAAGTCGTGCAAGCCGGTCTCCTCATAAACCAGCTAAATGAGTTGTGTTTTCTGCCAAGCTTTATCGTTATTCCTCATCAAGGGTACATAAAGTGGGTACCAACTAAATTGTACAGTCATCATTCACCGATACAACGTTTTATGATCAATACCAATTTGCTTCTGCCATGATTCTTTCCTTGACACCCAGTGTGTGAATTATACTGTCGGTGTGATGAATCTTTAGAGTACTTCTGTCAGGGATTTTGGAGTAAAGTCTAAGGTTTGGCTTTTGGCACCCAGTCTTTAAAATCTTACATAAAGAATATTTATTCTTAAATATTAAGAAATTATTTTATTTAGTTTGGAATAGTAATTAAATGTATAATAATATTAGAAAACATACATTTATATATGTAGTGATCATAACTGCAAGGCCTCGGGCTGGTTACTGTTGTTATGGTTATCTATTTGGGTGATTGTGAATATTTAGTGCTATATGAAAATACTAGAGGAATAAATCTGATGTTTCATCACGATACGATCTGTGACCGATTCTCCTCGCCAGAGATTCAATAACTCAAAACATGGTGCGATACGATAGCGAATTGATTAGATATATATCACTATTGCTATTATTATGTGCCTGTTTTACACAACCAGTTAAACCTTTTATTCATTTACCAATGCAACCAATATATAACTGACGTTTAATTGATAATTGTAAATTCCAATTGGGACATACAGACAGTTATCTTTTTATTGATAACATATTCACACAGTAACAATAAATTCATCTTAGTTTATTGATTACCTAAATATTTTTTTATCTTTGACATTTTTCCTTTTTAAAATGGCCTACTGCTTATATTCAGACAGTTTTGTGAAACTCAGTCATGGGTCAGGTGGCTGCAATTACACAAACATTGGATTTACAAAAAAGTGCTTTCTCAATATTTCTACATTGCATCATCACCCAGTGAGTCACTTAATACATGTACTTGAAGTATTGAGATTTTAAGGTAACATTTACATGTTCTCTGAAGTTGGTTAAAGGTTCATTTTAAAATCAATTTTATATTCTAATGATTTAATTAACTATTAAGGTACTGTGTAATGCACTTCATGAAGTTAGGTCAAGGGTAATCGTCTGATTATATTACCTACGGTCTAATTATGGGTACTGTAATGCATTACAATACTAACATTTTTGTCATGTAATTTGGAATCTGTAATGGACTACAATTTGTAAATAATCTACCAGCACTACTTTTCAACAACGATTTTGAGTCACTCCAAAATGTGTTCTCACTACAAATGCAAGTTTTTCCACTAGTAAATACGACATTGGGGTCATGTTCATCATTATTATTTTATAAATAGTATGATCATACCTTTATAACATGAGGGTCTTATGTTATTGTAAACCATAAATATCAAGATTAGGAGTAGAAGTCAAATAATTGATTTATTCTGTTCTTTGCTTGAGACATCCAACAGTACATGGTATAAATAACCGAGTATATGCACCAGATATTGTTGTTGATTATACAGTGACAGGCCAGTAGAGGGCAGATAGTGCTTGTTGTCTGTCTAGAGACTGTTTGCCCATAGGGCTGCAATGACATCAATGCTCTGGGTTTAACTGGGCTAGCCATGCAGATACAGAGCAGAGCAAGTGTTTAAAACTACAACTCTTGTTACGCTCAGTCAGTCCACCTCAGGCATTTCTCATTACCACGACACTTGTTGCAAATCATTAAAAAAAGAAGAAAAAAGCTCTTTACTTAGCCATGCGCTTGCATACATCAGTAGTGCTCATTCAAATGAATGACAGCGCTCCATTGTAGCCTCAGTCAAGTTTCATCTAAGCAGTTTTAGAGAGACACTCTGTTCCTCTGAAGTAAAGTGGTTACCTTTTTACTTTGTGTCCTCTGAGGTAATACGTCCTCGTTGTTTCACCCTTAAAACATGGTGCAGAGAAACAGTCAGCAGGATAATTGATTGTCTCAGTCTCGGCATGCACCTATCAATTATCTAATTGAAGCTCTGAGGGGGTGAGAAGAAGGGCGAACTGTGGTGTCACATCTCTCGCAGTCTCTCAGGTCACCTAGACCAACCCAAGAGCCATTCCTGTTTCCATAACTCTGTTCTACACACTTGAAAGCAGTGTGCATGATTACACAAACATAGACTATTGAAATATGGCTTTATGAAGATCTAAAAAGTGCTGTGGTTCATACCGGGGTATGGGGTTCAAGTGAGACCATTAGTGAAAAGGATTCCTAGATATAGATGTTTCTTTCTTCACCAGAACAGACTTGGAGAAATTTAGCATCACATCACTTGTTCACAATCCTCTGCAGTGAATGGGTGCCGTCAGAATGAGAGTCCAAACAGCTGATAAAACTATTAATCCACAACAAAGTTCTACATCTACATTCCCATTAATTTTATCCTCGTTTTATATATTGTGCTCAGCCATCTTTAGTATTTTGTCTTGTAACTTCCGGTTTTGCGTTAGCTTTATCCACCTTTTTCTTCCCGTAAAAAAAAAAATAGGCGCTGCCATTTGTGAAATTCGATGGGTTTAGCTTCCGGTCTCATTCCCACTCTTCAGCTATTTTTAGCTGTACAAAACAGTACATTTTGCTGCTTGATATTGAAAATTATGTGTCTTTGCCATATTATTTGAATGTAATAACAATCTGCACGGAGGCGGGGTGAAGTTACGAGGTTTCGCTGAGGATCCAATGGCGTTACAGTTCTACTAACTCTAGAGAGGAGAATTTTGCTAAATATATGCACCATATAATCTATTCATCATAATTTAGTGTTCTTAAATGTTAATTTGTTTAATAAATACGTTGTTTATTATGACAGCCACCATTTAAATGTTTATATTTCAAAAAAGCATTTGGAGTAGAAATATAATTATGTAATTGTAACTTTATTATAAAAAATTAAACTTGGTGTAATTTAAGGGTTTGTATATAAATCAGTTCAATTTGAACCTTCAATATTACAGTAATGTAGTAGTATACCAACTGACTGTCGTATAGGCCTATATTTTATAGTATTAGTTGAGTTTTTTCTTGAGAGAATTTGACATATACATCCAGTATAAGCTATACTGAATTATGACCTCACTTCCACCCCTCGGTGAGTAATGAACCTCTCCGCTCATATTGACTCGTCTAAATGGAACGTTACCCCTCGACATTTAGTCTCACTGGAACAGCACTCAGCTGCTTTTAATTAGGTATGTGAACAAACTTGGCAATATAGAACGAATTAACACGCCCACACCAAATTATTCAAACCGCTCGGAGAAGAACACACAAGTTTGGTGAATGAGTGTGAATATTTCATGCTATAGATTATGAATTGAAAAGTTATGCAAGAATAATTTTTCCAGTTGACTTCATGATGTGATATAGCCATATTTTAATATTAAAAGTAAGTCATTCTAACAAAAAGCACATTTATTGGCTTATATATATATATTATAAAGTCACCCTGAGTGATTTTCAGAGTAGCAGGCCATGGCACAAACAAATAAGCTTGCTTGACATGAATTTAGTTTTTTATACTAAAACAATAGTATTTAAAGGCTTGATTTCACAATTTGATGTGAATGGGCTATTTTATTGTCTTTTGAGACATCTGAGTTTGACCGAGAGAGTTATTCCCAGTACAGTGAAGACAATAAGCTAGGCTATTAGAAACCTCTCAAGCTTATTATCACATAACGTGGCTGCAAAGAGAGAAGCAAAGAGAGGTTACGAGTCCCCTGTAGGATGCTAGTGTTTGATTATGACCTCACTTCCACCCCTCGGTGAGTAATGAACCTCTCCGCTCATATTGACTCGTCTAAATGGAACGTTACCCCTCGACATTTAGTCTCACTGGAACAGCACTCAGCTGCTTTTAATTAGGTAGGTGAACAAACTTGGCTTAATATAGAACGAATTAACACGCCCACACCAAATTATTCAAACCACTCGGAGAAGAACTCTCAAGTTAGTGTGAATGACTTTCATGCTATAGATTGGATGAATTGAAAAAGTTATGCAAGAATATTTTTCCAGTTGACTTCACATTCAAGTTTACGAATCATGTTAAGTTTACGAATGAATTTTAGCAGAGTTGAGATTTAGAAGTTTATTGCTGATAATGGAAGTACTACAACACGCACTGGATTGATATGCAAATCAAGTTGTCACTGACACAATTGTGTTCATAGCATACTATTATTTAAATATTATTTAACAATAGTTAAATAAGCTACTGTATAAACGAGTCAATTGTGAAAGGCAACTGAGGTGAGGGTTTTGGTGTCTGAATCACGAAATGCATAAAATTATCTATTAAATTGATTGTACCAATACTTCTTAAACAGGAGAAAGGTGGCGATGATTTGTAGGGCCCCCCGGCTGTTCTAGGGACCCACACACACACACACACCGGAACGCGTTTTTAGCCAGGGCCCCACATACCCTATTTATGGCCCTGTCAATGAAAAATGCATTTCATAATACAGAAAGATAATTGTATCCCCTATCATGTATACCTTAGTTTAGAAGATATATAATCTCTCTAAAAAAATGTAAGAAGTTGACTTTGAAATCCAAGTAAAAAGTCATAAACTTGCAGTTCAGAGAAAAAGTCATAATTCTGAGGCTAAATCAGAATTTCAAGAAAAAAGTCTGATTTACGAGATGTAAACTCAAACCCAAAATGCGTCATATTAACTTGAAATGCAAGAATAAGTCAGAAGTGTGCTATAAATTCACAATTCTGAGATAGTTGGTCTGAATTTCGAGACAGAAGCTTGCATTACTGAGAAACAACTTGCAATATATACATTTAGAATTGCAAAAAATAGTCAGATTAGGGAGATTTTCAATTAATTGTTTACATTTTTTATTCCATGGTGGAAACAGGCTGCCATGTGGAACATCTCTGCACACAATTTATGCTACAGCGTATAGTACTGAAAATGTACAGGTGTGACTTTGGTCATAGAATGTGCTTGTTCCTCGTAAATAACCAACGTTTGTGTGAATCGTATTAAGTCCTCAAAAGCTAGACTGACAACCGTATTCGGCTGCTGTGTGAACAAGGCCTCTAATGCAGAACGATGGCAAAAGTGCTAAGCAATTGATCAGCGTTGAGACAGACTACCACTGAGTAAAGACTGGCAGAGTCTCTGTACGATATGCTTCACGGCCCTCTCCTCCCACTCTCATTGTGTTCGTATCTCCGTGTCCTGTCCACGGGGAGCGCGCGGCTCAGCTCAAGTTCATACGGATGGTGCCCCATAAATTTCAGCAGCCCTTTCTCCTGTAGGGTGCCAACAACACTGATGTACTTATCGAGCTGTTGGTTGAGATGGAGTTGAAGGCAGGAGGGGGTTTAACCACTGTCTTATTACCATGGTGAGCAATCCAACACGTCTGCTTCATCATCCTGGGCCTCCTGTGTGAAGCGTTCATCTGAGAGATACGGATGCCAGGGATGACCCCGGTATGTTCAGGGGCCTGGTGCCCTTTCTTTGGCCCTAAAGCAAAGGGATGATTGAATGACACTTCCATCTTCTTCCGTGACACTATCGGATGCCTTAAGCCCTGTTTAATTATGATGGAGACAGGGCCGGGGTGCTTTGAGTGTGACATCAGAGAAGATGAAATGAGTCATTCTAACCTTGCACTTGATAAGGTCTCATGCAGTAAGAGTCTGGAAAATTCTGGTCATGATTTGGCACTTTGCTGGTTTATTACTGCGGACCACTTAAAGTTTATTCACAGACCGCTGATACAAAATGGGAAAGCATTTGTAAAATCACAAGCTTCAAACAGACTGCAATTAATTTTTCCAGAAGTCAGGGTGCACAGGATTTTATCACTCAAAATGATATTTACAAGCTACTCAGTTGACATTATCTCTTGTCTAATCATTGTAAATGTGTGCCATGTTAGTG
Source organism: Gymnocypris eckloni scoliostomus (assembly GCA_027564155.1). NCBI lineage: Eukaryota > Metazoa > Chordata > Actinopteri > Cypriniformes > Cyprinidae > Gymnocypris > Gymnocypris eckloni. The sequence continues at coordinate 13,300,234 of CM050417.1, read as the reverse complement.
GCATCACAGAGCTTTGAGGTTTTGAATATACTGTAAATTTTCTAACACAACATTTTAAGGATTTAACTTATATTTACATTTAAAAACTGTACTTCATTAACTTATATAATGTTAAAATACGTATTGTAATCTATTTAGCATCTTTGTAATATACCGATAACCACCAAAAGCAGGTGGTGATAGTAACATGATGAATCAAAGCTCATCACAAGCAGCTTTTCCACGAGCAGAGAAGGAAAATACTAATATTTATAGAATGTGCTGTCATTCATACAAACAATAAACACCATCATAACACACATGAAACTGAAATAATGCAATACGCATTCATTTATCAACATTAAATGTTAGATGCAACCTCTATAGTTGTACATACAACAAATTTTACATTTAGATGTCAATGTTGAAGATGTGTATTTCAGTGTCTATTCACAGGTATGAAATTAGACTGTTGGGCAAAGTTACTTTTAAAAGTAATGCATTACAATATTACGTTACTCCCCAAAAAATTAACTAATTGCCTTAAACTTTGTATGGAAAGTAATGCTTTACGTTACTTTTGCATGACTTTTTCTCATCTGGGCTGGTTTGTTTTTAAAATAAAAAGTTATGTTTTTTGGTTAATGTAACTGCTCTTTCACACCAAAAAGGATAAATAAATATGCTTCAGCCATTCTGGATTGCATGAAGCATAAGACGCAGGAGAAGAAAAAAGAAACACAGGTGTCATGTTTATCTAAAGTAATTTTTGCTCTTTTTTGTGTATTTTTGTATGTTTGAATTGGTTCATCGAAGGTCAGCAGCAAAGATATTGGTTAATAAAATGGGATTAAATGCATAAAGGATATTAACATATATTAATTGCAGGTTTGCATGATATTCTGAGTGTACATTACACTGAATCTGTATTCGTGCAAGTGAAATGAGTAAATGCATGTTAACATTTAAACTTGTAACGCTTTACCACCAACACTGGTGCTAGAGCCACACATTATGCATGAATGCTTGAAATTACCAATGAGATCACATTGTTTTAGCAGTATTTTCTGTACATCCATTCTCAAAAATGATTAATGCACTCATCATTTTATTTATATGTTTAAAATAGCATTGTTTATTTCAGATTTACCCACACTAAATGGCACATAAAAACAAAAGGAATTACGATTGGTAATGTAAAGGAATTTTCCTTTCTGGACAGTAATCAAACAGTGAGACATAGATTCAGATGTATGTATTATATGTTTTCTTCTCGTAGTTAGATAAGCATTCTTGGTGTGATGATTTACTATGATTGAGAAGTGATAGAGGTAAGGAAACGCAGATGGTCAAGGGGGCATTTGCCTCCCTTTTCTGTATAACCATCAATCGGTAAACAAACTGGTATCTTTCCCTCTAGAGGAGGGAAGGAGGAGGCCTTGGAAGGAAAGGACTATAAAACAGACCAAAACTGCTTTCCCTTAGCTCGCTCTCTTGCGCTCTTGCTCTCTTGCTACTTCTTATCTCTGGCTCTCTGGCTCTCTTCTTATCTATCTCTCTCTCTCTATCTCTCTCTCTCGCTCCTGACTGACTTACAGTTTGGTGTCAGATAGTGGGATTCCTTGGACGTGACTTCTGGACCTGACAGCGGACGGAGGCTGATCACCTTGGAGCTGAAAAGTTCCAACCCTACCTCAAAAAAGATTCAGACGAGGGACCGTTCCGCTGTTGGGACCGGAGGGATCGACCACTGGAATCAAAAGAACCCAGGTGGCACAAAACGACATCTCTGGTAAGAAACAATTAAATTCAATTTAATTAGGGTGAAATTCAGTTTAAAGAGTGAAATTGAACCATATTGGCTGAGATTTGTTTCTGTGGTAGAGTAATCTGAGCAACATTCAGATTAGGTAACCTGAGATTAATTTGAGATCTGTACGGATCAAGAGGGTTTCAAACAGGTACCGAGGACTCTGGGCACGAACGCTTCAGATAGGTAACCTGAGATTAATTTGAGATCTGTACGGATCAAGAGGGTTTCAAACAGGTACCGAGGTTAATTGGGGTTAGGAAAAATCGAAAGATTTTGATAAATCACAATTAAGAGGGCACTAATAGTGCAACCCGACCCGATTGCGGGATAAGAGAAAATCGGATCTGCTGGAGACGCCTAGCAGATTAAATAAGCGCAGCGAGCAAATCCACGGAAAGCAGAAGACAGCCAGTATGGGGATATCTCAGAGCAAGTTTGTGAAATATGATACACCGTGTACTACCAAATGAAAAACATTATGGTCAGAAATGTATGCAAGATATTGAAAAAATTAATCAAGCATCATGATTTTCCCGAAGAGGGAACATTGAGTCTCACAAAACTGAAAGTGGTTTCAACAACCAGGTTGTTGTTGCAAATGTGTTAAACATGTATGTTAAAAATGTGAACAAACAGTAGATTGTTGGCTAAAGGAAGTAGATGGTTGGCTCAAGGAAGTAGATGGTTGGCTCAAGAAAGTTAGCAGGAAGGAAAAAAGCAAGTGCAGAAAGTTAGCAGGAAGGAAAAATGAAAAGTGTGAAAGTCTATTTGTATGTGTCTGCACGACCAGAACCGAATGACCCACAGTATGTTTGTGTTTCCCACATGAAAATACGGTGAGGCCGGCACCGCCAAAACACCCATCTACCCAATAGCTCAGCTGGATGCATTGAAATTCGCCCCGACCTCGACTGTTTCTCCGTCCAAGACAACCGCAGCGCGAGACGCTGAATGAACAAGCACGAGCAGCGCGAGTGACAGAGGAGACAGACGCAGCTGGCTGTTGTGGGCACGAGCAGCAGCGCACAAATGTGGACTGTGTGCAGGGTGAACATGACTTTTCTGGCTGCACGGAGTGCAGGTTGTCCAAGAACCATGGACACTGGGCACAGGACTGTCCAGAGGCGCGTAAGGCGGATTGAAACGAGAGGAACGGAGAACAGGAGAGGAGAGGGCGGGTGACAGGCATTCAGCAAGCTACGAAAAAGGGAAGTAAAAATTTATTGACACACACACACAACACGCTCACATACACTGATTCAAATACCGCTCTCTGCAATGAAGTAAAAGCTTGCAAACCCTTTTATGTGTGAGTGTGTGGAAGTTTTGAATAATGCTACCTGCAATGAAGACATGCTTGCAAATCCTTTATGTGTGAGTGTTGAAGTTTTGAATAAGGCTATCTGCAATGAAGACATGCTTGCAAACCGTTAAATGTGTGACTGTTGAAGTTTTGAATAATGTTAGTTGACTGATGAATGTCTGAGAATGTACAAAAGTTTAGGGTTTTTAAGGCTACAGAGATATCCCATGTTAGTTGACGGGACAATGATAGACTTTATGGTTGATGGTGAACCAAGAATGACGGATTTAGTGGTTGAAAGCACTTGAAGTCAGGGCATTAATTTCAGAAAACTATACTGTGCTGTTGAAATGTGAGACGGAGGGGGGGCAGGGCATAGAAACATGCGTTGTTGCGCTCTGAAACCTGTCCGGTTCCGTTAATGGCCAGGGATCTGTAAATTAAATCTGAAACTCACTGCTGGCCCGTTTGGGATAGTTATAGAAGAACAGCAGATGAGTTGTGCAAAATTTGAGCCACAGTGGGCATACGAGTGGCAGATAACGGATTCTGATTGGGCACAAAAGATTTTGAAATTGGCAAAGATCGAACAGTATCAGTATCAGTATCAATGAATTGCATTCATTGATATATGCATATATCAATATGAGGAAGAGTGGATTAACGGGGCAGAAAATGTTTTTGACAAGGTTTGATAAGATTTTCTGGAATGAAAATGTGTGTGCTTTCAGCTTGCCTGTCAGAAAAACAAATTCAGCTGTATTTGATAACAGGCCAGTCTGCGCCTCACTTATCAGTAATCAAGGCCACCGAACAGAAATGGGAAGAAATAGGCCTGTTTGTGAGAAAATGTCTTTCTGCCACAGATTGGATTGAAAAACCAAACGGGCAGAAACACAGTAGAAATGCAGGTGTTTTTATGGAGAAACATGAGCACGGATCTATTTCTGCCACAGACATTCATCCTGTCCTGGCAGAAATACCTCCAAAATTGTGGGCAAAACACAAATATGATGTTGGGTTGATTAAAGGTTGGAACCAGTTGTAATCACTCCAAAGTCTGATTACAGGCCATGTCAATCGCAATATCCCTGAAAAAGGAGGCATTGAGAGGGATACAGCCGGTTTTGAGTCTCTCTGAAGGAGAGGTAATAATTCCCTGTCATGATTCTCCAGTGCGAACTCCTATTTTCCCGTAAAAGAAAATAACATCTAACACAAGTGAACCAGTCACGTGGCGATTTGTGCAGGATCTGCAGGCTGTAAACTCAGCCGTTATTGCAAGAGCTGCCCGCGTACCTAATCCATACACAATTTTGTCACAAATTCCATAAAATGAAATGTATGTTTCACTGTTTAGGCTGTTTTTTGTTGGGTCAGACCCTAAAAGAAACACATTGAAGAATATAGATTATTTATTGATTTGTGCACGAGATGAGGTTACGTGCGTGGCTGACAATGTAACTCTCTTGAACCATCTGGCAAGAGAGGGTCACAAGGTCAGTCTGACAAAGCTACAGTTTTGTGCAGCAGGAAATAATTTTTTTTGGGTCACACTAACACTAAACAGTAAAGCTATCTCTGAGAAACGGATAAAAGCTATCAAAGATGTACCAAGACCTTTAACAAAGACAATTGTTATCATTCTTGGGAATGTGTGCATATTGTCGAACGATATTCAAATTATGCACTTCTTGAAAAGCCCTTGAGAGCCCTGACAACAGGGAAAGGGCTGAGGTCATGTGACAAGATTGAAAGGCCTTTTTACACAGATGGTAGACGCAGTCTCCATGATTTTGCAAGAGCAAAGAACATCACATTTATCAACAGCCCGATGGCTGAGGTATCACACGATTTTACTTGACATGCCAAATGTAACAGTGAAAAGATGCACAACTTTGAATCCTGCCACACTCCTCCCGACGGAGGAGGATGGACAGGAACACCATTGTTGTCTATCAGTGCTGGAACAGGTGTGTACACCACGTCCAGACCTGTTGGACACACCTTTAGAGAACTGTGACAATGTCCTCTTTGTGGATGGGTCGGCGTCCAAAGATCCACAAACAGGCTTGAATAAGGTTGGTTTCGCGGTGACCACTGAATTTGAAGTCGTAAAGTCTGGCAAATTGCCATCAAATTATTCGGCTCAGGCAGCTGAATTGGTTGCTCTGACAGAGGCGTGTAATCTTATGGCAGACAAGTGTGTGACAATTTACACAGACTCGCGTTATGCTTTTGGGGTCGCATAGACTTTGGGCGCTTTGGAAGCACCGAAATTTTTGAAGTCGGATGGACATCCGATATTAAACGCAGCTCTGGTGGCTAAGCTTTTGGAGGCCATTCTTTACCAGACAAGGTCGCGATCTGTAAATGCGCAAGCGCACACTAACGATAAAAGTTTTATCTCCACAGGAAACGCGAGAGCAGACGCGGCAGCGAAGGCCGCGGCAGCACAGGAGACAAAAGAAACAACTTGTGCTTTAGTATCTGTGACTAACCCTGATATTTCCCCTTGTTTACAGAGTATGCAGTCTTTTTCCACAGGAGCGGAAAAACAACGATGGAGGTCGTCTGGCTGCAGTCTCCGGGGGGGTGTATGGATGAGTGTTGATGACATTCCTTGTTTGCCCAAACACTTCTTTCAGCATTATGCTAAGTTGACACATGGGTTGGATCATGTGTCAAAAGCGGGTATGATAATGCAGATGAGGAAATTATGGTTTACAAAGGGGTTACAGTGTTTGCTGAAAATTTTTGCAAAAGATGTGTCACTTGTAAACACACACAATGAGGCTAGGGGAATAAAAACACCCTTGGCATCTCAACCAGCACCGGAAGGCCACCATTCATGGGCATGGAAGGGGGTAAACAAAGGCTGCCATCAAAGGATGTGTGTGAGAATGACATGTTGAATTACTGCAGGGAGGTGTCTTGTCTGTTGTCAAATATTTCTGTGCAGGTAAAAGCTGCCCAGGGGAAGGTTGCTGAGAGATTCCTGCACGAGGTCAGACCTGGTGATTTCGTGGTGATTCGTGATCACAGGAGAAAGAGCTGGAAATCGAAAAGGTGGCTAGAGCCTTTCCAGGTGCTTCTGGTCGCAGAGAGGGCTACGTGGGTTCACGTTAACCATGAAGGAGGGTGCCGCCCATTGCGGAGGCGGAGCAATTGCTGGAGGAGGTTCAACGCGAATGTCAATAAATGCTAAGATCCAGTTTGAAAAACCCTTGCATTGCAGCTGTGTGTTTAGGCGGAACCAGATATCAGCAGCAAGGAGGAGACAACTTTGATTGCGCAACCGGCATACGGGTGGACACTGTAATCAACAGAACAGATAAGACTCTTAGTGTTTCAAAAACAGTACTTTCTCACATTCTCTGGTCATAACAGCACTTTTGATAAAGAGTAACTGAGAGAACGGGCGTCAAGACCGTGGCACCCATTCAGAGTAACAGGAATGTGTGGCCTGTATAAAACCACATGTATAATGACTTTGTTGTCAGTAACAATTTGCTTGGTAATACTACACTTCACAACAGGTCTGAAGGTGTTACCAACAGGAGATCAGACCAACAATATGATGACGCAAGTAGTGGAAGTTACAGTGAAATGTGTTAATTGAGTTATGATGTTTCTATTTTTTTTTCTTAAGAATGATTGGTATGTAAAGAAGGTTAAAAGCAGCAGTTATCCGTGTTACAGATGACGTACAAGGAGAGGGGTGAAACTGAGGGATTTCTACATACTTTTAATAGTTACATTTTATATTACAGGAGTAACTCAACAGTGATAAATTGATATGTCTATTTCCTACTTGAACTATACTTTTCCTTATTTATACTATTGTGACTGAGGGTTCGGTTTAACCGAGAGTGCAACAGCAATGCCTGTCCATTTAGCCCGGCGATAGAATGAAATCTTTACTATGCTTGCTAAACATTTACAGCCTAAGCATTTTCAAATATTCAAAAACTTACTTCACAGGTTCAAGAAGAGTGATCATTTATGTGAAAATCAGAGATGAAGAGTATAAGTGTGATGTAATGGCTTGAACTTGTATTTATTATTATTTTACTATTATTATTACAATGTTTGATTAATCAGTTATCAGAGAATGATAAACAGAGAGGAATTGTAAAGGAATTTTCCTTTCTGGACAGTAATCAAACAGTGAGACATAGATTCAGATGTATGTATTATATGTTTTCTCGTAGTTAGATAAGCATTCTTGGTGTGATGATTTACTATGATTGAGAAGTGATAGAGGTAAGGAAACGCAGATGGTCAAGGGGGCATTTGCCTCCCTTTTCTGTATAACCATCAATCGGTAAACAAACTGGTATCTTTCCCTCTAGAGGAGGGAAGGAGGAGGCCTTGGAAGGAAAGGACTATAAAACAGACCAAAACTGCTTTCCCTTAGCTCGCTCTCTTGCGCTCTTGCTCTCTTGCTACTTCTTATCTCTGGCTCTCTGGCTCTCTTCTTATCTATCTCTCTCTCTCTATCTCTCTCTCTCGCTCCTGACTGACTTACAGCTATGTGTGTTAGAACTGAGGGATCTTCTCTTGCAAGGGAATAAATACCTTTATTATTATAATATGGACTCAGAGTTGTCTCTTACTCAGTGATGATGTTTGTTAGAGAGAAATTGCCACAACAGTAATTTCCTATGTCACCCAGATAGTCTATTCCTGTTTAAGCAAGTCAATCTTGACTTGAATTAGCTGCATTATAAACCAAACTATATGCCAAGAGGCGAGCGTGTTATCACGGATGTGGTTCTTATGCACAGCCTGGCCAAAAGGTGAGGTCTTTGATATGACGGCGGCATATGATACATATGTTCCTGCCACTATTTATCCATTTGAAAAGCATGCCCAGCCGTGAGATAACCGGAGGTGGAATGAATGGCTCTTTGGGAACGTTGAATTGTGTGTAGGTGACAAAAAAGGTCAGGTGATTTAATCTATCTGAAACAGTCGCAGCATTCTGATCAATACGCTCTCATGCTAATGTCAGCGTGAGGAGACAATCCTCGCTACGAGTAGCAGGTGGATAACAAAAGCCTGACTGGAATTCAAATGACTTTTGTGCTGTTGTCCGTTACCTTTTCATGTCAAACTCAATACGCAGCCCTTCTAAAAAGGCAGTCAGACATCCTGCTGTCCACTTTAATGCATCTGATAGCCTCCTGGCTTCTGCAGGAAAAGGGCACCTGTTCGCTCGTATTGCCATTCTTCAACGGCCCTCACCGCTGCTGAAATGTTCAATGCGCCTTATATCTACAATAATGAAAAGTTTGAGAGATACAGAAACACACTTGGTGAGGAATGAACAGGTTCCACATGTATTGTAGTGTGTTTAAAAAGAGATACATTTAATTGTCTCATTACAAATGCTCTTACGATAAATTCAATCCTCTTGATAAGAAAAAGGCCTGTTGACTCTGGTTAGCCCTTAATAATGTTTAGGCTTCTGACTGACGCCTAAAGCTAATCGCGTAGACCTCGAGTAACCCGACATACACGATAAAAGAAAAAAAACAGTTCCAAGGTTTCCAAAGAGTGAAGGTAATCATTAAATGAGGGTCATCAATTGAACAAAGATCTTAATCAATTTAATTACATGATAGGCTAATTAATTAATTAAATGAACTGCATGATGCCACAGGTTTGGTGAGGTGAGTCCTCATGAATAAACATGTAACACATTATTAGAATTCATTGTAATTTAACAGGTTCAAAATAAAATCAAAAATATGCCCTTGAGATGCAATCCGTAGTTTCAGATATGTGGACAGATGGAAGGCTTTTGTTTATGCTCATTTTGTTTTTCTCAACATATCACCCATGAGGTTCGGTTATTGTAAGTAGAGCTTGGCATGTGTAAACATAGATATGGCTGGCTTATACAATATTAATATCTGTTTAAGAGGGGTGAATTTGCTATCAAAGGCACGAGAGTGTTCAAGTAAGGACATTTTTTTTATAGAATGTTGGTCCCAGTCACTATATGCCTTATTTCAAATGTAGTACTTTTAATATTCCAGTTACTGTTCTACGTGCTATATGCTGTGCTACATGTGCTAGACACACTACATTTTTGGATAAACTATTCCTTTAAAATCAGTTTAACTCATTTAATCTGATTGCATAATTGTTCTAAACCCTGTCATATATCATCAGAGAGTGAATGGCCGTTTTGGTAAATGAACATGGGTCTTGGTTTTATGGCTTCAGAACACTAAGCTTTCTGTGGTTTGATATTGGGAGAATGCCAGAGCCGTTACGCAGCTGTCTGTCTGAGAGAGGAGAGGAATCTATACTTCTGGCTAACACAAATACAACAGCACAGCAGTGCATTCTGGCCCTGGAGATTGTCTGATTCATAACTAATGAATATTTACCAAGCCTGCTCCGGTTACACATTACACTTCAGGAGCCACTGAACCAGTTCTGGTTAGCCCCTCATGAAATCTACACACTTTTTATTTTGTATTTTTTTTCACTGTTTGCAAGGGGAGGGGGGGGGTGGATGCAGAATGGATTTAAATATTGTAAACTGTGTTAAGCTGAGCCGAGAGTACTACAATCTAATTGGCAGCTAAAGGCTTATTGGCAAACCACAAAAGCTGACAATACTATGCTCAGAAGTCTGCTTACAGCAAATGGTCTCTTGTCAAATGTGCATGTTTGATGTGGTGCAAATTGCCTGGTCAATGAAATAAAATATTAACTATTATCAAGGGAGAATAAACTGCCAATAACCTGAGATCTGTACTTCCAGTGGTTCTCAAAATATGTTGCACACACTCCTACATTCATTTTCACGCAAACAAATCTAAAGTGTTGATGATAGAAGAGAGAAACAATGAGGTTTATCTGCAGTTTCTTCTTCATGCTTCCTTCTCTTTATATGGTGTTGAGTGCACTCGTGCATATTTAAACACATTGTCAATCTCCCTTATGCAAAATATTCAAGTGGATGTGGACAAGGTTTTAACTTTAAAGTTTTGTCTGGTTTTACACACAAAACAATTAAATGTCTTCACAAGACTTGAAATAATGTGAACAAACCATATGGACTACTTTTGTGATGCTTTGTATCATAAAACAGGGACTGCTTTAGGATAATATGTGTGTTCATGTATTCACAGATGAATATGTCATAGTAAATTACAGAATATTGCACCAGCAAAACAGTATGGGAGTCCTATATATATTTATATATTTTTAATATTTTTTAATATATTTTTTATATGTTTTTTATTATGTTATCATGGTTTAGTTAGCTGTATGTTTTAACCTAATCAAAATAACCCATTTGCAGTTTGATTGTGATTAATTGGAATGTACAATGAAAAAACGATTCATCATCAAAAAACGAATGATTTTTGAACATTGTTAAAAATGTTTTCTGTTTTTGCAAATTAACTCTTCTTATATTTATGTGTGTGTGTGCGTGTGTGTGTGTATGTGTATATATATATATATATTCTGACTTTTTTCTCTCAATTACAAATTTATATCAGGCTGATTATGAATGTTTGGTCTTGCTAATATGGCATGTTGATGGTGTGTTGGCACAGGCTACGGTCGGTGTAGTTTAAAGTTGTAGTGGTAGTGAATGTGATGTTGGTGATATTTACATGACTCACTCAAATCAACAATTCTTAGAGTGTTTGTGTTTTTCTTTTAGCACATTTGGGGGTGTTTGTATTGCCTTGCCCACCCTGGAGACACTGCTGTTCTGAACATGCTTCACCAGGCATTGATGTCAACCTCAACACAAATATGACGTTCCATCAGGTACACAGAAGACCCAGTACACCAGCTCCCCGGCCGGGATCAGTTCCCTCAATCAATAGGACCAGTGTTCTGTGCTCAGATAAACAACTCTTCCTCATGTTAGACGGTCCGCAAAAGCAGTCCTGGCGGAGACTTTTATGAGCGCAAACATCATAATGCGGTCTCAAAACACTTGCCCCATCAAGGACGACCATGACTGACGTCCAACTCAAAATAATCCTTTACAGTAGCAGAAGTGTCACCTCTCTTTTGTCCAATTCATTTCTCATTTCAGCCATATTTGTGCATGCTTCACTGCATCTTGTCTACTAACGTAATGGTAAAATATTGTCGAAATGCGGGGATCATTACGGCTAACTCTCTGCAGCCTAATATGCGTCTGCGTTTCGCCCCAATGCATCATTTTTTCAAATGGAGCTCTTGATTGATGGCCTGCTCCATTCCAAACACCATCCCGTCTGTTATAATGCATCACCTGTTGCGCTCCGGTTTGCAGTTTCTATTTGGAATGATTCTGTGATAATGAAGTGCAAATGCCCTTGGTTCTGGCATGAGATTGAACTGCCTCAATGTAACAACCTTTCTACAGGCAAATCATCTCCTTGGACTCTCGAGTTAATAAATCTAGGTGCTATGAAGAGAAAAGACCGTCAACAGATTGTCCTTTGCCATTGTTGATGGATGAAATTTCAGCGACCCCTAAATCCTCACTGTAACAAATCAGTGTATTTGATCAAACAAGAAATATCTATGCTTTATAGATTGATAAGACAGGAAATTGTATTCATCACCCCAGGAACAGACGCACACTACATCTGTTTACCACCGCATGGGTTGTCTTAATTTCTCTCAGCATTAACTTATGTAGCTTGTAATGGAAACTCAGTGACTCTAACAGTAAATTTAATGATCACATTCTGTTGCTTTGGGTTCACTGCCAGGGGAATCCAAAAGATGCCTCAAATATTCATATTTTGTGCAAAAAGTATAAAGCTTCGTATCATATGAGGTACAACAAACATACTTGGAAAATATGACATTTCAGATTTCATTTCTACGTAATACAGAACAAATCTGCTGCCTCACAGGATGTTTTTGAAAGACTCCATAGAACAAAAGTACTGGATGATCATTTTCAAACTTGGCACACTTAGATATGCATAATGCGAATGTTAAATCATTGGCTCGGATCACACAGTCACAATTGATTTGAGGTTAAAAGTGCCATTACATCTTTGGAGATTAAATGTCTGTTCTCTGTTCTTTTACTGACAAGGTGAGTATGTGCCTTTATGAAAGATGAAGTGGATGTGCGTTTGTACATTTCCTTATACTTGCCAGTCCTCTCATTTTATAGATGTCAGATGTTTCCTTTACGAGGAAGACTCGTGAAGAGTCCCACTGGGTGAAGGGCCTTTGACAGCGTATATTAACCAGAATTCTTCAGAAGTGGATTCAAATAAAGGTAAAATGTCTTACTGGTAGCTGAAAGCATTGTTAAAAGCAAAATATTTCATTAATAAACAAGGGGTTGGGGATTTGTTTAATTTTGTTCAAATTCTGCTTGATGGGACAGTGATTTGACATTATTATTCATCATTTCCTCTTTACTAGTTATAGCATGAAATAAACATGAATGCACATCAGAAGGGTTCTTGTTTGCACCGCAGAAAGACGTCAAAACACCATTCATCAAGTTAAACTCCACCAACGTTAATCTACTCTCAGTACAGATTATGCGTTATGATTGATCAGATCGCCTGTCAATCAAACTCGCGGTGACGGACGAAAGACTTGATTTGAACATGACAATGACTTAAGCCTGTTTTTCATTTCTGAACTAAATTTTAATTAGTTTTTGTGATAATTTCTGATCAAAAGACAATTTGGTTAGGTTTTTTGAATATTATCGTTATTATTTAATAGATTTTAACAAAACTGCTTCATTTATTAATGTAAACTCATGTCTAGAAATGATTGGAGTACATTAAAATAAATTACATTTTGGTATTCATTCAAATGCCATCTTTGGTTGTAAAAACACATTTTTATATTTAAAATACTTTGACTACCAAGTTAATGCAGAAAAAAGAACACATTGCAGCCCTTTTTGAGTCATGACTGCATGTCAAGGTGAAAATATTAATTAAAAAATGGCTGATAATTTGACCTTTTTATGACAAGACAAAAATATTAATAATACATGTTAATAAAATATATTATTTTATGAATATATATTTGATATATATATATATATTTTTAACTTTTTAAATCATGTTTTTATTTATCATGGACACACTTATTTGACACGGACCCATAAATCTGTAGAGCTTTCAGTCATCAGTTTAGCAGAGCCTCCCGCTGCCCCTCTCCTCACCCGTTCTCTGAGAGTTCAAAGTGTGCACCTCTTCTGGAATGACAGGTTGTGTGATTGCTGTGTGTTTGAGGGAAAAGGTCACATAGCTTGACATCTGTTCTTATTATCCAGCAGCGTAAATCGACTCTGGGACCAAATGTCAAGAAAACGTGGATTAGATCCAGCTAAGATAGTAAAGGGCTCTGTAAGAACTAGGTCTTCATTACAGCTACACCATAAAAGGCAGATTTGTTGTGTCTCTCTTTGCACCGAATCACAGATGCGTATCTCCTAACCACAATTATACGCCAGTTTAGCCTAAATCTAGCTCTCAGTCCGTGGAGATTTGTCCTCACTTAGCAGAGCTACAGTCTTGCTGACTCTTCAGGGATGCTGACACACAAGCTATTGAACACCTGCACTGCTCACTGACTCAAGGTTTAGAAAATGCATTAAATTTTAAATACATCATTAAGGGTGGTGGGATAAATGAGAGGCCTCATTAATTATTGTCTGCAAAAACTTGCAGGGTCTGTATATGTGCTATTTGTTGTTATTGACAATGATTAATAATTTCTGCAGCGCACGCGAGAGTAAAATTTGTATTTATTTGAGTCTAGTGCGCACTATTTAACCATTTCAAGAGGTAATTGTACTGAGAGCCACAGATAGGACAAGAAAGAGTGTCTTTGATCTCATGTTAATGTGGAATTTCCTTTTTGGGAAATCAGTGGAGTAGCCTAAATTAAACAGCTCCCATCTTCTTCACCCCTCATCTGGTGTGTGTGAGTTTGCTGATGCCGACAACCTGTTTCCTGAAAATGAATTTCTACTCACTCATGTGAATCACTTTGGTAAATCGTTATTCATCCGTGATGATTCTGCTTGGGCTGAGTACAATTTACTAAATGTTTAGAAGCCCATGTGGAGTAGCAATGGGAATATGTGATTCATGGATTACTCATTGGCAACAAACAGAGTGTACTTATGTCTAATGCAAATGATCAAAGCATGTACACCTGATGAGAAATACGGGGGATGTTTGGCTCATACATAATATGATGGAGCAAGAAAGAGAGTAGGCTAGAGAACGCTGCTTTGACTGAGGAGGCTGCTTCTGTGCTGCTTGCATGGGAAGCGATGATCAGTTAATACAGCCAGGATTGGATTAATTAAAAAAATATCCGAACCGAATGATTTGTGAGACATTGGGTTAACAGTTCTCGAACGTGCTGATAGAACACCGAGCAGTTTTTCCTCCATCATTCAGCGGCACCACAACACGCTACAAACGAAACACAGCCTCCCGCGCAACCAGAGAAGTTCGATTCCCCACCAAACGATTCGTTTGAGTCGGTTCTTTTAAGTAAATCATCACCACAGTGCGACTAAATTTTTTCGCGAGTGAGTGACTCTTTTGAGTCGGTTCTTTTGAGTGAAGACTATTTCCCCGAACATAAAATGACTCTTACGAGTCAGATATTTATTGGATCAAAAGACGTTTGATTCAATCGCAGCGGTTACTTAATTGACTTGCTAGTTTCGTCATGTCCAACTCAAAAAGTTATATTTTTATTTACGGCTAGAGATGGAAATCGTTGTATCCGAGTGGTTATTTGCACGACTGCTTATTTGTAATCAGTATTTTATACAAATTAACGTTAGTTACATTTGACACCCCATTTATATTTGTAATCGTGTTAAATGCAAATGATTGGATTTTCTTGCGTCTAAAAAGTCCCTAAAAGCGTATAAACAAGTTTTGAAAGACTTAGTTTAGTTAAATTCTGAATGATCTCGGTATATCTAATATAATTCTGATGGCAGTAACCCCAATAAGAATTTCTCTGATTTCTAAAGAATAGCCTACTTTCAAAAATGTATTCTGCAAAAGTAGGCTACTAAAAGGGCCGTTAATGGAATCGCCAAGGTAACATGAAACTTTGAGAAGAATTGGAATCGCATCTAGAATCATACTTATTTTAATAACCCATCCATGCATTTGACAGTCTTAATTTGACTTCTTTGTATTCTTATCATTTGCAATAAAACCTCTAAAGCCAGAGAAGCACTGAGTGGAGCGGGAGAGCGTGTGTGGTGTGTCTAGAGAAGAGAGCCGCGTGAAGGAGTGAGAGCTGGATCAGTGCAGGTCCTGAAGCACGAGAGAAGAGAGAGAGAGCTACTGGGCTCTTATCACACGCGTTTAAACCAAACCTGTTATTTAAAGGAACTGATTTCTGGAGAGAGTAAGAAGGAAAGCGAAGAAAAGAGAGCAAAAGAAGACCGCCAACCGATGTTTGACTTAATTTGACGAGAGAGGATATCTGTTTCATTTATTTCTCACTGGGATGCGGATTTTCCCTTCTTTTCTTGACAGCGTGCGTCTGCCCCGCATCGCTCGTATCATACGGATATATACGGAGAACAAATTAAGATGAAGTGGCCTTCGAAAGTAGTTTTTGTCGGCGTACCACTCGCTAGGGTTTTATTTTTTCTTTAATCGTGTTCAACAGCGTTGCACCGGGCACGAGGGAACGGCGGGAATTGACAGGGCACGCGCGCAGTGCTGATAAAACCACAGCTGACCATTAAAGCTTACATCAAGCCGAATAAAACACTACCAGAAGAAATAACACCATTGATTTTGTTACACAGAAAACGCGGGGGCATATAAACGACGAGCTTTAAAACAGGTAAGAAGACGATTCGCGTCATTGCTTCAGTCACGGTCTATTCTGCATATAGTTTATTCAACATGTGATGGATTGGATTGCTGTAGATCGCGAGACTTTAATGCTGTGTTTGGATTTACATCATTCTAATTCTGTGGACACGGCATATGAATTATAGATACGGAAGCAGCATGCAGATTGGCTATACGCTAAACTTGAATATCATTATGTGCAATTTTAAAAATTTAAAGCCTTAAGCATAAGGTTTTAAACATAAGCCTTATGTCATAAATTAATTTTTAAGTAATTAGCACATTTTCTCCGAATGGTCTGCATTTGTTACAGCAACAATTGATAGTCAATGAACACGGCATGATTTGCATGACAATTAGATCGTTCTTTGAAATAATTTATTATTTAAGTGGTGCTAGTTTATTCATACTGAGCACGGGAGAGTCACTATGACAAATTTTGGTGTAGCTACTATTGCATATGCATCCAGATTTATGGGAAAACATATCTATATGAAAGGCAGAAGATTAAGATGCCTGTGATGCAAGAAACTTAATTGTTGTGCTTTGTATTGGTTCCAAACAGCATTCAAAGTCGAATATCGAATCTTCATCTATTAAAGTGACCTTAAACCAGTTATGCTGGTTTGTTTCATAGGTGTTATGTGTGCACAAGGCACACGTTATACTGCATTAGGTTGTGCAACATGTGTGTCTTAAACTTTGCAGCATCTGGATCAGCTTTCACTCAGAATTACAATCATTACTGAATGATTTGAAATCCACCTTGGTAGAACTGAAATAAGCTGATGTATTTGAGAGCTTCGTCAGGTTGTGTTGAAGGCTTTTGGATGAAGATGAGGGTGGAATGGGTGTCATCTTTGCACCCCCTGCTGGATAATGGCAAGCGAGTGCTGGAAAAAAAGAGTCGATTTCTGTTTTAATGTCACAGTCATTATTTGCTTTCAGTGAGTGAGCTTACTCATACACTGTGTTGCCGTTTTGTTTAAAAACTGATTATATTCTTATGTAAAGCGCTATGTTCATGAGTGCTTAGTGATACGTGGTGTACTGTAATTTCAACACAATACTTCTTTTATAACTATAAGGATATTCCTCCCTTCACCTAAATGCATCTTTAACGTGAACGGCAAACTTAGAAATGTTGGTCTCAATGACAAGACTCTTTTGTATTCTTGCACTTAACAGATTCTTTCACTCTCACACGGTCGAACCTTCCGTCGGTTACATTGTTACATCAATAGCTGGCAACAAGTGAGTGTCTTTTGTGTTTGAACGAGTCATGGAGTCATTCACTCAACCGATTCCACAGAAAACTGTCTTTTAATCCTCTGTTAAAATTAATTGTGTACAAATCTAATATGAGACCATAGAAATAGAGTTAATCATCATTTTCGGCACAAATGACAAAAAGGCTTATGTTTTATTTTATCATCATCTCTGGTGTTGTCCACCACTTAGTATATGAAGCAAACTATGAAGGTTATCGAAACAACAACAATAACTGTGTTTATAAATTTTAGATTTTTAATACCATCTTAAATTTTTATTTGTATAATAGCCAGTCATTTTATTCATCTCATGCCTTCCTTGTTAACCTTAGTGTCAATCAATTTTATTCCCTAGTCTCGCTTAGACTCAAAACCACGTAAAGGGGGCATGTGTTTGGTAGGTGTAAACCAATGAAAATGCACTTATGAAACGCCAATGAGATTGGCTCATGCTATAGTCAGTCTTTAAAAACAGTAAGTAACATAAAAGACAAATGAGTCAGTGCATGTGAACACCAAGGACTCATTTACTGAGAAGTTTGATTGATGACCCAAACAACTCTACTAACTCTATCCTGTCACCTTCATATTATCACGGACAGTAATCATTCTTTAATGAAATCCTTTACACAAAGTCAGCAGACCTTCATCATGTTCAGCATTGGTATGAGGATCATATAAGTGCGCCATTTCTGTAGCAAAACAGCTTTTCACGGGCTAGTGATGCACTGAATGGATGACCACAGAATCATTTTCTGTGCATTTTCTGCACAAGCAGAAATTAGATAACATATTTAATAAATATTCAATCATTATTCAAGGGAAGGAGGATTGACATGATTGATTGAATTAACTCTGCAGGAAGCATTCACTGTCGGCCTGCTCATGGGGCATGTAACTGTATATCTCTTGCGTGCATAATGGTAGATGCAATCGGTGTTGGTGAGTAACATGCTCTGTAAAGGAAAAATCATGCTTGTTAGTTTGAAAAGTATTTTATTCCCCCATGGTAATAAAAGAAAGTATTTGTTAGAGAGTAATATGCTGTGATATGATATGAATCACAACATAAAAAAAGTAAAACAAAAGAAGATCGGATAAAAGACAAAGGTACAAAACTAAGGGTGTATTCACACCTGTCACCCTGTTTGGTGCGGATCTTTTGGGCAGGTGTGAATACAGCAATACAGCACCAAACAATGAGACCCAGCTGAAGAGGTAGTCTCCGCTTCCAAATAAACTCTGGTACAGTTGAATGGATGAACCAATGAATGAATGGAGCACACACAGTTTCTGGTTCACTTGCAAAAGGATAGCGAACCATACCAAACAAAAACTCAAATATTTGATCCGGACCAAAGCAAGTGAACTAGCATACATTCCTGTTGTGAATACACCCTTAGAGAACTACTATGGATGACAATAAAAATAAAAATAATGGATAAATAGATATGCATTACTGATGTAAATATGTATATTAATATGTAGAAGCAACACATTTTACCCTTATTGCAAAATATGCATATTTATACATGTATTTAAGTTGTTTGAGACCATAGGACACTGGTACAGTACATGATTTGCAGTGCTCCGTGGTAGTGGGTGAGCACCAAAGGTCTTTTGGTGCAGTTTGCTGATTCTTTGATTGGTGGAAATACTTGCAGAATCATGGGTCATGTATTTTTTATGGAGCAGTCAATTGAAAGTCAATACGTTTGTTCTTTTGCTATAATTTTCGATCTTTTTGTCCTGCACCTGAACCCTATTTTGGGTTTGTGGGATGTGCGCAACTTTTTTCACTTTGGCTTTCATGTATTTTTTGACCAGGAATCCCACTTTTAATCTTGATTATTGGATAAATAATTTCAAATAATGCAGACTAATAGCTTTGTGAAAAGTAAATACCATTAACAATTACCTAGCTCATGGTAGGTGGTCTTTAAAGGTTATAATATTTTGTTAAATCAGTTCCCCTTTGGAGAAAATCAATGGGATTTTTACTTCTTGATACTTTTGATTTCCCCTCTACAAACCAAGCTCAAAGTATATGAGCTGGGAAGGTTGTGTCAACATGGTCAAACATCCAAAATTGTATTAAAATGTACTGGTAATATATACAGCATAATGTAAAATGTTTAGTGCAGTGCAGTGCTCTGCTGCATTTCAATGGAACAAAGACATACACTTTATCTCATTTATTATTTACTGGCATATTTATTTTACATGTATTAAATTCTGCAAAGTAAAGTCTGCTGCAGGCATAATGCCATGCTTGAATGGGTTTCTAGAAGGCGTCTTTTATCGTCTTGTTGCAGAATATCTTGTATATGTATTTTTTACTGGCTGGTGAAATAAAATATCAGCACTGGAGTTTTTGCCTTATTTAATGCATAAAAATACTAAAACAGTACTATATCAGTGGCATAGGTTTGGGGCAGGACTACATGTTTGTCCAAACAATGGAAGACTCCCTGTTTAGGGAAACCTGTTTGGAAAGTTATTATTGCAGTTCTGTTTGGTGCAGTTAATGGTGCCCAAGTCACTTATACAGCAGCTTTAAAGGTACAGTAATGATTTCTGGCATTGGTAGTGGGTCTGCTGTAGTTCAGTGATATCACCAGCGTGTAATTATGGCTAAAGGTGACTAAAGCGAGTGTTTCTTGGACTGGTACTGCTGATTTGCATTTGTTTTCACAGAAAGCCCTGTCCCAGTAGACAGAACGTGCCAACAACTGAACAAACACGATTAAAAGGGCACATAAAGGCCCACACAAGTTTGGAGTCTGAGTGCCTGGCCGGGAAGCACATATGTATATGCACCTGACAGAAAACAGAGTAAGATGCATGATCTCATTGGATGCCTGATCATTTGATGGATAGGTCATGGAGAAGCACAAGTCTCTGTTGTAGTGAAGGTTAACCAACATGGTGTGACAATTTGTCTGTATCCACGAGGCTGGTCTCCACAGAATTGAGACAAGGGCGTCATTCAGCCCTTTCTGTGTTGAGGGCCACTCACAGGACATTTGCCAATCTGTGCAACACCCATGAGACCAGCCCTTCACAACACTTTTTTGAGTCAACCCATTTTCCTAGCTAATGAAAACACTTTTTGTACAATTATTGATTGAAAAACAGTAGTGATGCTAACAAACATGCTTCTGTGTTGTGTATTTTCAATGGGGGTGCACAATACCTTTTTGGTTATTGAATAATATCACAGTTTTAATTTTGTAATGTAATATTTATTTGACATTAATCAGTATTGGAAATATAAGTTGATACATTCCTATTCAGTTTGCCTACAAATATATATACATATACAGTATATATACAATATATATATATATATAGATAGATAGAGAGAGAGAGAGAGAGAGAGAGAGAGATAATATTGTGATGTTATGGTTACATTTGCTTGTACTAAACAACTGATTTAAGTTTTTTCTGTATTTTTAATTTATTAATTGGCCACAACACAACATCAATGTATCAGTATTGAACATAATTTTATTACTTTTCAGTTGGAACTTTAAATTGAAACAGATTTATTTGTATAATGTATTTAATTAATACTGAAGATATATAAGTTGATATTTGGTATTTAGTTTAGTAAATAATTGTTTTATTATTTTTTATCATAATACACACAAGTCGGTAAAAAAAAAACCAAATAGTATATAATATTATTTATATAATAGTATTTAATATCAATATCCAGTTTTCATAATGTAATGTTCTCAAACACACACACACACACACACACAAAGTTTTTTTTTTCTGGTCTACGGGGACTCTCCATAGGCGTAATGGTTTTTATACTGTACAAACTGTATGTGCTATTGCCCTACACCTACCCTACACCTAAACTTAGCCCTCACAGGAGACTGTACATTTCTAATTACCCCCCCCAAAACTCACTCTGTATGATCTATAAATGTTTTGAACTATTGGGACGCTGAACATGTCCTCATAAATCACCTTCTCCTTGTAATACCTGTGTCATACCCATGTTATTATACAAATTTGTGTCCTCACAAACCACATAATGTCACACACACACACACACACACACACAGTTGTACTGTGTTGCAATGTTATGATGCTTAAATTCACATCCACAATTTTAGAACAATTGGATTCAGTTTTTGTACGTTTTTGTTTTGTTTTAAATTATTATTCACAATAATAAGATTATATTATCAACTTAGCATTATTGGACATATTGGAAATATTTAAATACATGTAACTTTACTTTAGAACCAGATAGATTTTTAAAATTAAAACAAGTCTTGAAATAGTCTATATAATTATTTTGCTGACACTTTTAATGGTGGAATAACAATAAACATGTCAGCAATGAAAGCAAACATTCAAAATCATGACATGTTAAAACCATAGAAGAATTGTTTTTGCTTTCAAAGCCTCCAGCCTAAGGCCATTTCAGAATCCATATGTCAGTCAATGAGCAGAACATAATGTCAGAGAGCATGACATATTCATATCTATCCTCTGTGTCTCGTATTGATTCTGTGGTCAGTAGTGTTTAAGATAATTTTCCAGGCCTCTCCTCTCTAGAGCAGCCCAGCCCAGCGCAGTCAGTATATCATAGTTAATAACTATTGGCACAAATCAGTTTAGCCCAGGTGAATGGCTGAAAATTGCAGCTGCTATGTTATTTTCCTTGAGGCTTGCACAAAATATAATTCTTTGCAGCTTATTTAGCTTTATTATTATTATACAGCATGGCTTTTTCACTTTATATAGCACAGAGTGGCCACAGTTAACTCCTTTGCTTATGAAACATCATAACAGTAGGCTTGAGAGTTCGAAGTGTGCTATTTGAATTTAGCAAGATGTTATTTACAGGCGTTTGATTTCAGTGTTTTGGCTGTCGAGCACATTCTGAATGTCACCCAACCTGCTAAAACACCTCTTTCATGTTGCCCTAGAAGTGTCAGTTGTCAGATGTGTCTCCAGCTGAGTTTCCTTTCAAGGCCATTCGAGGTCATATGAGCGGCTTTTTCCTGCAGGATTTTGAAGTCACTTTTTTATCAACTGTGCACCACCTTTGTAACATCAAGTTTATGCCTAGCAGTCGTTGCCATGACAGCAGCTACCACTTTGTGCCACTCTTGTGATGAGAGGGAATTACGTGGATATATCCTATGAGACATTGTTGAAGTTTAAGTAGTCTAATATCTCAGAATTAGCAAATATGCATATGTCGGCAGCGAAAAAGCGGTCCAAGGATCTTTTCATGATAGCAGATTCTCTGCAGGGAATTCTTAACCGGCGAGTGACTGAAGTATCGTACATGATCTAATGCTTCTGCTTTAATGAACCGATTCTGCATTCACTTAGGGAAGACTCAGGGTGAACATAAAATATTGTTGTGACTTAAACTTGTCACATCTTCTAATTGACTGATAAATTAAAGAAATGCGTTTTTAAAATGACCTTCCAAGGTTTTACACGGCATAAAACAACCTAGAGGCTGGTCCTATTTAATGCCTGAGGACTTTTTTCATCAATCTTGGTAACATCTAGTTTTGTCCTTTCAGATCTCACAAGGGCCTTGCATGGAAACAGTGTTCATTTAAAGGATAGTTCACCCAAAAATGAATATTCTGTCATTCATTACTCACCCTCATGTCTTTCCAAACCTGTAAGGCCTTCGTTTATCTTCGGAACACAAATGAAGATATTTTTGATGAAACCCAAGAGCTTTCTGAGAGAAAGAGAGATGCTGTTGAACTGATGAAGTGAGTGATCATTGGGACTACCTCCCTGAGAGCCTGCTATCAATATATTAATAATTCAAACTGTAATGACGTACCAAAAAAATGATAACTTGTTTATCAATGTAATCTTCAAGGCTCTGTGGACGCACAGACACACGTCTGTGAAATCTGAGGGTGGTATGGAGAACTGATGCTGATAATGCTAATTTTCAGGTCTGGCAAACTGGACCTGCATAGACAGCAACGCAACTGCCACGTCCAAGACCCAGAAAAGTAATTAAGGTCATCGTTAAAATAGTGCAAGTGACATCACTGGTTCAACTGTAATAACTGTTATGAGGCTACTAGAATACTTTTGTGGCCAAATAAAATAAAATAATGACTTTATTCAACCATTTCTTGTCAGTTGCATTGGAATACATTACATTTTATGCCCAGATTTTTGTCAATTTACAGTCTGGGGAAGACAATGCTAGGCGACAGATTTCATAAGCGCGATTATGATGGATTAAAACGTAAATTCTCATTTAGTTTATTATTTACTGTTTTATCAAACCAGTTTATTGTTTTAAAATGTTTTGGATTTGACAAATCATGTAGTGTATTTCAGCCTTTAGCATCTTGTCTAAGACTATTTTGAGTCATATTTCCTGACATGGCAAGCTAGGAACAAAACAGCTGTACAAAATATTGTTTCCTTGTTTCTAATTTCAGCAAAATGTTTTTCAATTATTGTGTGAAATTGCTCGTTGTTTTTAGATATGGCTGCATGATGAAGGAGGCTCTGTGAGCAGGAACTTGGCTTGCATTTTTCCATTTTCTGTTTCACTGATTTCTCCAGTTTGCCAGACCTGAAAATTAGCATTGTCAGCATCAGTTCCCCCATACCACCCTCAGATTTCACAGATGTGTGTCCATGACTCCTCAGAGCCTTGAAGATTACATTGATAAACAAGTTAGCATTTTTTGGTACGTCAATACGGTTTGAATTATTTATATTTGGATAGCAGGCTGTCAGGGAGGTAGTCCCAATGATCACTCACTTCATCAGTTCAACAGCATCTCTCTTTCTCTCCGCCGCTCTTAAGTCGATACGTGAAGATGTCTATACACTTTTGAAAGATTCCACCTCCGCAAATAAGCTTCCCGGCTCAGAGAGAGAAGTTCATTGGAGACAAATGGTGCACATTTCACAGGTAGGCCTTTGCAACCGCTGTGATTTGTTTCATTGCTAATGGGGGCTGAAGTACCGGGGCCCCAGGCCATTTGCTTTTTGGAGTGGCAGTCTGAGCGAGTACAGCCAGCATCTCTTAACAGCTCTGAAAGAAAAAACCATCAGCACCAACTGAGTTCCTCTCAGACTGGGCTTCTAGAATACTTTCTCTTTACCTCTCCTCATTACCATACACAGGCTCTACAGATAGAATCTCTAATGCCCACAGGGCACTTAAAACACCACAGAGGTGACTGCTGAAGCTGCCTAATTGGCCGCCCAGGCAAAGCCTTATGGAAGCTACATGGGTGATTGACAGAGGCTATGGAGAAAAGGAGATCCCAAGTCGAAGGCTGGATTGTCCTGGCTCCTTTTTTAATCATGTCGTTCAGCATTGTCGATAAGAGATGTACTGAGATTAGAGTTCAAGGAGGACGGACTTGTGCCATGACTGTGGGATTTACTCCACATGTGAAAGGGATGAATGAATCAGTATTCAGTAGGGGAGCAGAAGGTTACAGCAGAAGGCTTCAGCCCTAGCCCTCTTCTCCATATTTAGTATGTAGATCACATTGTTTAGTATGAGATCACATCATTTTTTAGAGCAATTATGTGCAGCTAGACTTGTGACTTTACCACAGCCTTTACCACTGCGTAAATCTCTTGTAATTTATAGCCACTTATGTTCAAATGTCTGGGGTCCGTAAGGTTTTTGTTTTTGTTTATGTTTTTGATATAAGACTTACAAAGGCAGCATTTATTTGCCCAAAATATCTGCAGCCATTACTTCAGGCTTCAGTATCACATGATCTTTCAGAAATCATTCTATCATCAAGAAACTTTTCTTATTTTTTATCAAAGCTGAAAACCATTCATAGCTGCTTAGCCTATAATTTTAGTGGAAATCATGATGTACATTTTTTTAGGATTCTTTGAGTAGAAATTTGAGTAGAAAGTTTGTCCTTTATTGTGATAGGACAGTTAAGTATTTGACAGAGACAGAAGGGGATGGGATTGGGAAAGATCTGCAAGCCGGGACTCTAACGCTGGATGCCCAAAGCACAACAGCACTATATGTTGGTGCACATGCCTATTATTAACATATTGGCTGTTTATCAGTGCTCATGAAGCACATACATATTCTGCATGACCATATTCTACATCCCTAATCCTACTCAATACCTAAACTTAACAACTACCATACTAACTATTAATGAGCAACAAATTATGAGTTTATTGAGGCAAAAGTCGTAGTTAATGTTTTGGTAATGAAAACAAGGTAATGAAATGTACCTTAAAATAAAGTGTGAGCAACAATTTATCTAAATGCCTGCTGACCCCCTTTTGAAAGCCCTACAAGCCCTGTAGTTGTAGAGTCTTTGAGTGTCCTTATATTACCCACAAAACTTTGCCCATTTCATTGGATCATTCCCTGATTCCCATGAGATTATTTTGGATTAACACCAGTGCCAGTTGATGTCTGGCTGCTGACAGGTCCATTATATTCTAGGACTTTAAATGTAAACTTCTGGTGGATCTTTTAGACAGCACAAAGATGGTAATGACCACAAGGAGACCAAGACATCAAATTAGTGCCATTGAAATACCGGTCATAGCTTGCCACCATATCCTTGGTAAACAACCAGTTATGTTACAAAATGGTGTCTAAACAAATGAACTAGTTACAATGTATATAAAGAGAATACAATTAGCCAACAGTTTGCATCTGTTTCATTGTAGACGCTTCCACAGCTAAGAGATCTTGTGAATCTCAAGGACATCTGTGATAACAAAGATTAAAGATTTTGGTCAAGAAGTTAAGAGTAAAGGAATACAAAACAGTTTTAAAGGATTCGATGCGGCAGTGGGCACAGTTGATTCAATTAGGATGAAGTGGAAGTGACATTAAACTACTCAGATATTGGCTAGGAAAGGTTGTCCTTCAAAACAATATCAGCAGTTAGACTAAAAATGTCATTTGAAATGTCTACTTATGAAATGTGACTTATTGTTTTATCTGCACAACCTAAGTGATGCCAACCAAAACTGAAAGTAGTTTCATGTATTATTTTGCACCAGAATGTGTATTAAATATTAAATAGGGTCACTTTTGATTTCATGTTGACTACAATGTTGACTACAAACAATATATTTTTTAAATTAATTGAAATAAAACTGAAAGAAATTAAAATAAGTATTAGATGAAAAACTTTAACTGAATTATCTGTAATAAGTTGCAGTGCTAAAATTACTAAAGCTGAAAATATAAAAATAAATAGAATATGAATAAATAAATTAAATGCATATATAATATTAAAACAACTCTGACTTTAATGTTGAGCACTTTAGCACTTTGAAGGAACTGCATTACATCTCTACATTAGGTCGTCTAGATGCAGAGCTTTAGTTTAGCTTGCCAACACCACTCTTTATATTTTTCAAGTCTTAGATCCACAGATGTGTATTAAAACCCAACTTTGATTAATTCTTTGTCATGCTGAGGGAGAAGGCAGCTCATTAGTCACCGCTTCCCCGAATGTGCAATTGTGTTTCCAGATGCTGGGCCTCATCACAGATCCCATCTTTAATCAACTGGAGAGCCAGAACGGAGTCTCTCTTTTAAACCGATTGTTTAGAGAAGAGTCGCATTTAATGCCACTCACCCTGTCATCCCTTGCTTGCTCGCTCGTTCAGCTGAACTACGGTGTTCCAGCATTCTTATCAGCTTAGCCCCGCAGTCCTGAAGCGAATGCGACACTGGGTCGACAACATTTGGCTTCATTCACAATGACAGCTTAGATGGGTGTCCCCTCTTGGGATAATGACACATTTACCACTCAAGTGGATCGAGGCAAGTTACTTCATAGAATGGAGAGAAAAGCTCTGCAAAACGTGCTGCTGCATCTCTGTTTGGTTCCGCTACACGCAACGTGGATTTCAGGTCAGAGCAGTGAATGAGTCTGGCTGTAAGAGCAGAGGAACATGGTGCACAAACTGGGGTAATTACCCTTTCCTGGTGAATGGCTCTCCGCTCTGATATATAGCCCTGTGTGTGTGTGTTGTATAAACATTATGGCCTTCAATCATAGCCATGTGGAGTCACTGCAGGAATCGTCGAAAACACCATCTTCCAGCTTAAACCTTGTACCCATATAAACCTTGTACCCTTGAGCTTGGCTCAAACATGTTCCTTGGTTTGTGAAGCCACCAAAATGAAGAAACTGATCAAACTTGTATCATTAAACATGCTTAAAAAGCTCTTAATTCACCTTTCTACAAATTAAGGTCAATAAATATCTTATATCAGACTGGAAATATTTGACTTATCTCAACAACAAAAAAATTCTGTCATTAATTACTCACCCTCGTGTTGTTTCGTTCATCTGCAGATAATTGTTCTTGTTTTAATCAAACTTACTTCAATTTGATAAAATGCTCATTAAACAAGACTTGTCATTTTACTTCTCAAATAAATGTGTTTTGATTGAAAAATCTGTAGATATTTGGCTGGGAAAACAAGACAAACATACTGATGAAGTACATTACTTTTCTGCAGTGTGATCAGAAGGTACAGTGAAATTAATTTCCATATTCTAGTGCTTGCACAGTTTGCATCATGAGCTGGAATATTATTAATTGTACTTATTTTTGTCTCTTAGAAATGCACATTTGATAGTAGTAGTAGCTTGAGTTCAGATGCAGATGTAAATTTAGGTTCATTATCAAAAACAGTAACATCAGTTAAAACTAGTAACTAATTTTATACGGTGAAATGTAATTATTCGGACTGTATGCGTTTTATACAAATTAACCATTGGTTTTCCAGAGTAGCATACATTAGCTCATGATAACCACAGTTAAAGCCACATTTAAAGAACCTCAATACCATGGTAAAAATTTAAATATATCGTTTTCTAGGTACTTGTATTAAAAACAGTGGC
The DNA here is from genome assembly GCA_027564155.1 of Gymnocypris eckloni scoliostomus. Classification (NCBI taxonomy): domain Eukaryota; kingdom Metazoa; phylum Chordata; class Actinopteri; order Cypriniformes; family Cyprinidae; genus Gymnocypris; species Gymnocypris eckloni. Next base: position 13,272,104 of record CM050417.1, on the reverse strand, counting down.
CTAAATACATTTAGTATAAATGCACAAACACTATAGTTTAATCACAAAAATACTGTAATTATATTCCATTAAACCTTTAATACATTTACTACATGTCTACAGTAATAATATAATAAGATTAGATATGAATATCCTACATTTCTGCCACAATGTGGTGCCACGATTTGTAGATTGAAAGCATTCTGACTGTATCGTTGCGCACAGTGTTTCTCTTGTTTGTCAGTGCTGTTTCATCTGACTTTAAACTACAGTATATCTACATTTGGATCTCACAGTGCTGGTTAGCGGTCATGTGACCGAGTCTTATGAGTGAGTAAAAGCATCTGCTCTAGCAAACTTTGAGCCGAGCAGATAAATGGTCCTTGTGACACCATTAGCCCTGTTTTTTGCACATAAACATTATATCAAACTTTGATCGAACACTTGTTATCGTTTTATCGAGGAACATTATATCGGAATAATTATCGTTTTATCGCCAAGCTCTAAAGTTTCTTTATGGAACCATCAGTGCCAGTAAAAATCCTTGATTTTAGGAGTGTAGGATGGGTTATGTGAGTGGTTTTGGAAATAAAATGGAATACGACACTGCATCACCCTGGACCTGGCGAAGGTTTAAAGGCACAAATAAGCCACGTAATTACTGTGTGGCAACCATAATATATTTCAAGACATGCTGATAACTGAGGAAGGGCTAATCAGAAATTTCATTCAGCCATTTAATAAAACGTGTTTGTGCATTGAACACACATTTACTCATGATATGATGTGACAGACTAAAAACTGCTTTGAGATATTGGCTCGCATGAGCATCTTCAAAGTATTATATAAAGCAGTAGTTTCTGAATTAGTGGTGTTTTCTAAGGCGAGCACCACTCTTACTTTTGCTCACTTTATGCTGTGTCCCATTCAGTTGTGCAATGGACCTGAAGGATACATGTTATGACAATTTGATGGTAAATTACGAGGACAAAAAAATTATAAATATATAATTATAATAATAAAAAAATATGAATGAATTATTCAAAATAAGATCCATTACATGCATTTAAAAAAAACATGGGATGATTGTTTGTTTCAGGATGACTTTAATTAAAATATGCATTGAGGAATTCTTTATCTTTAACATCAACACAGTTTTCTTAAACACAAAAGCTGCTGCAACAATGTAATGGGAGATTTGTCAATCTGCACTCACTATGCATTCATTCCGCATGCATTTATTGGCTCTGGAATGGACAAGTAATTAACAGGTGAGAAGAGAATACACATAAGTGGCAGTCTCTGTGTGAGAACTGGCACGCTGTAATTGCCGTTAGTTTCAAGGACGGCAGGATATGGCAGCTCTAATGGCGTTTCAGTGTCCCATAACATCGCCCTCCACTGGTATATCTGTCAAATTAATGAATCGTCTAGACACGTGAATTTATGTTAAATAATGCAGGTAGCAGCTACCCTGATCAGTCCACTTCTTCTCTTCATCTACTCTTCTCTACTTACCAGTCTGTCAGACAGGAGCTTTCTGGCATAAAGGCTTGATTGAGCTCATGGCTGAATTAATTTCTTCATTTTCCAAACACTAGTCTGTAATAGGCCACTTGCTGCCCAGTTATTTGTCACAAGAGCTGTATCTGTGTCTGTGACTTATTTCTGTACTTTTTTGGACTGTAGACAGTAGTGTGTGTAAGAGAGCATAGGCTGTTATCATCGGCAAACAGTGAGGGGTGAGATAAGTGGATTGCTTCAATGCCTCTCTCTCTCTCTCTCTCTCTCTCTCTCTCTCTCTCTCTGTTTTAGTCAGTACATTGTCTATCTACAGTCCAACTCCTGCCTATCTATCTATCTATCTATCTATCTATCTATCTATCTATCTATCTATCTATCTATCTATCTATCTATCTATCTATCTATCTATCTATCTATCTATCTATCTATCTATCTATCTATCTATCTATCTATCTATCCATCTATCCATCTATCCATCTATTCATCTATCTATCTATTCATCTACTTATTAAATGTAATTTAATGAAAATTATTTTACAATAAAATGTATACATATGATAAAGTTTATTATATGCTTGTGAATGTACATATTAACTACTATTTTAATAAAATAAATTAAATGTAAGTTTTTCTCAGTGGCTTTGTTGCATTTCTCGAATCATCCTTAATATTTGCAAAGAAGTCTGCGTATTTCTCAAAACTGTTTGATAAAACAGCACCGTGCAATAGATTACCTGCAAAATGTAGGTTTAGATTAACTAAAGATTATCTCTCAAAAGTAAGTATTTATGTCCATGAACATATCAGTGCCATCAGAATGAAAAGTCCTTTTGTCATTGTTCACAAACAAGATAGTCAAAATGCTTAGACATGTTGTCAACATAACAGTGCACTCTGTTACTGTTACCTGATGCCAAGAGTTTGGACAACAGTTACTGTACTGAAATGCAGAAGGCTACGCTTCTTATGTATGCCATATATCCATTTCAAAAGTACAAATGTACACATTACTGTATGTGGGATATTGATTGAAGAGACTGGATAGGATTCACAGTACTTTTACTAGTGATCTGACAAAAAAAAAAACACACACACATTACAACGCGTATAGAACAATTGTGATATAGAAAAGAAAAACAAATATGGGCGCAAAGGTGAATTTGTCTCTCTTGTGTTGTCCTCTGTCTACTCTATATGCTTTCCAGTTGAAGGTTCATGAGATGTACCCTTTGAGCTATTTCAGAGAACTGGTATATAATTGGTTAATCTACATTCTCTTCATTAGTGAAAGTCAAGATTCACTTTGCACAATTCATGGCAAATTTACCAAGTCTAAAAGATATGTGTAAACAAAATGATGTTAGACAGTATATGACAACTAGATCAACCATTTTGCAATTAATGACTTATACGATGAACTAATGACTAGATGTTTTGAGGGGTAAGACTGCACTGAGAACTATAAAACATTTTGAGCAATATGACAAAAGCAACTCATAAAGTAGGAAACCGCAGACAAATGTAGTTGCATGAATGTATCAAAGCAATCGCAACTTGTCTGAATGAATGAAAAACTAATTTTATGAAACGCACACTGCACAAGCGACTAGATGATGTGGAGGTTGAACAAGTCATTTTGAAAATGTAATTTCTGATTCGAGAATTGCACCAAAACTACTGAGAAAAACTTCAAATAAACAGTTCCAACAAAATTCGTATAGTTAATGTTGTATTGTATTTTATTAATATGTAAAAACATGGTACTACACTTAAGTATAATAACGTGTTATATGTATGTTTTTATATATAATATTGATTTATTTACATTAATGTATTCAATTTGTAATGTGTAATTTGAATAGTCATAACACTATAATAAAATGTATTATGTTTTACATTATAAACTTAAGTACACAAAGCTTGGCTAAAATTCAATACTATCCATTTTATAATATTAGGGTTTTTGTTTATTTTACATAAGCGTTTCGTAATAAGAAGCTGTCCTTGCACTGATGTCAGATGTATCATTTATTTGTTGTGTAATATCATTTCTTTTGTAATTTCCAACAAAAATAACTACATTTTATGATGACCGTTATGATGATATAAAATTACTCATATCCCAGCGTTTTACTGAAACCTTGGAAGGCAAGTCTTACTGAAGGGCAATGTGTTAAATCAAGATTGATTCATTCATTTGGGAGGAGCACTCGAGAATCAAGAGGCGAAGATCGCCGGTCTTTTTTTGGATCCTTGGCTGAACCCGCACCGTTATCATTCTCGTGATGTCAGATTTACTGTTGAAATTTGGCCAGTGAGTCAGAGCGGCACAGCTGACTGCGTGGTGGAAGGCGGGTGTGGGTGGCCAGCGCTACTGTATGGTGACTTCATGTGCCAGCTTCATCTCCATCATAATCAGGCCCGCAGGCACAGCAGAGATTGCCGAGGCTGCACACATCACTTCGCTCGTCTTATGAGGTCAGAGGACACACTCTTAGATCTTGCTTTCATCATCCTGGGAAAGTCAACACAGGATGAAGAATTCTAGCAAACTTCACCCTGCCCTCCTCCTCCGGGAAGGCTGTCTTGCCCCCATTAGCGTGTCATTGCTCTGCTAATTAAACCCCACAAACAGAATGTAAGGACAGGAAGTGGATATGGCGTTTTTAGCAAGCAATTATGCTTGCACATTTAAAACGGCTTAATCTGCAGGAAGGGAGGCTGGGTATGTGATCTTCTGTCCAATATTGACTCAGGACTTGTGATGCCAGCACAGTGATTACTCAGCCCCAGTCCGTTCTAAAGCCATCGTTCTCCAGCACCGACCTCCACCTGCAGGCTGACACTTCCATCAGTCAATCACAGCCACTTGTCCAAATTACATTTTCTGAACCTTTCTTTACACTTCTGTGCTTTGATGTACCCGCGTTTCTAATTACCGCTGTTTGCTGAGGCGCTGAGGCTCATACAAGTCCTGATGTGAATGATACCTGAAATCATGCTGCTTGTTGAGTGGTGTGCTTCTACTTTTCTAAGCAGTCAGATTATTTATTTATTTGCAGATGCAAAGACAGACAAAAACATACTGTCTATTGGTTTTATCAGGTTTAAACAATGTATTTAACAGCAACTCAGAACACCTTAGCAACCACTTCGACAACCACCTTGAATGTCCTAGCAAGTTCTACATGGGCAAGCCAAGCACTACTTGTGTTTCCTTTAATCAAATGTAATATAGGCCTAGTTATTTTCAGCTGTTCACTTACCAAGAACATACATATTTTTTCCAGCACAAATGAGCTCCATATGTTCATATTCAGAACAAACTTAGTTTTAAAATTAAATGAATTGATAATGTTGTCTGGCTCTCAGGATTGCAGGGTTTCATCAATGTTGAGCATCAACATCTGTTGTTTTCTGAACCACCGCACCAGAACGGGGTTAAGCCTGAACTAGTGGGCTACAAGAAACAAAATCTGTGGTTCAGATTTAGGGATTTGTTTCGCATTTGTTCTATTTGTATTAATTTTTTCTTGCTTTTTCTGTGTGTGTTTTCAGAAGGTTTGCTTTGTTGAACTTGCGATCCACTGAGCATCTACACATGTTCAGTTTTTTTGTCATTCTCAATGCTATAAATAGTTTTTTGTTATTTCTCTTAAAAGCCCAGTGCCTTGTGAGTCCTGTGGGGTTAAGAAAGGCATTTGATTTCCTGTAGCAGAGCTGGGATAATTTAGCACTGTGGAATGAATCCCATCTGAGATTCATTTTCTGGAACGCTCCTTTGAGATGCATGCTGAGCTTTAGAGATGGCCATAGCAATGGACATTAAAACACAGAGTAATGAAGACAGAGTGCTCCGAGAAGAATGCATCTCTTTCTCTCTCCTTCGCTTTCACACATAAAACCTTTAGTCTCTCAAAGAACAATTCGTGTGGGATGTCAAGAAAATTGAAGTATTAGCTATCACGCTAGGTCACAATAAGCCACTGGTATTTGTCTCTGGCTTATGCTTTAATATCTTGTTTGAAATAGGATGGTTTCTCAAGCTCTCCATTGTTGACATGGAAGACAACTGTGCGTTTTGTACCAAACCGGGTTCTGTGGAAAATGTGGATTATTGCAAGATCCTCAGAGATAAAACCTTCTCTCTTTGATCAAGACATTGACAAAAACCCATCATCCTTGGTAAACATTTAGTGTTTTTATATTTGTATTTTATTTTTGCTGCTCATTGGTTGCTTTTTCATTGGATTTATGGCTTATATCAGTTTTCTTGGTCTCTTTTAAGGATCAACGGAGTCTCAGATGTAACTTTCTGTCCATTAAAGAATCCTGCAAAATAAAAAAATAACACGTTTCATGGTTTCCTCAAAAATAATAATAAGAATTGTGTTTAGAGTAGTAAATCAGCATTTTAGAATAACTCGTGAAGGATCATGACACTGAAGACTGTAGTAATGGCTGCTGAAAATTCAGCTTCATTGCAGGATATATAGCATCTGAAAATGTGATATTATATTGTTCTTTTCTTAGGAGCTAATTCTTAAAATCTGAAGATGTAATCCTTTTGCTCTCCATTTGATATTATTGCATCTAGGTGAAGCAGTGGAGAAATTAAAGTGATGTCCACTGAACAGATCAATATTTTATCAAAGTAGCAGAGTCTAGTGTACATTCAAAGGACTATCATACACTTTAATCTGACAGCATTTATTATGTTGTTGTCCTTGTTCTGTAAACACCAGATAGAATTGACCTGTAATAAAATATGTGACCCTGCACAACATAACCAGTCTTAAGTCGCTGGGGTATATTTGTAGCAACAGCCAAAAATACATTGTATGGGTCAAAATGATAAATTTTATGCCAAAAATCATTAGGATATAAAGTAAAGATCATGTACTATGAAGATATTTTGTAAATGTATTATCGTAAATATATCAAAACTTAATTTTTGATTAGTAATATGCAATATGAACAACTTTAAAGGCGATTTTCAAATATTGTCCTATCATAACAAACTATACATCAATGGAAAGCTTATTTATTCAGCTTTCAGATTATGTATAAATCTCAATTTAGAAAAATTGACACTTAAAACTGGTTTTGTGGTCCATGGTCACATATGTCTTAAAATAACCTCAAACCGGTCGACTGAAGATGGTCGGGACTGAGTCAGGACTCAAACAGGGAAAATAATTACAGTTGACTTGCTAATGAATAGTTAGCTTCTCATGGTGAAATGTAATATGGGGTTTTATTCTGTTCTTGGAGTTCAAGTGGATATTTGTTTTAGAGTGAAAAGTACTGAGGCAGAACTAATAAAAACACAGCGGTGCTCCGGCACAAATTTGTGTGGCTTTTGCACTTTTATTTTTTTTTGGTCAGTATCATTGATTTTCTTCATTTCTCATTACTTACTGATTGACTTGAATACCCATGCATCCCGGCCTAATTTTTTTTCGGTTTTGTGGGGTTATGAGCGGCCTCGCTGAAACCTCTCCTCTAGTGATTATTTTTATTCTCTCAGTGTTGAAATAAAGTGAAATAACCCATGCAATAAAATGGCAAAGATTTTAATGGACTATAATAGCAGTAAATTGGCTTCTTATATTAGATATCCCAGGAGAGTTTTCTGTTACCAAGAAAGCTGCTTAGTTTTTTCTCGTTTTATATATTTGAATAACTTTTTTGCCCTCTACCAGTGAGAAACTACAGGGGACTCATTTTTAACTGTCCATTCATTGTTATTTTTACAATTATACTTCCACTTTTCTCGTAGTGCCCTTGAAATACACTTCTCCAAGGAGTTGTGAAGTGAAATGCAAGATGTCCCACTGGGGTTGACCCTCTGACCCATCACTGGGGGGGTACATCCGCCAAACCCAAGTGCCATTTTTCTCCATTTGTCTGACTAAGTGCTGCTGTGAAATGATGTTCTTCTGGGTGGACGAACTGCACTACGATTTGAAGGGCCCCATGCTGGTGTGTTCCAGCCAGAAGCTCATTATTCTCACTTTGGGGTCAGGTGTGCTTGATGCTCCAAGCTGGCTATTACAGGCGGTGCCCCCTCCCAAGTGTCAGATGCTGTTGTGTCTGTTGTCGGATCTGATTTGTCACCTGTATCCTCCTTGGGGCCGGTCTCCCATAATCAAACTATGGCAGGATTATCCACACCATCCCCAGCTCCAGGTGGGCTGTCACAGCAGCTGTATGGCACATCCGCCCGCCACGGCTGCCACGACTGTTTGAATGCAGAATGTCAGTGCTAATGCTGGACAGAGGCACATTTCCCTGCTGGATTTCGATGTCCGTGGCAGCAGGCTGGCGGAAGACCAGCTTTCTCTCAGTTGTGTTGTCCAAAGCTCTATTCCTCAGCAAGCCGGTCCCCTTCCCAGACACGGTGACATTTCCTCTGTGCAAGCTCATCTGCAGCCAGGCTGTCCCTTACTGCCTTTCATGTTTAATGTCAAATAAGAGCTTAATTGTGCCATCATGGCAAAATTGATAAAGCCAGGCCATTATGTCTGGCTGTCCAAGCATAACGCTAATGAATGGCCGCAATTAGCGAAGACTTCGTGAGTCATGATGGTCCATTCAGGCAGTGTAACATTAAGTCCACATAAAGAGCAATATAAATTGTAGATAAATTGAAAATTTAAGCCATCTCTTTTTCTCATGTCTTAATTCTGCTAGTGGCTGGTCTGCAGTAACCTTGCCGATTGCATAATGAAGATGCAATTGAGTGCACTTGTTGGTGAGGTCAAAAAGGAATTTGAAATCTTTGCATGTACCAGACACTCCATTTCCACTCTGTATCAGACAGTCACCTCAATCATGAAAGCAGAAGTACATTTGCATTTCAATATTTGCACATTTGCAAAAAGGATAGAGAATCAACAGTCATATCCCCATTCAACTCATGCGCTGTATTTTAAGGCTTCTGTTGTCGTACAATCAGTTTGTGTGAGGAACGCACCAATTTAAGCAATTTTCACAGAAAATATCCTGTGTTGATGTTGATGCAGAACTTGAATCTTACTTGCATTTTTCAAACTTATGTTGTGAATGTGATCAGTCCAGAAAATCAATGCAGGGCTCAACAAGAAGGATTTTTTTGTTAACATCTTCCCCTGCCAACATTGTAAAAACCTCACCACAAAATAATGATCCCCTTTTCTTAGCAACACATTTTTATGTTTTCTAAAAATAAGTATATTTTTCATTAAATGTTGTATTTTAATAGCATTTTTGGTTTTGAAATTATAGCTATAATGCAACTAGGCTACATGAATTTATACGCTTTGCTTGAAACCGTTTGCATATGATGCAGAGCTTGAATAATTTGATTCTAGTTTTCATCACATTCTTACTGATGCTTTCAAGACTATTAAAAGTCAATTTCTGGCCCCAGACCAGCAGGCCATCCTTATTATAATGGCATTTGGCTTCAAAGACGTCAGACCTGGTGCCACATGTTTAGAAATGCCAGTTTTTATTTGTGAATAAGATTTGAGAGCAGTGGCTTCACAAGTCATATGGACTGTTTTTCCCTATTTGTAGCTTGGCAGGAATAAATGTAACAGTTTCCATTTTTGAGTGAACTATAAATTATTTAAAGTTTATTAATTTGACGTTACTTGAAGTTTTAGGCAAAATGATGGTTAGAAAGTCATAAATTATAATAGAGAGAAGTAGAGATGGATTAGAACTAGTAGCTTTAGAGGTTGTGACCAATCACAATCCATTTCACAAATATTATCATGATATCATCACTGATGGTTAGATATCCACAGATAGATAGAATAGTGGAAGGAAAGACAGGAAGCAAGGGAGCAAGGCTGGAAAAGTACCTCGAACTCTTGTTACCTGAAGCGCGACTGCGCCATATGTCAGTGTGCTTCCTTCAAGGCTGTGGCTCCTATATCCAATGATTGTATTGGTGTGAGTCAATGGTAATCAAGAGGAAGTGCCTTGCAAGCTCTCTAATTATACACAGCTAAATTAATCCAGTTGCAAACTTCCTAATGTTTTCCATTCCGGCCCATTCCTCTGGGCACCGTGCCGTCCCAATCTATGCTAATATTGATACAGGAAAGGGTCTTGTGATTTCCAGGGATGAGCTCTAATGACTCTGACTCATGTGTCTGGTTCTGGGCCAGTGGAGTGTTCAGAGATTTCTCACAGCCCGGGCCAGTATGTGTTCGTTTAATCCTCTTTTATTTTACCCTTTCAAATGCAGGCATGTCAGATCCCAAAAGGGCGCATGTGCATACAAATCGCCCAAGGTTTGCTAGAAAGTGCCAGATAACGCACCTGCGGAGCGCTGCTGGAGTGTTAAGGAAAGCAGGATCGGAGCCAAGCCACGTATATGGCGACATATGGTGATTTAAACGTTAATAATTAGGAAGCTTTAATTCATTACATGATGCATCAGTCTCACTTCTGTTGGCATTGGCCTTTGTGTCAACCCGGGGAAGAAATCAAATGGAGTAATTAGCTACATGCGCTTCCTTTACTCTAATAGAGATATACGGTACAAGTTCCTCACCGTCTTGACCTTTTCTGATGCCACAAACAATTTCACTACATTAATGTGCTTGTAATAAGCCATATTAGAAAATCTCTGTAAACTGTGTGCTAATATTAAGCTTGCATGGTACAAATCTTGTTTGTTCGCTCAGAGACAGGGTTTTGCTCTCTGTAAGCGTTCCATGCGTGATTCACGACGGCCTTGTGCTCGTATCGATCGAGAAAGAAGCGCCTTGTGGCTGATGCAGTGAGCGTCAAAGCTGAGAACTCACCCCAGAGATGCATCTTTTGTGTCCGTACACAAGGTCTCTAATGTGCAATCAAGGACGTGGCTTGAGCCAGTGAATGTGATCGTTTGCTGGGATGTTTTTCAAACTGAAAACATGCTTGATATCAGCACATCTGTGGTGGATATTCATACCCTTCGCTGCTCACATGCTCTAAACTTCCTATTGGACGTGGGTCTCGTCTGAATGCTGAATATCAATAGACATGCAGGATGCGTTAAGAATTCAGAGGGCAGCTCTTGCATAAGTGCATAACAGTAATTAGACGGTCTTTTCTTCATTGTGCCGTCCTCTAATGGAAGCTATCATTGAGTTCTCCTTCACTTGTATCGTATGAGTATAACACTGTGTTCGGGTTGAAAAAATTGGGTCTGAAGACTGCAAGAGTGCAGCAGATTTGATTAGGTTTGATGTGAAGACAGATGGTTAATAAAGAACAGGAAGGTCAATGCCAGCAAAGGAAGGACCAGGTAAACAGAGGCACTAAGATGTCCATCTGCAGATTGAAGGTTAATTGGTGAAGTGCTGTGATTTTGGCTTTTTGTAGTTCATCTTTTGGTACTGTTATTCCATTTTGTGGCTGTTTTGGTATTTACTGCCTATTGATGGCTTAGACCGACTCTCTATTCTTTATTTTACTCAAATGTATAAAACAAATATTCATAAGCACTCATTTGATACTTAGTGTGAAACAAAATATTAAATTTAATGTCTTATTTGTCTCCTGCTTATTAGGCAAAAATACAGTAAAGGCAGTAATACCGTGAAATATTATTACTTACAATTTAAAATAAAGTTTTCTTTTTTAATTCATACAATTTAATTTATTGCTGTGATGTCAAAACTGAATTTTCAGCATCATTACTCCAATCTTTAGTGTCACATGATCCTTCAGAAATCATTTTAATATGCTGATGGCTGGTTGCTTATTATAAATGTTGAAAACAATTGCTGCTTTATATTTTTGTGCAACTGTGATATATTTTTTTCTGGATTCTTTGATAAATACAAAGTACAGCATTTACTGTTACTTTTCTATTTAAGGCATCCATTTCTCAGTTAAAAACGTAATTTCTGGAAGAAGTTTTTTTTTTACAGACCCCAAACTTTTAAACAGTATTGTACATGGGGGACAACCATAAAATCATGTTAAAATATTCATATCAAATGAAGTTATCAGTAATACGAAGTTTGAGATCACGTTGGCATCATAACCATGATGAGATGTATGGATTCTAGCAAACCTTGACTTTATTACCTATTTAATAGCCTCAGCCTGAGACGGCACAGCCATCGCCCATGGGCCGCCTACAGCATGTTGCACACAAAACTTGATCTGGAAATCTAATCTGATTGGCTGACTTCCGGAGGGAATCAAAGTCATGTTTACAAAGTACTTGGTTGACACAGTGAATCCTCTTGAGGGTGAAATAATCACTGGATTTGACAAAGTCTGCCTTTTTAATGGCTTCAGAGGCAAGTGAACAAGCAAAATAAGTGTTTTTTTTTAACCAGAATAAGGTGCAGCCTTTGCTGGACTGCTTGTGAAGCCTTTACAAATGTAATTCACTCGGTTTGTTCAAATCTGTGTCAAAGATCCTATAATACCAAACTGTTGAATGTAGGGGTGTTGCGATATACCGGTATTGATGATAACCGTGATATTCAAAGCAACAATTATCGATATCGTGTTAATTTAGTGTGTGACGATTAGTGATCGACCGATATTGATTTTTTATAACCGATACCGATATCGATATTTATACGTTTATGTAACCGATAACCGATATTCAGAACCGATATTTATTTACTGTTATAAAGTAAATAAATAACAGAGTGAAGTAGGCTTGCCGTGATAGATGTGACGACGGTTATACTGGTGTTAAGCCGCAACACTGTTACATCACTTGCTCACCATGGCACCGTCCCCCACCGTCCTTTAGATTGTTTTTATAGTAATAAAAATAAATTCGTTCAGATAGAGGACACTAAAATTAAAACTGAACGTGGCTGACGAACGAGAGTCTTGCATCACAGCAGTCTAGGTCTGCATTGCCGGCTGTCCCGAGCAGATTTATTACTCGCTGTCCTTGAAGCACGTGCAATTCTCTTTCCTTTTTTTTGTATTATGCTTATCCTATCATTTTAAATGACAGACTGTGTCGAATTTATTTATTTTTTCTCTGCTGCACTTTTCACTGTGTTAACAGCAAGATGTTAAATGAATTTAGTGTTTTGACAAGACTAATAAAATAGCTATTAGGCTAAACCTTCATTTTTTTCCTATTGTGTTGTAGGCTGAATGTTAGCATAAACGAATTATATCCTGACAAAACAAATTATAATAGGGATAACAATTTTTGTATAACTTTTTTCCTCTCTGTGAAACTTTATTCCGTGTTGGCAGCAAAATGTTATTGACATTTTTCAGTCAATAAATTCAAGACTCTTGACAAGACGAATAAAATAAATACAATTTTGTGCAGATTAAACTTTTGTTTGTTAGCCTACCTCTGTCTTTCATCAGAAATGTGAACAAACAGAATATATCGCGGGAGCGGGTGTGTGCGGAATAAAACCTAAAAAAACAGTCCCGCGCAGACCTCTACATCACAGATCAGATTTCATTTATCACGTGAAGAGATGACAAGAAGATTGAGATAGACAAGATGAGAGACATGAGGTGACACAGACAAGACTAGATGCGGAAGAGTTTCAAAACGAAATGTAAAAGCACCCGTTTTTAGCCTGTTGACTTCTGAGTCTGACATTAATCTAAGTCAAGGAGAAAACTCACCGAGATCTACCAAGTGAAAAGTAAATAAATGATAAAATACACATTAAATAAATAATTAAAAAGGCTTGTTGTGATGTATCTTTATGTTGCATTAATTTAATAATAATAAATAAAATTGTGTTTTATTATTATGCACTATTCACGTCGCTGTATTCAACTATATACTGAGATGTATTCAACTATATAGCCTACTGAGCTGTATTCAAGCAGAAATATGAGTGATCGAGAGCGCGCATACACGCTTCCTTTGCGCATCATTTATAACGGACACAGCGCGCGCCTAATGCACGATCATGTCACTGTAATCAGCTTTACCTTGATTACAAAACTTGCCCATCCAAACTTGTGTGTACCAGTGTGACACTGGCTTCTGTTATCGAGCGAGAGCTGTAGTTTGTGTATCATGTTCTCATACAGAGTGTCTTTGAGCCGCCGTTCAGTCTGTATTCACAGCGCCACGAGAACCGTATTTCTCCTCCTAAACACAGAATACGTAGAGAGGTGAATACGATCTATTACCCCTGATCTAAGTGATAATGTTTTAAAAAAAAAATCATTCCTTTCTCATTTATTTGGTTCCACAGTATTTGCTGTTTTTTATTTTAAACACTGTTTGATGCCGAATTGCTGCTGATATTAAAGTTCAAAGTAAAACGCGCAGGCGCTTACAGGCTTATTTAAAACCTGAGGAAAAGAGGAAAACTCAAACAAAATATCAACTTCATTTTAAACTACAGTTTTAGGTTCATAAGCTGTTATATTCTCTGGAATACTGAAATAAGCTATAACAAACAAAACATTGTAGGCCTATTTTATTGCATTGCTCAACTGGCATGTTATATCAGAATTCAAATGTTTTTTGTCGTTCTAGATTATGAAAACTGCTGACAGCCGGTTTATCTATGCATTTACACAGAACTACTCAAACTGCGATCGCTTGCAGAGATAATAAATAATTAATTTCGATAGAGATGTATTTATTTAGATGTTTATTGGTAAAATAATGGTTCGATAGTAAATGTTAATATAATTCAGCGTGTTTCAAACAAGTTAATCTTGTATAAAGTTACATGCGGTGGTTGTGCTGGAGCTTCTCCTGAGTGAACAGTGTCCACTGCTCCAGGTGTGTGTGTGTGCCCACTGCTCCAAGTGTGTGCACACTTGGATGGGTCAAATGCAGAGAACAAATTTCACTGCTGGTTATAGCCTGCTCTGTATAATTATGTATGTGACGACAAAAAAAAAAAAAAAAATTCAAAACCGATATTTTTTTTTTTCAAAACCGATAACCGATAATGGTAAAATGCTTAAATATCGGGAAAAATATCGGTAAACCGATATATCGGTCGATCTCTAGTGACGATATACCGGTATTGGCGATAACCGCAATATTTAATATGAACAGGAGTCTTATGTTAACACTACATGTAAATACTCCTGCGCCAGACCTCCAGGTGGCAGTATTGCGCTTAACCCTGACACCCGTCTCACAAGAAGAAGAGCAGCACTCACAGCTTCTCCAGAAGAGCCGTGTTCATCAGAGAAAGTTCCCATTAATGTGCATTGTAATACTTTATTTCTTTGTTAAAATCTGTTACCAGTTACACGATTAAAACTGATCTTGAAAAACTGAGCGACCACTGTGCTACATTAAACTCTGTAAAACGTTCAGCTGGTCGCAGTGCCATGCAATTAATACCTCATCTGCGGTCGTTCTAGATGCACATTAAAACTGAATTAGCAGTGCTATTACTGGATGACTTCAGCACCGGTGCAACTATAGGGTAAAGAGCTTAAAATATGGGTACACAAGTTAACAGGTGAAAGTATCAGTTTAGATGTTAATATGGCTTTACAATAAGGTTCATTAGTTAACATGACATAAGAAAACAATACTTCCACAGCATTTATTAATCTCAGTTCATGTTCATTTCAGCATTTACTAATGCATTATTCAAATCACAAGTTGTGTTTGTAATCATATTTTATTAACATTAACAAAGATTCTAAAATTGTGTAATAAATGAATTGCTAGTTAATACATTAATGTTTACAAATGACATCTTATTGTAAAGTGTTACCATTAATATTTATTCATCATACTGTGGAACTTTGACAGTATTTAGGGCCCGAGCACCGATGGTGTGAGGATCCTATTGGAATTGCTCCATTTATTTCTCTCTTGTTAGTTCATAGGAGGTCCAAAGAAGACAGAGAGCCAGAGTCTTGTGCCCTGCGTTTATCAGTATCCTTAAGTTCATTTGGTGAAAAAGAAAAACTCAATAAACAAAATACAAAATTATTTGACTGATATCCCCCCCGAAGATTTCTATAGATACCGCGATATATCGACATCGTGAATTCTTATGGCCACAATAACCGTGATATGAAAAATCTAATATCGTGACAGTCCTAGTTGGATGTGATTGTAGAATACTCCAACAATCCAAATAAAAGTGCTGAAAGATTGGATAAACATGAAGGATTTTTCCAAGTTTGAAGGATTTCTCAAAGCTGGGCCCTATTAACCTTCTTTTGCTCCCTATTAATCCTATGGAAATCCTTCTGTCAAAGCCTGCTGCTAACGTAAGGAGCCAAACAGAAAAAGAGACCTTTTTTGATTCCTTTCCTTTTTTTCCTTTTTTTGCAAGTGTTGGATTTGAGTAGGATTATGGTTACTGAAAAGCCTGCCTTTATGCTCGTATCAAACAGCGACATTAGGCTGAGGGTGAATGACGCCAGTGCCAGGCAGTAAAATAGAAGGAGAGCAGAAGGGGTAATGGATACTGGGAGACGGATGTGAACCACTACACAATGTGAGGGGTCCCGGAGTCTCAGTAGGCCGTGGACTTTTAGTCTATCTCCTGGAAAAGTGTGTCTGTGTGTGTGTGTAATAGCTGGTCTGCCCTGGGGTGGTTTGCGGGAGCTTGACTCTGCCTCCCCTCTGTGCCAACCTGTCTCCCTTGTTGTCAATCATCCACAGGCAGCCTGTCAACTGATTGGCCGAGAACAGGCCTGTCGGTTGGGAGCTCGACCGTGACCTTACTCTGCATTTCTCAGCCTCTCTGCACATATTTTCCTTCTCACCTCTCAGATTGATCAAATACCGTGACTTTTTCCAGCTGCCTAACTCAAAACGGATGCTCGAAATTTGGGGGCTTTTTTTGGCACATTTGTATTGTAGGAATGCACCGCTCCAATACCTGGATTGGTATTGGCACCCATACCGACCTTTTAAAATGGATTGAGTAGTGGCTGGATGTGACAGATCCAATTTTATACTGTTTGTTAGTCACGGTCATTACTGTCATTACTGCCCGAAATAGAATAAGAGAAACAGACTTGAGCCAGTGGTAATTTGGCATCAGTGACAACAAGATGCTAATCTGAACATGAATTATATGTGAGAGCTTTACTTGTAACTGCTGTTGCATTAGTTTAAATTTATGTTGTTCGTTCTATTTAGCAGAAATGCTTGACTTATAAGAATTTACTCTTAAAGTATTGTAACACACACTCATAGCATTCACATTTGCATTTTTGAATTAAGATGATACCAGATTTAGCAAGGTGACCATTACATTTCCATTTTTAGAATTCATCGTCATCAGTAGTTATTTATTTATATGGGGTGTAACAATATCAAAATCTCATGATACAATAATATTGTGATATGAAGTCCACGATACGATATGTATTGCTGTATAAAAAAGACAAATTAAGATTTGTACAAAAGAAAGAAGTTTTAAAGTTATTAGAATATAATAATAATGATAACAACAACAATGACAGTAATAATAGCCATACATTGTAAAACAATTGCACTGTAATTTATATAATGCTGATGAGTTTGTGTGTGTTTATATATCTTTTCCTTCTTTTATGTGTATGTATAATGTGTAGTCATAAGTTAGTATTTATTTACACTATTACACTGTTTACACTATTATTTATTTTATTGTAATAAATTACAGGATTCTGAAAACATTATCTGGACTTGCACATAAGCTGAAACACGCTCTAACTACTGGTCCACGACTCCATTTGTCTTTTATCCATCAGATTGTTTAGCCAGATCATGAGCTCAGTGAATGAAAACACTTTCATAAGTGTTTTTGAGTGTGGAGATCCATGTAAAGCTCTCTCTGGATGGAGACGGGCTGAATCAAAACACAGCAATAGCAAGTGTCTGCCAACAGAAGTGGGCTGAGGCTCCTCACACACAAATACTCGCTGATTTGATTAGAGCACTGTTTGTTTCTGTTTATTAAAGAGTCATAGGAGTGGATGCCAAAAGACTAACGAGAATCATTTCTGGAGCTCGGTGAAGCGGGCAGCGTGATTTCTCGGTGTGGATTAAAACAGTCATATTCAATGCTTGAATTTCTTCTGTTGCTTTTATTGTAGGGCGCAAATAAACTGTCGGCTCAGTTCGATTTAATTAGGTTCATCACATCAACTTTGGGTTTATCACAGCTGAGCAGAACAAATAAAACACGGCATGTCTGTGTTTAGACTTTATTTTTAAAGTGACTGGCAGTTTTGATCTGGTTACCAAAGCAAAAAAGCGCTTCATCACAATGTATGCTATCATATCTGTATCAGTGGACTGAATGTTAAGCTGATTTACAGTATGATCTAAAATTTATGATATGCAAAAATGCATTTATGATTAAATAACAGATAATAACTTTAATCGGTAAGGACAATGATTTTGGGAAAGATGTATTTTTTAAATCTGAGCCACTGGACGTTGTGCATCATCAACCATTTTAGTCTACTAAAAATACAATCCTATACATTTTGCAAAGGAGCCCATCAAGTAGAGTGACTGCCGACATTGCCATTTTTTACTGTTCCTTCCGACTGCACACCATAAATATCTGTCAGATCAAAATCCATGTTATTTTCCCTCCAAATAAATGATCCATTTGATTTGCTCTTAGCTTGCTGTTGATGTGCGTGCAGTCGAGTGATGCGTAAAGCTAAATACAGAGTAGCACTCGGGGGGGCGTGGCTTCCTCTCTTCATCTCCATGGTATCCACAACCAAGCTCCCTCTGTGCATGTTCAAGTTAAAACCCATTGATTTTCATTACAGATTACAGTGTATGTGGATGTATGGTGTGCTGCCATTATGGAATATATTGCTGCCACAGTACAACGGCGCCAGTACGCTCACCACACACCAGCTACAGGTGGAGAGGAGAGAGAGTCATAGAGCCAATCAAGTGGATGGGGATTATTAGGAGGCCACGATTGACAAGGGCCAGTGGGGGGAATTTCGCCAGGACACCGGGGTTAAACCCCTACTCTTTTACGAGAAGTGCCATGGGTTATTGATGACTTATCTTGCATTTGACTGATTATTATCCAGTCAAATAATTCCTTACAGAATTAAAATGTTCCTTCCATAATTCATCCTGCATCCATAGATAATTCATGGCTGTGATGTTAAACTTATTGTTTATTTTATATTTAATGTTATCTGTATACTTTTTCCCCCCTAAAAGTTCACTCATCCCATGCCATTTGTGACTCTGGACCACAAAACCAGTCATAAGTGGCATGGGTATTTTTGTAGCAATAGCCAATAATACATTATATAGATCAAAATTATAGATTTTTTTTAATGAAAAAAATCATTAGGATATTAACTAAAGATCATGTTCCATGAATATATTTTATACACTTCCTACCGTAAATATATAAAAACATAATTTTTTATTAGTAATATGCATTGCTAAGAACTTAATTTGGACAACTTTAAAGGCGTTTTCTCAATATTTAGATTATTTTGCACCCTCAGATTCCAGATTTTTAAATAGTTGTACAGTATCTCAGCTAAATATTGTCCTATCCTAACAAATCATACATTGATGGAAAGCGCATTTATTCAGCTTTCAGATGATGTATAAAGACTGAGAATCAAGTACATTTCTGTAAGCATTCCAGAATTTTTGAAAACTTTTCAACGTCTTTTGAAAAGTTTGTAAAAATGTACTGGAAATATTCCACCCCTTTGCAACCCAAAAGCTGAAGGACACAGTTTTAGACAGTTGTGCTTATTCACTTGAGCCATTAAGAAATCACATAGCAACACGGATAGTACAAACCAATCAGAACACTTTATCAACCACCCACAATACGCTAGCATAGCATTACGTCGGCAAGTCCACACGCCAACACCACTCAGATTTTCTTCAAAAAATGTAGTAATTGAATTTGAATATGCTGCTTTTAATCCTGTTTTGTATGTGACATAATAGTTAATGGGGTTTGATGATGGGCGGGTGATTGCATGTGTGTGGGAGACAATGCTACAGGTGATTAATTCTTCTGCTGAGCCTTGAAGTTGATTTATTTATTTGGAAATGGCACAGTATGACCGGGTCTGATAATAGTTCCCATGGTGAAGACAGCAGATAGGTCGTCCATTTCCCACTCATGATACTTCGCTCTCTTGGAGAGATTGCAGATCTGCTATCATTTAGCCCTCCCTTTTCAGACTGCGTGCCCTGCTGTGCTCATGGTCAGCTATTAGCCTAGCTCCTAGGAAGGAGAGAGAGAGAGAGAGAGAGAGAGAGAGAGAGAGAGACGACCATGTGTCTGATGTATTAGTGTCTGAAAATAAACGTCTGTTCTCTCTACACAGCCTTGCAGACATTCGTTTAGCCCTGGGCTAAAGCGGAAATGCTAAATGTGTTTCTTGCTGTGCTGATATTGATGTCTGATCGCTTGATGGCCTGGGATTCTGTTCTAAAAGGGGTTTTGCTTTGAGAACGTTATTAATTATACTGTTTTGCTACCGAAACCTTTTTGAAAGGAAGAATCTGGCCTCCTGAGGTCAGTAAGATGTTTTTGATGAGTTAACCATTTAATCGTCAAGAGTTTACTTAAAAAAAAAAACGTTATAGTCAGTAGTGTGAAAAATACCTGATTCTTGCCCCTTTTTCATTTTGACCTTTTACTGAATATTGACTTCAAATCTGTTGAGAGTTACATTTTTAAAACACATTGGATGAACAATGTTGGCTTAAAACATAAGGTACTTAATTAAATGATTTAATTTTTAAATACTCCTTAAGAACATACTCCTCATTCTGTCCAGTCGTCTTCATATGACGATGTGACAAATGTTTGTTCCCAGTGGTTGCATTCAAGCATAAGTATGTAAGTGCTGTTACTTATAATTCTGGCACAATAAAATCTCACATGATCATTGGGAGGTGTTTGAACTGACTGAATCATCTAGACCAGTGTTTACCAATCCTGCTCTTCTGCATTCTCATTCTTAAGCCCTTTTTTAAACTGGGATGTACAATTCAAGTAGGGGAAGACTAGAACATTTGACATTTAATGCATTAATATTTAAGCATTTTATTTTAGATTTTTATGTTAGACCCTGCAAGCATAAGTGACTCGCTCAAAAACGTGTATAGTTTAAACTGTATAGTGTATAGTGCTGGCTAGAGTTTTCCATTTGCTCAGGAGTCGCTAAAAAGTAATGCATCTCTTTAATGTTTTCTCTTGTGGTATAAACAAGTGTAAATGTCAACTTCTTCATATGCGTCTTAAGGATTGAAGTCTGTCCAACAAAGAGTAAGCTCATTGATTTATTCCATTTTATTCCAGTCAGTATTCCTGGTTGGATCCTACCATACATATTTAGTTATGTCTGCTTACATTTCAACTTATATTTCAAGTGTAAATGAGCACAAGCTGTAACATTGCACATTTTGTATTTGTTTTTATCTCTTACATACTAAATCAGAGGCAGGTATGAGACATAATTATAAGACACCTTATTATTCTTTTATAATTATTATTTTGGTTTTATTCAGCCATTATCAACCTTTATACTGCCAATAAAACATTTACCTAGCCACATCACTTCAATCCCAGTATACATTTACCCAACTATTATCAAAAGTATTTCTAAATAAATACAACAAAACATTTTTTTGTTACCTTACGTGAAGTATTATGACAAAATGCATTATGAAGAAGAATTGGACCTGTTCTGCAGCTGTATTAGCATCATGCTTCATAAGACAATTTATGAGATTAATAGTACTTTTACTCAGAACTCACTTCAAACCACCATCGAGTGTTTGTAATAACTTCCTTTTGCGATCAGATGTGGAATTTGGTCGTTTACTGTTGTTAAAATCAGCTATTTATAGCCTTTTATATCGCTGCACAAATTAGCATTTCAGATGTACACATTCATCTCAAGAAAATCACATACAAACCATATTCTATCGTAATCGTGTGTTTATTATTTTATATAATCTATAGTGGCTGTTTATTGCTGCTGTGTAAAGGCCTTAACATGTATGCTCTAGTGTATCACCAGCAAAGTCATGATACGTATCACGATACAGAGGCCACGATACGATATGCATCACGATACAGAGGTCACGATATGATACGTATCACGATATGGGACTGCACTTAATTTCACCTCAGTAGAATTTAGGAAAACAGCTGTTTATTAAACACTGCATGCTATAGGGACATTGCTAGCTATAGGCAGAGCAGGCAGTTGACCTCTGCATTATGAAGGGCATCCATAACCGTCATTACCACAGTAGAATATAGGTAATGGCATATGTTTAATGTTTACCTTGGGCACTCCCCACAGGTAAAATATTCTGATTGTTTGCATCTTCTTTTTAAACCCATAAATAATACTCGTTCTAATACATTTATATTGTAATGTAGTCTTATTAATATATTAAAAAAATCATCTTAACATGGCTGGTAGGTTATCATTGCACAAATTAACGCACTCTCTACATTAAAAAAATTCAAATGAGAAAAGTTCTAAAGTAATGCGCTGTCTTCACTGAATCTCACGCACACACACGCTCAGTCACTCATACACACATACACGCTCAGTCACACACACAGATCATGTTGCGGCTGTGCACAGACATTCAGAAACAAACTTTTTAGCGCTGGCCCGCAATTGTATCAATAACATAGCTTAATCGCTCAAGAGCTACATTCTATACATTATCTTTCTCAACAAGGAGCTGGTAACATCATTGTTTCTAAAGGAATTAAAGCCACAGCTTGTTACGGTGGTAATTCATACATACACAGCATCTCTCTCTCTTTCTCTCGCTCTCTCCTCTCTCGTGCTCTCTCTCTCTCATATGTGAACACTTGATGAATTACACTTTTCTGAGAATAGAATATTGAAGTGGAAATCGCTAAACTGCAAGCTAGCCGGTGTTTTCAGAAAGCAAGTGCGTTTATCCACTGTGGAGAGAGCGCGCGCACACATGGTTGCCAGGTTGACAAAGATAAGTATCACACTTAGCAGTTACCATATTGCGCAAGTGCCAAGTTCTGTTTCGGGGATTTCGTCTCTTTATATCAGGCAACCCAGTAGTGTTCCTCTGCGGCCAGATTAAACATCGGTGTTAAACATTTTAAACTGTGTTCTTGCATTCAAATTAAGTGTGGTCCACTGCTACACACGTGCCCCAATATCGATACAGGGCCAGCTGTATCGATACTCGTATCGTCAAAACTCTGTGACGATACATCGCCGTATCGATATATCAAACACAGCACTAGTATGCTCTGGCTGAAATGCACGTTGTTTGTGATGTTACAACCGCCTCTCCTTTCTTAAGTTACCAGGTATACATTCCAAGTATAGTACACATTAGTAAAATAATCTATTTTCAGTTTTATTTGTCTACATACACTTTGGGTGGCTGCGGTACATTATAAAAGTAGCCCAAAAAAACGCAAACCTCGGCTCTGTAATTTTTCCCAGCGACTGTATTTTCAAAATAGACCGCTTGTTGTGCCGCTACCCTGGCAACACTGGTTTGCTGTACCCTCATCACACACGACAGATAACCTTTCGCGCTGCGATGACGGCAAGAAGTTGGGGTCAAACCTTATAATCCGATTAATTTGCACAAAAAAAATTACACGTTAAAATTGTTAGATTAATCGCATGCGTTAACTCGTTAATGTTGATACCCCTAATTTTAACATATTTAAATGTAATAAAGTAAAGCTGAGCCATTACTCCTGTCTTCAGTGTCACATGACCTTTCAGAAATAATTGTATTATGCTGATTTGATGCTCAAGAAACATTTCTTATAATTATCAATTGTGTTCAGGATCCTTTTATGAATATAAAGAACTGTATTTAAAATAGAGATATTTTGTTACATTATAAATATATTTACTGTCACTTTTGGTCAACTTAATGCATCCTTGCTAAATAAAAGTATTAATTGAATAAAAAAAAAAAAAATACACTGACCTCAAATTTCTAAACTCTGATGTCATTTGTATTTAAGCCCTTTAAAGTGTTTTTTTCCCTGTCTTTATAAAGAGCATGTTTCTAAGAAATACTGCAGACATCCATTTGCTTACCTAACACAAACATTTATGTTGTGATGATGCTTTTTATCTTCTGCTCTCCTTTCAGTAAGCTGAAAAACAACAAGACCGTTTCCTTCTTGACACCGAGGGTGGGATTTTGATTATCACAGATCAGAAAATGAGCAGTCCAGAGCTGGGCATGATTCACAGTGTTTATTCACCTAGCGTGTTACCAAACTGTGGTCTACAAACTCTTGTCGTGAAAGCCTTGCTAATGACAGCAGCATCACTGCTTATTCCACACATCTCTCATTTGTTAGCGATCAACAAAGACAAAACAGTGACGCGGGACTTTCAAAGGTGCCATGTAAAGTCAGCGTGGCACGGCAAAGCCTGAAGCAGACTGGCAGAGATTCGGTCGCCTCTCGCCTTCACGGCAGATGAGTCATTGCAAATGTCTCGCTCATGAATCAGTTGGGCTTCATTAGGGTTGATCGGAGGTGCTTTGACACCATTCGTGTCCTGGCCTGCTCACCCGCTATCACATGTTGAGTGAACTTATCCCAACCAGGTGGACCGTATCCATGGATACTGTCCCTTGCACCAGTTAACACCGCTGCAATTACTCATGCGACTGATGCTAGACCATTTAGTCTGGTTTTGCAGTTATCTAGAAATGACTGGAAGGGATCTGCTTACAGAAAGGTGCTTGTTGAGACAGATGCGATAGACCATCGTTATGCAGGGCAGACTGTCTCTCCAGGGACGAATCGCTCTGGCTGCATGTTGGGAAATATGACAGGCTGTTAATTGGACATGGCAGCGAGGCTACAGTGACACAAAGGGAGTTTAGATCAGTGCCACATCTAGTCTTAGTGCTTTGGTCTAACTTAAAGCCATCTACAACCTTCCCAGCTCCCATGACCAATTTTTTTATAGTTATTTATTAATTTCATCCCGAGAAAGACTTTAATCAAGTGAGTTTCAGCTGTGTATATAGACTGTCTTTGATCAGACATATCTCATCCAGCAAAGAGTCGGTGTTATTACATTTCTCTTCTATAAAATGTGCACGTGCAAGGATGATTTGCAATGCTAGAGCCATGCTTTGAATCTGTTCTGAAAGAACCATTAACATAATAGTTTTGTTCAAATGATTTTTCAGCCAGCTTAAATAATTTTAATTATATTTTACACACATACAGTAGACATGTCTGTGTTTTGTAATATGATATACCTTATAAAATTAACGTCACACATAACATGAACTTCGGTTCTTAGGTGTGCATTTAATTTTTGTGCATTTATTTGTTCATTTGTGCATTTATTTATTTGTGCACATTATCCATTTTGGCCGTATGAAGTGCTTGCATATTTTTATGGATTATAAATAAAAACAAAGCTGTTCATTATCGCAAAATAAACCAGGCATGGTGATCAGCACTTCTGTATTCTAGACACAGGTGTCACATAACCCTGAAGTGGTTTGCTTTTGCGATAATGAGCGGCTAACTATACATTATCCCGCTTATTTCATGGCTACTTAATAAATAAATAAACAGACATGAAATATTGATTTGAGTATTATGTGAGAAGAAAGAGTGATTCCAGGCTAGCACAGCTATGGAGGAAATCATTCGCCAGGCATTGGTCAATTATACAATTTAGCCGTCATTATGCTTTAGCATTCAAGTGTTGGTCAACTAGTTGTTGTAGCAGTATTTTTCTCAGTGAATCATACAAAGTAGCTGCTTTAAATTGGTATTAAATTTGAATAAATATCCAAAAGATGAATTCCGTTGCTTAGTCACGCAGCGCCATTGCTGTGCCTCTCAACTCGATTCATTTCCTGCTCTTGAATTAGAGTGCTTTAACAAAGGGGGAAAAAAGACATACATTTTTTTGGCGAATGTAATTGAGCCTTTCATTCTACTCATTAGTTTTCTTTAATAGTTTCTCTGTTATGATAATTACTTGATTGCTCATTAAATAGCTGCATTCATTCCCTCGGTAGAACAAGATTCAGTGGAGGCATCTGTCAGGCAACACGGAAGAAAAAGGGAACATCTGAAGCTCAAATAAACGTGCATAAATGATAAACTACAGCAGAGTGACGTCGAGGGCCTTTGTGTGTTTTCAAGCATGCTTTTGCGCTTGGAGAGCTTTTTTTTCAATTTAGCAGATGTTGGATGACACAGAGGTGACAACGGAGTGAGAAAATCAGTCACGCTGTCGGTATGGTCCATCTTGCTCATAAAGTCTTTGCGAACTGCTTACATGTGCTGTAAGCACTGCAGGTGAATAATGGTGATGTCAAAGCCAATGATGAGACCAACATATGGCAGCCGTCACCCCACCGTGAGCTCGAGTGACACAAACACAAGGCCATCTTACTCACTCCGACACCTGTGGATCGTACAGCCATTCATTTGATGGTCAGACAAAATTCGTCGTCCCGCTCCTGATGCAAGAAGTATATTAAGGTAATACATTTGAAGGCCATGCCATAAAGGGTCTCTCATGGAGTCCACAAGCTGGGTAGATATTTCCTCTGAACTTATCACCTGTGCAAGGACTGATGGGTCAGTGATCCTTGTCGAGAAATAATTACTTTGCTCACTTCTTTTTTTTATTCTACCAAAGGTTGACATCATTTATCTCTCAGCCCCGGCGCTGTCAGTGCCACGGTGTCGTTTCTTAAATAAGGCGGGCTCGGTTTTGCAGAACCTCTCTCTCGAAGCCATTAGTTTCCCAGTGCAGCTGAGACCCCTGACGTACCACACCTCCAGAGCGGGTCTCGTGGCCACAGGCCTCTGATGGAGTTTAGAGATCAAGGCTGCATGCAGGCCATCAGCGCTGCTCATTACAGCGGACTAATCAGCAGCGACCGAGAGAGGGAGAGGACGGATAATTTGATTAAACAACAGTTATTAATGGTGCTGTTGGAAAGCAGAGCGGGGGTCTCCACTGCCGTAATTACTCTGGGACCGAGAGAAGAGGGTGGAAGCCTTGGTCAGGCTGATTAGTTAAAAGTACGACCCATCTCAGCGGTCTGCGAGATGAGAATAAATAAAGTAGTATTAACTTAATATGCAGTGGTTTTCTTTTAAAGAAAGCTCACCAACATTCACTCTTTAATCCAATCAAAGGCGGTAATCTTCCTGTGGAACTTGCAGTGTTAATTGCCTTGATGTTTCTCTTTGAGACCGATCTTTACTCAAGATCCTCCTCAGATTACCAACATTAAACATGGATGTTCACGGAGCGCCCTCCCCTCTCCTAAAATCCCATTACGATGGTAATCTTTTCCATCTTTGCAACGTAACCTTTTAATAATCTTTGCAGCTATAAATCATAATTAAACTCACTCAATCTTCAGGAGTTTTTAAAGGTGAAATGTGTTTTCTGCATTACTAGTGGTGCCAAACATTATTGTTTACAAACAGAATTCCTAAAAACTTCTCTTGTCCCGACTCTTGACTTCCATTGTTCTGTAAAACAGGTAGTCCCGCCATTGGTTGAGCCATAAATTGAGATGTTGGATCAATTAAAGCACTAGATCACCAAAAAATGAAAATTGTCATCAGTTATCCAGCCTCATGTCTTTCCAAACCCAAGACTTTTTTGTTCGTCTTTAAAAAACATTAAAATATTTTTAATGAAACCTGAGACATTTCTCATGTCACTTAAGTACAGTTGACTACCGGTATTATCATATTTGATGTTCTTTTTGCACAGTGTGATTAAAGGATTAGTTCAATTCCGAATTAACATTTCCTGATAATTTACTCACCCCCATGTCATCCACGGTGTTCATGTCTTTTTTTCTTCAGTTGAAAATAATTTAAGGATTTTGAGGAAAACATTCCAGGATTTTTCTCTATATAGTGGACTTCAATGTGGATCAATGGCTTTGACGGTCCAAATTGCTTATTCAATGCTGCTTCAAAGGGCTCTACACAATCCCAGCAGAGGAATAATGGTCTTATCTAGGGAAACGATCAGTCATTGTCTAAACAAAACTACTAATTTATATAATTTTTTACCACAAATGCTCATCTTGCACTAACACAAATGTTCTCCTCCAACTTCAAAATAATCCGACATTGTTGTTTTACATTTTTTTTTGTAAAGGCCATATGTGACCCTGGACCACAAAACCAGTCATAATTCATAATTTCCATTGATGTATGGTTTGTTAGGATAGGGCAATATTTGGCTGAGATACAACTATTTCTGGAATCTAGGGGTGCTAAAAAGTCAAAACTAAACCAGGCAAATTAGCGTTAAGATAGCAATTCCATTAAAATGCAGATGGGAGGGAAAAATTCTGTGGGTGATTTACTGACAATGCGCACATTAAAAAACACAGACGCAGCCAGATTATTCCCATAATGTCCAGCGCAATCTACCAAGAGCAGTGCAAATTACTGCCTGCTCTAAGACATGTTTTTATGGGCGTTAAATAATGGCGCAAAAAACAGTAATTTGACGAGCGCAAACATTAGCAAATCGCATTGCGTGATTCATTTTAATACTCCCCTCTCATAAATTACGCATCTGAAAGGGAAACTCCTATAAATGCATATTTAATAAGGGTAGACACAAAAATGCCTTTTCTAGGATTAATTCTTCACTGTGTGTCTTTAGTTAATCCCGACAGTACTATTTTAACGCCAAAAGACCATTTGCGCTGACACAAGCAGTTAGTAAATCTGGCCCTTAGTCTTTGCATGTTCGCTTTGTAAACAATGTGTTGGTACCTCCGCCTACGTCCCACGTGAACGTTCCAGCGTGACTGCGTAATGCGTAAAACTGTGGACGCAGAGGAAGTGCAAGATGGGGATTTGTGGTTAAAAATTATATAAATTTATTTTTGACTGAAGTGCAGTGATTTTGATTTCTGCAGTGAACCAATTCTTAAATTTCCATATGTGAGTAAAATCCTAAATTAAATTGTTCTTCATATAAAACAGTTGTGTCTTAAATGGCTTGATTCATTAGAAATCCCTCATGAGAGTGAACTAAACCTTTAAAATATGTCTCTGTGGATTTAAAGTTTCAGTCATTTTGCTAACTTTAACCACACGTGAAGGACGTGTCAGAAAGAACGATCTCAGCAAACCGAACACGCTAAATGATTCACAGACAGAGTGTTTCTGAGCGGTTCTTAAAAACTACATCCCACATTTTTTCTCTCAGAGACAGATGCTATTTCTCAGAACACCTATTTTTCAGTGATATCTGTCATATAGAACAAGAAAAAAAACTGCTAATACCTTTAAACCTGTATAGAAGACTGTATTTAATTCACTCAAAAATGAAAATGATGGCATAGCTTTCTCAACATCATATGTTCCAAACTTGCATGACTTTGTTTCTTCTTGAAATACAAAAGAAGATAATTTAATATCCGTTTGAGTGCATTCAATACAATGGCAATCCATTGTGACTCACGTCCATGCTTGATTAAACACCCAAGATTATCTCACTAATGATGTAAGTGTTTTGATCAGATTTGGTGAGATACAAAATATTTAAGAAGTTTCAAAATCATGGTGGTTATCAATACTCTCCTGCACTTATTCAAGGGTTTGTAACAACATGAAGGTGAGTAAATTATTAAACAATTTTCCTTTTTGGTCAACTTTTCCTTTAACATTGGAAAATGACACACTTCATCTGGAAGCATAATGTGTTGCCGAGTCAGATCAGGGCTGTTGAACCATCTTTGAAGCTTTTAGGACCAGCAGTTGTCCG
Organism: Gymnocypris eckloni scoliostomus; assembly: GCA_027564155.1. NCBI lineage: Eukaryota > Metazoa > Chordata > Actinopteri > Cypriniformes > Cyprinidae > Gymnocypris > Gymnocypris eckloni. The sequence continues at coordinate 13,242,866 of CM050417.1, read as the reverse complement.
GACCACTGAAATCTAACCCATGAACTGTTAGCGGTAAGGAATGACTTCTTCAGAAGTGACTATCATCTACACCTAACTGTTGAAGGTTTGTAGGTGAAATACCTAATTTTCATCCCCTTGAGAAATACATGGAAGAAGTAAGATGTCATTGTATTAGAGACATTTGGCTTTTGACGACTGAAAGGTCCAACCGTCGGTGTGTCTACAGGGATGAGTTATATCTCACAAATCCATAATGCTCATGTCAATTAACTCGGAAACAAAGAATGAGATACAGCGATTCAAAGCTCTTTTCATTTGTACAAGCATAAAAATGTAATATTGAATTTCTGCAGCTGGCAGGGTGTTAATGACCCTACAATAGTATTGGCCTCAGACATTAACATTACCTAGAAAGGCACTATATCTAGAAAGTCCATTTTATATTTTCAGACGCAAAGCTTATTGCTACAGGTGATACAAGTGCTGTAACGGCGCATACAAAATTGATATTTATTGTAGTGATGATTTTAATACCCGCTCAGTAGGTTTGTTGTGTTATTTATCAGGGAAATATCATTAACCCTCATATGAATCCAATGTATAGTTTCAAACACAAAGCTCAGTACTTTTTATCACCAGCTAAGAGAATAGGCCTGTATTTTATTAGTAAACAAGTTGTAAATAGTTAAGTTTTGCTGTTCTGGTTTCAAAGACCTCTAGCCCTGGACTTAATGGGATGTTTTATTTAAACTCATTATTAACCACATAATTTAGTCCATTGCAAGGAATAGTCATTTGTAATCAAATGGTTCCTCAGATGTCTGAATCCAGTTTGGTAATATAATGCAGTGTGAACAGAACCTTCAGTCAGTAACTCTGTAATGTACATAAAAGATATGCCTAGCACGAGGCATTGATGTGATAAGAGCTGAAATCAGCATTTAATAGTTTACGTGAAATGGAGTTGGACAGGTAATTATTCGCACCATGTGGTATTGGTGGTTTCATTTATTTGGTTATCATTTATTGGTTGAGTAACATAAAACTGAGAAAGGGAAGGAATAAACAGGGCCATTAAATTTATTTTCACATTCCAGAGCTAACAGGACCTTGAGGACTCTCAGAAGTCATTTACATTAGACTGTTTTATCAAGGAACCGGGACCAGAAACAATCTCTCATCTGCTTGGAGGTACAGTTCATGAATTCAAGTTAAAAAGTCATTGCCATAGTCATTAAATATGCATTTTCTTAAGGCAAATTTAGTTGGGAAACTATGATTGAAAACTCATATGTTTACCTCATGTTTTTTTTGTTCACTTAATGTAGCTTATCAAACCAAAATTATAGTCACAGTATGCGACAAAATAAAGGCCATTCCCAGAATTGTCAGTCCCAAGAACCAGGCTGTCCAAGGTATTTATATAAAAAAATGTTTTTAAAGATTCACTTAGAATATTGAATTGTCATCATTTATTCACCCTTATGATATTCCAAATCAACTCGACATTTGAAACTTGGAAAGAATCTTAATAGTAGAAAAGTATCTATTTACTCTGAAGTTATGCTATAGTCTACACTTTGTGTAAAAACAAAAATCACTAAATATCTTGTTTTGAAGATGCTGTTCTACAGAACATCACTTTTAGCTCCACATTGACAGAAGAAAGTCATACAGGTTTGGAAATACATAAAGATGATAGAATGTTTTTTTGTGTGTGTGAACTGCTCCTTTAACACCTTAGAAATAGACAGCAGTCTTGTCAGGGACCATGAGCTGAAAGTCAGTTCCAGACCTGTCAAGGCTGTGTTTATTTGGTCTTCAGAGGTCTCAAAAGTCAACTTCTGCACACAGTCCTGCTAAACAAACATTATTCTGTTGGAGTGCAACAAAAGGACAGCTAGTCTGGCATCAGAAGAATGACTACAGCATTCACAGTGCAACAGATGAGCCATGTACTTGCTGACACCATTTATGTAGTTCTTCTAAAGCGTATGAAATATAGCATTACCATTTAAACGCCTCTATAATCTAGAATGTGTATTTACTGACAGGACCTGGCAAGACCTGTCATCAACCATGATTACCCTGTATAAGCATAATTAACTTATACAATCGATATTCAGAGTGTCTATAACAATTACTGTACCTTGCTTATAAGCAAGCTTTGTAGACACTAGGTAATGTTTACAGTGAAATGGAAATAAAAAGGGGTCTTGAGGCTGATTCAACGGCCAGAGATGTCTAGACATACTTGTAGATCAATAATGAAATTATATGTAACTCAGTGGTAGACTTATGTTTGATGATATGCAACGTATTGACTAAATCCACTTGGGGGATTTTCTCAGCAAAGATTGATACATGCAAATGTATTTCAGTTTATCATCATGTAATTAACTAAACTGAACGACAGCCCTAGGTAATGTACGTATTCAATTCTGAAGTTGTGTACAATTATAAATAGTAGGTTATTATAAATTGAGTATTGTATCTACTCTTATCAGGAGCAGACAAGGATCTGGGCAGAACAGTTGGATGAGCTTTAGAAGTTGTAGGATGTGTGTTGTCTTCTATGCAAATGCTGCATAGAAATTGAGGCTTGTTCAGGCTCAAGTCTTTTTCCTTAAAGTATCACTTAAAGTAAAAGTTCACCCATTTTGAATCTCCTGATTCAAACGAGGCAACTCTTTATGACATTTTAATCAGCTCTCATTCTGACGGCACCCATTCACTGCAGAGGATCCATTGGAGAGCAACTGAAGTACAGTAATGATACATTACTCCAAATCTGTTCTGATCAAGGCATATTGTGATTTATTTATTTTTAATTTAAGCAGATCTATTGCATATTTGATCGATGGCTGAGTATACTTATACAGATAAATTACTTCTACGGAGACAAAGGATGATGTGGTGTGTTTTCTGTTTCATTACTGACAATGCAAACTTATCATAGTAATAGGAAAAGATGAGGTAGAGAGGTTCCCTCAGAGCCACTTCGCTTTTTGATTTGTGAAGCTAAGTGTTCCTTTTCTAGTCTTCTGTTAATTCCCTTTTGTCATACACTTTAGGGAACTCCCATAGATTGCTATTGTAAGACACTCATAAATTGACTCAACCTATGAATACAATTTGGGCATATCAGAGCTGGTTATTTCCTGCTTATTATTGTTGCTTGCAGCTTATTGCCATGCCAACAAATAATCAAATTGCTGCACCTATCATATTTTGATTAGGTGGAATGCATTGTTTCAATGTAAGGCAACCCATATGCATCAGTATGGTAATGGTTTCAATCAGATAGTCTTTTTTTCATCTGTCTTTGGAGACATCATGGCTTCCTGCCAGAGGCCTATTATAGTGAGTGGTGAGTTTTGTTCAACAATAGGGTTCACAATGTTAATCACACCACTTGCAATAATATAGATGTGCCATATGTGATGTACAGCCCGTCAGGGAGATCAGCCAACGGTGGATGATGTTTTGTACGCTGCGCCTGGCCTGCCTTGGAGACCAAACCTTTCATTTCAAAGATTTATTTCTATATGCAGTTTCTATGGTCACACTTTATTTTACGGTCCAATTCTCACTATTAACAAACCATAAACTGCAACTTTTGTCTCAATAAATTCCTAATTTGCTGCTTATTAATAGTTGGTAAATGTAGGTATTGGATTAGGGATGTAGAATATGGTCATGCAGAATTTATGCTTTATGAGCACTAATAAAGAGCCAATATGTTATAATGGGCATGCTAATATGCAACTAGTTAATAGTGAGAATTGGAGTTTCTTTTTTTTCTTTAAATTGGTGCTGGTGTAAATAGAGTTTAGAACAGTCCACACAGAATTGCCTTAATTTATACAAATTATACATATCCCTGCCCCTTGTGTGTCCATTTATTCAATAGCTAATAAAATTGGGTAATATTCTGTCTAATTTGCTAATAATGCAAAATCGCAGAGTTAGCCCTGTAGCTTGCAGCTTACTCGTGTAGGTTCATTTTCTGATTACATAATTGTATAGCTTGGTAATAATGTGAATTTGTTAACATTTGAGCTAATTTGCTAATATTTAGGCTAGTATTGTTTATTGAATTTAATATTTAGGCAAATTTTTTAAAGGCAATTTAAACATTTTTGTACATTTCATGTCTGATTAATGTATTTTGACAAAATGAACTCCACAGGTTTTACTTCATAATCAGCTCTGACAATGTGGAAAAAGTCCATCTGGGCCTGTTAAATGCATGGGGACATGAATTGTGAATATTTCCCTGGAAAAAGTGCTATAACGTATTTTATGTTGTTGAACTGTAAAGCTGTGTCAAGAAAAAGACCAATGCATATGGAATGGAAGACATTCGTGAAATAGTTTGAAAGTTGGGTGCCAGTCGGCATATGCACAAAGGTATCATTAGTCTCCATTAGCTGCCCGTAATACCCTCATTTTCCAAGCCGTGTAATTGTAACATTGAAGGGACCTCGGCATAAAGGGAAGTTCAAATGGATCGATTAAGTGTAATTCAGCCATGTTGTTAACAGCATCTCAAAACACCAGATATAAGCTCTTAGGCCTCCTTATGCAGGGGTCGTGACGGTGAGGGGTCCATCGCTGGAAAGACCTCTCTAAGAAGCTGAATTTTTATTTCACAGATGGTGGCTAAGAGCACTCAGGTCTAAATCAGGAGCAGGTGATGTTTGGTGAGAGGTGGATGGTGACCTTGTTGTGTTTACAGCGAGTAGGTGCGTGAAGCTGGAACCTCTGCATCAGAGCGGTTCTGTGCGGGCTCAATGGTCTCTGAGTGTGCCTGGAAAAAAGAGGGATGCATTTATGAACCCTTGGAAAAGCTCACTGCATTTTTCATTTCGTATTTTGTCAGAAATCAATACCCACCCTGAGCTTAGATTTAGAGGGTCAACACTAAATACACACGGTCCCATTTGTAAATCTCAGGAGAGGTAGCCAGTCTTCTCATATACTCTACTTTGGCAAACAATAGACTAGCGCTATGTTTTATGTCCCGCTGATTTGTGTTTTCTGGATTGGTTATTTTCTGAATTGTGTCAGCTTTGTGTATGTGTGCGTTTTGAAGTTGTACTGTTGATATTCCTCATTAGCGATGCTGAGTTGCGTGGGTTTCTCTTTGTGTTTAGCATCTATCTTCAGGGGACTCAGTGGCCGCTGTCATAATTGGTGTGGAAACTGATATCTGTTCCCGCCACACGCTGCTGTGGATTGTCAACATTTCATAGTCCCTCAGCTGTAATCTGCAGATAATAATTGCGTGTTTTTGGTTACATGCTCCTCAGTGTCCTCTACCCTACAGTACTCAACCTTCCCCGCTCTCATTGACATTCAGATCAATCTGCTGGAGCATGAGCTGGCTGTCATGAACACTGTGAGGAGATGCCCACTGTCCATATTAACAAAGAAGTGGCCTAGTGTGAACCTCAGCCATTGTTGCGATCAATTTCTCCTCTTTTAATGCCACATTGATTTGGAAATACAGACATCTGTGTCGCAAACAGCCAGCAGAGTATGTGAGCTTTGCAGACCCGAGTTCAGCGACTTAGCTGGTGTGAGAAATGAATTTGTTTGTAAGTCGAAGCACCCTAGATTGCTCCCTTACAAACATAGCAAATGTTAAAATTCCATAATACAGCTGCATGTCAACAAAAATTCACTGTGTTCATAAACTATTAATGGTCATATTGAAAGTTGGAACTTGTGAAATATTGGAAAATCATTTAAATGATTTATATAACTGAGCCAATATGAAATCTACACCTTAAAGCAATAATTTACTCAAAAATGAAAACTTTGTCATCATTTATTCATCTTCAAGCTTTTCTAAACCTGTATGAGTAATGTTCACTGAACCCAAAGGATGTTCTCAAGAATGTTGTTTACCAAACAGTTGCTGGTAGACTTCCATATAGTATTTTTTTCTCCATAGTATGGAAGGTCTGGAACAACTTTAGCGTGAGTAAATGATGACAGAATTTGCATTGGGTGAATTATCCATTTAATTCAATTCTACAAGTGTCCTGCCCTTTGTGTGTCTGTTTATTAAATAGTAATGCTAATTTGTGTGTATTTAGGCTAATGTGTTAATAAAATACTTAATATGCTGTCTACAAGTTGCTAATAATGTGAACTTGCATAATTATTAATATTGTTAATTTACTTAAAATAATTTACTTATGTAGGTTAATTTGCTAATAATTAAGTGAAGTGAAGGTAGGTATCATGCATTTACAATATATATATATATATATATATATATATATATATATATATGTATACTGATATATATTTGTTTATCTAGGTTCACATTAGTTTACTGTGCTATTTTATATACTTGTTAATATATGTTTGTTTTAGAATACATTAAATTGTAATATGTGTGAATTTGTCAGAATTAATATTAGCCAAAATTACAAAAATGCAATAAAGTGCTGTTGTTAGTTCATGATATTTAAAGGGGTCATCGGATGCAAAATTCACTTTTCAAGTTGTTTGAACATAAATGTGTGTTAGAAGTGTGTGTACACATCCATCCTATAATGATAAAAAAAAAAAAAAATTAAATCCTCTTTCTCAAATCAGGCTGTTCTGAGAGTCCTGTCAGAATGACGTAGTTCTGTACAAACCCCTCCCACGAGAGATGATTGACAAGGACGTCTTACATTAGACCCGCCCTGAGTGAGCTATAAACAGTCCGACCGCCATTGTGTCGACTCCGGTGAAGGGGAAGACAAGATGTCTCAGATTAAGCGGTTGAGGTGCTTTGTTGTTGGATGTAATAATGAATATAGCAGTCCTGGCATCTGAGCTGCTGAAGATCCCCAATCTGCGTAAATACGTCTATGTTCACACAAATCGTTCGTGAATCGTGATCCACCCTCACCTACAGAAGAGTTTAAGGACTTTTTATGAATCTTTGCAAATCGCCTTTCCTAATAATGTACTAGTTAGCCAGTTTCGCGGCTAAAGTAAACAGTACTACTCGTCACCCCACGGAAGAGAGGGGCGGGGTCAACAGAGCTCATTAGCACTTAAAACATCATGGACTAAAAAAACGGCTTGCTGAAAACAGTTGATTTTGACAGGGTAAAAAGGTATTTCCTTACTACTACCATTACTACCATTGAGAAATTTTTACCAAAGTATGTTATCGACTTTTAATTAAGACCCAAAAGAATCATATCAACTTGTACAAAATGGGCATCCGATGACCCCTTTAATGCATTACATAATATTACATTTTTTTGTATTTTAAGGCACACATTTATTTAATAAAATTGTATTTTAAATAATGATCTGTCTACTTGATACACTACATTAAATACTGTTTGCACAATTTTCATACTTGGTTGTGCATTATCTAATATTAACAAATTAACTTTGTGAGGAGTTACAAAAAATAACAACTACTTTACAGTTAAGCAGCATCGATGCAGATTTTGCTATGGAGTGAATTTCAAACAGGAAGTGAATAAGGAGCTTGAGATGGAAAACCCAGAGTGGAGTTGAAGTAAAGTGTTTACGGAATGTTTTTTTGTGGGAGGGGGAGTTTGTTGTTACTCCATTCCACTCGCATACTCCACCAGAAGCGGTAAAGAGCATGCAGTAGTGCAGCAAATTTAGATACCTTTCTGATTAATGATGGCGACTGATTGATCATCAACTGAACACATTTTCTTCCAGCTCCACACAAGAGGCTCTTCCCCTTACTTGAAGCGTTCACTCTTAAGATGAGACTCCTGAGTGGCCAGCATAGCGCTCGTTGACTCCAATGCCACTTCTTCCAAACCATTCGTCATTTTCATCTCTAAGAGCTCCACATATGTTTCTCTCCCTCTTTACTACCTACTCCTCCTCCATTTTTCTGGTATTTTATTCATCTTGAATGACAGCCTCTCTGTAGTCATCGATACAAAAGCCTTTTGGCTATTTGCTCTACTGAAAAGCGCGGAGGAATCTATCTTCTATGAAAACTTGATGGCAAACATCAATAATTAAACCCTGCGCACATTAAATAGTTTGAAAATGAATAACGCGTAGGGCTCAGACTTTTGAACATTAATCTCAAGCTTACTGACATTTTGTTTTGTCATGTCCTCACCCAATTTGCCTGTAAATTAGTTTTAATGTTGTCTCTAGATGTCAGATAACAAAAGCTGGAATTTTTTGGGAGGCCTCCGGTTTGACGTTTGAATTAGCGGAAAGATAAACAGGGGTGTTGATACTCAATCCAGTCCCCTGTGTTTCCCGTTACGAGGTGACATCGTCCGTGTCGGTTCACCCACGAATCGTAATAAAGTTTCATGCCATCCTCGGGGGAAATTCCTCATCTGAATCTACAACAGGATGGAACAGGAAGTGGTGTAGATGTGAGAGCCATACCTTCGTGTGAAATTGCATGTGGCAGTGCAATTTCCATCTCAAGTGGTGTGCCCATCTACCCCGCCACTTAATTTTCACTTATGATTGAAAAAGATTTTCCAGTCTGCACAGAAGCTATTCTATCTGGATTAATTTACTGAACGTGGCACCTCTTTCAGATCATGGTAAATATGCCACGGCACATACGATCCTGTCATCGCTCGGTAAAGTGTGCCAGAAGCGTTGTGTCGGCCTCTCCATGTCTTGTCTTTTCCGTGACATTTGTTTGCGACTTCCAACAGGCACTAAAACAAGTTTGTCACACAACAATTCCCTAAATAATGGGCATTTCAGAAAAAAACAACCCTTTGAAGTAAACAACAGATCCCATCTGGCGGCTCGGATATGTGGTCAACACCCTCCATTCATTTCCCCTTCCAGGTCTGGAGTGTAGAAGATAGATTAAAAAAATGACACGACAGCATCTCATTATCCACTAAATACCTGCAGATTAATTACAATGACAATGACAGATGGCTCATTATCGCATCATCCAGAGAGGATTCTGGAAAAAACAGTACAGGTAGAGAATCATATGCGCAGTGACGGGATCACTGTACAGCATGAAGCCGGTAATTTAGCATTTGGCATGGCTGCGTGACTCTGTGAAGGTATTAAGACTCTGTACCGCAATGCTCACTGGTTACTTTAATAGCAGGCAGCATGTTTATCTTAAATGCTTCACCTTGGTGTGTTTTTTACTATTTCCATGCATCTGCCCTTCACAAGTAAGATAAACGCAGTATACCATGTTTCGACGGGTACGTGTGAAAAGTTTAAACCCTTAAGAATATAGATCTTTAAAGGTCAACTCAGTTTGTGTTGACTTTTTTCTTAAGCAGGGAGCTATTTTTCTGTATCAAATTTGTATCCAGCTGTCATGCCCTCTTGTCCTCTATGTCTTCTTCATGTACTGTGTGTTGTTGACTTCACGGTCTATTTTAGGCATGTGCACAAACAACATATTCTTAGAATGGATTATTTCAGGGGTTTTTAAACGGGCGATTAAGGGGTGCTTGGTGGTCTGTGGAAAAAAAGACCATGTTAAATTAAAATGTAAAAGTTTTATGCAATACTGTTTAATACTTAATAAAATATTTCAGCTTCATTTTGCTTTGAAAATCACGAGATTCATTGTGATTTATTCTATTGTTTTATTCAGTAGTTTTAAATACTGATCATTTTTATATTAAAGTTTTATAATAGCTGCTAGAAAATTATGTCAGTGTTAGTAGTAAGTATGTTATGTTAGTAGTAAGTAAATATCTTCTATATATTATTTTAGTAATTTGCTTTGGCCTTGGCACAGTGACAAGCCAATTATTTAACTTTAGAAACAACATGTCTTTATGATGCTTAATATTTTTTTCACACAGTGCAAATGGGTCTTTATTCATGAGACTATTTAGCTGCCTTTATATTTTATGAAGACGATCGTAATACAGTTTTTAAACTTCCTTAGTTATGAAAAAGTTGGACTAGATGATTAATCATTCTTCAAATCACATGGCAATCATTCACATGACTAATCATTCTTCGCAATCATTCTTTACAATGATATAAATCATTCTAAATGCTTATTTGGTGCTAAAGAAACATTTCTTGTTATATTATCAATGTTAAAAAACATTGTACTTTTTCCAGGATTCTGTAATGAATAGAAAGTTCTAAAACAAACAACAACAAAAAAACAGCAACATTTATTTGAAACAAATCTTTTGTAACATTATAAATGTATTTTCTGTCACTTTTGATCTGTTTAATGTCCTTGCTGAATATATATTATTTCCTTGGTGTATTATATATATATATATATATATATATATATATATATATATATATATATTAGTTAAAGGGATAGGTCCCCAAAATGAAAATTTTATTTTATTTTTCTTTACACACAAAAATTATTATAGCTATAGCTTTATAAAATTACGGTTGAACCACTGATGTTACATGAAATATTTTAACAATGTCCTTGCTACCTTTCTGGGCCTTGCATGTGGTGAGGGCGAGTAATTAATGACAGTTTATTTTTCATTTTTGGGTGAACTATCCCTTTGAATACAATTTTATTGGATGACTAGCATTGTGACCTACTGCTAGTCTATATTCAATGTCACACGTTCAATTTGCCACACTTTATTCTTTGCAAGAGCCTCAAGTTATCAAGGGAATTGAAAGGCAGAACTGCACCCAATGGCAACAAACAATCTTGCATAAAAATAGAATTGGCATTGCGAGGTCCCTTAGAGCATCTTAGAGGTTGCTGTGATGTGTTTCTGGACAGGCCTGTTTGACACGAGCAGACTTCCCACGCAGCACATTACAAACAAGATGTGACCTTCTCTTTCATGCGTAGCCACCATGCAAATGCTCCTCAACACCTTTTCTTTTGCCAAGACATCAACACGCACCACACATTTTACATGCCATTGAAATCCTCCAGTTAGCAGAGAGAAAGCGCGACCCTCAGGGCAGATATAGAGTCAGACTCAAATGTGTGTTCATAAGAGAAGACAGAAGACAGAAGACTTCTGTGTGACAGAAGAGTTGACACCGTACAGTTTGTGCTACCTATTGTTTAAGACAGAACAGTAAACAGACACACCAGTTGATCCTTGACTGTGAATTACGTAGCGCTTCGCTGTCCTGGTTTCATTCAAACATTTGCTGTAATGTGTAACATATTATACCATGGCCAGGCAAGTGCTCCATCTGAAAGGCTTTAATGAAAAATATCTTGCAGGAGTGAATGAGGACAGCTTGCGATTGTTGATGACACTGGAGCGTGTCTCAATCTGACTCAAATTCGCACTTACAGCGTGCATTCATTACTGACAGGACATTTGATATTGACTCACCGCTTGTAACCGACATGTCATTTGTGCTTGCACCAGTCTATTAAAACTTTATAAAGGTCATGGACCAAGTTAAATAACGTATTTGCATACATAGAGGGATTAGATATTATGAAAGCTTCAGAGGCACATTCTCTGATTCTATGCGGTTTGATGTTAACAACTAGTTCTGTAGTCACTCACTCTTTTTATAGAGTCCACTCTTACCTTTTAACTCAGGATTTGGCATTTCACCTTAGTTGGGACACACTCGGTTGCCATGGAAAATGGTTTCTTAATTAAGTGGGGGGTTATTAGTAAATTGGTGTGTAGATGGATATGCTGCATGGAACTAGCTTTTCATCCATACTTAATATTTAAAAGCCTCCATTCATCATAATCACGTTCACATTTAGTCGGTTAGGTTCTAATTGCTTAAATTCACAAAGAAGATTTCATAACTGTCAATAACTACAAAGTAAAAATGCTTATTTTTCATGGCGATTCATTACAATCTTGAGCTTCTCCTGTTCTGTCAACAATCAGCCTAACAGGAAATGGTTAGATAAATAAAGGCAATAAACAAGACTATTTTTTGCTAATTGAACGTTTTGCCACAAATGTCATCCTAACACAGTTTGGCTGCATCCTTTTGCTTTTGTTAGGGAACAAATAGATTATTTGATAAAAGATGATTGATTATTTAGTTAATTTTAAGCAGTGTCTTGTAAATACTTCCTAGCAGATGAAGAATTTAGTCTAAAATGGCTGAAATATCCAATTAGTTTTATTTGGGCAGTGTCTAACATAGACATGTGGTCCGCTGAGACTAATTTGGATTTATCTGTTGGTTGCTATTTTGAAATGCTCCCCACTAACATTAATGCAAAGTGAACCAATTCAATTCCCCAGCAGGTACGATGGAGACAAATATGGCATTATGGGACCAAGAGGAAACCTCTAATTTGTCGGTCACTGTCTGGTGAACCCCTGCCATTATCAAATATGGCTGGAAGCCTAATCCGACCTTAAAGTAAAGAACCGTAGCTTAATTCTGTGGACACATGGACATGAACCTTTGAGTTGCTCTCTAGATGGTCCTCTCCTGATCAGAGCAAATGTCCCTGCTCTTCAGTTCAATTTGGCAGCATTCATATTTCATTACCTTTGCCTTTACTTGTATGGTCTGACTAGCCAAAGTTGACTGTCGACTTTATGTCTGCTGCATACTGTAGTTTACTGGGGCCTAGAACCAGGGTTGTCATGCACTCATTATTTTTAAGGGGCATGAGTTGGGGGGTCGTCATGTGACACACAGCAACCATAACAGCACTTATGTTTTATTTATTTTTTCCGTTTTATTCAAAACATTCTAACTATAAATCTTATCTTATTAAATAAATCTTAAATAAATCGTATAGATATTATATATATATATATATGTATATATATAATATCATGTTCCTGTGGCTCATTGCTAGAGCCTTGCGTTTGCAGAGCGAAAAGGTTGTGGGTTCAATTCCCGGGGAACACACATACTGACAATAAATGTGCACTGTAAGTCGCTTTTTACCTTTTATAGATTATTTTAGTTGATCTAGTGGGTGATGGTCAAAGTAACTTAACAATGTAATATATTAAATATGCATAGTAAATAACCTGTCTGTTTGCTTAATTAACAGATATGGGTGTCATGCCATAACATATTTTAATATGACTAACTTTATATTTAATGTGAATTTAACATTAAAAGTTAATGTGAATAAAACATTGTAAGTTAGGCTACTAATCATAACACATTCATTGTACAGAAAGAGAGCAAAGAACATTCAGCTACATTATCAAAGAACATTTTTATTGACAGTAGAGTTCAAGCACTCTGAAAAACTCCCATTAAAATCACTGAAGCTGTTTACATTATGAAATGTATATCTTACTAACATATTCATAAACACATAAGCACTTTGTTGTTTTCAATGAGAGAATTCGCCAGAAAGAGGTATTCAGTCAGCGAGCAAGTGAAGAAAACACCGGCATTTTAGCGATGACTCATCTGAACGCCTCTGATTGGTCATTGCATTCATAAGCTCCACAGAATTGTGTGTGATTGGTTTATAATGCGCAGTGCTGTAAAAACAGATCTGAATCTGGCTCAGCGCCAGCCAGTGAACCAGATTTGAATTTAGCAGCTGATGATAAGATGCACTGAATGTTCTAATTATACCGGTGTGATTGTAATAAATATAGAAAATATTAATCTGCTATTTTTGTCTTTTGGAAGCTGCATTCAAAATCCACTTGGCTCAAAAATCTGAGGGAGCATGTGCCCACTTACTTTAAATGGGCATGACGCCTCTGCCTAGAACCATCTATTCAGAAGTGAAGATGCCGTCTGAACACCACCAATCACATGTCACTTGTGTTTACATGATATTTTAGGGGTGGCTAATAGACCGCTGTGCATCATATTGGGATTGTGTGTCAAATACAGATGGATATCTTGTTTACTAGCAATTATCTAGCAAGTTCGTTGTCATAATTGCTCAATGTATCCTTGACTTTTGTAAACCATCCGCATCAGTAAGAACATATTTACTAGGCCTGTCAACTGATAAATGGAGAAGATCCAAGTTTGTCTCTGAAATCTACATTCTGAATGAAATGTCTTTAAAAATGCCTTTAACAGAATTAAAATAGTTGGGAGGAAAAATAGTTTCTAACCTTCACTTTTTAATAGTTTCTTAGGTTTTTCTCAGGCACATGCTCTAAGACAGGATAATGGATGATTGTAACCTAGGCTAGCATTTTTCTCTTTTTTTCTTCTTCTCTTCTGGATGCAGTTATTGTCAGTATTTGAACTCTGCCCTCTTGGGCAACTGGGGGTAAAGCATTTGGCAGCTGATCCTGGCTCCCGTGCTGCTCTGCCATCTCTCTCCCTCGTTTCTGGGCCATGGGCTCCCTATTATTAGTGGCTCTTTTAAAGCCACACTATCTTACCGTCTCTATATCTCTTACTTTGTAATTCCAGTAGTATTCTCTATGCTTATCGGTTTCCAATAGCCTCAGTAAATTGTGTGCTAATTTGTATCTCATTCACGTATGCACATTATACAAGTATGCACCAACAAAAAGGTATTTAAACAAGTTTAAATCTATCATTTGAACATTTACCCAGTTAAATGCTTATTTCATCAACAATATGGTCACATTTGAGTAATTTTACTTCTTTGCTAATCATGATGGTGGTTATTTCCCTCATTATCCTTGAAGGGATTATAATTCTGTCATCATTTACTCACCCTATTGTTTCAAACCTGTATGATTTTTTCTGATGCAGTCATAAGACATTTTTTGTCCATATAATGAAAGTCACTCTTTTGTGAGTTGATTCAGCCTTAATGTGAGGATTAAAACATTTTGTCTATTCATTGATGATGTAATCCAGATGTTTATAGATTTCAATCTCCACATTGACCATTTTCTGCTATAATGGCAATATGTCAATTTTAACAGTGGAGTATCGATAAGCTCTGGACGTTAACGGGTTCTGGTTATCGGTACTGGAGAAATTAAGAAAACACACATACATTTATTATTGCTATATATATACACATTATCTTGCAAATTATATCCCTACCAGAGTCACTAGTTGTTTTTATATGCAATAATATTCAAACTCTTGTCTATGATGCATTTTTGCTATTCCCAAATCAGAAGCGCCGATCGTCACGTGGATGAGTTCAGCACGCAACATAAGCCCTGTTTATGTTAGAAGAGAGAACTAACCATTAAAACATGCTTACACTTTAGGCCTGTGGCTGTTATATTAAACTGAGTTTATTTAATGTTTTTTTAGCTTCTAAAGATTATAGCCGTGTTTCTTCTAACACAACTTCCTTCTTCTTCACAGCGGCGCCGCATTCGCTCCTCCCTGACCAAAACTTAACATCAGAATCAGATCAATCGCCTGTCGATTGTTGTAAAATGCCTTTACAGTTACTAAATTGCTGGACATGTTTGATAATGAAATGTTGAAGTACAATCCACACGAGAGACGCTGTTCCTCAGGCTGAAGTGTGTGTGCGTGTGTGTGTGTGTGTGTGTGTGCAGGGCGCTGGAAGGTGTTTTATGTAGGGGTGCTGTGGGTAGTCAATTTCTGCATATAAATATTACGCCAAATAGAAACAGAAAATCGTGCTATAGCCTCACGACTTTCATGAGATCGTGTTAGACAACAATTAGCTATTTTACAAATGGGAATAGGCTACAATGAATTCATAACAATGTTTTACATTCAAGTTACATTCAAGCTTAAAACCCTTAAAATGTATAGTGAAAAGTTTTTTAAAAGCATCTGAATGCAATAAAGTAATTTTAAAGTTGTTTTAAAGCATTTGCTGCATGGATTAAAACGATAGGCCAATAAATAATTCACATCAGTCAGACAAAATTGCATTGCAACAAATCCTTTAAATTTCAAGGACAAAGATTTACATACTTTTTTTTATTGAATACAATTATAAAATAAAACGCAAATTATAATCGGGCCTGTTTTAGGCTTTCCTTATTTTTATATTTTAGATGGTGAGGTGACGGGAAAATGACTCGCCATTTCCTCATTGGAGAAATATATGCATCTTAACGGATTACATAGGCTAATGAAGAGTTTTTGCTTTGCTTTGAATTATTTCGTTTTAAAGTAGTATTTTAAAGCTTTATAGATATATTTATCATATCTCTGAGCCAGTTTCGAGTTGCCGAGTTTCGTTCATCATTGAAGCCTCTTGTTCAAAACCGAAGAAAGTGCATTCTCTGTTTTCCTATTTTATAAAAGCACAATGTTGATATTGTGAATGCACACAAATAAAAGTAGACCCTTTACAGTTCAAAATGATATATTACTCTTACCTTTATGAGAAAAAAATCACACGGCGATTTTAAGTTGTGTTGTTTTACTGTAAGAAAAAATCCTCCATGTCCTGTAAAGCTCGCTTCAGCTTCCACTCTCCACACAAACTGTTGGATATTGCACATTTATATAGGTTAAACATTTAAACTAACACTGTGATATGCTTGAACTGTTTATAGGCCTATCTATCGATTTTATTTTAGTCAAGTCTTGATGATTTGATAAGGCTAAATTAATCAAACATAGGCGATCAACTCTGATGCTGGCCGCTTGGTCGTTGCTTAAAAGAAAAAAAACATTTAACGAACACAAAATGTTCCCAAGGTTTTTCTAAATTAACTTTATGAAGAAAAAAAAAACGAAACATCGTCTAATCACTTTTCCATTACATACAAAACTGAACTATTTTAGCTATAAGCTGT
Organism: Gymnocypris eckloni scoliostomus; assembly: GCA_027564155.1. Taxonomy (NCBI): domain Eukaryota; kingdom Metazoa; phylum Chordata; class Actinopteri; order Cypriniformes; family Cyprinidae; genus Gymnocypris; species Gymnocypris eckloni. The sequence goes on along the minus strand of CM050417.1, from coordinate 13,226,259 downwards.
TTTGGGAGAAGGGAAAGACTCATATCGCTGAGAACAAAAAAAAAAGTACATCCATGATATTTCCATGTTCCGCTTTTAAGCCACAACCTACAAATTCTTCAACACAATCATAGCATTCACAAACATAAAAGCAAGCATTGGCAGTGCTGCGTGCGTGATTTGACAGGATGTGTGCAACGTGCGCATCAAATAGCCCTGCATCAGTTTAATAACTTTGATAACTTTAATTCTTACAACTGTTAAATTAATGGGCAAATGGTAAATATGTCGAAGATCACATAGAAATAGATAGCAAAATAGCCAATGTAAACTAAATGTTATAAACATCGCAACCATATACATTTTAAATTAATCTTTATTATAACAAATTTAGCCTATATATTTTTTTTATTCACAACAGTTTACAGTTGCCCACAGAAAAAAACAGGGGGTGCTGCAGCACCCTCAGCACCCCCTGTTCCCGCGCCCCTGTGTGTGTGTGTGTGTGTGTGTGTTTGCGCGTGTGTGTGTGTGTGTGAGTGCGTGTGTGTGAGTGTGCGTGTGTGTGCGTGTGTGTGTTTGCGCGTGTGTGTGTGTGTGTGCGTGCGGCGCGCTCCAAGCTTCGGGCGCGTCCAAACGATCAAATACACACACAATAAATGGTATATTTGTCAGTTTGTTTAACTTTGTTTCTTTGTTCATGTTCTTACTCTATCTTATCTTATGTATATAAAACACAAAAAAATGCCTGCACACTGCTGCATTTACAAATTGATGTTTTATATTTATTTAATGAAATATTTATTTAACATCTCAGAATATAAAGCCATGTTAATTAAGCTGCTAATCTATCATAGAAATATATATTTCATACATATATGTGTATGTATGTATGTATATATATATATATATATATATATATAAATAACAAAAAGTACCGATAAGAATACCGTTAAAGCACCGGATCGATAAGCAGTATCGATAAGAGTAGTAGTACCGTTAAAACCTTAACGATACCCATCCCTAGTATACGCTTATATGATCTTTTGTTTGAAACCTCAGTTTTTGCTATTTTATCAATTTTGTTTTCTTTTGAGGCATGGTTAAAAATGAATTGCTTGTATAATTTATTGTCACTGTGACTTTTCATGCTTGCTAATCATTTTGAAGTAACATTTGTTAATTATACATTTCTAAAATATATAAAGATGCAAAAACAAAATAAGAATAGATGAAATAGTTGTTTACAGTGTGTACTGTTTAATATAATCTTATTTTTCTGTTTCATCCAGTTGTCATTGCTTAGAATGTGTTTATAAAATTAGGGTTTCAACTTTAACTAAATTATGTCTCACTGTTAACTAAATTATGGTTTAAATGAATGCACGCTCAAAATAACCATTTACCAGTTGAAAAGAAACATGCATATGAAAGAATAAAAAAAGAAACATATGCTTGTTTAAAAGATTAATTCATGCAGGTCTAAGTACAGTACAAATGGTTCATGGAATCAGTTATGTTCCCTTTGATTGCTCCAACCGATTCATTCATTATTTTAACATTATGTAATCTACATTTAAAAGTGTGAACTTGTGTTTTGATTTATTTTATTTATAATCCTCATATTTTAGTGCCAAACACATCATGCCAAATTGTGTCTTAGCAGACATAAAAAACATTATACTGTATATCCTGACTGAGATACATTATGATTGTAGTCTGCGACCAGGAAATATTTTTTGCTCGATAACTTAAATGACCTTCCCAGTGGCACTTGCAATCACCTGCCTGACCAGACACTAATGTCCTCATATTTTCCATATCGCTTCACATTGTTTTGTCTCAGCGGATGTCACAGTGACATATGAAGCTCTCGTGAGTGACTCTGCACTTTCAGCAGAACGGCCGCTGGCTCATTACAACCCATGACGAAGTTTACCGCTTCTGGGTGAGTCAATGTCAGCCCTGTTCATATGACCATCTCATTTGAGACACAACGGCAGGTACACCTCTGCAAAATGAATCATACTCTGATGCAAACAAGAGCATTTGTGTTTTACAGAGAGTGCAAGAGATGACAAAATAGCAAGCGCAAATTGGTGTGGGCTGACCTTTTTCCATTTCAGAGAGAAAGTAGCTTAAATTGACTGTTTTTTTTCATAGTGTTTACGTAATGTCTGAGTTCAATTTCAGTGTTATAAACTAGTGATTAATTACAGGTAAAAAGTTAGAATGAAAAACTTTACAAAGTATAGCTAATTTGGAATTAAGTATGTGATCTAATATGGAAAATTCCATAGAGAGAAATTATTGACATCTGATATTACTGTTTAATGTCAAACCAATCGCACTTATTTTTGACATTGATTACTATTTTAGTCAGTGTGGCATGTAAATGTCATAAATGTGGTAATGTGCGTATTGACAAAAGGTCATATTGACGTCAGAATTGACAGCGTTGGTTTGTTTAACAGCGGGAGCTGTCACCGTCTGAGATATTATTTGTAATGTTTTTGTCATAATTTACGCTATAATGACTTCTTCAGAAAAATACAGCGCACCATAATTCTATTTTTATTGGATGGGCATCTCACCAACACACCACGCTCTTTGTTAATGACACTAGATTGACTATAGGTCCCTAATAGTGTTTGTTGTTTGATTTTGTAGGCACTGCAAAGCCTGCTTGCTGTATCTTTCTGTTTTCTCATGTTTTTATATCTTTCACGCTGTGTTTCTGGCCTTGCTAACAGTATCGAACATAAATCAGCCGACTGTAGAGTTACAGTCTTATCTTTCATTGCCATATCGCACCCTCACGACTAGCTGCATCTCTACACTGCCTGAGGAGTCCATCTCACTCATCCACTGCCCTGTCTTCTTCTCGCACTGTCATAACAGCTTTAATTGAACATTGGTCCTGGAACTGCAGCGCTAGCACCGTGTTGTGTTTCTTCGCAGCTGGAGGTAGCTATAGATGCTGTTTGGATTGCACTGCTGGGGCCTTTTAGTTAATAATTAAACAAGCTAAGGTAATATTGTTAAAGGATTAGCACATCAGTTCAGTGTTTTTTTTATTTTATTTGCTTACCCTTATGTTGTTGCAAACTGTTGTATGACTTTATTTTTTTCTCTGACTTCTGTGTAATTATAATGAATGGGACTGGAGCTTGTAGTTTGTAAGACTGGTGTGCTACATTCCAAGTTTTCTGAAATCTTTATACAGGAAATCTGTTTCGGTCATTATTTGCAGCTAATCATCTTTACTGGTTAATGATGACTAATGATTGAGCTAAATTTGAGAATGTGTCTGGATTGTTAATGTCTGAATCATTGCAACAGTGAATTTAAGAACGAATCTTGGTGGTTAATAACTGAATCATTAAATCAGTGAGTTGAACTTGAGAATGGATTTAGACTTTTAGTGATTGAATCATTGAATAATTGAATTGAATTTGAGAATTGGATCTTAGCTGTTATCTGAATTAGCTGTTAGCTGAATCAGTGCATCGTTAGCCAATTATGGTTGTGTTAGTTACATTGGATTATATTGGTATCGACAGAACTTGCATTCATAGCTTTTGAGAAACATACCCCTAAAATGTGGGTGGAAAAAAATGACAAGCACATTTGTTTTTGGGAAACACCCCTGGGCTGTTGATGACTGAATCACTGATTTAGTGAGTTAAGCTTAACAACGGATCTGGGTTCCAAAAGTATCTTAAAGCTAAATAGATTGTAGAAACTATTAACAGCAATTCTCTCCATGATTAAGGCTAATAATGCTGTTGAGAAAAGCAACTTGTGGGCTGTTAAAGATTGAATCACTGAATCAGTGTATTGAACTTTCGAATGAATCTGGGCTGGTAATTATTAAACCACTGAATCAGTGATATAGTTGAACTTGAGAAAGGATCAGTCCAATTTATGAATGAATCACTCAGACCTGTTGTGCGAACTACATCCATTAATTAATTACAAGGATCTGCTTTAAAAGAATGATTAGTTCCAAGACTTTTTGCATAATGGCTTACATTTTTGTTCCTCACACATACTACAGAGGGTTACGAATTGACTGGATTTCCCCAGTCTTAATTTGGTTTTATAATAAATTCAAAACAATGTTGTCTTGCATAATGAAGTCATACAGATTTGAATGACATGAGGGTGATTAATTGATGTCAGACCTCACATTTGTATGTGAACCATCCCTTTAAGGCAGGGGAAATTGTATAGATTAACATGTTGACATTTGGTGAGATGCAGAGAGCTGTGGCGGCAAAGCAGCTCTGGATTGACATTCTATGCTTGCGGAGTTATTGGATTATGAAAGTGACCTGTCAACGTACGACTGACAGCTTTACGAGAAAATCACCGCCCAGCTTTATGGCCGCAGGACATGCAGTCACATCACGTTGAGTCCAAAACATTTTGAGGAGAGTTTCGGTGCAGAGGAGGTTAGGTCTCAGTTTGAATGAGTTTAAGCTCTGGCGGCAGCTGCTAGCATGCTTATGAAGCTCGTATCTGCTGCGATTGCCTTGCTTCAGCTTTTAGTGATTATTATAACAGACCTTGACAGAGTTTCTTTCAGTTCCTGGACTTCTCAAGTACTGTAAGAAGCAGACTACTGAAAGATTAAGACAGACATGTCTTAGATGATTCCTATAGGAACTTGGAAGAGATTCAATCTGGATCAAACCGTGGGACTATCCTCCTCCATCAGCAGATTTGAAGCTGATCAGCATTGCATGGGCATTATTAGGACAATGTTCACTATGTCAGCAATCCGAGTCCTGCATAATTAGAAATCTGACCATGTTTAATTGAACAGATTCGTTTTTAACTGCTGCACTCTTGGGCATCAGTCGGTGGATAAAGCTGAGTTGGGTGATGTGACTGTCTGTTGATGTTCCTTTATCCTTCCCATGAGGCAGACACATATTGCATTTGATTTGTGCCACAAACACCATTATGCAGCACAGACTGGGGCTAGTTGTCGTTAGGGTTGTAACCTAAAACTGTTTTTTGAAAGTCAACACTTCAAAGTGTTTAAATTTACAGAAATTGACTCAAATTTTTACATACCTTGGGAAATATATTCTGGAGTATAAAGTGTGACAAATAGCCACCGGTCTCCCTATGTTGTGTTGTGATTGAATTTGAGCTTCCTAGTGGAGTGATTTGGATGTGTTTGCTTGCATACACTGCAGAATAGAAGATATGTAACTTCTATTACAGAGGCTTACACGATTATGGAGAGATATACATTATACATTCAGGATGCAACAGCTCAGACAACCACCAATGAATGCATCTCTCTTGATTAAGCAAATGTGCTTGTCATTCTTTTCCACCCACGTTTTATCTACAGCCTCATTGCAGCAACCGTCTCCCCAGAGTAAACTGAGGTTAAGTGCCAAGCTAAAGTGCACAATAACAATGTGGATCTCAGTAACTCCTGCTTATGATCCAACTTGTAATATTTTAGTTATCTAATACGACCCATAATTACTCGAGTTTCATCATTCCATCTTTATAGCTCTCTTTAAGCCTTTACTTTCATATAAACGTTTTTAATCTTAAATGCTTTGTGGATTTGATTCAGAACTCATTTTTATTTAATTGCAGTTTAATACTTTGTAAATGGAACTTTATATTTTAAAGAGAATATACAAAAACACCAACTTTGTACTAATTATTTATTTTATCTTGCATAATGGTAATGGTTTCACTTCATTTTCTGTTCAATGATTCATTGTGAAGCTGAAAGTCTTTAAGAATCGCAAATTGTCTTCCAGCCATCACAATCCTGTGTGACACTGTATAAAAAGCAAATCCAAAGCTGCAATTTCACACTTAAGTTTGCTTACCCAACAAACACAAGCTGTTGTAGTTGTCGGATCAGTCTGTGGTGGCAGAGACATTGTGTAGCTGGATAAAAAGGGCTTTTTCTTATCACTCCACTTCGGTTGTAGAGGGCCCATTAGACTTTCATAAGCGTCTGTCCAGACACGTCCAGCGAGTCCTGACTGATGTTCCATCAGATGTGCTGCTGAAACGCACTGCTCAGGGGAATTCACTATTGCACCTGCCAATACCTGCTTTCTTTGTTTGCATGTGATGTCTCCAAAAGCGCCAGATTGTAGAGTTACGCAAATCTGGGAATGCCGAAAACCTACCCCGTTTTTGTAAATATAATAATGATAATAATAATAATTGTTGTATACATACACTATAGTTACAGTACAGACAGTACTGTAGAATTCAGACATTTTATGGTTACAAAATATTTGAAATAATTGCTTTGCTTTTGAACTTTCTATTCATCAAAGAATATTTAATGTTTTCCCCAAAAATATTAAACTGAACATCTGTTTTTAACATTGATAATAACAAGAAATGTTTCTCGAGCACCAAATTAGCATATTAAAATGATTTCAGAAGGATCAAGACGGTCTGCTGAAAATTCAGCTTTGCCATCACAGAAAAAAATGATATTTTAAAATATATTTATATGAAAAAGTACTTTTAAATATTTCACAATATTACAGTTTTACTGTATATCAAATAAATGCAACCTTTGTGAAATGCTTCTTTGAGAAATATGAAATGTTTGAATTTGGATCGGCCATGTGGAGGCAGCAGCAGGAACAGGCAGAAACTGTGCACTTCATTACTGTGACATAAGGAAGGCTTGATATGGCAGATCATCTCTACATTTTCCATGAACTGACACATAATTTGTCCACACACAAACAGAGCGATACATAACCATGTTTTCCACTTTAATTGGATTCATTTGGCATTTCTAAGAATGTTTTCAATCATTTCGCACCCTTTAACATCATATGCAAAGTTCTTTCACCTCTCTAATGTACCAGATGTCTCAACGTTGTTTTGCCTGCATTCTTGTATATGTCCCCAAAGGCCTTTCTCAGAATCTGTTTCTTTGATAATGGCGATTATCATAATGTAATTTGATGCTGCTGTGTAACTGAATGCGATTTTAATGTTTAGCTTGTTGATAATGAGAGTCTTTTCCTAGAATGAGCCCGGGCTTTGCTAACACATCTCATACGGTGTCTGTGAGACAGCGAGCGTTCACCTCCACAGAGAAAATTGATGTGTGCACATCCGCCAGACTTTTCTCTGTTTTAGTTAGTCTCGGGTGAAGGTAAAGAAAAAGTATAGAGGAAGAAATATGAGATTGCAGCTTCCCACAGCATTGATTCATTTCACAGACCGAATGCTACTGGAACCTATTGCACAGTACAGTAATATGTTACGGGATTAGAGATCCTGGAAAGTGTGCAAACAGAAACTAGTCCAAGAGCAGCTTTATTTCAATCTGGTTTCATAGTCATTGTGCTGTCTGCCAATCTCTACCTGGCCATGAACGCACATCTTCTGATTTCCCTTGACTGGCTGTATGCTGCTCAGGTAGCTCCTGGAACTGAATGAAACAATCAGGAAAATCAACACTGTTCAGGATCACGCTGCCATAAATCACACATGTGATGCCGACCTGCCAAATACTGCATTCATCAGTCTAATGGCCGTGTGAGCCTTCAGATATAGAGTTTGAGAATCACCATATTTATGTGTGGATTCATATGGCATTCCGCTTCTTGACCTACTTGCATTACTGATGCGAAGGACTTGGCTTGGTCTTCAAGTGGTAAGAGATCAACATCTCAAACAGATCAAATAAAATGAGTGTGCATCACACGTGTTTCCAAACCTAGTGAGCTGTCTATAGAGGCGGTATTTAAAGGAATCATATACATAATTAATATTATGAGACAGAACTGCATGCACTCATTACTGCAGTGAGCTTGATAAAGAAATCAATCCAAAATGCTGGATGATCTGTAAAAATATTTTGATTATATATATTTTACACTGAAAAGTATGAATACAAATAAGGTGGGCGATATGACCAAAAACTTATATCACAATGTGAGTAGTTTTATTTCATGGTGACGAACGATATCATATAGTTATATTGTATAACTCTGTTCAATACTCCCACACTCTATGACAGCACGCATAAAAAGATAAATAAGCTCTCTTTCGCTGCTGCTCGCATTTCAACGGTTTAAAATAACTGTTTTCATGACCACGTAGCACAGAAACATCACATGAGTGTGTAACCATGATAGAGACGATAGTTCAAAATCATACCTACAAATTTCCACCGGTTAATTGTGTCTACTGGTATATTGCCTATTCCTAGAAAAGCGTAATAAAAAAACGCTTAAACTACCCGAAGCAGATTTCACCAGTCTTAGTTGGTTTAAACTCATCGCAGACTTGCCAAACTGGTCTTCATCTGGTTTATAATCAAATAAACATCATAGATAGGGCCCAATGTATTGTGTAAATATGAGGACATTTTCTGTATTGTTTTTTCCGAAAGTGTATTTTCCACCTTAAGCAGGTTTCACTGGTCCTTGCTGGTTTACGAAGGTCATAGGTTGTTTAAACTGGTCTCTGTCCTAGCTGGTCTTCAGAAGGTTTACACTTTAAGAAATGTACATAAAAACATGAGTGAATTTTACTTATTGTTTCCCAGATGTGTTTGAACTGTATTTTGTATTACGCATTACATTTTATTGTGTTTTATGGTTAAAGAAAATGTCTGTAAACTTAATGGATAATATCCTGTCAGGAAATTATCAGCACTTTTTCAATTTTTTCTTATAGTTGGATGTCTTTTCAGACAACAGAATAGCCAACTAAGAACTGCAAACCAACTTGAGCTGGTTTATGTTTTTATTTATTCATTTATTTATTTTAGCATTGAAATTAGTTGGTGGTCAAGTGTGTGGCCCTTTAAGAGCATCTGAATTATTCACTAGCTTGTGAGGCAATTCACCTTTGGAAGAGAAATTAGATATGTGGATATGCTAATATACAGGTAAATGAAATTGAACTTTGGTTAATATTTGTTTTTCAAGCCATTGTCTGATTCAAACAGTCAATTGAGCCGAGGGAAAATCGATTACTGTCCGACGATCCACAATTGAGACCGTCAAATTAGTCCCAGGCTCTGGGATAGTGAAGACAGTCAGCGGCACAATCTATTGCTTGCAGACAAGATGCTTATCTGAGAAACGATATGTCCTGGCTTACCTTGCTTCGTTTCGCAGTTACATGGTCATCTAGGAGCATCATGACAGTGGGTGTCAGAACACGGAGGATGGGATCTTGAGAAAGGAAAGAATGCTTTTATTCTCATAGAGTGAGCAAGTCCAAGGTCAAGGTGCTCTTGGATGCTATAGTTTCACACATACATCACAGGACGACAAAACACCTGAGGACGAGTGAAGAGGAGTAAGTGAGCAGAAAAGAAAAGCGCCTATGAAATAAAGCAGCATTCAGTCGCCAGTGTTGCGGGCAAAGTGTTTTATGTAATCGGATGGCTCGGATGGCTTTACTTTAAAAAAAAAAAAGTTTTAAAGTAATGAATTTTTTTAAACAGTACAGTGACTCTATTTAGTCACTCGCATATACAACCAAAAACAATACTATAACTTTATTTTGTATAAAAGTAAATATGTAACATTAGTTACTGCACTTTTAATGAGTAAGACAATAATGTTCTGTAAAACCCCCCCTCCAAAAATGAAACATGTGCAATTATTTGTACAGTTTTTCTTTAAAAGTAAAGTTTCTACACTGTCAGTTTCAATATATTGTTTTTATCCTTTAACTGGCAAAATCGTTTATTTTATCTCTGCTGTCAAAAACAGCACAAAATGAAAATGTTACACAGGTATGTCTGTTCTGATTCAATTCCTGTAAATTAATTTTATGTTGTTGTCTTGTCAAGTTAGCAATGTGCACACTGTCCTGAGCAGCAGAAATAGCTTTGGTGACGATTGTCCTTGCAAGCTAATGTGCGACCCGAGCCGTTCGTGCTTCAATTTGTTTTGACCTTGTCCCATGCTTGCTCTTGAGGCTTCTGGTTGTATCATAATCAGTTACAGTCTTTTGGATACCTTCATGCATTTGTTAATACATTTAGAATATATTTTATGGCTGTGTGAGATATTAGATTAGAGCGGTCCAGTTGGTGTATCTGGACCGTCCAATGAGAAAACAGTTCTGTCCAGTGTCCGAGCCTGGTGCATTTGCTTTCATGGCAAGATTGAGCACAAGTTTACTTATGTAATGTACCGTTACAAGCAACACACACACACACACACACACACACACACACACACACACACACACACACACACACACACACACACACACACACACACACACACACACACACACACACAGAGTAAATGATAGATATGTGGCTGCTTTATGAGCAAATGCAGCCCTGGGCCCCTAATGAGCTGCAGTATGAGTTTGAATGAGTTCACTGCACAGAGCGACTTTAATGAAACAGTCTAATGACATCAACTCGAGCAGGAAAGATAAAGATGACATACTGTCCTATAATAATCAAAGTGAACTTCAACATTAATGTCAGGCATGTGTTTCTGGGCCTCATTCTGTTGTTGTTGACACAATTTCAAGGTGGCACCAGGGTGAAATCACTACGTTTTGCTCTTGAAAATGATCTTTGTTTTATCTTAGCAGGGTGAAACTTCTTTCATCATGACATTTGCTTGCATGTAGTGTTGGGGTAGAGCATTACAAGTGATGCGAGTTTTGTAATCAGAACATGATGATGTGAACATGATGCTTACTGTAGTTCTAGATTAAATATGAATATGTATTTACCAGCACAAAACAGATTCAGTATTCCTCAAAATGAATAAAAACAGTCAAAGGCAAACTCAGAATATCTGCAAGAATTAAATATGTTAAATAAGACAAATATAATTTATGCATTTAATCCCATTCTATTAACCAGTATCTTTGCTACTGACCTTCGATGATCCAATTCAGCAATAATAAGCAAAAATGACACATTTGTTTTCATTTGTGCTCATATTATTCATGCAATTTGTTTGAGCTGCGCCCTCTACTGTTTAGACATTCATTTTAATTTGCTTCAGCCTGAGGTGTATTAATTTCAATTTTGTTGTGTTCATTACTTTTAAAACATAACTTGCCCCAACACTGCTTTTATTGTACAGTAAATATTTTTTTGCTTTACTGCACCTTCTGAATATTTGTCTTCACATATTTGTATTTGTTAATCTTCAGTTTAATGTAACAGACACCATATGAATCATATGAGTCATCGTGATAGTTATAATTTTGAATGATTCATAAAAAGCGTTCACATATACCACTTGAGATCAAAATAGTCTTTTTGAGTAGAAAGAAAGCTAGTGGGATTAGTGGGACACGATTCACAATTTCCAAAATTAAGCTTTTATGTTGTAATCCTTTTTTGGTATGTTTTAATAATAGACATCACTCAATGAATGTAAAATGTCTTTTCGGTGTTTTCAGTCAAACACATTCCAGTTGATATGGAAATGCTTCTACTTATACATCAAATGGTTACTATGCAAATCTGCTTGCGTAATTAAACATATGGGAACTGTGACTTTTCTGTGGAGTTTTAGTGAATGTCATTTAAATTTCCACATTTATTGAAGCAGCCACGCTTGGCAGCATTGTAGTAACTATACCAACCCTCACCAATGGAGCTATTTGGAAAGCGACCTAGAGTAAATGTGTGCATTTCTGAGCGCCACTTGTGAAAATGAGCCTGTGGATGGAGTCCTCAAGAGTGCCGTGATGATAACCTCGCTCAGATCTCCTCACATCCTGTATGAGATCCGTGGAGCCGATGCTGTTGCTGATGAAGCATAAACCAGCTAAATTATGAGAGACTTGGACTGAATCTATTTACATGAGGACATGCTTGATGTGGCGAGCAGAAACCGTGTCACAACATTGACAATCTTTTTAATTAACAAGGATTGACGTGTAACCATAATGGGATGTTTACTACATGTAATCCATCTGTTGGAGATTGAAGATGTAAATGTCCACATTTCTGCACCGCCTACACTGGTGCCCTTATGTTGTATTTTATATCACTGTTGCTGCCTTAAACATGCTGCATTGTGACACCTACGTTTCTGTAATTACCCAACTGGTGGGCTTTGTCTTTCTGGTGCATGTCTCAGAAGTTCCCCAGGAAGGTCAAAGTGTTACAGACGTTAGGTAAAGCCGTCAGCTCATCTAAAAGAAAACCGTATCGACAGAGCACACAAAAACTCTCACAATCTCAGAAAATGCGGATATCTTGTATTGTCCTTATCCTAATTTATTTTTGTTGATGCTTTACATTTGATTGGTGACACCTATGACAGTGGTTCTCAATTGGTATTGCTACAGGAATCTGATTGTTACATAGGACATCAATATATATATATATATATATATTATTTTATTTATTTTTTGAAGTTATTGAATATCCAACACTGTTTTCATAAATTGCTTTTCAGGAATTTGTTTTAAGTTTCTTAAATAAAATGAATTTTTTTATAATAATTCATAATAAATGTTAATCGTACATTATTGTTAAAGCGTTTGGGGTCGGGAAAAGTCCTCTATACTCTCCAAGGCTGCATTTATATGATCAAAACAGTAAAAACCGTAATATTGTGAAATAGTATTATGGAATTATGGAAGCTGGTGAAACCATTCATATTTTTGGATGAGGCAGGCCAAGAGATGGAGGAGAGTTTGAAAGCCCAGCGGTTGAGAGGGACCCAGAACGATGTTCTCTGGGGGGCTTGACCACCCACCACTGAATGTGATTTTGAGGGACCCCATAGCAAAATCAGTGCAATGGGCCCAGAATTCCTAGTGACAGCACTGAGAGCAATCAAGGTTTCAGGCCCATCCACAGTTTATCACCTTGTATTTACCTCATACTCCCCTTTCCCTACTGTAATCCGACTGAAGAGTTTTTCTCCACATGGAGGTGGAAGGTTTTCAATAGGCTCCTCACAAACAAGTCTCACTTGTCCAGGCCATAGATGATGCCTTCAATGTCCAATGGCAGGCCTGTATTTGCCATACCAGAAGAATGTTCGGGGGCAGTCGTGGCCTAATGGATATAGCGTCAGACTTGTAACCCGAGGTTGTGGGTTTGAATCTCACAAGACAGGGTTGATAAAAACATAGAAGTGCGGTGAGGGACACAATTGACATTTTACTGTAGGCATACTCTAGTTTTATCTTTTTTTTTCTTATCTAATGTTTTTGTTTGTTCTTAAAAAACCTGTTGCGAGTTGATTATTTCATCAATAATTTTCACATTTTGATTAATGATTCCAGTCTATTACAATAAAGTATGGATGTGTAGAACCATAATGAAAGCTGCATCATGTGTTTTGAACAACTACATTTAATGATTGTACTAACAACTAAACAGTGAAACTATGGGTATATTATGTGTGGGTGATCTAAAGTAATGTTCCTATGATATTTAATAATAAATTAGTATTTTGAACCAATGCTTCTGCAAATGCAAAGCTTCTTTAAAGATATGAACGCAATATGCAACATTTTGGACATTGGACAGCCTGTGTTGCATATAATGATTTTTTTGAGTTTTGTGTCTAGAGTTTTTATGTTATTAGTAATACAATACAAATAAATACAAATCAGATTTTTAGCATCATTAATCCAGTCTTCAGTGTCAAAGGATCCTTCAGAAATCATTCTAATATGCTAATTTAGGGCTTAAGAAACATTTTCCATTATTTGATGAATAGAAAGATCAAAAGAACAGCATTTCTTTAAAATATTTTGTGACAATATAAATGTATTTACTGTCATTTTTTATCAATTTGATGCTTAATAAAAGTATTAATAAAAAATATTTGATAGGCTATTAATAATTTTATTAATAATTAATACATTAATAAAATAATTTTCATGAGACATAAGAAAATATAATAAATAATTTTCCAGACCTCAAGTGGTCAGCCACCACCAGAACCAAAATGATATGCAAACAAAGAAACCAACATTGAGTTGTATGAAAATGTCCATGTTGCTTTTGCTGATTTGACTAGATTCTTCCAAAGATTAATTTGTGTTTCCAGAATACTGTAGAGTTTAATTCGATACGGCTTTTGACATAAACATTTTCTCCTCCCTTTGGTAAGACTATTTTTGTTTTCAGTCCTAACTTTGTATGATAATAAAGTTGCTCTTTACTATTCACATTTAGCATAGTTTGGTTTGTTTTGTTTTGCCTGCTGTCCTCAACTTGCCTGTTCTGTTGGAATAGACTTCAGTTGTGAACCACTGATCTAGGGAGTGTTACTCTGGGTGCCCTGGCACTGCTGTTTTCCCATGTGGTCTTTCTCAGGGTTGGAGGGGGCTGATGCTGATGGCCCAGCTGCTGCCTGTGTCTGACTTAACGGCCCGGCTTCAGGAAGTGGCTGCTCATGAGTCCAGGCACGTCACAGTCTCCAGACCAGAGGAAGTTCACTGCTATTCACCACTGATGCCTAAATGAGACTCTTCTGTCCTGCAAGGGCTCTGGCACACACACCTCACTCTCTCTTTCACAATGTCAGATAACAGCACTTCCTTTTCTGAGACACTTCATTCTTATCATTTCCTGCTCCAGCTCTGTGATGAATCACTGTTTTTTTCTGGTTAGAGACACGGCAAGCTAATTCTTCTTCCCTGGCTCCAGACACTTTGGCCCTTCATTTTCTTTCTTTTTTGGCTCGTTTACGAGTAAATTTATTGTGCGTGTTAATGTAGATATGTTCTCCAAGAGTGACACAATTAATGCAGGTCCAAGGTCTATAAATAACTAATATTCAGATCTGATTAACTTGTTAGGACAAAGATAGTGAAGAATGATCAATTCATCACCTAAACACCCATCCGTCTGTCTGTCTGTCTGTCTGTCTGTCTGTCTGTCTGTCTGTCTATCGTCACAATCTGTCATCCTACAGTACTTATTCCATTCAGTTTATCTTCTGTCATTCTGTTGTTCTATTTATCTATTTATTCAATTGTTCTATTTATTGTACTATCATTAGCTCTCAATCTATATCCTTCTATCTATCATTTTAATATTCTGTCTATCATTCTAGCGATTGTTCTATCATTTATCCATCATCTGTTCATTCATTTATCATCTGTTCTGTTCGTTCGTTCGTTCGTTCATTCGTTCATTAATTAATTAATTAATTACCATAAGGCCTTCAACCCTCAAGCATGGCTTAATATTAGTATTACAGTTTTTTTACTATCACTTTTGCACTAATAATAGATCCTTCATGTCATTTTTCAAAACCCATATACCCATAGTTTCCACTGTTTATTTGTTGTACAATCATTAGATATAGTTGTTCAAAACACATGCAGCTTTCATTATGGTTCTCCACATTCATACATTATTTTAGTAGACTAGAGATAAAAATACAGACACTGGAATAATTAAACATTTGAAAATTATGGATGAAATAATCAACTCGCAACAGGTTTTTCAAAAAAATAAAGTAAAACTTTAGAAAAAATAAAATAAAACTACGGTAGGCCTACAGTAAAATGTCAACTAGAGTGTCCCTCACTGCACTTCTATGTGTTTATCAACCCTGTCTTGTGGATTTGGACATTTACTGAAGGAAAACAAATACTGATAACAATGATATAGACTTTTGGGGATTGTTTTCTCTCCCAACAACAGGCTTCTTGAAACTGATCATACCTGAACATACTCCGTCCTCAGTTGCTTCATTTTAATAATGTTGTTCAAAATTTTCTATAAAACTATGCTTCAAGAGTAATGTAACCGTTACATAGCATTTTGAGCAGGTGTATCAATTGATGGTTAGATCATTGTAATGAAATTAATAGACACTCAATTCAGATGTAATGTGTGAGCTGCATTTTGAAATAGCAATACTTTGATATTAAGTTGTGTTATTTTGAACCAGTGATTTTAGTTCAGTGAACAAAAGATCTTCGGCTCATGTGTATTGTATCCAAGCATTTATAAAAAGTGTTGTTTTGAAAAATGTGCATTTTGATCTTCAGTTGTGAATTATGTGTCTAGAGTTTTGAAAATTGGCATGAAGGTTCTGTTATTAGTGCAAAATTGATAATACTGCTGTCATACACTGTGAACCCTAATGAGCTGAGACTACTCAAATGATTTGAGGAAAAGTGATTCCCTCGGTTTAATTGAGTAATGGGAAATTGACAACTCAGTTTAATTGAGTTCACCTAATGTGGTCTTCTCATTGAATTAACTTACTTTTTTAAGTACAGATAACTTAAAAGACAAACAGACTAAACTCAAACTTTCCAGTTTATATATTGTGTTTAATTGGCTTAAAAAAATGTATAAACCATTAAAGAAAAATTCTTCACATCAACAACTTTATTTGGGTTGCACTACATAGATGAAATTCATTAATGTATACTGACATAGCTGCATAATAATATTTAGTAAAAAAACAAAAACAAATACATTACAATTCATGGAGTATCAGAACAATTAAAAGCACACCGAACAACAACAGAAACATTTTAAGTCAACAAAATGTGAATCTGTATGGAGCATAGACATTTGCACATTATTTGCGAATGGTGTTTATTTTTTATTTTTTTACTTTTTAAGCAAATAGGTTTGCCAAAGACTGTTTTAGGCTGCAGGTCTTTCTGCTCCATGGAATGTAGAATACATCAAGGATCATGCTGCGATCATCGGACATCTAGAAAATATGAATAAACATCAACAAATTAAAATTAATTCACATGCATCCAAACTCACATACATTTCAGAAGGTGCAAAATAAAGGGATATTTCACACAAAATTGAAAATTTGCTGTTAATTTACTCACCCTCAAGCCATCCAAATGTAGGTGACTTTTCTTCATCAGTTCAACACTAAAGAAGATGTTTAGCTGAAACTGTGGTCATTGGTGATTCATATCATGTAAGTCAATGGCTACCAGCACTATAGGAGTCAAAAAACATACAAACAGGAAAAACGAATTTAATATTGTGGCTCCTGACAAAGTATGTGACGAATAAACAAACCTTGAAAACATCGTGGTCTTATGAAGTGAGTAAATTAACAGCAAATGTATAAAATAATTTCAACTACAATCAGTGTTTCGTGTTTTTATTTATTTATTTTGGATAAGTGGCTGTCTAATAAACAGGATAATGCACCCCATCATTATCGCATACCCTAAAGAAAGGTTGATCCTGATCACCCCTTCTGGGTTTATTTTACGATAATGACTGACTGACTGTACATTATCCCTTACATATATTAGAGATTAGAGGTCTTGGCAAAGGTCTATCTATATACATAATGATGGAGCAATGCTACAATAAATCCAGCTTTAGCTGCGGTCGACAAACTTTTCACATTGTAAAAAGATAAAATATCACAATCACAGATAGGATGAGATTTCACAGCCGACCCCTTGAGTCAGCTGAACATAATTTCTCCCATAATTTTTCCAATACATTTTTTTGTGAATTCAATGTACTCTTACCTATAGGGCAAAAGCGGTTCCAACCAAACGGCCTAGAGACATTACAGGAACAGAATTCTGTTGTTTTCCACTGACTGAGACGTTTTCCTTCACAATTCAATATGTCATGACAAGTTGCAGATGTCAGGTGAATTGCTGTACCCAATACTCCCAGCATGCAGCAAAATTAGGTGTGTTCGCCCAGAATTGCTGAGCTATTGCTTTTCGAAATTGATCTGCGCTAACTGGCCAGCCTCTCCATTTCTGCCTGTCTCTCTTTCTCTCTCTCTTCTCTGTTCCAGTCGAACCAGTAGTTCATCAGATAGTCCTGGTTTGTGCCTCGCTGCAGTGATATCACTGTTTCCGATTCTCATGGCGTGTTTGAGTTGATGACTGTGTTTGTGCATTGTAGCATTTGCCTCTTTTTGTGTCAGGTAACACATTCAGTCACATCCACCTGGGGAGGATGACAGGCTTTAAGACGGCCCGTGAATTCTAATGGCTTTATCGGTCCCCTGCAGCTGGCTTTGGCTTTTTCCACAGTATGGTCTCCTCCCACAGCACATTGCATATGCCTCTTCAATTGGGGTCATGGCTCAGGCTGATCGTGAATTGTATTCCTTCCTAACTGGAGGGCTCCCTGCGCCGGCTGTCAATCTGGTAGCACGCAGCAGATTGGGTGGTGGTCTCGCTGCTGCTCAGGATTCATTCCACTGGCTTATATTGTGTCTTTCTTTGAATTAACAATGAAGATTGATGACACCGCCACACAACAGTGACAATCAGTCTTTGAATGTGACTCGGATTTCATATATTGTGCATATGCAGAGCGTGTGCATGTGAGGTAATCGTGTGTGTAGGATATGTACTGTGGAATTGAAGTTAGAAGCAAAATACTTTTACCAAGTCATAATCTTATCTAAGAATGATGTGCTATTCAATATATATATTTTTTGCATGTCTCATTTTGGATTTGGAGAGGAGACAGGAAAATATAATACACACATAATATATAATACACACATAATTGAATATTTATACAGTATGTGTGTTCTTATATGTTGTACAAATAAATTATGGTTGAATTAAAAATAGTTGGGTAGCATTTTACAATAAGGTTACATTTGTTAACTATATTTAATTAAATCAAATCAAATCAAATCAAATCAAATCAAATCAAATCAAATCACTTTTATTGTCACATCACCACAGCACAAGTGCCTTTGTGAGTGAAATTCTTATGAGCGTGCTCCAGACAGTGCAAAAAAAAAAAAAAAACAACAGTTTACATACGGACAGTACATATTTACAGACTGTACAGAAGACAATGTGCAAAATACACATACATATACTCAGTGCACACAGTGTACTATAAAGACATATTTAATTATCAACTACATTATATACACCGTAAGTAATGGGCATCTACATTATGTACACTATCTGTACATTATTTAGTCTATACATAGTAATAATGTGAAGGTGCAACAGATTATAAATTAACTGTAGATTGGTTGAGCAGCAGATAGTTGTGCAAAGGTGCAACAGATTATACATATGCAGTGTCGTGGATGTGCTTTTGTATGGTGTCCAGTGATAGCAGATAGGTTGTGTTAGTGCAGTGTGTGCGTGTAGTCCAGTTGAACTGTGTTAAAGTGCAGTGCATGGCATGTTGTGTGATGTAGGTGAGTTATTTGTGACTGTTCATTAGCCTGATAGCCTGAGGGAAAAAGCTGTCCTCAGTCGGCTAGGGATCGGATACTGCGGAAACGCCGCCCTGAGGGCAACAGAGAGAGCAGTCTGTGGGACGGGTGGCTGGAGTCTTTGATAATCCTCCGGCTTTCCTTGTACACCGCCTGGTGTAGATATCCTGGAGGAGGGAAGCTCACCTCCAACAATGTGGCGGGCAGTTCGCGACCCTTTGCAGAGCCCGCGGTTGCCAGCCAGCGGTGTTGTTTCCAAACCAGGCGGTGATACAGCCTGTCAGGATGCTCTCCACAGTGCAGGTGTAGAAGGACCTGAGGATTCTGGGGCTCGTTCCAAACTTCCTCAGCGTCTCAGGAAGAAGAGACGCTGATGTGCCTTCTTCAGCACTGCATCTGTGTGAGCAGACCATGTGAGATCCTCGGTGATGTGAACGCCGAGGAACTTAAAGCTGGTCACCCGCTCCACAGGTGTCTTGTCGATGGTGATGGGTGTGTGTTCTCTGCTCTGTCTCCTGTAATCCACCACCAGCTCCTTGGTCTTGTCGATGTTGAGTGAGAGGTGGTTCTCCTGACACCATTTAGTCAGGGTACTCACCTCCTCTCTGTAGGCCGTCTCATCGTTGTCGGTGATCAGGCCTATCACCGCTGTGTCATCAGCAAATTTGACGATGACATTGGAGCTGTGTGTAGCTGTACAGTCGTGTGTACAGGGAGTACAGGAGTGGGCTGAGGACGCAACCCTGCGGTGCACCAGTGTTGAGGATCAGGGAGATGATGTGTTGTTGCCCATTCTGACCACCTGACTTCTGCCTGTCAGGAAGTCCAGGATCCAGCTGCACAGACATCTGTTCAGTCCTAGAGTCTGAGCTCGCAACCAGTGTGGCAGGCACTATGGTGTTAAATGCCGAACTATAATCCACGAACAGCATCCTCACATAGGTGTTCTTATTTTCCAGGTGGGAGAGAGCAGTGTGCAGGGTGAAGGCAATAGCATCGTCTGTGGAACGGTTACTGCGGTATGCAAATTGTAGTGGGTCCAGTGAAGCAGGCAGCACAGAGCAGATGTGTTCTCTGACGAGCTTCTCAAAACACTTGCTGAAGATGGGGGTCAGAGCAACGGGCCTCCAGTCATTCAAGCATGTGATTTTATTTTTCTTTGGTATGGGCACAATGATGGATTTTTTGAAGCATGAGGGAACCACAGACAGAGAGAGGGACAGATTGAAAATGTCTGTAAAAACCCCGGCTAGCTGGAAAGCGCATGCTTTGAGCACACGGCCTGGTATACCATCAGGTCCCACAGCTTTACGGATGTTCACCCGTTTAAAGGATCGGGTTACATCCGCGACAGAAAGCGTGAGTGGACTCACCTCTTCTGCTGCAGTCGTGTGAGCGCTCTCTGTGTGGGCGGTGTTATCAGCCTCGAACCGAGCATAAAAGGTGTTGAGCTCGTCCGGTAGAGAGGCGGCAATGTTCACAGTAGCTGGTTTATTCCCTTTAAAGCCTGTGATGTTGTTGATGCCCTGCCACATGCTTCTTGGATTATTGTTGTTGAAGTGTTCTTCAACTTTGTTTTTATATGTTCGTTTGGCTGCTTTGATGGATCTCCTGAGATCGTAACTGGCTTGTTTCCGATCGTCAGTGTTTCCGGATTTAAAGGCAGATGTCCGCGCTGACAAGGCTGATCGAACATCGCTGTTAATCCACGGTTTTTGGTTGGGGTAGATACGGATTGTTTTGGTCGGAACTACATCATCTATACACTTCCTGATGAAACACGTGACTGTATCTGAATACGCCTCTATGTCGCCTTTCAGACGCTGCCCGAACATGTCCCAGTCCACGTGATCAAAACAGTCCTGTAGTATAGCGTCCGATTGGTCCGACCAGCATTGGACTGTCCTGAGGGCGGGTGCTTCACGTTTCAGTTTCTGCCTATAAGCAGGCAGGAGCAGAACGGAAGAGTGATCCGATTTGCCGAAAGGTGGGCGGGGGAGGGACTTGTATGCGTCCCGGAAGGGGGAGTAACAATGGTCGAGTGTCACGATCTCCACGCAGTGTTGATGGTGACGTGTTGAAAGTATTTTGGAGCTATTGTTCTGAAGTTGGCTTTATTAAAGTCCCCCGTGATAACAAAAGCTGCATCTGGGTGCGCGGTTTCCTGCTCACTTATATTCCCGTACAGTTCCCTGAGTGCCTGGTCTGTGTTGGCTTGTGGAGGAATGTAAACAGCCGTAATTATGATCGCTGTAAATTCTCTCGGTAGCCAGAATGGTCGACACAGAAGCATATGAAATTCCAGATCAGGGGAGCAGAAGGATTTAATAGAGTGTTTGTTCCTTTCATTACACCATGAGTTGTTGATATAGAAACAAACACCTCCACCTCTGCTTTTCCCTCTGAGCTCCTTTGTTGGTTTCTGTGAGGCAAATAACGCAGCAGTCCCTTGTTTCTCGTTGGTATGAGATGCGCCCGCAGTTCACAGAGATTGTTATCCAGTGACTGAACGTTGGCCAGTAAAATGGTTGACGGCGCTCAGTCTGACGAGCGCCAGCTCTTTTCCTCTTTTCGGCGTCGGCGGCGTCTCCTCGATTTCGCAACCCACACAAAGGGCTCAGATGCGGTGTCTGTGAACAATCCACCGGCATTAAAACTCAAAGTCCGGTTTGCGTTGCGCGCGAGGAACCAATGTTCAAAAGCGTGTCTCTATCGTAGACAGTTATACTAACAACATCTAACACGTAAAACAACAAAAACTAATAAAACATACGAAAAACTGCAAAAGTTTTCCCGGAGCTATAACACGGCTGCCATCCTCGGCGCCATCTTACCTAACCTACATTACATTATCTACATTAACTAACAATGAGCAATACATCTGTTACAGTATTAATTAGTCTCTGTTAACGTTAGTTGGAATCAACATTAACTAAAATTGCTAAATGCTTTTATAAGTATTTTTCATTGTTAGTTATGTAAACTAATGTAGTTAACTAATTGTAAGTTAATGTAAACTAATGTAGTTTAATGTTAAAGGTCCCATATTGTAACTACCGTATACGTTTCAAAACAGTCAGTCCACAGTAAAGTGCACACACCTGCATAAAGTAGCTGTGCTTTTTCATGAGCCATTGTGACTTCTGTAAAAATGTGATGTCAGAAGTACTCAGTCACCATCCCGAGCACTGCCCACCGTCCTTCTGCCAAACCCCCAGACAGCATCGCACCATTGCTGAGCAACATCAACATGGAAACATGTCTGAAAGGTTGTCTTTAACAGACGAAACCAGATCGGTTTCATATAAATCGACAGTTTGTTGTTTTACACACATGCACAGAGATCACGATCACATGATCACAACGCGATCATGTTTGATGATCGTTTCTGTCCAGTCCGCTCGTTTTATCGTGTTTAACCACAGCTGTCGTCGGTTTTTGTCTGATAGTGGCAGCAGGAATAAGATCAAATTTCTCATTTGAGGCTGTATTACGTCGATTCTGGCACCCAACATCACAACAAGATTATATTTTAAGATCCATTTGGAACTTAGCCGAATCTGCGCTGGTTTGAATGGGCCGCCTCCTTTGTTTTGCAGCTAGCGCTGTGACGTTGGCCCTCCCTAGTTACCTGTGGTTGGCCTAGCCGTGCGTTACTCAGAAAACAACAGGCCAATCAGAAGATAGGCTCATGAATATTAATTAGACAGGACAAATCGATCTGTTTTCAGCAGAGCTCCTGAGAAAAGAGCTGTATATATTGTATATATTGTATTGTATATGTATTGTATACTGTATATATTGAGATGTTTTTTGGTACTTATACCGCAGATATATATTCTTAAGGACATCAATACCTAAAATAAAACTCCAGAAAGGTTTTTTTTTGTCTTTAGTACAACCCAGTGATATATTTTTGTTTTCGTAGTATTAAGCTGACTATTTGTCCACATATAAAGAGGTCAATATACACAAAAATATATTTAGCTGCCTTTATATATTAGGACATGGGCCAGTTGCATAAACTGCTTAGACTAGTCTTAAAAGTTAGTCATCTGATTCTTTTCTTCAAGACTGGTCATAACTTGGAAAGTAATTTACAAGAAAAGGTAGACTGGTATAATTTTAATCTGGAAAGTAAGACTTGGTGAACTGCTACTGCAACTAGTTCTTAAGACTCGGTCTTAATAAAGAGACTTAATAAATGTTAATGCAACTGGCTTCTGGGTCCATAGCAACATTTTAGTATCAGTTTGAAAACCTCTGATGTAGACCACTTGGCCACAGCTTCAATAGTATTTAATCAATTTTGCATGCTGCATATGTATTTTATTTTGTTGCTTTATTTTTCCCCATGTCTGTGGAAGTGTGTACATGTGTTGGAAGAAAAACCTTAATAGCTTGGTTAAAGTGAGATGTCAAAGTTTTTGACAACTGTGAATGAGGCAAAATCAAAACATGCCAGCCGTGAGGCAAAAACCTACATTTTTAGGCCCAGTGGATGTGTCTTCATGTGAAGCCCTGCTATAACTGTGTAAATGAACACCTGTGTCTGCTGGGAAACTCATTAGAAGGTGGCGTGTCCCAGGGATTACAGATGTAGTAATTATTTTTCACTGTGCATTCATTAGTAGTACTGGTGGGCATTAAACATGCAAAGAAATCATTATAATTTATTTGCATTTTTATGTTACTACTGTGTCTGACTTTCCAAAGTAGAAAAAGTTGTAAAATCTAGAAACTGGGTTATCATTCATTTTCTTACAAAAATAAAAATTAAGTGTATATATGAAGAGCTCTTTTCCAAAACGCTATAAATCCATTTTAATCGTTTTCATGAAAATGACATTTTTTACCTAGACCCATACATTTTGTTAATATTCAATTTATCATGTTAAAATGGTCTGTTGGCTCAGTCTGAACATGGAGCGCCTCTTTGTGAGGTCAGGAGAGTGAGGTACATTTAAACAAGGAAATATAGCGATTTGGCATGAAACATTGATGGAGCAGTGAATAGGTTCAGTACACAGCAAAATGGCATGACGAACTCATTTTTTTTTTTTTTTGGCGTTTATCGCGTTTTGGAAAAGAGCTCTTCATATATATACAGTATATATATATATATATGTGTGTGTGTGTGTGTGTGTGTGTGTGTGTGTGTGTCCACCCACTATATTGCTATATTGCCGAAGGTATTTGGACACAGATATACTGGGAAAGTCCTAATCACAGCTGAACTCCTCTGGTGTGACTTTAAATGCAGACCGTGTGCCAAAAACTCATCACCAAACACCAAAGTCTTGTAAATATGAGTAAAGTCATTTTAGACACGTCCAAAACTGTTTTTAAAAACATGAATTATGTTTCAAACTTTGTTTCCACAGTTTTGGAAGTGCTTTTGTCTGTTCCAAAGAAGGGGTGTCCTAATACTTTTGTCAATATACTGTAGTGTATGTACAAGTCATTGGAGTTTGGTGATGAGTTTTTGGCTAAAGGTCTGCATTTAAACATTAAGATTTGTATTCATGGAAGTAGTCAAACTTGTTAATTAGTGTGTGTGTGTGTGTGTGTGTGTGTGTGTGTGTGTACATATATATATATACAGCATAATACAAATATTTAACTTTTTTTTTACTTTACATACATGTTAAAATGTGTGTTTGTTCAAATATTACTAAAATAAAAATACAAAACTTAATTATATTTAAAAATGTAATATATTCCTGTTATTTTTCAGTATCATTACTCCAGTCTTCAATGTCACATGATCCTTCAGAAATGATTCTAACATGCTGATTTACTGCTCAAGAAACATTATTATTACATATGTTTTTGCGGCTTAATATTTTTTTAAACCATGATGAAAAAATTATTTGATGAATAAAATGTTTTATATATTTGAGATATATACAGTACCTTATGTAACACACTTTTTACTGTCAATTCTGATCAGTTTCATATTTGTTTTGTATTGCTCATGCAATTGATGTTAATATAAATATATAATAGTTTAAGAAATTAATTAATGAATATATTAATTATAAATTAATATATGAATAATGCTATAATGGCTTTTTTGTATGATAGACAATTTTTAGTACTATTTTTATATACCTCTTGACATTCAATGTAAAACCATCTTAAAGTAGAACCAGTGGAGAACCACTGCGTTAAAACATGTTGTACAGTCGTTCGAGTAGTGGTACATTGCGGTCAATCACATCATCAGAAAGTATATGTCAAATAAAGCCATGTTTAATTTTGTCTAATCAAAAATTGCTGATTTCATTGAGACAATGCTAATGCGTTCTGCATGTTTGATAAGGAACAGGCAACTGTGATCCGTTAGATTAACTTTAATCTTCTCTAAATCCCCTTCAAGTGGAACAACAGCATGAATACTAATGTATTTATTATTCATCACGACGACAAGCCAGTATTTTCCCCATTACAGCTATTACCTTAATTGCCTTCATATGACTTTGCTTCTGAAGCCTAATGAACATAGCTGTAAATTGAAAATGTTTGATTGGGGAAACAAAATGTTTACCAGTCAGACAGCCAGTGAATGACATGTTATTCAGTAGATAATACAGCTCCCTCGGCCCGCCCCCAAGATATTTTACGAGTGCTTCTGAAGCTCTTCAATCAGACCTCACATCTCCAGAACCTGCCAAGAAGAATGAGAGCTGATTTTATCTCCAAACCTCAAAGACACTTCCCTTTCAAAGCAGCATTTATGCTTGGCAAAGTACATTCATACAGCTTTACTTCATTTAACAAGACAACTTGGCTCAAAAAAGCCAATTGAATGGAAGCCATTTGATTTGTGAAGTCTCTTCATTTACTAATCTGACTAAATGGGCTTGCAAAATAAACATCCCAACTTGTTCACTCTAGAGCCACTGAATAAATTCTTGATGGTCCCACGCAGCCAGAAGATTCTCCCCCAAGGTGGTGTGGACTTGAATCTTCCTCCTTCTTGAATATATCACGGCTTCATTACTTCTATAGTGTTGTGTTATATGGCCTGTTTTCCCATCATCCCACATTGCTGTCTCCTCTCCAGCCATTGGCATAACTTTTTATCTTTTGTGAGTGCAGGGACAGTCGGGATGCTTCATTTACTCTGATGTGTTTCCGCTGGTGGTTCGAGGTATAGAAGAAAGAGAGAGAGACAGTCCCCAGTGTGGTTTTCTACATTGCTGAGTGGGAAGGTGGCACTGCGGGAGTACTAAGCACACAGTCAAACTGTGTCACCGTCTCACTTCTGCCTTGGGGAAAAGGACATGCTTTATGCCTTCAATCTCTTTAAACAGTTTTCATGTGAGATCATTTTCATTTGATTTATTGGATCGTGTGCGTATAAGTGGAGAAACGTCTGAATAGATCTGCACCTCTGATCTTTTTGCAGTCAAATTAGAACCTGTTTTGGCCGGTAAAGGACTTTGAAAATGCTGTTTTTGGGAGGACAGTTAGGGTTTGTCAGAGACCTGACAAAATGTGAAAGATTAAAGACATTACCTCAGGATATGGTGGTTTCTAAATGAAATTATCAGATGGAAGCCTTTTTAAAGTATTTACGAGAGTTTGAGATTCAGTGTAGAGTATATAATTCTATATAATTTAATAATTATATTATATATATATATATATATATATATATATATATATATATATAATAATAATTAATAAGTATATAATATATCATTTAATTCTGTGGCGCAATGCTGAATTTTCATCAGCCATTACTTCAGTCTTCAATGTCACATGGTCCTACAGAAAATCATTCGAATATGCTTATTTATTATCAGTATTGGAATAGTGCTTCATTTTTATTTTATTTATTTTTTTTGTAATCTGTGATATGTTTTTCAGAATTCTTTGATGACTACAACTTTAAAATAACTGCATTTATTCAAAATATAAATATTTTCTAACAATATAATATAAAAAATAAATTAAATTAAATAAACACTGACCCTAAACTTTTGAATGGTGGTGTGTGTTGTTACAAAAAGATTTCTCATTTAAATAAATGCTGTCCTTTTAACTTTGTGTTAATATGTGTGTTGTCAGAGAAAGAAACTGAACAGTTATGGCTGCTATGTGATGCAATTAAGTAGATTTTGTATATTCAAAAAGCATTGGTAACACTTTATTTTGATTGTCCACTTTAGACATTCTACTGTCAATAAGTAACTTTGCAATCACACGTCTATCAGTAGTCATTAGAGTATTAGTATACTGTCTGCTTAATATCTTCTAACGCTTTATTTTGATGGGTCCACAACATACAACATACTGACTATAAGAAACTTTGCAAGTAAATGTCAACTTATTCTACTAAACCTAACCTAACAGTCTACCCCGAGAGTTAGTAGACATGTAGTTGCAAATTAATGAGAGTTAGTTGGCATATTGCAAAGTTACTTATAGTTAGTAGAATGTCTAAAGTGAATTATCAAAATAAAGTGTAACCAAAGCATTAAATAATCCATAGAATGTCATGCTACAATAAATACAAATTTGCCAGATTGGTTGGTCAGATTCTGTATTTTTAGAGCAGTGAGTTGGATTGGATAAAAACGGTTTACATTTATGCATTTAGCAGACGCTTTTATCCAAAGCGACTTACAATTGCATTCAGGCTATACATTTTTAACCAGTATTTGTGTTCCCTGGGAATTGAGCCCTCAACATTGTGCGCTCCTAACGCAATGCTCTAGCACTGAGCCACACAGGAACACTTTAGTTTAGTTACTATGTGCATGTGGGTTTTAAGAGCTGTTATACTGTATAAACTTGGATATTCTGATTAATTGGCGATGTTAAATGTAAGAGTGCACTTACATAAGCTTGGCTCTTCAGTTAGTCTAGTTGCTTGTTATAACAGCTCAAAGGTGGGAGATGTGAGCAATCCTCAAGTAGCTTGATGAAAGCAGTAAATGAATGGGTCATCATAAGGAACAGTTTTAATCCTCATCTGAGAAAGGGCAACATTAATGTAACCTCACTGCATGTTAATGTTCATCTTGTAAATGACATTTACTTTCTCATTTAGAGTAAAATGATGTGGCAATATTGCATAGAGGCATGTTTAGAATGCTAATGAGTGTCAGATTTCTTTTGATGACAAGTAACAAGTTAATTAAGATCCACTCGTTATTCACAAAAAGGTGAAACTCTGGCGTGTGCTTCGTCTTTAAAAGCAGTGAGATTTGAGGTTGCTTAAAGTTGAATGACAGGCAGATAAAATATGCACAAAAATATCAGAGCTAGAAAATGTCACGCTGAAGTAGTGGAGAGGGAAAAAGATTAAGCAAGGGCAATTTGAAAGCAAAAGCTAAATATAAACAGTAAGCAAATGAAATGAAATATTAAATTGTACTATTACTCAGCCTTGCTTATGTGCCAGACTCTCTCTGCATGCTAAATTTAAAGTGCTTTTTCTCCAGCATTGATTGTGGAAGGTCATTTTGAGTTACAGAATACATATATTTGTGGTTATGTAACAGCTCCATGTAAGTGAAAGTTTTAACAGACTGATGAAGTATTTGCATTGCTTGATGACAGTACATGCCAGATCCTTTTCAGGGCGGTAATCCAATTTGCTTATGCCAAGTATTTCAAAGCACAGTTCACCCAAAAATAAAAATCATGTCAGCGTTTACTCAGCTGCATGTTGTTCCAAACCCATACACTGTAATTATTTATTGTGCAAAACAAAAGAGGAAATGGAGGAATGTTTCCTTTTAAGCTTCAATTTTCAACAGTCATTACTCAATTTTTGACATTTAATACTTCATAAACCATTATGACAGGCTGTTATGCAAAAATTCTACTAATATTTTACAACATAATGTAAGGTCTGTTTTGGGTTCGGTTTCATGTTCTTGTTTTTCATGTCTTTTATTTTGAAGTTAGTCATGGTTCTCATTTGTGTCTTGCTTCCCTTTCAATCATGTCTTCATGCAGATTGGTTGTCATGTTCATTGTGTCATGTTCTCATTGGTTTGTTCATGTCATGTGACCCACTCTGTTTACTATAAGTAGCCATGTCATTCTCTTGTTCCTCGTCCTGTATTACAGTTTTTCTCAAATGCTAAAACACATTTCACAAACGTTTCCTCCATGTTCCCCAATGTCTAAACACAACACCCTTTTCTAAAGCTACATAAACACAACCACACCTTATCACTTCAAAACTCAAACTTTCACACCAAAAGAGCAGCTCGAAGCTTTCAAAAATGTAAACACTATACACATCATTACACACTACAGCAAAACAATTGAAAACACAATGCTCAATTTGTGAGAAGGTTCTTTGTTTCATAACTGCCAATGCATATTTTTAGAAACTTTACAGTAATGGATCTTCTTAGATCTCTGCAGAGGATTAGGCATTTAGATTTGTGAGTTTCATATGAAGAGTATAAATCTATAGTAAATTCTGCATGTACACTACTGTAACACAACTCAGAATCTATTGCACACAACAGTACTCTTGAAAACATGATCAGGGTGTGAAGTTTATTTATTGACTTTATTCACACCACACACACACACCACAATCACTGTGCGGCATCATGTCGCTGAGCTGCATCGGGCCACATCACCTCATCCACATCGCAGGCTATATTGTCTCTTGCCAGGCACAAGTGGAAAAACGCCTGGAATGGCGAATCCATCCTTGGAAGGCCTCCACTGGGATGTCAACACAGGCCAGCTCCATTGCCCTTAGGAGGTTCTCTCTAGTGTATGGTTGTCTGTCATAAACCTTCCATCTCCACGATGAGAAGAACTCCTCTATAGGGTTCAGGAAAGGGGAGTAGGGTGGCAGACAGACGTTTAAAAAGTGGTTACTGTTGGTGGTGAACCACTCTCTGATTTGGTTTGTTCTGTGGAAGGCGTACATTGTCCCAAATGATCACATAAATGTGATGTGCGGGCCCAGGATGGTGTTGTTGGCGGTCCAGGAGGATGTCTTTAGCTCCTCTAGGAAGGTGAGGAGACGTTGGGTGTTGTAAGACCCAAGGACAGCATGCCGGTGGACAAGCCCTCCAAACCCATGGCCGCACAAAGAGTAATATTACCCCCGTTGGCCAGGAACCTCAGTGATGGCTCTTTGTGAATGATGTTACGGCCTCTTTGCCTTTGTTTCTGCAGGTTGAAGCCAGCCTCATCCAAGAAGAGGTACTCATGAGGTCTGGCCATCGCGTCCAACTGTAATATCCTCTGTGAAAATGTGAAAGCGCACAGGTGTTCAGAACAACAGTCAATCAGGTAGCACAGTATTGTCCAGAAGTAATGTAGGCCACTGAGCAACACAGTATGTCCACTAACTGTACTGTGAACATGGATGTATACTTACTTGCACATACCGTAACGTAGGTCTTTGTGTCGCGCAGAGTTGCGCTCAAAGGGAACCCTATAGACCTGTTTCATCCGCATCTTTTGGCGCCGGAGAACTCGGTCTATTGTGGCCAAGCTGACATCATCAATGCTCTCAAAGTTGACATTATCGGCATTGACTTTGTCTCTGATCTCCCGGAGTCTGATGAGGTTGTTCTCACGAACCATATCCACAATGAGGGTTTCTTGTGCCGCTGTAAATATGGCAACCCTCCCACCTCTATGTGGCATTCTTTCAACTCTAAAGAAAGAAACATGTGTTGTCAATTGACATGTTTTACAATACAGTAACAACTGATTTGAAACCAATAGACTACTTTCACAGGCTTGTAAAATTGTATTGTGACAAAGAAAGCAATACACTGAGTACAATACCTGTTGTGTTGTCTGAATGCCCTGATAATGGTGGCCACGGTGAACCTACTCAGGTTTGGACGGACTCTTAGTCCTGCTTCAGCCATTGTCATGCCATGGACAATGACATGGTCAATGACTGTTGCTCGCATCTCGTCCGTAATGATGGTGCAAGGTTGTCTTGCTCTCCTCCTGGACCTTCTCCTCTCCCTTGTTGGCCTCCTCCTCTCCCTTGTTGGCCTCCTCCTCTTCTTCCATGGCCAGCTCTTCTCCCTCCTCTGACTCAAATTCCTCTTCCCTGACTCTGCCTTCATCCATTGTGTTTGTTTGGAATCTTCAGCAAACTGTGCACTCTGAACTTGCTTTTATACATGTGGTCACAGCATTAGCAACAAGTGTCTTCAATTTTGAGTCGTTGTGTGTAATGAATGACGCCAGGTGTGTTCATTGTGTTCAAATATTGCTGACTGTGGCAAGCATTTTGCATCACATGAGCTTTCATTTGAGAATATGAGCAGAGTTCTTTTGCAACTTGTGTTTTAGCAAGGAAAAATGTGTTAAGATTTATGAGAACGGAGGATTGTGTTTTGTGAATTGTGTCTTCATGTGAAATGTGTTTATGATATTGGAAAATGATGGCTAGATTTAGTAAATGTGTTTAGACAACTGGTCATTTGGTTTAGAGGATTGGCTTTTGTGTTTTAGCATTTGAGAAAAACTGTAATGTTGTTACCTGCTGTTGGTGAGTCTAGTTTGTGTCACCTCACGTCAGTTTGGATCATGTTTGGATATCACTTTGTAAATAAACTGCACTTGGGTTCATCATTACGCTTGCCTTCAGTGGACTCATAACGCATTAGTGTTTTCACTCATTTTTACAAAACTATATCGATTAGAAGAATCGATTGGTCTGGCCTGTTTCCATTTGAACGGAACATTGTAGCACCCATCATATTGAAAAAATCACAATAAGCTTTGTTTAATTTTTTACTTTTGATATGAAAAAAGCATTTTGGCGCAGTTTCTTGTGGCGTGTCAGGTTACAGTGTTGCCAAGTTCGCAGTTTCTCACAGAACTGGGCTACTTTAACACTGTTTCCACGGGTTGAAGCGACTACAGCCCCTGGAATACGAATTATACCAGGGGCACCCCACCAAAAAATAAAAATTATCCCCCGGAATGCAATTTTAGGGCGACCACCCTCGAAATGTGATTGGGCTAGTTTTGGGCTAAATTGGGTGGGTTTTGTTGTGAATACCAGGCAACCCTGCCAAAGCGTCTCATAAACATCCAAAGGTATGTTAAAGAATGAGTAAAGCTTACCAAAATCCGTATCCCGTTTCATGTAGTCGCTCCATCAGCGTATCAACTGTCAACAAGTCAATATAGCAGCCTGTAAACAAAAGATGAGTCAGTGTCATATAAAGTCACCTCGTTTACCTCAGAAACAAACATATCTTACCATAAACTTGTTAGTCAGCTAGAAAAATGAACTCTAGAGAGTTGCTAAATAATTGCACCATATAAAATATACATCATAATTTTTTACAGTTCTTCAATGTTTAATTTGTTTGAATAAGTCCATGACGTTTTTATGACAGCCACCATTTAAAATTGTGTTTCAAAACACATTGGAGTAGAAATATAATTATGTTATTGTAACTTTATTATTATAAAAACTTAATTGAGTGTAATTTAATCGTTTTATATAAATCAGTAAATTTTAACCTTCAGACTAATGAATACCAACAGACTCTCGTGTATATTTTACATTACATTAGCTTTAGTTGAGAGAGTTATTATTCTTGTGAATATTTGGCATGTACTGTAGCTGATAAATATCTAGAATAATTGATGTTGAATCGAATCGAAAGAGTCAGAATCAAATCAAATTTGTGTCAAATCACAGTCCTAGTTTTCACTAGATTTTTATCAAATAAATGCAGCCTTGATAAGCATAAGAGAAAAAAAAAAAAACTTTCACAAATATTGTTATTCCAAACTTTTGACTGAAAGTGTATGGTTTTAAAACAACATGCAAAGTAAAGTAAATATACAAATATGTTGTTTGAACTTTTTTTTGTAAACACTTCTGTTAAAGACAAACAGTAGATGCTTCAAATGAGTTGGCATATACACCTGACTCCCTGTCTCTTCCAACAGGTCGAGTTTAGGTGGCGAGTGGACAGGACTCTGCTCTGGAGCTGAGTGCCCACTACTAGACCAGCAACTTCCTGCGCCTGCGCCTCAAGATGGATTAGAGCTTCACGCCTCCGGAGATCAAAGGTATGAGATGTATAGTAATGAGCTTCCACTCTGCTCTTTCCAATCAGAGCACCACATGCCTGTCGTAGTGCGTAGTGTTTGTCTTGAATGCACTATGGATGGCTATTACTGTCCTTTAAATATTTATGAATGTGCCGGAGAGGTGAAGGAGTGTTTGATGTGCTTAATTGTACTGCAGATATTACATTTTTCAAGACTCGGAAACAATGATAGACTGCAAACAACGCTTGTCTGCTTCAGCACTTTGCATTTTGTTTGGAAACCTGCCATGTTGTGCACACCGAGCCATATGAGCTGGCCAGAATTATTGTGATTATAAATGTAGCACAGATTTATTGCTTGAGGTGAAAGAACGAACGAAGAAGAGAGAGTAGAACAATGCTGCCGTGAGTCACAAAGTTCTTCAGTAACCATAGCAGCCGGGTTTTGACATGCATTCAGCTGTCAGCCACTTGATTTGTGTCTCCTATTTTTCAATTAGGCCTATATTTCAGATGCGTACCTAATTCACTCTTAATTCCCTATTAAAATACAGAAGCCTGATGAGATGAATCAAAGTTCTCTTTACAATTGTTTTCATTCGTTTCAGTGGCTTGAAATTGAGGTGAGGAGATTGTTGGTGTTATACAAAGGGTGTTATAGGACTAGTCAGTGAATTATTGGAAAATGGAGGCTCACAGAGGGAATATGAGAGAAGGGCTGAGATCATTCTGTGGCCTCGCACACGTCCCGCTGCGTTCAGAAAAGAGAGAGTACTTCAGAGAGCTGGTATGTGGCATGTTATTGTGTCACTGCAGACACTGAGTGGCCTTGTTCTTGGTCGCTAGAAGCAGTTCCTACAGCTTTATGGTCGATTGTTATTTTTTGGGTAGCACACTGATCTATCTCATTGGAAAAAAGTGTTTGTTCTGTATATATTGTAAAAATTCTGTATACAATACACTTATTGTTTTGATAGAATTTTTCCTTAGTGTTTTTACTGGGATCTTTCAACTCAAAATTAAAATTTGGTCATAATTTACTCACCCTCATGTTGTTCCAAACCTGTATGGCTTTGTCTTCTGTGGAACATAAAATAAAAGATATTTAAAGGATTTGGAAACCGAACAGTTTTGAAAACCATTGTCTTTCATTGTATGGAGGAAAATAAAACGAAAAACCCAGACACATTTCTCAAAATATCGTATTTTATGTTCCAGAGAAGAAAATAAATAAATACATAATGCTCATTGAAAGAATAAATGAATGATTAATTTAAAAATATAATTTTACGAGAACATTTCACCCAGAAATGTAAATTAGTTTTCTTATAAACAGGTTTTAGCTTTTCAAGGTGTTAATTAATTGACTGGAATTATGGATTATGGTAATGGGTCACTTGTGGATTATTTTGGTGTTTTAATGAGCTGTTTGGACTCTCATTCTGACGGCACCCATTCACTGCAGAGCATCCTTTGGTGAACAAGTAATGTAATGCAAAATGTAAAGAAACAACCTCATCCACATCTTGGATGGCCTAAGGGTACATTTTCAGCAAATGTTCATTTTTAGGAGAACTATTCCTATTCCTTTAAACCCAAAATTCTTTCATTAATAATTCCCCCTCTTGTCTTTCCAAACCCTTCGTTCATCTTCAATGCAACTACCATGGCTCAGAAAGGGAGTAAGGACATCATTCAAATAGTCCATTACCATGACATTAGTGGTTGCACCTTAATTTTATGAAGCTATGAGAATAATTTTTGTGTCGAAAGAAAACAAAAATAACAACTTAATTCAACAACTTCTTCTCTTCCGTGTCAGTCTTCAAACAATTTTTTTTTCATTTTTGGGTGAACTATCCCTTTAAGCATCTTACAGGGAATTGGATGATATGCATTTTAATGTTTTTCTCCAGTCAGTACAGTAGTCATCACATCGCTGCTCATTTATAAATTATCTTTGTGCGATGTATCACTGGTCAAGCCCACATCACACCACTAACATTCGCTGTCACTCATGTTGCTGTGAAAACCATTATACATTTTAAAATGTGTTGTATATGTTTTGCAACTCTCTATATGTGTGCATGACCCTTTACTATGCCATACTGTACTGAGCGCTCCAATCGAGGTGTGATGCATCGTGTGATGCATCGCAATGGATTGCTATATCAACCGCGGTCTGCTCTTTGTGTAAAAGTCTCCCTCACAGCCACAGTTTCCCTCCGTCTTCACTTCCATCATGCGCACCTGAAAGCTCCAGATAAGCCTCACTGATGCTTGTCTGCTCAGCAGCAGATTACTTTGTAAACTGCAGGCACAGTGGAGAGGAAACAAGGGAAGGGAGGGAGGACTCGGGCTGACCCGAGCGGGGTAAACGACTGCTGTGCTCTGGTAAAGGTTGGTGGAGTCTGTGAGTGCTGGGCATGTTTGCGATGCCCTATGAGGCCTTGACAGTCCCTGAGTTCACTGACTCTTCTTTAATGCTGTGAAATCAGCTCTTTTACTGCTGCCATCACACCTTTCCACAGCTGTTGGCTCTTTATGCCCCAAATGGGTTGGCTTTATTGTTTGATCATTAAAGGAGAGAGCAAAAAAAGAGGAAAAATAGCTGTTACAAAATATAATGAGCTGCCTTGCTTTACTGCCAAAATATTGCTCCTCAACTCACAATTTATTCAAATAGATTTAGCATGCTAAGCTAACAGTGCAATGCTTCCCAAA
Organism: Gymnocypris eckloni scoliostomus; assembly: GCA_027564155.1. Taxonomy (NCBI): domain Eukaryota; kingdom Metazoa; phylum Chordata; class Actinopteri; order Cypriniformes; family Cyprinidae; genus Gymnocypris; species Gymnocypris eckloni. The sequence goes on along the minus strand of CM050417.1, from coordinate 13,190,363 downwards.
TGGACATCTTTGGACCCCTCTCTGTGCTGGGATAGAATACACGATTCTGATTAGTTTGGCAAAAATGTGGTGTCTTAGGCATCATATATATATATATATATATATATATGTATAAATTACATATAAAAAAGTAACATTTGAATTTGAATTAACTGAATTTAGATTTATTTCTCTTTTGTTCTGCTTTTCCAAAAGTCCTTCAAATTGTTTTACAAAATATTTATTTTTATTTCATTACAAACCATAGTTTATTTTTAACAGTAAGATCTGAAAATCTGCATACAGTTTTGTTAAAAAATATAAGCAATGTTCCTTGGGCAGCAAATTAGCATATTAGAAAGATGTCTGAATGATCATGTGACTCTAAAGACTGGAGTAATGATGCAGAAAATTCAGCTGTGGGGTCACAGGTATACATTACATTTAAAATGTATACAAAAACTGTTGTTTAACATTAGAATAATATTTTACAAAACTACTGTATTTTTGACAAAATATATGTGACCTTGGTTCTGTTAAAAACATTGAAAAATCTAACTTTTTAATGGTGGTGTACATATTTACGAAAGTGCTACACAAATTAGTTTGGATTGACCTTAAAATGTTTCTCTTCAGATTTATACATTAAACACCATTCTACTATTGTTTAAAAAGATTCAGTGTCAACTCAGTACAAAACATTTATTTAATTTTAAATTAATTTGGTCAAAATGATACAATTATTATTAATATAATTATTATTATACATAGATTTATTTATGTTTGTACTGAGTTGACACTGGATCTTTTAAACAATGTTAGAGTGGTGTTTAATGTATAAATCTGAAGAGAAACAGTTTCATGTGCAATTAAATAATTATTTAAATTAAATAATAACTAAAATCAGGTATCTTACAGGGCAATCTTAGTTAAACTGTCTTCATTTTGTGCTGCCAATGGTGGCATATGTTGCACACCAGATCCATTTGGAAAAGAAGTGAGTGTGCATGTGACTCATTTATCCTTTGAGGCTCTGCTAAAGTTGCTCTTGGGCCGTACTCAGGCTTTCATCTTCACTGGCACCGCATCAGTTGGGCCGCATTGGTATTCCACAAGATTTGCTCTTGTTTGAATAGCACTGTGTGCAAAGTTGTCCCAATATTTGGCTTTCCGGTTTTGAGAATGTCCAGCTGTTTTACGTTACCAGAGGAATACAAAACCACAAAGGAGGTCTCAGGGCCGACCCTTTCACATTTCTCACACATCGGTGGAGAAATTAAATTATTGGATATGTTGTTCGTGTCCTTGGCAGAGGAAGTGTAGGCTCAGTCATCCGTGCGTGGCAGCGTGGTTATGTGAGGATAAGGCCTGAAATGGTAGATTCACTTACAACTGTCCGTGCAGACAGCACTCTCTAACACATCGTGTGTGTTTTGAATGCAGAAAGACTGCCTTAAATACATTTTCTACACCTGTACTAAAACCTTCACCCCTAGCCGCACAAAGGACAAATGCATACATGATGTAGAGCACTTTTGTAGAGCAATATTCAGATGCTGTTTAAGAATTTAGCATGCATAAATGTTTGAATTCTAAACCTTATCTAGAGAAAGTGGAGTAGCGTTTCAGTGTAAACGGACCAAAACGGAGACTTTTGAAAACGATGACGTGGCTGCCCACATTCGCTCTGCATATCCTTGATGACCGTGTAAACAATAACATCATGCTCTTTATTGTACCCATAGGCATGTATAGGTAGATTCCCCATTCGACTGATCCAAGCATGCAGACGCATCCGCGATCTAAATAATAGAGTCTACCTATACATAACTATGGTTGTACCTGCATGAATGGTCATGTGACATGCGTTTTCGGTTGTGTAGTGTAAGCGGAGATTCTTTCTGAAACGCAGTGGAAACGGCAGTGTAAATCTGAAACGCCGTTTTAAAACGAAAACGCACTAGTGTAAACGGGCCTTAATCTTACAGTACAGTATAAGAAAAGGAAAAGGTTGCTACAAAGTTATTTTCTTTTTGTTCTTCTAAGAGTTACAGATTAGAACTAGACTTTGTATTTATTTATAATATCACATATTGCAGTAACAAAGTCAAACAAGATAAAAAAAACAGCAGTAAACAGATAGCCTTGGAATTACAGAAACAAAAACAAACAAACAAAAAAAAACTTTAGCAGCAATAACTGCAACCAAAAACAAATGATAACTGGAGCCTTAACAGCGCCATGGTGGGATTTGGGCCAAATTTTGTGCAGAACTTCTTTAGTTGAGCCACGTTGAAGGGTTTTCAAGCATGTGCTGCCTGTTTAGGGTCCTGCCACAGCATCCCAATTGAGTTCAAGTCAGGACTGTGACTAGGCCACTAAAACCTTTTTTTAACCATTCAGAGATGGAATCATGCTTATATCTTGCTGCGTAGTTCAGTTGCACTTGAGCGTCAATTTACAAACTGAAGACCAGACATTTACCTTTAGGATTATGTTTTCCTCAATTTTTTTCCCAGGCCCTGAAGCAGTAATCAGGCCTGGTTGCAGCTTTTCCAACTGAGCACCATTATTTTTGTAGTTTCATAGATTTGGGAATAGGTAACTACAGGTGTAAATCGAGTGTGCCTCACATGTCCGGAAAAGTGAAGCTGCGGGCTCTTTGATCGCCCCTGGTGGCTGGCTGCAGTACAGGTCATAAACCCCGCCCTCTCCATGTAAACGAATGGCACTTGAGTAAAAAAAAAAAATTACACTTCCAATGCAATTTTCCGAAATATGGTTTTGGTCATTTAAGGTAGTTGTTATCAATCTGATATATGTTCAATTGTTCATTTTTGTGATGTTTCATTTTAGCTAGTAATTTGATGCTATAACTGTCGTTATGGTTGATTGGGTCTTAGGGAGTTTGGGCGGGAGTTTGATTTCCGCGGCTCCACCTCACGACACTACTACGCAGACTCTGGCTCCAAACGAATCTCTACTGTGCAGACTCGGACTCCAAATGACGTAATTTTCTCAAGATGGCAACGGCCATACTGAGATGATTTGCCTTCACTTTTCTATAGTGGAAGGAAGCGGAGACGCGTTGTCCGTCTTTTACAGTCTATGGTGTAAATACATTTCCACGCATACCCAGTTGGTCTTAGATAACTTGTTTGCTTCAATAATTTAAATTAGAATTTAAAAAACATATTTTGTGTTTAATCAAGTTGCTGTTGTTTTATGCTACATACACAAAAAAGCGGAAATGAGGATGGGGCACTTTGTGTGTATACTCAATGTATTTACTATATATATCTGTATGTGTAAACATATTTTTGTGTATATCTAAGCATACCTTATTGAGCATTTATTTGTGAAAAGCACTATAAAATGCATTTTAATTTAACTGAAAAAATTATTTTCAGGTTTAACCATTAATAATGAGTAGAACAAAACAGTGTCTGTTTAATACAAAAAATATTTTGACTTTGATACACAAATTTCACAAACAACTTGTTATATCACAGTTAATATTTTCCACACAATATAAACCTGTGTGAAAAGAAGAAAGCTGATTTTATATTGTATCATCACATTTAAAAGGTATTTGGCATGTTATTGTATGGTATAACATTAAGATTTATCTTAATTGCTATAAAGGGGTTTCTACATACTTTTGGCTGTGTAGCGTATGGCTGTAAAAGCTCTACAGGCAAAAAGTATTATTATGAAAGAAGCTTCACACATTTTATGGATTGTATTAGCAAAACTGGCACTATGTTAATATAAGTAACTGTAAAATCACCTGAAATATATCTACAGCACAAAACTCTTTTCTTGAACTTGAATTCATTTTTTATTTTTTTTAAGGTGTAATGTGCTGTTTTTTTGGTTTGGTTCTAGAAACAAAGCTCTTTGTGTGTGCATATTAACAGCAGATTTGGCAGATGAGTGGATGATGGGGGCAGCTGTTTTGTTATGGGTGGCACTATAGTGTGGATCCAGAGGGTCTTAGCTGGCAGCGGCAGTGAACCATGAAGGTTGGCACTGGCGAACCACACCACATGGGTTCGGTGCCGCCTATGTCATTCATTTCCAATTGGTCGGAGCATTTCTCTTGATAAAAGTCCTGAATAGTGTAGCATATGGGTGATGAAAGGCAGCAGGCTGGAGAGAAAGTGTTGTTTCATCAATTGTGCATCTAATTGTTTTATGCACAGGAACACATTAAGCTCAGAACTCTTAATTGAATAATGGATGTCCCTTCTTCACCGCAGCTATTTCACCGCCACTCAGTTAGCAAGACTATCCAATCTGAACTCGCATTTGTGTTTTACCTGTTCTCTGCCGTGATCCAGAGCAGAGTTGCATTAAGTCAGTCTGCCGTGAGCCCAGGCCATGTGAGTGACAGGCTCTTATCAGCGGTCTAGCTGGCTGATGAGAGTTCAGTGAGGGTCAGCGTGAATTAAAGAGCAGGTAATTAAAATGTCCTGGGTACATGCCGCTGCTGCTTTGCTTATCTCCTCACGCAGCCGCTAACCGAGATATGTGCTACAAATAAAGAAAGTCCCTGGTATAAATTCCAAGTTCAACAGCATCTGATAGCCGATGCATTGAACTCCCTCCATCATTTGTGTGTTTCAGAGTTTAACAACGCTGAAGTCTCATTGTCCACTGTTATGACCTTTCCCCCCACCATCTTATTCATTGGATGGGTGAGAGCTGTGTTTTAAGTGTTGTATCCCTTTGAGTTTATCTATTAATTCGCTTTTTAGGGTTTTTCTGAGATCCAGTAAAAAAAAAACACAATAATCCACAAGTAATCCACATGACTCCAGTCCATCAATTAAAGCTTGTAAATAATGCTCTGGGGTCTCATTTATAAACGCTGCGTACACACAAAATGAGCATATAATATGCGTAAGTAATTTTCCACGCACATATCCAGATTTATAAAAAATGTACTTGGTGTAAATATGTACACACTGAAGTAATGAAGTAAACCATTTTAAACTGTGTTTTACAATAAATAAGCACTCTCATTAAGCACTGAAATTACAAAAAGTCATTACGCAGAAGTTAAACAAAATTAAATGTAGACATATATTGGATATATTTGATAACTTTTCATGTGGCATCCTATGTTTTATTGGCAGCGAGGAGTGCTATAGGTGCACAATAAATCATTTTTAAACTAACCTTTTTACCTCGGGTTTTAAGTCCAACGCTCTATCCATTAGGCCACGGCTGCATTAATGATGATTCCCTTCGATGTTTAACTCGTACAGGCCGAGTATCGAAGCTAAGTATGGGAAAATCACTTTTTCCTCTTCAACTGAAGCCTATTTCATTCACGCTGTTGTAACTGCACGATGCATTGAACTCTCTCCATCATTTGTGTGTTTCTGAGTTTAACAATGCTGAAGTCTCATTTTTCTATGTTATGACCTTTCCCCCCACCATCTTATTCACAGGATTGGTGAGAGCTGTGTTTTAAGTGTTGTATCCCTTTGAGTTTATCTATTAATTTAGCTTTTTAGGGTTTTTCTGAGATCCAGTAAACACATGTCTGTTTTTTTTCTTCACTGACAACTTTCCAGCATGAGGGATCATTATTTTTCTTCAGTTCGGTGTCACTACTTAAAGTAAACACATAGGGCTACTAGAATCATCAAAATAAAACTGAATTATGGCTTTTTGTAATTATCAATAGCAAAGATTGCGGTTTAGTTCTGTAAATATATGCACCTGTTTCAAAGTGAAGTGCAGAACTGTGTTCTTATACACACAAGCAGCTCATGATATGGTGTTTTCAGTCTCTCAAATTGGCTTGGTTTGCGGTAAATGATTCTCTAAATTTTAATTTCACCAATTTTGGTTCACTTGTAGCGTGCAAGCAACATTCAACAACACCCCCCTCCCCCTCAAACTTGTAATGAGAACTGAGCTTATAAACCAGCTGTTGTCAATGAAAAAAAAGATCTTAAAGCTTCTGGCAGAAATATTACGTAATTCTTAAAAAAAAAATATATATTCAATAACTTTAGTTATTAGTAATAATAATTAATAATAGTAATTCCCATGGGGTTGACTTGTCTAACTAGTAAAAGTTATTCATTGAATAAAAAAAAAAAAAATGAAGGTAAGAAGTCGCAATCAATTTATTTTAGCGTCATTTAAATAAACACATTTTACTGAAGGTTAGTGAACTAAATGTGTTTATTTAAATGTAGCTAAAATAAATTGATTGCAACTGCTTACCTCAAAAAAAATTTGTTTTAGTTTTTTTCAGTGTATGCTAGCTGTTTATTTTTGCAGATTGTTCTTTGACCATTACCATTGATTCTGGGTGTTTACTAGGGGTCGACCGATTATCGGCCTGGCCGATTATCGCGCCCGATATTAAGCATTTTACCGATTATCGATATCGGCCATTTTAAAAACAGATTTGCCGATAATTAAAAAAAAAAAAAATTATAAAAAAAAAAAAAAAAAAAATATGCAAACAAACATACTATTTACAGGTGACATTATTTATTGGTGAATAAATAATACAGGTGAAACTATGTAATGTTTAAATGCACTATTTGGCTCGATGCAGCCTGTCTGAGCTCAACACTCTGTGAGTGAGTGAGGCAATCTCCGCCCACCACTCATCTGATATGTAGAGAGTCACGAGTCCGACCAATCAACACGGAAAACTGAAGGCAGTCTCACAATTAAAGCACGCTAACTGGAGCTGCGTCAGTGATCACGCATCAGTTGTCTCTCAAAGGTAAAGCAGCAGCAGGCGTTGCTGAAGTTGCAAAACACCTCAATATAACCCATGATGTCCGCGATGCGAAAATGCGGCGGAATCGCGGAATGCAGCCATATAATGGAATTTACATATAACGCGGAATGTCACGGAATGTGTCAAGTTTGGATGAATTAATCAAAAGTAGGTCAGTACACTTAAATCGACTCGCTATGGACTAGTATCTATAAATATTAAGCCACAAAAACACTTTAAATATGAATCCTGCATGTTCTGCATCTCTGTTAATGAATGACACAGGCGTGCGGTTTCATTTACTGCACACATACATAACTTACTCGGCGAGCGTGATGCTCGCGGTGACTTCAGCGGCTGTTTCCGTCTCACTAAATGAGGACATAAATACATGAACAACATCCCCAGAACTGCTCGCAGAGTCACTTCATGAGCATTTGACGGTTTCATTTGAGTAAAACGATCGTCATATCATATATACATAGGCTACAGAAACTTAAAAGGTCCTCATGGCAACCTGTCAAAATATAAGTTCGGTTTAGCGAATATATTACTGTGGTGCAGTAGAATATCGTAATACAACTACAACAATTATTACAAATTTTGTTGAGAATAATCACACAATCGCTAAATACGTTTACTTTAAGTTTTACAAAATGTTTACAGAATGCTTCTGGGTGATCTCTGTACTTATGTTATTATTAATATTACTGTTTATTTAATGTTGTTGTTATTAACAGTTTTCAGAATTAAAGACATGTTTAAAAGCATTTAAAGAACGTTTTTTTTGTCAGAGCTCTTGTTATTATTCATTTTGGCATTCATTTTAATTTTTACACCAGACACGTATATCGGTTCAAAATATCGGTTATCGGTCTACTTGATCTGTAATAATCGGTATCGGTATCGGCCCTGAAAAACACATATCGGTCGACCCCTAGTGTTTACACACATCACAGGTGAGCTGATGGTGGTTTCTTGTAAAAAATCTTGGGTCTATCAGAGTTCTGCCTCATATCAGATGTCATTATACCTCCCCAGGAGGCAGATGTTGGTAGTGAGGTGGGAGGAATTAGTCAGTGTGGAATGGATGGTTCTTTGTGATCTAAGGACTGCTAGAAAGAGTAATGAAACTCAGTCAAGCAGAGTTACCTTAATGTGAGGGATCTAATGGATGGAGACGTTGGTGGCCAGTAGAGGCATCAGTGAGCAGTCCTTTCATTGCAAAGGATACAATACAAGGAATTCCATCTCTGTGCATGAGTTTTGGTCTCTCTATTTTATCTTCTTTCTTCCTTTAACCCTCACTTTGTTTTCTATATTTCACACATATAAATTGACATTTGATTTGACATTAGTTTAGTAGCATTCCCACTTTTGAGGTTAATCGAAAGTGATTACTAAAATGTATTTTGTATTTTATAGAGATTACTATTACTTATATTTATTGTAACAAGCCCTTAATTCTAGGTTTTCAACTTTGGTTTACAACCCATCCTCATAATATTTTGTGCTACAGACATTTGCTACAGATATGAATAATAACTCAAATTGTAGGCCTTATTTTAGGTCACATTAGCAACCACATAACCTCCCCAGAACCGTATGGCAGCATCTTTTTCAGGGAACCGAATGACCGCTCCAAGGGCACAAATTGATAGCTTTAATTTTACAGTGAACAAACTTGCTCAGAGCTCAAATAGATCATTTTACATCCCCTCTTAAAGTGTGATTACCTGCCATCAGCTTCAGAAATCCATAAATCTGGATTTGTTCCACTGCATTATGACTTGGCCGGTGTCCGAAGAGGGGTGGATCACAAAGCCACAGGCGACAGGTGCAATAGCTCACGGAAGACAGGTCATGAAGTGAAGAAATGAATGCGTCGTATCCCACAGCAGATGATCAGTCGTCAATGAGTTTACAGCATCCTGATGCTTCAGCCCTTCCCTCCACTTAACATGCACCTCCAGCCTCTCTTAAAGCAATAGTTCACCCAAAAATTTACATTTGCTGAAAATGTGCTCATTCTCAAGTCATCCAAGTAGTAGATGAGTTTTGTTTTTCATTGGAACAGATTTGGTGAAATTAAGCATTTTATCTATTGCTCAGCAAAGGGTCATCTGCAGTGAATGGGTGCTGTCAGAGTTCAAACAGCTGATTAAAAAACAACAACACAATAATCCACACGACTCCAGTCCATCAATTAAAGCTTGTAAATAATGCTCTGGGGTCTCATTTATAAACGCTGCATACACACAAAATGAGCATATAATATGCGTAAGCAATTTTTCATGCACATATCCGGATTTATAAAAATAAACTTGGTATAAATATGTACACACCATACGGATATTCTAGACCATGCGTACGAACACTTTTGGAGTGTGAAGTAATGAAGTAAACAATTTTAATAGGTGTTTTCAGTTCGATATGCATTTACAATAAATATTACACTCTCATTAAGCACTGAAATTGCAAAAGTCATTACGCAGAAGTTAAACAAAATTAAATTTAGACATAGTGGATGCATTTGATCACTTTTCATGTGGCATCCTATGTTTTATTGACAGCGGGGAGTGCTATAGGTTCACAATAATATTTTTTTTTAATAATTTCAGTAATTCGCCAAGTCAGACATTTGTCAAGTCAAGTCAAGTCAAGTTGAGCTTTATTGTCATTCCACTACATGTGTGGACATATAGTGGGACGAGATGAATTGTTTAAAACAATTGAAAAACTGTAGACCAGTGTAAAATAATGAGATCAACTATTTTAAACCGTTTTTATGGATATTTGTATATATTTATTATGTAAACATAAACAAGGATAGTGGACAATTTTTAACAAAAAAAATGTATGTGTAGGCTATGGTCCAAATTTAATTACAGTCAGGATCTCATAATTCCTTAATGTCTTGTACCATTGATGGTGTTAAACACGATGTCACGTGTATGGTAATGTGCATGGAAATGATATGCAGATGAGGTTATGCATAGTAAAACCAGGTGATTTAAGCTCCATATATGGTGATTTCTGGGAGTAGTCGGGGTGGAGATGCAAGTACACACAATCTTCCACTGACTGGGATTTTATTTAGAACGCATTAATGATGATTTGTTTCTTATAAACAAACACGTTTTCACTTCACAAGATATTAATTGATCAACTGAAGTCATGTGGATTACTTGCAGATTACTTGTTAGGTTTTTATGAGCTGTTTGGACTCTCATTCTGACGGCACCCATTCACTGCTAAGGATCCATTGGTGAGCAAGTAATGTAATGCTAAAGGGTTATTACTAGTGGTGGGCCGTTATCGGCGTTAACGTGCTGCGTTAACGTGAGACTCTTATCGGGCGATAAAAAAAATATCGCCGTTAATCTATTCTCAAAGTTGGGATGGGAGCTGGGTCTATACTACGCAAGCTATGATGACTTTCACCCTGATATTTTAAGCGGATGTATACCTGGCAGTTGCACTGTAGGGGCGAGCGAGTCTTGAACTAGAGGCTCGCAGTCCGTGATGGACAGATTGTTAACGGCTGGTCTGTGTGGTAATACAATCGGGCAGGACATCCAACGCTCACCTATCATTCATCAACCTCAAATATGGCTTTTCATCTTAAAGATGTATGTAGTAGCAACTTTACATGGCAGCTCAATATGATGTTAACCTAGAAAATGTGCGCTATTGAAGTGTTTGTGTGGAAGCGCGTTTGCTGCAGGACAGGCTCGTGCGCTCACTTGCTCCTAAAATCTCCGTCATTTTTGGTCATACAGATAAAAGTAGCCTAATACATCTTTCGAATCTGTAAAGACTCACGTTTGTTGTGTGCACTCAGAATAACAACGAAACATTGCGCTTTTATGCAAACAGGATGCGCTTTAGGTCTCATGTGAACTTGAGCGAGAAACTTGAAACTCCGTCTTTGAGAAATATATCTATAGAGTGAAATGTCTAAAAAATAGAAGGCGTGTGTGTTAGCATGAATGATTTACATGAAATTTAATCTGTGCAACACTGTGCATAAGATGGCTTTCAGTTCAATATAATAACAAAACGACATTTTGGGTTTTATTCAACTAATAAGGTGGAGCACGCTGTGATCTGTACTATATTTTTACTGTAATTTACAGTTATCGACAAAAAAAACTACAAAAACAACACGGGAGTGGGAGGGAATGGGAGTCATTCTTCCGGGAGTGGAGCAGGATTTTCCTCCAGTTTTTCGTGGGATTGGGACGGGAAGAGATTAAAGTTTGTGATGCATTTTGGAAACAGGAGATGAGCCCTGGTCTAATGCGCCACCTGGCTTGAGAAACCCGTTCTCAAAGACTTACTTTTAGTCATTATTTGGGTAGCACACACATATTCTGAATGCCTTGGCAGAATTCAAATGAGCCATTTTAATCTAGATTAATCTAGATTAATTCCAAGATAATCTAGATTAAAAAAATTAATCTATGCCCACCACTAGTTATTACATTTACATTTTTGGGTGAACTATTCATTAAACACAAAAGTTTACAATGGCCAAAGCTGATTAATTTCTGGTATGTTGCTCTCCCTCCTCAGAATATCTCTTGTGGCTGTTTTTTGTCTAAACACAATATTAGCTTCTCGTTTCCTTAAGCCTCACCCACAACACCTTCCTTATCACCTGTTGTTAATGACTCGCATGAGAAATCTTGAGGTGCAAAATGAAACTCCTCGTGCTCGTGTTCTTCACCCCCCCTTCCACCCCGGCGCTCGCTGAAAGCTCATAACATGTATGACTTCAGTGGAGCCAAAATGCATTTTTCCCATTTTCAGCCAGAACGTCCCTCCCTATCTCTGCTGCAGTGATCAAATACCTTTATGTCTTCCATATTCTTTCGTTCACATTATCAAATTGAGTAAGTCAATCTAATAGGCACATGGGGAAGTGTGGTGACACTGCAATCAGATTAGAGGCGCAGCAGGGAGTGGAACCGGAGAATCTAATATTGCTTTGTGTGGAGCGTTCGGGGGCCTGGGTAATGCATCTCTCAGAGACCCGTGGCCCAGATGAGAGACGTGCCAGCCTGCAGAACTGCAGTGTCCTTGGAGGAGAAATTTCCAGCGTAACACAGAATGTAAGACATAGCTTGCGTATATGCCATGCCGGTGTGTTTCAGGCATTGGTCTGTTGGGGAAGACAGTTTATAACAGCAGATTCAGATTTATTATGTTATTAATATGTAGCATGAATGAGACCATATACTCAGGCTGTCACCGGGACAGAGCTATTTTCCCAGTAGTATTGGAGGCATAGATTCAGACTTCTTCATAATGCAGAAATGTAATTTTATTTGTTATGTTATGTTCAGTGGTACTGCTGGGAAGCTACATGTAGACATCTGTTGCTTTATTTAAAATAATGATGTAGCTCCTTTCTCTCACTTTTCTGTGTTTGTTGTGATAAAGCATTGCTCATGTTTCGCCAGGACAAGGAGACCATTTTGGTCATTGTGCTATATGTCCTGCCATTTGAAAACATTTATGCGGCTCTTCCTTGGAACGTAACTAAATGCCCATATAGTTAGAGACCTCGTTTTTGCTGGAAATTTACAAAATGTTCTCCTTAATGGAAGATTTAACCATGCCCTCATGATTTGGTGTGTTTTATACCCAGAAACTTTCAGTCTTTTTATTGATCTCTAGGACAATACAAATGCTTAGTTGCTGTGTGTGTGTGTGTGTGTGTGTGTGTGTGTGTGTGTGTGTGTGTGTGTGTGTGTGTGTGTGTGTGTGTGTGTGTTGTCAAACTGATGAAGTTTATTTTGCAAAGATAAAATAAATAAATATTGTTAAACATTTTTGTTTTTGTTAATAATAACAATAATACAAATATGATATTTTCATAAGAATATTTTGTTTAATTTATTTATTCAACAACAACAATAAACAATTGATGTCATTAATTATAATAATAATTACTGTGAAATATTCTTATTTTTCAAACAATAATAATAAAAATACATTTTAATAAAGTAAATGTATTTTTGGTAATTTATAATTGTTAATTTATACAAGAGACATGACCACTGACCAGGGTCAGTGGTAAAATCTACAGTTTAACTGACATTATTCATGTTTTAGCCTCTGAAGAGCACCATCTCTCCTGAGTGAGTGAGTGAGTGAGTGAGTGTGTGTGTGTGTGTGTATTTGAGTGTGAAAGAGAGACGCAAAATTTCAGTGTGGAAATATCTGTGTTGAGTTTGGCCGAGGTGGCGTGAGTGCTGCCATCATGTGTGGCTCAGCTCCTCTTTACCCACACAGTGGCACCTGTATTAATCACAGCAGGGGTCTGAGACTCAGTTCGCATGCCAAAGTGTTTTAGGGTCGAGAGATAGCTGGCCATCCAACCGTCCAGCCGAACAGATTGACAAACCAACAGACTACAGCAGCCAGAGCAAACAGGAGGAAAGCCGGAGCTCCGGTGGGAATGTGGGACAGTGAGGGGCGAGCTCAGACCTGCAGTGCATCTGTTTACTCTGTCAAAAACACACTGAAAACAGTCCAAAACAGTTGTAAACAAATATGTTGGTAGATTGAGGAAGCATTATCATGGATTATGGGCTCATATTTTGGCCATAAGTGATGTTAGTATTGAATTTTTTTTTTTTTACAAACATTCAGCTTTTCACTTCACAAGCCAAATAATTGATAGACTGGAGTGGTGTGGATTATTGTGATGTTTTTATCAGCTGTTTGAACTCTTATTCTGATGGCACCCATTCACTGCTGATGATCCTTTGGTAAGCAAGTGATGTAATGCTAAATGTCCCCATATTTTCAGTAAATATCTTCATTTGTGAATGAACTATTCCATATTTCAACTGATTTATTATTGTGGCATTTTCCTTTTCAAATAAACCCGGCCTGAATAGCATGTAAGAGTAAATACTTTACATCTTGGTCAGGTTGTTTCTTTTTGGCCAGAATAATTTGCAATGAGAATCAAACCTTTTGATAAATGTCAAAATCAGCATATGTGAGACTAATTAATTGATCACTGCTTACTAGTTACTTCATCCAAATAAGGAAGAATGGACAGTTTTAATTCTTTATTATACACTGCTTCTTTTTTCAAAATTATATTTCCTAACACAATTTGTCAATTAACCTTAATGTGCTTTTCTAAACAAAAAACGAATAGGGGAATATTGCTTTTTGAAAAGCCGTTACCTTTGTAATTGCTTCCGTTTGCTGCCTTGTCTGCTTTGTTTTTTGTTCTGAAAGTGATTAATCTTAAGAGAAGGAACAGTGTTTATTAGAGGGAAGTGTGGAGAAGATTATGCCCTTTCATTCAAGTGATGAATGCTTCCTGGAAAATCCTCCTTCTTCTTTTTGGAACGTGTAACAGTGAAGTGATTGTAAGGTTCGCAGGAAACATCCTTGGTCTTAATTCTTCTTTCACCAGGCACTGCAAGAACAATGGCCCATTCTTGAATACATGCCGGGTACAACTTTTACTTTGCTTTTTTTGTTCATTTCTGAATTATGGTTGTTGAATCTGAACATAATAGCTTCTTTTTGAATGAATCACACACAATGTATAAAAGTATTTTTTTTTTATTCACAGGAAATCAGTGCTTTAGTTTTTTTTCCCGGCAAGAATATACCCAGTATATTTATTAAAAAATTAATAAATACATAGCGGTCACAATATGGAATGAATTCCAAAGCACAGCAGACACAGCCAATGTATATTACATTTGAGTTTTTATATCAGCTTTTTTGTAATCCTTACAAGTGCATGTAATGAGATCTCTCTTTTGACCCTGGAACATTAGTTTAAAAAAATCTGCCACATAAGGGATGTCCGAGGAAATGAATGTTGCATTATTTATGCGCTACGGCACTGAATTTATGATACAGTAACATGGTCACACAGCCATCTTTTGTCTTCCTTAAATCCTGACTGTCATATGGAGCCTTATAATAGATCTATGTTGTAGCAGAAGCCTCCCTATGGCAATGTAAACGCTTCTTTTATAGGTGTTGAGAAGGTACAAGGATATCACACTACAAAGATGTGCACTTATTTTATGAGTTGCTTTGTCCTCCTGCCAGGAACTAGCAGCATCTGGCCATGTCAGCACTTCTGTGTTCTCTTAGACATAAAACGGTACGAACTTTATACCTTGAACTGGAAGCTGGTTTTGTAGGTTACACAGTTTTCTTTTCAAGTTTGGTTCTGTTTTTTTTAGAGCTGATTCAAAGTAGTATTTTCAATTTTTCCGATTATTCAAAACTTTCTTTGAAGCTTATCTCTGGAAAAGTGTCTCTGTTAAACTGGGTTAACTGTACAGACACCCTTTTTCTAAAATTAACATTTACTAGAGCGAACAGTGATTCCTCGAGCAGATAAATCTGGCTACTTTATCAGTTCAAACACATTTAACTGATAAATCTGAAAGAGCGTCACATGGCGCTCTGCCCCGTTCTGGCAGAAGGAAAATAATAGATCAGCATAATGTTGCATCAGGTGCAATATTCAATTCCAGAATGAGCTTCCAGGGCAATAAATCATTTATTTTCATGATCTTTAAAATGAAATTATTGAATAATTTCAATAGTCAACTCAGCTCTCTGAAGTCTAGAAGAGGTGTTTTAATAAGAAAAATGGCAAATTAAAGAACTTAATTAACAATATAGTGATTAAAGGCTTCATGTAGCAAGATAAATTCAACATTTAAAGAAACTTTAAGGAACAGTTCATCCAAAAATGTACAATTATTTAATTTACTCACTCTCATGTTGAGGAGGATCTTTAAAATATTATATGTATTGATTTAAATCTTTAATACATGCATTTTGTTACAAAGGTTTGGGTCAAAAATATGTTTCTATGTCTGTAAATATATATATCTGAGGTTGCATTAACTGAACATTTTCCGTCATTGATATAATTTTTTTTGCGATGATGGAAAAATCTGAAGGCCATCCGTCACTTTTATATTTATTAGGGGTGTGACGATATACAGTATGTACTCATATTGAACCGTTCGGTACAAGGCTCTCAGTTCGGTACGCATTACAAACCAACTGATTCGTTCAACTAATCCTAACATATTTGGAAAATAAAAGAACTTCAAGTGTGTGAAATAGAGTAATGTTTTCAGTGCCACTGCGTTCAACAAGGCAGCCCAAACGATGTACCAGACAACGTGCTGTCTGATCCGTGATAACCTCTCCTGGCTGGGGTGCGTCGAAAGATGATGATCTTCGATGATGAGATACTGTCAAAAACATCATTTGCAATATTAAGAGGATTTGGCATTTCCAATTAAAGTAGGCCTGTTACATTCTTATTTTATCACGCCTAGTATTATTTTAAGTTATTTTTATTATTAAAGGGGTCATCGTATGCCCATTTTCCACAAGTTAATATGATTCTTTAGGGTCTTAATTAAAAGTCTATAACATACTTTGGTTAAAATTTCTCAATGGTAGTATGAAAAACACCTTTGTTACCCTGTCAAAATCAGCTTTGTTTTCAGCAAGCCAGTTTTTTAGGTAATGTTGCTTTAAATGCTAATGAGCTCTGCTGACCGCGCCCCTCTCTTCCGGGGACTGACGAGCAGACTGTAAACTCCAGCTGCGGAACTGGCTAACTAGCACATTATTAGGAAAGGTGATTTGCAAAGATTCATTAAAAAAAAACTTATACTCTCTTCTTCTGTAGACGAAGCTGGATCACGAATGATTCGTGCAAACATAAACGCATTTAGGCAGATCGGGATTGGCGCATTCACTTCAAAATAAAAGTAACATTAATAATTTGTGTCTTCAGTGTCTCAGATATTAGGAGTTAATGACAACTGCTATATTCATTATTACATCCAACAACAGAACAGCTCAATCGCTTAGTCGGAGATATCTTGTCTTTCCCAGCACCGAAGTCGACACAATGGCAGACTGATGACAGCTCAATCAGGGCGGGTCTAAGGTAAGATGGGAGGAGTGCGAATCAGCACTGGTTTCACGATTCAATTCGATTACGATTATCATGTCAACGATTCGATTTAATCCGATATCACAATGCATCACGATTATATCAAATTTATTTTGTGCATTTTTATTAAATTATATAAGCAGGCTACTTTAAAAAAATAATAATGTTAATTAATTAATTGATTAATATATTAATTAATATATAATTAATTAATGTTAAGAATTAAAAGTAAATATATATTCAAAACATACAAGCAAATATAAAGTAATAAAGGGAGACAATTACAAGTGATAAACAAAAAGCACTTTCAGTATCTGGGAGTGATTTAAGGATCAAAAGTTTACATACAATCATAGTTATGGGTTTTCCTTTTTTCCTCAGCCTTATTGCCATTTGATTATTAGGCCTACTAATTAGATAATAGAAACTGGCAGCTTTAATAGACTGCATGCACACTAATGCATACATGCAAAGTAGAGCCCTGCAAGCCCGTCAGGCTTTTATTGTGCCCAAATACACGCACACCACACACCATGAAATATTGTTATAATAATTATATTATAGATATTATACATCGCCTATGCAAGTACTCAATGCATTATTTTCCTGCTGATTAATCGCATGTGATGACAACCATCCCAAGCCAGTACTGATCAACATCCCACCCCTCCTGTGACCCAGGGTTTGTCCGTATGTGTATTCAGAGCCAGTGAGCCACGGACTTTAAAATAATAATAAAAAAACTGCTTTAATGCATGATATAATACTTGTCTGTGTTAATTAATTAATGTGATATATTGAAAAGAAAGATATATAATATATAATGAAAATAAATTTGATTTGAAAACTAACCTAAAGCAAAATCTTCAGTGTATAATGTCTTAAATTTTACTCTGTTCACTCACATTGTTTGCCTTGCCTACTGAATGTAGTGCATTTGGAGCACTTTTATGGTGCTTTTATAGTCTTTTGGAGCCTTTTTTGGTTGCTCAAAGAAGAAATTTCCTTTTGTGTTCCACAGAAAAACTAACAGCATATGGGTTTGCAGCAACATGAGGGTGAGTAAATAATGACTGAATTGTCATGTCTGGCTGAATTATTCATATTCGTACTTTTTAGATCGTATCATAACAATGTCTGTCTGCCCAATGAGGCCGTGCTGAGTCCAGTTTGCTCCTTAAGTCATTATGAAGATGTGGGATGCACACAAAAGGTAAAAAATGTTGTACGTGTAGGTCTCAGCTGCAATTTTGATCATTTAACCCCACAATTCATGATTCAACTGCACATTTCATCTCAAGCATCCCTACCATGAAAACTGAAATGTCTATGGTCAAATATAAAAAGAATACAAAAGGGAAGTGTAAGGTTGTATTTTGATTGCACAAGCTTGTTATTCTTCAAAGTTTAAACACATATTTTTAATGTTGTAGTACACTATGCAGACTCTTTAAACGTGTTTCTAACCATGAAATGTGTGTAAAATATATTAATGTGGCCAAACAAACTGTTTACATGCAAAAACATGATTTGCACAAGCACTCCCACATAATGTGTAAGCTCAGGTATTTGAAGTCGGACTTCAAATAGACACCCTGCACTGCTTGCAACATGGTTTCCCACACAATCTGTTTGGCTTCTCTTCAGATCAGGATACAGTTGCATTCCCGCGTGGGGTGGCTGCAAGAGAACGAAAGGAAGAGAAAATGCAAATGCCTGGAGAACAGTGCAAGGGGGCAAGGCTACTGTTTGCTGCAGTGCTCTTCACTGCATTTTTTAAGAATATCGGTGGAATTCGTGAGTGAACTGAGGTGAAGATGTTTACATAATCAACCGGTTTACCCTTCAGCACTGAAACAAAATCAGCTACCGCAAACCCCATTTATTTTTCATTGCAAACTAAGTGGGATCATGAATCTTCTTCTGTGAGTAGGTGAAGCTCTGAGACTGTTTCTGAGCTTATTGAAAGGATGAGGGTTTTAATTAAGCACTGGTGATGCTTTTGTTGAAGTCTATCTGTTGAATGGTTTTGTTGGGTGGTTTTTTGTGTGAGGTTCTGATAAGAGGCAAATTATTTTATTTAGCTCAGACGCCTTTAAGATTCAGCTTTCTTCTTTCTCAAAAGACTTTGGTCATTCACACTGAGCTTTTGAGTGAATTCATTTCCATCTAAAGTATTTCTTACCCTGAAATGCATACCAGTATATCACATAGATTGCACCTACAGCACGGTTTGTGTTTCTTTCTTAACAGCTTATTGAAATATACATGAAATAAGCATTTACGGACTTGGCTTTTATGTGCATTGGCCTATAAAGTGCCTGAGCAGATGTAAATGTTGATATCTTCTGGAATGGATATCACAGTGCATGTAAAAAATAATGGGATTTTTTTATTTTCCTCTCACTGGGAAAAAGAGAATCACGATTTGTGCAAATCAATGATTGAAATGGTATCAGACAATATAGCCATCCCCAAAAAATCAATGTGTGTGCAAGAGTCAAGCCTAGATTGTTACACATCTGATGGGACTTATAGATATATCTGAAAAAGAATTATGTTTACTAAAGATGACGGGGCATTGTATCTGGTGTACATGATGAGTCTCACTTTTGGTTTGGTGGATAGTTTTGTTTTGAAAATATCGGGTCAGGAAAAATTGTCAAATTTTTATTATGTCGTTACACATGTTTTCCTTTCAGGTATTTTGCTTAATACAGTATTCACACACACACTCACACTCACACACGCACACACACACACACACACACTTTATATGATTTTATAATAACATTCATACAGAAGTATAGTAGATTCTCTACATAATCTATGGAGAAATTCACTCCGTAGCAAACTCACCTTGATAAATATTCAATAAAAATTTGAACAACTAGCCTCTGTTTTGCCTGCAGTACATTACGCTCTTGATATATAATCAGATCTTTAAAAATAACACTGACAGTTGACTCTAAATTCACCTCTTCAATTGTTGCATAATGCATTGTTTTATCAGCAGTGATTAGTAAATTGTTTTGACAACATTATTAGTCCATGACTCATGTCTTGTCAGCTGTATTTAAATGGTAATGATAGAATACTGCATGATAGATGCAGCAGAGATAGTATAAACTGTAATACATTCAGCAGTAAAAGCCATGCACTAGGCATTTTGTGAATCATATTGACCCGTTGTACGTCAAGCAGACTCTAATATGATCAGCACATTGTTATATCAGCCACAACTGCAGATTTCTGTGCTGAAAATAGCATTCTCATAGCTATCTCTGACATTCACAACATCAAAGATCAGGAATAAATGAAATAGCTGCATCTTCATTTAAATGTTTCAGAATAGATTGCCTTACTTCATCATAGTTTGAACGTTTTCAAATGGATTACATATCTGCATCTTAATTTAAATGTTTTAAGGTCGAGGAAATGCTGGTCTTTTAATGTGTCATCCGGAGTATAATTGCATTGTCAAGTAAATGTCATATATTTATTTATTTTTGCAGTTACTTTTCACAATACATACCCAACGTTTTGCAGAAAATCATGTCTTAATGCCAACAGTGAGCAACGCAGAGGAGACTATGGTCGGGAACAAAACACGATAAGAGGTTCAGCAGGAGCCCATTCTCTTCTTACAAGGCACAAATTATTATAAATATAAGCATGCATGTTAAAGGGTTAGTACGCCCAAACGATGAAAATTAGTCCATGCTTTACCCATAAAGCATCCTAGGTGTAAGTGACTTTCTTCTTTCAGACGAATCCAATCGGAGTAATATAAAAAATTGTCCTGGCCCCTCCAAGCATTTCAATGGGGGTAAGCGGGTGTTTGTTGAACTAACCCTTTAAATATATTGTATGTGTAATACTAGATATGTGGATAAATATTTAATATGACTGTAGTAGCCAATTCGCCATTCATTGTCTGACTGGCATCAGCTGTTGAGGGCAGATG
Source organism: Gymnocypris eckloni scoliostomus (assembly GCA_027564155.1). Taxonomy (NCBI): domain Eukaryota; kingdom Metazoa; phylum Chordata; class Actinopteri; order Cypriniformes; family Cyprinidae; genus Gymnocypris; species Gymnocypris eckloni. Next base: position 13,169,675 of record CM050417.1, on the reverse strand, counting down.
ACATGATGAGGTGGAAGTTAGAAGCAAAACTGAAAATAAATGAGATCATGTCAGTGGAATTGATATTCGTTTATATAATATAGAATCCAACAGACCTGATTGAGCATAACTACAAGTTTGAGAGATCGGTTAGACGTACGTCTGGCTAGCATGAATTTCAGACCGAAGGCTGTATTGTAACTCAAATCTGCAATTATAATTGCCATCATATTTTATATTTTGATGACTGGGTTGTTCACACAGCAGATCATAATCAGAACATGTGCAACAATATTTCAGCCTCTGAATTTCCTGGCATTCTGCAGGCGATTACATGCTTTTTAGGGAGCTCTGCAATCAGCCCTTACATCAACTGCTGGAGCGTGATTGAGCTGATGAAATTGGTTTACACGAGCATAGCTCTAAGTAGTAAGCTTTAATCTATGTGATATATCTCTTAGCATATGATTGATGGTGCCATTGCACACATGCTTGAAGCAGTGCAAGTGAATCACCCCACAAATGAAATGAAAATGTCCAAACAAAACAATGCTATTACTGGAATTAAAACAATTGTTCATCCAAAAATGAAAATCGTCACCATTTGCTCACCCTCATGTCATCAACAAAAAACTTTAGTTAGAGAAACACAGAAGGAGATATTTGGTTCCCAGCCCCCCGCCCAGTGGTGTTTGGGTCCCAACATTATAGTGAATATCTTGTTTTGTGTTGTACAAAGGAAAGTCATAGAGGTTTGATTGACATGAGGGTGAGTAAATGATAACAGATTGTTTTGGGTGTACCGTCCCTTAAGCAGTTTTTGGGGAATAGAAATGGTCACCCATGTCTATGTCATTGTTACATTGTTATTTTCAACTAAAACTTTTTTACATGGCCTTTGTTAATTGAAACAAAGCTGAAATTAAAGATTTCAATAATGAAGATTTGATCTAAAATGTACAGTATTAGATAAAAAAAATTATTCAATAAAATGTTGTTATAATTTACTCATCCTTATCTTGTTCCAAACCTGTATGAGTTTATTTCTTGTACGTTGGACACAAAATAACATATTTTAAAGAACCAAACCCCCTGGGTTGTTCCCCATTGACTTCCATAGCAGGGAAATAAATACTATGGAAGTCAATAGGGACCATTAACTGTTCGATTACCAGCATTCTTCAAAATATCATCTTTTATCTTCAAAAACAAAAAGAAAGAAAGAAACTCGTATAGGTTCGGAATGACGAGGTTGAGTAAATGGTGACAAAATTTTCATTTTCGGGTGAACTATTCCTTTCAGTAGAAGTGCTGAAATGACTAAGTATAAAATGTATAAGTAACTAAAATTATTAATAAGTATTGTAATAGTATATAAAAATATAATCTAAAATAATACTGCCAGCTCTTTCTAGCAATGAGTGTGTTCCCCACTGTTGGATCAACTCCATCTCTACTTCAGCAGTGACAATTGTTCTCACACAGATTTATACACACAACAATGAGCTGCCAAATGGTGATTACAATTTATAGTGATACTAATAAATTAGTAACCCTCAAAATAGAGGGTTTTTTTACTGAAACCATTCCAAATAATGGTGATATAGTGTCAAAACAACGCATTTAAGTATTTGAAGTGAATTTGATGCCACAGTTTTTCATGGGACCATTTTTTGCCATTTAATATTTATATTTTAAAAAGAAATTGAGACCACACAAGTGTGTTTAATGGGATCGTTTACCTCAAAATTTACATCTCAATATTTACTTCAGTTCAGAAGAATGTTCTGGCTGCGCTTTTCCACAAATAAAATAAACTAAAAAGGTTATTTAAAAAGTTAAATAAATGTAAAGTATTTCACACGAGTCAGTCTCCATATTCCATTATTTATTTATTCCTTTAAGCCGATCTTCAGGGGATTCTCTGAGTTTTAGGCACTGCACTGCACACTAAAGTTGAAAAATAAACAATGAAACATAATTTACATATCTGAGAGTTATGTCCGAATGTGCGTTGCCCGCTAGTTTAGTCATTCGGATTGTCTTTGATTCTGATCAAACGCCTCGAGTCAGAAAGTCTGAAACACACGCCATTATAAATGCGTCCCGATGGGTGATGACTTTTTGAACTGCAGCAGACCTAAAACATTCAAATAGTGTGGCAGACTCAAATTATGCACCATGAATTACTCACTGGCTCAACCGACTGTGAAACACTTGCTTGATTACATCATATCGTTCAAAGAGCCCAAAAGAGTTCGCTGCTTATTATCTAATTGGTCTCTTCTGACCACAGTTCTCCTTGCAATACGATCACACTGGCCTGCTGTCCTTGTCATAGCACAGGTTTCAGATACTATAGAAAAACCTGATGCTTTGACGTAAAGATCCTGTTTTTCAAAGCGCAACGTTTCACCACATACAAAGGCTCAGCATCAATATACATGCGCTTCAATGAGAAAAATAAGTGTCATTACTACTAATCCGGTATTATGACTTGATGACTCAGATATTTGCCACTTTTAGAGAGGGAATGAGGGAAAAGGAGGTATTAGTCATCTTTATCACGCTTTCATTAGCGTTTGTAATCCCACTAGAGGATGACAGGGCATGGAAGGAGCCAAACCCACCATGTTGCCAGAGGGATTTATCCACTGACTTCATTTTCTCCATTAAAAGGCATTTAACCAGGCTCTAATTGCTGGTAAATTAATCACAAACTCTTAATTCCTCAAAAGAGTCACAATTTGTTTGAGATTCGCACTGTCTGACAACTTCTAGTCTCGAGACGCCAAACTGTTCAATGTTTTTGTGCAGGTCCGATGATGCAGATAAGACAAGCTAATTTTGCCCTTCACGTCTGCTTCACTGCGTTCAATTGAGATTAGTCTCTTTATAGATAGATATGAATATGCATTCGTTGGGTGTTTATTTTTAAACATTTAATTGTGATATTCTGAATTATATGGAAGCCAATTACCAGAGCAAGTGCAAATGTATTACGATATGAAATCTGACAGCTCATTAAGACAGTATAACCTATCTGTCAACTGACTACTTTTAAATATTTGTTTCTAAAAATATAAGCGGTGGGAGATGATTACTGAGGCAGTTATTGTCAGTTTTTGTTTTTGCTGTGACTGCGCATTTTGTTTACTTAAAGGCTTAAAGCCAATACTGTCTTTGAATTTGATGTCCATTAATTATTCAGGTTTATGTGTAATATTATCTGCAAATTGTATAAAAACTGAAGAAGGCAGTGCAGAAGACTTTGAAGCTTCTTTTGAATGTGCTGATATCATGAGAATAGGCTGATATGAGGAGAAACGCTGCTGCTGCAATTTTCGATTTGGACTGAATATGTGTATATGAGAGAGAGATGTATTCAGAGGCCAGCCACGCTCAAACACTTCTCTGATATTCATATTGACTCAATTTTAGAAGTGAGCAGAGATAGGCGTTTTTTTTCGCTGCTTTCCCTCAGACCCCAATAGCAAATCCTGAAAAGATCATTCGGAATAGAGGAGGCTGCTGGCTGCCGCCTACGGCGTGACCCGAAAGGACCCATAATATTGAGCTTGTCTGCATATCTGCGCTGCAATCGGTGCTGCCCATGTGACTCGAGAACTGAATGCTTGATAGGCTGATATTTTAAAATCCTCCAGTGGGAAAACACTCACAGGAGGAGTTAAATTGTTTTGCAGGTTCTCAGTCAGAGGAAAATGGTGCCAAATGTTCTTCCCAAGTCCTCAGAGCGGAGGATTGAATCCGTGCCCTCTGTTAGCGTGGTGCGCCAGCCAATCCCCTCACCGGCGGTGGAGTCAGGATTTTCGTGTGACCCTGCATTATGGACTGCTGCATTCCTATCAAAGCTGCTCGTTCTGCTTATATTCTCGTCGGATCTTCAAAACGATGGAGATCTCGGCAGTGAATGTTTATTTTGGTTGCAAATGAAGCTGACCTCCTTTTGAAGCGTTCTGGAGTGTGGATATCCTGTGGAGGCAGTATAGTACACTTGGCCTTTAATAACCCTCCATAATGCCGGTTCCTCTCCAGGCTCATCCTCGAAAAAAAAAAAGAAGTATAGGAAGTGTATTGCGGGGGCTTGTGAGTACCAACCGAAACTTATCTGCTATATGTACACACAGGGCCGTCCTTAGCTGACGCGGGGCCCCCTTCGCATTTTCATTCAGGGGTGGTGGGTGTTTGTCCCTCGGTCAATTCGCGATTGTATTCACGGAGGCCTCAAAGCGCAGGCCCGGATTGACCACACCAGTTGTAATAAAGACCAACTGCCTATTGTCAAAAGAGTAGCAAAGTATAAAGCACAACTCACATAGAAGTAATTTTCAACCCAAGTAGTTTTCTCTTGGTCAAGTTGCCAAGGCACAATTTGTATTGTAAATGTACTAGGTGTAATAAAAAGAAAACTGAAATTGTTTTTTTTATAAAAACGAATTATTAAACATACAAACCATTCAAGAACACACACACACACTATTTGCTATCACCCTACACCTAAACCTATCCCTCTAAAAGTTTTTTAAGCCTTTTGAATTACGGGGACATACAGTAGGCAGTGGGTACCAATATCCACACACACACACACACACACACACACACACACACACACACACACACATATCACTGATATGGGCGGCGACACAAAAAACGCACTGCTCATGCTCCACTGACACTTACGATGTGAAACAGGTGTTAAAGACATTCAAATCTGCATTCATGCTTCTGCTGATCCAGAAAGAGCAACACAGTCTTTTCAGCCACACATAATTATTTCTGTTACAGACATTTAAATAACAGAAGTACTAGGGATGCACTGAATGTTCGGCAACCGAAATTGTGGGCGAATAAGCAAGAAGACTGACTAATTTGTACCGAACAATGACGTAACACGATCAAATAGTGGCGTGCACTAATGCAGCAAACATGTCTGCAGTGTGGAAGCATTTGAAACTGTCAGAGAAAGATGCAAAAATCATTACAAGCACGAAGCACCGACTGCGAGACTGTTTAGCACTGCATCTCATGTCTCCGATGAGAAGAGGAAGGGTGGATAATGCTGGCTACTGTTTGATGATTTAAATCGCGAAATGGCCTCAAAGGATTAGTAAACAAACTGTAGAATGTTATGTTTCCTAATACACGCACAAGTTGCATGTAAGTTATTCAAACAGCGCTGCACAAGCTCACGGTTCAAAGTCCAAAGCGCGAGAAAAATCTGCACTAAAACACTGTTACTCCTCAGTTGCTTAGTAACATATGTATTAGTTTTTTTAAAGGCATGTGCCAATGCGATACATGCGACAAACATCTTTCCAAACTTGTCAGAATCATTTATAAATCTGCTGTCAACAAAAAGAAGCACTGAGGTCTTCCTGCGTGTTTCTACCAAAATAAAAGCTCCATCAACATTCATAAATGTTAGTATTGTAATTTCAATGATGTTCTGTAAAATAAAATAAAATAGTAAGACAATAATAATGATAATAAATACCCTACAAAAGCTATATTAATATATTTATTATAACATTCACACATAGTGTTCAAATTGGGATCTGTAATATATTCTAATGTTTTAAAAGAAATCTCTTTTTCTCAGCAAGGCTGCATTTATTTGTACAGAAAAAATACATGCCTGTAAATATTTTTAAGTTGTTGTTTTGTAATTGATTGTTTTATTTGAAAAGCAGGTCAAAACAGTAAAAAGCACTTTTTGGCTATTTAATTTATGCAATGGTGAAAAAATGGCAAAATATACCTACATGGGGAAAAATACGAAAAACCGTGTTCGGGATTCGGCCTTCGGCCCAGTGTTTCATTTTGTTCGGCTTCAGCTTTGGCCAACAATTTTCATTTCGGTGCATCCCTATAAAGTAGGGATAAAAGTTTATAGTTTGAGTATAAACACTTACAGTAGCGATCAAATAGTAGCAGTTGCGAGTATAAGTACTCTACAGTAGCAATCAAAACGAATGTATCTTAACACTTGTATTGTTAACGACAACCCGTTTAAAAAGTATTTTTCATTGAATCATTCATTCAGGAGATTCCAATAGTGAAATACGTCTTTATGAAGTGAGACACTGACTCAGTGAAATACTATTTTCCCCTATATATTTAATCAAGTGTTTAAAAAAAAAAAGAAGTCTAAAAATCTTGTCTCGTTGTCGTGAACTCAGTCTCGTGTTTTGTGTGTGTATATATATATATATATATATATATATAATGCAGATTAGGTGAATTCATGTTGAAATGACAATTTTGTCCGCAATAGTTTTCAGAACAATGGTAAATGTGACCACACCTTTATACCTGCTTTCTGAGTTAATATGTAAAGGACTTTAATTACCAAAGAATCCATTTTCCCGTTGTCATCTTAGATCTTTTTCAGATATGGGCTGATGGAATCTTGCCTGTTCGATACTTATTGGTCTTGATAAGCAGCCTATTGTAATTCATCCCATCATTCTTTGCAGGCGGTTTTATGCAGGATACACTTCCCTCACTGATTCGAGTATTTGGATTCATCACCATGCTCACTGACATGTACACCAAGGTGCCCCGCAGCAGCTGCTTAAATCTGCTGCAATCAAATTACATTAAACTTTAAATACTCTCAGATTCCAGTCTAATTAATCACTTGTTTGAGGGTCCTAAGATTGGGTCTTTAATGAGGGGTGTTATGAATGACTGGGAGCAGTGGGAGAACCCTAGCAAAACAGCTCTTCAGTTTAATCACACGCACCCAACATAAATGCCTTGACTAGATTAGATTCACGTGGACTTGTTAATTTGTGTAGCACTGCTACGAAAACATTAAAGTGTGTTGTTGTGTAATCAAGTTTTGTCAAAGTTCACATACAACAATTGTTATTTGCTACTGTATATTGAACTAAATAAAAAATGTATGGAATGTTATTAAAAAAAAACATTTTTTTTTCGGTTTTGTGGGAGCGACATCCCAAAGTGCTATACTTGCTATTCATAATTTTTTTTTATAACCTCACTTTTTTCTATTATAATTTTTTTAATTCTAATTGTATTTAATTATTTATATGTATATTTATTATCATATTATTATGCTTCTCCTAGTACTGTTTAAATTGAGTTATATTAGTAGACAAGAATTTCTTTATAAGTTTGTTTATTTATTGTTTGGTTGGTTATTTATTATTATTATTATTATGCTTCTACTAGTACTGTTTAAATAGAAGCTAATTAGTTAAAGTTAGCAGACCAGAACTTGTTTGTTTGTTTATTCATTTATTTATTGTTTCATTATTTGGATGGTTGATTATTTATTATTATTATTATTATTATTAATTACATAGTGCTTGCTTCTGTTAGTGCAGTATAAATGGAAACCAAGTATTACAGCAAGTTAGCAAATTTGTCATTAAATGGTGTGTCGCTCGGTTTTGCCGACAATGTGGGGACTAAATGTCAGCGGTCCAACGAGGGAGATAAATGATTAAAATTACTAAATGATGTTTATATGACAATGCGAAACATTTTCTGTGAGGTGTAGGTTTAGGTTTCGAGGATAGAAAATATTGTTAGGTCAGTATAAAAACATTAGAAGTCTGTGGCACAGTAGCTGTAGAAATGTGTGTGTGCGTGTGTGTGTTTGAATGAGAGTGAGAGAAAGAGCATGGACACATGGTCTTTGTAAATAATGGGCTGAGGTCTGGACTGTTTTTAAGAAATTAGGTGCATTATGTTTTCCTGTGACTAGAGAACCAGTGTTGCAGTGAGCGAATATAACATGTGAGGTTGTGCAGTTCTTTAATGATGTCTTATATCATGAAGTGTGAGGATCACTATTATAGCCTATTTGTGCACTGTTCAGCCATTAACAGACTGAACCTGACAGTGCAAGTTTGTGCATTTGTGTGTGTGAGAGAGAGAATATGAGTAAGAAGATACACGTGTGTGTTCAGCCATATTCTTCTGCATTCTGCTGATGGAGGAGATCAAAGGCAGAGCTGTATGTGTTAGTTCCAGTTTCTCTGGCTATGTCTCATCTTCTCTTACTCTGGGCTAGTATTGATTGTTAGCCATTCCTTTGTGATAAAGACCCATCATCTAAAAGAAGCACAAATTGCCTTCTTTAATGCAGTAATTGACGATCTTGGTCTTAGCAGCTACGGTATATTATATCTCATAATGTATTTATGGATGTCAGTATCATATATAGTCATATGTTCACTGTCTGGTGTCATTACATATGATTTGCCAGGAGATAAAGATGTACATGTATGACAAATTCATGATGTCAAAACAAATTAGTCTGCTGTTCATGGCTATAAAGCGCTAATTGACTTGATGGCCGTGTGAGATCTCTAGTGCTTCATCGTCTTTGTATCAGCGTGACTTTGATCAAGAGCATTGGCTTATTGAATGTTACAAAATAGCTACGAGGTGATGTTGTAAGATTTGATGAAAACATTTTTTTATTAGTTTTTTTACAGTATGTGGGTTTTCCTGAGAGACCTCTATGGAGGCATTGTTTGACATGCATTTGCTGGTGTTAAACATGATCCTCCTATGATTTACTCAGCACTTTAGTGAGACAGATGGTGACAAATTTGTAATATGAAAGTGATGGATCTTCTCTCTTTTTATCATGCATATTCATCTGATCGGTCTCCCCAGCATCAGAGCCAGACAGAAAACTTTACTCAAAATTGAACATTATTTTTATTTTATTTTGTTATTATTATTTCTAGTACACTTAAGATGCTTGACATTGTTACATTTTTGAGGATAGTTAAAATAATTGTACAGCCAAATCACATTGCTGTCATTTTTAAGGCACTCTATCTTGTCTCATTACTTTAACAAGAAGAAATATACTAAAATATAATGGATTTATATATACATTTATAAATCCTGGCAGTAGTTGTAGTGTCTTTATATTAATTGTAAAACATTGTAAATCATTATTTTATGCTGTAATACAGGGAAACAAGTACAGTAAAGATGTTTTTTGTTGTTGTTGTTTTTCAAGTGATTTGATCTGGAAATTTCTTCGGACTGACCTTTTTCATTCTTGGAAGCGTAATTTCAGCATCCATCCATTTTAAAAACTTTTTTTGTCAAAAACATTATTTGTCACACAGATCTACAACTAATGTCATACAGTAATTGCTCCTTCACTAAAAGCCCCTTCAGAACACTATGATTGCACAAATCTCTTACACAGTAGCCTTGTTTTGCACAATCTTTGATCTTTGAAGAGCTAAATAAGTAACACTTAGCCATATTAATCACAAGCCACTTTTTTCAAGACATTTTTTGCATTCCACATGTGACATTTGGAGGAGTTTCTTTCGTGCACGGTCCACCTCAGGTCTCCCCACAGCATTTAGTTGGTTTGAGATCTGAACTTTGACTTAAGCCATTCAGAAATCTTCCATTTCTTTCTTCTGAGTAATTTTTCTGTGAATTTGCTTTATATTTTAGGTGTATGTCATGTTAAAAGGTCCACTTATGGTTCGACTTCAACCTTTTCTAGCTGGCCCAACGTTCTCCTCAAGCACTCTTTGGTTTAATGTGAAATTCATACAGTTGTTGATGTTACGATGGCATGTTTGCACGGCCTTGAAGCAGCAAAACACCCCTAAACCACAACACTCCCACCACCCTGCTTCTTTAGACTTTAGTTTTCATCAAGCATCTCCACCTTTGACTCATCTGTCCGGTTCCTTGTGTAGGTGTTAGGATGGTGTTTATTTTTTTGAGAACTGAGGCTTCTTCTTCACTGACCTCCTAGATTTTCTGATGTTTGATCGGTGCACATTCATATTGAACATTTTCAGAACTGCAGATCCCTTGATGGGGTTCTTTGAGAGTTCCTGAAGCATCTTGTGCTGTGCTGTTGGAGTGAATTAAATTGAATTGTGTATGTGTTCATAGCAAGAAGCCCTCACACACTGAACAGATGGGCAAATACTTATTCTGGTGAGAAGTCGGGTTGTGACGGTGAGGAAATTTTCCCACCGGTTAATCGACGTGTGACAACACCGGTTATACCGTTATCACCATGGTGGGGGGTCGTTTGAGTTTTCCCTCTTTCCCTCACTTTCCTTTGCTTAAATAGCTTATAAAAGCAACTTGCGCATTTTACTTTCACTTTGAAGAAATTAAATTCATGCAACAACAAAATGAATTTTTGAACATAAAAAATTCAACATAGAACGTATGTTGAATTTAGTAGAACATAGAACTTTTATTAACAAAACAAATAAAAATGCACCATGCTACATGCCTAAAATAAAATTACAAATAATTTACACAAAGTTTAAATATAGGCTATACAAAACTAAAAATCAGTAAAGAATGAGGAACAAACAATTATGAAACGTAGAACGTTTATTAGCAAAAATGAATAAGAAAGTTTGAAGGCACGGACTGCATAGACCTTCACACTGTTTAAATAAAATAAAATCAGCAAATACTGTGGAACCAAATAAATGAGAAACGAATGTTTAAAAAGATATATATTATCACTTAGATCAGGGGTGCTCAATAGTCGATCGCGAAGGTAATGCTGGTAGATCGCGCTTTAGGTCAGTGGTTCTCAACCAGGGGGGCCCGAGATAAAACTAAAATATAATATATTCACTAATACTATGACTAAGATGTTAAGTAATGTAAAAATATATAGCCTATAAATAAATAACAACACCACCTCTCTACGTATTCTGTGATATTCTGTGTTTCGGAGCAGCAAAACGTTTCTCATCGCGCTGTGTGAAATACAGACGGAAGGTGGCTCAAAACCGCTGTATAAGCATATGATACGCAAACTACAGCTCTCGGCTGGATAAAAGAAGCCAGTGTCACACTAGCAGCCTAAAGGTTTGATGGTCGACTATTGTAATCAAGGTAAAGATGATAACAGTGACATACAGGATCGTGCATTAGGCGCGCATTGCGTCCGTTATAATTGATGCGCAAACGAACCGTGTATGTGTGCTCTCGATCACTCTAACATCATATTTCTGCTTGAATACAGCTCAGTATTTTCACGTAGTTGAATACAGTGAGTGTTTTATAACGGATGCTCGCTTGTGTTGGAGAAGTTTGTGAGGATCAGTGGCATTTATGTGAATACGGGAATCAGACGCTCCAAACAGCTTGTTCTTACAGATGAACTACTGATGGCGTCGTGAATAGTGAATACAAATAAAACATTATTTTATTATTAGATTAATGCAATATAAAGATACATCCCAACTAGACTTTGTCATTATTTATTTAATATGTATTTTATCATTTATTTACTTTTCACTTGGTAGATCTCGGGGAGTTTCTCATTTGAAAAGTAGATCCGCACACAAAAGTGTGGGCACACCTGACTTAGATTAATGGCAGAAGCAGGCGCTTTTATATTTGGTTTTGAAACTCTTCCACCATCGTCTTGTCTGTCTCACCTCACTCTTCTTGTCAGTCTGCTCTCTTCATGTGATAAATGAAATCTGATGTGATGTAAAGGTCTGCGTGGGACAGCTCCGCTCCCGCAAGGTTTTATTCCACACCCACCCGCTCCCCGATATATATTCACTGTTTGTTCACCCGCTGCCCGCTTAAAATACATTTATTCCCGACCTGACCTGACCTTTCCCGCTAAATTTAGATTCCATTTCCAGAATCTCACATTTAAATTTCTGCTGAAAAAAGAGAGATAGGCTAACAAATTAAAGTTTAGTCTGCACAACATTGTATTTGTTATTTTTTTCGTCTTGTCAAGAGTCTTGAATTTATTGACAGCAAAATAATATTTTAGGCTAACATTCAGCCTACAACACAATAGGAAAGTTGAATGTCCTTCAAGGACAGCGCATCCACACTTTGCTCCATCCTTATGCTGCTCTGTCACTCATCACAACCGGCCTGTTCTGCACTGTAAAAATTTACTGTAGAATTTACAGGATATTACTGGCAAAAAAATGTTAATTACAGTTAATTGCTGTATGTGAAATACAGTAATTTGTAGCATTTTTCACAGCAACATTGAATTAAACTTGTTTATTTTACAGCTATATTTTGTAATTTCACTAAAGTACAGTATTTACCTGGCAACAGAAGTTGCCAATAAAATCCTGTAAAAACCCCTAAATCCAAGATGATGTCGTAATAATTTAACAATGAAAATGCTGTAAAGAATAATTTTAACAGTAAACTGTACACTGTAAAATACTGATATAAATGCATTATCAGGAGTACTATCTTAATGCATTTACAAATGAATAAAAAACAAGTCAAAGATGATGCAAATAAGTATTTATTAAAACTGGCAGAAAGACATTGCAAGGCTTTTAATGGTAAAATAAAATGTTCAGTCTTTCAACAGTTCTTATCTTAAAATCTTATCAAAACTTTATCATAAAAATAACAGCAACACAAAATAACTACAAATACCTGTAAAAAAAAGCATATATCATATTCTGAGTAGAACGTTAACTTTCTATAAAAAATTCACCTGAATTTGTATAATTTTGGTAATATATATATATATATATTTTTTTAAGAAAATTATCACAAGTTGTTATACCACAAGTTCTGTTGTTTGAGTTTATGTTCTATTATATTAAGAATATTCCTGCAAAAGACAATTGAATAAATACATACTGAAAGTCCATCAACATTCTGAGATGAGCACACACAAGGGTTGTCCCTCTTCTCTGAGACCTTTCCTCTTGTTTTGCCTCCATGTATCCGTCTTGTATCCAGTGAGTGTTCTGATTCCAAGAAAACATCTGCACATAAAAACAAGCAGAAGCTTTAGGATAAAGTTCAGTATTGAATGAAACTAGAACTACAATCAGCATTTACCAGTACTTTAAATAAGATTAAGCTCAGATGAGCTTTATTTGTCACATACACAATTATACAGAGTATAATGAGTAGTGAAATGTATTCTCTGTATTTAACCCATTCAAGTGCACACACACTTGGAGCAGTGGGCAGCCGACACTGTGGCGCCCGGGGAGCAGTTGGGGGTTTGGTGCCTTGCTCAAGGGTCTCACCTCAGTCGTGGACAATTACTACCAGAGCCGAGATTCGAACCCACAACCTCGGGTTACAAGTCCAATGCTCTATCCACTAGGCCACGACTACTTAAAGGGTTAAATGAAAATTTTTCAACGCTATCTCACGGCAGTTCGTAGGCTGCTGCTCTGAGCATCATTGCACATGCTGTGCACAGACTCCACAAATAAAACGAAGCACTGGTTCATGCATGCATAACAGTTCTGAGTGCAGGCTTTACTCGATAAGAATAAAGCGCAGATATGCTGTTAGTGTTCTGAAAGGACATCGGGAATGGGATATTGTTAAACCACCCACTCCCGTTCAAATTGCACCAGAGTTACCAACCGCTACCATGTTGTGTTCGGGAAATTATTCCTGTGGCGCAAAAGAAATCTGGTCGGGCCTTCGGTGGCAATGCAGACCTAGACGGCTGTGATGCACGACTGTCATTCGTTCGGTGCGCTGTATTGAGCAGCTGCATTCAGTTTTAATTGTTGTGTCTTCTAACTGAACTAAATTATTTTTATTACTATAAAAAAAACGGTGTTGCGACTTAAAACCGGTATCACCGCCAACACCGTCTATCGTAGTGAGAAGTATATCAAAGGCAAATTTAAGTTTGAGGTTTGAACTGACATTGTGCAGCGTTACTGATATCCACTTTTTTCCAGCGTTCATTATGTTTGCAGCAAATGACACTTTTTCATAAGGGAGACAATGTGAAAGTTAGCTTTAAGAGTTGCCAAGCAACTGCTGTTACATTTAGCTGTTTATTCTCTGTCTTAACATCTACCCTCCAATTACTGTAATGACCGGACTTTTCCCTGTCTCCTGCTTTCGCTGATGCCTTACAAATTCATCTCCAGCTGGGAAAATTGTAAATGGTGCATTTGAAAATGCTCAAGGAAGAGCCAGGCATATCCCATTAGCTAAGGCACACCTGTGTGACAGCACAGAGCCCGAGAACATGAGTAAATGCCTTTGAGAACTCGTTCACCCGTGATAGATGGAGAGATTTCATCAGGTTTTGATACTTTCCAATGGAGACTGTCATTAACAGGATTGGGAAAAGCTCACATAATAAATGTGATGAGTGGAGATCATGTGACAGTCAGTGTGTAAATGCCATCACTCATTCCCTGTGTTTCATTCTCTCACTCCCTCCTGGTGACTTTTATTCTCTTTACCTTTCGTTCCTTGTTCGCTCTGATGATTTCTGGTAATGGACATATTCATCTTGCAGATGCAATAATGTTCATTACTGGTCTATTATTGTGCTGTGCTGCACTCACAGAGATACTGTACAGTGAGGTCTAAAATACTGAGACCACAAATAAAAAATCTGGATTTTAAAGTCTGTTATAAATAAATCTGAAAGGGAGTGAGCATGATAAGTAATAAAATAATCACAATATTCTTAAACATTTTGGCTATTTTAAATAATAATTTTAATACAATCAAAGGAATATTTTGTAACACTTTATTTACAGCCTTTATGTATAACGCATAAGCAGTTTTAATGTATTAGCCTTGTAATACCCCTTATAATGCACTGTGCTTAAATGTTTTAAAATATGTCTATACAGTTTTTATACATGTTTATTTTTATTTATTGATTTTATTTCATATCAGTTATCATTTATTTTATTTCAAGTATACATTTAGTTTTTTTTTTTAATGATGGAACAAGTCAAAATGAACTGGTAAATCGACATTACAGTCTTTGTTTTTTATTTTATTATTTTTAATATAGTTATTTGCATTGCAATTAAATAACTTTTAAATACGTCTATTAGCAACATATTGTTCTATTTTTCCATTCAACTTGGTTTCGAATAGTTTTTATTTATTATTTGTTTTGAAAAACACTGTATTAAATTAGTCAAATTCAAAACAGAAGCATTTTGACTAGTGGTCTCAGACATAAAGCAAGCGGTAGACTTATCTTCTGTGCCTCAAGACTCTGTGTTGGGATTCAGCGGTGGTGGTCTCCCTCAGTGGATTGCACACATCAGGCTGCACTGACCCCTGTTGTGTTGCGCCACCATTTCCCTGTGCTCTGCAGAAGCGCTAAAAAGTCACACACTTCTCTAAATAGGACAGGGTTTAGGAACGCGCACTTTTCTGGGTGAATCACTGGGAAAGCGCCCCAAGTAGGATGCGCTCGGACCACTGGCAGGGTGATG
The DNA here is from genome assembly GCA_027564155.1 of Gymnocypris eckloni scoliostomus. NCBI lineage: Eukaryota > Metazoa > Chordata > Actinopteri > Cypriniformes > Cyprinidae > Gymnocypris > Gymnocypris eckloni. Next base: position 13,154,451 of record CM050417.1, on the reverse strand, counting down.
GTCATGTGGACGCTGCCTGGACTGGGCATTGAACAGTACCACATGGAGTCTCTGAGTCATGCCCCCATTGCGGGGGATGACCATAGCAAGCTGCGGAAGGCCAGAGGGTTTCCTGCAAAGGCGGGGTACCCATGCCTACCGTGGAAGAATACCCCTGGTGGCTATCACCGGGAGGCTACTACACATGGGCACCTAGCCCAGCACAGGTGACAGTGGGAATTCCCTACCTGGCGAGGGTGCTCCTGTTACACCTGACCGGAGCTGCGGAGGAACTTCAACAGGCTGGCCTCCCATGGAGGAACCGCTTGTATCCTTTGGCGCTCCCCAGGCGATCGGATGTCGATTGCTACATTGGAGGGTGACACCAATCCGGAGATGATGGTTCAGGAGACCAAGCCTCCGGGAGGACACTCTCTAGGCGGAGATTGTGCGGTGCGGATCCGGAAATGGTGGCTATGCCCAGCCGGGCAGCTGAGAGTGTTGCTATTGAGGCCTCCACCGTGTCCAACCCTCAAGGCTGGAAGCAACGCCTTTCTCGGGGTGGCCACACTGGTTCTCAGGGCCCCACGGTGCCTTTCTTCCGGAAGTGCATGATGAGCTCACTGGAACATGGACGGCACCTTTCACTGAGAAACAGCTCTTCCTTCTGCTGTCCTCCTCGCCACCCGACGACGAGCTGAGTATCGAGGTCCCACCGGTGGGTCCACATAGTTGCGATGCAATGAGTCCAAGGACAGAGCAGAGCAATGGCTGGTAATCTGCCTCCTCCGGGCCTGTAGGCGCTGTCGTTCACCACCTGGTGCCTGAAGGGCATGGTGAGAACTTTCAGCCCTACACGCTAGGCGTTGTTGCAGGACACCAGGCCAAGGCACTGAGGACCCAATTCTAGGCATGAGGAGCCGATGCTTGCAGGTCCCCACCCTCGACTGTGGCCAATGCGCGAGGAGCACTGTCTTCAAAGACAGAAACTTAAGCTCTACTGACTGCAGAGGCTCAAGGGCCCCCTCACTGGGACCGAGGGAGATCCCAAGAGAGGTAGCCAGGTGAGCAGGTTTAGCCTCCTGAATGCCCCTGTCGGGAACCCAGACCAGGTCGTGTTTCCCCAGAGACTTACCGTCCTGCATCGTGATGTGCGGCTGCAGCGGCAACGCACACTTTGAGGGTGGAGGCAGCCCTGCCCAACCCATCCTGCAGGCAGTGCTGCGATCGGGCATCTGGGAGGTCCTCCCCTGCAGGAGAACACCAATCGCAGCAGGTTCCACTTCAGCCTGTAGGCCTGTCTGAGACAGGGCCCTGGCAGGGATGGAGATGTTTGCTGGAGATGGTGAACCACTCACCCGGAAGGACAGGAGAATCGTCTGTGCCTTTTCTGCCACTGGCCTCACGGTCAGTGATCCCTCCCTCGGCAGAGCAGTTTCTATCTCTGGGTCCCCAGAGGAGCAGGGGAACCACGTGATTGAAGTCAACCAAGAGGACTTGCTCACTCACCTCCTGACCTCTCACCAGGGCAGCTGTGCGAGAAGGCTCACTGAGGGCGGTCAATCGCATATCACGCACCCTGCTGCAGGTGCATCTGTCGAGGTCCCCGCCGGACAGGGAGCAACGTGAGACGCCCGAGGCAAACAGGTCCCTGAGCATCCCGCTGCCAAATCAGCTGGGTACCTCAGTGGGTGTTGGTGTCACTATCGGTTCTGGGGGCCTGGCTGGCGCTCCCAACCCGTCGTGGCTGGCTCCGATTGACCATCAGACTCAGCTATGCGATTCAGTTCGCCGGCGACCTCAGATGCATCTGACTCCACCACAGTGAGGGCAGCGGATGCCCCGTCTTGCGAGCAGAGATCGCAGTCCGCCTGGTGGTTGCGATAGCCGGTCCCTCCAGCCGTATGTCAGGTCAGGGTTTACAGCCCTTACTTCATTGTACCCAAGAAAAGCGGTGGGTTAAGACCAATCTGCCAGCAACTCGAGACAATTGATATGCCCTTCACAGGGGCTCCTTCAAAATGCTCACACGAACGCATCTTTGGTGCGTCCGTCCCAAGATGGTTTGCAGCGATCGAAACAACAACATGCCTGGATTTGCTCTGGGGAACCTTCCCAGATCCGACAGGCCATTCCTGCGGCAGGGCGGGGTGAAGTGAGACGGTCATGTGCAGTGTCCTGCCCATCTCGGGCTGTCCCTGTCGCCTGCTGAAGCGGTCTCATATGAAGTAATCCCTGAGCGGCTGAGGATGCCATATGCGCATTCTGAAAATGTTTCAGTGGACGACTGGCTTATACTAGCTCAGTCTGGGAGACCAGGCATCTCACAGGGACATGGTGCACGCACCTCAGCCAGTTGGGCCCTCAGGTCAACTGGCCGAGAAAGAGCAAACCTCTCCCGGTGCAGGAGGATCTCTCTTTTCGGTATGAAGCCCCAACCGTAGGTCAGACCTAGGCTCGCCTCAGAGCGGAATCGAGGAGGATCAGTCGAGACATGGAAGTAATCTTTCATCGCTGCAACAGAAGGACGGCACCACTGAAACAGTTTCAGAGGCTCCTGGGGGCTTGACGGCGGCCGGTTCACGCCCGCTGGGTCTGCTCTTGGATGAACCGCTTCAACACTGGCTCCATGGCTGAGTCCCGAGGTGGGCCTTTGTAGAGCGCGGCACGCTGAGGTCCAAGTCCAGCCTGCCGCCAAACCTTCACCCCGTGGTCAGACCTTTCATCCTGGCTCAACACTGAGGAGTTGCCCCTGAACAGGTCTCCAGGCACGCTGTGGTTTACACAGATGCCTCCGCCAAGGGCTGGGGCCACGTTCAATGGGCATGCAGTGTCGGGGTTTGCGGGTCCCAAACTGCACTGGCACATCAACTGTGGTTGCAGGCAGGTACCTGGCCCAGGGCCTCAAGAGGCGCTCACGTGGCGAGCATGTAATGTGTGGACAACACTCACCTGGCTCCACGGCTGGGCAGGACGGGAGAAGGCATGGTCTCGGACGACCCTGCGTCACAGCTTTCCTGCCCGCCACCTCCTCCTCTGGGTGGAAGCATCTGGAGGAGGTCGCCGCGCATTCATATCCCGGGTTGCTCAACAGCGGACAGCCGGGCAGGATGTGACGCCTGCTGCTCCCGGCGGAGAACTGTGGCTCCCGCCGCCCAATACGGTCCAGCTTTGGGAGACCGGTAGACCTGTGGCGTCCCTAGAGATATCCGCCAAGGTCAGCCAGTTGGCGCTCCTGACCGATGGAACACTCGGCCCAGGGCGGACGCACTGGCACACAGCTGGCAGCGGGGGCGCTTCAGTTCCTGCAACATATGCATTTCACCCAGTGAGCCTTCTGCACAGACTCTGTGCAAGGTGAGAGGAAGAGGAGCAGATCCTGCTCGTGGCACCATACTGGCCTACCAGGACTTCTTGTTCCCAGAGCTGATGCTCCTCGTGATTACCCCTCCTGCAGCAGATTCCTCTGAGGAAGGATCTACTGACTCAGAAACGGGCACCTATGGCACCTCCAGACCTCTGGAAACTTCATGTCTGGTCCCTAGGACGGAGGAGGCACGGTTCTAGGTGACCTACCCCAGGAGGTGCCTTGACACACCTCATCACTTCGGGAAGAGCGGACGGTTGCCAACGTTCGCCACGCGCCTCAGGAACCTGTTCGTCGAATGGTGCTCTTCTCAGAAGACCCCGGAGATGCCCGATCAGAGTCGTGCTATCCTTCTTGCAGCAAGGGGAGCGAAGCGGTCTCCCTCCACCCTCAAGGTCACGCGCTACTCTTCCCATGACCCTGTGGAAGGGAAGTCGTCCAGAACTAGCTCATCCCGATGCAGTGATCGAAAGCCTTCATCTGCTGGGGCTAGAAGGCTGAGATCCTGGGCCCCCTCTATACCCTCTTGGGACCTGTCCTTAGTGCTCATCCGGGACCCCACAACAGGGCGTTGCTCGAGGAGTGAGAGTCGAGGCCCAAGTTTCTTTCAATGAAAACTCTGCTCCTGCTTGATCCTCAAATCAATGGCCCTGGACCTGCACGCATTTCCGTCGAGGAACTAGAGCAGAGCAGGGGACCCCGGATTCCCAGATAATCTGAGGCCCCGCTATGGTCATGTTCCCACCCAGAGACTCCATTTAGAGACCAAGTGGCTGCCTGCAAGCGCTGCCCCGGAGGAGCAGACCCAGCCCTGGCTGGCAGCGATCGTGACCACTGAAGTCAGGAACCAACTCCTCCATCCCTCGGCAGCTGGACGGCGGAAGCCATCGGCGCCAGGCCCTCACTGATGAATCCTTGAGCTCTGGGTTGAAAAGTAGAGCGCTTCGGATCCAACGTGATCGCTGCTTTTCCAGATCCAGCACGAGCCCTTTCCCGGCAGACTTCCTGCTACTCAAGAGGTTAACAATCACCAGACACTCAATCTTCCTCGGCATCGGCGACTGATGTGCGTTTGCACGCTGTAACTGCCTCTGAACCTCCCTGGCGAATGACGGCCAACTGTCATTGGCTTGTTTTCCCAGGTGATTATCCAGTCCATTAGTCAGTCACTCTGACGTTACGTGACTGACTGATGGGGACTTTATTTACAGCCTATGTATAATGCAGAAGCAGTTTTAATGTAGGAGGCCTCCCCTTATAACTGCACTGTGCTTAAATGTTTTAAAATATGTCTATACAGTTTTATCCCATGTTTATTTTATTTATTGATTTTATTTCATATCAGTTATCATTTATTTTATTTCAAGTGTACATTTCGTTTTTTGAAGGAGGGAAGTCATGACGTCCACGCCGACGCTCCTGTACCACCGATTTTATTATTTTAATATAGTTAGCATTGCAATTAAATAATATGCGCTGCACCTGCTATTTATGCTCAACATATTGATTCTGGATCCATTCAACTTAGTTTGCCAATGTGCATTTATTATTTGTTTTGAGTGTATCTCTAAGCGAGATCCCAATTGGTCCTCCGAAGCATTTTCACTAGTGGTCTCAGGGAGACGAGGGTTATCATTGTATCCGAGAATCATGTTTTGCGGCCTGCAGCACTGTTGAAATGGGAGTGATGTGACATTTTAATATGAATATGTGATAAATGTTTGTATGTTGGTATCTTTTGGGTGGCAATCTTACAAATCTGATTCTGTCCATATAGGCTACAAAGCCCATGGCACAATAATTCAGCGGGAATGGTGTTGATTTGAGTGCCTTAAGGCGAAGCATAACAAAAGGTCAAGTAAAAAGCAGCATAATCAGAGTGATGTCTATAATAATCTTTTTAGAAATGATATTTACCAAATGAGATTTGCGACATTCTTGTTTCATTCCTGATGCATTTGCTGTAATGTGACTTGTCATTGTAACACAGAAACAAATAAATTCTTGTCTGTTTAAAAAAAAAAAGCTGAATCTATTAATGCTGGGATTTGTATCAGTGCGAGCCAGGCAGGCCTGCCTCTGTCTGGTGTGCTGCAGGGCTGTATTGTGGATGTTGGCACATCAGTGAGCTTGTTGTTTGCTTTGCAGTATGTCTGGACTGACAGCAGCAGAGTGTAAGAGAGGGAACGGGGTGCAGGCTTTGGGTCTCTCCCAGCTTCCCCATGACACTCCAGCCTGCCTTCGATTTATGATTTGATAAAACTCAAGTTGCAGTTAATGGAATTTAATCAGGAGAATTTCCATGCAGCTGAGCTGTGAAAGTTTTTATTGCATTCATTAGGGATGTTTGTGTATGTGTGCGCATGTGTGTTCCAGTCCTCATATTTATATGCAGGGAGGTGTGGTGCCTGGTTAAAAATAGATTTATGAAGCAGTTAAAAATAATTTACTGAACGAGTAAAAGATCTAGGTTACAACACTGAGACCGTCCTCCATCCAGATGTACTAATAAGATCTGTAGCAGTTAATTCAGATGGCTTTTCTGTTAATTTTAAAGCTTTGTTCTTATTTTTTTCAGTGTAATATAGTAAAAATATATTGTTCAAGTTTAATATGCAGAGACAACTATAAATAAACCATTCATAGGCTGATTTTCCCCAAAAGTTCATACACTGTGTCTCAGCGGTGCTTTTTCAAAACATTGCTGTTTGTTTGCGCATCCTGGCCTGGCTCAACCAATAGTGTGCAGCAGTTCCCGACAACTTTTGCCATGGCCTTATAGTTCCAGAGTAGTGTTTTCCCATTACTAAAAAAAAAAACTTTAAGAGGTATAAACGATGAACGAAACCAACCAGCTAAAAGGTAAAGCACAACACACAAACTTCCATTTGAAGTAAAATACAATATATATATATATATATATATATATATATATATATATTTTTTAATTTTTTTAATAGAGACAAAAATACAAGACTGTGAACATAACGGCTACAAAACTGAAATGTTTTAAACTGTAAAACTGCTAATGTAGCTAAAACTACATTTGCAAACAAAATAATTAAATTAAATATAATGGATTAATATAAAACTGTTGATGTTGATTGTGTATGTAGAAACAACATATTTTATTTTACATCTGCTGCAAGAATATATAAGTAAAATATATATATATATATGTAAAAAGGAGATTGAGTCTGTTACGTCATTGCTTCATGAGAATGGGCGAAGACTAAAGAGTTTTTATTTTTTGGTGACATTTGGCATGTTTCGATTCTCTGGTTGGTTGAGGTTTTTGCTGAATTATGGGTATTGAAGTTTTTATCAGGATTTTCATTGTTAAACAATTAATAAATCAAGTTTAAATCAAATAAAGCGTATATCACTCACTGAAAACCTTGTAACTTACATTAGGTCTGTCTTAAAAGGTTTACGTTATTGTTCAAAATCAATTCCACTACAAAAAAAGGAATAGGATTTTTACTTTTTAGAATAAAAGTAAAGGAAAGGAGTCCAATTCTTCCACTCTATGGCATGGCTATGGCACTGTTTTACAGTTGTCAGTCAGTTCCTTTTTCAATATACACTGCTTGAATATGACACTACAGAGTTCCCGATGAACATATAGTGCAGAGTATCTTACTGTGATGTACGTTCTGCATCCTCTTCACCACCAGCATTCAACAGCTGTTGATGGCATCTCAATTATAACCATCTTGTATCGCTATTTAATACAGCTTGTCCTTGGTTATCATGCTTATTCTTGGCACACTGCAGTACTGCAGAGCAATTCATCTAAAGAGGAGGAGGTGGGTCAAGTGCCTTCCTCTGTCAGGTATGATTTATGTAAAATCCTGTTTAATATGAACGCAGCGCTCTGAAGGAATCAGTCACATTCTGTCCTTAGACACTCACTGTGAAGAGATGTCCGCTGAGTGGGCCTTGATATCGGGCCTAATGTGAACTCTGCCATTATAACCATGTGTTTTGTTACTGAGGGCTCACCAGGTGGCTTTTAGCGTTGAAAAAAATATGCAAAATTATGGAGTGGCTTTGACTAGTGTAACAATAATGTGATGTGATTATAAAAAAGACAAGAGGGATGCAAAACACAAACGCTGATAACCAGCGTGTGCTTTTGGATGTTAATGTGACATGCCCAACACGATCTCATGACAGTTTGTGAGTATTTAACATTTTGGCAGATTGGTGGTTGATTTGCAGGAATTTGTACGATCTCAATTGTACATTTTCCTATGATAAGATCAATCGCCCAATGAGGTCAATTTTAGGGGTGTGGTTAGGGATTCTTTCTAAATTAACATATTATCATGTTCATATGATTTACATTCATAGATATCGTCACTTTGTAAAATAATTGTGAGACCAGAAAATCACTATAGTATTTTTTTTTCTCCCAGCAAGGTTTTCATGTTATTCTACTAAAACTGCTTGATCCAGCCTGAGCTGATATGCTGGTAAAGTTGGTTGATTTGAGAGAGGTTTGGCTTTTTGCATGAACTGGAGCACAGGTTTTATCAGCAGGTATTTTTCAATGCAACATTTAAGACTGCCTGTTTTTAAATTCCCTAGCCTGACCTTCAGTCCACACGGCTGACCAGGAGTTCTCATCTCTCTCATCATCTGAAACAAGGATATATAAACACTGCATTCAGTTTAACTGCTGTACACAGTATCTGTGTTATCTCTCCCCTTCTCTCGCATTCATTAATCCGCACACTAATGTTACTGAAGTTATTAGCTATTTATGTTGGCCTGAGAAACTCAACATATGGACTGTGTGAAAGATGCTTGGGACGGTTGACTGATCTGACACTGCTCCCCGGGCCGTAGCTGGGGTTTGCGGGGCCCTGGTACTGGTTGTACCCGTGGGCCCTGTTTGAAATGGTTTAATATATGTTTGTTCGACATATTTATTTGTGCTATTTACACAGTTTAAATTTTTTCAAGTTTGCAGGTGTCCAGGTACAGAAACCGAATAATCAAATATAAAATAGCATTGCATAGTCTTCACTGTGTAAATTAAATATAGATTTATTATTTTTTACTTTTAAGTAGTTCAGTAAAGAGCTGTAAGTGATTTTCTCTGATTTCATTTATTGGATTAACATTAAGGACACCAACAGCAGATAGTAAATTATCATTTTAAGAGACAATACATCCAATATCTGATTTCTTTTTTTTTCTCTGTTACACATCCGTTTACTCTCTATATTTACAATGCATTTATAGAACAGATACAGAGCATGATTTTCAAAAAGTCAGTGCATTGATCGCAACACAGACGAGGTCAATTTATGAATGAACGTGTGAAAGTTCTGTCACAAAGTTGTTGTTACGTATCTTCACGCTTTTCTAAATGGGTATACAGAAATCCTTGACCTTTGCTAGTGGGAATATGCCGTATACGTGCGTATCACGTAGACTACACAACTGTAGAAAACCACATTTAACTGATATATGCTGTTCCTGTAGGATTTTAATGATACCTACAAAAACATCTTGAATTGGTTTACACTAGTTTTCTGATCTTCTAGCTTGGTTAGGCTAGTTTGATTTGTTGATTTGAGAGGAGCTTTGAAACATGTCAGGCTGGAAGACCTCCTAAAACTGATTTAACATTTCTTGTTCCAAGATTTTCTTACTAACCAGCTAAAAAAGCACCTTAAATTAGCCTGTGCTGGTCTTCTGGTCTTCTAGCCTGGTGTAGTTTGTTGATTGAGAGGGGCTTTGCAACATGTCAGATTGGAAGGCCAGCATAAACCAGCTAAAACTGGAAACCCACCTTTGATTGATTAATTGCTTGATTTTCTGCAGGATTTTCAAACTAACCTGCTTAAAACACATCTTAAATTGGTCAACAGTAGTCTTCTGGTCTTCTTGCTTGGTCTAGTTTTTTGATTAGAGAGGAGCTTTGAAACATCTTGCTGGAAGACCGGCGTATAACCAGCTAAAACCACCTTTGATTGATAAATTGCTTGATTTTCAGCTGGATTTTCAAATTAACCTGCTGAAAAAAACCCATCTTAAATTGGTCTACATTAGGCTTCTGTTCTCCTGGCCTGGTCTCGTTTGTTGATTAGAGAGGAGCTTTGGAACACAAAAATCCAGCTATAGGAGATCACCATAAACTGGCTAAAACCATAATAACACCTTAGGCTGGTTTAATGTCTTTTTCAGCAGGGTTTTTCATGCTAGGCGTGTTTCAGGGCTCCATTATGTCTTCAGACTCTGTCATATGTGGATCTTAAGCGTTAAAATAGTGAGACAGATGTTCTCCGGTGGCTCTCTGGTGAGTAAACAATTACCAAGAAAATGATGGATTGATTTACATGGCAAGTGAAACATATGGAGCTGTGCTTAGTGAAGACAAGAGGTCAATTCATTCTCACTCTCAACTGTCTATAACACACGGACGAGATCGGCTCAGTCGACTAGAATTATCGTGTTTTAGGATCATTTGCATGCTGGAGGAAGAGCATGAGGTGCAATTTACAGTGAAGAATGAGTGCCCGATCATCACTTTCTCGCTTACAAACGAGGTTGTTCCTGTGTGCACCGGCAGCACTTAAACCCTGTCAGCATTTGATTTCCCTCTGGCTAGCGTGCTTAGGCAACAGCCATTGTTGTTCTTACACCCATAAACTTCCTGTTTAGGCCTTCGGCGCTCATCTGTTTGTACCACAAGCCAACAATATGTCCAGCAGAATGGGGAATTGTGCATCTCGAAAGCTTGGATGGAAATTTATGGGGCAATTTGCCGGTTAGGTTGCTAAGGCGCAAAGGAGTGGAGTTGATGGAGTTCTGTCGGTGGGGAGTTGATGGGCCCAGCTGTTCTTCCCAAGTCCTGTCTGCGCATGCTGAGGAACCAGGGTTTAAAGTGGCAGGCTTGAAGGCTGAGGATGATGCCCTGGTGTATAGATCAATAGGCTGTAGCAGAGGAAAATCTTAATTTCCCAGAGATTGATTAATAAGTTGTCTGACAATCATCTGCTTGAGAAGTATTATACTTGCATAACATATATTGTACATGACCGTTCAATGTCAGTATGTTCTTTTAATGATTTTTTTAAATATACTTTTACTAAGCAGTTACACAAAGTGGATCAAAAATGACAGTATAAACATTCGTGTTACAAAAGATTTATATTTCAAATAAATGCTGTACTTTAGAACTTTCAATTTAGAACAAGCACAACGTTGAATAAAAAAAAAATTGGAGCTTCGCTTTAACATTACAATTATCTTGAAGGATCATGTGACACTGAAGACAGCAAAATAAAGCTTTGCCATCACAGGAATAAGTGTTATTTTTGTATCATTGAAATACTATTACTATTTTTTTGGTAATTTTTTTTGTATTTTTGTAAATTTTAATTGAAGTCATATATATATATTAGTGCTGTCAATCCATATAAATATTAACTAATTAGTCGCACATTTTTCTAAAATTAATTAATCACGATTAATCCCACCTAACATTAACATTTTTAAATATACTTTTATATTACAATAATTTCACATTCAATATTTAAATGTACGTATAAGAGTATAATACAGTATAACTGAGAGCTATCAATTTTAACATTTATTAGACTTAACTTCTAATTTAAGTGAATTTAAAAAAATCTTCACATGAACCCATTATAATAAATTACATATTTAGCTACCTGTGCCCTTCAGAAGAAATATACAGAATATGAATAAAGTTATCAAACACTAAATTCTAAATTAAATATAGATGAACCCCTTAAAGCTATAAATGTTATTGATTTCCTTTTTTTCTTTTGTTCTTGGATTAATAATTAATAGAATCACAGCAGCTGGTTATTAGCTTATCTGCCTGCTATTGCTTTAAAAGCTGCTGCTGCTGAATGTGACGCGGATCTGACACGCATCTTATTTTCTCACAACTCTCTTTATCTTTTCTGACTCACTTCAGGTCTTAAAGTCTCTACTAATGAGCGGACGAGTTGAATTGTGAGTTTTAGATGAGGGAGACAGTGCTGAGGTGCCTCAGGACAGTTATAAAACCTTTTCAGAGACACATTCTTAAATGTGATGCATATAATGCATGTATGCACACAGTTTTAAGGCAGCTTTTTGGTAACTTCATGCCTTAACTGACGGCATAACTAGGACATTGTATGCACGTAGATTTTTCGCTGTTTGAAATGAAATGATATGATGCGGCTAAAGTGCACGCCGGCACCTTTGTTCATCTATTTGAAGAGCGTGCGTTACGAGCACAGTATCTTTTCCGCGCTCGTTTGACTCGCGCCTGGCGCGGAGGCGACGTTAGTGTGCACGTCTGAAACGTCTCCGGTATTTTATATTATTAGTATTATTATTGTAAATGCACTATATTATTATAAATACTATTTTGTATAGATACATATTTTTACTGTCTTTATTATATTCTTTTTTGTTTTATTTTTAAATAAACTCTTATTCTTTTTGGTAGAAGACTTCCTGGACCCCTTTGCTAAGGTTGTGTCTCTAAGCTAAAATGTGTCCTCACATCTTACCCACACTGCTTTCAGACAACAAACTGACTAGCTTTGTGTTTAAAAAATTCAGCATCATTCAACATTCACATATCATTCCCCAGAAGACCTAGTCGTCTCTGTTTCCATCTGATGTCTCAAACCTCACGTCTCACCTTCCTTGTGAAACCACGATTCCAGCCTGAAGGCATCTGAACTCTAACCTCGACACCAGCCCTCTGGCAACTCGGTGTCTGCGCAGCGCGCTGGCATCTTCAGTCTGAGCCATCTGCCGACAAGAGAAACAAACCTCTGAAGAGCGGCAAAGTTCAGCAGTTTGCAAGCCCTTCATTCTTTCCTGCAGCAAGAGGAGAACTATAACCCTGCATAATTGCCATGCACTAGCCATGAACTCTAGCTGAGCTCCAAACGTAAGCCGGCATTCAGCAAAGCGGAGACACAACAGCGCAGTTAGGTGGGATCAGTTCTGCTCTGCTCTGCTTTCATGCATTCAGCCAGACCAGCCATGTGGAAATCTGCTCTGTGTTTTTGGCCGAACGCACTAAAAATAGCATCACTTGAATTTACATTTTAAGTCTCGGGGCCAATTCAGTTGCGGCACTTTTGCGTGAGTTATTTTAGCTCTGAAATATTAATCAGAAATGTGCGATGTGACGCTGGTAGAGCTTCAGTCAGGACATTTCTTAAGCCCATTTAAATACTTTACATTCTCGTTGACAGACCTTCTTTGTTTTATTCACATTTTCTGACTGCTTAAACACCCAATTTACATTCCAATTATGCTCCTCTGCTCTTTTCCCTCTGGTACCAAGCAACAGAGTCCCTCCTAATCACGTGTTTACACCTTTGTGCCCTCTGAATACATTTTCTTTCTTTTATTAAATGAAGGAAGTGTTTTGGTCCGAGCCGAACCTGTTGGATCTGATGTGGATTGACTGACGTCTGCCTGGGCTGTTTCTCATGTGCGTTCTTGCCGCAGTTATCATTTAAATTCAGTACAATCAGTTTTCATGAGCTTCGGCAGTGTTAAACCTAGGGCTACAGTCTGACAACGTACCGATTTTAAAAACACACTTACAGTAAAGACGCTTAAGAACTCTTGACACTTGAACGAGAAGTATCTACATTATGTAGATTTAAAACTGGGTTGTGCTTTCAGTCAGCGTAAAAGTGAATTTGTTTCATTTCAACTGTGCTTTCTTCAAAAAAGAGAAAAATGAATAAGGTAACAAATACTGGTATGTTTTAGTCAGCCTTGAACAGTTTATCTGAATTCATTCATATTGACAGTATGCTAGTATTTTAATGCTGTGGATTTTTAAAACAAAACAAATGTTAATTGCCATAATGTTGATATTTGCATATTAACATGAGCATATTATTTGATAAACAAAGCATGTATGGATATAACATGGGTTGTCGAGTAATGAGTACTGCAAACAAAGATTCATACTTACATACACTTTACTGAGAATACCAAGGTGGCACAACACATAACTCCAAATAATAACCGACAAAGGATAGAACAGAATCAGGACTAAATACACAAATGGTAAACAAGGGAACTAAACCGGAACAGCTGCAAGGATTAACTAATCAGAAACCATGTAACTAATGAGAGCTTATAACAGACATGACAGGAACTGAACTAAACTGAACATAATCATGACAATCCTAGGGATACACAAAATGTACTCTGTTTTTATATTTTATATATAAAGATATATATCATCTTTGTTGTCATCTAATGCTCACAATGTTAGTTTTATAATACTGTTAAATGCAATCTTTAGCAAATCTCATAATAAATATCCATTTTATACCATACATTATAAGGTTGTGATGCCTAAATTCACTTGTAGCTTCAAAAAATGAATGATTTTCGTTTTTATGGTTCTCTTTTCTCCAGAATGTAGCAGTTAATGGCCATAAAATTACTTTTTTTGGCTTATCGATATCAAACAGTATCTTATCACAGGTGTATCCCTAGTCTAATGTTTTTCCTGCTGTGATGCATTGCAGATATCTAAGAGACTCGGTTATTGATTTCTATATTCATTTCAGAAATGTTGCACTTGTCCACTGTTAACCTTTGATGAGCAATCAATAAAAGTTCAACATCACCTGCTTGAATTTCATGTAAAATCTCCGGCTGTGCTGCCAAGACATTTTGCAAAGCAGCAAAAACTAGAGAAAGAAAGGAGATTGCTGTAGAAAATCTCCTTAAATTTGAAGTAAAACAGCACTATAGGAGTTATGGTGTAGAGGGATTATCTATCACGCTCCTCTACATTCCCTGAAGTGGGTGGCAGTTCTTTGAAGTGGTGGCAGGGTCTCAGAGGAGCAGGAGGTTTAACCCGTTCCTGTTCTTCAACTACCAGTTACGCTGTTATGAGGAAAGGGAGCAATGATGTAAGAGCCTGCATGTTATGACAGCATGGTTATATAGAGCTAAGATTAGATTTTCACAAGTGTAAATTGACGGTCAAGTACAAGTTTGTATTTATTCATAGCCACTGCTCATAAATGGATTTAATGGGATTGTGCTTTGCTGCAGCTGTAAATAAACACAGTTTTTTCTCACCACTGTGCACAGTGTGCCAAAAAAATAAAAGTGAAACCCAATTTCGGTGGGGATGATATTACTCTTATTTGTGAAATCTGAAAATAGTCTCAAAAAAATAAAGTTTGGAGTCAGTACGATTTTTAATACTTCTTTTAATGAAGAACACATTAAATTGATTAAGTGACAGAAATGTATAAAAGACTTTCCACTGAATAAAAACGCAGTGCTTTTAAAACTTTGTATTTATCAAATAATCCTCTAAAACTCAGCTTTTCTATCACAGGAATAACTTACATTGTAAAATATATTGAAAGAGAATACACTCTCAGAAATACAGGTACAAAAGCTGTCACTGGGGCGGTACCTTTTCAAAAGATACATGGTTGTACCTAAAGGGTCCATTTTGGTACCTTAAAGGTACATGTTAGTACTTAAAATGTACAAATTTGAACCTAAAAGGTACCGCCCCATGACAGATTTTGTACCTTTGTTTCTGAGAGTGTACATTTATTTTAAATAGTAATAATATTTCACAGTAATCTAGTTTTTTTATTGTATTTTTCTTCAAATAAATGTTTCCTTGATGAGCAAAAGAGACTTCTTTCTGAAACATTAATAAATCTTAATAATCAATAAATCTTAACTATAATCTGACCCAAAATGTCTGAACGGTAGTAAATATTATTGAAATATTTATTCAATTCAAATGTTTAAATAAATATATATAGATATAATTATTTTTTTAAATGTGTAATAGAGAGAGTAACACAAATCAGTTATAATTAACTCTTTTGCAGTGAATTGAATACATTTAATAGTGTGGAAATTGACGTTTAATTGTTTGACAGTTAAAAAAGATCAAGGACTTTGACAGGCTAAAGTCATCATTTTAAGGTAGGAGACAGACATTTGTTGTGTTAAAAACTGTTTTTTCATTGTATGTTAAATTGTAACAAACAAATAAATAATAAAATATGTATTAATCTAATGCTTATAAACCTCAATGTGTAGTGTTCTGTATTCACAAAACCAGTCTTTAATCAAATGCTGCTCTGAAGTGCTGTTTATACATTACATGCTAATGACTATAGACAGAGAGAATTAGGCAACTATCTCTCTTTCAAACTGTATTTGACAAGAATAGCAAATACCAGCTGAGTTGGTAGGTAATTAAATAGGTTAATATGTGCAACCATATTACATTTGGATCACTGAACACAGATTAAAGTGTTTCTGTTGGTTTTGTAGCTGCATTGAACTTACTTTCTTACACAGTAAAAAATTGCACTTGCAAATTCCTTCAATATGAAGTAGAGGTTGACCCTGTACACCTGATCTCATTACTGCTGATGATTTAACTGCAGTTCTTATATGTTATAACTATGCAAGATCAAGCTTTGTAATGATTTCCATTTAAACAAAATGAAATTGCAATAACCTAAGTTCAAAATGATGTTGTAATTACTTTTGCTATTAAATCTTATTGAAATGTATAGTGTTTAAGTAGTCTTTCGTCTTTACTGTTTTGACTTTAAAACCCTTGAACATTTCACCCCTCTTAGACACCTGCATGTGAGGATTGGGACTCATTTTGGGATTACCAGGAAAGAAACAACCAAGAACACAAAACTCAGCATGTTTAATCTCCGCGCTCATTTCCTGTATAGTATTGCTGCTTAATTAGTATGCGGCGTCGCGGCTTACAGAACTCCTGCAACAATACCTGTGAAATTCAATTTCCCTGCAGCTGGGTCTCTGGCTCATTTTCACATCCTGTCATTCTGGCTATAGCGCACTCTTCACTCTCATTCCTTTGTTTAGGGATTTTATTGTAATTACCATATCATATAAAGTTAACACAGTTTTCTCCAAATGTTCGTTTGTACAGACAGCCGTCATCTGGAGAGAGAATGTAAGTACTTCTGAGATAGGATGCTACTCCACAGTTAGCATGACTCTGTTAGCTGCTGCTAGATAACTGGAACTACACTTTCTGCACTTTCTGTGTAGTAAAGCATCTGTATTGATTTGAGATATTCAAAAGCAGCAGTGTGTCTTTTGTTTATTTGTTGAAACAAACACATATCTCTACCATTTAGCTATAATAGAGTGGATGTTACCAGTAAATAATTCTGTCTGCTCTTATTTATATATTGAAAGGAAAATATTTCTGCTATTTCATTGCAATGTAGTAAATGTTTTAACATGGATAGATTTATGTATTTGTCTGTCTATCTATCTATCTATCTATCTATCTATCTATCTATCTATCTATCTATCTATCTATCTATCTATCTATCTATCTATCTATCTATCTATCTATCTATCTATCTATCTATCATAATACATCAATACTAATAATATAATAATATTTCTGATTTTCATTAATGTAGTATGTTTAGATTTTCTATTTATTTGTTTGTTTGTAATTTTATTTATTTGTTTGCTTGTTTTTTTGTTTGTTTAAAGTTACACATATCTCTATTATTTATAGAGACACACAGCATGTTTTGTATTCATTTGCTTGTTTGTTTACAGCTATACATGATATCTCCAATATTGTGTTGTGTAGATATTTTGTTGTTTTGTTTTTATTTATTTATCTATCTGTTTTATTTCATAGTTTTTTTGAAGAGCTCAAACCAAACCCACCTCTAGTCATTCACTTTCTAGGTCAGAACCAGCACTGGTCAGTTTGTTCTCTGGCAGATTTTGAACGAGTTTGAGGAGAGAATGCTGACTCATTTCCATGGCTGGTATTTCCAGAAGTTTTGATCTGAATACCCACACATTGAGTGAGTTTCATGCCGCAGTGATGATGGCTACAGTTGGTAAAGTGCTTTGCAGAAGCACCCTTTTCCTCCTTCCTCCTGCCGTGGAATGGCCACGGCCACAATGATTGCTTTCGAACAGGTTTCAGTGATGAATGAGTGGTTTGTTTACTGCTTTTGGTTGCAAGTTCCAGCTTAAATCTTAAATAACCCACAATGCAACCGCAATGCACTTCTATACTGTTTGTGAAACTTTTCGATGCATAATTAGAGATTCTTGCCCAAAGACAGTATTGCTGTTAAGATGACCAATTTATGGCTATTCTGCAACATTTACCTTTTTATTCTCAGGGCTTTCTGATGAGCTGCACATTGATTTACAGTGCAGTGCAAAAAAATAAAAATTACTCATTATTTGTTTTGTTTTGAACACCTTTAAAACAAGATACATCTGCTTGAGAAGCAAAATTGCACAAAACAATTTAATTGTTTTAAAAAATCTTGAATTGTTGAAATCTTGAACTAATCAGTATGCTAGCAAAGTAACATATACATTTATTTATTTATTTATTGCATTATGAGATACTCTTTTCATTGAGTTTCATTTGTAAAGATGTTCCTCCCCTGTGTTTCTCCTCTCTCTTCAGTCCACACAACCACCTTTTCAGACCTTCATTTATCACATTCTGAGTCTGGGGACTGTGCCTCTTTTTCATTGAGTTTCATTTGTAAAGATGTATTCCTCCCCTGCAGTTTCTTCCTCTCTATAAACAGTCCACAAACCACCTTTTCAGAACTTCATTTATCACATTCTCATAATTCAGGGGCTGCTGGGAAACCTGCTACTGTAAATCTGCTTTGGGGCTTTAATTTACAATCAGCATAATAGTGCACTTTAGAGGAATTAAAGCGATGGCGAAAACACACACAGTGTTATGTTAGTAAGTGGGTCATGTTGATGCTCTCTGAGCCCAGCAATGGTTCTTCCGCTTAATCCATATCCACTCGCTGCTTCTAGCACTTAATTCACTTAATTGACATTTTAAAGGACATTTGGTGAAGTATTTGTTTCACTAGAGGTCTGCGTAGGATTGATTTTTTTATCACTTTATTTTTGTTGTGCAATAGTATACTGTGTATATGTATTATGTATATATAAATACACATACATGTATGTATTTAAGGAAAAAATATTGTTATATATTATATCAATTATATGAATATAAATATATACATGTAAATAGGCTACATGTCAATATTTTCTAAATATATGCTGTATGTGTGTCTTTTTTAATATACATAATAAATATACACAGTACACACATATATGATGTACACAAAAACACAAATAATCGTGATTAATCGTTGCCCAGCACTAATAAATTGTATTTTATTTTAAAATAATTAAAAAAATTAGGAATCCAGCAAGTTCTTTGTTTCTCTTGCTTCTACTATCAGCTCACAGGCCTCATGTTTACCATAGTAACTTGCATTTAATATTCCTATCTGTCTCCAACGCATTCACAAAGCATTCTTTTAAGGAGAAAAAAACATCCTTGAGATATTGCTTTAATTTAAATGTGTTGTATAATTGCCTTAATTGGCATACATTTCCCATTAGCTTAGCTGTTTATTTAATTTCACTCACCCTCGACTAGACTCACCCTTCCAGCGCAGCACATTCACTGAGAGGGTCGAGGGGGTCGATGAGGGCAGTGCGGCATCTGTCTGCTACCAGATTTTAATGTGTGCAATTTGGATGTGTGCATCACGGGAGAGCAGCAGGCAGAGAAAAGTTGCTTTTATGGCCCAGGCTTTGCTCAGCACAAGCAAACACCCCCAGGATTTCTGGGCATGGCACATAATTGCAGCATTAAGAGCCGGTCAGGCCGGTGGTTCATTAGGCCTGCTGTAAAGACAGCCGTAGGGGCCTTCGGGAGGCAGGAGAGACGGGTAGAGGCATGTGATGCGGAGCATCAGTGTTGCAGCCGGGGGGTAGGGCAACAGGAATGGAGGGATGGTGCAACATGAGGAGGCCGCTTTTATTCTAACAAACTCTACCGGAGGAGTGGGAATCTCTTCTCTGCAGTTTCTCATTAGTTAACCACGAATGCGATGCTAACTCAGCCCAATGTCATCCGCCAACTCACCGCTGCCACAGATCCCTTGCTGAATGATCGACCGCATTCATATATGCACAGTGGAGCGAAAGATGCTGAAACATTTGCCTTGAGGATTATGGGTTACTGTGCAGTGAAACATGCCACAGCCATTTTGTGAAAACTTTGGAGCGTGTATTGATGGTGGGTGGTATGGTCTAGTAGCAGTTAAAGCTAAAGTGTTTAATTTAAAAATGAAATGGCGTTACGAGGGAACAATCGTGGACGAGGATTGTGGATGAGGGTTGTTCCCCCGGGGAATATGCTATGACAAAATAAAATTGTCGACAAACATTTATATTGTCGAGTAGTCATTTGATCTCATATGACCTAATGTAAAAGCCTGCAATACTGCAGTTTGACCAGTGTGGCGCTGTAGCGCAATAATGTAGATGCATTGAATTTATTTAATACACAAGTTTCACAATTTGAGTTGAATTACTGATATAAATGAACTTTACCATGTCATTCTAATTTATTGCGATGCTCCTGTACAATCCTCCATCCCCAACTAACTAAAAATAGAAGACGTGTGTGTTAGCATGGATGACTTACATGAAATTTAATCTGTGCAACACTGTGCAGATGGCTTTCAGTTCAATATAATAACAAAAAACGACATTTTGGGTTTTTATTCAACTAATAAGGTGGGCACGCTGTGATCTGTACTATATTTTTACTGTAATTGACAGTTATCAAAAAAAAAAAAAACAACAACACGGGAGTTGGAGGGAATGGGAGTCATTCTTCCGGGAGTGGAACGGGACGGGATTTTCCCCCAGTTTTTTCGTGGGATTGGGATGGGAAGAGATTAATTTTTGTGGGAGTGAGGCGGGAGGTTTGAGAATTCACTCCCATGTCACCCTCTGCTTGAACCTGTGTGTATGCCTAACGTTACTGTGAAATTACCACATCAAAGCGTGGCGTGCTAACATGGATGCAGCTATGAAGCCGCCGGGTTTGCTTCTGGGAAAATTTATTTTTAAGAAGCTTCCCAATGGAAACTGTAAACAGTTCATCACGACCTCTTATGTAGGCCTACAGTTCAAAATTCATGTTTAACTGAATAAACAGTTAGTAAACACAAGTACATCTTATTGAACATAATTTATTTTCATCACCAATTATCATAGTAGAACAGCTTTCTCAAGCAGTTTGTGATGCATTTTGGAAACAGGAGATGAGCCCCTGGTCTAATGCGCCACCTGGCTTGAGAAACCCGTTCTCAAAGACTTTTAGTCATTATTTGGGTAGCACACATATTCTGAATGCCTTCGGCAGAATTCAAATGAGCCATTTTAATCTAGATTAATCTAGATTAATTCCAAGATTACAGTGAGATTAATGTAGATTAAAAAAATTAATCTATGCCCACCTCTAATATATATATATATATATATGTATATGAAGAGTTTATTTGCAAAAACAGATACATTTTCAGATTTTCAAAACAGATTTTTTACATTTTCAAAAATCATGTTTTTTTTATTATGTTATCATGGTTTATTGTGTTGGCTAGCGTTTTTTTTAACCTAGTCAGAATAACCCAACTGCAGTTTGATTGAGATTAATTGGAATGCACAATTAAAAAACATGATTTCTGAGAATTGTTACAAACGGAGTTATCTGTTTTTGCAAATGAACTCTTCATATATATATATATACTGATCCATCCCCCCCCCAAGAAGCTCTGTTTCAAAACATTACCTACCTAAAAGCCCCATCCTGAAGTTTGTCTTGTCTGTTTTGGACAAAAACTCCAACTGTCCTTCTCCTGGTCCACCTTCCTACCAAATGAAGTGTCAGTCCTGTTTCTACATACCTAGTTATAATTTTCCAGCAAACCAAAGACCTTAATTAGCTGGTTCAGTGTTCGATTAAAGCTGGTACCAAAGTCGGCAGCCGAGGAGCAGAATTGAGCACCCCTGCTCTAGGGTGGCTGCCCCTGCAACAGATCACTCTGCTGTTTGTGAGACATCAGAGAAACCAATTCCAGCAGTCCTGGCCATGTGGCAGTGAATAAAGACAGCTCTATGGAGCAGTCACCCTTTTAATGAGCCTATTTGTTTAGTAACACTAATGTGTTTATACAGAAAAATAACTTTTCTTGTGACATTTTACTGGACAGTATGTCAGTATTGTGTTTATGGCCATTAATGTCAATCTCAGCTGCCAAAAAAAAAAACCTTCAAAGAGTTTTTCCGGTCTGTATCTCTCTGTCATTCTCATCTCTCATCTATGTGGCAGCTTGCTGAGGTTTCCACTGGTGATTTTCTTTTCAATCAGCCCACAGATCAAAACATCACACCAATCAGCGGACAACTGTAGGTGTGAACACTGGAATTCATTACGGAGATTTTAAAAGTATTCTCTCTGCTCATTATAAAATTGACCTGTTTTCCCCTCTGAACGCTGCATCTTATTACACTGAAACTTAAAATGACACCCTGTTTCTCAAGAGAGAAGAGAACAGTTTGATTGGTTAATTTAGACCTGAACTCCAAATTAAATTTAAAAACTTTATTTTGCTTAAAGGCCGTTATGCAGGTAGTCTGTGCACTATAAAAGTAATTGGATGAATTAGGATCATATGTATCATATTCATAAGTGTTCTTTTTTTCCCAATAGTAATTGCAGTGTTGTTTATTTCTTCTTCCTCATTAATGAATGTATTATTTGATAAATTGTGGGGTTTGCGTAACAATAGCTTTGACTCGCAGCTGTCTTATTCTGTGCTATGAAGAGCTCAGAATAGATTTACTGTATACTGTATTTAAAGACATTATCCATTACAGTTTGACAGTCGTTTTTGATATTGCAGTATGAACTACATTTATAGTTGTATTATAGGTTCAAGTCCTTCTGGAAAGTTTTGTTTATAAGTTGGGAAGTCGTAGTTCATATCACTTTGGTCGAAACAACATAGTGATGTTTTAGTTTTTTTACTTTGCATCTGTACAATTATGGATCAAAAATCACATTGGTTGCGTTTTTGTTTGTTTGTTTTAATTCAATTTATGAAGTGCTGTAAATTTATAAAAATGCTGTCAATTGTCAATTTACTTACTCTCAGACCAACAAAGATGTAGTTGAGTTTGTCTCTCAAACTTGTTTCTCTTAAAAAATGTAGCATTAAATCACTTGCTCACCAATGGGTCCTCTGCAGTGAATGGGTGCCGTCAGAATGAGAGTCCAAACAGCTGATAAAAACCATCACAATACATACAATTTCAGTCCATCTAGTAACATCTTGTGAAACAAATATTTGTGAGCTTGTAATAAACAATTTCATAATTAAGAAGTTTCAACTTAAAAAGTTGCTTTTGGCCAAAATATGAGTCTATAATCTAAAATAACATTTCCTTCTGTGAAAACGTCTATCCACTGTTGTCCTCTCACATCAAAATCGATATGATTGTTTAGAACTGTTTTCGCTTGTAAACAGTGATTGATCTGTGCATATTCTCTCTTGATTCAGACGAGATTAGTTTTTTCTTACTGGAGAAAGCAAAATTATGTATTGAGTACTTGTTTGAAGTTAAAAACATCTTGATCGATTTTTTTCTTACAAAACATACAGCTTTTCACTTCACTCGATGTTAAGCAATGAACTATGTTTTAATCAGCTGTTTGGAATCTCATTCTGATGGCACCCATTCACTGCAGAGGATCTATTGGTGAGCAAGTGATGCAATGCTAAATTTCTCCTATTTTGATCTGATGAATTCATCTATTTCATTTTGATTTGATTTAGGGGATTTTTGAGTTTCTCGTTCATAATTGTGTCTTTGTGGTGATGTCCATGTGCATTCAACTCATAAATAGTACTTTCACATAGAGGGATGTGCAATATATCAAATAACTAAGGTTTTTTTCCCCCAGCAAAATAACTATAAATATTGTCATATAAACCTTTATCATTCTACCCACTGTAATTTATCACGAGGTGCAAGATTTAAGCTTGAGATAAAACATCCAGCAGATAGAGATGCCTTTACTGTAGGAGTCATTGTTGGACTTGAGGATGTCAGGGAACTCTTCAAGATGGAGTGCTACACTTAAATGCAGTTAAAAACCATGTTATTACAGGCGCTGCATCAGAGCCCTGTCAGCCTTAAATCAGGGTCCTGCCCCGTGATGGGAGGCAGTGCGGTTTCCCTGGGTAGAGTGACCGGGGAACGGGGGCGCTGGACCCATGCATCTCTCCCTGTGGAGATGGCGATCGATTTGCCGATTTCTCCCACAGTGGTGCTGGTGTCATTTGTGTTTAGTCTCTCAGATAGGAGGGTGATGGAAAAGCAGTGGAGAAGATGAGCACTGCACCACATGTCTCCTCCTTTTAGTCCACTCAGTCATACAGTTACTCAGTCAGGATGTACAGAACTACACATTTTCTTTAACTAGCAGCTCACTGAGTTGTCTTGTGATTGAGGAAGCCCTGTATAATTAGTCTGTTTACAGTTTTGTTTTATAGACATGATCAGATATATATATAGAACATATGGGTGTTCTTCAACAGGACATCTGACAGATATTCAAGTAAATAATTATACCCTTTTTTCACTAAATTGTCATATTCCTCCTAAAAACATTATGCACAATAATGGGAACATTGCTCACAGCAGATGATTTGAAGTGTGACAGTAATAGCTTGAAATGTACTGTTGAAGGTGGTTGGTTATAAAAGTGTTGCTGTGGCTGTGCTTTAAAGAATTGCAAATTGATTTCAGAAGCATAGGCTTTGTCATCTTGCAAATGTTGTATATCGTATGAGGTCTTTTTGAAATTAATTCATGCACCGTGACATTTCGTGACATCTTTGAGGAGAATTTTAATGCGCTGTCAGTCAATCAGCATTCACCTGTGCATGCTTTTGAAAGGTTAGGTGCAAACCCCAAAAATACAATAATATTATTGATAATTAATGAAACAATGTTACATTAGTAATATTTTTAAAGTAAAATTATTTTAGTCTTAGCTTTTTTATAAATATCTAATTGTATGTTATAAATATGAAATATTACATGAATATTATATTTAATATACAGTATTTATATATTAGAGATCTTCATGTTAATATAATTTTTTGTCTCAATGATAATAAGTGTTAAAAATGTGCATATATTGTATTATAAATATTAACATTTATATTGATTTGAAGTTTGTAATGGGTAGGATCATGGATGTAGAATATGGTCATGTAGAATAAATGCTTTATAAGTACTAATAAATAGGCATGCTGAATAGTTAATAGTTAGAATTGGTCCCTATACTAAAGTTTTACCAAAATCATTTATTTTAGAAAGTTCAGTTCTACACTTACTTTGAGAGAGAACTTTAACGGAGGGAACGTTTCATATTTAAACTGTTTTCTCTTCCATTGATATCAGATATATTCAAGACCGCCTTGGCCTTTATTGTAATATCAGATATCTGCAAAACCGCCTTGGCTTTTATTGTAATACCGCTGCTACAATACCTCTGATTTTTTTTAAGGACCATTTATTTTTAAGTATCAGATCACACCACTAATGAAAGCATGTATTTGAGAGTGCATTTAATTTGCTTACCCAAAGCATCAAATCTCCAATAACTGATGCAGACATGTCTAAAGTTTTGTACTGAATTGTTAATATGACATTGCAGAGCTGCAGTGTGGTTTATTGGAGCTATGAATATGAATGCATGTCCTTAGTGACTTCAGATAAAGGATTCTTTACACTGCCTCAGTGTCCTTGGCCTTCTGTCAGAGCAGATTTAGTCACGCTATGTTCCCTGTCTCCTCAGAAACTCCTCTTTCTTTGATCAGGGGCCTGCTGAGGGGTCGACAGGTATCGTTTTTTTGTGTTCAGAGGAGGTCTATCTTTTGTCACTGCTCTTAATTTAGTTGTCGATTCCTCCCTAGTCATTTAAATAGGATGCTATTGTTTTTGCCATGTCAGCACAAGCTAAGCACCATCAGTCCAGCTAGAAGCCTCTGCAAAGTACTGCTAAGGATCTATTCTATACCGAAGATTCATTTCATTCAGTTCACATTGAGTTGAACCTAAAGATCTTATTTTCTGAGATTGATGTGAATGATTATATTTGAAAATGGACTGCTTACAAACATGGCACAACTGCAGCATTTGATTTTCTGACGTGACATCATTTTGAATATATATACATTCTGTAGACAGAGACATTATGTAAGGAGACATTATGTATGGAGTAGATGGACCGCAAAATGACTAAGAAACAGTGTAAAGCTCTACCATACCTCCATGAAAAACACATTTTACATGATTTGGTAAATAATAAGTATTTTGAATCCATCGATGTCAAATTGTATTGACATTACATTGTCCTGCGTCCATTTGTTGACTGAAATCCGATACTTGTTTTCTTACTGTTTTTTGGGTGCAAAAGCCAAAATTAGGCTAATGTTGGTTTTGCTCTAACATGTCACACTTTCTTTCAAAATATGTGCATTTTGTAGTATTTTTTTCTTTTGACAACCATTTGTAGGTGAAGAAGTCTTATACACATACAAAGCACCTTCCTCTGAGACAAGTTACAACTATTTGTTCAATTCTCAGCTGATTTTAATATATGTGACATTATTTTAGGCATAATTATGATTTCAAGGTTTGAATTATAACAAGTGACAAAAGAAAATGTAAACATGACCTAGATGTTTTGCTACATCCTGCAGGGCTGTGTTAAATAATGTAACAAATAAGGAACAGATAAATACAGATTTTGTGAAAAAAGCATTTTTTTAATAAACTTGTGTTTATGTAAAGTTTTTTTTTTATTATATTGAATTGAGTATTTGGCCAGATGACATTGCAGAGCATAGACATTGACTTTTGGCATTTAGCTGTTATTTTAATAAGTGCAATACAGCTGAAACATATATGTAATTTTGACAAAAAAAGGAACGTTTTTGTTTATATCTTTGAACTCGGCATCATCAAATTAGGTGATATTAGACCTTAGAAGCCCCCACACACACACACACTCCTAAGTTGCAGGGCTGTGTTATTGAACATTTCAATCTTTCTGCAGTTTTATGACTATTACCTACAGAAAATGACTTCTGATCTCTGTTGACAAGATGACCTGCTGAGTGAACAGATGTTGAGATAGAATAACGTTTTGTCAAATACGTCATTCATTGTTTTGGGAGTGATGGATTGTATCCTCTTAGTTAAATATCTCTGCAACAGAGGGTTAATAATGTAGATATTTGCAGAATTGTTTTGCAGGTTGGGGTGAACAATATTTGCCCTTGAAAACCCATTTGACCCCACGACTAATGTCCTTGCAAGAAGGCACTTTGATGCCTGCACTTTCTCTTTTGAATAAGATACAGTGAAGGTGTTTACTCTGCAGTCTCTCTATATCAAAATAGTAAAACACATTTGTATGCATTCCTTTGTTCTGTTTTCTCTCTTTTGACCCACTTCTTGGAAGTGAGCTGAAAACCAAGAGCTTCGTAAACCGCTGATTTATCATGGAGACTAAATAACCCCACTGATGTGTTTTTTTGTTGAGGAT
Organism: Gymnocypris eckloni scoliostomus; assembly: GCA_027564155.1. Taxonomy (NCBI): domain Eukaryota; kingdom Metazoa; phylum Chordata; class Actinopteri; order Cypriniformes; family Cyprinidae; genus Gymnocypris; species Gymnocypris eckloni. Next base: position 13,127,539 of record CM050417.1, on the reverse strand, counting down.
GTCAGACAATGTTAACACCAGGCGGATTTATCCAGCAAGGATATCACACATTTCTCGGCAGTAACATTTTAACCTGCGAGTGACCTTCCGATATCGTGGTGATTGAGTATGCATCGTGAAACACAAGTCATTCTCCTTTACGGTTCTGCGTTAGAATGTTGTGAACAAGCTTTTTGTTTATGCCCTGCTAAAGTGTATTAGCCCTCAGCTGTTGTTCATTGTTTTTGTGTTTCAACTTTCCATTCACGTAGGCAAAAATACATTTTCAGATACATTTTTTTAAATATACTTAAAAAATATATAGAAGAAATCGGCCAAACATACATTGGTAATAACGTTTTTAAAGCTAATGTATTTTTTTATCAGTCGATGGTTTAAACAAATACATTTTCAATTTGAAAAATATACTTATCTGATCTCTGCTGTTTGAACCATATATTGAGAATAGATTTGATATATATATATTCGGCCAGGAACTTTATATAATATTTTTTCCATATAAGGGTCATTGATTGAATTCATTAGCTCACTTGTGTTGGATGTCACCACTAAACTCTGACGTTTGCCCACCTTCCTAAAATCTGATTTGAAAATAGAATATATTGAGCCATACATCATTTCTGCTGTTATCCATTTAGATCCAGGTTTTAAAGATCCAGCCTCAGCATGGCCCTGTTTTATAGTGCTTCAATCTGTATTTGCTTTGTGATATTCAATATTAGTGAAGATCCATAATCATTTAGATGTAGGCTAACACTGGCAGATATCCCAGAACTGCTCCACCAACTTAAGTTTTATGGAAATTCAGGTAAATTGAGACACTTTATGCCATTCATCTCACTGACAAAAAATGCTCCAGTTGACCTTAAATCCACCCGCTTTACCTAATACAATCACTTCGTGCTTTTGTATCTGTGACAGGCCATCTCGTCTCTTATGATTCAGGCTGTGATTGAGACCAAGTGTAGTAGTTGTTATGATGCAGCCTTTTGGCTCATTGTAAAGTAAAATAAGTAGCATACGGTTTACAACAAACACAAACATTACTGAGCACTATAGCAAGACAATCTGAAGTGAAATAGTTTTATAATTCTTTTTCTTAAATGGATTTGTAAATTTGCTGTGTATGTGTGTGCAACACATTCCTCCAGAACAACTTTAATGAGCTAATGTGCTACACGCTAATAGTTGGCTTTGGAATATTGTTATTCACTTTTAAATAAATAAATAAATAAATAACTACCAACTCTGGTACTTAAAGAGATTAAAAAAAAACACCCGATTTTATTTTCCTCCTTCTGTGGAGCATATAATATGTTATTTTGAAGAACTGTTGGAGACTTTCATTGAATGGAAAAAAAATTATTGTTCAAAATGTTTTCTTTTGTCTTCCATACAAGAAAGTCAATCCTACAGATTTGGAAGACAGAATTTTCATTTTTGGGTGAAATGTCTCTTTAATAATAGTAAACACATATCTTGCATGTTGAGCAGCTGGAGATCAGTAGAAATTGACAGTTGACAGTTAAATGTGGCAAATAAAATAACAGTATTTAATGTATTAAAAGGGTTATTTGATGTAGAGGTTAAAGACTTGGGCTGGCAGCCAAAATCTACATTTAGTCTTCAAGTAAAACACTTAACCCCATGTTGGACGAACACTGTTTGTAGTACGTTTATTATTTGTTGCATTGGATAAAAGCATGCTAAACAGATAATTTATTATTTGCTATATTAAATGACTCAATATTAATGTAAACATTCCAAATTAGTGCTTATTTACATGAAGCATAAGGAACAATTGCTTAACAAATACATTAGTAAAAATGTTTATTCATAAATGTTTCACTTACTGAACTTATATAAATACATTTTATTAAAAAAATTCATCCGTTTTCTCAATGTTACAAAAAGAACACATTTAATCCTTGAAGTTTTTTCCTCTCTCTTGCACTCAGCACTTGAAAATCAAAATTATTTTTTGAGTAGACAATTCAAAAGAGGCACTTACCCAAATTCTGCTGGCTCTCAGGCACCGTTGTTATTCCATAGAACATGTTCAACTCCAAAAGTGCTCTAAAACACACCAGTTGCACAGGAACTCTGCAGGGTAGCTGAGTAACGAGTAGCTAATGTGTCTTTTAAATCAATTATTTACAAAAAAGATATATATATATTTTAATCGCCCGGCGATTAATTTAATACCTGGTGCGTTTATTTACTTCCAACTGCTTCTAGTCGTTTACAACTTCAAGACATTTGAAACTTCAAATAAAAAAACTCAAGAAAATGCATTTATTATCCATGGCTGCTGCTGGTTCTAAACTCTACATTTACCCTGCGGTTCAGTCTTCTCATTGACATCTAGAAGAGGCATCCTCTTCCCCGACTTGCTTTTGATTGGCAGCGGATGTCAGCTGTGAGTGCAGCATAAAAATGCCATAATTCAGTCCGCCTGTTGTTGAGACGAGAGCTTTGATGGACACTTAGAAGTATTTGGAGACAATATGCGATGAAACTACGGTTATGAGTGACAGCTTTGACTTGTTTGCAGTGCTCGTGGTCTAGCAGCCTTAATAGAAAAGAGCTCCTCCATTGCTAGACTTTAATTTGATGCCTTTTACAAAAGGGTGGCATCCTGGGGACTGAGCCAGGACTAATTAATTTTTGGACTGAGTTTCTCCACATTGTATTGACTGGTGGCTTGGCTTTAGTTGTGAGATTTTCAATAGCAAGCCTCGTGGCAGAGTTCTTCCCCTATCCGATGGTATTGTTGCGTTGGCCGGTCAAAATCAAGCTCTGTTTCACCACATGACAGCAGCTGAGTGCATTCCGAACAACATGATGATTTCGCCTTTGTTTTACTCCCCACAGCGAGCACTTGTCTTACAAAAACAAGCTACGTGCTATTTCTGTAGTATCATTACTGATTCAACCCTCCCTTCAAATGACTCCGTCCCACACACATGGTAATTCACAGGGGGAAAGGCTCCGAGTAGATGCTGGAATGGGGTTTAAGTGGAAACTTAAGTCGGATGTCATTTATGCTATACATTTGTCAGTTATCATAATGATACTTAACAGTTCTCCAGCGTTCAAAAGACTTCTTCACTTCAGGAGGGCATGGCTATTTGTGATTGTGACTGTGCTGTTTTCCACAAAAAAAACTTTATATAGTATCTATGTAATATCTCATTATTATTATCCAAGAAAAGCATCAGTATATAGTGTAATGACAATATGTAGTCCAGTTCAGTTTTCGTTTGAAAATGTGTGGCACAATGCAGATTTTTAAAGGGATAGCTAATAAATAATACTAATTATTATTATTTTTATTATTATACAATTGTATGTTTTTTATCTTCATGTCATTTGAAACCTATATCATTCTTCTCTGTAGAAGAAAAATATATATATTTCAGATATTTTTTTTTGAAAGTCAATGAAGGCCCAATGTTGCAAACATTTTATTCCATTCAAGAAAGTCTTGAATGAAGACAGTTTTCAGGGTCAGCCATTCCTTCAGTTGTTAATTTTGATCGATCAGCTGACAAAACCTTAAAAAAATATCCAGTAAGAGTACACTGAAAAAACAATGGTGTAGAAACAGTTTTCACTCAACAATTGCTAATAAATTTAATCAAAAGTTACAACGAAATGGCAAATAATGCATTGAATTAAACTTGAAATTCTGAGGAAGACTTAAACAGTATTTTCGGTCACACTTTATTTGGGGGAACTATTAACTATTACTTTTGCCTTAATATACGTTTATTTTTCTTGCTTATTGACAGTTTGTAAGGTAGTTAAGTTTAGGTATGATTAAGGGATCTAAAATATGGTCATGCTGAATTCTTATTTTGTGTAATAAAAGCTTTCCCAGTCACCCTGCTTTCCCAGTCATTTCACCTTTAACTGGTTTTCTCCAAACAATATTTGTTTAAAGACAAAGAGAGAAAAAATCTCTGCATGGCTTGTCTGGGCAGAGACGGCTAGCGGTTTGAATTGAAGACACAGCGGGTCTGATTCGCATGATTCCCTGTGAGAGCGATGACAATTTCATAAACGAGTAAGAAACAGAACACATTCTATTTTCATCCTTCTGTTTGTAGTTAAAAGACTACATTGTATGCTGTGTGGTGTTTGCAGGGTCTACTGTATTTTTAATTGCCTGTCAGCTCCTAAACAGAGCCTTTAGACAGATACATTTCCTGCCTCAGTTCATATTAAAACACTTCCTGGATTTCCAGGATGAGTTTCACATTGGTATAAATACAGTCTTTTATTGATTAAAGTGCACTAACTTTTGTGAATATGGCTTAGAAATGGATGTGCTGAAAAGAATAAGACAGTGCTGTTTAAGCAATTTTAGAGATTGGTTAAAATGGATTGTGGGTTGTTTAATGGAAAAAAATGCAGGTTTTTGCACTGTTTATTTGCTGAAGTTCTAAATAAATAATTTACCCAAAATTATCTTTATTTACTCGCCTTCATGTTGGTATGGGGACTTTTTTTTTCTGTGGAATACAGAAAATTACATCCAATATATAGATGAGTTCCTTCATCAGAACAGATGTGGAAACATTTAACATTACATCACTTGTTCACCAGTATACTCTGCAGTGAATGGGTGCCGTCAGAATGAGAGGCAAAACACAAGTAATACCACGAGTAATCCACATGACTCCAATCCATCAATGAACTGTAAAATTGATTAATTGTGATTATTCGCATCTAAAATAAAACACAGACTTTCGTTTTGGATTCGATTAATCACAATTAATTTGACAATCCTAGAATTAACGTGTCTGGGATGCACTGGTGATCAAGTCTGAATCAAATTTGAACAAGATGAAGAAACAAACTTAAATACATCTCGGATGACCTGATGAGTACATTTTCAGCTAATTTTCATTTTGGGATTAATTATTCCTGTAAAGTCAATTGGCTCTCAGTGGGGTCTTTTATGTTCTACAGAAGAAAGTCATACAGGTTTGGAAGAAGACGAGAGTATAAGAAACTGAGAATGTTTATTTTTGGGTGAATTATCAATTTAAATGAATTCTTCCATGAGATTATTATTTTGCTGCTAACCATTTCAGAAAATGAAAAAGCCATTCTCATTTGCACAGCACAAGATTACAGACATTTATTAACTGTACGACAGTAAAATAAAATTACAAATGTCAGTACAAATGCGATTTCTGTTCTGTATTCTGCTGCTGAAGGAAGGTGCTGTGCACAGGCCATACGAAACCATTGAAGATGATTTGCTGTAATTGCATTTGAGCAAAATGATTTGGATGTGCGTGCAGTTTCTAATTGTCATTGCATCCTGCTTCAATAAATGAATTAGGCTTGTGTTTCCTGACGCGCACCCTTTCTTGAACTGTCTATCTGCTTGATCCTTAATGTGTTTTTTAGATGCTCTACATAAGCAAAATAAGATAAGTTGTAATGAATAAGAGCTGGTGAAGAAAGCGGGAGTATTTCAGTATAATAAATGTGTATCGTGAACAACTTTTAATCTTATGCCTTATGCCTCGGCATCTTCGAAGCAAATGCAACAGATATAGTTTGTAAGGATTTCATCTTTATCATTTCTACTTTACATCTTCAAGAAAGAAACAGTGTCTGCTGTGCCACATAATCGCCAGTGTTAGATGTGTCATTATAAGTAAAATCAATATATGTGATTTATGTTTTGTTTCCAAAGTAAGCAAAGCATTTTATGTAAAGCATACTGTATTCTTCAGGGCTCTAGACTAACTTTTTGCACTGGTTGCACTGGTGCGCCTAATTTAGGTGCACCCAAATTTTCATATAGGCAATATTGACTAGTAAATGATTAACTAACAATCTGGTCAACATAAAGTTCTTTATTTGAAGCACAATTCTGCAGGAAAGGTAACTTACTGAAAAGCTGAGCTGAGATTTAAAGTTAAAACATCTCAAGATAAATTAAATAAAAATAAAATCTAAATTAAGTGTTTTAAGGGCGTCAAACTGAACATCTCATGGTTCAATGTCTTATGGACTATCCTCCATTGCAATCACATGCCCCTCGGATGGCCAACTCCTGTAGTTTGTCCTTCTTGATCTTTGGCCTTGGCTAAAACAGCTGAGCACACTCTCTCTAGCATCAACATCTTCCAGACTTGACCCCTCTACACTGATTCATATCAGATCTTCCACTGTGTGTGACTGAAGGGATGCTCTAGTGCTGTGCTTTTCAACCCCCTTAAACCTATAAAACAATCCGGCGCCTCCCCAATCCCACCTCAGACTACCAAATAATTTCACTAAACATTATGAAAAAATTAAAAAGTATTTACAGAAAAAAACCTGTTCTGTCTAATTGTCTCTCTGTTTTTCATACTGTATTTTAACGCAGCCAAATTCTCAATAAAACTGTCCGCCCTTCACTATCTCTGATTGTTTAGACCACGATATGAGCCTAATGTGTGTCTGTTGTTAAACCACAGGGAGACTTTCAGGGTCGCAGACTTTTTCTCGAACGGCTGGTCGCACAGGTGCACCATTGAGAAATTAGGTCGTACATGCGACCTACATGCGTCATAACTCTCTCGATTAGATGTTAAACTTGAATATAAAAAATATTTACTGCTCTTTTCTGAATGTGAAAATAAGTATCAGTATTGTCTGATTCAAGTTGCTCATCTTATTGTTCTTTTTAATTATGTTTGGATAGTGCAGCTGACGCGAAACATATGTTTGTAGCAACATGAATCATAACTGCAATTAGACCCTGAGATACTCTTGTTACTGTGTCTGTCTCTGCTGTTGCAATAAGCAGCTGTGAGTTTAACAAACAGTACAGCAGCATGAGATATAAAATTGCTTTACAGAAGCTGAATTTATTTCATGAAACATTTGAATTTGCTAGTGAAGGCAATTGTATGGTCTAATTTTTGGGGTAATTTTCTAGGAAAATGTTATTTAGGTGAAGAAAACTTAATCATTTTCAGAACAGTTTGTTATGATAAAGTGTTTCTTCAACTTCGAAGACTTTTATATCCGAGGTGTTGATTTTTATAAACTAATAGATTTCACATTTTTGTTATGTAATGGTCAATTAATAACCATTTTGTAAACACATCTCTATGCTTTGTTTATTTTTGCTTCTTTTTTCTCTCTAGAATGCTTTTTGTATTGATTTTACTGTTTCACCAGTGTCTCAGACTCAGACTTCCTATATGGAAATACCAGTGGTTACAATTGTCAGGTAAAACTGCTAATCTAAACAAAGAATGAAATAATCAGAAAAGAATGATTTCTATCTTATAATTAAAAATGTGTCAGTCTTTCATTTGTGGTGTCATTTCCATCAAAGTATAATTATGCAAAAATGTAAATGTTATTTAATTGTGCTTATTTTTTATGTGTAAAGAAAGAAAATAAAACTATGACATTAACTTCAATTAAAGGTTATTTTATATAATTGTACTTTATTTGTGACCCTGGACCACAAAACCAGTCAATATGGGTCAATTTATCAAAATTGAGAATAAATAAGCTTTCCATTGATGTATGCTTCGTTCGGATAGGACGATATGAAAATAAAAATCTGGAAACTGAGGGTGCAAAACAGAAATTGCCTTTAAAGTTGTCCAAATGAAGTCCTTGCCAATGCATATTACAAACAAAAAGTTTTTATATGAAGTTTTAATATATTTTTCTACTAATTACCTAAATATCTTCATTGAACATGACCTTCACGTAAAGATTTTTGGAATAAAGCAAAAATCGATCATTTTGACCCATACAATGTATTTTTGGCTATTGCTACAAGTATACCTGTGCAACTTGAGACTGATTTTGTGGTCCAGGGTCACACTTTACTTTACTTTACTTTACTTTTCTGCCCTGGGATTAAAATTAGCCACCACAATTTTCATTGCTTTTATGTATTATTTATGTGCTTTGTCTATGATTAAATATATAACCATGGAAATGGAAAGATTATTTAATCCAAAAATGTATTTTCCATAGCTGTCTTTCCATCACAGACTGCTATTAACCACAATAAATAATTTGAGATATATGGTAGAAATAGAAATGGTGGGAAAAATTATGACAGAGTTCTCCTGTAATGTATCCTTAGACACTTTTGTACATTTTTGTTGACAAAATATAATATCTTTTTGGCACCAACAAACTATTGTAACATATGTGCATATAACTCCTTTGATTGAAAAGCATGCTTTCTATTCTTCTGAAGAGTTGCTGTTGTGTTTGGTGTGGCAGGTGGCAGTGTGAAGGGTGACCCCCAGGGCTGGACCCATGAGGAGTCAAAGAAGATGCTCGCAGCCTGGGCGCCTCTGCTCTTCTTAGCCATGTGGGTGAGAAACGCCACCAGTGGCCCGCTCTCATTCAGAATAGGTGAGTAATGTCTGCCGCTTTCAAGCTGTAAAGCACATCACTATCTATGGCCTGTATCTTTCGTTATTTCTCACGCTGAACGGTGTAATTTGTAATCACTGTTAATTAAAGTGATGGGGTATCACACCAGATTTGCTGCCTTAAGGCGGACTGTAACTCCCAGAATTAACACACTGGAGAATGAGCATGTGAGCTCTGCTTGTTTTATGTTGATGTTGTAAACAAAGGCTAGTTGAAAAATTAACGGTTTGTGGTGTTGTAACACTGTGGAGGAAGCTGCAGTGAAATAGATTGTGTCTGACTCATAGAGGTCACTCTATATAAAGATACCTACTCAGTTCACTTTTCAGGTAAACCAGCCTACAGTTGGCTTACGTGTACAGTGTACAGAGTCCAAATGTCTGAGGCCACATTCAAATATAGGAAGGTTTTAGTTTCTACATTAGGTTAATTAAATAAGAACATTTGTGAGAGTGATCATGTGATTTCAGGACACTATGTAACAAAAATCTAAAAAAATAAATTAAAAAATATTTAGTTGAAATAAATAAAAACAATTTTTGTAGTTTTTATGATTTTTTTGGTCATTTGAATGTAAATTAGTGACATTGATCATGTGACTTTTTGTGCAGATGGTCAGATGTTTCATGCTTTCAGTAAATTACAAGATGTTTTTTTTGTTTCAAAACATGCTTGATCACATGATCGTCAGGTTTTAACCTTTAATCTGTGGAGATTATGCATCTTGTCATAGATGCTAAAGGGGAGCAAATAGTAAGACATTCTGAAATTCATGTTAATTTTAAGCCATTTTGTATTCTAAAAATGTAAGTTGTTTACTTTTTTGACCTCATTGTACACATCTTAATATTTATTAATACAAGATGTGCATCTTAATAAATTAGAATGTCATGGAAAAGTTAATTTATTTCAGTAATTCAACTCAAATTGTGAAACTCGTGTATTAAATAAATTCAGTGCACACAGACTGAAGTCGTTTAAGTCTTTGGTTATTTTAATTGTGATGATTTTGGCTCACAACTAACAAAAACCCACCAATTCACTATCTCAATTCACAAATTAGAATACATCATAAGACCAATAAACAATTGTTTTTGTGAATTGTTGGAAATACCTTCTAGAAACTATGTTAATTTACCCTATATGTACTCAATACTTGGTAGGGGCTCCTTTTGCTTTAATTACTGCCTCAATTCGGCGTGGCATGGAGGTGATCAGTTTGTGGCATTGTTGAGGTGGTATGGAAGCCCAGGTTACTTTGACAGTGGCCTTCAGCTCATCTGCATTTTTTGGTCTCTTGTTTCTCATTTTCCTCTTGACAATACTCCATAGATTCTGTGTGGGGTTCGGGTCTGTTGAGTTTGCTGGCCAGTCAAGCACACCAACACCATGGTAATTTAACCAACTTTTGGTGTTTTGGCAGTGTGGCCAGGTGCCAAATCCTGCTGGAAAATCAGCATCTTTAAAAAGCTGGTCAGCAGAAGGAAGCATGAAGTGCTCCAACATTTCTTTATACAGTGATGTTGGTTTCCAAACACACTGGACCAACACCAGCAGATGACATTGCCGAAAACATCACAGACTGTGGAAACTTAACACTGGACTTCAAGCAACTTGGGCTATGAGCTTCTCCACCCTTCCTCCCGACTCTAGGACCTTGGTTTCCAAATGAAATACAAGAAAACTCATCTGAAAAGAGGACTTTGGACCACTGGGTAACAGTCCAGTTCTTCTTCTCCTTAGCCCAGGTAAGACACCTCTGAGGAGCAACTGCAATAGCCAAATTCCCTGACATGTCTGTGTGTGGTGGCTTGATTTCAATATTCCTTGACCCCAGCCTCAGTCCATTCCTTGTGAAGTTCACCCAAATTCTTAAATGGATTTTGCTTGACAATCCTCATAAGACTAGGTTCTCTCGGTTGGTTGTGCATCTTTTTCTTCCACACTTTTTCCTTCCACTCAACTTTCTGTTAACATGCTTGGATACAACACTCTGTGAACAGCCAGCTTTTTTGGCAATGAATGTTTGTGGCTTACCCTCCTTGTGAAGGGTGTCAATGATTGTCTTCTGGACAACTGTCAGATCAGCAGTCTTCCCCATGATTGTGTAGTCTAGTGAACCAAACTGAGAGACTATTCTGAAGGCTCAGGAAATATTTGCAGGTGTTTTGAGTTGATTTGCTGATTGGCATGTCACCATATTCTAATTTGTTGAGAGTGAATTGGTGGGTTTTTGTTAAATGTGAGCCAAAATCATTGAGTTTCATTATTTTCATACGTTTCATAAGTTTGAATTACTGAAATTAACTTTTTCACAACATTCTAATTTATTGAGATGCACCTGTAATTGTCTCTTCACAGTAAAATGGAACCGAGAAAGTATTTTAAAGGGATAGTTAATAAAAATTTCTGACATGTCAGTTCAAATTTAGCTATATTACTTTCATTCTTCTGTGGAAAACAAAAGATCATTTTAAAAAATGCATGCCATGCATATATGTAAAAAAACAACATTTTTCCATACATTGCAACTCTACAAATTACATGATCTGTATATTTTGTGTCCCTTTCGTTCCCTTTCCATACATATAAATAAAATGGGATCCAATGTTGTTTTGGTCCCCATTGACTGGTTACCAACCAGTCAATATATCTTCTATTGTGTTTTACAGAAGCAAGAAAGTCATAAAAGTTTGGAACAACATGAGTTTGAGTAAGAATTATTATTTTTGGGTGAACTATCCCTTTAACAAAAGTTACTCATGTTAGCGTTAGCTTTATTGCTGTTATAGAATTACTCAATATTTAGTTCAGAAAGCTGTAGATGCAGCATTTTAGCAAAAATATTGCAACATTTCAAACAGTCTTTGTCTTTTTAAAGTGGTTACATCGCTTTTAACAGATTTCGAAACACCATCTTGTATCGCCAATGACATTAACGTCCAAAACATCGCACTGGATGTTTTTTTATTCAGGAGAGCACTTTAGACTTGGCATTAATGCAAAATTACTTTCAATTACATCGTCCCAGAGAGAGCGTTAATAATGTCAGTCATAATGCTGAAGTATAATTAAATGCTAACAAAAACATTTGCGAAGGCCTCAGATACTCGCTTAAGAGATGTTGTTTATTAGCGCCCACACAGCCTCTGTCTCACTGGAGAAAAGCATTAAAGGACCTTTCCCTCATTAAGGAAATGAATATAGCTGTTTAAACTGACTTCATTGTGGTTTAGAAGGCTAACAGAAAGAGAAAAAGCGAGATGGAGCAGAAAAAAAGAATCTATTACATGTAGGTCTGGGCTTTCAATGATGATGAAAATGTCGTCTAATCTATCTGGCGCCATATTGAGCAGTGCAAAATGTAAATTTAGTTCCAGCTGATTTAGCAAAGGGAACCCTTGTGGTTTTCCATGTGTTGTGTGTACAAGTGTGAAGCCTTTAATTCACTGTGGTAAGGCTCGGTTGTGAGATGTTTGTGCATTGATCTGCTTATTTGGTAGCATTTATCTTCTAATTGGTAGCTATAAACAATCTAAAGCGGCCTCTGCCTCTGTCATCTCCTTTGTCATTCAAACGCCGAACAAACCGTTCCCAACTTACCCAGGTATAGGTTGGGTAATTAACTGGCACTGCTCTCCTCCTCCACTTCTCCCTCATCTCCTCACCTCCTGCACCTACAAATGCACCTCAGCAGCAAACCCTGTTTATTGCTGTCTCGTTTAGTTGACGATTAATTAAAACGTGTGGTTTCTGATTTTACCGCTCCGATGCGAAGCAGCTCTGCTGAAGGTTGTGTAAATAGTGCGGGCGACATTAACGTCTTTTCTTTCCCCGCACATTAATGTGATGCTGACTGCTCTGCAGGAGATGATATTTAACACTGCTGCCCCTCCAGTCCGAATGTCACTGTGTGGCTTGCACAACGAAAGCGTCCAGGTAAAATAGCATCACACTGGCAGGAAAACAGTGTTTGGATACTGGTCCCCAACTTGGGTTGTGTACTGATATTTCCACTTAGCTTCTTAACTAGTTTAAAGGGATAGTTTGTCAAACTGTATGACTTTTTTCTTAAGTGGATCACAGAAGGAGATTTTGTTTATCTCCTAAGCTGCTCTTTTTCATACAAGAAAATTAATGTTGGCTGTCAGGTAAGATTTAAGTATATCAAATGGATTCAGAAGACATAGGCTACGTTCCGACTGCAGGCAAAATGCAAATCCGTATATGCAAAATATGTCAGATCTGGGGGAATGTTTTCGATTCTTATTTGGGCTTCAAAGATATGTGGTCCTAAATCAGATACAGGTCTGTTTTGCAGTGTCTGCTAATGGTCTCATTAAGTTGTGTGCTAATGTTTTGAGAACAGGGGTTTATAAAACAAGGTGGGTCACGTGAGGTCACTCAGCTGCATCCCAAAAAAGAAAATTCTGTCATTAATTACTCACCCTTAGTACCACGACACATGCATATGCATTCCAAGATGCAACGCTTCCAGGTTCTACATCAGAACGCCAGCTCATGTGTCAGCAGCATCACACGCATGCGTCGTGGTACTCTCGTGAATGTTGTGTAATGTTTTCGGAGACTGACACAGAAGACAAAAAATCATTGAATAAAGTTGTAATTTTTGTTTTCTTTGTGCACAAAATGTATTCTCGTAGCTTTAAAAAATTAAGGTTGAACCACTGATGTCACATTAACTATTTTAATGATATCCCTACTACCTTTCTGAGCCTTGAACGTGTCAGTTGTGTTGCGGTCTATGGAGGGTCAGAAAGCTCTCGGATTTCATCAAAAATATCTTAATTTGTGTTCTGAAGACGAACAAAGGTCTTATGGTTTTAGAACGACATGAGGGTGAGTAATTAATGAAAGAATTGTTATTTTTTGGTGAACTATCACTTTAAGAGATAAAATTTTTTTTTCAAGGTATCATCTTAAAGACACTTGAAACTTTGACACACTTTCACAGTATTGATACACCGATACCAGATGCGCTTCCTCGCTCTCTCCTCTTCAACAGTGAGTTTACACACACTGCAGTGTAACATTTATAAACCTGTTGTCCAACTAAACACCCATTTAGTAATATGTGTAAATGTAAAGTACATATTTTTACTTCAAACTCACTTCACAATATCAGTTGAGTGTTTGAAATAACTTACTTTTTTGATCTGATGTGGCTTTTTCATAGAATGAGTCTGAAAATATTTTAAAGTAGCCTATTCTATACTGTAATACATGCTATGTGGATTAGCACTGGATTACAAAAATATATTATTCTTATGAAAATACCTGAAATGGCTTGAAGAACATTTAGATCAAATGCAATATCCATGGTCTTGTGTTTATTGTCTTCGAGTGTAATCATCAGTTGCAAATAATTTTTCCTACCACCTCAAGTTTTCATTATCATAAAAAATAAATCTCATTGTCATGTTTTAGCTTTGTTATATTTATATTTAAATAAAAATCAAACATTTAATTCCGTTAATGTTATGGCATTTTTTCCCCTGTGGTATAGAAAATAGTTAAACTTTTTTCCCCCGTATTTTCTTTTAAAACATTTTAATTGATCTTGGTATAGATTTTACTTATCAAGGTGGGCCCAGAAATAAGAAAGTTTGGGACCCCTGTTATAAAAGACCGGCTAACTTCTATTAACATTACTGGGCGAATGTTACCCAAACTTCTGAGAATGTACCGTTATATATTGATTCATGTGACTTAGATTTATATTGAATCACTGATTGAAGAATGTACTGTATACCAGTAGTTATTTGGTCATTTCTGGAAGAAAATATATGTTACCACTTGTGTTACGTTGTGATTTTAACCTGGAAATGAATGCAGAATTAAGGCTCACAGACAGGTATACAATGTTTTGATGTTGGAGCTGTGACTACATATTGAGCCATGGCGCTGTGATTCGATTCTGGCTCATGATGTTTTCTTATCCAGTTCCATGCTCTTTTGCCATCAAAAACAAGAAATGCTAGTGATTTTAGTTAGTAAATGCTTTTATAAATCTGGACGTGTCTTTGAATGATTATCTCTGTCTGGCTATAAAACGATAAGCTGTAAGCTACAGAGTTTGAAATGCTTCCATGACTTTTTCTCATATGTATTGAATAATTGAAGGTGCGTGTGTTTGTCAGCCTCGATACAATAAACTATGAGGATGTAAAGAAAAATCAATTCTGCCACCTCCCTTCCCTCTCAACCTCTAAGCACAAACGATCATTCATAACTGGACAAGAAAAAATACATTTATAGATTTTGCTTTGTATAGTGCATTTTGCCCAGCTTGTTTTGTGCCAGATAACATCTCAGACGGCCATCACTGTCAGCTCCCGCTTCTAAAAGTCCACTCAGATATGACCTAATGTGCGATAGAGACAGCAGCCGGAGAACGGTGATTGACTCAGTGGTGTTTGAGAAGCAGATGACCCTCTCAGGTTTATTATACCTTGAAAAGGTGACCAAATAGCTGTTTTTAGGCTGTAAAAGCATAATACTGTGCCTTTGTATGCAGGTGCAATGACCGTGTATTTGTTGTGCGTCTCTTGAGAGAGGTGGTATGTAACTCAACTGGATCACAGCTGGTAAGGTAAGCTGCTAGGCCATTTTTTAGGCCTGCAGGGGGGTTTGTACTGAAACAGTGATTCATACTTTATGGTTGTTGTGGTGTCTGAATAGAACATTAATCAAGATAACATTAGCAGTGTACTAGATGGGTTCAATTAGAGTAGAAACATACCTTGCCTCTGCTATTAAAGATACATGACACATTTTAAGTTCATTTACTGTATGTAATTAAGGATCAAACTATAAGAAAAAAATAATTTTACGCGTATGTTAAATGCTTTTATTGGAAGGTTTAGTACATAGATTTTATCTAAAGATTATTACAATATTAAAATTCAAGCTATTGCTGAAAATAATTTTTCATGTTAATGGAATAGTTCAACACAAAAATGAATATTTTGTCATTTACTCATCCTCATGTTTTTGCAAATCTGTATGAGTTGTGTGAGTAGGGAAAGAAATGCTGTGGAATTCAATGGGGACCATTAGCTGTTTGACCAGCATTCTTCAAAATATCATATTCTATGTGCAACATAAGAAACTCAAACAGGTTTGGAACAACATGAGGGTGAGAAAATGATGACAACATTTTCATTTTTTGGTGAACTATCCCATTAAGGCCAATAACCGACAAATATATACTGTATGTAGTGAAGTTGGTAAATAAAGAGAATTTGTTGTCATGCACGAAATGATGTAGTTTGTAGGGATGAGCGAGTACAGCATTATCTGTATCTGTATCTGTATCTGTTAACCATATGAATTATCTGTATCTGTATCTGTACTCGGACTGGGCGGGGCCTAACCCGGAAGTGGGCGGGATTTAACCTGGAAGTGGGTCGGGTTGTCTTGAAATGGGCGGGGCTTTAACCGGTATGTTATTTTAAGTATGCAATTGATATGGGTTGATCAGAAATTGTTATATTTTTTGATTAGAAAACTATTTACGTGACAGCATCAGCATTAAGCTTCAGATCAATGGTTTTGATCACGATAACAAGCGAACTATATACAGAACAAGTTTTGCAACAATGAATACAACACATGCGGTTGCAATTATGAAGTAAAATGTAATGAACAAGAGTTTTCATCTCAACATAACTTTCTTTTTTTAACTTTTAATTTTTATGATCAGTGTGAATTTTTTTTTTTTTTTTTTTTTACACCAGGTATGTGTGTGTGTAGCTAATTAATTTGTAATATAGTTTTATACCACTACTTCCTTTTTTTTTATGAAATACAGCAAGAAAGTGTCAGACACTCTCTTGGTTTAAAAGGTTTAAAAAAGAAAAAAAAAATCTCCGACAGGCAGAGGCGCGAGTCGCATTCTACCAAGCACCACGTCTGAACAAACCCCACGTTTACCAAAACTCTACTGGTTAATAAATAAGTACTACAAACCAAAGTAAAAAACAAACCTGAAGCTGAAGAAACCCTAAACGTTAACGGAAAAAACCTGCAAACCTGAGTGACTGAGGGAGAGACAGAGAGAGAGAGCGCGCTGTTCTCTTCTCAGTGTTCTGTGTTTGAGTGAGCAGAGCGGGACACAGCAACACAATAGGGGTCGTTCACATATCGCGCCTAAAAACGCATCTTTCTCCTTTTTTTCCAAAGCGCTCGGGCGGTTGCGCTCCGGAGGCGTTTGTCGTTGCTAAGCAACCATCAGCTGCGCTCTCCGTTACAAGAAGGTGCGGTGCGCTTGCGGCATTCTGAAAAGTTGAGATGTTTTTATCTCGATGCGGTAGCGGCGCCCTGGAAAAAAGCAGCGTCGCACCGCGACCGCGTCGCTTCCATTATGAGCGCTACATTTGAAATAACGAACTTGAGCGCGCAAAAGACGCGATATGTGAGCGGCCCCTAAACCTGTATGTGTGTAGGAGAGGGGCGCTGTGACTAGCCTATCACAGAACGCAGACACAGTCAGCTACTCAATGAGAATTTTTATTCAATCCGAGCACAGATATTGACTCGTATTACTCGTATGATACTCGTACTCGGCAAAAGTGCTTTATCCGTACCGGATACTCGTTTCAGCCGAGTATCCGGCTCAACTCTAGTAGTTTGTATACAGATACAAGATTAATATGTAAATATATATATATTAGTGGTGGGCCGTTATCGGCGTTAACGTGCTGCGTTAACGTGAGACTCTTATCGGCGATAAAAAAAATATCGCCGTTAATCTATTCTCAAAGTTGGGTTGGGAGCTGGGTCTATACTACGCAAGCTATGATGACTTTCACCCTGATATTTTAGCGGATGTATACCTGGCAGAATTGCACTGTAGGGGCGAGTCTTGAACTAGAGGCTCGCAGTCCGTGATGGACAGATTGTTAACGGCTGGTCTATGTGGTAATACAATCGGGCATGACATCCAAAGCCTATCATTCATCAACCTCAAATATGGCTTTTCATCTGAAAGATGTATGTAGTAACAACTTTACATGGCCGCTCAATATGATGTTAACCTAGAGAAATGTGCGCTATTGAAGTGTTTGTGTGGGCAGCGTTTGCTTCAGGACAGGCTCGATGCGCTCACTTGCTCTTAAAATCTCCGTCATTTTGGTCATACAGATAAAGTAGCCTAATACATCTTCGAATCTGTAAAGACTCTCGTTTATTTGTGTGCACTCAGAATAACAACGAACGTTGCGCTTTTAAGCAATCAGGATGCGCTTTAGGTCTCATGTGAACTTGAGAATTCACTCCCGTGTCACCCTCTGCTTCGAACCTGTGTGTATGCCTAACGTTACTGTGAAATTACCACATCAGGCGTGGCGTGCTAACATGGATGCAGCTATGAAGCCGCCGGGTTTGCTTCAGGAAAATTTATTTTTAAGAAGCTTCCCAATGGAAACTGTAAACAGTTCATCACGACCTCTTATGTAGGCCTACAGTTCAAAATTCATGTTTAACTGAATAAACAGTTAGTAAACACAAGTACATCTTATTGAACATAGTTTATTTTCATCACCAATTATCATAGTAGAACAGCTTTCTCAAGCAGTTTGTGATGCATTTTGGAAACAGGAGATGAGTCCCTGGTCTAATGCGCCACCTGGCTTGAGAAACCGTTCTCAAAGACTTACTTTTAGTCATTATTTGGGTAGCACACATATTCTGAATGCCTTCGGCAGAATTCAAATGAGCCATTTTAATCTAGATTAATCTAGATTAATTCCAAAATTAATCTAGATTAATCTAGATAAAAAAAATTAATCTATGCCCACCCCTAATATATATATATATATATTTAATTATTTATATTTAAGTCATTATTAAACGCTATTATCTTAATAACAGTGTTAACTATGGTCTTAGACTAATCTCAAAATGTTTATTATTTTTTATATAGCATGTATTGTGTTTCATACAGCATTACAGTATCGTGTATAATCAGTTTTATGTTGGGATGACTAAATTCACTTGTAGCATTTAAAATGACTCATTTTTTATTCAGTGCTCATTTTATTTTTATTAAGTGAGCATTTATTGCCATGCATTTGAAAACCCAATGCCGACAGATACAACATATATCTTGTATCCAGTACTTTAATATTGCACATCACTTAATTTGACCAGTTGTCGGTTCCCTGGGATTAGAACACATGACCTTGACGTTGCTATCACTAAATTCTAATATTTGAGCTCCAGGAACACCTGCACCCACAGATGTGTGCACAATTTTATAAGTGCCAGTATCCAGGACTTTGACAGAATGATGGAGGCCTGAGTGTGTTGTCTGGATAAATGATTGCTAGGATAGTGCAAGTCACACAGTCAACATTCTTCGAATCACATGGTTGAACAAGCTCGAAAGGTTTCTGCTAGTGTTTGTGAAATTAACCTCAGCCGTCGTGACTTACTTTCATAACAATCTGATGGGTTTTGTCATAACTTCTCATGCAATCATTCTAAGCTATTTAAAAACTCAATGTTCTCGTCCTTGGGGAAATCGTTTGTGACATTTGACTGCTTGGTGAAAGCCTTTTAGTCATTTACATTTAAGCATTTAGCAGATGCTTTTATCCAAAGCGACGTTACAGTGCTTTTAAGGCTATATACATTTTTTTTGTATGTACTGTATGCACTTATTCTCGACTGTGTACAAGGTTGATTGTGATAAAACATGTGAACCGTTCCAAGGCTTGGATATTTTAAGCAGTTAGAAATACACCAGATTGTTTAGGATCATGCACATTATGAGTCAGAGTTTCACTGAGGGTCCTGTGACGTATACCCACTCGGAGCCAGACAGGGACATAAGCAACTGACAACCCCACCCTGCCAACTTCTGCCATCCAACTGAACCATTTGACTCCCTCCGTCTCCATCCGTTTATCATGCCTGCAAAAACATGACAGGTGCAGCTATTTACCTCCCCATGTAGTCTAGAAATGAATTTCTCCCCAGAGGGTGTGAGCATGAAGTGACCTTGTGTCTTTGTCTGACTGAGCTGCTGCTGTGGGATTTCACACATCAGTGTGCGGCTGCTTGACATCAGATGTTTATTTGACATATCCAGGGTGATATACATCTGTGAAAGTAGTAAACAGTTTAATTCTTACAAAGTTATGGTCTGTTAATATTAAATACATCTGTTTCTCTGCATCTCTGAAATAATAAAAAGGACAATCTTTCAAAGAACTACTTCAAAGTACAAGTGCTAAGGTTTTAGAAATGTAAATGTTGGTTACAGACATGAATGTGTATACCATTTTCCACAAACAATAAATCAATTCCACAAAAATAAAAATGTCAAGTGATTTACTTGTCAAGGGTTTTTTGTTTTGTTTTTTTCAGATGTTTCTGTCTGACCCGAACTAAATGTTTGCCTTTTCATAAAAGAAAATACAGTACGGGGTATTTTTGGGGATCATCTCTTCAAAATGCTTTCTTTCATGTTTGTTACAATTAGGTGAACAAATGTTATTAAAAAAAATATGGTTTCACTGCGTTTAGTTTTGCTTTGTTTTGTTTTTGTTGTTTTCTCCCTGAAATATCACATTTTGGCTTATCAAATTAAAATAATTGTTAACATTTTAATAGTAGCAATAGTTTATTGTTGTTATTATTATTATTATACTATTTATGCCAAAACATTTTCAAGAATATCAGTCTTTTTTTCTTTTCTTGCACCAACAAGCCCCACAAAGGACCACAAAATAATTTGAATTCAAAAAATTAATCGATTTTCTTAATCGAAGAGATGTTTCCCCTTCATGGGAACTCGAACTGCGTCCCCTAGGGGTCGCTACGGGGAACGCCCTCAGCGTGACTCGGTCTGAAGATACATATGTAAAAACACCACCTGTTGTCCGGCGACAGCCCAGCGTCACTACCGGCGTGCCACAATATAAGTGCCGCCGGGAGAATACATCATCAGCTTTTTTCTTCACTGACTGGTTTGTTTGAAGCGTGCAGAGTGAATCTGGTAAGAGTACAGTTTTCTAACTCTACTATGGCGAGCACTAGCAAGGCGTTTAGGAAGTGTGTGGATCCGTGTCCTCGTTATTTGACACCCGATGACACACACGACTGTTGCGTCTTTGTTTGGGCATGGAGCACGCGATGATGTCCTTGAGGCGGTTTGCGTGCATTGTGGCGGCTCTCTATGAGGAAGCTCAGCTCTCGCCTGTCCCTCTTTTCGAGGAAAGAGGGGCAGCCATCTGCTTCCCGCGATTCAAGACCCATGAATGAAGGCGAATGAAAGGCGAATGAAATCGTGGGGTTCGCAGTTGGATGTGGCCGATGAGTTGGAAAGGGACCGCCCCTTTTCGCGCGTCGGCCGAGAACGAGAGTGAGCTGCTGGATTGTGATGATGCGATCTTTCTGACATCATCAGATGCAGCAGCTAGTGCTCCGCTGCATATGAACGAGTTTTTGGAGGTTATGGATCATAAAAATAATCTAAAATAACCCCCAGCTCGAGTGAGCCTTCCTTTCTTCATAAATCTATATTTAGCATATGGAACGAGACACTGCGTCCCCTAGGATTCGAGCCATGCTTGGACGCAAGCTTCAGGCGAAGAAGCTGATGATGTATTCTCGGCGGCACTTATATTGTGGCACTCGGTAGTGGCGTCATGGGCTGTCGCCGGCCAACAGGTGGTGTTTTTTACATATGTATCTTCAGACCGAGTCACGCTGAGGCGTTCCCGTAGCGACCCCTAGGGGCGCGGTGTCTCGTTCCCCACTCGGGAACCATGGTTACATACGTAACCTGAGGCGATTATCCACATCTTTCATGTTGTCACAGTTTGTCTTCCTCTGCCTTTGTCTCCTCACCCTTATATGGTCCTTCCTGTTTCCCAGTCATTATTAGTTCAGTCAGTGTCAGCCTTGTCTTGATTATGTCCCAGGTGTCTCTAGTTATGTCTCCCTATATATAAGTCTGTTCTACCCCATGTTACCTGTGGATTATTGTTAATGTCAGCGTGTAAGCCTGTGTCGATGTTCGTACCTGTGTTCCTGTGTCTCCTCCGTTTGTCATTCATTAAATACCCCGTTTGTTACAATCCTCGTCTCCTCGTTCCTGGATCCCTGTGTGCAGCACCGTGACAGAATAATCCACCCAAAAGGAAAACAATGGAGTTCGCCGCCGGCGTTCTCGCCCTTATCGGCGGGATCTCACATTCGTGGAGTTCGCCGAAATTCTGCGGCTCGCCCGGTGGCGGAGCTCCACGACGCGGCAATCCTCCATCTGTTTCGGCTCGGGGCAAATTACCAGCGCTCTATGGATCTCCCAGACACCACAGGATTGTGTTGGAGAGAGGATCTACCGGTGTCTGGGAAGTTACCGGTCCCAGTCGAAACCAGCCCACAGTGTCTTCGCTGGCCCGCCCAGCTCTTCTTCGCTGGTTCTGCCCAGCTCTTCTTCGCTGGTCCCGCTCGTCTTAGTCTCTGCTGGTTCCCGGCGCCGCGAGCCGCGCTTCCGGCGCCGCCCGCTCCAGCGCTTCCGGCGCCGCCACGAGCCAGTGCCTGCTCCGAGACTGCGCCCTCCGGTGCCTGCTCCGAGAATGCGCCCTCCTCCAGTGCCTGCTCCTCGCCAGCCTCCTCCAGTGCCGGCTCCTCGCCGGCCTCCTCCAGTGCCTGCTCCTCGCCGGCCTCCTCCAGTGCCGGCTCCTCGCCAGCCTCCTCCAGTGCCGGCTCCGTCCAGCTCTCCAGAGCCCCTGCTGGCTCCGTCCAGCTCTCCAGAGCCCCTGCTGGTTCCGTCCAGCTCTCCGGAGCCCCTGCTGGTTCCGTCCAGCTCTCCGGAGCCCCTGCTGGTTCCGTCCAGCTCTCCGGAGCCCCTGCTGGTTCCGTCCAGCTCTCCGGAGCCCCTGCTGGTTCCGTCCAGCTCTCCGGAGCCCCTGCTGGTTCCGTCCAGCTCTCCGGAGCCCCTGCTGGTTCCGTCCAGTTCTCCGGAGCCCCGGCTGGCTACATCCAGCTCTCCAGTGCCGGCTCCTCGCCGGCCTCCTCCAGTGCCGGCTCCTCGCCGGCCTCCTCCAGTGCCGGCTCCGCCCGTCTCTCCAGAGCCCCTGCCGGCCCCGTCCGGCTCACCAGAGCCCCAGCCGGCCCCGTCCGGCTCACCAGAACCCCGAGTGACGGCTCCTCCTGAGCACCCCCCTGAGAAGAGGTTCCCCAAGAGAATTTTGGGGGGGGGCTACCCTCCATGGCCTCCCAAGCTTCCTGCTCTGCCACGGAGGCATCTCAAGCTCCCTGCTCTGCCACGGAGGCATCTCAAGCTCCCTGCTCCGCCATGGAGGCATCTCAAGCTCCCGGATCCGCCGTGGCTGCCTGAGTCCCCGGATCCGCCGTGGCTGCCTGAGTCCCCGGATCCGCCGTGGCTGCCTGAGTCCCCGGATCCGCCGTGGCTGCCTGAGTCCCCGGATCCGCCGTGGCTGCCTGAGTCCCCGGATCCGCCGTGGCTGCCTGAGTCCCCGGATCCGCCGTGGCTGCCTGAGTCCCCGGATCCGCCGTGGCTGCCTGAGTCCCGGATCCGCCCGTGGCTGCCTGAGTCCCAGATCCGCCCGTGGCCGCCTGAGTCCCCGGATCCGCCATGTGTCCCGGAACGGGCACCGCCCTGGAGGCCACCTGTCCGGTCTCCTAGAACCTTGAGGCCTCCAGGCGCCCACCCCCTCCCTTTCGATGTCATACGGCGCGGGGCGCCTATTGGAAGGGGTAATCTATTTGTCTTCCTCTGCCTTTGTCTCCTCACCCTTATATGGTCCTTCCTGTTTCCCAGTCATTATTAGTTCAGTCAGTGTCAGCCTTGTCTTGATTATGTCCCAGGTGTCTCTAGTTATGTCTCCCTATATATAAGTCTGTTCTACCCCATGTTACCTGTGGATTATTGTTAATGTCAGCGTGTAAGCCTGTGTCGATGTTCGTACCTGTGTTCCTGTGTCTCCTCCGTTTGTCATTCATTAAATACCCCGTTTGTTACAATCCTCGTCTCCTCGTTCCTGGATCCCTGTGTGCAGCACCGTGACACATGTATTTTTGATGATCTTAATAGATCTAGGCAAACAGAACGAGCTGTGTTCATTTAGACACAATCACTGGTTTCTGTGCCCTTGAGATGCACAAGTTACTGGATTAAATACCAGTTTTTATTATACATTGTCTCATCCAATTATCATTATCCTTCAACATAAAATCATATGTGGTACAATTAAATAATAATTTAAATCAGATTTTTACAGCCAAAAGCTATGAAATAATAAAAAAATGTTTTAGATAATATCACAAGCAGTCAAAAAAATGTGTTTAATTATAGCTTGAGTTGTTGAAACCTAATTATTGAGAGCTGACTCCAAATTGAAAGAGGGTATGGATAATATTGTTTTGTATTCATTCATTTTTTATGTAAATTATAATAAAGCCTTAATGACTGGGTAGGAATACATAAGTTATGCTATATATATATATATATATATATATATATATATATATATATAAGAAGAAAAAAACAGCTACGTGCTATGAAACTTTAGAATGGTCATATAATTATTGCTAGCTACTAGAATTCTAAAAATACCTGGCAATACATTTTCAATTAAAACACATCTGGGGCTGTGAATCTCTTGGCACAGGTTAAACTTGAAGCAAACATATGTCTCATTCTCTTTGGCACGTAAAGCCTGTCTCTGTGGTGTCTTTGCTGGGGAGAGAAGCTGTGGGATATGGGATACACTGCTAACCTGACAACATTTCCGTGCTTAGCGTCAGGTCAGACTGCAGATTCACTCTCGTGATATGTTTTTATCTGCTGCGAGCTCAAGGAATACAATATGAAATGAGAGAATCTGGGCTTGATATGACAACTCCACTTCAACACCTCAATTTCTTAACTTTGTACATTTCCTTTTTCTGACATAACATTTTATTTTCCCTGCTTAGCTTTGATACTGTGGTGGTACTGTGGTGCAGTGATGCATCAGATGATAATACCATGCTATTTTGAAATGTGCAGTTTGGGGTCAATAAAATAATACTTTTATTCAGCATGGGAATATTAATTTGATCAAAAGTAATAATAAAGCCATTTATTTATTTATTTTCTTTTGAAATCTCGGTGCAATTTCTACATAACTCCTGAAAAAGTACCATGTTTTCCACAAAAATATGAGTGGTGCAAATGTTTTCAAGATAACAGATGTATAGAAGTGTATAGGACAACAAATGTCTCTTGAGCGGCAAATCAGCACATTAGAATGATTTCTGAATTATAGTGTGACACAGAAGACTGGAGTAATGATTCCGGAAATTTAAAGGAATATTTGACATTTTAAAACATACTGTTATAGAAAACTAAAATGTGAATTGCAACATCATTTCAATATATTACTGTATTTTGATTTAAGAAATACAGTCTTGATTATAAAAGACTTGTTTCAAAAACATTTGAAATCTTTTGAATGGTAATGTATATTATGATACTAAATGATGCTGTGATACTATAAATAATTACCATATTCATGTACTACGGTATTTACATGGTACTGCAAAAAATATAATGGCACTGTCCATAAATTGGGTGTTTTTTGTCATAAACATTTGGTTGTTTTTCTTGAAAAATTCAAGAATTTTTTGAACTTGTGGAAATGACTACATATTTCACATCACTATTTCAACCTTTGCTTGCCTGGCAACAGACAGTGTTATGTAGCCTTGGCTTTTATTCACAAAACAGGCTTTGCTCTATTGAATTTACACCTGGCCAGCGTGTAGTCCAATGCTTTACAACTTTCGTTGCCATAGACAAATAACAGTGGCTGTTTTAAGAATCAATCACTGAATTGACCCTGCAGCTCTATACACCTCTATAGACCTGTGTGATTGTTACTCAGCCTGTGGTCTAACTATTCATCACATCACTAGACGCTGTCAGACAGCCTTTTATTTGATCAAGCGAGTTTTGTATTTATTTTAATCAATCCACAATCTGCCATCCTCATTGCAACAGAGAAAGAGGCGGTCGAGATGGATAGGGAGTGAGAGAGAGAGAAAGAGAGAGACATCCTCTCTTGGCAGTGCAATGATGCAGGCATCCTACTGTGGACGATGGTGTGCCGTGGGAAAAGCCAATTTCTCAGTGGGTGTCATTACCTGTCATTCAGGCTAACTGTGTCCAGTGGGTGCCCCCAGACAGACCTGCCGTAATTGTATAGGGGAGCGAGTGAGAGAGAGAGAGAGAGAGAGAGTGTGTGAGAATGCAAGACTGCTGGAGAGATGGTTTGATGGGTATTGGGAGAAAGCCGGCCGACGTGGCTATAGAGCTGACAAACAACCTCTCAGATTCAAAGGCAGCTGGAACAAATGCTGCGTCTGGCAGTAACGGAAATGCTGAATTTTAGAGCTGTGTGATGGTCCTGAATGTGTTTCAATCATTAGCTGTGTAGAATACGTCCTAGAACAAAAGAATCACCTTGACAGATGGAGCAGAACAGAATAGATGCACAGAAACGGACCACTGGTTATGTGAAGGATGTTTTTTGATTTCAACACAATTGATAGCTAGAGAAAACTCTTCAGAAGTAAAAATGCATTTATACGGTTTCGGTATTTTTCAGGGTTGTCTTTTTTTATTCTGAAATGATTACCATAACCTTGATTTAACCTTTGACCAACATTATACCTCATATTTTGAAGCCCTATTCATCTTGTGCAATACCTCTTGTATTTATAATGTTAGTCACGGTTTCCTACACCAAAAACATTGTAATTTATTTTTAAACATCATTTGCTACCCTCTCTATGACCCTCGGAAGTAAAAGTGTATTTTTTTTTTTTTTTTGCTCTATAAGTGGTATTCATCTGTTTCAGTCAAGTGACTTCTCTGCTTATCTGCTTATATGTATGACCATCATCAAAGTAACAGCAGCAAATACAACAATACATGAACAGAGGAAAAACATTAATCATTGGATTTGATTCATATGAGGCCTCTGAAAACCTTTTTATCGATCTCAAGTTAGTACAGACTCTTTTAAACCAGTGCTTAATTTTAGTATTATTAATGAGCTATTGTCATTTTTATTAATATTTTTTATTAGGTTTATTTTTATATTTTCCTATTTATTTTAAATGTAATTGTGTTATTTGCTTTTGTAATTAAAAATATATTTATTTATTTTTTAACAATGCTATTTAATTTTTATTATAAACCATTGTATTTATTTTAAACTAATATTAAAAGTTGTATTTTAAATGTATGCATTTTGGCAGACTCTTTTATCCAAAGCAACTTGCATTGCATTTGATGTACAGTATGATTTTTTTCAGAATGAAACTCATCTCTCTCATATTGTTTTATCTACAGATAGATAGATAGATAGATAGATAGATAGATAGATAGATACAATAGATAGATAGATAGATAAGTGGCTGTAGAATCAGTCACTGAATTGACCCTGCAGATAGAATTTTCAAATAGAGCTTTTTTTTTATATTGCCATTGAGATGGATAATCAATCTAAAGTGAGTTTGTATAGTGCATCAAATTCTGTCATGTAAAACCAGAAGGAAAACTCTGTTTTCCATAATTTGTTACTGTAATAATCAGTCATGTGCCTTGCTTGTTAAAATTGTCTCCATCAATCACATCACACTAGATGTTGTTCATTTATGTCCTTCTTCTGACACCCTGACATTGAACTTTGTATGACTGGGGCAGCTTTTATATGAACTGCATTATCAGCAGCCCTGTAATGAGTAGATCTTTTCTTTGCATTCGTCAGTAAGGGCAAAGGTGAAAGTCTTACCCTCGGATGGTCTCCTCGCAGCTTCGATCTCATTGATCTTCTGCATTTAGACATGAATCTCAACCGGTGGTAATTCTTCTTCAATTATTCATGAGAACACCTCACAGCAAAGTCCAGCACGCAGCAGGCCTCATGAAGCTTTAATATGACAGCTTGTGAGCAGGTATTTAACTGAATGTGCGGAGAGAGATAATGTGGCAAAGGCTTGGTTCCTCTCAAGCCCTTCATTAGTCTGATGTTGAGTCCAAGGACGTGTGGACGGGGACTGAGTGTGTCTTGAGACAACAGGTGTCTTTCTAGCTTTCTGTGTGTGTGTGTGTGTGTGCTTGTACTACTTACGATTTAACAGACACATGTATTACAATGTAGCAGTGGTGGTCAGTAAGCAGTACAACTACTTCGTTACTGTATTTTAAGTACATTTTTCAAGTATCTGTACTTTACTGGAGTAGTTTTATTTTGAGTAACTTTTACTTTTACTTCACTACATTCCAAAGCATAAGATCGTACTTTTTACTTCACTACATTTCATAAAACATATCGTTACTTCTTATAATACATCACGTGCTCCGAGGCCTTGAAGCGGTGTCTGATTCATGAACAAACTGATTCTTTTCAATGAACCTGTTCAATCGGTTCATAAATCGCAAAAAGCGATTCATTCACAAATTGCAATGATCTGATTGCAGCTGTTCTCGAGTCGAAAACTCACTGATTCAAATGATCTGTTTGAGTCTTCTTCAGTGAACTGAACTCACAAGTAAAGAACCGGGAGATCTCGTCTGATGCTGTGAAAATGCGTTACTAATGTCGAATTTTAGGATTAATTATTGTAACTGAAAATAATATTTAGGTCAAAACTGTCAGTTGTTTGTGAACTAAATCTGCTGTAAAGGGTGATCTATTTAAGCCCACTGAAATGCTTGAATGCAGACAGATCAACATCAGTGTCTCTAACGTTATGTTTTAGGTCAAAAACAAAACATTAAAATAACACAGATTAAATAAAATTACTCATACGCGTTCATATTCCCGCTGCTGTAACGTTAGCAGTTTCATTAAAATGCTATGCATTTAGACCTGACGTCTGTTTTTATATTGTTTATCAACAGTATACATTTTTATATTGTTTAGATCAACTAGCCGAGTAGACAGATATGAATGTTTATTCATAACCATACTGAAAATAAGTAAATATTGTTAGCTGATGCTAACTGTCTAGCTAACAAGCTTGCTGGTGCTAAGTTGAGGAAATGTTTAGATATAAAGTCCAAATATCTTTATTCAGCCACCTAGATAGATTCCATCTGAGGGAAAAAGAAAGGATGTGATGTTCAGAACATAGTAACTACAGTAATTATCAGAGTGGGAAGTGATGCCCTCTAGGGGCATTTGGCCAGGGTGTTTTACACCACAGACAAGGTTTGAGAAGAAAAAAATCATTATGAAAATATAATTAGATTTTCCTTAAAATGTTCTTCCTAATTTCAGGCCTAATTCTCATGTCATATATAACTGGCGTTCTGCAAAACAACAAGTTCTAAAACACTTTTTCTTACTGGTGAAGATTAGATGGTGAAATCTGTTTTCTCTCAGGTACATGGCAGTGTAAGCTTCACAGTGAACATTACTACATCACTCTCATCAACGTAGTCCATATCAACAAAATATATATCTTGACTCTATAGTGGTTATTTTGGGAAAAAGCCAGGTATTTTGGGCAGTAGGATTATAAAAATATGTGCTAATATAAAATTAAATAAAGTAGTCTATATAAAATTGCAAAATAAATCTGTCTATCAGTACTTTTTTACTTAAGTACATAATAAATTGAGTACTTTTGTGGACTTTCACTGAGTAAAATTGAAAAAGCAGTACTTTTACTTTTACTGGGTAATATTTTATTATACGTATCTGTACTTTTACTCAAGTACTTGATCTGTGTACTTTGTCCACCACTGCAATGTAGGCAACAGATGGGTAAGTGTGGGCATGGCCTTCTGCTCACCCAACAGAAATGCAGTCAAATTTAATAATTATCTTAGATTTGCCTTATCTTACAATTGATTATCAACTCAACTGATTATATTTGAAGGTGTGCTATGGCAATTTAGCCTCTCTGTTGACATCTGTGGTTAAAAATATATAGTAATTAGCAGTTACCTGAGGAGCTTTGGTAACACTTTACAATAAGTTTAGACTACAATACATTTCAGAGCTTAAGAAAGTTTTGAAAGAAAAAACATAAATCCTAGTATTTATGGGAGAATTTACCCAAGAATTTAAAAGTGAAATTGATGGAGATGTGGCCTCTGGAATTGTCTTTATTAACCTTCTCTCCAGCTGAATCCACCCCTGCACTCGTGTTCAGATGACACATTAGAAATTGTGTGTCAGTCAGCGTTGTGTCTCATCATCTGGAGTGTTTGTGCTGTGGGATTGGATTCATTTTGTGGAGGTTAACTTCACAACACATATGTGGCAATACACAATAACTGACTCTAACTAATAGAAATAAAATATGTCGGCTTGTGAGATTTTGAGGACTGAGGACGCCCGGTCTGGAACAGTCACCATCCAGGCTGAATTTGCCACATGTGGAGTCTAATAGCCTTCTGTTATCAGTCTCCCTACAAAGAAAATGCATTATTGATGAATCAAATCATGAGATTAATTCACACCACCTATAATTTGTCGAAATGGAAAAATATTTTCTACTAAGCCATTTTACCAGGCACTCATTATTTCCGCACTTGAATGTAAAATAGATGCGGTTTTCTTAACTTTTCAATTGTGAGTTCCCAAGTCAGTACAGATGACAAGAATGAATCTTGAAACACATTATCAGTTCTCTTTTTATACCTTAGAATGTCCATCTAACCCAGCTCTCCTTATCATTTCCCATACAACCAAGTGATTTCTCAAGATAATTGCTTTCTATTTGGAGTTTCAGGTTTTTTTTCTCACTGATAGTAGCGTAATTGCACCATGTGTTGTGTTTGATGAGCACTAGGTAGGTTAGTTCTTGAACACAGCTAAGATTAACATTAGCGCGATGTATAATTTTTATTTAAAATAACTGTGGCATGTCTTGTGGTTTCTTTTGACAAATGGCAGCTCACAGTTAGCGATCTTACACATGCGGCTGAAACATTTCCCTCCAAGTACATTTCGCCATAACGCTTAGAGTGGCCCAGAGAGGTGCTTAGCGCAAGTGCCTGGAAGCTTGCCACGAGAGGGTGGTAAGGTGTGTGTGCGAGCAATAAGGTAACACTAAAATAGCACTAACAGCCCATCGCGCTGTGGAACCTCTCCTGTGGGGCTTACAGAAGTTTTCAAGAGCAAGACCTTTGACTGCACACCCATAACAAAAAGAGGATAACCACACACTGTAACAAAAATGATCGTAATGTTAATAGTAAAAGACTGCAATAAAAACCTGTTAACGGTAATTTCCCACTACTCTATACAGTGAAAAATTGTGATAGCTCTAATGTGACATTTTAAGTTATTGTACAGTAAATTACTGTTAAATGCACAGTTTTTGGAAGTGAAAAACAAAGTCCTTTTCGAGGAAAGACTGTTCACACACACTCCTTGCCACACTCACATAGTTATAGTTCACCCAAATATGAAAATTCTGTCATTAATTACTCACCACTATGTCGTTCCAAATCCTTTGTTCATCTTCAGAACATAAATTAAGATATTTTTTATGAAATCCGAGAGCTTTCTTACCCTTCATAGACAGCAATGCTACTGAAACATTCCCAGACCCAGAAAGGTTGTAAGGACATGATTAAAATTGTTGCAGCAACTGGAGCTTCTAATGGCATCTGCAGTGATACTATCAATTTAGCCCTTGCTGATTGGCTCATTGCTTGTTCTACTTTCTCCCATTCATATATGAGTGCACTATATTTGTATATCTATTTCCAGATTTCTTTGTGACAGCTCAAATTTTATGTTTTTTTACTTAAGTATTTGTTTCTTTGTCATTTATTCTTATCAGTTATATAGGGCTTTATCACACATATTATGTTGTCAATGTACCTGTTACATATTAGTATTTTCTGCAACTTGTGGAAAAGCTACTAATGATGGACTTTACTATGTATGTTTTAAGGTTGTTTTTAGTGCATTATAAAGGCAAAACAGATTTTATTAATTTGGTATATTAACATTATTTCAATTTTATTAATTAATATGTTAAATTCAAATGTTGCTGCCATATGTTTTACGGTAAAGTTCTGGCAACCACAGCAGGCATTTTTTATTTCACATTTTAATAATCTAAAAAAAGGTTTTCCACCGTTTTATAAAGAAACTGAATTGCAATGGAAAGGTTCCATGGATGTTAAACCTTTTCATGGACCCATAAATGC